>OY770132.1:7500-2507500 GCA_963669345.1 Gortyna flavago
AACCCCAATAAGTTCCAAAAATTTTTAGTTATAAGTACCCGGTAGCTAGCTGTTTTTATTGTATTATTGTGATATTCTATGTTCTTAGTTAGTGCCGTATTATAGCCTTTGAAAGTTTTAAAATTCAATACGCATTTTTTGTATCAAAAATTACACCCCTTCAGGGTAACATAAAAATTCTAAATTCAGTATCACTGGATAGGGAAATTTGTCCTCTATCCAGTGATACAAATAAAACCCACCCAAGACATATATTTACACAACAAATTCGACATTTCCCATAAAGCAAACTTCTAAATTCTGTTTTGTCTTGATATACATCCATTTTAAAATCAAAAATCCACCCCTTTAAGGCAGCGTAAAAAATCTAAATCTAGTATCACTGGATGGGGAAAATTTTCCTCTATCCAGTGATACAAACAAAACCCACCCGAAACACTTAGTTACACAACTATTCGACATCTTCTTGGGAACCTAAATATCTAAAAACCGCAAAACATAATTTTGTCGGTCGAAATTAAAAATTTAAAATAGTATTTAATAACTGAATATTACCTGGAATAACGGCCGTTAGTAAATATAACCCCTTCAAAGAAAGCCCCAATTCAATCTGACCTGTGGTTCTCGGGATAAAGGCACTCCCAGGTTGTGATTTTGCCTTGATTCATACCTGATTACAAGCTGCACGGGAACGGCTATAGCTCCGAAACGGGACGTCCTAGGGGGAAAGTAATCAATAAATAACTAGTTTCTCAAAGAGGGGCAACTAACACAATTTACCCCATCCCTCTGTGACGTCTCTGAAAAAAGCTCGGGGTAAAGTTACGAGTTTTTCCCCACATAAATTCTCCCCACGGTTTCTCCCACTGTTTTTTCCCATTTTAATTATATCTTTAGGTTAGTTTAAATCAATGTGTATTTTTAAAAATTAATTAATTAACTTTTATTTAAAATAAGTGTATGTACCTAAGTTGATAGACATTTAAACAGCACATTAAGCTGCCACAGTTGGAAAATTTGTCAATAGATTTTCAACTCTATCGCTAACGTTTTAAGGTTCAAAGTCGGTTTGGGAAGTTGGGCGATATCGGGTGGCGTGACCTGCTGGCGTCTACGTCATCAAAGCCAGAGCAAGTCCGATCCCCCCCTCCCCCCTGGGGTAATACCCCCCCCCCCCCCCCCCGTAACTCTACACTTACCAGAAACACACACTTACCATAAATTATTACAGTTCATTTACAATAAATTTCATTTATTTACAGTCACTTCATTTATTACATTTATCCACATAATAAATTTACACACACACCGTATCCCGAACAACTCCCACTTTAAAAACCCAATATCTCGGAAACGGCTGGGAATATCGAAGTTTTGACGAAATTTGCCCCCCCCCTATAACCCCCCTCTCAGCTAGAACGTAGATTGGGATAAGACCCCTAGACCCCCTTTTTGACCCCCTCCGTATTGACCCCAATCATACAATAAACTTCCATAGACCACACACATAATCCTTACAAATCTATCTATATACACACTCCAACATACCCCCCCCCCCTAACCCTTCAGGTTACCTCACCCCCCCGGGCCACAACTACATAGCCAGAGGTCATAAACCTATCAAGTTTGGGCTCTCCGTAAGCGGGAGGAGGAGACCTTTCCTTTGACTGCACCGAAATCGCGGAACACCGCCCCTCCTTAAATTTAAAATTAAAACCTTCCCCCCTCATCCTTTAACAGGCCATATCTCGGGAGGGAGAGGACTTAGAGCCATTTTGACCTCAAAATCGGCCTTTGTGGTGTCGAAGACACCACGGCCAAAGTCGCACGAGAGGTACCCTCTCCCCTCTGATTGCACCCTCCCCTACCCCTCACACAAATAGACCAGAATCTCACAAACTACAGTAGATGGGAAAACCTTTTAAACGCGAAATTAGACTGTTCGATTTTGACTCCCCTTTACAGGGTTGAAACGAGACTGCACACTATAGTGCAGTGTAATTAATAATTGACACCCGCCCCCATATACAGGGTCAGATACTGACAAACCGTATGGTTTTAACACATTATTAATATTTTATTATCTTGTTTTACTATATTTATTTACATTTTGACAACTTCCCCGTTCGCTGTGCCCTATACACACAAGCCACATAACCAAGGTACATCACAGGCGGAACCCAAACAATAAAAAATGGTGTTCGGAATTCGTACCCCGGTACAAAGAAGAGGGCCAGTGGCCGGCGCCAGCGGGTCGCGGGAGTCTCCGTCGCCTACCCGCCCGGGAAATGGGGGTCCCTCTGGAGCGCGCGAAGCGCCGAAGGGGTTATCCCTGACGTTCGGCAAAAAAGACGCTGCTCGAGAAACCCAAGCGAAAACGGCCGGAACGCCACCGTCGGCGGGGACCTCTGGCGCCGTCGCTCGCGCCACCACTCCCAGCCCCACAGGTCCGCCTGGACAGGCGCTGGACGCCGCCAGGACTTTTATCCGGAGACCAGAACGGAAGAGAAGATCTGTAGACAACATGGAGCTCTACAAAAAGCAGACTGACACCTATGCTGCACTCTCCAACGACGGACTTCTCCAGGAGGTCATGAAGACATTCGAGGACATCCCAACAAAAGTAAAAGATTACCCTCAGATGAGGAGAGACATAAAGACCTTCCTGGAGACTCAGTCGGATAAAAGTCTGCGGATCTTGTTCGAATTGAGCAAACGGATGAAGGGCCTGGAAACAGCGCCTAAAACAGTTCCGCCCACAGGGACCAACATCACGCCTAAATCACCCGAATCACCGGAGAAGCTACTGGAAAGGCTGGAAAGGGTAGAGACCAAAATAAACACGCGGCTCAACGATCTTCAGCTAAAAATGTCGGAAGGCTTTCAAGTCATGACTGAACACTACGACGATAGCGGTTCTGACATCCTCGACAAGGTCATCGAAAGGATTGCCGAGATCAGCGACAAGGTAGACGCAGTGAAAGCGCACATAGACCACACGACGGAAGGTGTGAGGACCGTAGGCTATGCCGCAGCTGCCCTCGAGGAGCAAATCGGTGGCGTTGTCGGGGAGATTACCGCCGGAACCGAAAAAATTAAGGAAGCCATTAGGGAAGCGGCATGCGGAGAAAAAACTGGCCCACAGACTTACGCCGACATTGCGGCAGCCAAACCCGGGCGTCGGCCGGCACTTCACTCGATAGCGGTCACCTCCGAAGGTAGCCAGGAGACTGCCGACGAGGTGCTCGCTGGGGTGAAGGAGGCGGTCGATGCCAGGGGAACCGGCCTCAAAATAAATAAAGTCCGCAAGGCGAAGAACCAGACAGTGATACTGGGGTGCGATTCAGAGGCCGAACTGAAGAAAGTAAAAGACAGGATTGAGAGCCGAGGCAAAGGGTTAATAGTAGCGCCCATGAAAAACAAAAACCCGCTCGTCGTCCTGAAAGACGTCTTTTTGGACAGCGAAGACGACGAGATGGTCAAGGCGCTCTACTCCCAGAACGAAAACATATTCAGGGACTTAGCACAAGAAGACAGAGAGATGTCCATAAAATATAAAAAGAGGACCAGGAACCCCAAGACCTCGCACATTGTCGTCCAAGTCAGACCCAAGGTATGGCAGAGGATGACGGAGGCTGGGGCTCTTTACCTTGACCTGCAAAGGGTCAGGGTGGACGATCAGTCGCCGCTCATCCAATGCACGAAATGCTTAGCATTTGGGCATGGCCGGAAATTTTGTACCGAGAGTGCGGACAGTTGTAGTCATTGCGGAGGGCCGCATCTGCGCGAGAAGTGCCTGGAGTTTATTGCGGGTAATGAACCGCAGTGCCGCAACTGCTCGCACTCGAAGCTTCCGAGGACCGACCACAACGCGTTCAGCGTGGAGTGCCCGGTCCGCAAGAAATGGGACTACCTGGCTCGGACGACAACGGCATACGCCTAAACAGATCCCAAGAATGTACGCAACACACGCAACACACACAGGAACACACACAAGAACACACCAAAACATCAACACCATCAAAAAACACAGATATATAAAATATATAGTAAATATATACGAGTATATCAAAAACATATGCAGATCACCAAACACGTACCCTACGCAACCCCTAAAACAAATGAGAAAAGTAAAGACCCCAGAATAAGAAATGACAATAAATATGTATAATCTAAGTATATATATATATATTATTGCCGCAAATCACCTTGTATTTAAAAATAATAGTAAAACACACGCACATACACAAAACACGTATCCCAAACCGATGAAAAGAACAATAAATCAGAAATAGATAAATAAGTTATGTTAATATATATTTAGGAAAATACGTATCATAAACATATAAAAATAAGTAGCTGCAAATAAAAATAAGTTACAAAGTAAGCCAGGAAATAAGGACAAAAATTGTTAAAAATAGACAATAAAGGATAATGTCATTCAAATTATGTTAGTTATATATTATGTAATATATGCGATAACATAGGATAAGTAAGCTGAAAATTAAGAAATTAGTCGGAAAATGTTATTTGAAACGAGTAAATGTAGGCAAACTGTTGGAACTATATAGAATAAAATAGATAAGTTGTGTTGGAAATAAAAGTTGCATAATGTGTACGATAAGATGAGAAACCTGAAAATAGGAAATGCAAAACAACTCTGTTTTAAAACCATTAAATGAATGCAGTAATGTGGGATAAATGGTAAGAAGTAAATATGTTTTTAAAAATTAATAAAGGAAAGAAAGGTCTCTGATCATGTCAGAGGAAAAAAGACGAAAACGCCCTGTGATGACGGGTGAATATTCAAAAAAAAAAAAAAAAAAAAAAAAAAAAAAAACCTAACCTAACCTAACCTAACCTAACCTAACCTAACCTAACCTAACCTAACCTAACCTAACCTAACCTAACCTAACCTAACCTAACCTAACCTAACCTAACCTAACCTAACCTAACCTAACCTAACCTAACCTAACCTAACCTAACCTAACCTAACCTAACCTAACCTAACCTAACCTAACCTAACCTAACCTAACCTAACCTAACCTAACCTAACCTAACCTAACCTAACCTAACCTTTTTTTTTTTTTTTTTTTTTTTTTTTTTTTTTTTTTGTCGCTGAGAAATGACATTACGCATCTCCGCTCGTCGGGGGACGAGACGGAGTATGTGGGACTCCCTGCCAGAGTGGCAGTATACCCACTAAAACTCAGCGGTGTTCCCTCGTCGCCGTGATGGGAGGGTCATGGGAAACCGGCTCAGCCTTTACTTCCACGACCCTCCCGGCGCATGCCCGCCTAGCTGGCGGGCCCCGCGTGCCCCCCGAGCGGGAGCTGGGGGGCGACGGGAATGGCCGGGAACACCTGGCCATTCCCGTCCGACACTGGTGGAGGCGCGTGCGATGCAAGCGAGGGTGCCCCCGCACCCGTCGCCTGCTGGCCTCCACCTGGGAGGAGTCGGAGATGACCGTCATACTGACGTCTTCTCCGACCCCTCCTCCGCCTTCGGAGCGGCGCCGCGAGAGGGTCTTCCTCTCGCGCGCGCTCCTCCGCCTCCTTCTGGGACATGACCTGTTCGCAGAAGGAGGCGACTGCCGCCCAGGACCCCTCGTCCTCCAGCATGGCCTTGACCACGCCGGGGAGCGAGAGGTCCGTTCCGATCGCCGCCGTGAGACTGCGGCGCGGCTCGGACCACGACGGGCACACCGCGAGAGTGTGCTGCGCCGTGTCCTCCGCCGCGCCACAGCCGTGACACGACGGCGTCTCCTCCCGTCCGATCCGGTGCAGGTACGATCCGAAACAGCCGTGCCCGGACAGCACCTGCACCAGACGGAACGAGAGGAACCCGTGCCGGCGCTCGAGCCAGTCCCGCAGGACCGGCCCGAGCGCGTCGAGGGTTCGGCGGCCGAAGGCTGCGGTGGCGAGGTCCGCCGTCCAATGGACGACGATGGCGTCCCTCGCCTCCCGCCGGACGGCCTCCCGCTCTTCCGGGGCGGGGCGTTCTCCTCTCGCCCTCCGCCCCGCCGTCCATTCGTGCACTCTGGCGAGCACCCACGCCTCGAGCTCCCAAGGCGGGGTGCCGGCCAGAGCGCACGCCGCTGCACAGCCGACCGTGCGGTAGGCCCGCGCAACCCGCTGAGCAATGGCCCTCTGGGGCGCCCGCAACGCGGCGGCGTTCTCCCTCCGTCGGAGGGAGTCCTCCCAGATGGGGGCCCCGTACAGGGCCATGCTCTTCAGGATGCCGGCGTAGAGTTGCCGGCATCGTGCGCTGGGCCCCCCCAAATTGGGGAGAAGCCACGACAGCGCCCCCGCTGTCTTCAGCAGGCGCGCCGACAGCCCGCTAAAATGCGGGCCGAAGCGCCACCTGCTGTCGATCACGAGGCCCAGATATTTCATCTGGGCCTTGATCTCGATCCTGACGCCCTCCACGAAGATGTGGGCGTCAGGCGGGGGGCGCTGCCGAGGCCCGTGAAACCACACGGCCTCGGTCTTGTGCAGCGCCACCTTCAGACCTAGGCGGCGGATCCTCGCTGCGACCAAGGATCCGCCCGCCGAGGCCAGGTTGGCCGCCTCCCTGAAACTCTCCCCCCGGGCGGTGAGGAGAGTGTCGTCCGCGTAACAGATGACACTCGTGCCTCGGAGGAGAGTTCCCCGCAAGAGCCAATCGAAGCCGACGTTCCAGAGGAGAGGTCCTAAGACTGACCCCTGTGGAACGCCGGCCTCGGCGGGATATCGCCGGACCTGGCCAGTTCTGTCCACCAGGAGGATCGCCCGGTCCTCCAGGTAGCTGGCCAGCAGACTGCGCAGGTATCGAGGCACTCCGTGGAACCGGAGCGCCTCTAGGATGGTGGAGTGAGGAACAGAGTTGAAGGCGTTGGCGATGTCGAACGACACCGCCAACACTCCGTCCCCCGCCTCCATTGCCCCCTGCACCTGCCCCTTGAGGCAGGCCAGCGCGTCCACCGTCGAACGCTCAGCCCGAAAGCCGAACTGAGCGTCCGACAAGTCCGGCCCGACATCCCGCAGATGGCTCTTGACTCGAGCAGCTATTATCCCCTCGAACATTTTACCGACCTCATCGAGGAGAACGATGGGCCGGTATGCCGAGGGGGAGTCTGCTGGGCGGCCCTCCTTGCGGAGGAGGCACAGCTGCCCCTCCTTCCACGGTTTCGGGAACCTCCCAGACGCAAGGCATGCGCTGAAGAGGTCCCGAAACCGCTCCTCCATCAGAGTGGCGGCGATCGCCACCACCCTGGCGGGGACGCCGTCGGGTCCCGGAGCCGTCTTCTTGGCGCGGACGTGGAAAACCGCCGCGCCAAGTTCCGACTCCGTGACCGGAGGGGCCTCCTCTGCCTCCTCGTCCTCCAGCGGGGCTCCGCGCATCTCTGGCGGGGTGAAGCTGTCCCTGCGCGGGAACAGGGACCGAACCACCCCGTCCAGAAACGAGGGCTCCAGGGTCTCGGCAACCGGGGGGCCAAAGGGGCGCAACTTGTTGCGCGCTGCCTTATATGGCCTCCCGTAGGGGTCGTTGTCGAGACCCTCCAGCAGCTCGGCTCTCGCCGAGTCTCTGGCGGCGGCGATGGCCCGATCGAGGACCAGTCTCGCCTCCGAGTACACCTCGTAGAGGTGGTCCTCGTTGGCCGGGTCCCGTCGACGCCGCCGTCGACTCCGCGTGTAGGCCCTCCTTGCCTCCACGCAAGCTGCTCGGAGCCCCGCCAGCTCCGCCGACCACCAGTACACGGCGCGTCCGTCTGGCGGCCGGCCAGACCGAGGCATGCTGGAGTTGCATACCTCGGTCAGAGACTGGCGCATCTGCCCCGCTGCGGCGTCCACATCCAGGCCGGCTGTAGGCGGTGACAGCCAGTCCTGGATGAACGCCGCCTCCCCCGCTGCCTCCCTGTCCAGGCGGGTCAGGGCCCACCGCGGAAACGGCGATCGCCCCGAGAGGGGCCGCCTCCCGCCGGGGCCGCCGGCGGAGATGTCGAACCGCACGTAGCGGTGGTCCGACATGGTCTCCACCGGGTCCACCCGCCAGTTCAGCACGCGCGCGGCCAACGCAGGGGTGGCGAAAGTGACGTCCACTATCGAGCCACCCTGCCGCCGCACGCATGTCTGGACGCTCCCCCTGTTCAAGAGGGAGAGTCCAGAGGAGGCTGCCCACATCTCGACCGCCCGCCCGCGGGCGTCGGTGGCCGGGTTGCCCCAGGTCACCGACTTGGCATTCAGGTCTCCCAGCACGGAGACCTGACGCGGAACCGCCCTGCCGACCACTGCGGCCAGGACTCCGAGAAAGTTCTCAAAGTCCTGGAGAGGACGGTTTGGGGAGAAGTAGACGCCCACGAGCGCCACCTCTCCCCACGCGGCGGCCACGTATCCCGGTCCCCTCTCTAATAGCGAGAGGGGAGGGGAGTCCGTGGAAGACCGCGCCGCTAGTGCCACCGAGCCGTCCTCGTCACCCAGCCAGGTGCTGGGGATCGAGTACGGCTCGGCGACCACCGCTACGTTCACCAACCACTCGGCCATGACCTGCACTGCCAGGTCCTGGGCCGCTCTGCAGTGGTTGGTGTTCGCCTGGAGGATGTGGTAGTCGGAGCCCATTACTCCGACATCGCACGATCCTCCTCGGCTGCCGCCGCTGGAGCTGCAGCGGCGGCGACGACGGCAGCGGTGGTGGCGACAGGGCGAACCTGCGCCGGCACTATGCCCTTCTTGACGGGGGGCTTGCAGCCCCGGCCCGCCATCCTGTGGTCCGCGGGGCGGCCACTTGCAGCGCACGCCTTGCAGTGAGGCGTGGTGGCGCTGCAAGCGGCACTCTTGTGTCCCTCCTGTCCGCATCGGTAGCACGAGGCTCCCCAATCGGACTTGGAGGGACACGTGGCTCGGGTGTGGCCGAAGGCGCAGCACTTGAAGCAGCGCATAGGCTGGTCTTCAAGCGCTCGGACCACAGCCGAGCTGAGCCCCACGAGCAGCCGTCCCTTGGTCGCAGCAAGGACGGCCGCAGCCGCGGCAACAGGGCACTCGACACGGACGATGCCCATGCCGCGGCGACCGACCCCGATGGCTCCGGCCCTCACTGCGCCAGCGACGCAGCCTCCAGCCGTGGCGACAGCCGCCACCACATCCTCCTTGGTGACCGAGTCGTCCAGCTCGGTCACCTCCAGGGATGCGGTCTTGACGGGCTTGACGACCGTCGCCACATCCGCGATGACCTCTTGCAACTTTGTTGCGAAGAGGTCCGCGTTAGCGCAGCGCTTCTCCCCCGCAAACTCGAAGATTCGAGCTCCGGCCTGGGTTCGGCGGCACGTAATGCCGCCGATCCCCAGCCGGGAGGGATCAGCATTCGTACGAGCCCGTCTAAGGACGGACTCGTACGTCTCGCCGCGCTCCGCGGCCTCCGGGGTGATGGTCACCACGACGGCCGCGGTTTTGGGAGGAATTAACTTCCTCCCGCCGGCTTTGGCTGGAGCCGCTTTCGCTGGCGCTACAGGCGCAGTCGCAGCGGGCTTGGGGGCCGCCTTTCCCCCAGCCTTCTTCCTTCCCCTCCTGACCACTTCCGACCACGACATGTTGGCCGGGGTGGTGGAGGGAAGGAGGACGTCCTCCGCCTGCGATGTCTGGGGGGCTGCTGCTGGAGGAGCAGCCGACGCAGCCGCCCCAGACGCACCCTCCGTGACCGTGGTGGGGGGGGTTTGAGGAGCCGCCTTGCTCCCCTTGCCCTTCCCCTTGCCCTTGCCCTTGCCCGTGGAGGGCTTCTGGGCCTGGGGCTGCGCTCCCGATGCCGGGCCTGCTGCAGGCGCAGGTTCCGGCTCCCGCGGTGGCGGCTTGTCCGCCGCTAGCGGCGGGCGAAGCCGCCTTTCCGGCAAGAGCCGGTCCTCAATGCCTGCGAAACAGGCTCTGGTGAAGGCCCTCTCCTCCAATATAACCTTTCGGAATAATTCCTCAAGGTTAGTAGGGGAGGGGCCTCCTACCACCGGCACCGGGGCAGGCTGGACAGGCTGGGCAGGCTGAGCGGACTGGGCAGGCCGAGCCGTGGCCTCAGCCAGTTTCTGGTGAAGCTGGCTGACCTCCGCCTGCAGGCGATCCACCCTCGCCTGCAGCTGCCGCGTCTCGTCGCTGGCCGTCCGCCGCACCAGCTCCAGGACAATGCCGTGCAGACTGGCTGCCCGGCATTTGAGGGCCTTTTGGAAGGTCCCCTTCAAATTGGAGGACTTTGAGGCGACCTCCAAAACCTCTTCCTTGTCCTGGAGCGCCATGCGCTCCAGCTCTGCTAGGGAGTGGTCGGCGTACAGCACGGTGGAAGTGCCATAGCCAGCCCTCGACCTGGCAGCCCGCGCCTGCTGCTCCTTTGCAGCGACCCTCTCCTCCAGGTCTCTCTGGAGCTGCTCTCTCTTCGCCAGGCCCAACTGCCGCTCGGCGTCCGCCAGGCCCACATCGTGGGTAGGAGCCGAAGCAGAAGTCGAAGCCTTCTTAGGCTTCGACTTCTTCTTCGCCTTGTTTGACTCCGAGGAGCCCCCAGACCCGAGCCTCAGGTAGGCCCGCTTCCTGTTGAGTCGGTCCGTCTCAGCCGCCGACGTGTCGACGACTGAGCTGTCGGAGTCCGACACCAACTCCGGCGCGCCGAACAGGCTGGCCGCAGACGGTGCGCGGTCAGCCTCCGACGCCGAGGCGTCACCGGCGTGGCCCTGAGAAGGGCCGTTGGAATCGCCCTGGGAAGAGCGATTCTGGTTAAAAACTGGGTTAAAATCTGTATTTACAATAAAACGCCCGGAGGCGTCACGCTTTGGTTGTTTCGGCATCTTAATCGCAGAGCGCATCGATGTCTGCGAGTCACAGTGCACTTTGGCCGTACCCAGTCTGCCACTCCGTTACGGTGGTCAGAACTGGGCCGTTTCCAGGGGACGCGACGTGGACGCAAGCACTGTGGGGTGGTCCCCCAACCTAACCTAACCTAACCTAACCTAACCTAACCTAACCTAACCTAACCCAGTTCCCCCGCAACGGTTGACCCGAGCGCCACGTTTCTGAGTCGCTCCGCGCCTCTAAAATCGCAAAAATAGAAAAAGTTTGACAAATTACCACAAAAGTGGCACCAAACGACGCGTCTCGACGAGACGGATCTAACGATACCCATAACATACGGTAAAAAGTGAAATAGTGGCGAAATAATCAAGAAAAAGTGAAATTATTGAGGTTAAGTGAAGTTCAAAGTGCTGGATCTCGCGAATCTTCGCGGTGACCCCACATTTTTCAACTGTGGAAAATCATTAAATAAGAAGAAGTAGCAGCCTGCGGAGTTTCAGATTTTTTGGCCCATAATCCAGGGACTTCTGGAACAAACTACCGAAAACACGTGGTCACGAGGTTCTAGAACCTTGGCTCCTTTGACCCATCGACCACCACAGCTGAGAAGAGGACAACGAGACCTGCCCCCCAACACTTCGATCATCACGAAGCGACCTCGGGAACGGAAGATAAAAGGTCCTTAATATATCTAATTTTAGTAATAGTTATAAGTAGTCGTAAAACAAAAACCAGTGCTTTAACATATGTATTAAAAATCAAAATTTTATTCGTTATTTATCATAGAATATTAGTATACTTTTTGGGAATTTTTCTATTAGTACTTTAGGTTTTATTCGACTTCCAGTTCCATTAGGGCTATTGTCGGTGGCGCTATTGCAGACAAAAGTCGAATAAAACCGGGGTTTTTCAGGCGACTAAGACCTGGTTTTTGGAGTACAGATAGATTGTGATCCGGGTTATCCCGTGACAGTAGTAAAAAATTTTTTGGAAATCAATAAAACGACTTTTTGACAGTACAAACACGTTTTGTAGCTGAGAAAGTGAGTTAAAAATTTTAAATTGCTTAAAATTATATGAAAATATAATCTTAAAATTCTGAAAACACACCACGCGAAAGCCCGGATCCCCATCATAAAAATAGCAATAAGAAAAAAGAGGAGAAAGCGCATCATTCCGAGCGCCACCCTCGCGAAACTTGACTGAAACAGTGTGCAAACAGCAAAACAAAACTTGTACTGACCTGATTATCATAGGGGAAAAATCCAACTCCAAAATTTTGGACGGGAACAAATGGCAAATAGCTTCTAGGACCCTGCGGAAGAAAAGTTCCCTCCCGAGGGTATTTTTTCGGGAGGTACTTTTGGATCTGGGGGCTATTTGCAGAAAATTGTCAGCCACCCCTATCTTGGGCACACTGGGGCTCAATCAACTCTCATCATCCTATTTCCTGGACAGCGGTACAGGGACGAGTAACTCATCCCCTACCGGAAATATTTTAAAAATTTATATTGCTTTGGAAACCTGATTTTTGGGGGATTTTTAAATCGAGAAGGGGACCACGACTCCATTACCACTTAAGATTGCACACCCCATATCTCGAAAAATACGCGAGATATCGTAAAAATAACATTTGTTTCGTTGTCTCACGACAAGCGATCTTGGGGTCAATCTTCGAAATCCCACCCTCAAAAACCACCCCCTGTGACATTTTTTGACATTTTTTGAAAAATTTCGTGTTTACAGACCCCTTCCTGAAAAGTTAGGATTCCTGACAATAAATTTGGACCGTGTTACACAAGACACGCTTTTTCCCGGGATCAACAGCTTAACGTAAACCCCTGAACCAACCATTTGAAGCTGGCAAAAAACAGCCCCTGATTTTCGAAAGTCAATAGGAAACTAACCAGCTGTACCCCTCTCTTCCACATAGCCGCGCCTTTTGGGGGACTCTCTTCTTTACCTGTAGGAATTTACTAGGACTCAATATTACAGATAGGACAGACAGGACAACTAAAACAATCAGGACAAGTAATAACCACCCACCCGCAAAAAATAAGATTGTAAAGATAAGCTATTTTCAAAAATCACCCTATATCTCGGAAACGGTGCGTCCTAGGCGAAAAAGGACGAAATTTTGCCCCCCCCCCTCCTAACCACCCCCCCATCTGCGAACGAAACAGACCCTTCCGGACCTACCCCCAAAACCTCAACCCCCTACCACTATTTTGACAAGGTGAACCAGCATAACTAGACCCCTAGACCTCTGAGTACAACCGTGGGCAAGTCACGTGACAGTGGTAACTGTTGTATTCAAGGAGTCCGGGCGAATTGGACACCATCCAGCCCAACCCTTCAACTTTTGACCCCCCCTATACACACACCCCCCACCCCCCACCCCTATTTTATAAATCATCCCCCTAAATTCAAAATTATCGCTAAACAGTACTTCTGCTTACCCAAATTTAAATTTAATTTATTTTAAAAAATTTTCTAACTTTTGTCACCAACCGGGAATCGAACCCAGGTCTTTAGGAAATCTTTAAACGCCCATATCTCGGGAACGGAACGAGATAGCCCATTTTTGACACCAACCAGTATATCTATACTAGTATAGATATACTGCAACCCTCTCCTGACCACCCTCTCTCGAACCCCTCCCTTAAAATAAATAACTGTACATTTTTCTAAATTCCCCCCCCCCCCCCATCCCCCCGTCCCACATAAGTATATTCGCGAATTTTCATTAATATCACTGTAAAGCCCCCTCACTCCCCTCACCCCCCTCTCTATCCCCCCCCCATCGACCCCTTCCCCTCGCTGCTCCCCGAAATTATTTCTCCCCCCAATATCTCGGAAACGGCTGGGAATATCTAAATTTAGACAAAATTTTGCCCCCCCCTTAGTATCCCCCCTCCCAGCTAGAACCTAAATTCAGATAAGCCCCCTTAGACCCCCTTTTGACCCCCAAAAATTTTTTCTTTTGTCTCCTCAACACTAAGAAGTAGTGTATTTATATACCCTTACAACCCGAAATTGAAAACCCTTAGCGACCCACAGTGACCCCCCTCCTCACCTTTCCTCACCCCCACCCCACCCCCCTTAAAACCATTAAACTAAAAAGACGCCTATCTCCGAAACTACTGGTCCGATTTTGACGTAAAAAGCATCATTGTATTGGGAATTAAGAGGGGATTTCATAGAGCTGAACACGGACTCTATATAGAGTCGGTAGAGCCCGGAAAAATAATTCTCAACTTTTAAATTTATTTTAATTTCTTATTTATAATTTTGACTGTGATCCGATACCCCGTACCTCTTTTGAGGACAGGCCTAGTTTAGTGATTTATATCTCGACTGTGATCAGACACCCCGCACCTCTTTTGAGGACGGATTAGGTCTAGTTTTAGCAATTCATATTCTGACTGTGTTTGACACCCTGTACCTCTTTTGAGGACAGGTCTAGCTTTAGCAATTTATTATTACTTAGTTATTTCAAATTGACTGTGATCTGACACCCTGTTCCTCTTTTGAGGGCAGGCTTAGCTTTTAGTAAGCTATTAATAATATATTTGCATTTGTGTTTTGATACCTTGCACCTCTTTGAGGGCAAGATTAGACCTATTAGGAAAATCATTCCTATAAAGCAAATATCCCAATTGGAAATTCAAATTCCAAATTACATAACTACAGTATCAAAACTGCTCCCCGGGGGTCTCTGCAGTACAGACAACATATCGAAACTCATTACAAACACCACACTACTACAACACTACTCAGAAACACTTGCACTAAACAACACACCGGTACACAAATAACACAAGATCCGACTTCTGTTGACCCATACTAGTCATTTTAGTCAATACAGCCTAATCTAAATTTATTTTATTTTAAGTTCAATTCATCTAATTATATTTTAAACATAGTGTTTTACCTCTATTCAATTTTAATTTTAATCACCCCAATTTTAATTTCAAATTTAAATTATTTATTAAAGTGAAATTAAATTTTATTACGATTTAATCAAAATTCATTAATTTTCTACTTCTTTACAAAGTGGAAATCTTAAATATATTTTAAGTGTTCAATTTTATTACATTTTTATTTTATTTTAATTACTCGTTTTAAACTCGAGATATATAAGGCGCCCCTCGGACAATAAAAATGTTCAGAACACCGTCAAAGGAAAAACTGAACAACAAGGACCCTGCCAAATCACCGGTGGGAAACAAGACTTTTATAAAAGGTACACCACCGAAAGAAGGACCAAAAATAGCTTCAGTGCTTAAGATAAACTTTGGAGACGGGGAGACTGGGAGGTCAGAGACTTTAGCCCAAAAGAAACCTCAGACCACTCCCAAGGAGGCCTCGTCTTCATCTTCTTCTTTGCCGGCAGACCCCAAAACAATAATAGTAATGCCCTCAAACTCCCAAGAGGAAAAACGGGCCACACAGAGAACATCGACGGAGTCTGACGGAAGCCCCCCTATACCAGTAGTGGTAGAAACACCAAAATTTGCAAACAGGATTGCTGAAGCACGGGCTTGTCTCCTTAAAGCAAAAATGCACATGGGAAATTCCCGAAATACAAAGACGGAGATAAAGACAGGGGTCATCCAGGCACTGGAAAGACTTTTCCAGCTTGTCAAGGAGGCAGAGGATGAAAAAGGTAAGAGAAAAGAACCATCAAGAGGCACACAGAAGGAACAGAAAACGGTGCAGAGTGGAGAAACCGAAAGAAAGGAAGAAGGAAATACAGAGATTGCGGATCTCATCGGGAAACTGAAGGCGCACGCTGATCTCATCAAAGAAAATACCGTGAACATGGGGCAGCTAAATGAACAGATTAGAAATATGGAAAAGCGGTCCTATGCCGGTGTAGCCGCTACTCCTATTGGTAAGCGGCTCCCGGCGCAGACAGCTCTACACTCCTTCATAGTAACTGCAAATGACGACCAAGAAACCGGAGAAGAGGTCATGAACAAGATCAGGAAAGCCGTTAATGCAAAGGAAGGAGGATTCGAGGTAGAGAAAATAAGAAAAGCCAAAGACCGTAAAATAATAGTCGGCTGCAAAACTGATGAGGAAAGAGAACGAGTCAAGAACAAAATAAAAGAATCCGATGAAAGTTTGAAAGTGGAAAATATCCAGAACAGAGACCCCCTCGTTATCCTGAAGGATGTGCTCAGTTGCAACAGTGACGAAGACATTATAAGTGCGCTAAAAAACCAAAATAAGCGAATGTTTATGAGCCTGGATGAAAACGAAAATAGGTTGGAAATAGCTTACAAAAAACGTACCAGGAACCCCCACACGAGTCACATAGTGATGAGGGTGTCCCCCAAAATGTGGCAGAGACTAACAGAGGCTGAGTCGGTCCACATTGACCTACAGCGGATAAGAGTGGCTGACCAGTCTCCAATTGTACAGTGCTCGCTTTGCCTGGGCTATGGGCATGGCAGGCGTTTTTGCCAGGAGACCCAGGCAAAGTGCAGTCATTGCGGGGGACCCCACATGAGGGCAGAGTGCCCCGACTGGCTTGAGGGAGCGGCCCCATCATGCTGCAACTGTGTGCGCTCAAAGCTAGAAAAGACAGCTCACAACGCATTTAGTCAGGATTGCCCCATCAGGGCAAAATGGGATACGATAGCAAGATCAAGGGTGGCATATTGCTAAGGTGGTCCCAGGAGGAAACTCTGTCTCCCAAAAAAGGCCATACCTCGTGGCACAAGCAAACCTGCAGAGGAAGGCTCTGGCCACAAACGAGATTATGCTTGAGGCTCACAAAAAGGGGGTGGCTTTCGCACTGCTCCAGGAGCCGTACATTGGAAGTCTGGGCAGAATGAAAGACTACCGCGGTGCTAGAATATACCAGCACACCGGCGATGGAGACGGCGTCATCAAGACCGCAATCGCAGTCTTCGATGGCAATATAGACGTTGTCCAGTGTCCAAATTTCACCACACCCAATATCACGGTGGTGAAGATGAAGACAAGCGCCTGGGAGATCGCGGTGGTCTCATTCTACCTAGAACCAAAACCAACACCGATAGGGCCATACCTGGAGCAGCTTATGAAGATAGCGAGGATTCTCGGCCACAGAATCATCATGGGTGGAGACGCAAACGCCAAAAACTCTTGGTGGGGTAGCCGCAAAATCGACCAAAGAGGGATCGAAATGGCAGGTGCCCTAGAAGAGATGGGATTGCAGGTGCTCAACATAGGCGACACACCGACGTTTCACACAGTGAGGGGAACCTCACTGTACACCAGCTATGTGGACATCACGGCATGCACGGCGAATCTGCTCGACCTGGTCGAGAACTGGAAAGTGGACGAAGGCATGACGAGCTCTGACCATAACACCATTCTTTTTAAAATTAAACTGGAAAGGGCAAAAGGATTGGATATAATTAGAACAACCAGAATATTTAATAGTAAAAAAGCAAACTGGGACCAATTTCGTGAGAAATTGGACCAGTTGCTAGAAGACAATAAAATAAACAAAATTGAATTTGATCAAATTAATAACAAAACTGAATTAGAACTTAAAATAGAATTATATATTAACGTAATAATAGAAGCATCCAATATAAGTATACCAAAGTTAAAATCAAACAACAAAATTAAATTACCTTGGTGGTCCAATGAGCTCGCCATGATGAAAAAGGAAGTCGCCACCAGGAAGCGTAGAGTTTGCTGTGCAGCGCCGATCCGGAGGGAGAAAGTCGTCAGGGAGTACCTGCAAATAAAAGAAAAATATGAGCAAGCGGAAAGAGCAGCCCAAACAGAAAGCTGGATAAGCTTCTGTGGAAAACAGGATAGAGAGGGACTCTGGGAGGGTATTTATAGAGTTATAGGTAGGACCATAAAAAGACAGGAGGATCTGCCCCTGACCAAGGAAGGTAAAACATTGAACCACCTAGAATCTGCCACTTTGCTGGCGGAAACATTTTACCCCGAGGACAAGAAGGAAGAAGACAATGAGGAACACAGGCGTATTAGGACGGTAGCCGAAAACGTAAATGAGATGAGTCATAATGAAGAACATGACCCTCCGTTTACTCAGGAAGAGCTGAACGTAGCCACACGCAGCTTCAACCCCAAAAAAGCTCCCGGGGCAGATGGCCTCACGGCCGATATCTGCCAGCAAACTATAAACCACGATCCGGAGCTCTTCCTATCACTGGCAAACAAATGCCTAGAGCTGGGTTACTTCCCGAGGATCTGGAAAGAAGCGACAGTAGTCATCCTTAGGAAACCCGGGAAAGAAAGCTATACAGTTCCTAAATCATATAGGCCAATAGGACTGTTGCCAGTGATGGGAAAAGTTCTGGAAAAAATGCTGATAGGAAGGGTGAAATGGCACATCATACCCGGACTCAACACACGCCAGTATGGGTTTATGCCACAGAGAAGCACCGAAGACTCCCTCTATGACCTGCTAGAACTCATACGCAAAAAATTAAAAGACAAGAAATTGATCGTCATGATATCGCTGGACATAGAGGGAGCCTTCGACAGTGCATGGTGGCCGGCCATAAAAACCAGACTGGCAGAAACTAAATGTCCGGTAAACGTGAGAAGAGTGATGGACAGTTACCTGAAACACAGGAGGGTCAGGGTGAGATATGCGGGGCAGGAGGTTACCAGGGCAACGGACAAAGGCTGTGTGCAAGGATCGATAGGGGGCCCGATTCTTTGGAACCTACTACTTGACCCCCTACTGAAAGGCCTGGTACAAAGAGGAGACTACTGCCAAGCCTTCGCCGATGACGTAGTTTTGATTTTCTATGGAGACTCAGCAATGGAAGTCCAGCAACGTGCCAATGGCGCTCTCGAGTATGTTCACCAGTGGGGAGTCAGTAATAAGTTAAGATTCGCACCGCATAAAACGAACGCAATGATCATCACGCGGAAACTTAAATATGACACCCCGCTGTTGAGCATGGGCGGGATCGCTATTGGCATGTCGCGGGAAATCAAAATCCTGGGGCTGACCATTGACGACAAGCTGACGTTTAATGCCCATGCATCTAATGTATGCAAAAAGGCATTAAACCTGTACAAGCAGTTGTCAAGGGCAGCCCGGATCAGCTGGGGACTCAATCCGGATGTCATACGCTCCATCTACACTGCAGTAGTCGAACCTATAATTATGTATGCGGCAAGTGCGTGGGCATCAGCGGCCGAAAAGCTGATGGTGCGCAAGCAGCTAAACGCGGTCCAAAGGGGATTTGCACAGAAACTGTGCAAATCCTACCGCACAGTCTCCTTGAACTCAGCACTGGTGCTGGCCGGGATACTACCCCTTGACCTCCGAATACAAGAGGCAGCGGCCCTGTATGAGGCAAGAAGGGGGGTACCTCGGCCAGCATTAGGAGATAAGGAGGTGGAGCGATGTACCGCGTTCGACATAACTCCCCACCCAGCCAAACATATAAGCCTCCAGTTCATATGTCTGGCAGACCAGGAGCAACATGATCACCACTGTACTCAAGCAGTGCGTATATACACGGACGGCAGCAAGATCGAGGGCAAGGTTGGGGCATCATTGTCTCATTGGAGCGATGATGCTGAAACCAAAACCCAAAAACTTAAGCTGTCGTCCCACTGTACGGTCTTCCAGGCTGAACTGCTGGCTATATGCAAGGCCACAAGGGAAATCCTGCGTAGTCCAAAATACAGTTTCGGCATATACAGCGACTCCAGATCGTCGCTGGAAGCGGTCACCAACCACCGCTCTCTCCATCCCCTCGCAGTTGAAATCCGCGAAAACCTGCGACAATGCAAGGATCGATCCAAAAAAGTTGAACTTTTTTGGATCAAAGCTCATGCAGGACTGGAGGGTAATGAGAGAGCAGACCAGCTAGCTAAGGACGCCGCCCTTAGGACAAAGACAAGGCCAGACTATGATAAATGCCCGATTTCATTCGTCAAGCGGCAGATCCGTGCGGACACACTTGACGAATGGAATCGGAGGTACATATCAGAAGAAACAGCCGGCGTGACCAAAATATTTTTCCCGGATGCCATACAAGCATACAGTCAAGTAAGAGTACTGAAACCGACAGGAATACTGACTCAACTATTGACAGGGCACGGTGGGTTCTCCGAATACCTAAACAGGTTTAGGTGCAAGGAGAGCCCATCGTGCATATGTGACTCTGACCAACATGAGACTGTAGTACACATACTGACTGACTGCCCCGCCTACGGACTGGAAAGATATGAGATTGAGCAGGAATTGGGTATTGAAATAACGACATCAAACTTCAACGCACTAATTACGAATAGGGACACTAGGATGAAGTTCATTGGTTTTTGTATAAAAATAGCTAGAAAGACTATAAATAGGAACAAGTAAACAAATAAACGCTTAGGATTCATATTTGCACATAATATGTAACAGTAGCATTTTAACAGTAGTAACAGAGATCGTTGAAAAATGTCCGAAACAGAGTCTAAACAAAACCAAATAAACATGCTTTGACTGAATACTATATGTACTATATCGGAATGGTGCGCTTAAACGCTTAAAGTTATGAGAGTAAGATGTGTGACAAAGTATGATGTAAATCAAGCGATGTAATAGTTATAAGACTATACTTTATAAATCTATAGGAAAGTAAGCTAACATTGTAAATAAGGTCTCTGATCATGTCAGAGGGACGCTGTAAGGCAGGAGTGTGGTTTTAGCCGGTAAGAGTCCGGCACTGCCCAGACTGGCTCCTAAAGGAGGCAGCCTGGGCGTCCATGAGGATTTCCCACTCCTGCCAAAACAAAAAAAAAAAAAAAAAAAAACCTAACCTAACCTAACCTTTTTTTTTTTTTTTTTTTTTTTTTTTTTTTTTTTTTTTTTTTTTTTTTGTCGCTGAGAAATGACATTACGCATCTCCGCTCGTCGGGGGACGAGACGGAGTATGTGGGACTCCCTGCCAGAGTGGCAGTATACCCACTAAAACTCAGCGGTGTTCCCTCGGCGCCGTGATGGGAGGGTCATGGGAAACCGGCTCAGCCTTTACTTCCACGACCCTCCCGGCGCATGCCCGCCTAGCTGGCGGGCCCCGCGTGCCCCCCGAGCGGGAGCTGGGGGGTGACGGGAATGGCCGAGAACACCTGGCCATTCCCGTCCGACACTGGTGGAGGCGCGTGCGATGCAAGCGAGGGTGCCCCCGCACCCGTCGCCTGCTGGCCTCCACCTGGAAGGAGTCGGAGATGACCGTCATACTGACGTCTTCTCCGACCCCTCCTCCGCCTTCGGAGCGGCGCCGCGAGAGGGTCTTCCTCCCGCGCCCGCTCCGCCGCCTCCTTCTGGGACATGACATGTTCGCAGAAGGAGGCGACTGCCGCCCAGGACCCCTCGTCCCTCAGCATGGCGTTGACCACGCCGGGGAGCGAGAGGTCCGTTCCGATCGCCGCCGTGAGACTGCGGCGCGGCTCGGACCACGACGAGCATACTGCGAGAGTGTGCTGCGCCGTGTCCTCCGCCGCGCCACAGTCGTGACACGACGGCGTCTCCTCCCGTCCGATCCGGTGCAGGTACGATCCGAAACAGCCGTGCCCGGACAGCACCTGCACCAGACGGAACGAGAGGAACCCGTGCCGCCGCTCGAGCCAGTCCCGCAGGACCGGCCCGAGCGCGTCGAGGGTTCGGCGGCCGAAGGCTGCGGTGGCGAGGTCCGCCGTCCAATGGACGACGATGGCGTCCCTCGCCTCCCGCCGGACGGCCTCCCGCTCTTCCGGGGCGGGGCGTTCTCCTCTCGCCCTCCACCCCGCCGTCCATTCGTGCACTCTGGCGAGCACCCACGCCTCGAGCTCCCAAGGCGGGGTGCCGGCCAGAGCGCACGCCGCTGCACAGCCGACCGTGCGGTAGGCCCGCGCAACCCGCTGAGCAATGGCCCTCTGGGGCGCCCGCAACGCGGCGGCGTTCTCCCTCCGTCGGAGGGAGTCCTCCCAGATGGGGGCCCCGTACAGGGCCATGCTCTTCAGGATGCCGGCGTAGAGTTGCCGGCATCGTGCGCTGGGCCCCCCCAAATTGGGGAGAAGCCACGACAGCGCCCCCGCTGTCTTCAGCAGGCGCGCCGACAGCCCGCTAAAATGCGGGCCGAAGCGCCACCTGCTGTCGATCACGAGGCCCAGATATTTCATCTGGGCCTTGATCTCGATCCTGACGCCCTCCACGAAGATGTGGGCGTCAGGCGGGGGGCGCTGCCGAGGCCCGTGAAACCACACGGCCTCGGTCTTGTGCAGCGCCACCTTCAGACCTAGGCGGCGGATCCTCGCTGCGACCAAGGATCCGCCCGCCGAGGCCAGGTTGGCCGCCTCCCTGAAACTCTCCCCCCGGGCGGTGAGGAGAGTGTCGTCCGCGTAACAGATGACACTCGTGCCTCGGAGGAGAGTTCCCCGCAAGAGCCAATCGAAGCCGACGTTCCAGAGGAGAGGTCCTAAGACTGACCCCTGTGGAACGCCGGCCTCGGCGGGATATCGCCGGACCTGGCCAGTTCTGTCCACCAGGAGGATCGCCCGGTCCTCCAGGTAGCTGGCCAGCAGACTGCGCAGGTATCGAGGCACTCCGTGGAACCGGAGCGCCTCTAGGATGGTGGAGTGAGGAACAGAGTTGAAGGCGTTGGCGATGTCGAACGACACCGCCAACACTCCGTCCCCCGCCTCCATCGCCCCCTGCACCTGCCCCTTGAGGCAGGCCAGCGCGTCCACCGTCGAACGCTCAGCCCGAAAGCCGAACTGAGCGTCCGACAAGTCCGGCCCGACATCCCGCAGATGGCTCTTGACTCGAGCAGCTATTATCCCCTCGAACATTTTACCGACCTCATCGAGGAGAACGATGGGCCGGTATGCCGAGGGGGAGTCTGCTGGGCGGCCCTCCTTGCGGAGGAGGCACAGCTGCCCCTCCTTCCACGGTTTCGGGAACCTCCCAGACGCAAGGCATGCGCTGAAGAGGTCCCGAAACCGCTCCTCCATCAGAGTGGCGGCGATCGCCACCACCCTGGCGGGGACGCCGTCGGGTCCCGGAGCCGTCTTCTTGGCGCGGACGTGGAAAACCGCCGCGCCAAGTTCCGACTCCGTGACCGGAGGGGCCTCCTCTGCCTCCTCGTCCTCCAGCGGGGCTCCGCGCATCTCTGGCGGGGTGAAGCTGTCACTGCGCGGGAACAGGGACCGAACCACCCCGTCCAGAAACGAGGGCTCCAGGGTCTCGGCAACCGGGGGGCCAAAGGGGCGCAACTTGTTGCGCGCTGCCTTATATGGCCTCCCGTAGGGGTCGTTGTCGAGACCCTCCAGCAGCTCGGCTCTCGCCGAGTCTCTGGCGGCGGCGATGGCCCGATCGAGGACCAGTCTCGCCTCCGAGTATACCTCGTAGAGGTGGTCCTCGTCGGCCAGGTCCCGTCGACGCCGCCGTCGACTCCGCGTGTAGGCCCTCCTTGCCTCCACGCAAGCTGCTCGGAGCCCCGCCAGCTCCGCCGACCACCAGTACACGGCGCGTCCGTCTGGCGGCCGGCCAGACCGAGGCATGCTGGAGTTGCATACCTCGGTCAGAGACTGGCGCAGCTGCCCCGCTGCGGCGTCCACATCCAGGCCGGCTGTAGGCGGTGACAGCCAGTCCTGGATGAACGCCGCCTCCCCCGCTGCCTCCCTGTCCAGGCGGGTCAGGGCCCACCGCGGAAACGGCGATCGCCCCGAGAGGGGCCGCCTCCCGCCGGGGCCACCGGCGGAGATGTCGAACCGCACGTAGCGGTGGTCCGACATGGTCTCCACCGGGTCCACCCGCCAGTTCAGCACGCGCGCGGCCAACGCAGGGGTGGCGAAAGTGACGTCCACTATCGAGCCACCCTGCCGCCGCACGCATGTCTGGACGCTCCCCCTGTTCAGGAGGGAGAGTCCAGAGGAGGCTGCCCACATCTCGACCGCCCGCCCGCGGGCGTCGGTGGCCGGGTTACCCCAGGTCACCGACTTGGCATTCAGGTCTCCCAGCACGGAGACCTGACGCGGAACCGCCCTGCCGACCACTGCGGCCAGGACTCCGAGAAAATTCTCAAAGTCCTGGAGAGGACGGTTTGGGGAGAAGTAGACGCCCACGAGCGCCACCTCACCCCACGCGGCGGCCACGTATCCCGGTCCCCTCTCTAATAGCGAGAGGGGAGGGGAGTCCGTGGAAGACCGCGCCGCTAGTGCCACCGAGCCGTCCTCGTCACCCAGCCAGGTGCTGGGGATCGAGTACGGCTCGGCGACCACCGCTACGTTCACCAACCACTCGGCCATGACCTGCACTGCCAGGTCCTGGGCCGCTCTGCAGTGATTGGTGTTCGCCTGGAGGATGTGGTATTCGGAGCCCATTACTCCGACATCGCACGATCCTCCTCGGCTGCCGCCGCTGGAGCTGCAGCGGCGGCGACGACGGCAGCGGTGGTGGCGACAGGGCGAACCTGCGCCGGCACTATGCCCTTTTTGACGGGGGGCTTGCAGCCCCTGCCCGCCATCCTATGGTCCGCAGGGCGGCCGCTTGCGGCGCACGCCTTGCAGTGAGGCGTGGTGGCGCTGCAAGCGGCACTCTTGTGCCCCTCCTGTCCGCATCGGTAGCACGAGGCTCCCCAATCAGACTTGGAGGGACACGTAGCTCGGGTGTGGCCGAAGGCGCAGCACTTGAAGCAGCGCATAGGCTGGTCTTCAAGCGCTCGGACCACAGCCGAGCTGAGCCCCACGAGCAGCCGTCCCTTGGTCGCAGCAAGGACGGCCGCAGCCGCGGCAACAGGGCACTCGACGCGGACGATGCCCATGCCGCGGCGACCGACCCCGATGGCTCCGGCCCTCACTGCGGCAGCGACGCAGCCTCCAGCCGTGGCGACAGCCGCCACCACATCCTCCTTGGTGACCGAGTCGTCCAGCTCGGTCACCTCCAGGGATGCGGTCTTGACGGGCTTGACGACCGTCGCCACATCCGCGATGACCTCTTGCAACTTTGTTGCGAAGAGGTCCGCGTTAGCGCCGCGCTTCTCCCCCGAAAACTCGAAGATTCGAGCTCCGGCCTGGGTTCGGCGGCACGTAATGCCGCCGATCCCCAGCCGGGAGGGATCAGCATTCGTACGAGCCCGTCTTAGGACGGACTCGTACGTCTCGCCGCGCTCCGCGGCCTCCGGGGTGATGGTCACCACGACGGCCGCGGTTTTGGGAGGAATTAACTTCCTCCCGCCGGCTTTGGCTGGAGCCGCTTTCGCTGCCGCTGCAGGCGCAGTCGCAGCAGGCTTGGGGGCCGCCTTTCCCCCTGCCTTCTTCCTTCCCCTCCTGACCACTTCCGACCACGACATGTTGGCCGGGGTGGTGGAGGGAAGGAGGACGTCCTCCGCCTGCGAGGTCTGGGGGGCTGCTGCTGGAGGAGCAGCCGACGCAGCCGCCCCAGACGCACCCTCCGTGCCCGTGGTGGGGGGGGTTTGAGGAGCCGCCTTGCTCCTCTTGCCCTTCCCCTTGCCCTTGCCCTTGGAGGGCTTCTGGGCCTGGGGCTGCGCTCCCGATGCCGGGCCTGCCACAGGCGCAGGTTCCGGCTCCCGCGGTGGCGGCTTGTCCGCCGCTAGCGGCGGGCGAAGCCGCCTTTCCGGCAAGAGCCGGTCCTCAATGCCTGCGAAACAGGCCCCCAACCTAACCTAACCTTTTTTTTTTTTTTTTTTTTTTGTCGCTGAGAAATGACATTACGCATCTCCGCTCGTCGGGGGACGAGACGGAGTATGTGGGACTCCCTGCCAGAGTGGCAGTATACCCACTAAAACTCAGCGGTGTTCCCTCGTCGCCGTGATGGGAGGGTCATGGGAAACCGGCTCAGCCTTTACTTCCACGACCCTCCCGGCGCATGCCCGCCTAGCTGGCGGGCCCCGCGTGCCCCCCGAGCGGGAGCTGGGGGGCGACGGGAATGGCCGGGAACACCTGGCCATTCCCGTCCGACACTCTGGCGCGTCCGTCTGGCGGCCGGCCAGACCGAGGCATGCTGGAGTTGCATACCTCGGTCAGAGACTGGCGCAGCTGCCCCGCTGCGGCGTCCACATCCAGGCCGGCTGTAGGCGGTGACAGCCAGTCCTGGATGAACGCCGCCTCCCCCGCTGCCTCCCTGTCCAGGCGGGTCAGGGCCCACCGCGGAAACGGCGATCGCCCCGAGAGGGGCCGCCTCCCGCCGGGGCCGCCGGCGGAGATGTCGAACCGCACGTAGCGGTGGTCCGACATGGTCTCCACCGGGTCCACCCGCCAGTTCAGCACGCGCGCGGCCAACGCAGGGGTGGCGAAAGTGACGTCCACTATCGAGCCACCCTGCCGCCGCACGCATGTCTGGACGCTCCCCCTGTTCAAGAGGGAGAGTCCAGAGGAGGCTGCCCACATCTCGACCGCCCGCCCGCGGGCGTCGGTGGCCGGGTTGCCCCAGGTCACTGACTTGGCATTCAGGTCTCCCAGCACGGAGACCTGACGCGGAACCGCCCTGCCGACCACTGCGGCCAGGACTCCGAGAAAGTTCTCAAAGTCCTGGAGAGGACGGTTTGGGGAGAAGTAGACGCCCACGAGCGCCACCTCTCCCCACGCGGCGGCCACGTATCCCGGTCCCCTCTCTAATAGCGAGAGGGGAGGGGAGTCCGTGGAAGACCGCGCCGCTAGTGCCACCGAGCCGTCCTCGTCACCCAGCCAGGTGCTGGGGATCGAGTACGGCTCGGCGACCACCGCTACGTTCACCAACCACTCGGCCATGACCTGCACTGCCAGGTCCTGAGCCGCTCTGCAGTGGTTGGTGTTCGCCTGGAGGATGTGGTAGTCGGAGCCCATTACTCCGACATCGCACGATCCTCCTCGGCTGCCGCCGCTGGAGCTGCAGCGGCGGCGACGACGGCAGCGGTGGTGGCGACAGGGCGAACCTGCGCCGGCACTATGCCCTTTTTGACGGGGGGCTTGCAGCCCCTGCCCGCCATCCTATGGTCCGCGGGGCGGCCACTTGCGGCGCACGCCTTGCAGTGAGGCGTGGTGGCGCTGCAAGCGGCACTCTTGTGCCCCTCCTGTCCGCATCGGTAGCACGAGGCTCCCCAATCGGACTTGGAGGGACACGTAGCTCGGGTGTGGCCGAAGGCGCAGCACTTGAAGCAGCGCATAGGCTGGTCTTCAAGCGCTCGGACCACAGCCGAGCTGAGCCCCACGAGCAGCCGTCCCTTGGTCGCAGCAAGGACGGCCGCAGCCGCGGCAACAGGGCACTCGACGCGGACGATGCCCATGCCGCGGCGACCAACTCCGATGGCTCCGGCCCTCACTGCGGCAGCGACGCAGCCTCCAGCCGTGGCGACAGCCGCCACCACATCCTCCTTGGTGACCGAGTCGTCCAGCTCGGTCACCTCCAGGGATGCGGTCTTAACGGGCTTGACGACCGTCGCCACATCCGCGATGACCTCTTGCAACTTTGTTGCGAAGAGGTCCGCGTTAGCGCCGCGCTTCTCCCCCGAAAACTCGAAGATTCGAGCTCCGGCCTGGGTTCGGCGGCACGTAATGCCGCCGATCCCCAGCCGGGAGGGATCAGCATTCGTACGAGCCCGTCTAAGGACGGACTCGTACGTCTCGCCGCGCTCCGCGGCCTCCGGGGTGATGGTCACCACGACGGCCGCGGTTTTGGGAGGAATTAACTTCCTCCCGCCGGCTTCGGCTGGAGCCGCTTTCGCTGCCGCTGCAGGCGCAGTCGCAGCAGGCTTGGGGGCCGCCTTTCCCCCTGCCTTCTTCCTTCCCCTCCTGACCACTTCCGACCACGACATGTTGGCCGGGGTGGTGGAGGGAAGGAGGACGTCCTCCGCCTGCGAGGTCTGGGGGGCTGCTGCTGGAGGAGCAGCCGACGCAGCCGCCCCAGACGCACCCTCCGTGCCCGTGGTGGGGGGGGTTTGAGGAGCCGCCTTGCTCCTCTTGCCCTTCCCCTTGCCCTTGCCCGTGGAGGGCTTCTGGGCCTGGGGCTGCGCTCCCGATGCCGGGCCTGCTGCAGGCGCAGGTTCCGGCTCCCTCGGTGGCGGCTTGTCCGCCGCTAGCGGCGGGCGAAGCCGCCTTTCCGGCAAGAGCCGGTCCTCTATGCCTGCGAAACAGGCTCTGGTGAAGGCCCTCTCCTCCAATATAACCTTTCGGAATAATTCCTCAAGGTTAGTAGGGGAGGAGGAGCCCTCTACCACCGGCACCGGGGCAGGCTGGACAGGCTGGGCAGGCTGGGCAGACTGGGCAGGCCGAGCCGTGGCCTCAGCCAGCTTCTGGTGAAGCTGGCTGACCTCCGCCTGCAGGCGATCCACCCTCGCCTGCAGCTGCCGCGTCTCGTCGCTGGCCGTCCGCCGCACCAGCTCCAGGACAATGCCGTGCATGCTGGCTGCACGGCATTTGAGGGCCTTCTGGAAGGTCCCCTTCAAGTTCGACGACTTGGAGGCGACCTCCAGAACTTCCTCCTTGTCCTGGAGCGCCATGCGCTCCAGCTCCGCCAGGGAGTGGTCGGCGTACAGCACGGTGGACGTGCCGTAGCCAGCCCTCGACCTGGCGGCCCGCGCCTGCTGCTCCTTCGCAGCGACCCGCTCCTCCAGGTCCTGCTGGAGCTGCTCCCTCCTCTTCAGGCCTAGCTGACGCTCGGCGTCCACCAGGCCCACATCGTGGGTGGGAGCCGGAGCAGAAGTCGAAGCCCTCTTAGACTTCGGCTTCTTCCCCGACTTGCCCACCGATCCGGAGGAGCCCCCGGACCCGAGCCTCAGGTAGGCCCGCTTCCTATTGAGCCGGTCCGTCTCAGCCGCCGACGTGTCGACGACGGAGCTGTCGGTGTCCGACAGCAAGTCCGGCGTGCCGAACAGGCTGGCCGCAGAGGGTGCGCGGTCAGCCTCCGACGCCGAAACGTCGCCGGCGAGGCCCTGAGAAGGGCCTTTGGATTGGCCCTGAGAAGGGCCGTTTGAATCGCCCTGGGAGGGGCGATGGGTTAAAAATCGCCCGGAGGCGTCGCGAGGTGGTTTTTTATTCATCTGAAACGCAGCGCGCATCTATAGCTGCGAGTCACAGCGCACTTTAGCCGCCGGTCTGCCACTCCGTTACGGTGGTCAGACACGGCGTTGCCCAGGGGTCACGACGGGGACGTATGCGCTGTGGGGGGACCCCCAACCTAACCTAACCTTTTTTTTTTTTTTTTTTTGTCGCTGAGAAATGACATTACGCATCTCCGCTCGTCGGGGGACGAGACGGAGTATGTGGGACTCCCTGCCAGAGTGGCAGTATACCCACTAAAACTCAGCGGTGTTCGTTTGGCGTCGTTGTCGAGACCCTCCAGCAGCTCGGCTCTCGCCGAGTCTCTGGCGGCGGCGATGGCCCGATCGAGGACCAGTCTCGCCTCCGAGTATACCTCGTAGAGGTGGTCCTCGTCGGCCAGGTCCCGTCGACGCCGCCGTCGACTCCGCGTGTAGGCCCTCCTTGCCTCCACGCAAGCTGCTCGGAGCCCCGCCAGCTCCGCCGACCACCAGTACACGGCGCGTCCGTCTGGCGGCCGGCCAGACCGAGGCATGCTGGAGTTGCATACCTCGGTCAGAGACTGGCGCAGCTGCCCCGCTGCGGCATCCACATCCAGGCCGGCTGTAGGCGGCGACAGCCAGTCCTGGATGAACGCCGCCTCCCCCGCTGCCTCCCTGTCCAGGCGGGTCAGGGCCCACCGCGGAAACGGCGATCGCCCCGAGAGGGGCCGCCTCCCGCCAGGGCCACCGGCGGAGATGTCGAACCGCACGTAGCGGTGGTCCGACATGGTCTCCACCGGGTCCACCCGCCAGTTCAGCACGCGCGCGGCCAACGCAGGGGTGGCGAAAGTGACGTCCACTATCGAGCCACCCTGCCGCCGCACGCATGTCTGGACGCTCCCCCTGTTCAGGAGGGAGAGTCCAGAGGAGGCTGCCCACATCTCGACCGCCCGCCCGCGGGCGTCGGTGGCCGGGTTGCCCCAGGTCAAAGACTTGGCATTCAGGTCTCCCAGCACGGAGACCTGACGCGGAACCGCCCTGCCGACCACTGCGGCCAGGACTCCGAGAAAATTCTCAAAGTCCTGGAGAGGACGGTTTGGGGAGAAGTAGACGCCCACGAGCGCCACCTCTCCCCACGCGGCGGCCACGTATCCCGGTCCCCTCTCTAATAGCGAGAGGGGAGGGGAGTCCGTGGAAGACCGCGCCGCTAGTGCCACCAGGCCGTCCTCGTCACCCAGCCAGCTGCTGGGGATCGAGTACGGCTCGGCGACCACCGCTACGTTCACCAACCACTCGGCCATGACCTGCACTACCAGGTCCTGGGCCGCTCTGCAGTGGTTGGCGTTCGCCTGGAGGATGTGGTAGTCGGAGCACATTACTCCGACATCGCACGATCCTCCTCGGCTGCCGCCGCTGGAGCTGCAGCGGCGGCGACGACGGCAGCGGTGGTGGCGACAGGGCGAACCTGCGCCGGCACTATGCCCTTTTTGACGGGGGGCTTGCAGCCCCGGCCCGCCATCCTGTGGTCCGCGGGGCGGCCACTTGCAGCGCACGCCTTGCAGTGAGGCGTGGTGGCGCTGCAAGCGGCACTCTTGTGTCCCTCCTGTCCGCATCGGTAGCACGAGGCTCCCCAATCGGACTTGGAGGGACACGTGGCTCGGGTGTGGCCGAGGGCGCAGCACTTGAAGCAGCGCATAGGCTGGTCTTCAAGCGCTCGGACCACAGCCGAGCTGAGCCCCACGAGCAGCCGTCCCTTGGTCGCAGCAAGGACGGCCGCAGCCGCGGCAACAGGGCACTCGACGCGGACGATGCCCATGCCGCGGCGACCAACTCCGATGGCTCCGGCCCTCACTGCGGCAGCGACGCAGCCTCCAGCCGTGGCGACAGCCGCCACCACATCCTCCTTGGTGACCGAGTCGTCCAGCTCGGTCACCTCCAGGGATGCGGTCTTGACGGGCTTGACGACCGTCGCCACATCCGCGATGACCTCTTGCAACTTTGTTGCGAAGAGGTCCGCGTTAGCGCCGCGCTTCTCCCCCGAAAACTCGAAGATTCGAGCTCCGGCCTGGGTTCGGCGGCACGTAATGCCGCCGATCCCCAGCCGGGAGGGATCAGCATTCGTACGAGCCCGTCTAAGGACGGACTCGTACGTCTCGCCGCGCTCCGCGGCCTCCGGGGTGATGGTCACCACGACGGCCGCGGTTTTGGGAGGAATTAACTTCCTCCCGCCGGCTTTGGCTGGAGCCGCTTTCGCTGCCGCTGCAGGCGCAGTCGCAGCAGGCTTGGGGGCCGCCTTTCCCCCTGCCTTCTTCCTTCCCCTCCTGACCACTTCCGACCACGACATGTTGGCCGGGGTGGTGGAGGGAAGGAGGACGTCCTCCGCCTGCGAGGTCTGGGGGGCTGCTGCTGGAGGAGCAGCCGACGCAGCCGCCCCAGACGCACCCTCCGTGCCCGTGGTGGGGGGGGTTTGAGGAGCCGCCTTGCTCCTCTTGCCCTTCCCCTTGCCCTTGGAGGGCTTCTGGGCCTGGGGCTGCGCCCCCGATGCCGGGCCTGCCACAGGCGCAGGTTCCGGCTCCCGCGGTGGCGGCTTATCCGCCGCTAGCGGCGGGCGAAGCCGCCTTTCCGGCAGGAGCCGGTCCTCAATGCCTGCGAAACAGGCTCTGGTGAAGGCCCTCTCCTCCATTACGACCTTTCGGAATAATTCCTCAAGGTCGGAACGGGAAGAGGAGCCTCCTACCACCGACACCGGGGCAGGCTGGGCAGGCTGGGCAGGCTGGGCAGGCTGGGCAGGCTGGGCAGACTGGACAGGCCGAGCCGTGGCCTCAGCCAGCTTCTGGTGAAGCTGGCTGACTTCCGCCTGCAGGCGATCCACCCTCGCCTGCAGCTGCCGCGTCTCGTCGCTGGCCGTCCGCCGCACCAGCTCCAGGACAATGCCGTGCATGCTGGCTGCACGGCATTTGAGGGCCTTCTGGAAGGTCCCCTTCAAGTTGGAGGACTTGGAGGCGACCTCCAGAACTTCCTCCTTGTCCTGGAGCGCCATGCGCTCCAGCTCCGCCAGGGAGTGGTCGGCGTACAGCACGGTGGACGTGCCGTAGCCAGCCCTCGACCTGGCGGCCCGCGCCTGCTGCTCCTTCGCAGCGACCCGCTCCTCCAGGTCCTGCTGGAGCTGCTCCCTCCTCTTCAGGCCTAGCTGACGCTCGGCGTCCACCAGGCCCACATCGTGGGTGGGAGCCGGAGCAGAAGTCGAAGCCCTCTTAGACTTCGCCTTCTTCCCCGACTTGCCCACCGATCCGGAGGAGCCCCCGGACCCGAGCCTCAGGTAGGCCCGCTTCCTATTGAGCCGGTCTGTCTCGGCCGCCGACGTGTCGACGACGGAGCTGTCGGTGTCCGACAGCAAGTCCGGCGTGCCGAACAGGCTGGCCGCAGAGGGTGCGCGGTCAGCCTCCGACGCCGAAACGTCGCCGGCGAGGCCCTGAGAAGGGCCTTTGGATTGGCCCTGAGAAGGGCCGTTTGAATCGCCCTGGGGGGGGCGATGGGTTAAAAAGCGCCCGGAGGCGTCGCGAGATGGTTTCTTCGTCATTTTCGCAGCGCGCATCAATAGCTGCGAAGCACAGTGCACTTTAGCCGCCGGTCTGCCACTCCGTTACGGTGGTCAGACACGGCGTTGCCCGGGGGTCACGACGAGGACGTAAGCACTGTGGGGTGGACCCCCCCCCCAACCTAACCTAACCTTTTTTTTTTTTTTTTTTTTTTTTTTTTTTTTTGTCGCTGAGAAATGACATTACGCATCTCCGCTCGTCGGGGGACGAGACGGAGTATGTGGGACTCCCTGCCAGAGTGGCAGTATACCCACTAAAACTCAGCGGTGTTCCCTCGGCGCCGTGATGGGAGGGTCATGGGAAACCGGCTCAGCCTTTACTTCCACGACCCTCCCGGCGCATGCCCGCCTAGCTGGCGGGCCCCGCGTGCCCCCCGAGCGGGAGCTGGGGGGCGACGGGAATGGCCGAGAACACCTGGCCATTCCCGTCCAACACTGGTGGAGGCGCGTGCGATGCAAGCGAGGGTGCCCCCGCACCCGTCGCCTGCTGGCCTCCACCTGGGAGGAGTCGGAGATGACCGTCATACTGACGTCTTCTCCGACCCCTCCTCCGCCTTCGGAGCGGCGCCGCGAGAGGGTCTTCCTCCCGCGCGCGCTCCGCCGCCTCCTTCTGGGACATGACGTGTTCGCAGAAGGAGGCGACTGCCGCCCAGGACCCCTCGTCCCTCAGCATGGCGTTGACCACGCCGGGGAGCGAGAGGTCCGTTCCGATCGCCGCCGTGAGACTGCGGCGCGGCTCGGACCACGACGGGCACACCGCGAGAGTGTGCTGCGCCGTGTCCTCCGCCGCGCCACAGTCGTGACACGACGGCGTCTCCTCCCGTCCGATCCGGTGCAGGTACGATCCGAAACAGCCGTGCCCGGACAGCACCTGCACCAGACGGAACGAGAGGAACCCGTGCCGCCGCTCGAGCCAGTCCCGCAGGACCGGCCCGAGCGCGTCGAGGGTTCGGCGGCCGAAGGCTGCGGTGGCGAGGTCCGCCGTCCAATGGACGACGATGGCGTCCCTCGCCTCCCGCCGGACGGCCTCCCGCTCTTCCGGGGCGGGGCGTTCTCCTCTCGCCCTCCGCCCCGCCGTCCATTCGTGCACTCTGGCGAGCACCCACGCCTCGAGCTCCCAAGGCGGGGTGCCGGCCAGAGCGCACGCCGCTGCACAGCCGACCGTGCGGTAGGCCCGCGCAACCCGCTGAGCAATGGCCCTCTGGGGCGCCCGCAACGCGGCGGCGTTCTCCCTCCGTCGGAGGGAGTCCTCCCAGATGGGGGCCCCGTACAGGGCCATGCTCTTCAGGATGCCGGCGTAGAGTTGCCGGCATCGTGCGCTGGGCCCCCCCAAATTGGGGAGAAGCCACGACAGCGCCCCCGCTGTCTTCAGCAGGCGCGCCGACAGCCCGCTAAAATGCGGGCCGAAGCGCCACCTGCTGTCGATCACGAGGCCCAGATATTTCATCTGGGCCTTGATCTCGATCCTGACGCCCTCCACGAAGATGTGGGCGTCAGGCGGGGGGCGCTGCCGAGGCCCGTGGAACCACACGGCCTCGGTCTTGTGCAGCGCCACCTTCAGACCTAGGCGGCGGATCCTCGCTGCGACCAAGGATCCGCCCGCCGAGGCCAGGTTGGCCGCCTCCCTGAAACTCTCCCCCCGGGCGGTGAGGAGAGTGTCGTCCGCGTAGCAGACGACACTCGTGCCTCGGAGGAGAGTTCCCCGCAAGAGCCAATCGAAGCCGACGTTCCAGAGGAGAGGTCCTAAGACTGACCCCTGTGGAACGCCGGCCTCGGCGGGATATCGCCGGACCTGGCCAGTTCTGTCCACCAGGAGGATCGCCCGGTCCTCCAGGTAGCTGGCCAGCAGACTGCGCAGGTATCGAGGCACTCCGTGGAACCGGAGCGCCTCTAGGATGGTGGAGTGAGGAACAGAGTTGAAGGCGTTGGCGATGTCGAACGACACCGCCAACACTCCGTCCCCCGCCTCCATCGCCCCCTGCACCTGCCCCTTGAGGCAGGCCAGCGCGTCCACCGTCGAACGCTCAGCCCGAAAGCCGAACTGAGCGTCCGACAAGTCCGGCCCGACATCCCGCAGATGGCTCTTCACGCGAGCAGCTATTATCCCCTCGAACATCTTTCCGACCTCATCGAGGAGAACGATGGGCCGGTATGCCGAGGGGGAGTCTGCTGGGCGGCCCTCCTTACGGAGGAGGCACAGCTGCCCCTCCTTCCACGGTTTCGGGAACCTCCCAGACGCAAGGCATGCGCTGAAGAGGTCCCGAAACCGCTCCTCCATCAGAGTGGCGGCGATCGCCACCACCCTGGCGGGGACGCCGTCGGGTCCCGGAGCCGTCTTCTTGGCGCGGACGTGGAAAACCGCCGCGCCAAGTTCCGACTCCGTGACCGGAGGGGCCTCCTCTGCCTCCTCGTCCTCCAGCGGGGCTCCGCGCATCTCTGGCGGGGTGAAGCTGTCCCTGCGCGGGAACAGGGACCGAACCACCCCGTCCAGAAACGAGGGCTCCAGGGTCTCGGCAACCGGGGGGCCAAAGGGGCGCAGCTTGTTGCGCGCCGCCTTATATGGCCTCCCGTAGGGGTCGTTGTCGAGACCCTCCAGCAGCTCGGCTCTCGCCGAGTCTCTGGCGGCGGCGATGGCCCGATCGAGGACCAGCCTCGCCTCCGAGTACACCTCGTAGAGGTGGTCCTCGTCGGCCAGGTCCCGTCGACGCCGCCGTCGACTCCGCGTGTAGGCCCTCCTTGCCTCCACGCAAGCTGCTCGGAGCCCCGCCAGCTCCGCCGACCACCAGTACACGGCGCGTCCGTCTGGCGGCCGGCCAGACCGAGGCATGCTGGAGTTGCATACCTCGGTCAGAGACTGGCGCAGCTGCCCCGCTGCGGCGTCCACATCCAGGCCGGCTGTAGGCGGCGACAGCCAGTCCTGGATGAACGCCGCCTCCCCCGCTGCCTCCCTGTCCAGGCGGGTCAGGGCCCACCGCGGAAACGGCGATCGCCCCGAGAGGGGCCGCCTCCCGCCGGGGCCACCGGCGGAGATGTCGAACCGCACGTAGCGGTGGTCCGACATGGTCTCCACCGGGTCCACCCGCCAGTTCAGCACGCGCGCGGCCAACGCAGGGGTGGCGAAAGTGACGTCCACTATCGAGCCACCCTGCCGCCGCACGCATGTCTGGACGCTCCCCCTGTTCAAGAGGGAGAGTCCAGAGGAGGCTGCCCACATCTCGACCGCCCGCCCGCGGGCGTCGGTGGCCGGGTTGCCCCAGGTCACCGACTTGGCATTCAGGTCTCCCAGCACGGAGACCTGACGCGGAACCGCCCTGCCGACCACTGCGGCCAGGACTCCGAGAAAATTCTCAAAGTCCTGGAGAGGACGGTTTGGGGAGAAGTAGACGCCCACGAGCGCCACCTCTCCCCACGCGGCGGCCACGTATCCCGGTCCCCTCTCTAATAGCGAGAGGGGAGGGGAGTCCGTGGAAGACCGCGCCGCTAGTGCCACCGAGCCGTCCTCGTCACCCAGCCAGGTGCTGGGGATCGAGTACGGCTCGGCGACCACCGCTACGTTCACCAACCACTCGGCCATGACCTGCACTGCCAGGTCCTGGGCCGCTCTGCAGTGGTTGGTGTTCGCCTGGAGGATGTGGTAGTCGGAGCACATTACTCCGACATCGCACGATCCTCCTCGGCTGCCGCCGCTGGAGCTGCAGCGGCGGCGACGACGGCAGCGGTGGTGGCGACAGGGCGAACCTGCGCCGGCACTATGCCCTTTTTGACGGGGGGCTTGCAGCCCCTGCCCGCCATCCTATGGTCCGCGGGGCGGCCGCTTGCGGCGCACGCCTTGCAGTGAGGCGTGGTGGCGCTGCAAGCGGCACTCTTGTGCCCCTCCTGTCCGCATCGGTAGCACGAAGCTCCCCAATCGGACTTGGAGGGACACGTAGCTCGGGTGTGGCCGAAGGCGCAGCACTTGAAGCAGCGCATAGGCTGGTCTTCAAGCGCTCGGACCACAGCCGAGCTGAGCCCCACGAGCAGCCGTCCCTTGGTCGCAGCAAGGACGGCCGCAGCCGCGGCAACAGGGCACTCGACGCGGACGATGCCCATGCCGCGGCGACCAACCCCGATGGCTCCGGCCCTCACTGCGGCAGCGACGCAGCCTCCAGCCGTGGCGACAGCCGCCACCACATCCTCCTTGGTGACCGAGTCGTCCAGCTCGGTCACCTCCAGGGATGCGGTCTTGACGGGCTTGACGACCGTCGCCACATCCGCGATGACCTCTTGCAACTTTGTTGCGAAGAGGTCCGCGTTAGCGCCGCGCTTCTCCCCCGAGAACTCGAAAATTCGAGCTCCGGCCTGGGTTCGGCGGCACGTAATGCCGCCGATCCCCAGCCGGGAGGGATCAGCATTCGTACGAGCCCGTCTAAGGACGGACTCGTACGTCTCGCCGCGCTCCGCGGCCTCCGGGGTGATGGTCACCACGACGGCCGCGGTTTTGGGAGGAATTAACTTCCTCCCGCCGGCTTTGGCTGGAGCCGCTTTCGCTGCCGCTGCAGGCGCAGTCGCAGCAGGCTTGGGGGCCGCCTTTCCCCCTGCCTTCTTCCCTCCCCTCCTGACCACTTCCGACCACGACATGTTGGCCGGGGTGGTGGAGGGAAGGAGGACGTCCTCCGCCTGCGAGGTCTGGGGGGCTGCTGCTGGAGGAGCAGCCGACGCAGCCGCCCCAGACGCACCCTCCGTGCCCGTGGTGGCGGGGGTTTGAGGAGCCGCCTTGCTCCTCTTGCCCTTCCCCTTGCCCTTGGAGGGCTTCTGGGCCTGGGGCTGCGCCCCCGATGCCGGGCCTGCCACAGGCGCAGGTTCCGGCTCCCGCGGTGGCGGCTTATCCGCCGCTAGCGGCGGGCGAAGCCGCCTTTCCGGCAAGAGCCGGTCCTCAATGCCTGCGAAACAGGCTCTGGTGAAGGCCCTCTCCTCCAATATAACCTTTCGGAATAATTCCTCAAGGTTAGTAGGGGAGGAGGAGCCTCCTACCACCGGCACCGGGGCAGGCTGGGCAGGCTGGGCAGGCTGGGCAGGCCGAGCCGTGGCCTCAGCCAGCTTCTGGTGAAGCTGGCTGACCTCCGCCTGCAGGCGATCCACCCTCGCCTGCAGCTGCCGCGTCTCGTCGCTGGCCGTCCGCCGCACCAGCTCCAGGACAATGCCGTGCATGCTGGCTGCACGGCATTTGAGGGCCTTCTGGAAAGTCCCCTTCAAATTGGAGGACTTTGAGGCGACCTCCAAAACCTCCTCCTTGTCCTGGAGTGCCATGCGCTCCAGCTCCGCCAGGGAGTGGTCGGCGTACAGCACGGTGGACGTGCCGTAGCCAGCCCTCGACCTGGCGGCCCGCGCCTGCTGCTCCTTCGCAGCGACCCGCTCCTCCAGGTCCTGCTGAAGCTGCACCCTCCTTGCCAGGCCTAACTGACGCTCGGCGTCCACCAGGCCCACATCGTGGGTGGGAGCCGGAGCAGAAGTCGAAGTCCTTTTAGACTTCGGCTTCTTCCCCGACTTGCCCACCGACCCCGAGGAGCCCCCGGACCCGAGCCTCAGGTAGGCCCGCTTCCTTTTGAGCCGGTCCGCTTCGGCCGCCGAGGTGTCGACGACGGAGCTGTCGGAGTCCGACAGCAAATCCGGCGTGCCGAACAGGCTGGCCGCAGAGGGTGCGCGGTCAGCCTCCGACGCCGAAGCGTCGCCGGTGAGGCCCTGAGAAGGGCCGTTGGATTGGCCCTGAGAAGGGCCGTTTGAATCGCCCTGGGAGGGGCGACGGGTTAAAAATCGCCCGGAGGCGTCGCGAGTTATCTTCTTCGGCATCTTAAACGCAGCGCACATCGATTGCTGCGAGTCACAGCGCACTTTAGCCGCCGGTCTGCCACTCCGTTACGGTGGTCAGACACGGCGTTGCCCAGGGGTCACGACGGGGACGTATGCGCTGTGGGGGGACCCCCAACCTAACCTAACCTAACCTAACCTAACCTAACCAGTACCCCCCCATCCTCCGTGGCGGTCGGATCATTTTTAAAGTCGTTCCGCAGTGAAAAATAAAAATAAATTGGTTTTTGTGCTCTAATTTCAAAGAGTGAAGTGTCGTTGGATGCGGAAACTTGCGCCGCATAAAGTGCCGGTATCAAATAGAGCCGCTTCACAGTGCCCTGAAAGTTATAAGTGAAAAACTTCTCTTTTTGAGGTTAAGTGAAGCTCACGAAAACTTGAAACGCAAACGCTGCCTTAACGAGAGCGGCGACCCCCCCTTTTTCCATCAGTATACTGTGGGCATCGTGGTTCCTGATCATCTGGAGCATTCAAAATCACCCTGACACCGCGAATCTGCGAGTTATTCAGGTTTTTCACAAAACCACGTGCCCTGAAAAAGCCGAAGGAGAGGAGCCAGCGGCGCGAATTTTGGCACCAACCTGGACCTCTATAAACTAAGGCGAGTGCAGGTCAAAGTAGAATTTTAAGTCCACTGCAAAACTTTTAATAACGTTATAACTTCTCAAAATTTGAACCCGTATAACTCTGAACAGAGAAAACTTCTCAAGAATTTTCAACTGCAGCCTGGTGCGCGCTTGCTAGTTCATTAGAGACGCTAAGTTTTAGATTTTTAAATTAAGTAGTTTTAGAATAATAGGGTATTTTATAAGAAAATAAGTTTTTCAAAAATTTTTTACGTGGTTTTTGGTTTTTCTAAGATTTGGTAACTGCACCTTGTAGCACTCTATTTTAAGTAAATTATGCAAATTTTTCAGAATTTTTGGACGGACGGTTCGTGAGTTATCGAATTTTAACTGTTTTTTAGCTTTAATTCAAAAATAAATAGAAAAAACTACTTTTTGACATTAGGACAGGTCCTAATATACCTATTGTGACATATTTAAGCCCAAACACGGGCTGTATATCTTTTAAATTGGCTATTTCGTCCAAATTGCGCCATCTTGGTTTTTCGGTTATAAATTTCAGTCTGTAATAACTCAGGAACCGCTAGTCCGATTTACACCGAATTTTCACTGACGCTAGTGGCATACCGCGAATTTTAAGATAGGACAATTTTCAGGCCATTTCAGGACTGAAAATTTTTTGTCGCTGAAACTGCTTTCAGGTCATACCTGAAGTGACGCCGGGCTGTAAGTCCAAAACCCCGTCCTTCTGCGACGCAGGGTTCCGGAGATAAGGACGTTTTAACACGACGTTTGACAGCTCGGCGGCCATCTTGTTCAGCTTCAAACCACTGTAACTCCTAAACCGTTGGTCGTGGGAGGTGGCGGTTTTCGAAGTTAGTATCAGGAACCCACCGCCCTGCTCACTCCGCGTTTTCAGGTGGTTTGGAGCTGAAAATTTTCAGGACCCTGAAAGTTGTTTCAGCGGACAGCGGAGCTCAGGCCGAGTTGGGAGAACCCAAACTCGGGGGGTCTGCGGTTTTCCAGAGGGAAGCTATATACAGTCAAAAACTGACATTGACAGCACCGCGGCCATTTTGTAAAAACTTTAAACGGCCATAGCTTCCCAACGGAGAGTCGTAGAGGGCCGGGGTTTCCGCTGGACATACCGGCAGGGCTTAGGCTATAAGAAAAGTTAGTTTTCAGGCGTTTTCAGGAGACAGATATTTTTCAGCCTGAAAACCATTCCAGGGGATTGGTCTCGCCAAGCCAAGTGCGGAAAGCCCAAACACTGAGGTTTTTGGACCGGCGGTTTCGGAGATATCCACTTGTAACCACTTTTTGGCCGCCATCTTGGCAAAAAACCAGATTTTTCAAGTTAGGATATCTCCGCAACCCCTTGGGGTAACTGCACCGAGTTTGGGGTCATCTGAAAGGGCTTGGCGAGAGCTGTCCATTGGAAGTAGAGAAACGACTCTATATAGAGTCTTCTCAAAAAGTGCCTCTGTATCGATGGTTTTTTGACACTAAAAAGTTTTTTTTTAGGATTTTTTATTTTTTATTTTCTCTCTTTCCTTCTTTACTTATTTAGACTGCACACATCTTTACACTGTGTGTAGATCACGAATTGACGTTTACATACACTATTGTGTTTTTATATCCCTACCTGACGCATTCCTCTGACAATGTTCGCTAGAACACCATCGAAACCTGTAGGAGAAAAGGAGAAACAAAGATCCCCGCCAAGAACACATACGATTTCGGCTAACGCTGGACGCAGCATCGAAAAACAAAATTCTCCGCCAAGGACGCAAACGACTTCATCTAATGATGAGCAAAGCGCTGAAATGTTGAAAGATGTGGGATCAGAAGCGTTCAACCTGACTCCAGCTACTAGCAAAATGGAAATACAGGTTATTCCTCGACAATTTCTCGCAACGCGCTTAGCGGAAGCCAAAGCAAACGTAGTGAAAGCTAAGACGAACATAAACAGCTCTCGGAATACAAGAGCGGACATTAAAACAAATGTACTGGAAGCGGTTGACAAATTATACCAAATAATAAAAGAAGCGGACACTGAGATCAAGAGACTCAAGAAAACTGGAGAGACACCTGCATCTGAAAATATAGAAAACTCCCAGATAATACCCGACAAAAAGTCACAAAAAGAGACCGATGAAAGAAACAATCTGATAATCGCGCAACTAAAAGAGCAAAGCCAACTACTCATGGAAAACGGCAGAAAAATGGACGAACTAAAGGACAGGATGGAACAACAGCACCAACTTATGAGCGCAAAATCCTACGCAGAGGCAACAGTAGCCCGATCAACCTCGCACCCACCCCCGCAAAACGTACTGCACTCGGTAGTTGTTACGTCCCAGGATGAAAGCGACACTGGAGACCAAGTCCTAACAAAGGTTAGAGAGGCAGTAAATGCCAAGGAAGGGTGGATCAGGGTAGAAAGGACTCGGAAAGGTAAGGACAGAAAGGTGATCATGAGTTGCAATACAGCCGAAGACAGACAGAAAGTGAAACAGAGGCTGGAAAATTCAGGAAAAAACCTGGTTGTGGAAGAGGTGAAGAACAGAGACCCGCTCCTGAAGCTTGCCGACGTTCTAACAGTTAACACTGATGAGGATGTCATAAGGGCTTTCAGGAACCAAAACCGGGGCATCTTCCACGACCTAAAGGAGAATGAAGATAGGCTGGAAATTAAATATAAAAGGAAAGCTCGAAATCCGCACACTAGCCACATCGTCCTTAGTGCATCTCCGGCTATTTGGAAGAGAGCGACGGAAGCTGGAGCAGTCTATATTGACCTACAACGCATCCGGGTGTTGGACCAGTCACCATTGGTGCAGTGCTCGAGATGCCTCGGATATGGTCACAGTAAGAGGTTCTGCGTAGCCCCAGTGGACCTCTGCAGCCACTGCGGAGGACCACACCTTAGGGCGCAATGCTCAGAGTGGCTTGCAGGAGGAGAACCTTCATGCAGAAACTGCACTGCGGCCAAAATCGATCGGAACGACCATAACGCCTTTAGCAAAGAATGCCCCATACGCAGAAAGCGCGATGCTATAGCTCGTATGTCGGTAGCGTATTGCTAAGGGCGCCCAAGAGGATAAACACCTGTACCGGGTGTTCCAATGCAATCTTCAACGTAGGAAGCTAGCTACAGAAGAGTTAATGATCGAAGCAACTAAAAGCAGAGTTGCAATAGCGCTGGTCCAGGAACCTTATGTGGGTGGGTCAGATAGTATGAAAACATACCGTGGTGTCAGAATATACCAGAACACAGGAGGGGGCACGGTCAAAGCAGCTATTGCTGTATTTGACCCCAACCTAGACGTCACGCAACACCCAGAGCTCACCACCAACAACATCGCAGTGGTGAGTGTAAGCACCAAGCAATGGAAACTAACATTAGTCTCATATTATTTTGAACCAGACCAGCCCATAGATCCGTACCTGAATCACATTCAAAAAATTGCAACAGCCATAACACGAAGGCTCATCATTGGAGGCGACTGCAATGCAAAGAGCACCTGGTGGGGAAGCCCTGAAATCGACCATAGGGGGGACGATGTGGCTGGCACGTTTCATGAGCTGGGTCTTCATATCCTTAACAAAGGGGACAGTCCGACCTTTGATACCGTTCGTGGCGGGAAACACTACACCAGTTTTGTGGACGTGACAGCCTGTACTATTGATATGCTGGACCTGGTGGAGGACTGGAAAGTCATCGTAAATCTCACGTGCGCTGACCACAGTGGTATTAGCTTTAATATCAAGCTCAAGAAATCGGTTGGGGTGAGTGTCAAAAGAACCACAAGACTTTACAACACAAAGAAAGCAAACTGGGAAACTTTTCATAATAAATTTAAACAATTAAAATCAGAATATAATTTAGAAATCGGAAAAATTTGTACCATTAATACAGTAGAAAAACTAGACACACTCATAAATAACTACAACAAAGCTATTACAGAATCTAGCAACAGTTCAATTCCATTAAAGAAGAATACAGAGACACTTACCCTACCATGGTGTTCAGAGGAGCTCGTGAAAATGAAGCAGGAAGTCACCACCAGGAAACGCAGAATCAGAAACGCTGCACCTATTCGAAAACAGGGTGTGGTGGACGCTTATATAATCGCCAGAGACGAATATGAAGCTAGGGCTATGGAGGCCCAGATCAAAAGCTGGAAGGAATTCTGTAACAAACAGGACAAGGAGAGTTTGTGGGAGGGTATTTACCAAGTAATAGGGAGAACAGCAAAGAGGGAAGAGGACACACCCTTAGAAGAAAACGGCATCACTCTTGATGCAAAAGGCTCGGTGGAGTTGTTGGCGAAAACTTTCTACCCGGAAGATCTAAGGGAGAATGATAACCAGACGCATCGAGAAATAAGGAACCGAGCATCAGCCATGAACCTCCAACAACCTGAGGGACAGAACGATCCTCCGTTCACAAAAACGGAATTGCTCACCGCACTGGACTCCTTGAACCCAAAGAAAGCGCCTGGCGCCGACGGATTCACTGCTGACATATGCAGCCATGCCATAAAAAGCGACCCAAAGCTTTTCCTGGAAGTACTCAACAAGTGTCTAAAGCTCCATTATTTCCCAGTCATCTGGAAAGAAGCCACGGTTATAGTGTTGAGGAAACCAGGAAAGGAATCATATAAAACTCCCAAGTCTTACCGCCCTATAGGACTCTTACCGGTAATGGGCAAAGTGTACGAAAAGATGTTGGTCGCCAGACTTAAACACCACCTGCTACCGAAACTAAACCCCAACCAATTTGGATTCATGCCCCAAAAGAGCTGCGAAGACGCCCTCTATAAATTGATGCAACATATAAAAACTAAATTGGACGAGAAGAAAATCATAACCGTCGTGTCATTGGATATAGAGGGCGCCTTCGACAGCGCATGGTGGCCAGCAATCAGAGTCCAACTGGCAAAAGCAAACTGTCCCCTAAATATCCGAAGAGTGTTTGACAGCTACCTCGACCAAAGGAAGGTCACAGTGAGGTATAATGGGGAAACATACACAAAGGCGACCAACAAAGGATGCGTCCAAGGATCTATTGGTGGGCCCATCCTATGGAATATACTGCTGGATCCCCTGCTGAATACCCTAGAATCCGCAGGTCATTACGTGCAGGCCTTCGCCGACGATGTCGTCATGGTGTTCGATGGTCAGACGGCACAACATGTGCAAAGACACGCAAATGCCGCTCTCGAGCTTGTTCGGGTGTGGGGTGTCGAAAATAAGCTCAAATTCGCGCCTCATAAAACCAATGCAATGGTAATCACGCGCAAGCTTAAATTCGACACTCCGCACTTGAGCATGGGCGGGGTGGACATTGGCATGTCAAAACAAATTAAGATGCTGGGTGTAACGTTTGACGAGAAGCTTACTTTTAAGGCACACGTAGCAGATGTGTGTAGGAAGGCCATAAACATCTACAAACAGCTCGCAAGAGCAGCGAAGGCGAGTTGGGGCCTCCACCCAGAAGTGATACGCACAATCTACACAGCGACCATCGAGCCCATCATTCTGTATGCGGCGAGCGTTTGGGCACCAGCTGCCGAAAAACTAGGAGTGCAAAGACAGCTCGGAGCTGTACAGAGGGGCTTCGCCCAAAAAATGTGCAAGGCTTATCGCACGGTCTCCCTGAACTCCGCATTGGTCCTGGCGGGAGTGCTCCCGCTTGATCTTCGTGTACGCGAGGTAGCCTCACTATACAGGATCAAGAAGGGGGCGGCCCTGCCGGAACTAGGGGACAGAGAGATCGAGCGATTAACGCCAGCAACACAAGCACCACACCCTGCAGCGGTCACAGACCTTGAGCTGACGAGTATTAGAGACCAGAATGACATGGACGCGAACAAAGGCTGTGCAGTAAAAATCTTCACAGATGGCAGCAAGATTGGGGGAAGGGTCGGCGCAGCGCTATCCGTGTGGGAGGGCGAAGCGGAAACTCGGACCGTCAAGCTTTGCTTGCCATCATACTGCACAGTCTACCAAGCTGAATTACTGGCCGTTTGCGAAGCCACGAGGCGAATAAAGAAACACGATGCTACCACATTCGGCATTTTCAGTGACTCAATGGCGGCATTACAAACGGTCATAAACCTCGGCTCCCTCCATCCACTAGCTGAAAAAACCCGCTAAACCCGCGAGAACCTAACAGAATTATCTCGACAGAACAAAGTGGTATCTCTGTTCTGGATAAAAGCACACGCCGGATTGGAGGGAAACGAAAGAGCTGACCACATTGCCAAGGAAGCCGCTGCAGCATCAAGCAAGAGGAAACCGAGCTACGATTTGTATCCCGTCTCATTTGCGAAGCGACAACTCCGACTGGAGTCGATTCGCGAATGGGATGCGAGATATAAGTCAGGAGCAGTGGCGGGAATCACGAAACTCTTCTTCCCGGATGTGATGGCAGCATATAGTGTGATTCGCAAGTTCGAACCGACATGCCTGAGCACTCAATTGTTGACCGGCCATGGGGGATTCTCCGAATACTTATGTCGTTTTAAGTGTAAGGAGAGCCCCTCATGCACTTGTGACCCGGGTGTAAAAGAAACCGTCCCCCACATTGTCTTGGAATGCCCAGCGTTTGGATATGAGAGATACAAAATTGAACAATTACTGGATACAAAACTTACAATAGAAAACATAAAATGTATTATGGTGGATAAAGGAAGGGAAAAATTCATGGATTATTGCTTAAAACTAGTAGAAACAGTCGTAAAGAGAAACAAGTAACAAAAGTATGATGACCGTATATTGTGTAATATATTGTACATCATACACGAAAATTTATAAAGAGTATAATAGTTAAAGAGTAAGAATAAGCGTAAATTAAGTAATAATAAGAGTAAGAATATAGTGGATATTGTAAACCCTGAACCCCAAAACCTATATGTAAAATAGATTTAAATTGTAGCCCTAAGTATATTAATAGATTAGAAGTAAGGACAAATTGTAAACTAGTTATGTAAGAATAAAATGTACGAAACGCTTGCTGTTAACTGAAATAAATAAGAAAACTGTGTATGTTGTAAACCTGAAACCTTAAATAAAGAAAATATAATTAGAGTAGATAGAAAGATAAGACCGGAATCCCACCGGGAAAAGGCATGATAGAGATATTAAGAAAGAAAGATAAAGTATGCGGAATAAAAGTGCGAGAGGAATACTTGATAGAACTGGAATGACAGAGTAGCATTAGATAAAATAGGCTCTGATTTGTGTCAGAGGAAGTAAGAATTAAAAAAAAAAAAAAAAAAAAAAAACCTTTTTTTTTTTTTTTTTTTTTTTTTTTTTTTTTTTTTTTTTTTTTTTTTGTCGCTGAGAAATGACATTACGCATCTCCGCTCGTCGGGGGACGAGACGGAGTATGTGGGACTCCCTGCCAGAGTGGCAGTATACCCACTAAAACTCAGCGGTGTTCCCTCGGCGCCGTGATGGGAGGGTCATGGGAAACCGGCTCAGCCTTTACTTCCACGACCCTCCCGGCGCATGCCCGCCTAGTTGGCGGGCCCCGCGTGCCCCCCGAGCGGGAGCTGGGGGGCGACGGGAATGGCCGAGAACACCTGGCCATTCCCGTCCGACACTGGTGGAGGCGCGTGCGATGCAAGCGAGGGTGCCCCCGCACCCGTCGCCTGCTGGCCTCCACCTGGGAGGAGTCGGAGATGACCGTCATACTGACGTCTTCTCCGACCCCTCCTCCGCCTTCGGAGCGGCGCCGCGAGAGGGTCTTCCTCCCGCGCGCGCTCCGCCGCCTCCTTCTGGGACATGACGTGTTCGCAGAAGGAGGCGACTGCCGCCCAGGACCCCTCGTCCCTCAGCATGGCGTTGACCACGCCGGGGAGCGAGAGGTCCGTTCCGATCGCCGCCGTGAGACTGCGGCGCGGCTCGGACCACGACGGGCACACCGCGAGAGTGTGCTGCGCCGTGTCCCCCGCCGCGCCACAGCCGTGACACGACGGCGTCTCCTCCCGTCCGATCCGGCGCAGGTACGATCCGAAACAGCCGTGCCCGGACAGCACCTGCACCAGACGGAACGAGAGGAACCCGTGCCGGCGCTCGAGCCAGTCCCGCAGGACCGGCCCGAGCGCGTCGAGGGTTCGGCGGCCGAAGGCTGCGGTGGCGAGGTCCGCCGTCCAATGGACGACGATGGCGTCCCTCGCCTCCCGCCGGACGGCCTCCCGCACTTCCGGGGCGGGGCGTTCTCCTCTCGCCCTCCGCCCCGCCGTCCATTCGTGCACTCTGGCGAGCACCCACGCCTCGAGCTCCCAAGGCGGGGTGCCGGCCAGAGCGCACGCCGCTGCACAGCCGACCGTGCGGTAGGCCCGCGCAACCCGCTGAGCAATGGCCCTCTGGGGCGCCCGCAACGCGGCGGCGTTCTCCCTCCGTCGGAGGGAGTCCTCCCAGATGGGGGCCCCGTACAGGGCCATGCTCTTCAGGATGCCGGCGTAGAGTTGCCGGCATCGTGCGCTGGGCCCCCCCAAATTGGGGAGAAGCCACGACAGCGCCCCCGCTGTTTTCAGCAGGCGCGCCGACAGCCCGCTAAAATGCGGGCCGAAGCGCCACCTGCTGTCGATCACGAGGCCCAGATATTTCATCTGGGCCTTGATCTCGATCCTGACGCCCTCCACGAAGATGTGGGCGTCAGGCGGGGGGCGCTGCCGAGGCCCGTGGAACCACACGGCCTCGGTCTTGTGCAGCGCCACCTTCAGACCTAGGCGGCGGATCCTCGCTGCGACCAAGGATCCGCCCGCCGAGGCCAGGTTGGCCGCCTCCCTGAAACTCTCCCCCCGGGCGGCGAGGAGAGTGTCGTCCGCGTAGCAGATGACACTCGTGCCTCGGAGGAGAGTTCCCCGCAAGAGCCAATCGAAGCCGACGTTCCAGAGGAGAGGTCCTAAGACTGACCCCTGCGGAACGCCGGCCTCGGCGGGATATCGCCGGACCTGGCCAGTTCTGTCCACCAGGAGGATCGCCCGGTCCTCCAGGTAGCTGGCCAGCAGACTGCGCAGGTATCGAGGCACTCCGTGGAACCGGAGCGCCTCTAGGATGGTGGAGTGGGGAACAGAGTTGAAGGCGTTGGCAATGTCGAACGACACCGCCAACACTCCGTCCCCCGCCTCCATCGCCCCCTGCACCTGACCCTTGAGGCAGGCCAGCGCGTCCACCGTCGAACGCTCAGCCCGAAAGCCGAACTGAGCGTCCGACAAGTCCGGCCCGACATCCCGCAGATGGCTCTTGACTCGAGCAGCTATTATCCCCTCGAACATTTTACCGACCTCATCGAGGAGAACGATGGGCCGGTATGCCGAGGGGGAGTCTGCTGGGCGGCCCTCCTTGCGAAGGAGGCACAGCTGCCCCTCCTTCCACGGTTTCGGGAACCTCCCAGACGCAAGGCATGCGCTGAAGAGGTCCCGAAACCGCTCCTCCATCAGAGTGGCGGCGATCGCCACCACCCTGGCGGGGACGCCGTCGGGTCCCGGAGCCGTCTTCTTGGCGCGGACGTGGAAAACCGCCGCGCCAAGTTCCGACTCCGTGACCGGAGGGGCCTCCTCTGCCTCCTCGTCCTCCAGCGGGGCTCCGCGCATCTCTGGCGGGGTGAAGCTGTCCCTGCGCGGGAACAGGGACCGAACCACCCCGTCCAGAAACGAGGGCTCCAGGGTCTCGGCAACCGGGGGGCCAAAGGGGCGCAGCTTGTTGCGCGCCGCCTTATATGGCCTCCCGTAGGGGTCGTTGTCGAGACCCTCCAGCAGCTCGGCTCTCGCCGAGTCTCTGGCGGCGGCGATGGCCCGATCGAGGACCAGCCTCGCCTCCGAGTACACCTCGTAGAGGTGGTCCTCGTCGGCCAGGTCCCGTCGACGCCGCCGTCGACTCCGCGTGTAGGCCCTCCTTGCCTCCACGCAAGCTGCTCGGAGCCCCGCCAGCTCCGCCGACCACCAGTACACGGCGCGTCCGTCTGGCGGCCGGCCAGACCGAGGCATGCTGGAGTTGCATACCTCGGTCAGAGACTGGCGCAGCTGCCCCGCTGCGGCGTCCACATCCAGGCCGGCTGTAGGCGGCGACAGCCAGTCCTGGATGAACGCCGCCTCCCCCGCTGCCTCCCTGTCCAGGCGGGTCAGGGCCCACCGCGGAAACGGCGATCGCCCCGAGAGGGGCCGCCTCCCGCCGGGGCCACCGGCGGAGATGTCGAACCGCACGTAGCGGTGGTCCGACATGGTCTCCACCGGGTCCACCCGCCAGTTCAGCACGCGCGCGGCCAACGCAGGGGTGGCGAAAGTGACGTCCACTATCGAGCCACCCTGCCGCCGCACGCATGTCTGGACGCTCCCCCTGTTCAAGAGGGAGAGTCCAGAGGAGGCTGCCCACATCTCGACCGCCCGCCCGCGGGCGTCGGTGGCCGGGTTGCCCCAGGTCACCGACTTGGCATTCAGGTCTCCCAGCACGGAGACCTGACGCGGAACCGCCCTGCCGACCACTGCGGCCAGGACTCCGAGAAAATTCTCAAAGTCCTGGAGAGGACGGTTTGGGGAGAAGTAGACGCCACCTCTCCCCACGCGGCGGCCACGTATCCCGGTCCCCTCTCTAATAGCGAGAGGGGAGGGGAGTCCGTGGAAGACCGCGCCGCTAGTGCCACCGAGCCGTCCTCGTCACCCAGCCAGGTGCTGGGGATCGAGTACGGCTCGGCGACCACCGCTACGTTCACCAACCACTCGGCCATGACCTGCACTGCCAGGTCCTGGGCCGCTCTGCAGTGGTTGGTGTTCGCCTGGAGGATGTGGTAGTCGGAGCACATTACTCCGACATCGCACGATCCTCCTCGGCTGCCGCCGCTGGAGCTGCAGCGGCGGCGACGACGGCAGCGGTGGTGGCGACAGGGCGAACCTGCGCCGGCACTATGCCCTTTTTGACGGGGGGCTTGCAGCCCCTGCCCGCCATCCTATGGTCCGCGGGGCGGCCGCTTGCGGCGCACGCCTTGCAGTGAGGCGTGGTGGCGCTGCAAGCGGCACTCTTGTGCCCCTCCTGTCCGCATCGGTAGCACGAGGCTCCCCAATCGGACTTGGAGGGACACGTAGCTCGGGTGTGGCCGAAGGCGCAGCACTTGAAGCAGCGCATAGGCTGGTCTTCAAGCGCTCGGACCACAGCCGAGCTGAGCTCCACGAGCAGCCGTCCCTTGGTCGCAGCAAGGACGGCCGCAGCCGCGGCAACAGGGCACTCGACGCGGACGATGCCCATGCCGCGGCGACCAACTCCGATGGCTCCGGCCCTCACTGCGGCAGCGACGCAGCCTCCAGCCGTGGCGACAGCCGCCACCACATCCTCCTTGGTGACCGAGTCGTCCAGCTCGGTCACCTCCAGGGATGCGGTCTTGACGGGCTTGACGACCGTCGCCACATCCGCGATGACCTCCTGCAACTTTGTTGCGAAGAGGTCCGCGTTAGCGCCGCGCTTCTCCCCCGAAAACTCGAAGATTCGAGCTCCGGCCTGGGTTCGGCGGCACGTAATGCCGCCGATCCCCAGCCGGGAGGGATCAGCATTCGTACGAGCCCGTCTAAGGACGGACTCGTACGTCTCGCCGCGCTCCGCGGCCTCCGGGGTGATGGTCACCACGACGGCCGCGGTTTTGGGAGGAATTAACTTCCTCCCGCCGGCTTTGGCTGGAGCCGCTTTCGCTGCCGCTGCAGGCGCAGTCGCAGCAGGCTTGGGGGCCGCCTTTCCCCCTGCCTTCTTCCTTCCCCTCCTGACCACTTCCGACCACGACATGTTGGCCGGGGTGGTGGAGGGAAGGAGGACGTCCTCCGCCTGCGAGGTCTGGGGGGCTGCTGCTGGAGGAGCAGCCGACGCAGCCGCCCCAGACGCACCCTCCGTGCCCGTGGTGGGGGGGGTTTGAGGAGCCGCCTTGCTCCTCTTGCCCTTCCCCTTACCCTTGGAGGGCTTCTGGGCCTGGGGCTGCGCTCCCGATGCCGGGCCTGCTACAGGCGCAAGTTTTAGACATTACGCATCTCCGCTCGTCGGGGGACGAGGCGGAGTATGTGGGACTCCCTGCCAGAGTGGCAGTATACCCACTAAAACTCAGCGGTGTTCCCTCGTCGCCGTGATGGGAGGGTCATGGGAAACCGGCTCAGCCTTTACTTCCACGACCCTCCCGGCGCATGCCCGCCTAGCTGGCGGGCCCCGCGTGCCCCCCGAGCGGGAGCTGGGGGGCGACGGGAATGGCCGAGAACACCTGGCCATTCCCGTCCAACACTGGTGGAGGCGCGTGCGATGCAAGCGAGGGTGCCCCCGCACCCGTCGCCTGCTGGCCTCCACCTGGGAGGAGTCGGAGATGACCGTCATACTGACGTCTTCTCCGACCCCTCCTCCGCCTTCGGAGCGGCGCCGCGAGAGGGTCTTCCTCCCGCGCGCGCTCCGCCGCCTCCTTCTGGGACATGACGTGTTCGCAGAAGGAGGCGACTGCCGCCCAGGACCCCTCGTCCCTCAGCATGGCGTTGACCACGCCGGGGAGCGAGAGGTCCGTTCCGATCGCCGCCGTGAGACTGCGGCGCGGCTCGGACCACGACGGGCACACCGCGAGAGTGTGCTGCGCCGTGTCCTCCGCCGCGCCACAGTCGTGACACGACGGCGTCTCCTCCCGTCCGATCCGGTGCAGGTACGATCCGAAACAGCCGTGCCCGGACAGCACCTGCACCAGACGGAACGAGAGGAACCCGTGCCGCCGCTCGAGCCAGTCCCGCAGGACCGGCCCGAGCGCGTCGAGGGTTCGGCGGCCGAAGGCTGCGGTGGCGAGGTCCGCCGTCCAATGGACGACGATGGCGTCCCTCGCCTCCCGCCGGACGGCCTCCCGCACTTCCGGGGCGGGGCGTTCTCCTCTCGCCCTCCGCCCCGCCGTCCATTCGTGCACTCTGGCGAGCACCCACGCCTCGAGCTCCCAAGGCGGGGTGCCGGCCAGAGCGCACGCCGCTGCACAGCCGACCGTGCGGTAGGCCCGCGCAACCCGCTGAGCAATGGCCCTCTGGGGCGCCCGCAACGCGGCGGCGTTCTCCCTCCGTCGGAGGGAGTCCTCCCAGATGGGGGCCCCGTACAGGGCCATGCTCTTCAGGATGCCGGCGTAGAGTTGCCGGCATCGTGCGCTGGGCCCCCCCAAATTGGGGAGAAGCCACGACAGCGCCCCCGCTGTTTTCAGCAGGCGCGCCGACAGCCCGCTAAAATGCGGGCCGAAGCGCCACCTGCTGTCGATCACGAGGCCCAGATATTTCATCTGGGCCTTGATCTCGATCCTGACGCCCTCCACGAAGATGTGGGCGTCAGGCGGGGGGCGCTGCCGAGGCCCGTGGAACCACACGGCCTCGGTCTTGTGCAGCGCCACCTTCAGACCTAGGCGGCGGATCCTCGCTGCGACCAAGGATCCGCCCGCCGAGGCCAGGTTGGCCGCCTCCCTGAAACTCTCCCCCCGGGCGGTGAGGAGAGTGTCGTCCGCGTAACAGATGACACTCGTGCCTCGGAGGAGAGTTCCCCGCAAGAGCCAATCGAAGCCGACGTTCCAGAGGAGAGGTCCTAAGACTGACCCCTGCGGAACGCCGGCCTCGGCGGGATATCGCCGGACCTGGCCAGTTCTGTCCACCAGGAGGATCGCCCGGTCCTCCAGGTAGCTGGCCAGCAGACTGCGCAGGTATGGAGGCACTCCGTGGAACCGGAGCGCCTCTAGGATGGTGGAGTGGGGAACAGAGTTGAAGGCGTTGGCAATGTCGAATGACACCGCCAACACTCCGTCCCCCGCCTCCATCGCCCCCTGCACCTGGCCCTTGAGGCAGGCCAGCGCGTCCACCGTCGAACGCTCAGCCCGAAAGCCGAACTGAGCGTCCGACAAGTCCGGCCCGACATCCCGCAGATGGCTCTTGACTCGAGCAGCTATTATCCCCTCGAACATTTTCCCGACCTCATCGAGGAGAACGATGGGCCGGTATGCCGAGGGGGAGTCTGCTGGGCGGCCCTCCTTGCGGAGGAGGCACAGCTGCCCCTCCTTCCACGGTTTCGGGAACCTCCCAGACGCAAGGCATGCGCTGAACAGGTCCCGAAACCGCTCCTCCATCAGAGTGGCGGCGATCGCCACCACCCTGGCGGGGACGCCGTCGGGCCCCGGAGCCGTCTTCTTGGCGCGGACGTGGAAAACCGCCGCGCCAAGTTCCGACTCCGTGACCGACGGAGGGGCCTCCTCTGCCTCCTCTTCCTCCAGCGGGGCTCCGCGCATCTCTGGCGGGGTGAAGCTGTCCCCACGCGGGAACAGGGACCGAACCACCCCGTCCAGAAACGAGGGCTCCAGGGTCTCGGCAACCGGGGGGCCAAAGGGGCGCAACTTGTTGCGCGCTGCCTTATATGGCCTCCCGTAGGGGTCGTTGTCGAGACCCTCCAGCAGCTCGGCTCTCGCCGAGTCTCTGGCGGCGGCGATGGCCCGATCGAGGACCAGTCTCGCCTCCGAGTACACCTCGTAGAGGTGGTCCTCGTTGGCCGGGTCCCGTCGACGCCGCCGTCGACTCCGCGTGTAGGCCCTCCTTGCCTCCACGCAAGCTGCTCGGAGCCCCGCCAGCTCCGCCGACCACCAGTACACGGCGCGTCCGTCTGGCGGTCGGCCAGACCGAGGCATGCTGGAGTTGCATACCTCGGTCAGAGACTGGCGCAGCTGCCCCGCTGCGGCGTCCACATCCAGACCGGCTGTAGGCGGCGACAGCCAGTCCTGGATGAACGCCGCCTCCCCCGCTGCCTCCCTGTCCAGGCGGGTCAGGGACCACCGCGGAAACGGCGATCGCCCCGAGAGGGGCCGCCTCCCGCCAGGGCCACCGGCGGAGATGTCGAACCGCACGTAGCGGTGGTCCGACATGGTCTCCACCGGGTCCACCCGCCAGTTCAGCACGCGCGCGGCCAACGCAGGGGTGGCGAAAGTGACGTCCACTATCGAGCCACCCTGCCGCCGCACGCATGTCTGGACGCTCCCCCTGTTCAGGAGGGAGAGTCCAGAGGAGGCTGCCCACATCTCGACCGCCCGCCCGCGGGCGTCGGTGGCCGGGTTGCCCCAGGTCAAAGACTTGGCATTCAGGTCTCCCAGCACGGAGACCTGACGCGGAACCGCCCTGCCGACCACTGCGGCCAGGACTCCGAGAAAATTCTCAAAGTCCTGGAGAGGACGGTTTGGGGAGAAGTAGACGCCCACGAGCGCCACCTCTCCCCAAGCGGCGGCCACGTATCCCGGTCCCCTCTCTAATAGCGAGAGGGGAGGGGAGTCCGTGGAAGACCGCGCCGCTAGTGCCACCAGGCCGTCCTCGTCACCCAGCCAGCTGCTGGGGATCGAGTACGGCTCGGCGACCACCGCTACGTTCACCAACCACTCGGCCATGACCTGCACTACCAGGTCCTGGGCCGCTCTGCAGTGGTTGGCGTTCGCCTGGAGGATGTGGTAGTCGGAGCACATTACTCTGACATCGCACGATCCTCCTCGGCTGCCGCCGCTGGAGCTGCAGCGGCGGCGACGACGGCAGCGGTGGTGGCGACAGGGCGAACCTGCGCCGGCACTATGCCCTTTTTGACGGGGGGCTTGCAGCCCCGGCCCGCCATCCTGTGGTCCGCGGGGCGGCCACTTGCAGCGCACGCCTTGCAGTGAGGCGTGGTGGCGCTGCAAGCGGCACTCTTGTGTCCCTCCTGTCCGCATCGGTAGCACGAGGCTCCCCAATCGGACTTGGAGGGACACGTGGCTCGGGTGTGGCCGAGGGCGCAGCACTTGAAGCAGCGCATAGGCTGGTCTTCAAGCGCTCGGACCACAGCCGAGCTGAGCCCCACGAGCAGCCGTCCCTTGGTCGCAGCAAGGACGGCCGCAGCCGCGGCAACAGGGCACTCGACACGGACGATGCCCATGCCGCGGCGACCGACCCCGATGGCTCCGGCCCTCACTGCGCCAGCGACGCAGCCTCCAGCCGTGGCGACAGCCGCCACCACATCCTCCTTGGTGACCGAGTCGTCCAGCTCGGTCACCTCCAGGGATGCGGTCTTGACGGGCTTGACGACCGTCGCCACATCCGCGATGACCTCTTGCAACTTTGTTGCGAAGAGGTCCGCGTTAGCGCAGCGCTTCTCCCCCGCAAACTCGAAGATTCGAGCTCCGGCCTGGGTTCGGCGGCACGTAATGCCGCCGATCCCCAGCCGGGAGGGATCAGCATTCGTACGAGCCCGTCTAAGGACGGACTCGTACGTCTCGCCGCGCTCCGCGGCCTCCGGGGTGATGGTCACCACGACGGCCGCGGTTTTGGGAGGAATTAACTTCCTCCCGCCGGCTTTGGCTGGAGCCGCTTTCGCTGGCGCTACAGGCGCAGTCGCAGCGGGCTTGGGGGCCGCCTTTCCCCCAGCCTTCTTCCTTCCCCTCCTGACCACTTCCGACCACGACATGTTGGCCGGGGTGGTGGAGGGAAGGAGGACGTCCTCCGCCTGCGATGTCTGGAGGGCTGCTGCTGGAGGAGCAGCCGACGCAGCCGCCCCAGACGCACCCTCCGTGCCCGTGGTGGGGGGGGTTTGAGGAGCACCATTGCTCCTCTTGCCCTTCCCCTTCCCCTTGCCCTTGGAGGGCTTCTGGGCCTGGGGCTGCGCCCCCGATGCCGGGCCTGCCACAGGCGCAGGTTCCGGCTCCCGCGGTGGCGGCTTATCCGCCGCTAGCGGCGGGCGAAGCCGCCTTTCCGGCAAGAGCCGGTCCTCTATGCCTGCGAAACAGGCTCTGGTGAAGGCTCTCTCCTCCAATATAACCTTTCGGAATAATTCCTCAAGGTTACTAGGGGAGGAGGAGCCTTCTACCACCGGCACCGGGGCAGGCTGGACAGGCTGGGCAGGTTGGGCAGACTGGGCAGGCCGAGCCGTGGCTTCAGCCAGCTTCTGGTGAAGCTGGCTGACCTCCGCCTGCAGGCGATCCACCCTCGCCTGCAGCTGCCGCGTCTCATCGCTGGCCGTCCGCCGCACCAGCTCCAGGACAATGCCGTGCATGCTGGCTGCACGGCATTTGAGGGCCTTCTGGAAGGTCCCCTTCAAGTTGGACGACTTCGAGGCGACCTCCAGAACTTCCTCCTTGTCCTGGAGCGCCATGCGCTCCAGCTCCGCCAGGGAGTGGTCGGCGTACAGCACGGTGGACGTGCCGTAGCCAGCCCTCGACCTGGCGGCCCGCGCCTGCTGCTCCTTCGCAGCGACCCGCTCCTCCAGGTCCTGCTGGAGCTGCTCCCTCCTCGCCAGGCCCAACTGACGCTCGGCGTCCACCAGGCCCACATCGTGAGTGGGAGCCGGAGCAGAAGTCGAAGCCCTTTTAGACTTCGGCTTCTTCCCCGACTTGCCCACCGATCCGGAGGAGCCCCCGGACCCGAGCCTCAGGTAGGCCCGCTTCCGATTGAGCCGGTCCGTCTCGGCCGCCGACGTGTCGACGACGGAGCTGTCGGAGTCCGACACCAACTCCGGCGCGCCGAACAAGCTGGCCGCAGACGGTGCGCGGTCAGCCTCCGACGCCGAAGCGTCGCCGGCGGGGCCCTGAGAAGGGCCGTTTGAATCGCCCTGGGAGGGGCGACGGGTTAAAAATCGCCCGGAGGCGTCGCGAGGTAACTTTTTAGGCATCTTAAACGCAGCGCGCATCTATAGCTGCGAGTCACAGCGCACTTTAGCCGCCGGTCTGCCACTCCGTTACGGTGGTCAGACACGGCGTTGCCCAGGGGTCACGACGGGGACGTATGCGCTGTGGGGGGACCCCCAACCTAACCTAACCTAAATATCAGAGAAGATATCAAGGAAGTTTACAAGTTGCTATACGTGAAAGCACGAATAACAAAGAACTACTTCATGTTCGAAGTTCACATTCCTCTAACTTCGAATGAGGACTTCACTTACTATCGTGCTATCGCTATACCATTCAAGGCGGAATCAAATTACAAACTAATGCAGTTATCTTCGGAGTACATTGCCGTGAACTTTGGGAAGAATTCTTACATCTCACTAAAAGATAAGGATTTCAAGCAATGCATCAAAAGACAAAAAGATAACTTCATTTGTAACGTAAATCTAGTTTATGACTGGACCAAAAAATGGAGGATTAAACTTAATGAATCGAAATCTGTTCACATAGATTTCACCAACAAAAAACAACAGTATTCTCCAGTTTACATCAATAATAAACAAGTCCCATACGAGAATACAGCCAAGTATCTCGGTATGACCCTTGATGCAAAGCTACGCTGGAAAGCCCACGTCAAGAAGAAAAAAGGTGAACTCGACCTCCGATTCAAAAGAATGCATTGGCTGCTTGGAAGAAACTCCAAGCTGTCCGTGCAAAACAAATTGTTGCTATATAGACAAGTCCTGATGCCAGTTTGGGCTTATGGTATTCAGCTATGGGGCTGCACCAAACAGACCAATATATTAATTATACAACGTTTCCAGAACAAAGTGCTAAGGGAAATTGTAAATGCACCTTGGTACATACGAAATGATGACCTCCACCGGGACCTAAAAGTTGAGTTCGTCGAAAAAGTGATTCAGAAACTTGCAGAAGCTCACGAAAAGAGACTTCACCAGCATGTGAACGTCGAGGCAATCCAGCTCCTCGACCACACAAACATAGTTAGAAGACTAAAAAGAACAAAACCGTTCGAGCTAGTGTTTAGTGTTAGTGAATAGTGTAAAGTACAAAAGTGCCAAACAAACACAAGAACGAAGTGTATTCGCCTTAATAGAGCCAATAAGAAATGTGCTATTGGACACTTTCTTACTAAAGACAATTTAATAGTTTAGGTTATAATTGAATTACTTATTAGTCAATTTATAAGGCTAGATTGTAATAAGATTAGGGTCCATCCTAATGTTGAACCCTAGGACAAGTTAAAAAAAAAAAAAAAAAATTTGTAACGCAAACATACCAGTGTTCAATTTACAAAACAAGAATGCACCTTGCGAAGCAAAACTACTAGGTCATCGGACAACTACGTCACCGTGCGACGTACATAGCGTGTCATGCGAGGAGGCATGGATCAAGTTGCAAGAAGCAAACAGCTGGCTGGTAGTTTGTTGCGGAAGGTGCGAATTTCGTACTGTTTGTGAAAACGACGTAATATCGCAAACAATCACATCGGCGGCTATAGTTACTTTAAGTCAAGGATGCGTACTGCGGTCAAAAGAACTCACCATCACTTCGCACAATCAGTACAACAGCAACCTCAACGTGAACTATTACATGCAGGCACCGAACCTGAATTCGCCGATAAACAACATTGTCAACGTCACACTTCATAACACACCACACGAACTTTTCACTCTCAAGAAAAACGACTTCGAGGAACTTGACAATAAGCTGCGGTTCCAACAAGAGAACGAGCCGAAACTACCATCCACTATCACGGATCATGACGTTCACCAATATGCAATTTGTTACCTTTTACTAACAATTGCTGTCATTACTTTCCTGTGGATAGTAACAAGGAAATACTGCACACTGTTGAAGAAGCGATTTCGTAGGAACACAAATAGAAAGCAAATGCATGAAGACATCGAACTTCAACCAATGGCATCTCGACAGCAGACTACAAGAAATGAAAACCAGCAGGCGCCCACGGACGACTGCCACGTTCAACCTCAAGGACACCGAGACAATATTGTCTTTACTTTTGATTAATTGTTTACCGACTTACTTTTACTTTAATGTTTGACTTTGTGCAGGCGTTTCTTTCTCTCTTTCTCCTCATCTACGCTTCTTTAGGGGGTTGCCAATATGTACGGTCTCATCGCCGCACATTTTTCTGCTTACTCTGTAACCTACTTTAGACCAACGATGCGCGTCATAATTAAGCATAATAAAATAACATGACTAACGAATTAACAAGTAGTGAAATTACAACTGGGTAGCTATCAACAACGGAGAGAAATAATCGCCTTCCACTCTTGTACTGTTACTTACTCTTAACTTAAATAAACTTAACTTCTTAGTGCATCTCAGTGGAACGTGTTTCTCTATACTAACTGAACTTATCAACCTTCACGACAAATCGGTGTACGGAGTTTACTACTACAACCCGTACACTTTATTCTTTTATCCTGGGCACCACACTGGGTATAATTTATCCTGAAAAAGTATATACAATAAAAAACAAACTTGATTTTGCGGTTCGATCCCTAGACCCGATTACTGTACCAACCGCAAATTATAAGGTGTCGTAGGTTACGTCATCCGCAATGGAGTTCACTACGCTAAGATACTATAATATTTTATCATATGATACAATATCGCTCGCCATACAATTCAATGGACTATCACACACGACGAAGATAATAAATATTATTTCATATTTTCGTATCTTAAGATGAATTTGTATGGCGAGCGATATTGTATCTTTGTAATATTAGTTAGGAAGTTAGGATTTCATGCGGACGAAGTCGCGGGCAGTAGCTAGTTGATAATAAAAGTTTTAAAGGAAAAGTTTATTTTATTCTTTTTAGCGCATTTAAATAAAAACTAGTTTTTTTTTATGTATTATACTGGATACGTGATTATACTTTTAATTTATTTTCAGAAAAGCAACGATTTATGCGGTCGTAAAAAATAGAAATAATCATTGTGGAAACCGTTTATTAAAGATATTAAACATTTTATTGCATTAGTCCGTTACGATCTTAGCGGGCGGTGTGTCGAGGGGGCTAGCGGTCATTCGCTCAGTGAGCGGGCGCACGACGCGGGGAGCGCGCGGCTGCAGGTCGTTACGAAGCACCATCGCCACAGCTTCCGGCTCACGGCCCGCGCCGGCCGGCGCCGGCTCGTCGTCCGCGTCCGTGCCCGCGCTGCCGGACTGCAGCGAGAACGTGCGCGCGCCGGCCGGCGGCACGCAGCGCCGGCGACGCACGCGCCGGCGGCGTGGCCGCTTCGCTCTCTCCGCAGCATTGTCCGCCGCACGCTCCGCCGCGGGCGCGGCACAGAACTGCTCCAGCATCATAAGCGCCTGTCGCTTGGTTTCTGTGAGATCATCCGGATAGACGGACGACGGCGAGCGTTGGGGCTCTTCTGCGGTAGCCACCTGCACCGCGTATACGGAATCCACGACGTCTCGGGCGTCCGCAGTGTCCTCGGTTTCGGTGCCGCAGCGCTGCGGGGGCCACACGTTGGGCACGCACTCCACGGGGTCGTCTGGCTGCAGCAGCGAGAGCGGCTCCTGCGGCGGCAGCAGGTGTCCGCGGCTGAGCAGGCGCAGGCGCGGCAGAGCGAACAGGCGGCGTAGGCGGCGTGCGAGCCAGCGCACGCGGCGGCGCGGCGACACACACACGTAGGCGCGCGCGCGCACGTCTCCGGCGCTGTAGAACTGTTCCATGCACACGCGCACGCGGAAGCACGGCTCGGGCGCGTGCGACGCTCCTTCCGATTCGGACTCCGAATCTTTATATTTAACCATTATGAAAACACTTGAAAACGTCTTTATTTATTGGAACATTCTATAGGTACCCTTCTTCATAAATCGATGAGTCCAATAGGTCCAATGAGTTTTCTGCAAATCAAAGGACTTTATTAACAATTTTTTTCTCAAGGCTCGCACCGTGTTGCGACTACTCAAGTTGACGAGTTCAAAATGTCTTATTTGGAAGGACTTGTTCACTCATACTATGGTAAGCTTTACCCCTCCCTAGTTACTCACACAAATGAAATCACATAACTTGCATGGGGTCTCTGTTCTAAGTTATGGGGTTTGGTTTCCGCACTAACTCATGCACTAAGCACGCACATTTTGTGCGTACTTGCATGGGGTCTTTACAGAGCTCAATTGGTGAGGAAAAACAACAACAATAACAACAACATTAAGAATAATCTTAATTAAAATGAATAAATAGCAACAACAACATTAAGAATAATCTTAACTAAAATGAATAATTAATACTATTAAAAAAACCGGCCTAGTGCGAATTGGACTCGCACACGAAGGGTTCCGTACCACCATACAATATTTAACACTAAGTACATATAAAATAACGGCAAAAAAATCACGTTTGTTGTATGGGAGCCCCCCTTAAATATTTATTTTATTCTGTTTTTAGTATTTGTTGTTATAGCGTCAACCATAGAAATGTAAAAAACAGGAGAAGTGGCAAGGGGGCTTGTCTGTGTCCACGCGCCATGACTCCATGAGCAAAACGGACAAATACTTTGCAAATGGCCGTCTCCAGAACTAGAGCGCTTTCGACCGTGATCGTGCTCTAAAATCGATCGAACGTGATCGATCGTGTAATCTGAAATAAATGATTTGATTTTGAAAATATAAGGGATTTTGTATTAGTTCAGGAACATATGTTTCTTCCCAAGAAAAGTCAACATGTATTGGCTACATTGTTAGCTTATAATATACACGCAGTTATTGATAATTTAACTGAGACTAGGTTAAGTGACGAAACAGTATTATTTAGTACTTCTAATAATACTGTTATTCATTCTTTAAACTTTTAGAGTCGACAAAAGAGAAGCATAATAAGAATATTTTACTATATCACCAAAATATAAATCGCTTCTCTGGCAAAATCCTAGACGTGGAAATGTTAATAGATAAATATCATATGGATATCTTATGTTTTTGTGAAACGTGGTTAAAACCGGATAGAATGTTGTTTAATGTAAAAAAATTTTCAGTTGCCAGTGCGTACAACAGGTCCTCAATAGGGGGTGGTACTTTGATATTATGTAATAGTTGTTTTAGATATAAAGAAAGAAAGGATATCACTGCTTGCTCTGTTGATCGCTTATGTGAGGTAGCATGTGCAGAGGTTGAAGGCCATACTTTCTTATGTGTTTATAGACCACCAGCCTCAAACTTGTCATCATTTTTGATCGTAATGGAAGAAATACTAAGTAAACTTTTTAAAGATAGTAAATCTGTTTTTGTCTATGGTGACCTAAATATTGACCTATTAGTTAATTCACCAGAAAAATGTAACCTTATCTCATTGTTTAAATCATTTAATTTAAAATGTATATTCAATGAAGCGACTAGAATAACTGCAACTTCAGCTACATGCATCGACAATGTATTTACTAATTGTGAAATAAAAGACTCGTCCTTAATTAGTGGCGTCAGGTCTGACCATACTGGTCAACTTGTATCGTTTGACTTAGGTAAAAAATTACACATAGATAAATCCATTCAATTTAGACCTCTAACTAAAAATAAATTGAAAGTGTTTAATAATAATGTTCTTAGCAATCTTTCAACAGCTAGTTTTGATTCACAAGACCCCAACATAAACTATTGTACATTATTTTCTTCAGTGTGCCAAGAATTCAATAAAGCATGTCCTGTAAAAAAAGTTAATATCAATACTAAACCTAAATTTAGTGAATGGGCCACTGCTGGCATTAGAAAAAGCAGAGATATATTATATAATTTGTATCACGAGAAATCATTAACTTCTGATCAAGCCCTTCATAATTATGTAAGAAACTATTCTAAAATATTTAAAAGAGTCTGCGCTGAGGCTAAATCCAAATTAATAAGTAACAAAATTAGTATGTCTAATAATAAAATAAAAGCTGTGTGGCAGGTAATTAATAATGAAACTGGAAACACAAAACAGCGAGATCAGAATGAGTTGACTCTAAAAATTAATAGTGAAACTATTTCAGATAAGTTAAAAGTTGCTGAGAAACTAGAAAATTTCTTTACCAACATCCCAATAGAGGTTACAAAATCACTCCCCTCATCACCTATATTAGCTGAAGCTCTTCTTACAGAAAACTTTAATAAGGATATTCCAAGCTTTGAATTCAAGCCCATTTCTGTTGCCACAATTAAAAAAGCATTTAAAAGTCTTAACATAAAAAACACTGAAGACTTATGGGGGATTTCTGTTAAGGTTCTTGGAGATATTATTGACACAATTGCCCCTGCCTTAACGGGCATATTTAATCAATGTTTAGACAGCGGTACGTTTCCTGATCTAATGAAACATAGTAAAGTAGTACCAATTTTCAAATCGGGCAGTAAGTTTGATCCCTCCAATTATAGACCTATATCTGTGCTACCAGCATTGAGAAAAATCTATGAAAAAATCATGCTAGACCAGATGTTGTCACATTTTAACTCAAATGGGATTTTACATGGTCACCAGTTTGGTTTCACGAAAGGTAGATCGACGACGGACGCGGGAGTAAAACTCATCAGTCACATTTTGGAATCCTGGGAGAAATCCCAGGATGCAATTGGCATTTTCTGTGACCTCTCAAAAGCGTTTGACTGCGTTGACCATAATACACTGATCTGTAAATTACACCATTACGGAATTCGTGGACAAGCTGCTGATCTTGTTCTTTCCTACCTATCAAAGCGGCAGCAAAAAGTGAACGTTAACGTGGCGACGTCATCAGGGTCTCTAGTTAAGATGGGCGTGCCTCAAAGTTCAATTCTTGGCCCTTTCCTATTCCTAGTATATATAAATGACCTTCCATACATGATGGATAACTTATCGGACATCATTTTATTCGCCGATGACACTTCCCTTATTTTTAAAATAGATAGAAAAGATACGGATGTGTTGCATGTCAACGAGAGTCTGGCTGTTCTTTCGAAATGGTTTGCAGCTAATAATCTTTTACTTAATGCAAACAAAACTAAATGTCTTAAATTCTCATTACCAAATGTACCTCAAGTGGGTCTGAATTTAAAACTCGATGGCAAAACACTAGACGCTGTTACGGAAACTGTATTTCTGGGAATTACTTTAGATTCAAGATTACAATGGGGCGCACACATTAGAGCTCTTTCAGGTAGATTAAGTTCAGCTGCATATGCAGTAAGAAAAATAAGGCAGTTGACAGATATAGCCACAGCTAGGTTAGTATACTTTGCTTATTTCCACAGTATTATGTCTTATGGTGTTCTGCTGTGGGGATCGGCAGCTGACGTAGATTCAATTTTCATTTTACAAAAGAGGGCGATCCGCGCAATCTATAAAATGGGTCCTCGCGAGTCTCTTAGAAACAAATTCAAAGAAATCGATATACTAACTCTGCCTTCTCTTTATATTTTAGAAAGTATTTTGTATGTTCGCAAAAACTTAGGACTTTTCAAAACAAGAAGCGATTTCCATAATATAAATACACGTAGTAAACATAAAATTGTGATACCTAAATTTAGATTAACTAAAACTAGCAAGTCATTTCTTGTAAACAGCATCCGTTTTTATAACAAGCTGCCAAAGCCGGTTACAGAACTTAGCGATGGAAAGTTCAAAACCCTCATCAAACGTGTCCTTATCAAAAAAGCATTTTATAAGATTAAAGACTACGTTGAAGACAAGGTAGTCTGGCAATAATTCCTTCTGCACATGTGGCTTCCCTGGCATCTCATTAACGGCATAACTGCTTAAATGTCTATTAATTGCTCTCAAATTAAGATGTTTATTTTTTATATACTTTTTTGACATAAAATTTTATTATTTGACATTGTATAGACATTTCTAATTTTTCACCACTTTATTAGTGGTTGTAATGTCAATCATATCACTTGGTTTTAGTAGGTTTTTATAAATTATATTATTTACTTTATCCTTTTCATGGATTCTAATTTTGTAAATGTGAGGACTTTGTAGGCCTTTTAGACTTTAGATCTGTATATGGTTTTTTTATATTATCAAGTACCTGGTACTTGTTGACAGGCCTATGCAGTCCTCCCATACCTATTGTAACTTGAAAACATTGTAAAAACGCAAATATTTTTAAAAGAGTAACCGTGGAGTTTCTTGCCGGTTCTTCTCCATAGGAAACGACCAATTGGAACCGTGCACCTAGCTTCTGACGTTTCATAAGTGCCCATGTAGGTTTATGTGAAATAAAATATTTTGATTTTGATTTTTTTGATAAAAAACTTTTTTAAGTACAAAAAAAGCAACCGACTTCCAAAAAAAACTACAAAGTGATAAATAACTTTAATTTCGGAAGTCGGTGTCAATAAACGAAAATGCAGAACCAACGTTATAGCACTTTGTACTTTTTTTTGGAAGTCGGTTGTTTTTTTGTAAAAAAGTTTTTATTTTTCACTTTTTAGTGAGAGTTTGTGATTTATCTAAGTTACAATAGCCTTACGTCAACTGCTCATCACCTTTTACAAAATATTGCTTTTCCCAATGCTGGGACGTTAATTGTTGAGTTCTCCTGGTAAGAACCAGGAGAACTCCTCAACAACCATTCACCAAAAGCATTGTGACGAGCATAAATTGCTTAGCAACCATATTAAAGTAATCGAATCGCAATCCGTAAAATATTTATCATTGAGTAGTTCCGATGGCCGTCTGTGGTCTTCATCATCAGCTCCACCTTACCAAATGATGATTTCCGAGAGCAAATGCTCAAGTTACTCTAAAAAATATCCAAATCGCTATAGGTTTGCCAATAAAATTTGAGGGTTTCCCTCGATTTCCCTGGGATCCTATCATCAGATCCTGACCTGATGATCATGGGACCACTTGGGAAGTATACCCTTTCAAACAAAAGAAAAATTTTCCATATCGGTCCAGTCGTCTTCGAGAAATCGGGGAAAATACATATATAAAAAAAAACGTTTCCGACGAATTGAGAACCTCCTCCTTTTTAACCGACTTCAAAAAAAGGAGGAGGTTCTCAATTCGGTTGTATTTTTTTTTATGTTACCTCTGTACGCCGTCATTTATGAACCAATTTGGAAAATTATTTTTTTATTTGAAAGGATATACTTACAGATTGGTCCCATTTTTGTCAAAATTCAGTTCTGATGATAGAATCCATGAGGAATTGAGGGAACTCCTCAAATATTATAGGCATACATATAGCAATTTTGGTATTTTCATTAACAACTCAAGCATTCAGAAAGTATAATTTGGTGAAGTGGAACTAATGATGAAGACCACAGATGGCCATCGGAACTACTCAATTACAAATATTTCACGGGTAGCGATTCGGTTGCTTTAATATGGTTGCTAAGCAATTTATGTTCGTCACAATGCGTATGGTGAAGTGGAGCTGATGGTGACTTCACCATCAGCCCCAGTTCTCCTGGTTCTTACCAGCAATCCTCAACAATTAACGTCCCAGCATCGGGAAAAGCAATATTTTGTAACAGGTGATGAGCAGTTGACATTAGGGTTTGAAACGGTATGCTCTCGAGGTGGTCCCATTGTCACCAAGTCAGAGTCTGATAAGGGATCCCATGAAAGTCGAGGAAAATCCTTTTTGGTAGGCATGACCAGTGTGTTAGTTGAACTCTCTCAAATCAAATGAAACCTATTGATGATTAGTGTTTGAGTCTGAGAGTCATCACTTACCTATACTCCGACTTTTAATTAGCTGCAGTAAATGACACTTCATAATAACCGCGACAAAAACAAAAAGACGCCAATTTTAGTCATTTAAGTTACACATAAGCTGTCCTTTTACTGCAGCTAATTAACAAGCCCTTACCATCATCAGATGCGGGACCTGCTTGTCCCGTTACATCATTACGAGAAATGGAATGATGAAGACGATTGTCCTACAAGTCCATGTCTATCCAAAAACTGCTAAGTAGTTTCTGTCGACATATTGCAGTATCTCCTAACTCCTAACAGTTAAGGAGTGCTGTGGCTACCATCGACGACTCGGTCCCATTAGGTAAGTGATGACTGTCAGACTCTAACACTTGAATCATCAATAGGTTTCATTTACATGCCATACACTGTACAATTGTACATGCCTACAAAAGACACACACACACACTTTGTGTATGTGAGTGTTAGTTTTTTAGTATAAGGTTGTATGTATTTATAGTATTTTTAAGTTACTTATATTCATATTGTATTGTATGTGTTTATATGGGCCTTGATGCCTGAAATAAATGGATAAATAAATAAATAAATAAAAGAGGATTTTCCTAGACTTTCATGGGATCCCTTCATCAGACTTTGACTTGGTGACAGTGGGACCACCTCAAGACCCTACCCATTCAATGCGAAATGTCAACTTCACATCACCTGTTACAAAATATTGCTTTTCCCGATGCTGGGATGTTAATTGTTGAGGATTTCTCCTGCTAAGAACCAGGAGAACAGGAGCTGATGGTGAAATCACCATCCGCTCCACTTCACCATATGCATTGTGACGAACATAAATTGCTTAGCAATCGTATTAAAGCAATCAAATTGCAACCCGTGAAATATTTATCAGTGAGTAGTTCCGATGGCCATCTGTGGTCTTCATTATCAGTTCCACTTCACCAAATTATACTTTCTGAATGCAAATGCTTGACTTGTTGATGAAAATATCAAAATTGCTCTATGTATGCCAATAATCCTATAGTACTTGAGGAGTTCCCTCAATTCCTCATGGATCCCATCAACAGAACTGGATTTTGACAAAAATGGGACCAATCTGGAAGTCCTTTTAAATAAAAAAAAAATAATAAAAAAAACAAATCTGGAAGTCCTTTTAAATAAAAAAAAAACAAATCTGGTTTTAAACGACGGCGTAACGTAAGAAAAAAAAAATTCAACCGAATTTACCGAATTGATAACCTCCTCCTTTTGTTAGTTATAACTTCACAGATGATGAATTATTTTAAGCTATGTGAATTAATTTATGTCATCACAGATTTGAATGGCTACATTTAAAAAATCGTGAAAAGGTAACATACATAAAGACAGACAGAGTTACTTACGAATTTATAATATTATTGTCTAATTTGTTTAACAGTATAATAGTAAATAGTCTAATATAATAGTATATAGTATAATATAAGTTATATAGTAAGGAAGTTTGTATACAACAATCCAATTAAAATTACCTGTTCCAACTTAAAAACAATAATTTTATTTTTTATTGGTACTTGGTCAGATGTGCGATGCATGTATGGATTCACTTCACAACACAGATAAGATCCTCTATATTACTTTACTCTTTGGATAAGATATTAGTAGTAGCAAGCTTAGACCATGCCTGCCTTACAATCTTACTCGTAGAAACCCTGCAACAGCATTGTGATAACCCAACTTATTACAGATGACATGTACAAAAGATATATTTCCAGCTGGTTATTAGCTTTACAATTTCGTAGTATAATAATCTGTCAGTTTAGTATTGTACAATCAGAGGCGCTAGTGTGGCGTATAATATAGGATAATAAAAAATATTCAAAATATAATACTACACTAAGGTTTACAATGTTCTCCCTAAATAAATGGTATAATATTAGTAGTACTGTTAAGAATGTGTTGCCATAATTAATTCATTATTTGCTACATTGAAGTTTGATTAGTTCTATTATTGGAGATAAGCAAAGAGTGTTTATTGTAAATATAGGGTTCGTTAGAATAAATTAAATATAAACATACGTGTCCATGATGATAAGTAATTTTTGCTGATATTTTTTTTTAAATAAAAAGGTCTTACATACTTTGGTAAGAATTTAGAGATATTTAAATATATGCCCTGGCAGCACTGGCAAGTAATAAACAAAAATGGCTGTTGTTGTTTTGATGTCGTTCTGCTGTGAATGCTGTGATCGTTCGTTGTCTGCTGTGATCGTTCGTTGTACCTATATCCCCCTTACTAATAAACATTGTGTATCGTCTGTATAGTTACACAACGCTTTGTCTTCTGTCGAAAATCAAATTACTGACGACTGAAAGAGAGAAATCGGTGTGTAACTATTCGTCTGATATAATACGTTTATTAGTAAGGGGGTGTGTAATTTAAATAATATCTAAATATGTTGTAGTAAACAGATATGATTGAATGATATGATTTGAATACTTATATCGGTATAATTTTACTATCTCTGTTATAGAAAACAGTTGGACCATGAACGGATCTAGGTCGCGCGATTATAATACTGACACGGATGTAGTTTAGTATTTTAATCGCAGAGGGCGCTTTTTTAATGTTATCGTTCAAATCGCGCAAGATGGCTCTCTATTTCCGTATATACAAAGTACTCTTTGGCTTAGACTAAGAGCAAGCTTTACAATTTCTGGATCACAGAGTACTTTTTGATAGAGTGAATGTAACTGTAGCCCACAGATAAGATATCTGTAGCCTGTGATAGAGTGACTGGATGTAACCACAGAGCATATAAACTTTTAGATGGAACGTCTAAATTCACTGTTTTCTGATAATAAAGTTTTATAACGATACTCTAAATATTAGCAATTACGCTGATCATACCATAGTATGACAACAATGTAAACAAGTACTACACAAATTCACATTTTAAGACTCCATTGACATTGACAACACCAATGACTAAATAAACTTCGGGACTGTTCATACCTACAAAATTAGCGTGTATACCTACACAAATCGGGCACTAAAGATGGCCGCCTTTCGTAAGGTTATTTTTGTTTTTTTCTCGCACCACACTGTTTTATACAACACGAGGGCATGATTTTCCTATTAATGGACACCAAAACACCTTGTTTCTAAACGTATTTAACTCGAAAACTACAAAAATATTTTGAGCAATCAACCGTTTGAGAGCACATCTACCACAAAACCGTTCATAAAACTCGGCAGTTCGGCACTCCACATGGCGGCCCGTCACGCATAGACATGATTTTGACGTCACACAAAAATGTTGTGGAGATGTCCGCTTTTTGTATGGACGTTGGTTTTTTATTCCGAGAAAAATCTAACCAGAATCAAACTACATTCAAATAAAAGTTACAAAAATATGGAACTTGGAACCATTGAAATTGTATTTTTAAACCCCTCCATTTCGGAGAAAACATATAAACTTTTTAATTATTTTATTTGTTGATGGCAGCCCAAATTAAACCTGCCACACACCTTGACAATGTCTTATTTGACATAATATGGATTCTATTCATCTGTCAAATATGACAGTGTGACACGGCGTCAATAACACAGACAGTGCGTTCCGAATTAGGAATAATCGATTTGAGCGTGCTTCACCCGTACCGAATTAGCGTGACCGCGATATCCCGTGAATCGTCATAGATGACGTCATGACATGCGCCATCTTGCGATAACGCCAAGCATGCATTTTAATAATATCACCGCGAGCGCTGTCAAAAATGACAGTGTGTGTGTGTGTGAGGATGAGGATGTGTCAGTGTGTGTTTTGTTTGGAGTTGCATCATATCTTTAAATTAAACTAACGTGGCATTTTCGAAATTGTGCTTCTGGCTCACAGTCGCCACCTAACCAAAGAAGAAGAACTGAAGAACAAATGTGGTGTTTACACAAAGAAATACTCCTGTAATGTCTTTTGACATTGAGTAAGCACTGTGAGTGCGTTCAGGAGCGTTCCGAATCGTTGACAGCTCTCAGCTGTCATTATCGTAATATCTAATACGGAACGCATGAGAGACGATTTGAGCGCTGTGAGCGATTATAGCCAATTCGGAATGCGGCCAGAGTAGAATAATTATTTATGTCAATAAATATTTCAATATAGGGTCTCGGGGTCTAGAAATCTAATGGATGATTTAAAAATTGCAGGAGCCATTTTAAACTATTTCTATGTCCTGATTCCCAAACTATACCTACTGGAAAGAGCTAATCAGAAAATGAACATTAATTAGTTAGATGACCATGTGATTGGGCATCAGCTTAAGACGCCGCCGCGCCGAGCCGGTTATCGAACAAGTGTTATTGTCGATACAATAGTGAATCGTATGTTTTCGTAATAGAGAATAGACTCTGTCTGTTGTGAACATTGAGATAGGAGAAGCATGGAGACGGAAAAGAGAGACCTCTAAATGTTTGTCAAGTACTAAAGGCAACAATTTTGTGTGACATCAAAATCATGTCTATGCGTGGCGTGACCGGTTGCCATGTTGAGTGCCGAGTTTTATGAATGGTTTTGTGGTAAATGTGCTGTCAAACAGTTGATTGCTCAATATATTTTTGTTGATTTCGAGAGAAATACTCATTCGGAATACGTTTAGAGATATTCATGTCAAATAAGTTTCGTTTGTTACACTATTCTATACTAGAAAAACAAGATTTGGTTGATGGCCGCGAAAAAACAAAAAGACGCCAGTTTCAGTCATTTAAGTAACACATAAGCTGTTTTTACTGCTGCTAATTAAAAGTCCTGTTTTATATTGACTGAGTTGGACTCTTGGAGTGACTGTCAAACTATTGTCAGAGGCACATACGCTCTGCAATTAATTCCGTGAATTGTGATAAATACTGTGAAGTTGTGGCCCAAATCATTATAAAAGTGTCGTTGAAGTGTCCCGGAAACAGTGTTAGCGTTATCTAGTGTTTTCCTATCCTAAAAATAATAAATAACTCATCTTAGCAATATAAAATTCTTACTGTGAAAAAACTCTACCCATATTATGATTAATATTTTTTTATTTTTCTGCCACTTGTCAAACTTTCAAGGCATGTCTTATGTCACCGTTAAAAGGGTTGCCAGCTTCAAATCAGTATTACCATATAAAAACTTAGATTACCCCAGAAATTACGGATCACGTTACTGAAAACCGCACAGGAGTAGGTGACCAGGCTCCTGTGCTGGTAAATACTACTGGCAACCACATAAATAATAAAAAACTCGTGCAACAAGCTTTCCATCCAAGTTTGTTTATATCGCGACCAAGGTCCTCGTCAGTAGGAAGTACCTCAACTCAGACAGCTCCGCCCAGATATGAGTCTGATAACACCAAAATAGGTAATTCACATGGTCAACCTAATGTACCCTGCCCTGCAACATGGCAAAGGGTGCCAATAAATGACAACCCAAAAAACGGAACATATCATCCAGTCCATCCCAGGATGCAGTCAAAACATCCAACAGGTTTAGCGAATTACCAAACGACCTAACTGAAAACGAACCTGATCAGGAAGTAAAGAAACCCAGTAAGCCCCCACCTATCATCCTATATGGTATAGAAGACCTGAATAAACCAACTGAACTGTTAGAATCAGTTGCTGAAAGAAACCAATTTACGTATAAATGTGTAAACAGAAACCAACTTCGAGTAAGTAGCGCAGATGTTGTGGTCTACAAGAAGCTGATATCCCTTGTTCGAGAAAATGGACTCATAGGCCATACTTTTAACACAAAAAACATGAGACCCTACAGAGTGGTAATAACGAAACCTCCATCCCTCCACAGCCACTTGTATAATCAAGGAAGAAATAGAGGCAACGGGGAACACAGTTGTTGGGGAAATAATCAACGCCAAATTCGGCCCTGAGAAAAACCTACCTCAACATTCTTTGTTAACCTAGCCGCATGCCCAAATAACAAAGCGGTAAAAGAGCTCAGGTACATCTACCACCAGTCGATTGTTGCGTAAAATGTGGATTATCTCATAAGACCTCGGAGTGCCAAAAGCGTGATCGTCTTACCCCCGCAATGTGTGCTCTTTGCAATGGGCCCCATCCAGCAAATTACAAATGATGTGAAGTTTATAAAGAAATACTTGCCCGACGAACCAGAATGCCCTCACACAACAAACACGTCATGCCCCGGAAAGTTCTTGACAGTGGTGATGAAACTTCTACCAATTTGCTTGGCAGCACTACCAAGGAGAGAACCCAAAGCGCCAAAACTACCTTCGCTGAAGTTTTGCGGCAGGACAAAGAACAACATACAGTTGAGATAAAGACCGGACTTAGCCCAACCCTAGAACAGCTACTTTATAAACAAACCGAAAAGTTTGAGTGCATCTTTCAACAAATGAGTACTCTAATAAGTTTCATCACCAAGCTCGTCGATCGACTTATAAAATGAATGCTCTAAGAATAGCTACGTGGAACGTTAACGGACTAGCCCCCAACAAACAAGATGTTGAGCTTCTAATCTCTGAACACAAAATTTATATTCTTCTCGTAGCTGAAGCTCATGGTACCTGCAACACAAATATCAAATTCAAAAAACATCAAAGCTATATGACAAACCATCCAGATAGCACTGGGCATGGTGGAATAGCGATCATCGTCGACAAGAAGGTGAAACACCATTTAATGCCAGACTAAAGAACTGAAAACATTCAGGCAATAAGAATTGCTGTGGAGGATAGTACAGGCTACATTAACTTGTCAGCGTTATACTGCCCCCCTAAACATAAAATAGACGAAAATATGTTCACACGATACTTCCACCAGCTCGGCAATCGCTTCATTGCGGGTGGTGACTGGAAAGCTAAACATATTAGCTGGGTCTCTCGACTCACTACAACGCGAGGAAGACAACTTAAAACAAGCATAGACAAAAGTCACCTATTGGTATCTTCCACCTGTGAACCCACGTACTGCCCAACAGACCCTAACAAAATCCCGGACCTCCTCGACTTCTTTGTACTGAAAGGACTACCAAGGCACTACCTCAAGCCTGAATCCTGCTACGACAGCTAGCTCCTCGGACCACACCCCAGTTATATTAACAATAAGCACTATGCTGATAGAATCGGAAACAGTAAAAATGCTTACGTCCAAACACACGGACTGGGAATCCCTCAGAGATTACATTGATAACATACAACTAAATACACCATTAAAAACTCCGGATGACATAGAAGAGGCGACAAAATATATAACAACACTTATTCAGGAAGCTTGCTGGATCAATATCCCGGACAACAAAATAAAAGATCGGCATAGTAACTATCCACTAGACATTAAAAACGCTCTACTAGATATACGCCGACTTCGAAGAATTTGGCATCAAAGTAGGCTACCAGCGGATAAAACTTTATTTAATAAAGCCTCTGGAGACCTAAAAGAAATCCTATACAATCGGAACAATGTGACGTTGGAACACTAACTGGAGTCTTTAACAGCCACTGATTCAACGAACTATTCTTTGTGGAAATTCACTAAAAACTATAACAGTTCTCACAATGCTAGGCCTCCTCTTAGGACCGCATCAGGATGGGCGCGAACATCCCAGGAAAAGGTAGATGCATTTGCATGCCACCTCGAAAAAGTCATTACACCAAATCCAGCCATAGACTTGGCAAATGAGGAACTTGTTGATAGCGACCTACAACAAGATTTCCAAATGTCGCCACCCACGCTCCCTATTACATTACGCGAAGTCTGGCGGCTTATAACAAAGCTTCAAGACAAGAAAGCTCCCGGATCCGACCTCCTCACCAAAGAAATCCTGAAACGGCTGCACAGGAAAGCCATTGTGTTTCTCACATCACTCTTTAATGCCATTTTGAGAATCCAGTACTTTCCGCTCGCGTGGAAGGTGTCCCAAATCATAATGATACACAAGATAGGTAAACCCCCTCATGAAGTATCTTTATACAGACCCATGAGCCTTCTTCCAATTCTCTCCAAAGTCTTTGAGAAGCTATTGATGTACAGAATATCATCAATCCTAAACAACGACAAAATTATCCCCGACCACCAATTTCGCTTCAGACATGAGCATTCTACTACTGAACAAGTCCATCGAGTCTACGACAAGATAAGGATAAGCCTAGAAGAAAACCTATACTGCTCCACAGTGTTTCTGGACATCCAGCAGGCCTTCGATAAGGTTTGGCATAAGGGTCTGTTATACAAGCTAAAAATCAACCTTCCCCACCAGTACTACTCGCTAATGAAATCCTACTTGTCGGAAAGAATATTTTAAGTGAAACAAGCAGATGTGACGTCACGATTCTGCAATATAACTGCTGGAGTACCGCAAGGGTCGGTACTGGGACCGGTATTGTAAACAGTACACAGATCTCCCGCAGGCTGATGAAGTTACTACAGCAACATTTGCTGATGACACTGCCAATACTGGCAAGCCACACATCCTGCTACGGCCTCACACATGCTGCAAGGTAGTCTCGACAAAATAACCACATGGTTACAAAAGTGGCGGATAAAGACGAGCGCAAGTAAATCAGTCCACGTCACTTTTACGCTACGAAAAGGTGACTGTCCACCAGTAAACCTCGAGAATGTCACACTATCTCATCACGAAAGCGTAAGATATCTAGGGCTACATCTTGCTTGACCGACGTCTAACGTGGAAGAAACATCTTAAAACCAAGCGACACGAACTTAATATCCGTTACAAGAACTTACACTGGATCATGGGAAGAAAAAGTAAGCACTCAGCTTAAGTGAAACCAACTTTGCTCACGGGGCATAGCCTTTGCAAAGTGTGTTTGGTTGACACAACTGGTTCTGCTTATGGTTGAGGACCCACAGTTTTATCAGCATTGACTGATATATCATTTAGTTAGGATTTAATGAGAGCGGTGATAGTTTTTATAGTTTGCCTCTGGAGTACGAGCATTTGTTAGGATGTCTTCCATGAACCCTGGCCTCTTAAGCTTTTCCCTCCCTCTGGCTCAATAACGTCCGATGGGGTTAAAAGATTTTGATGTTAAGATCATTTAATTTTTTTTAAGTCTCTTCAAGACTGATGTGAACTTTCACATCAATTGTTTGTTTTAGGAGACCGCGTCGCTTCTTTTACGCCAGTTTTGGCGCGACGAGGTTTAAGCATGACGACGTTAGTTTGTTGTGGTGCACATTGGCACTTGTAGATGTTAACTTAACTGCCACTTAACGAAGTGACAGATTGTCGGTTTGTTCGTCCTGACTTAAGCCTACTCTTGCAAGAGACGGATCTCATCATGTAAATTAAATTTCTGGCGTTAGGTCATGTTTCGTTTAGGATTAGGTAGGAAGGGCCTGGATGATCGAATAGTATGAATAAAAGTCTTGTTTAGTTTTCGAAGCTATACCAATACTTTTATTCCAGTGTGGGCGTAGCTGATGTAGAGGTTATATATGTAACCTTGTCCTATGTAGCACAGGCCGGTCATAATTATTAATAATAATTTATTCCTTTCGAACATCCAAGCAAACGTCTAAGACTTCAATATGATACTTCTAGACAGATAGAAAGATTGGTTGTTTTAACTTTGTAATGTGAAATACTTATTCTAAAATAGATTCAGTTAATCTAAACGCTGTTTGAATATAGCGTTTGATCCCCCTGAGCTAAGTGTTCCCACAGTACCGACAACAAACTTTTAATATATATAAGGTGATCTTGAAGCCAGTGTGGCTTTATGGAATCCAACCTTGGGGCAGCGCCTGTAACTCAAGCATTAGCATCATACAGAGAATGCAGAACGCTATTTTGAGGTCAATTAGTGGCGTTCCTTGGTTTGTCACGAACGCTGAAATACACAAAAGTTATCTATGAATTCTGTCATGGACGAGATTAAGAACTTCACAAAAAGGTACCAAGAAAGACTGCAAAGGCACCCCAATGATCTGGCTGCAGCACTGAAAACAAGAAGTTACAGGAAAAGACTTAAAAGGAAAGACATTGTGTAGTCCATCCACACCTGTGTGGACCTAAACACGTATAGTAGATGGCTCGCTGGAGTCACGCTCTTCCCGCCAATATTTATGCCCAACTCATCCGCTAAAAGTGGAACAGCATAGCTATTCACAAACATACGATTCACTATCGTATCGACAATGACACTTGTTCGATAACCTGATTTCTGAACCGATGGACCGGCAAAACGCTATTTACAGATCCGTGTGGAAGGGTTTTTTTTAGGTGTGTATACGGGGAACGCTACAAAATGGTAGTAAATAGATATTCGTGGTAGAAAATTTAAAGTGGTACATAAATGATTTTTATTGAGTATTTCACTATGGGCAACTATAGATTATGCATTCAGTAACTATTAACAAATAAAAAACAGTAAGCAATGATTTTATTAATAAATAAAATTTACCTGTTTTCTATTATCCTTGCTTTGTAAACTTCAACTTTCTGTCAAACCTGGAAATCTGGAATAATTATTTTTCTGAATCTTGTTTTGAGCTAACTACACGGAAGACAAGGCGGTATGGTCGAAAGACTATAGCCTGCCCTTTGGGCGAATAAAAAAAAAAAAAAAAAATTGAGAAGTGAAAAATTAGTTTTTTTTTTACAGAAAAATGGTTGTATGTATTTTATCGGTATTTAAACAAATTACTATTTGCTCATTTTCATTTTATAAAACGTGGTACTTAATATTGAAAATGCATATTTTCAGAAAAGAGTGTCATTGGAGCAGCGTCGGATGCTCTTTGCATTCATGCAAGGGCATGAGGACCTTGCCCGGAGCCGTGTTTCGACACTTATTGCTTAGATTATTCTTTTTTAAACAATATTTTGTTATTCGATAACACTTCCGACAGCAAATACCTGTCGGAAGAATTGATGTCTTCATACCGTATATGAACTGTCAAAATTGTACGGTTTCGGATTTGTGAATAGCGATTATAGGATTTCGTCGATAACATTGACATTCGATACGGTACCAAACCGTGTCGTAGCTTTGTGAATATATATGCAGATCGCGGATTATCACAAAAAAGTCCGACTATAGATGTTTTGGTGTCCATTAATAGGAAAATCATGCCCTCGTGTTGTATAAAACAGTGTGGTGCGAGGAAAAACAAAAAGAACCCTATGAAAGGCGGCCATCTTTAGTGCCCGATTTGTGTAGGTATACACGCTTTTGTAGGTATGCCCAGTCCATAGGTATATTTAGTAATTGTAAAATGTTAATATTAAAGTCACCACAGATAATTACTGACTTCTTTATCTGAGCTTATTACCCACTGACCTCTAGTTATTACCTCAGATAAAGAATATTCTTTATCTGAGCTTATTACCAGTTGCAAGCTTTGCCAAAACATCTAGAGACTTCTTACTTCACGTTTCGATGCATACAGTTGAATTATTTTCGGGCGAATTTTCCACTGCAACCACAGACTACTAAGAGATACTACGTATACTGTAACTTTCCGCCCAGCAGCCGCAGCGCTGTAACAGATTAGAATCCGCAAAAAATATATTAGTCGATTTTGCTGTGATTTTACCAATGCCTATATTAACCATAGATTAGATATTTTTTTTATTTTAAATTGTTTTTCTTTTCGTTTGTTGGTGAATGATGGTGCTCACTGCTCAGAGGAAAAATTTGGTAGTGCTCTGTGGGTGGTGGTTTCATACTAAATTTTTTTCCTCTATGGTTTGGATTGATGGACATCCCTACATTGTTGAATTCGTTGTGAATTCAGAATTTGTAATATCGTATTCGTTACGAAATAGAAGTTTAAAGTGATTTTTACGCTGGGCTTCTAAGTATTAAGTACAGGGTTGCTTCGATCATTAATATATTTCCTATTAAATATCGTGTTTCTCGTTAAGTATTATTTGCAATTCAGAATCGGAGCCACCAGTCCCACCAGTAGAGCGTTCAAGTGTAGAGCTATGGTGTCCGGGAAGTATAAGATCTCGGCTTGAGCGTTCAGAGCAGCTCGGCTCAGCTATAGGCTCGCGGGGCGCTCGGCGCGGGTGCGGCAGGCCGTCTGAGTGGCGGCGACGGCGGCGGCGGCATGTCCAACGTGGAGAACGTCTGCCCGCAGACGCTGCGCGGCGTGGCGCGCGAGCTGCGGCGCCTGGCGGCGTGTCCGCCCGCTGGCATGAAACTGCTGTTGCGCGACGACGACCTGACTGATGTGGTGGCGACCATGGAGGGGCCCGGTACGTAGTGCACACCACACACCACCCTCTGTCCTATTGTAACTCTTGTCACAAGATTTCGACTGGCTTTTGTTGCAAAATACCGGGCGCGTTGCTCAAGCAATCCATACAAAAACATTGGTATTTCAAGAATAGTTTGTGGTCATCTGTTTTGTGATAGGCAACCGCAACTGATACTTAACAAAGTAGTGCCCATTTTTAATGTTGACTTGTTTACCCAGTTTAGAACCACAGTCTTACTGCAGTCCTAATGTCACCACATAACTGCTACTGAATATCTTGTTCCTATAATTTATTGCATTACTGTTCAAATACAGTAGGTATTTAAACAATAAGGTTCAATGCACACCGGCAGTGATGAATAGTTGTTAGAATAGGTATGGTCACCAAAGGAGATAAGTAACCAGGGTAGTCGGATATAGTTGTAAATTTAATTTAATTATTAAAAAGCAAACAGTACATTTATTAAATTATATTTCATTCATAAACATCTATCGCTTTTTACTAAACTTCAACTATACCCGACAACCCTGGTAACTTATCCCTTTTGGTGACTGTACATGTAGTTCCACTACTCATTAATCTCTTTAATTGTATAACAATACAACATTCATGCAATACTCAATTCTTTATTGCGTTCCACAATGCAGGCTTAGGTGGTAAATATTTGCAAAAAGAAACAATCATGGACCCTGAACTATAGACCAAATTCAAATTGTATGTGATCCGATTCTGAAGGTGTTACAGTTCAGTTTGAAGTTGCCAACTGTAAACAAATTGCATGCTTAATGGAATACTGACTTAACTCAAAACGGATGATTTTTGGGAAAGTGCTAAGAAGACATCCTACTTGTTGACACATAAAATTAAAACTGATTATGTTTGATTAATTAATCATGAATGCCTGAATTTTGAATGTATGATTAACTATTGATGAGATCTGAGTAAAAGAAAATCAGGAAATAATTCTGACCTATCTACTAATGGGTCAATGTTCCATTAAGCATGCGAAATATTTATAAAACAGGAAATGATTGAATCAGACTCGCCCGCCAAGGGCAGTGCTGGTGTTTGTTTGTTTGTCGATTTTTTTAAAGAAAGTTCTGTGCCATAGACTAATACTTTGTTCAAATTTTATAAGCAATAACAGAAAGTAAGAATGTACAGTGGCTAAGTAATGACAGCTACATGGGTCAGTTGATCTTATTATGCTATGCTTGCCGTGTTCAACTGCATCTGGTTAAACTGGAAGTCAACCCCAAAATAATTTGGAACAGGTTAGGCAAATGATGGTTGTGTTTTTTTTTGTGTTTCTTTCTTTTAAATTATCATTGCTTGGGACTGCATTAGTAAATCTGTTTGTGAAGGGTTTTTGATGATTACTGAAAAACTGGGCATTAATTTTTTCCTGTAAACTACATTTATTTCACAATTTTCGCTTAGCAAACTTTGGAGATAAGCGGGGAAAATAGTATTTATATATAGATTAACTAAAACATTTATTAGCACAGGCAAATATAAAAATAAGTTTTTTGACCCCTTTTTACCTACAGTTACCCCACTTTTTTTCAACTCCCCATTTGGGATCCGGTTGCAATTAAACTTTACTAAGTGTCCTTCACCACACAATCTTAACCTTTGAAAACTTCATGACAATCAATTTTTAGAACTCCAAAAAATTGTCACCAAGGTCAAAAAAATAGTCACATTATGATTCCAAAGCTATAGGTTGGTGAGGATTATGTGGTGAAGTTCTCCACACAATCCTCACCTCTAGGCAACCAAATGGCTGGGAGTATCAACTTGGTTACAATTCCAAAAAATAGTCAAGAAATAGTCATAACGCTATGCCAAATCTCGTAAATAGTCATTAAGTGATTCCAGAGATATAAAGGTGCCTTGATGAGGATTACGTGGTAAGCCTTTCTCGCCACAATCCTCACCTGATTACCGCGGAATGCTTACGTATTTGAATTTGGTGTCAAAAAATTTGTCAAGAAATAGTCTTCTCCAACCTCAGATAATATAAATTTATTTCATCTGAGTCTCCAACCTCAGATAAAATAAATTTATTTCATCTGAGTCTCCAAGCATAATAATTTCGACCTGGCTTACTATGTAGAAGTATGTTAAATTTCCACGTGAACTTCTACATACATTTTTCGAGTCGAGTACAACCAAGCACAAAATGATTATGTACGTATTTTTTGTGGTCATCTTATTTTTTGATTGTATTAAAAACGGTATAATTCTTTGTTATGAAGCTATTTTAGGTAGTTATTTTAAGTATGTGTTACATACAACTTGCCGCTGCAATGGCGACATTAATTTGACACACATATACGGTTCAGTAATAGTAGTTCAGCAGAACTACTACTGAAGTCTCTTGTAGCCTAACCTAAGTAAGAACTGATTAAATACGTTTTTTTTTTTTTGTGAATGGTATCTCACAGTTGAAGAAGGGGGTAGTCACTATGAAGTTGCCTGCTTAACCGGGCTTGCCTTTTTTTTTAGGGTTCCGTACCTCAAAAGGAAAAAACGGAACCCTTATAGGATCACTCGTGTGTCTGTCTGTCTGTCTGTCTGTCTGTCCGTCTGTCACAGCCAATTTGCTCCGAATCTTATGGACCGATTAAGTTGAAATTTGGTACACATATGAATCTCTGTGACCCAAACACAGACGTGTAACGTAAATAAATGAGTTTTGAAAATGGGAGTAATTTTTGAGGAGCAAATAGACAATAAAAAAAAAAAGTTTCGCAATCTGTACCGTGTGACATATCAAATGAAAGGGCTTAACGTGAGGATCTCAAATATATTTTTTTCATAATTTTAAAATAAATTGTATTAAAGTTATTTAAGACAATAGACGGAAATTTACCATTCCCCCCCCTTTATCTCCGAAACTACTAAGCCTAAAATTTTGAAAAAAATACTGAAAATAGTTCTATACCTATAGATTACAGGAACATTAATAAGAAGTCTATGATATTGAAACAACATGGTAAATCTCTCAATATTGTGCGTACAAACTTACATTTTCAGTTGGAATGTATGGGAGAACATGTTTTTCAACTACAATGTTAAGTTTGTTCTTGGGATAAATTCATTCCAACTACGGAACCTTTCATTGTGCGTGGTCCGACACGTACTTGGCCGGTTTTTTTTAAATATGTGAAATCATCAAATGACTCCTCCTGCTCTGGATGGAGCGGAAGGGAGTGTCAGACTCTTCTACACTAATATTATAAAGAGAAAAGATTTGTTTGTTTGTTTGAATTGAATAGGCTCCGAAATTTTGGACCGATTGGAAAAATTCTTTCACCATTAGAATCCTACATTATCCCTGATGAACATAGGCTATAGAATATTTTCAAAAAGTTAGGGATCCGTATGAAAACTTCGATAATGTAACCCAAGGTGTGAAAAATATTTAAAAAAAAAACCTTATACCTTATACGCTACTGAAACTATTGACATTAGAGCAATGTTATGTACTACAGTTTTATAGAGGCCATCAAAATCTATAAAAAAGTCCGCGACAGCATATGTCTATCTTTTAAGGTTGACTCACTATAACATTTTTTATGGTAATCAAATTTGTTCTAAAATAATGCATTATTTGCGAAGGTGTTTTTTAAACATGATATTAATCCTTATCCAAATAAACACGTTATTTACAAGTATTTAATTTTAAACAAAATTTCCCTTGACATCATTCGATTTCAATGAATATCTTAGGAGATATCATAGTTTTAAAATAATACTAATAATAAAGCTGAAGAGTTGTTTGTTTGAAAGCTCTAATCTCTGGAAGTATCGGTCGGATTTATTAAAAATCTTTTTGTATTTCATAGCCCAATTCTTGAGGAAGGCTATAGGCTGTTAAACATCACGCTAGAACCCTTAGAAGTTGAGCAAAAGAAAAATAAAGGTAAGAAGTTTTCGCTTAGCGAAAACGAAGTAATAGCGCAGGCAGGCGATACGATGCGACGGGGTGGGTCGGGGGACAAAAAATTTCAGGCGTACGAAGTCGCGGGCAGAAGCTGATGATGATGATCATGATCATGATGAGGGGACTCCCTTTTCCACGCTTAGACTCCCATTCGGTCCGTTGTGCGTGGGGATTCTGGCTAACAGAGCCGGCTTAGCTCCCCCCAAAAGCACAGAAGCTTCCTGGGAGCTTCACAGGCTTCGCGGAGCGACCTCATTGTTCCGAGGATTTCTGCACGTTGAGAAGCCACGGCCTCGCATTCCAGGATGACGTGGGCGGCTGATTCCTCGGCGTCAAGGCAGCCCCTACAAAGGGGGCTGTCTGTGGCGCCTATGTTAAAAAGATGTTTGTTAAGGGGGTCCGTAATTGTACCTATTATTATTCTAAGGTTATTTTTAATCAGGCTGAGAAGTTTTTTGGATAATCGCGGGTGTACCATTGGTAAAGCCAATTTTGACTGTCTGCTACACTCTGTTGGCGGGTAGAAGCTATAAATTATAAAGATCGTAAACATGAATTTATGAGAACTACCTTTCTAGGGGAGGTGGAGAGGGTGTTAAATTTTTTTGAGGAACGTACGAAACCTACGCGGACGAAGTCGCGGGCAAAGTGCTAGTACTGACTAAAATCCATTCATGTTCCTTCCTTAGCCCTTTATGTTCCGGGGCAGCGGACCCGGCAGGTTTCGGCCTTAACGGGCCCCTACTCTGCTGCTGACATCTTTTTGAGGCGCGTATGGAACACGTACGCACCGTCCGGCACGGGCCTGGTACTGATCGGACGGTGAGCTACCCATTACTCTCCGTCCGCAGACTCGCGCCTACGTTGGCCGGGAGTCGTCGCGCGGCTCCCGACGCCCTGAGCGTCTCCCACGGCGGCTGGGACGTTAGGCTTTTTCCCTCAACCATCACGCCACCAACTTCGCTAACATGACTGCTTCGCAGAAGGAGGTGACTGAATCCCACTCCCTCTCGCTCCGGATCATGGCTTGAACCAGGGCCACACGCGAGAGCTCGGCGCCGCTGCCGATCGCCTCTACGAGGACACGGCGGTGCTCCGCCCAAGCGGGGCAGACCTCCACCGTATGCTCCACCGTGTCCTCTGGGCGGTCCTCGCAATGGTGACACCCGGGCGTTTCCTCCCGCCTGATGATGTGCAGGAACCTCCCGAAACATCCGTGTCCGGTGAGAGGTGAGAACGCCGTGACGCCTCTCTAGCCACTCCTGAAAGAGGAGTCTTATCGCCACTATCGTGGCGTGCCCTGCGCTGGGTTGCGATTTGCGACAGTCCGCAACCGGGCTTGCCTGTGGTTACCTCTATAAATTAAGGCCTCCAGCCAGGGCTTGAAAACTTAAAAACTAAGCGAATGCAAGCTAAGGGCACCCCTTGTGAGGTACGGACTCCGGCTTAAGGCGTCGCTGGGAGAGGGCAGCAAGAGACAGGCTGGTTCGGAATTATCTGATTAAATACACAAGCATTTTACAATCTATGAAAGGCATATTTTTATCAATGGGTGCCGAATATTTTGTACCCTCAGATGAAATAAAAAAAGACAATACCAATAAACAAATACCCTGTGTCGCCTAACATTAAGTATTTAGTAATCTGTGCCAACATTCCGAGCACCGTGTGACTTTTAACACCTGCGTGATCATTGTTCCAAATTTGCATAATATTGGATTTCCGAACCACCAAAAGTAAAATTAATGAAACTAATAGGTCGGTCGTTCTGCACAGTAGGTATTTTAGTAATATAGATAAGTAGGTAGGTAGTCTTAATTACTCATTTCTAAATTAATCTGAAATAAAATATTTTATCAGTTAAGTACTTTAATTCATAAAGTCAACCGGAAGGAAATGTCTAGAATTGAAATATCAGGAAACAGGTATTTATTAAACTGACAGAAAAAATAAATACATAAGTAACTATAATATCCCGTATACCGTTTTAAACTCCCAGCCGTTTGGTTGCACTAGAGGTGAGGATTGTGTGGAGACCTTCACCAAACAATCCTCACCAACCTATAGCTATAACTTCGGAATCATAATGCGACAATTTTTTTGATCTTGGTGACTATTAAATGACCATTTCTTGACTATTTTTTGGCGTTCTCAAAATTAATTTTAATGAAGTTTATGAAGTTGAGGATTGTGTGGTGAAGGACACCTTTACTAACAATTTATTTCAATTCTATCAAAATCAAAATGTTTTGTTTTACATAAACCTATATGGGCACTTATGAAATGTCAAAAGCTAGGTGCTTGGTTCCAATTGGTATGTTTCATTCGGAGAAGAGCCGTCAAGAAACTCCACAGTTACCCTTTTTTTTTAAACTTTATTGGCTTTTATAATGTTTTCAAATTACAGTGTTGAGGCCGGGTTTTCTGAATAAACGTCGTTTTGTATTGTGTTTTATTCGTAGATAACACGGATTTAAATGTTGACAAAAAAAAAAAAACATATTTCACACTTCGATCTAGATATTTCGGCCGTGCGATACACGATTACTCACACTTTACTGCATCCAATTAAATCCCAAAGACAAGTCTAAATTGTGATCTATTTCTTATTTCATTTTAGTTATTATTTTTTCATTAGGCTTTGAAAAATAAAACTTATGCCATAATAAAGGTCGTAAAAATGGGATATTATGTGAAATATCAAAATATTTATACCACTAATTCCAAAATCCTGTGTTTTCCTCCTTTCACGCGCTCGCTCCGTGTCCTTTAGTCCCGAGCGGAACGTGTTGGAGGTCGGACGTGTGCCAATTTTTCCAAACTCGCCACCCTCGCTAATTTCTGTTACCGGCTGAGCCAAAAATAGGTTATAAACATAATAATAAGTACCTGCATATAGTTTAGTGTCATTATAGTCTGAGAGTTTAGTTTTGCTTTGACAGTATTATTATTTACCTACATATATGAATGAATTGCACCGATCCCAGCGTGGTTAAACCAGACTCGATTAATCGAATGAACCCCAAGATTCGCACTAGCTCCTGTAGCCTCATGTTCATGGTGCTACAGATGCATATCAAGGAATAGACCGGGGGGCGCGGTAATGGTAGGGAAGACGTGCCCGTAGGAAAGGTAAGGATATAAGAGCCTACCGGATATGCATCCTAGAGCAAGCCTTGGACTAGTGGAGAGATGGGTAATTATTATCTATGGATGGGCATCTTTTAACGACCTTGCCGCCATCTTGGTTCAGGTCGAGCTTCATCGGTGAGTCTTTTGGCAGGGCTCTAGTGCTTTCTCTCTTCCTTTGTATGCCCTTGCTCTGCTGTGTTGTGTTAGATGTTGCTGTTTTCAATGTCATCTTCGGATGTTGCTGTTTTCAATGTCGTCCTTGGAAGTTTCGCTACTATCCGTTTCCGGTTTTTTGTAAATTTCACTAGCAGCGATCTTGATCTTACTTCACTCTTCCGCTGTATCCATCCAAAAATTGATTCCCCTGTCGAAGTACTTCATGTCCTGTTTTAAATTGTCGTTCCATGTGTAAATAGGTCTGCCGACTTTCTTACATTTGGCCTTGTACTGCATTGTTGCATGCAGCAGGTGTGGTTCGCGGCGCCTGTAGACTGGGGTTCTTGATGCGTTTTTCCGTCTAAGATTTCATGCATTTTCTTTTGTCTTGGTTTATTCCTAGAGTGGTTAATCAAGTCTCTCATGATAACTCGCTCGTATCTTCTGGGTCTTGACCTGTTAGCTTTATTAAGTGCCGATACTTTCAAACCACGTATCATGCCCGGTACGATCACCATTCGATACATTAGTCTGGCTAATTTCCAGTCCATATTTGAATAATTTATGAACGGATAGTAACGATTTGGCGTTTGTCATGGCCTGTTCGCAACGTATTTTATGTGCTTTTTCTGCTTTATGTAGATGTTATGTATGTACCTAGGTATTTCATTTCGTCACATGTCGGTATACTTATTCCATTAAGAGTCACGTGGGTCGTTATCTGTGTAGCTATGGGGTCTCTAATTAGTATTTTTATTTTGTTTCGTTTATTTGGAAACCTACACTATCTAGTAGGGGTTTAATATGGTATAGGATACCTTCTAACCCTTCTAGGTCATCTGTAATGAAGATAGAGTCATCCGCAAATGATAGTACCAGGGATTTTTTCAGATTTCGTGATCCTGGTCAAGTTTTATTAATTGGGTTTCCTCGTCGAGGGTTCTAAGGACTTCGTCGATTACCAGTGTAAACAGGCGAGGGGACAGCGGGCAACCTTGTTTGACTCCTTTTCCTTTAATAAGCCAACTGCTTTTCTGGCCACACCATTTGATGCATGTTTGTTCATTCATACAAACCTTGATTATCCTGTTGGTTAGCGATTTGTTGGTTCCTTGTAATAAGATATCTCTTAGTGCATTGCGGTCAACGTTGTCAAAGGCCTTTTTAATGTCGAGGGCGAGTACATAAATTCTTTTACCTGCACGCCGTTCTTCGTCTAAAACCCTTTTAAGCGTAAAGATATTATTATGGTCATCTGTTGATCTATTGTTTAAAAAGGCCGCTTGATAGTTGCCCAATTCCGTTATTATCTCAACTAGTTTTTTTGGTACGTAGGAGGCGTAGATTCTGTAACCCGTATTGCAAACCGATATGCGGCGATACTCATTCGCATTTTTAGGGTTATGGTTTTTTTGGAATTTGTATCTGTACGGTCTCCAGCCATGTGTCTGGTGTTTTGTTCTGTATACAGGCTCTGTTCATGTGCTTTTTGACGGCTTTTTGTAATATTTGGGGCATTGCTTTGTAAAGCTAGATTACCACTTGATCAGTTCCGGAAGCTGTCCCGTTCCGCATTTTATTAATGATTCCCATTACGTGATCCACACTGGCCCATCACACTGTACTTCAGTTATCGGCTTTTTTATTTGAACTGTTGGTATAAGATGACCCTCGGATTTTTTTATATTTGCTCGCATTTGGTCATCGGTATTTAAGTAGACCTTTTTCGACGTTTTGTTTAAGTTTGTTTCTACTGTAAAAAAAAAGTATAACATCTGCATGCGTTTTGCTGGGTGGTTTTTCCCCAGTCCATTGAGGCAGGCCCTGCATGCTTTTCTCTCTTCCTGATATTTAACCTTTTGAAGTGTTGCTTGACATTCTTTTACTAGGTTGTGCCTATTTGGGTTATATGGTTGCCAACTTCGTAGGAATTTTGCGTTTTGTAGGTTAGCAAGAGCTAGTCGATGATCTCTGGAAAGAACTGGTTGAAGAATCAGAGTTTCCTGGGCAGCCGCTTTTAATACTTTCGTTATGGTATTCCAGGGTATCTCGATGTTTTCGTCCGTTGATTTGATTCCTACATCTCTTTTTTTATTTTTTTGTTATGCAGTCTTGGTATTTTGTTTTCGTGAATTTACTATTGAGGGTGGCATAATAGCGCTGTTTATAGTTGAGATCCTTGGACGCAATTGTTGTTTCCTTTGTGTCTTGCTGTTGTCTTTGTGTATTATTGTGTTTGGTGTTTTCTTTTTTGTTTGATTTGAGGCCCCACTGACGTTCCAAGCTGCAATACGTAATTCTGGGCAAGAATATTTTATTGCGGTACACGGCTGGTTTCTAAGTATTGTGAACCCAGTGACATCTGCGACTACGTCTGATAACGGTGTATACGTTGATGCTTGTTGTTCATACTGTGTTAATGAGCTAGGTAATTTGGGGGTCTTCGTTTGAGACTGGGGTCTCGTGGGTTGTCCTTGCTCTTCACGTGTGTTGTACGTTGTTTGATTTTTGCCTTATATCTATCGGGTTTCTGTTGTGCTGTTCGTCGGTCATGCCCCAGCTATCATAGTGCGGGTCCTTATAGAGGATGTGTATGTTGCCGGGTACTGGTTCACTGGTAGGTGAATACACTAGCGTGTGTTTTGTATCCGTGTGCACGTGCAAATTTACAAGATAGAACTCGGACGCGGCGATTAAGATATCCTCTCCTCCCCAGAACGTCTTGTTAAACTGCGTGGTTATGTATTCTGTTATCCTTTGTTCCTGGGAGAGAAGTGCTAGACGAATTCTGTCGTCCTCTCGATGCTGCAAAACATGTGAAGCGAGGTCCTGACGGACAGACACGTGATCGAAAGTTAAACCTATTATATTATTTATTTGATGGGCTATGGCCCTAAATAAGCAGTTCCCGTCTTTTTTCATACGCACAATTATGCCCATTTTTAAAGACAAAAAAACACTTTTGTTTTTATGGTATTACAAGACCTCTACACACATGTGTTGTGAAGCTTTGGGTTTGAGGACCAATATAGTTGACAGGGAAGCTAGTTACTGCCTGTAATTTATGAGCTTCGCATTTTTTGTTACTTAACCTTTTTTTTTTTTTGCTCTTCGAGCTCTTCTTTGCTTTACAAGCTAGGAAATAGGTAGCTTGTTCAAGGCAGTTTTGGTAATTTAGTAAAATTTTAAATTAAGAATAGTGTGAAGTACAAACTCTAGAGCGATACCGTATTTTAGGCTAGAATAATAGAATGTATTAGTTTATTTTATCCCTCGCTCATATATATAATTTGAAAACATTTCCCTAAAGCCTAATTATAGCTTACAGTGATGCCTAATTATAAGGCCTAATTATAAATACACGTGTGGATTCAAAAGTCCAAATTAACAAATCATATCGCAGCCGGATACAGCTTCCAGTGGAGATCCCTGAAATATAATATGGAAAGATCTCACCAAATCGACGTCACGAAGATCCTCGGCCGGAAGGCCTAGACCTCGGGCTTGTATATCAGGAACACACGTATGCCACTTTACCACTGTTCTAAGGTGTTTTAATTTGCACTCACAAAACAAAAAGCGAAACACCGTTCGAATTTCAAATTCGAGTTTCAAGCTCAGAGACAGCTCAGAGCCACATGTGTTTGGCACATTGCATCAAGTATAAACAAAGGCGGGACAAGACACGTCTGTCCCCTTCGGCGGTCACTCTCCGAATCTATTATTATTTACCTACATATAATTATTATATTTTTACTTTTTACGGAATAGATTTACAAACCGCAAATACGTATAAAACAGTTGAATTTGAACCCTATATTAGAGTACATAATGCCGCCACACGCGCAAATGTTATAATGGTTTACTGTTTTCAAATAAAAAATAGGTACCGGTACATAGGTCACACCGCTGCGCGCTGCCACAAAACAGAAAGGTACAGAAGTCAATCACATGTATGTACTTCACATTTCATACCTACGCTCGGCAGTCGCGCTAGGATTGTCAACTTTGGCTTATGCACAAAAAAATATCGTGGTAGTGGCACTCGTATTTTTGTTTGATTTATTGTTGTAAAGTTGTTAAAGTTTACAGAACAAAAACATATAAAATTTTACGTATTGTCAATTTTCACTATCGAAATTCCCTTTTAGTTTGACAGCACTAAGATGGCACTGAGTTTAATTTAGTTTTCTAAAAATTAGTTGGCATGAACTAAAATTCACACCAACACCTCGACTTCAGGTGCAAAAACAGACTGTATCTTTTTTTCTTTTCTTTTGCTTATATCTCGAAAACGGTATGTCCTATCGCAAAAACAATGAAAATTTCGACCCCCCTTTATAAAACCTGTAAACCCCTAAAACTCAACACGTAGGTAATAATTTTTCATATTTTCCATACAAAAAGTAAAATTTCCATGTAAAAGACGTCGAGGCTCCCCCTGCGCGCCTCCGGCTCAAAAAAAAAATCTTTTCCACGTGGTGTCGCAGTTGTCAAATTCGATTTAGTTGTGTCAAAATTATTTTTAAATTATGAGATTTTATTTTGCAGAATAGATTCAAGATTCTCATAGCCAAAAGTAAGGAATTTTAGTGATAGTTTAGTTCGGTGTACAAGAGAATCGGCACCAATATCTACACAAACAAAAAATCATGTTTTCAACTTACGTAATATTTGGGTCTCAAGTGGATGGCACTCGCACTCGCACTAGCACTGATCCCAACTGATCCGAGATATCGTGTCGGTGAGCGCTGTCTGTGTATGCGTTGCTCGAGCGCACTTTGTAGGTATGTAGATTAACTTCTGTGCTCTCTGTTTTTTGTGCCGCTGCGTTGGTGCGGGTGGTTTTGTTAAGGACGCTATCACATTTTGAACTCGCTCAAGTTTAGGTATCTGAATCGCAACACAAGAACATTACATCATGAATATTATGTTAAGTATAATTTATCACTGTACCATTAAACATAGGGGACCGAGACTGATTCTCCTTAACACAGGTTACTTTGTAATCTAGCTAGGGGAACAGTGCTTCACCCACTCGATTGTAGACTACCTAACATATTACGCGCACGCACACATTGAAACCATTGTCCGCTCGATTTTAGACGTAACTTAACTAATCTTGATAATTGAAGGTATAATTTTTTTAATTTTACTGGTAGTTATTGAGTAAAGTTAATTGTAAGTTCGCAATTGAATTTGGTAACTATTATTGATAAATGATTTTTATTTTGAAGTTGATTTGCACAAACACTTTTACACGTCAATCATATTTTTTATAAAACTAGACGAGATCGGCGTTTCCTACTTTATATACTACAGAGCCGCTATAAAGTTTGATTCAAACTATACCAATGTCGATTTTTTATAAAAAAATACACCCGCCATCTTAAATAAAAAAAATGAATGTCATATTCGTAATCATCACCCCCAAAAACTAAAAAATCGACTATAGTATCAATAGCTCAAAAAAATTTTCATTCCGTCATTTTAATTTGAATATAATTATAATAACACAAATATTTATACAATCTTTATCCGTCATCTACATCCATTAAACAAAAAATTACAACTAAGTATATATTTCTAAAACAAATTCCAATAATCGTACTTACTTTTATTTCGGTCCGAAAAAGTATCAACTTCGTCTTTGCATAGTACACAACGCGGAACTCACTTCGTAATTTTTTTTTGCGAAATTGCGAAATAGCCGTGCTTCCAGGAGCGTGTCTGAGCGCGGAATGACCAACCGAAAGTGTCCGCGGGTAGAAAATGTATGGAGAAATTTGAGAGCGTTTCTTATTTTTCTCATAAATTAAAAAGTTATTTATTTATCTACAAAATATTTAACTTGTCGTATAGAGGACTATATAAGCAACAATATCTTATTATTTTTGAGTTAAAATATGCTGTGGATTTAGCTATTTTGGTTCCTATTCAGACCCCCTTTTATTTCATTTTTTGCAATTAGTGTGATGGTAAAAACGTATTTGTGTGAAAAGGAGATGTTTCAAAATGTATGGAGCCTGGGCCAGGTCCTTGTACACTATACAAAAAAATAGGAAAATTCATTTAAAACAGTTCTCAACTGTCCAATTACTTTAAAATGGCTTGTTTTGCTGGTAAACACAAGAAATTACACTTGAAATTGCAACACACAACAAAAACCCGTCATGGCGGTAAACTGTCATTTTGATTGATTAATGACGTTTGACATGTTTATTTCTGTGGAGGAAACCACACAAGAAAGTCGAAGTCCTTACAACACAAGCCGGGTAACAGTCCAAAAACGAAAGCTAGGTAAACAGATGGGAAAGAAACGGTATTAAATCCAAAAAACGAAAGCGAGGTTGTTAAAAAGAACTCCAGAAACTCAAAACAAAACGAACACAATCACGACCGACGACAAGACGAAAGTGACTGAAGTGACACTTTTGTGACAGCTAACAGTTCTATTTCTATGATCAATGGTTAATTGTCCTTGTTTTTAAGAGCCATTTCACAAAAGTTTGACGCTCGAGTTTAGGTAAAAGACGGCAGCATTGTGTATGTGTGCGTAGCTATCCACACATACACAATGCAAACAGTGTAGCGCGAGTGTCGAGACGGACTAAACGATCTTGAGCCGTCATGATTGTAATGCACCTTTGTTAGAGACTTATGAAAAAAAGTGATTTTATTTATTCAGTCTACTAACTTGCTAGACTAATAAAAAAACACAAATATATGTTATGTATAAGTGTATAATAAAATTGAACAGGTAAACAATCAGACATTATATATTAATATATTTATAACATAATAATTATTTTTGTAAGAGCGTTTGCCCCAACAAGCATCCGCTGCGACCGCTATCATTGGTCCGAATTGCTAACATCGCCACGAGATACTGCCGCTTTAATTTCCTGTTTGGCATCATTTAACATTGTCATTTCAGCAGCAGTTTTCCACATGTCGAAAATAGCATCATGTGTTTGACTGTATAATCGAAATGGCATTGTTGGCAAATCCATCGATGCACTGATCTCATTTAAGTTTGAGAGACCAATTCCCGTAATGACTGCACCTGATACCGCTCCTGCATTAAGGTCGAGTCTTGATCGTTCAGTTGTTTCAGTCTCCGTAGTTTATAGAACAAAGCTAGATCCACACATCATACACTTCAAGTCAAATTTAGACATGGGACCCAACTGTTTCTCTTTTTCTATTTTCAAATAGTTCAATTGCAGCCGAACTTCTCTCTGTGTTCACTTATATTTATTAATTGATTCCAAAAGTATTGAAAATCAATTATACGCCAGCCATCAACAATGAGATCGTTCTAAAAACAAAAGGAACATTAAAACATCTAATTGAAATTTAAAGAAATATAAAAGTAAGTACTAAAAATATTAACGATCGAGTCTGAATAAAAATAAATAAATACAATTTCTATTGTCGAATCTGATTTTTCACTTGTACCCGGCACGTCGTCTCTTCTAAAGGTACTATCCTCCTCTACTCGATTCACACGACTTCTCATTCTAAAATGAAAACAAAATAGCTGTCAAGTTTCGATATCTACAATTACTTAAATATTTTTTCTATTCAATAATAATTAAATGATTATTAAAATAATCAATATTGTTTTTAGAATTATTAAAATTGTAATTACGGATCTATAGTCCATTTCGATAATGTGATCGATTACTGTGTATATGAGTTGCAAATAAAAATAAAATATCTACCTCGCTTCTGTTGCTTTCTCTAAGGCTGCAGAATTTTTATTTTTCCTTTTTTTGACACAATGTCACAATTTTTGACACATTCTTTACGCCCCATTGCTAAAACTAATAACACAAAAATATATTATAATTATTCTACAAACTACCTACTAAAGTAACACTTTAATTGATAATAAACAAAACACTTACCTTTTGAAAAAAAAATGCGAAGAGGATCAAAATGTTGTACTCGTAGTATAATAATGCGTTCACGATAAGTGCGCTCGAAAATCGGGACGCGGGAAAAATTGGCATAGATCCTTCGTCGATGGGCGCTCGCGCCGTACTAATCGGTGCCCGCCGATGCATTGTAATTTATTCTAAATAGAGTGATGTCAATAACGATATTATGTCTAATTAAATGAAGGGATTTTAATAAAATTTCAGAATTAGTTTTTTTAAAGAACATACTTTATTTTGACATGATTTTTTAAATGTAATTACGCCTTATTCAAATCAAAAAACCTAGCCAAAATAGCGATATAAAACGTAAAAGTTGCCCTTAGACTTTATTTTTTTACTAATTAGTGTTATTAGTAATCGATATTCTATTACATTATGTGTCAACAAAATTATATGTCTGATGCTTTCTGTATTTTTTTTTGTCAAATATATTTAATAAATATTAATGATAATATAGGAATCTGAAATTGACTCTGCGATGATTTTTCAGTAAACTAGTTGTGGGAGATTAATCACCACAAAGTAAACAAATAAGTTTTTGTAAATGTGTTACATGAAGTATCAATACGAAAGATTGGTCTTTTTTTATATGTGTTCAACAATGTTAGAGTATTACCTAAGACGGTAAATTAGGCGACTAAAATCTTGGAAATTCGCGCGAAAACGTGAAATGGCTCTTAAGCACAGAGTAACTAAATCGGTGAGACGCCATGTTGAAAGTCGATAAAAATAATTGATAAGTATCAATTCACTACCAGAACAGTATACATTTAATTGAATTATCTGTATTTTTCCTGAATTCTATGGATTTTTCTCTTTTTTTTGAGTTACTGTACATAGACCTGGCCCATTGTGAAACATCTCCTTTGTATGAGGCTATTTGATTGTTATGGGGTCATTCTGGAGATGAATATCCTACTATCCTACTTCCTACTAATATATGTATATATAATAATATATATTATCCTACTATCCTACTTCCTACTAATATTATAAACGCGAAAGTTTGTGAGGATGGATGTTTGTTACTCTTTCACGCAAAAACTACTGAACGGATTTCGATGAAACTTCACAGTAATATAGCTTATACATCGCTACAATTTATAAAGATTTTGTGTAATTTTTTTGTCCATAATATAACGATAAGTATCAAGTAAGTCGGAAAAATTCCTGCCCTCTGAGAGCTATCTTGGCGTGCGCTGCCTAAACCGTTACAGCTACACGAAGAGAAGAAGAAGAAGAAGTCTTAAATAGTTCAAAATAAAAGTCCGCGACAGCATATATCTACCTTTTATGTAGAAGCCATTATATCCAAAATAGTGATCCTTAAATACATTTAAATCGGATATTTTTTTTACAATGCACATTTCGAGTACTTAGTAAATTTTTATGAAAATTAATACATTTATCGCTTTCGGTATTTAATGTAGATAATCTTTGTCTTTTACACCAAGCAATGTGGACAAATTCTTTAAAAGTTTAAAAGTTATCACGATAAGATTGACCTGAGGTAGAGCGCCATAGGAATTGGCGGCGCGGCGGCGAACAGAGCGGGGAAGGGGGCCCCCCCTTCCCCTGGGGGGGGGGGGGGGGGGGGTGTCCCGAAGTCCCGAACGCGGGCAGGCAGACGCGTGAGAGAGACACAGAGCACTTTTATAATACGTATTGCGTACCTATCACAGTATCAATCTCAATCTGAATCATTTTGAAGGATATCGCTAATCCATCGCTTTACCTGTATATGTTCGAAAAATTTGTCTGCTCAACAACGTAAATAAATAACGCAATGAATGTTTTTGAACTGCCAAAATGAAATGAATGAGTAGGCATAATTATAATTTTTAGGTCGTATATTTTAAGAAGGGCCCGTAGCTATCGGCTATCGGTCAGGTTAAGCTACGGTTGCCGCGGTTGGTCTGTGGATGGATGACCATCTTTACATACCGAGACCCCTCCGTGCCTCGGAAAGCACGTTAAGTGTAAGCCGACCCCAACATAGTTGGGAAAAGGCTAGGCAGATGATATTTTAAAAAGAAATATCAAGTCTAGGTTGTGTTGTAAGTAGGAAGAACATAGATTCGTTTTCCTCATAATTAGCTATTGGAATTGTTTTAGTTAGTTTGAAAATTACTGCGGATTCTGTGATATTTAAATAGTACTTACAATAATGACTCGAAAGCGTAAGTCTAATATTTCATAAAGCACTAATAAAGCTCGAGCTATAAAAATAGCTAGACTTAACGAGACGTCTCAACAAACTGAGCTGCGAAGGTTTGAGCAGGCGGTGCGTGAGGCGCACACAGAGCTACTGAGACAGACACCAGAACAGCTCCAAGATTATCGTCAACAACACGCTGAGTATCTGGCATTTCAACGAGCTGCTGAAACTTCAGAACAGTGTCAACCTACACGTCAACGGCATGCTGAGTATCTGGTGTCTCAACGGGCTGCAGAAACACCAGAACAGTCCCGAGATCGGCATCAATAGCATGCTGAGTATCTGGTGTCTCAACAGGCTGCATAAACACCGGAACAGTTCCAAGATCGGCATCAATAGCATGCTAAGTATCTGGTGTCTCAAAGGGCTGCGGAGACACCGGAATAGTCCCAAGATCAGCGTTAACAGCATGCTTAGTATATGGTGTCTCTTCGGGCTGCAGTAACACCGGAACAGCCCCAAGATCGGCGTCAACAGCATGCTGAGTATAGTGGTGTCTCAACGGGCTGCGGAGACACCATAACAGTCACAAGCTCGACGTCAGCAGCAGGCGACTTACATGGCGTCCCATAGAGCCACAGAAACCTTTACTAGGGCTGAATCCCGCAGACGCGCTGTTGTTACACTAATATAATGTATCGTGGGACTGTTTTTCTTAAACGGTTCTAAATAAATGTCCGCGACAGCATAATTATCTACCTTTTATGTGGAAGCCCAAAATAGTGAGCCATATCGAAAGTACCTCTTCCTGTATGTTACCTTTTCACACCTAAACCACTGGACGGATTTCGACAAAATTTGGCAAGGAGGTGGATTTTTTTGGTAATTGGTATAATTTAATTCGCTATGGTACACCCGCCATTTTGACTCTCACCATCCTAGGGAAGGACATGGGCTACTTCATCGGTACTGTCCCGTGGGATAATTTCCGATATCCACGCGGGCGAAGCCGCGGGCAGAAGCTAGTATAATATTATAAATGCGAAAGTTTGTGAGGATGGATGTTTGTTACTCTTTCACGCAAAAACTACTGAACGGATTTGGATGAAATTTGGTACACAGATAATTTATAACCCGGATTGACACATAGGATACTTTTTATCCTACGGGATCGAAACTTATGCGGGTGAAACCGCGGGGCGCAGCTAGTATTATCTATATGAAATCAAGATATCCTTGAAGTTCTGACTGAGTTCATTAAAATGGTACCTAAAATGCACTGTTATTCGTGAAAAAATGTGATAGCGTCCTTAAATAAAAGCGCGAATTTCCTACGTGAGTTGAATATTCAACAATGGAATAATATTTAGAAGTAAGATAAGAATCATTAGTTCATTACTATTCATTACAAATTAGGTACACACGGCTACATACCAAGCTGTACTTTTCCAGTATAAGCTGACCTCTCATTGTACGGAAGTCATTTACATATACAATGTGTTAATGAAATAACCCAAAATCTCGGACACCCCAACCGATTTTTATATTAATAAATTGATATGACATATAATTATTTATTTTCATAAATTATTGTAAAAGATATTTGTAAATGTTGTTGTGGCGCTACTTTTTACAGATTCGTAGCTCTATTGTCGCGCCGCTGTCAAACGTTCGTTAACACGGGAACACTGTCGTTTGAGGTTAATCCCCTTCTTCTGTTATTAAATAATGCGTATGTTTTGCTTTGGAATAGAAAAGTGACAAAAATTTTTCCATCACACTTTTTCCAGGCTTTGGACTGGCTGCATGTAAACCTAACACGCTTAAAAATAAGCGAAGGCTAGTTGAAAGAAAAATCTAAAAGCCGGTGGTGGTAAACAAAACTTGGCGTGTTTAAAACATTTGAATCACCATATTTACAATAATTATTTCAAATAAACATCAACCTAACTATTTTACAATCGTTCATTGTTAGTCACAGCAATGCCTCGAAATGTCTACCACCTTGTTGAATACACGTTAAAGCACGTTTTCGTAAATTACTTTTCAAAGAACTTATCACTGTAGTGTCACTAGTAATTATCGTCGTAATTTACGTTTTCGTAAATTAAAACTCAACACGAGGCTGGAAATCATCATCATCTGCCTAGCCTTTTCCCAACTATGTTGGGGTCGGCTTCCAGTCTAACCGGATGCAGCTGAATACCAGTATTTTACATGGAGCGACTGCCTATCTGACCTCCACAACCCAGTTACTGGGTAATACGATACCTCTTGGTAAGACTGGTTGTCAGGCTTTCGGGCTTCTGACTACCCGTAACGACTGTCAAAGATCCACAAATGACAGCCGGGACCAACGGCTTAACGTGCTTTCCGAGGCACGGAGAGGTCTCGATATGTAAAGATGGTCACCCATCCACAGACCAACCGCGGCAAGCGTAGCTTAACCTGATCGATCGACCTGTGCGGCTGTTATTATTAACACGAGGCTGGAAATCCAGTGCATTTAATTCCAAACACCGTCTGTAGTGGTATGCTCGTCCTAACTCCTACCCCGTGTTGACGCGTGTCGCACGCGCCGGTGCGCTAGGGAGAATGCGGAGGGTAGCCGGGGTGGCGCGGGGGGCCGCGCCGGCGCGTCTCCCGGCCTTGGCGCCAGCTCTAGCACCCCCTCGTCACCCTCGCCCCCGCTTTTTGTTTACATCGCGTTGGATAGTAGTGTCACAGTCGTAGTGTACAGCGTCGTTAGAAAATATTAGATATGGCATGACAAATAATAATTTTTTGGAAAAAAAAAGTAACCTATATTAAAAATTATTGTATTCGATTTTGCTGCCGATTCTAAACAAACTAGTTTCAGGTTTTGGGTTATTTCATTAACACATTGTATATGTACGTGTGTAACTCCTACTACCTACCCACAGCAATCACGTTAGTACTATTATTAATTCTACCACAACAACATAACAAATAATAATATTTATGGTATCTGCAACGTTTGTGTAGGTCTCGTCTATGCCATTATACGCGCAGTTCACTGGTACCGTGGTGTAGAAATGTGACAGTACTGTATGACTATTTCCCAACACAATTCTAAAGTAAGTGTGCCTACCTACTGCTTGATTTTTTATACTGTAACACGAAGATTTCGCACCCTTATGAAAAGTCAAATGGCACGCGGCGCGTAGTTTTGAATCGTATCCGTATTCATGTTCTTCGTGTCATCATGTCAGTCAGATTTTAAATCTACCTTATTCACAAAAATAAATTATTATACCTACTTATTTTTATATTTATTATTAATTAGGTTCAAGTTTATACAATGGCCAATACGTACCTAACCTATTTATAACCTTAAAAAAAATACTTAGGTATTAATAGAAAAATAAAACAAAATAAACTTATACTAATTCATTCAAGTTGATCTGATTGAGTCCCGGTCCTTTGGTAGGCGTACGAGGGGCCGAAGCCAACTCGCAAAGGCCCCTTAGGAAATTTTAATGAAACGTGACACCAACCGACGATTATCCCTGTATGCACTATGCAGGTGCACCCAAGGATAACCCCGGTTGGTGTAGGACTATTGCAGGATATGGTAAAATAAAAAGTTGAACTATGGGTTTGGGTGGCTAAAGTGGACTGGTTACCAAGAACTATGGAAGAACTATGACCCCTGCCTGTTCAATGTACACGGATAAAATGGCAGGGGGTGACTTGCACACTCAATAACGGGCCCCCGGAAACGGTCGTTAGCACATAGTGACGTAGCGACAAGGGGCAACATGTCATGAGCTGAGTGAGGAGTGGAGAATTATTATTAGCCTGTGATGTCCCACTGCAGGGCACAGGTCTCCCTACTCTCTTTCCACTTCTCTCTGCTCAAAGCTGCTGAATACCAGTTCTTGTTGAAGGAGTCCAGCTCATCCCGCCATCTTCGTCTGGGCGTGCCGCGATGTCGCTTGCCATTAAGAGGGACCCAATGGGTCGTAAGTTTGGCCCATTGTTCGTCAACAAATACCAAGCACAAGTCTAGTCTACAAGGCCTACAACATCCTCACATTCCCAAAATATAAAAGAATCTATTTAAAAGATAATTGATGAGACTGCTATTACAACTACTAATAAATTGTTTAAATTAGAATTCAGGTAGTAAACAATGAGAAGTACCTACTTTTATTTATTTTAATATTTATTTAATTGTTTTCTTTAATTTAATATAACTATTTGTAACCATTCTTCAAATCAATAGCATCAGTACATAGTTACTGAAATAAGCAGCTGTTACAGACGGACAGACAGAATGACAAAGTCCTACCATGAGAGTTCCTTTTTTTACCATTTTGGTGCAGTATTGTTTGCTGAGTTACATTTTTCTATAATACTTTGAAATGAATCAGTAATTGATGGTATCTAAGACTCATTTACTTAAAACATAACTCTGTTTCTGACAAATCATTTGAAGGTGAAAGAGACAGAATGATGTATTGTTTGTGATGCAAGCGGGCTGGTGTAGCTGAGCGGATGAACCCCTACAGAGTAGTAATGTGTGTGTGTCTGTCCCGCAGCGGGCACGCCGTACTTCGGCGGCACGTTCCGCGTTCGGCTGGTGCTGGGCCGCGAGTTCCCGGCCGCGCCGCCGCGCGCCTTCTTCCTCACCAAGCTCTTCCACCCCAACGTGGCCGTGGACTCGGGCGAGGTGTGCGTCAACACGCTGAAGCGCGACTGGCGGCCCGAGCTGGGCCTAGAGCACGCGCTGCTGGCCGTCAAGTGCCTGCTCATCGCGCCCAACGCCGAGTCCGCGCTCAACGCCGAGGCGGCCGCGCTGCTGCGGGACCGCTACGACGACTACTTCGCGCGCGCCAAGCTGCTCACCGACATCCACGCGCGCGCGCCCGCCGCCGCGCCCGCGCCGCACCGGCGCCGGGTGAGTCTCGCCCCAGTCGCCGCACTCTGTGTCCGGGCGCACACTAACGGTCGGCATGTCTGCAGGAAGGCGGCCCCGAGCCCGGCAGCGCAGCCGCGGAGCCGGGCGACAGCGGGCCCCAGGCCAAGCGCGAGCGGCGCGCGGGCCCCGGGGGCGCGTCGGGCAAGGCGACCCGGCGCGTGCTCAAGCGGTTATGATCGTCGACGCCGCGCGCCCCGCCGCCCCGCGCCGGTCTCGCCTGCACTTGAGGCTGACTCCGTTTGCATTGATTTTCTTGTAATGTCATCTAGTTGAGTTCTCCGATGTTCGGCGACTATCAGGAATTGTAAATAAAGGTATTATTTTGTTCTTAAACTATTTTGCGCCATCAAAGAACACAAGTATGACACCCGCCGCGATATAATTAAATAGATCGGATTAACTTACCTAGTGAAATCCGATCCTCAATTATGTGAAGTAATCTCGTCCTCATTTAGTACTATGTAGTTTGCACTTTTGCACAACTCGCTGTATCACAATTTTTAAAGATGAATGCAATCATCAAAAAATATTTGGTAGTCTGTGGTCCGTCGTCTTATGTGTGCTCTGTGGATATCTGTCTTGTTCATTAGTTCAAAGTATTACACACACATAGTCATACATTTTTTATACACAACTTCCGAACGGGGTAGAGATGAGAATCTGTTAAGGGTTGGGATACAATGAGGACGAAATTACTTCACATAATTGAGGATCGGATTTCACTAGGTAAGTTAATCCGATCTATTTAATTATGTTCGTAATCTCGTCCTCATTTAGTACTATGTAGATGTTTAAAGAAGAAAGTTGTGTTAATAATCAACATGTTTATTTGATAAACAGAAAGGAGGTACTTAGCTTAATCCTCTCATCATTATAGAGTAATCAGTCTCAATGGTTACTTGTTGTTATCTAGATATTTATGTAGGCAACTTACTTATTAAAGTAACTTACAAAGAGACATCTGTTGAAACACCGCTTTAGCAAAACATTTGGATCACCGACAATTGCTCTGTTAAAGAAAAGGGCAAATGTAGAAGATCTCTGTGTCCAGCCTGCAGTTTTCCTTATATTTCCTCAATATTTATGCCTCCTTCAGAAGCCTTTGAAGTGGAGGCATGTCTTGTGCTATGAGCTGTGAACTTAGCAGTATCTATGTCACTATCATACAAAACTTGCTTTATCCACCTAGTTATAGACGCAGTAGAGGCAGCATGGTAAGATTTTATAAGTGTAATGATCAAAGTGTTACAATCCTGTCTTATAATTTTGGTACTATCTAAATAACAAAGTAACACTTTGGCCAGACAGATGCTCCATCTCTTTTCTCTTTCTCTCTCATTTCCTCCTCACTCTCTCATCTGTTCAAGTGAGAGCCTAAGGTTAAGGAAATTGCCGACCTTATGGTGTTCAGTGAGCTATATGATAGTCCTTGTTCAAAACTTAGATTTTAAGAACGAAATTACCATGGGTACTGAGTCCGACAAGGGATGCACATCTTGACTCCTGCAGAAGATTATCCACTGATTCAGTGCCGATTCGCACTGTTTTCTGGTTTTGTTCGACAAGGAAGCTAACATTATGTCCATTGAGGAAGGAGGTATTCCTTTCCTTAGGAACGCTCACCTGATAATTGGCGGCAATCAGTTTGAGGCACTTGTGTAGAGGATGTGGATCCTTATAAGTTTAAACGGTGGAAATGCATAGAAAAAAGAAAAATCCAATCCATTTAATGGTAAAAGCATCTATGGAATGTGCATTGGGGTCTAGTAGCCAAGATACATAATTTCTACACTTGTTGTTATATCTGTTTGCAAATAGATCAATCTCAGGTTCACCCAATTTAGTAATAATTGTTTCATATGTCATATTACATAGAGCCCATTCAATTTCGGAATGAGAACTTCTTGATTCTCTATCTGCCACAGCGTTGCCTTTCGAGCTAATGTAGCATGCATATACCCATAGTTGCCTTTCCTCACACCACTGCCATAACTCTCGTGCTAGACTATTTAAATGTTGAAAGCGGGTGTCTCCCATTCTATTAACATAGGCTATAGCAGTGGTGTTATCTATTCTAAGAAGAATTTCACAACACCTTAGTTCAGATGCATATGTTTTTAACCCTTTAACTGCTGCTAGTAGCACTAGGTAAATTATATGAAAACATTTATCTTCAATTGTCTAGTGACCATGAGTTGTAACACCGTTACAGATTAAACCCCAACCTGTTCTTGAAGCATCTGACAATATTTCCAAATAAAAATTAAATTGTTTAATTTTATAATGATATCTATGGTTAAGATATGATTTCGTTTGATACAATAAGGTATGCCTCGTAGTTATCATTATTATTTTTTAAGGTTATTGTTTTATGACTTTCCATTATTTTGATATAAAGCCAGCCATATTCTACAGCCGGGCATGCAGCTACAAGGGTACTTAGGAGTTGAGAGAATTCAATTATTTTGCATCTTTGTTTGGACTTGACTCTTCCTAGGGTTTTACATATAGATAATATCTTTTTCTGTGAAAGTTTTATGGAGAAATGAACAGAATTTAGTATAAACCCTAGATACTGGCAGTTTTGTTTAGGTTGGAGACAACTTTTGTCTATGTTAATTATAAATCCCAAACTTTCTAATAATTTCTTAATAGTTGACACATTTTGTAAAAAAAAATCATATGAGTCGGCAAGACAGAGAATATCATCGAGGTAAATGACAGACAACAGACCTAAAGACCTCAGGTGACATATTACTGGTTTCATGACTTTAGTATAGACATATGGTGCTGTACTAAGACCAAAGGGAAGGCATTTAAATTTATACAACTTGTCTTGGAATAGGAAACGCAAGTATTTCCTATCAGGTTCTTTTATTGATATCAATAGTATGCGTTCTTCAGGTCAATTGTGGCCATGAAGCATCCAGGGGTCATATGTTTTGTTGCTGTTCTTAAGTCCTCTAATTTAAAGTGAGTAGAAGAGACAAATTTGTTAAACTGCTTCAGATTCTATATGAATCTCCAGGAACCATCTGTCTTAGGGTGTAAGAATATTCTGGACAAAAACTGGCCATTTACAGTTGAACACCTTTGTATAGCACCTAATTGTAACAATTTGTCTATTTCTATAGACATAGGCGCCGATTCCCTTGTTCACAAACTAAACTAAATTTAAGTTCAGTGCATCTTTTTCTTTCTATTTAATTAAGAAAAGGACAGAAGATAAATATTAGTTTAGTCCTGTCAAATTAGTCAGCGCCTGACGTAAATTGACGTATTTTTAGTAGCTAATTTTTTAATCACGTCTAAACTGTCTATGGAGTATCTTAATTTGACAGGACTAAACTAATATTTATCTTCTGTCCTTTTCTTAATGAAATAGAAAGAAAAGGATGCACTGAACTTAAATTTAGTTTAGTTTGTGAACAAGGGAATCGGCGCCATAAGGTTTGTTTCCTTTTCCGTAAACTGATTGTTCTGTGGCACTATGGCTTAGACAGGAACATTGGTTAGATATGGAATAGCCTCTGACCCATTTGCGTATAGTGGGATTAGTAGTGATATTATCCCAGTGGTCTGAGAAATATTGAAGGCTGCCGGTTTGTACCTGATCTAGCCGCCGCGACGATCCTGGCCCTGGCGACATGAATGTTGGAATTTCTGTGAAGGGCGTCTCCCCCGTGTAGGTAGCTTGTTGACGTAGTATGTCTGGTGTGCTGTTTGTCTTGGTCTCGGCTTCTGCCCACTCGGACCTGGCAACTGTGGTCGTTGTGGGCCCCGGTAGTTTAAGTTATTCCTTTTAGGAACATTTTGTTGGGCGTGTTTTTAGCTCCAACCCTGATTTCTTGACTGCTTAGACAGCATTGACCCTGTCTTGTAATTTGTCCCCAAACAGGTATTCACATATGGGGGCACTTTCCATTAAGTCTTTCAAATCTTTGTTTAGCCCTGGTAATATTAGGGATCTTCGTCTGGTAGAATTTTCATGGCACAAGTCACATAGTAGACGAGCTGCATCACTTAAATTCTCAATGTGCTATTCATTTTCATGCGTTGCAATCATACTGTTTGGTACCGTTCGTAGTGATTGCTGCCGATAGCACAATTTGGTCATTCATTGCAGCTGCTACCTTTTCATTTAGAAGTGGTGGAACTAATAGGCTACAGTTCTTTGGGGGATTATGTCTTAACAATATGCTAGTTTTAGTTTCAGTTTCAAGGCCGATTTGAAGAATGGCCGTCCAACGTTTTATTAAACTCTCATGTAACTCGATCGAGTTATTGGCCGGCGGACCCCCTTCCCTTTTGTTAGAGTGTCAACATTAGGTGAAATACTATGACGGCTGTATTCAGTACCTATCCGGTGAGGAAGATAGTAACCTGCGACGTCGAGGCGTCCGGCTCCTTTGAGTCTGGCTGTGTCGGCTTTGCTCGCATGACGAACTTCTTGAATGTGCTCGGCTGGAGCGATTTTCGTAGTCATCTAAGCAACAAACGCATAGTGTTAAGCTCGAAACGGTTAAATCCATAGCTGACCTCTCGTGAAAGCTTTTAGGATACAGTCGAAATGCTTTTCAATTTACGACAATGTCATCGGCTAACCTCTCGTGAAAGCTCATAGGATGCAGTCGAATTGCTTTGTAATTGTTAACGAAAACTGTCATCGGCTAACCTCTCGTGAAAGCTCATAAGATGCAGTCGAATTAATTATGGAGGTACCTACCAAATTAGCGAATCTGTACCCACACCTAAATTCGAATATGGTAATTAATTTTAGCATTACGTACATACCACGGCTAACCTCACGTGAAAGCTCAATAGTGGTGTCGTCCTATTTGTAAAAATATGTTATCGGCGTGGTTGAGACGACTCCTCTTGTTTAACCGCTTTTCCAGATCTCGTAACCGTTCACTTAGCTCGATCATAGCCTCATCCAGTTTTATGCGTTTGTTTTTCCCATTTTATTTACAAAAATAAAACTTTAAACTAAAAAATAAAAATAAAACGATTATTGAATCGAAATTCTGTGCACGGCTAGCGGCACAAAAAAGTACAATGAACATGACAGATATCCACAGAGCACACATAAGACGACGGACCACAGACTACCAAATCTTTTTTGATGATTGCATTCATCTTTAAAAATTGTGATACAGCGAGTTGTGCAAAAGTGCAAACTTCATAGTACTAAATGAGGACGAGATTACGAACATAATTACTCGGTGTGGAAGCTAAGATAGAAACACGCTTGTAAGTTGTACGATACGACTACATACAGAAAAGCAAAGCTAATAGAAATCTCTATTCCTAGACAGCACGTTTCGCCGAAAACTTTGTTCATTAAACCACTGTTTCCAGATACCTTGGTTCACAGAAACCGCAACGTAGGATACAAAAACGAGCGAAGGGCACCCCGTGATTAGGATTGGTTAGGTTACTTTAAACCCTTTACACAGAAATAGGAGGGATGCAAGAGCGAGCGATTGTATTCCCAGCCACCAAAGGCGCTTTCTGTGAACCAAGGAATCTGGAAACTGGTTTCTATGAACAAAGTTTACGGCAAGAAGTGCTGTCTATGAACAGAGATCTCTGTCAACAGTGCTTCCTATGGATCGTGATATCTACAAACAATGTTTTCTATTAACAAAGTTTTCGGCAAAACGTGCTGTCTAGGAATAGAGATTTCTATTAGCTTTGCTTTCTGTATGTAATCGTATCGTAGTAACCGTGTTTCTATGTTAGGTTCCACATTCATAATTACTATTACTTATGGGCCGTCTTTAAATAATTAAGTAGATATAGTTGTAATAATTATGATATTTGTATTGCTGTAGACTAGACTAGTTTAATTAATATAATAGTTCCAAGACCGTGTTGTTTTATTCGTAAACTGCGGAAGCAGGGATCTACTCCAAGCACGAAATCCGTAGTTCCGGTTAAAGTTACGTTTCCAAGTCCGTAAGTATCCCCTACGGACATAAGGTTATTTCGCAGCCCAAACTAAGAATGAATGACAACACGATGTCACAGTTGTTCCTAGTCGCGATGTGTGTTTGCCCAGTCATGATTTTTCTAAAAAGCTTAGAGTATTCTTTTAAAGCTAGTTCTATTTAATTCATTTGATTTTAATCTGTAGGTCCACATGTGTTGTCGTTTTTTCTTACTACAGGATTTAATACCTTTGGATATCCACCTTGGCTTTTTATTACATTTATTGTAAGTAATCATAGTCTTAGGAAAACAGAGGTTGTAGTATAAAGAAAATATTTCATGAAGTTTGTTGTAGGCAATGTTAGGGTCATCCGTTTCATATATTTCAGAGAAATAATAATTATAAAATAATTATATAATATAATAATTATATAATTATAAATAATTGCTGTAATTTCGTATAATAGCACCGTATTTGTCGATCGTACATATTTTATTTACCGGGCATTTTAAAATCTGGGCTGTATGGTCTGAAAGGGCAAACTCTAAGACTTCTGATTTACATCGTTTGTTATAATTATGCGCAAAGTTGTCATGTCCTACTTTCTGTTCAAGTTGGTTGATTTATTTCTAGTTTTAGGTTGAAGCTAAGTATAAGGCATTCAAACTCCATAGACTGATAATTTCTTTTTAATATGTCTATATTGAAATCGCCAGCTATGACAATATTTTTATAGGCATTCTTTGACAATTCTTGTAACACTTTCGACCTGTTGAAAGAAACTATGGAGATTGTTCACATTCTGAATTCGGTACACACATACAAAGGCCGTATTGTACTTAGTGAGCTGAATGGCACAGTAGCATTCAAATGTCCCTGTTATTGACATTTTTTAGATTTTGAATAACTCTTTCCATTCGTGTCCATTTCTAATTAAGATACATGAACCACCTTTTCTACTATAGTGAGCGGCTAAGCAGTAGTTTGGTATGCTCAGCTGGTTTTCGTAGCCCTCCATCATAAAATGTTCTGTAACGCACAATACATCTACTTGTATGTTTTTTTCTGTAAGTTCAGTCAGACAAACTGTAAGCGCATTCGACTTGTTCAATAAACCTGCTATGTTCTGGTGCATTACTTGGAGATGTTTAGTGACGAAAAAGTTCACCTTGTTGTTGATTATCTACCTATACTATAGCTCATGTCAGTCGATATCATCTGGTTATTATATTTTATGTCATCAATTAAATTAATTATATCCTTAAAGATTATTTGAATTCCATTGTTATTTATTGCACCAGTCCGTCTGTTATACTCAGTGTAGTCATAGGTGAGATTTTTATTGCTGTCTATTAGATATGCGTATTCGTGCGTCAGTAGGTAAGTCCAAGAAAAGTAAGTTATTAAATGTCTCCACTCTTGAATTGTATAAATTAGTGTAGTTCTCGCATTTATATGTTGGAGCGCATAAAATAAACTTAGTAGGTACCTATGGTTAATTTCCTGTAGTACATGTCTGATATGCATAATAATGTCAAAGTAGCTATTCGTTTAAGAGAGTCTTCTGCAATGCTCAGAATCTTATTATTATTGTCTGTACTCAAAATATTAGGTCCTTACATATGAAATTAGCGTTTTGTCGTACTGAGCACTTTGATCTGAAATATCTCCTCTTTGGTTAAGAATTCCAAATTCAAATTTATAAATTCATTTAGCTGGTACATGAGTTTTGAAAACAGTCATTCATTTGTTTTTTCCTCATTATTTTTTTCTTTGGCGTCGCTTATTACCGCACAATGGAAAACATGAAATATCGGTATATTTACGAGTACGAGTTCGACCATGGCACCAGTGCTGCAGAAACAGCTCGAAGGATTAATGATGTGTACGGCACTGGTGTCGCAAAAGAAAGCACGGTACGTTTTTGGTTTCAACATTTTCGTTCTGGAAATTTCGACCGTCAGAACCAACCCCGTGGACGGCCGGAGACCAAAGTGGAAAATGAAGAATTAAAGGCTATTGTGGAAGCGGATCCATCACAAAGCACTTCAGAGATAGCTGCAGGCTTCGAGGTAAGTGATAAAACTGTATTAATCCACTTGAAGCAAATCGGGAAAGTAAAAAAACTTGAACGATGGGTACCTCATGAATTCAGTGAATCGAACTTGCAAACACGCGTCGACTGCTGTGTTACTTTGCTCAACCGACACAATAATGAAGGGATTTTAAATCGAATCATTACTTGTGATGAAAAGTGGATACTGTACGATAATCGGAAGCGCTCGTCGCAATGGCTGAACCCTGGAGAACCAGCCAAATCCTGCCCTAAACGAAAATTGACTCGAGAAAAAAGTTACTTGTGAGTGTTTAGTGGACTAGCGCCGGTGTCGTTCACTACAGCTTTCTAAAATCTGGCCAAACGATTAAGGCAGATATCTATTGTCAGCAGTTGCTGACAGACGGTTGTTTAGCAGCTAGTTCTTTCATGGTTTGCAGTTGCAAACCATGAAAGAACTAGCTGCTAAACAACCGAGATTGGTCAATCGCTCTAGGCCACTGCTGCTTCACGACAACGCAAGACCACACACTGTACCGGTAAAAATATATTTCATAAGAAGATTGTTATTCAGGGGTTTCCACGGGCAAAAATATTTGTTCGTGGTACCCCGAGGGGGACTAGACTGGGGGACCACGGGCAAGTACCGTGCACAACAAACAACCACTAAGTTAGATGAGCTACAATTGGAATGTCTGCGACATCCACCGTACTCCCCGGACCTTGCTCCAACAGATTTTACCATTTTTTCCGGAATTTAGACAACTTCTTACAAGGAAAAAAATTCAACTCCGATGCGGCAGTCCGCACCGCCTTCAAAGAGTTTATTGATTCTCGCCCCCATGGTTTTTTTTGTAAAGGGATCAATGAACTACCTATGAGATGGCAAAAGTGCATAGATAACAACCTTACCTTAAGAAAAACAAAATAGCCGACCTCCTGTTCTGTAATGATCCGGATAAATTAACTGACCTGCTATTATATAAATTAACTGAAGCAATAAATAACAATACCGTTACCAAAACCATTCCCAGTAGCAGGCGTACCATTAAACCGTGGATAACTGCTGGTATATTAAGATGCATTAAGAATCGCAACAAGCTGCAAAAGAAATCCCGTAGTGATCCCTTTAATGACGTTTTAAAAATCACTTATCGACGTTACCGTAACTACTGTAATAATTTAATAAAAAAAACTAAAAGGAAATTTGAAAGGGAACTATTAACAAAATCAGTATCAAACAACAAATTGTTATGGAAAAATATTAAATCAATAACCTACACTAATAATAACAAAAGTCCAAACTCAGAACTACTTCAACTTAGAGCAAGTCCAACTGAGTCGGTGAATTGCATAAATGACTTTTTTGCAAAAATTGGCAAAGACCTGGCCCAAAAAATTCAACCCTCTGTAGCCAAGGCTAACTACTCTTCTCAAGCAGACAAACTGCCGACCCAAGGAAAGTCATTTGCTCTCCTTGACACAGATCCCCACGAAGTGGGTAAGATTCTGATGAGTCTAAAATCTGATAGTGCACCTGGCTGGGATAATGTACCTACTAGATTTTTGAAGTATATTGCCGAGGAGATCGTTCCTATTATATCCCATTTGACCAATCTTTGTTTTACTAAGGGTGTCTTCCCTGCGCCACTCAAGCAATCTATTATTATACCAATTTACAAGGGCGGGGAGAGAGACGATGTCAACAATTACAGGCCCATATCCATATTACCAGCTGTATCTAAAATAATTGAAAAAATATTTAATGCTAGACTTTTATCATATTTAAAAAAACTGAATACACTTAGTAGTTCTCAATTTGGATTTAGACAGGGAATTTCAACTGAACATGCAGTTACTGCTCTTACCACTCTTATAGCTGATAATCTGGATAATGGTTGTAAGTGTCTAACCGTTTTCCTAGACTTAAAAAAGGCTTTTGACACCGTCTCTGTTCCCATCCTAATAAACAAATTGGAAGCTGCAGGAATAAGAGGAACTCCGCTCAAATTTTTGGAAGACTACCTGACAAACCGAAAGCAACGAGTCAAAGTAGGAGATTATGTTAGTCACGACGCAAATGTCACATTCGGTGTTCCTCAGGGAAGCGTGCTTGGACCTACGCTTTTTCTCCTCTATATCAATGACTTATGCAACCTTAGGATCAGTAATGCTAAAGTGTTTTCCTATGCTGATGACACTGCTGTCGTGTTTGCCGGGAATACCTGGCATGATGTTGCCCTGAGTGCTGAGGCTGGTATGACCCAGGTAGCTGCATGGCTAAATAATAACTTGTTGACGTTTAACACAGCCAAAACAAATTATATCTGCTTCAGTATATCCAATCGTTCCCAGCCTGGTAAAGAACTAAATATAAGGGTTCATACCTGTGGGGGTTCGAATAACTGTTTATGCCCAACATTAGAAAAGGTATCACAAACTAAATATCTAGGTGTTATAGTTGACCAAAAACTATCCTGGTACCCCCACCTTGAACATGTAAACACTAGACTTAGAAAACTGAGCTGGATTTTTAAAACGTTAAGGCATATTGCTCCAGAGAATTTACTTACTAACTCTAATACCCCCAGACGCCTCATCAACGAAATATACATAGCTTTGGTGCAATCGGTCTTGACGTACTGCATTCCCATTTGGGGAGGAGCAGCCAAATCCAAATTTATTGACCTTGAGCGGGGACAACGTGCTCTTATAAAGTTGATGTATTTTAAGAACAGACGATTTCCTACCCTAACCCTTTACCAAATTAGCGACTTACTTTCTGTGAGAAAATTATACATTATTAAAACAATTCTTAATAAACACAAATCCCTTCCTTACGACCCTAGTCTAAATTTGAAAAGAAGAAAAGACCTAATAGCAGATGTTCCACAAACTAAAACTAAATTTGCCAGTATCCAATACCAAAAGCGCTCTGCTCAGCTTTACAACAGATGTAATAGAGTAACCTACATACATAAAAAAAAACACCATGAATGCAAAAAAATATTAACTGATTGGATTAAACCACTTAGTTATGAAGACACAGAAGCTTTATTGTTATAAATATACACTATCACTAGTCATATTCTCAATGCCTTTCACTCATGTCACTCTTTCAACCACACACATCCCACACACATTCACTTACACAACACACATACACCCAGACACACACACAACTCCAGTCTTACACTCACACTTTGCCTAACTTTTAAGAGGTAACCCATTATAGTTTTAAGTTGATTTATTTGTATAAAAAGATAAAATAGAAATAAACAAGTATTTATAAGTACGGCTAATGCATGGAAGAGCGGTGTCTCCTAATACAGGCTTTATACGCTTAAAAGGAGGCTCCAATCACCACTTATCGCTCCTCCCACCGAAAAATATGGTAATCGATAAATCTAAATTTTACAGGAAAAATAAAAAACTGTTTTATGCGTATATCTCGTCACGGTTAGCTCGTAAGATTGACATTTATACGTCAAAACAAAGCTAATTTTTATAACCTATTATATATTATGTTTTTTTTTTGTAATAGTTTAATAAAATTAAGTTATTGACAAAAATAATGTTACTGAAATTAAAGGGTAAAAGTATAGTATGCAACGCAACATTACCATATTATTCGCGTTTAAACGCAACGATATCGTAGTCAATATTAATGCATTATAGTATTATTCGTTGAAATACGGTGTCAAAAAACCTAACGGCATTATTATATTACGATATTATTCGTGTGTAATCCAAGCGATGTTGTATACTGTAATATTACATTATAGTAACATTCGTCGATGTGTGGTGTCAAAAGATTAACGGTTATATAATGTTGCAAATACATGTTTTGTTAAATAATTAAGTACTCATTATTTGACTTGGCAGAAAAATAACTATATTATAGGAAGTTGATATTAATACTGGATAATTTATAATAGCGATTTTATAAAAAGTTATGAAATAAAACAAAGATTTTATTATTTATCATAATCAGTCCTTTTATTTATTAATAATCAGGTAATGTTTTCTATCAGCAACAATAATCACTAGTCCTGCTGCCAATTGGTTCATTTGTATATTAAAAATGAATCATGTTAATCATCATTGCGATCCGACTCAGAGTCTGAAGACTGCTCTGTGCTATTTACACAGGTTTGGAAAGAATTATAAAAATAAAGATAATGCTGAGGTATGACTTCTGTTCTGCATAGACTTAACAAATCTTCTTTAAGCAATTTAATCACTGGTATTGGTTGATTATAAGCTTGTTTTAATGGTATTTCAGTAGTTAGTTCAACAAGTAGTCTTCTTTCTCTTTGATCGGGTTTGAATTTCAGTAGTCAACTCTGAATATTCATCCTCAAAGTTATATTTAAATTGAATAGTGTTCGGTTTTGAACACGAAACCTTTATTTCCATTATTTGGTTCCATTTAATTTTTCTACCCAATTTTTGCCGATGATTAACTCTTTAATATTAAAGAAATTCTTCTGCTCAATTTCTTTTACAGAGTATTGATTGCTTCCTACCTTTGCATTTAAAATGTCGCCATATATTTGGTCAGGAGTATAAAGCACTTTATTTTTTAAGGCTCTTTCAATACATGAATGCATACTATCGCCTTCATTCTGGCTATGTCCAGTTTCAAAAAACCTGTGTGTAATATTTTCCATATCACCGGCTTTTAGGGCATGTAAGTATAAAGCAAAAATATACAGATTTTTATTTTGGCCTGCACAGCCATCTGAATAGAATGATATATTCTAGATACCCTTACTCTTTTCTTCTTTGATGAATTGAGCCAAGTAGCTACCAATTTCTACGGAACCTCTTTTGGCGATAGAATGGTGCCATACTTAACAGTGTCCTGATTTGTTAAGAGAATTGTAAAATTGTATACTAGGTATTTTCTTTTGTAATAGAAAATTCCTACTTCAGATCGAGGTATACTTAGTACTTTTTCTAGATCGAAAATAGCTACGGTCGTCTTATTTTTGTCCACAGAAGCCTTTTCCTTCTCTTTTGTCTGACGCACCTTGTTTTTCCTTGCCACATGTTGATTGTATTTCTCCTCCAATGCTTCTTTTCTAACTGGGTCCGCTTGTTCATATTGAGAACATGTTCCACACAAGTCTTTTTTCGGCTTAAAAAAGGAATAGTTAAACATTGTATTAAATATAGTTTCATATTGCCGCTTTGATGCCTTTTGATCTGGAATATAGTCTTGATGTGGAAACCAGTCTGATTATAATCTATACATTTTTGAAATATTGAGATGTTGCGATAAATATTATCGCTTTGATCGTTTTCTAATGTAGTGCGATTCTACGGAAGGAAACAATTTGATGTGAGCTATCACGCTTTTTTTTGTATGTTTAGACATCTTCTGTGGCTTTGTTGAGTGAGTTCCTCTGAGATCTGTTAAACTTTCGTCTTTTTTTATATTTTCAATCGCTGTATATGTCGCAGCCAACTGGTTAAATTAGCCGTTCAGTTGACTGCCTGGCCTTTAGAAGTAGTGCTCGCCTCGCTTCCTCCCTCGGCTCGCACGCGGTTGATCACAGTTCTAACCTAACCTAACCCACTTGGTCGGGGTGCAATGCCTTAATTACTGCGACCAATTCGGCTCGCGCGTGATTGGTTACAGACTTACAACCTAAACTGTAATTGAATATCATTCAGGCCGTTAGTTGAACGGCCGCCGTTTAGTTGAAAGGCTAGGCGGTTAACTGAACGGCTAATTTAACCAGTTGGCTGCGACATATACACAACTTGTTCTGATACTTTTAATGTGTTTAAAAAAAAACACTTTACAAACCTGAATATTGGATTCTGCTAAAGGTAAAAAATATAATATTGTGTCCTATTATTTTTTCGGTCGACAGTTATTCTTTTTACAGGTTTTGCTTCAACATGTCGAACAATATAAATATACTGCCATTGAAGCTCGTGCATGTTCAAAATATAAAACTTATTAAATATAAAATTTGTTGCCTTTGTTCTGTTGGAAATTTTTTGACATTACCAAATCTTGTAAATAAAAATTACACACGAATATAATTGTTTTATACTTTACGTGGAAAAACATATGCATTTCTTTCGCGAATATAATGGTAATCGTCGCTTACCGAAAAAGTTAACGATTGCATAATCTGTAGTAACTTGATATGGTATTATTCGTGCAAAAAGTGTGTTTAGATTTTAAGGGAATAATGTTGTTATGTTGTTTACGGTACCATTGAAATTATTGTACTTTTATAAATATACATAGAAAAAATACAAAAAAAATTACAAGATGGTAAATAATGCTCTAAACACCGAATATGCAATAAAACAAAAACTGTCGTAGTACAACATTACCATGGTATTCGGTGGGGGGAGCGTTATGTATGAAAACTTGTTGATTCCAATAAACCTTTTTTTATTTTATTTTTTTATTTTATTTATTTAACAACGGTACATACTTTGATTAAATAATATATATTTTACAAAAAAAAAATTGACTTTATATTCCTCCCGTACAAAACGCCAATTTCATATGTAAGGATCTAATACATATTTTGCCTCTTTTCTTAATATTAGGGGTTATACTTGCGGATTGTTTTTTTTTTAATTAGGACAATTTTTGTTTATTTCTGTAGTTTCGTGCCTTTTTTTCTGGTGCTTCGGTTTGGATTTGTTTATTGCTAATTGCAAAAAACAGAAAAACAAACGATTAACCGTTTGTTTTTCTGTTTTTTGGCACTAGATGGCCTTAATTTAGCAGAACTGTTTGTCACTTTCTTAAATAAGTCGTTTTTTTTAGTCAAAATTATCATTTAATTGTTTGAGTTGATTGTTTTCTAATGACAATGTTTCGATTTCTGAATGCGCACTTTGAAGCTCTATCGTAAGTTTTATAACTTGTTCTTGTAGCTTTTTTAGTTCGTCATTCTCGTCTGACATCTCAGGTACTCTAATGACTGTATTTTTCAGATTATGTGTCGTATTAACACTGTTGTTTAGGATCCAGTCCGAGTTTGTTCTATTACGGCGAAAGGTAATGTTTTCCAAGAAATTCATTTTGGTGTTACAGGCGCCTATGTTTATTATTATTGTAGTGATAGTTGGTTAAGTGATAACGTGAAATATGGATGGACTGTGCGAATGACACAGTCCATCCATTGGCGCTACCTGACTATAACAACTTTTTAAAGACTTATCTTATCTTGAAGGACGTTGACAGGGAGCCTCAGGGGGGCGCTGTTTGGCAAACAATAAATTGTGGTTATGCTCAGAACAGTCAGAACAATAACTAAAAAAAAACAAGATGGCGGTGATCCGATTTGGCGACGTGCCAAAAAATCTATGTATAGCTACACATTCGTGAAGTGGTAGGACTCAGGACTGACATGATTTTTCTTGTAAGCGACATCAACAATTTTTTTAAATCCACGCAGAATTTTTATAGAGCAATATGTTACGACGCATGATGTACGGTTGTAGGTACTGTGGTAGCTAAAAAAGATTTCAAAAACGATAACATAAGAATCTGGGATGAGTAATACAAAATAATAAACTAATTAGAATGTTTTATTTAAAAGGTAATTAGATCCTCATGTGAGGTGGGTAGAACCTAGGCCTGGTCGTGTTTGTCGTTGAGCGGTATGTCGACGTCCCTGGCTGCGCGCTTCGTGGGACACGGCGTCAGCACGTAGCGGTGCAGCAGCGCGCCCAGCGCCGCGCCGCCCAGCGGGCCCGCCCAGTACACCTGCACACACTCACACACTAACACTCTGCCATCACCACGCCTCGGGGTTGGGTCTCACTCGAAACAATCGTCCCTCGCGGCTGATCAAAGGAATGCGCCGTAATATCCACCACGTGGGCTCAGTGTTGGTTACGTCTGCGAATTTTTCATGTCATGCCAATTTTCTCATTCTGAGTATGTAGGTATGTTTTGAGAACATTGTTGCTGAAATAAATTCGACAAGCACGGATTCGCAACATTTCATCACAGTTATAGGTTAGTCCTAAGTATGTATGGTCTATCCAAAAGTTTCTGATGAGTGTGTATCTTTACTTAAGTTGTTACGCAATCGTTCACTTATGGGGATGATTAACACATTCATCTATACGAAGGCATTGACTGCCACCGCGGTCACCGGTGACCGCAAACAATAGATTTTCTATTGTGTCTGTTGTCTGGCAGTCAACGTGGAAGGTTTAAATTTTTTACTCACTCCAAAATGTTATTATTGTTTGAACAACATTATTAAATTGTAAATGGAAAATCGTCGACGATTCAGTAGTTATAAAATTAAACTCAACTACCAAATAAAAACATCTTTAGGGTTCAAATAATAAAATTAGAGCATTCAATTTGGAACCCGATGGAGGCGGGAAGCACAGAACCGGTCGAAGTGGAGGTGTTTGTGGTCTATGCCCATGAGGTCTATGCCCAGCAGTGGACGTCTTTAAGCTGAAATGATGATGATGATTCAATTTGTAAGTTTTATCCACAGATTAGGTACCTGAAAAAACAACGATTAGGTACGGCAAAAACTGAAAGATATATCCTTGCCAACGGAACTAAGCAGGATCTTTAAATTTTGGTATCAAAACCAATGTCATGCGATGGTCGAGTGCATATTCCGAGCCGTACAGCCGTACAGCATACCTACCACGAGCTCTTAACGCGATCCGCTTTAGGACCTAAACTGAACTGTTCTGCTAATTCGTACCATGACGTCAGTTTAACGATTCAATTTAGGCCGTGCCATCTGGGTGTACGTTACCCCAGCAAGAAAGTGTCTCCTAGAGTTATATGAGTAGAACGTATAGTTGGTGCCTTATCTGCTGTAAATGTGCCCCCACATAAAAAATGTGTGCCCCTTGTCGTTTTGGAAAAAAACGGAAAAAACGATTCTTGCTGGGGTAACGTTTTTCTAGCAGGAAAATTCTAAACTAATGATCGGAGAGAGAAAAATTGTGCATGGCCAGAGAGCTTATATGTGTGCCAAAATGTGCCCCCAAAAATAAAATCTGTGCCCCTTCAGATTTTCGAGATATTGCATTTCCCTGCTGGAGTAACGTTTTGATGAATCGTGTATCTCTAAAACCATTGCATGTGCCCCTGTAGAATAAACATACACGAGTAGCTCTTATTGTGTGCCCCTATGTGCCCCCAATTAGATTTAAGAAAATATTTATAGTTTTCAAGTTATCGCGGTTTTATGAAAACCCGAAAAAACATCGCAGCGCCTAAATGAGACAGGGCACAAGTTCGCTGAAAACTATATTCGGTCCTTCTTGACGCTAATAATAACCATACAAAGTTTCAAAACTGTTCATGCATGCGTTTTTGAATAATCTTGCTAAAACTCAAAACGAAGGTGTCATAACTTTGACGGCAAAATACAAGGAACCGGCTCAATCTCAGATGTGTAGGTGTAAACCAAAATCATGTGCCTTTAGTCAAAAATATATGGTGAAAATATTTAGCTTGGAATGTTTCGCATTAAGTAAATATTATCAAAAAACCAAAATATGTAAACAACGGCTGGTTATCCGACCAAATTCGAATGACTACTAAAAAGCGACTGATTCATACATATCGATGACCTTCTTTATTGGACGTATTATACCCGTTCAGTCGCGTTCAAAAGTTTTGGGGGCTAATTAAAAAATATATTAAATGCACCTTGTGACTATATAAAATGAAAGAGCTTGTTGATGTGGAAATTATTATTTTTATTCCCTTAATTTTAATTCTTAAAGTAATTATTGCATCAAATCACAGATCAAATTTCCTACATATAAACGCACCTATTATTCATAATAGAGCGACGTTACATGTAACTGTCTCTGTCACACTAATACCATACGCGTACTAGCTGTCTCACTTTCTCCAAGCTAGACAAAGCGACGCCTTGCGACACGACGTCAACGGATGCCGCGGGGCTAAGATATATGCAGCGGTGTGGGGAGGCGAAAAAAGGGAATCTTCTAAAAACTTACTGTTAATTTATCTAACCCTACGGCTTATCAATAAATATATATACAGGAATATTTTTTAAGGAGTGCGCAAAAAAATTTTGGTGGTTCAGTATCAGTAATAGAACACATTTCCATTATTTTTTCAAAACTTTTTTTCACTTTTTTATCCGACTCTAAATCAGCAAAATATGGACACTATCTATTCTTGATAATAACAATGGGCGCGCGCGCCGGGCGGTGCACGTGGCGGTGTTGCAGCGGGGGAGTCCCGGGCGGCAGAGTTGTGCCAGGCACGGCGGGCGCCCGGGTTCCGAACTCCCGACCCCGATACTCGACAGTCTGCTCATCGCAATCATCGCATGCGCTAACGTGACCTCGCGTCCAATTGCTATCCCGTGCAACCCCCGCGCCGCAAGTGTGTCGTACTCGTACTTACCTAAAGGTCACGATGTCGGACTTCAGTAACAGCGAGTTTTATGAGATGGTGCGAGTGTATTTACTAAGTGGTGAAAGTTTACGCTCTGCTCGCAGAATGTATGCGACGGAGAGCGTACCTCGAATGCGAGCCCATGGTATCCTTAACCCCGCGGCCGCGCGGTCCCTAATGAAAGGACCATTTTAGCAGCCACGCAAAGGCTGCTTGATCACGGTCAGTTCAGGACCCCGAATCACGCACAAGGGTCTAGCAGACCTCGACTGGCGGTCGAAATAGAAGAAACCATTTTCGATTTCTTCGAGCGAGATCCAAGAGCTAGTACCAACGATGCGGCAGGTCGCTTTGGTGTGAGCCAGTACGCGGTATGGAAGCTGCTAAATACAGCCGGACTAAATCCGTACCACTTTCAGCCAGTACAGCAGCTCCATGACCCGACCCAGCATCACGTCGAGCCTTACGCGACTTAAAGTTTAGGATAATTAACGCTTTTGATGAAGTGAAAAGTGAAATTAGTGTTCTCAACAAACTAAATGACAATTTATTTAAACGTGCAAGTCTATGCCTAGAAAGAGGAGGACTTCATTTTGAACAATTATTAAAATACAGTGATTAGTGACATGTAGGGTAAGCAATTATTTTTAATTAACAATTTTAGCGAATAGGTTATTTTTGATTGAACATTGTTGTAAATACTTTGTTGATTCCAGTTTTTTAAATACGCCCTAATGCAAGTATGCATTATGTAATGTCAATAATTTTAATTTTATTAAGTTTTTAAAAGTGCCTTAATTTAATTGAAAAATTCTTTATTTTCTGCATTTTGATGGTCCTAAGCCCATGAAAGTATGAAGGAAAAATTGGAATTATCTTCAAATAACTTCAGATCCCGGCCTAATCTTATTAAGACTAGTTCGATCCTGATAAAATGAGCGATCTGTAACTAAATTGTAACCCACGTAAATACCTACCTAAGCCTGTGAACAAAAATCGAACGAGCGTACAGCTGATAGGCAGATACAGACCATCAAGCTACTACAATCTGTCTTTCTTTAATAGATTTCCAACTTTATTACTAAAGCATAAGGTTCAGAGTTGAATGTACTGGCTTCTCTACATAAGCGCGTTACGCGCCGGCTAGTAGCCATAAAATCAGTTTCAAAGTAAACATCTTTCGTAATCGATAACTTTATTTTTTTGTACTAAGACATATCAAAATAAAAAATAGGTGTTTAATAAAACTTATCTAAGTTTATTTTGTCAAAGTTTGCGCACTGAATAAAAAATATTCCTGTATATAAAAAGACAAATAAGGGCTTTTTATTATATAAAAAAGAGCTACATGTTTTTACTAGTAGGTATTCATCACACATTTCATGAACTATTTTTTTTTTAAACATCGGGACCAATCAAATTTTGGGTCAAAGACCTGGCAAGTGGCAAATATCTGGATGTATTTCTTTCGTTCACACATAAATTACTGAAATTTAGAACGGAGAAGATAGCTTACCTTGGAATAGCACTTAGGCTACTATTTATAATGTACTTAATCATATGTGTAAGGTCATAGAAACAGCTAGTAGAATATAATCCAATAACAACTTTATTTTATTACTTATTACTTTTCTACTTCAGTGTACTCAGGCACAACATGTGTGAACCGGTTAGTGAGTGAAGTAAAGAAGGTCATCGATATGTATGAATCCGTCGCTTTTTAGTAGTCATTCGAATTTGGTCGGATAACCAGCCGTTGCTTACATATTTTGGTTTTTTGATAATATTTACTTAATGCGAAACATTCCAAGCTGAATATTTTCACCATATATTTTTGACTAAAGGCACATGATTTTGGTTTACACCTACACATCTGAGATTGAGCCGGTTCCTTGTATTTTGCCGTCAAAGTTATGACACCTTCGTTTTGAGTTTTAGCAAGATTATTCAAAAACGCATGCATGAACAGTTTTGAAACTTTGTATGGTTATTATTAGCGTCAAGAAGGACCGAATACAGTTTTCAGCGAACTTGTGCCCTGTCTCATTTAGGCGCTGCGATGTTTTTTCGGGTTTTCATAAAACCGCGATAACTTGAAAACTATAAATATTTTCTTAAATCTAATTGGGGGCACATAGGGGCACACAATAAGAGCTACTCGTGTATGTTTATTCTACAGGGGCACATGCAATGGTTTTAGAGATACACGATTCATCAAAACGTTACTCCAGCAGGAAATGCAATATCTCGAAAATCTGAAGGGGCACAGATTTTTTTTTTGGGGGCACATTTTGGCACACATATAAGCTCTCTGACCATGCACAATTTTTCTCTCTCCGATCATTCGTTTAGAATTTTCCTGCTAGAAAAACGTTACCCTAGCAAGAATCGTTTTTTCCGTTTTTTTCCAAAACGACAGGGGGCACACATTTTTTATGTGGGGGCACATTTACAGCATATAAGGCACAAACTATACGTTCTACTCATATAACTCTAGGAGACACTTTCTTGCTGGGGTAACGTACACGCCATCTGGATACCTACCACGAGCTCTTAACGCTCATTCACTTTCGACGATCCAAATGCCGCTGAGTGTATTGGACGTCATGGTACGACTGTGAACGATGCAGTTTAAGAACCTAAACTGAAATGTCTTGCTTTTGAATCGTTTTTAAATAGATCATGGTAGGCCTCCAGGTTGGTATGTAGGGTGAGGCAGGGGGGCCTAACTTCGCCCAAACTTTTCAACTTGTACGTCAACGCGCTGATAGAGGAGCTCAGCAGCACTCGTGTCGGCTGCCATATTGATGATGTCAACAATATCAATTACCTACGCGGACGACATGGTGCTGCTGAGTGCTTCTGTATGTGGCCTTTCAAAACTGTTGGGCATCTGTGAAAACTATGCTCACAGCCATGGCTTAATTTATAATGTCAGAAAAAGTCCGGAAAATATATCCGACAACAATACCTGCCATAAAATTATGTGGAACACCACTGAAGAGAGAGTGGAACATTTTAAATATCTTGGACATATGTGATGTCCTCTGATCTGAAAGATCAAGAAACGATTTATTATTATTATCTTTAACATATCTCGGGACCCTGGGGTCCCGGTCCTTTGGAAGGCGCACGAGGGCCCGAAGCCAACTCGCAGAGGACCGTTGGACGTTTTCAATGAAATGAGGCACCAACCGAAGATCATCCCTGTTCGCACTATGCAAGTGCACCCAAGGACAACCTCCAATATTATTATTATAGAAACGAGGGAATTCTTAATCTAATGGGGCCGAAAACTGTCAAAGTGGCGCTAGTAGCGCACAGACCAATAACAAAGCAGTTTTTGTATGGGACTATTAGTGAATTCATAATTAAAGACAATTATTGAGGAAATGCCTAGATGTTGTGTACGAAATTGTAAAGAAACTAGAGGCCACCAGTTTCCTCGAGATGAGAAACTTAAAAAAATGTGTCTCAAGCGATAAGGCGAGTAAAGTTTGAGCTTAAAAGCGGGGCGAGAGTGTGTCATAAACATTTCAAGGAAAGTGACTATGAAAAGATTGCTAAATACTCAGGTATGTATTAAAAATGATTACTTTCAGTTTGACTAGGTCGTCAAAAACTATTTCCTCTTATTTTTACGTAACCTATACCTACCTGCATCATGTAAGATAGTGCGATTTAATAAACCTTAAAAGAAAACAGACTGTCCATAATACACAAACAAAAATTCTAATAATGTGCGCCCATGTTCTCGATATGGAACCTAGACCATTCCTTGTCGAGAACATGGGCCTTTTGAGTCCACTGGAGGTTTAGAGATCTTCACCAGACAGTTGACCCATCTTGTATTACTCCTTGATATAAATACATAAATTATTTGTTTGCTAAAGGCATATCACTCTTTCAGGGATCATAAACCAGCGCAGAAAAAGTCTGCAATCCCTTCAATCAAGCAATTAGAAAATCCGAAGCGTGTAAATGTTTGACAACTAAAATGACAACTGACAAGCAAATGACAAGGGTTCGTATAGTGGTGGCGCCATCTGAGTACAGCTTTCACTTGCCAGCCCCATTGTTACCTGCGATGAAAAGTGAATCCTGTAAGACAACCGTAAGCGTTCGTCTCAGTGGGTGGACCCGGGTACAGCACCTAAACAGTGCGCTAAAAAAAAGATTATTCATAGGAATATGATGGTGAGTGTCTGGTGGACCAGTGCTGGACTTGTACAGAGGCCAGCACATCAACCTACCCCAATCTGTCAAATTTTCCCAATTGAATATGAACCTTAGGTATACCTTTGTGGTAAAGTTGAAAATCTATCAAAGAAATTTGACAGATTGGGGTAGCTTGATGTGCTGGCCTCTGTACATCACAGCTTCTTACCGAATGGCACAACAGTGACGACAGATGTCTATTGCCATGAATTGCAAACAATGATGGAGAAGCACACAATTCAACAACCAAGACTGGTCAATCGCTCTTCCCCATTGTTTCTCCACGTCAACGCGCGAGCTCACACTTCACGACAGACCATCGCAAAGCTACAAGAGTTACAGCTGGAAGCTCTCCGTCACCCACCGTACTCACCGGACCTTGCACCCAACAGATTTCTTTTTTCAAAATTTAGACAATTTTTTAAGTGGAAAAAAATTTAATACCCGAGAGGCAGTACAAAACGCTTTCGCTGACTTCATCTCATTTCATCAGACTTTTAAAGTAAAGGGATAAACAAACTGCCATCAAAATGGCAAAATTGTATAGATATTAAAGAAATTGAATTTCGCGGGCTACCCTGGCGCTTTCGCCAAAAGTGTAGAAGTGAGGAAGGGGGGGGGGGGGGTTAATTTTTTGATGTTATTGATTATTTACGTGCAGATACCTACTCTTTTTAGTAGGTAGGTATTGGTGTTTTTCATGGTAAGTACATAGGTAGATATTGTGTCAGGATAACTAATGCTCGTAGGTATTTAAATGAAAAAATAATGTTTGCTGTAAATAAAATCACATTTATTTATTTGTACTTTTTATTGAGCGTTTCAAATGACGAAAATGACGACAATCAACTCCATTTGCGCTTCAGTAACCCCCGCCTTGTACAGACGCCAGCACATCAAGTTACCACAATCTGTCAAATTTCTTTTATAGATTTTCAACTTTATTACTAAAGTATAAGGTTCAAAGTTGATTGGAAAAATTTGTCAGTTTCGGGTAGGTTGATGTGCTGGCGTCTGTACCACAACGTTGTTTTTACCGCCGCCCTAAGTGTTTGAAGCGCAAATGAAGTCGGTGGCAGTGAACGAAAATAAACATGGAAGCATTCCTAGCTCTAAAAAATGACCCAACACAAATTGCGCCGCGGTGGGCGGGGCTTACCGATTGCGCCGCTCACGCTTTTAGTTCGTCTGCAACAGCGGCGGTCGATTATTATTTAACGGTTTTTGCGTGAAAGGTATTTAAAAATGCTTTCTTGTGCAGTAAAGTGGTGTATAAATAAATCACATTTGCATAAAAAGAATGCTGGAATTAGTTTTCACGTGTAGGACATCGTTATTTATGATATTTTTAATAAAATGAAATGTTTCACGAAGTCTATGGGGATGATGTTATGCCAACCAAACAATTTACTTTTCTATTTTTTTTTTTTTTTTTTTACGATGGGAAATCATCAAATGACCCCTCCCGCTCTGGGTGGAGCGGAGTAACCCTTTCGGACAATCCCGCTGTACTTTTCTACCAGACAATAATGACAACTTTTATTATTAAGACACAACATTTTTTTTTCTATGAGGACGGCATTATGTAAAATATACTAAGCTATTGTAGGTAGATACATAAAAGTTCCTTTAATAGCATGGAGAAAATACATAATTATCGTTACTGTATTCAAAAAAATATTTTAAGAATGAAGTTCTTTAAGGCGGCTTGCGGTAGGAGTTGACGAAAGTGTGCATTTGGTCAAAATTAAAAGGCAAAAACTTATCAAATTAATCATATTTCGCGGGACATTCAGTTCATTGGATTGTAAAACGTAACCCAAAACAAAATATATTACAAAAAAAACATTGTACAATAATATTGTTTTATTATTGACTTGGTCCGGCGCATTTATTGTATAACATCTTTTTTTACTCCGTGTATAACATCGTCCACGTCGCTATGACTCAGCTGTTAAAGCAGACATTGCAGCACACGCGCGAACCAATCCCGGCTTTCGTTCTGAATTTAAACCAATTACCAAGCATGTCTTCTTGCAACCTCGGATGTGATTCGTATTTTGAATCATACGTCATTATGGTTTGAAGTTGGTCAAGTAGTGCCACTTTTTGTGTGGAATTTGTTCTGAATAAGGCTTCCATGTTTATTTTCGTTCACTGGTCGGTGGTCGTCATTTTAATCAATATATAAACGGTGACAGCGAGCGCGGTACGGTCCGCACAATTTTATTTTTAGTAATTTTGTCTATGGGTATCGCTGTCATTCTATTTTCTTTAGTAGAGTAATTGGCTGTGGTATTTTTATGCCAAAAAACCAATAAGAATCCACGATTCTAATAAGTTATCTGTAGTTGGAAATAAAATCTGTAGTTGGAAATGGCCGCATCGATGTATCGTTCATACATCGATGTTGAAACTGGTAACATCGATGAAACATTGTTCTTAAGAACGATGTTGTCTCAGCGCCATCTATGAAAATCAAATACAAAGCAGGCGTGGCTGCTACCGGCCGATTAGTCGATTAAGAAAAATCCTTTATTTATGTAAAAATTATGGTCACCTCACAATATTAATGGATGTTTGTATGGGAAAACTTAAATGATCAATATCTTTGAAACTGCTCAAAGTTTCTCCATCACAAATTCAGTAAATCATTATCGTCCCCGTCACAAAAATTTGAACATATTTCGAAGGCCGTAGATCATCACGCAGCGGAGATACATGTGTCCAGCCAGCTTGAGCTCAGGCTGGCTGGACATTAAGTTTTTATTGATTTCTCGTAAACCCTTACATGTGACGCCATAAATCAAACGTTATTACTGTCACAAATTGCGTCACTAAATGTTAGTAAAGGAACCATATTCGAAAACGCTCCCGTTATTGAGATTCGGAAGTGCCAGCCAAAAGTTTTATACGTAAAATCAAGATGGCTGGACACAGACACTAAACCGCTGTACGTATCACAAAACTTTTAGCTCGATGCCTGTCACAAATTTATGTGACGCCCGTTGATAAGCAAAATGTCGTCAAAATCACTTCCATTACCGAGAATGAGAGACCAGCGAAAAGTGGTTTTTCAAGATGGCTGGACACGTTTTCGATCGATTATCTAAGATTCTGTTGCGTCACAAATTCTGAAATAAGGGTGTTTAGCCGTCACATAAAATGCCCTATTGACCTAGTTAAATGCGAGTTATTTTGAAGATTTGTCCAGCCAGCCTGAGTGACATGCGTGTGTTGGATCATTTAGTTCCCTTCAAAATGGTTGAGCTGAATGGTGCTGTGCTGATCTATGCGTCATGTTCGTGAACGGGCGCCGTCAGTTGGGGCTGGTCATCATTTAGCTGCGCCTCGGCTTATTTTTAATTATTTTTAGGGTTCCGTACCTCAAAAGGAAAAAACGGAACCCTTATAGGATCACTCGTGTGTCTGTCTGCCTGTCGGTCTGTCTGTCCGTCTGTCACAGCAAATTTTCCCCGAATCTTATGGACCGATTAAGTTGAAATTTGGTACACATATGAATTTCTGTGACCCAAACACAGACGTGTAACGTAAATAAATGAGTTTTGAAAATGGGAGTCATTTTTGAGGGGTAAATTAAAAAAAAAAGTTTCGCAATCTGTACCTTGTGACATATCAAATGAAAAGGGCTTACCGTGAGGATCTCAAATATATTTTTTTCATAATTTTAAAGTAAATTGTATTAAAGTTATTTAAGGCAATAGACGGAAATTTACCATTCCCCCCCCCCCCCCTTATCTCCGTAACTACTGAGCCTAAAATTTTGAAAAAAATACAGAAAATAGTTCTATACCTATATATTACAAGAAAATTAATAAGAAGTCTATGATATTGAAACAACATGGTAAATCTCTCAATATTGTGCGTACAAACTTACATTTTCAGTTGGAATGTATGGGAGAACATGTTTTTCAACTACAATGTTAAGTTTGTTTTTGGGATAAATTCATTCCAACTACCTACGGAACCCTTCATTGTGCGTGGTCCTACACGTACTTGGCCGGTTTTATTTTTGGATTGTAGTTTTGTTAAGTATTATTTGCTGTACCTACTCTGGACGCTTTTAACGCGTACGTCTTTTTTTTATGATTAATTTTATTAAGTACTTAATTGAAAATTTTAATTTTTTTGTTTAATGATGTAACTAATATTTTATGTAATAATAAATAAATTTATATAGTCTAATAAATTAATATGACTAATATTTTTGTAAAAATATAATTTAAAAGAGTGTCCATGGAGTTTCTTGCCCGTTCTTCTCCATAGGTAGGTACCTACGCTTTGGAATGGGCAACTAGCTTCATATTTTCTGACTGACCGACTTCTTGACAATTCAAAAATGCCTGTAAATGGTTTAATTGAAAAAAAAATGCTTTGAGTTCAAAAAAAACCAAGCAAGAGCGATTGGAACTCGCGCACCGAGGGTTATATTCGTCAGAGAATTTTAACACTACACGCTGCGGTGTAGAATATTGCTGTTTTAGGTCAGCGCCATCTCTTGACCGATAGTGGAACTAATGTAACTTTTGTTGATGATTTCTGAAAAAGTGTGCTATTTAGAGAAATCAAATGATAAATGATTTTTATTTTGTAAGTGGGTTTGCACAAACACACGTCAATCATATTTTTTATAAAACTAGATGAGGTCGGCGTTTCCTATCTGACTACTCTGAGAAGAAAGGCCGAAACAAACTCAGAGGTCACAGTCTCTTTTAAAGTCCAGACATAACTGTTTTCAGAACTCCAGGCCCCCCATTTAATCACATAGTAAAGGTTGCCAACGTGGTTACAATTACATGTGATTGATGTTGTGTGTGTGATGAAGGTGTGAAACCTGAAAACATTGTAGCTAGCGAAAAAATCAATTAAATGAGGGTTCCGTACCAAAATGGTAAAAAATAAATAAACACGACTGCCCTGCCAAAAAACGAACTAAAAAGTAAAAAAAAAGTTGTAGGTGTTCCCTGACTAAACAGATACCTAGGTAAATAAAATTGTCATTGCAGTCGGGGACCTCTTAGATTAAAAAGTGTTCCACAGAATGGTCCCCCGACATTGACAATTTTATTAATCTGTTCAGTCAGAGAATACAACTTGTTTTTTACTTTTTAGTTCGTTTTATGGCAGGGCAGTCGTGTTTTTTTTTTATTATTATTTATTTTTATTATATACATTTTAGTGAAAGCTGTTAGACATTCTCAGTCATAATAAACTCTGATTAAATCGTTTGCACAGCCAAAAATGAAATGGTTATTTTGCACGTACACCGTACCTAAGTAAAATAGGTGCCCATAAATTATATAAGTATATTTGGAATGTGCTCATCAAGGCCTTCAATTTGATACCCATATTGTAATAATAAAGGATTTTTTTTTACAATTTCCAATATTGAGCCCTACTGCCGCCATATTGAATTTTTTCAAACAAAAGTATAGCCCGTGTCACTCGGGATGATGTAAGGATTCTAACGATACATAACAAATCTGTTAAGGCATTTAAAAGTTATGGTGGAATAAAGAAACTCACAAACATACATAAAAACATACATCAACCCTGAATACATTACACTCCTTTTTGGGCACTCGTGTAAAAAGGAATCATTTTTTTTTTTTTTTAAGGATGGGAAATCATCAAATGACCCCTTTTTTTTTTTTTAAGGATGGTAAATCATCCAATGACTCCTCCCGCTCTGGGTGGAGCGGAAGGGAGTGTCAGACTCTTACTGACTAAAACCCATCCGTGTTCCTTCCTTAGCCCTTTATGTTCCGGGGCAGCGGTAACCCTTTCGGACAATCCCGCTGCCCCGGCAAACTAAACTCTACTTCAATCTGCAAATTCCTACACTCAACGACACTTGATATGAAGTTCACAATTCAACTATTTCACCTCAATAAACAATCTCAAGAATTCAATAATTTTATTCGACAGCAACTGTTTTTGTTTTTAAAAAAACTTATTTAGGAATGAAACAATAGCGCGATACAACTGACGCTTAGCGCCATCTATAGACATTTCTATGGAGTTGTTCGAAAAGGTGCTCCCACACAGCAGATAGATAACGTTATACAACATTGTGTAACACGATAACATTTAAATATTATCGTGTAACATTTATGGAAGGAACCCTTATGGTGCGACTCAGTCTGTCTGTCCATCTTTCATAGCTGGATATCTCAAGAACTACTAATGCCATCAACTTGAAATTTAGAATAGTTTTAGATGACGTTTGCCCAACTATTTTGCAAATAGGAAAGAAATACATTTCTTTTTTGCAACTGGGACTGAAAGGGGGTCTTATAAATTCGAAGTGGGGCTACTAGGGCATTTGGGGTAACATATGAAAGAGCGCAGTTTGCATATTTTCAAACAGTTTTTATTTTTTTTAGGCCTCATAGTTTTCGACTTTAGATGAAAAATGTAAAAAAAGATACCGTTCCCCCCCTTATCTCCAAAGTTTGCATAGAGAAAAATCTGAATTTATTCTATGTGATAGAAGTTTAAGTACCTATATAGATTATAGGAAAAATAAAACGATGTCTCTAAATAGCACACTTTTTCAGAAATCATCAACAATAGTTACATTAGTTCCGTTACCTATCGGTCTTGAGATGGCGCTGACCTAAAACTGCATTAAGTATTCTACACCGCAGCGTGCAGTGTTAAAATTCTCTGACGATTATAGGCCTCACTGATGAAAATTTTAGAATATGATGGTACAGAACTCTCGGTGCGCGAGTTCGACTCGCTCTTGCCCGGTTTTTTATATACTTGTACCTACTTATCATTATGAGAAACTTTTATAGGACCAAAACATAAATCACGAAAAAAAAAGTGTTCTGTTCCATACATTTGTGTTTACATAAATCAGCTGCCCCATACATTTGTATTTAAGTACATAAATCCACACAATGTACAGTAGGTAGGTACAGCTGTTTTTTTTTACGTGATTTCAGGGTTGGCCCTTAGGTAAGTAACCCTAATAAAAGTTGTTCATAATTATGATTAGGTAGGTACCTACCTACAATGACCGCCATGAGGTTTAGGGTAAACAACGACTAAGGTTGTTTATTAGTGTCGTGAGTTGACTCACCCACTGATAGTCCCAGTATCCGTGCAGAAGCGCGGGCGCGAAGCTGCGCGCCGGGTTGATGCTGGCGCCCGTCGCGTGGCCCTGCAACCAGACGCCGCCCAGTTACTCAGTGACATAACTGGCGAAACTGGCACAGCCCTTCGGGGAGACCCGGCGTGTGTTATGTAATGTTAAGATTTAGATAGTCGCTGGGTTACCCCCGCGTAGACGAGCCCGGCGACCACCAGCCCCAGCTTGATGGGCGCCGCGGGGTCAGGGCGCGCGGCGTCGTGCGCGCTCCACAGGCCGCAGCACGCCAGCGCCAGCACCGCCGTCAGTGCCGCCTCCAGCAGCGCCGCGCTCAGCGCCGACACGTGCGGCGCCGGGAGCGTGCAGCCCGCTGGCGCCGCGGCCACCGCGCCCGGCGTCGTGCCCAGCAGAGCGCCGAATCCGAGCAGCGCGCCCAGCAGCTGCGCCAGCGCGTAGCCCAGCGCCGGCAGCGCGCCCAGGCGCCCGTAAAGCACCGCCGCCAGCGTCACGGCCGGGTTCATGTGCGCGCCTGACGCCGGCCCAAACGCGCACGCGTTGCCGATCACGACGAAGCCGAACGCCATGGCGGGGTGCGCCAGCATGACGGTGCCGGGCCCGCGCACTGGCATCATGGCGGCCACGCCCAGCCACACCAGCAGCGCCGTGGCCAGCAGTTCGGCCAGTAGCGCGCGCCACCAGCGCCGCAGCCAAGCGGCTACGCCCGCGCCTTCTACTGTCTCTGGAACGTAAGCACCAATGTATGAACATACAATACCTACTCAAACGTAAGCGTGCGTCGTGCCATCCAGCTTACAGTACCTACCTAACAACTACGTACCTACATAGGTAGTATCTATACTACTTTCTACTTAGCAGGAGTTACTAGAACTGATTATATAACAGACACAAAGAAATTTTAGCAACCTTTTTTATACCAATGCAATGTTTGGAATGATTTTAGTACCTACGCATATTTTCATTTGGTCAAATATTTACTTGGCAGAACAAGGATAATGTCGTTTAGAAAGGCATTTGATCTGATTTATTACAGCAAACAACAACAATCAACAATCAACAATCTTTGGACAATAAACTTCGTGATCCTAGGTGCACAAAATTATTAATAAAAGATATGACTTCTTAAATTGTAGGTACAGACGCCAGCACATCAACCTACTACAATCTGTCAAATTTCTTTGATAGATTTTCAACTTTATCGCTAAACTATAAGGTTCAAAGTTGATTGGGAAAATTTGACAGTTTCGGGTAGGTTGATGTGCTGGCGTCTGTACTTACTTTACGTTTGAGAAAAAATTTGAAATTGCGACAAATTCTCAAGATTTTTTACGGAAATCAGGCTTTTTCTCTGGACTTTTAAATTTTTCATCTGGTAACCCTACTTTATATAGGCCTTTTCACAGAAATACCCCGCGAAACGGGGTTCCGTCGACATTGGATACAAGAGCCACATAAAAATGAAATATTTGGCTTATTTTATTTTGAATAAAATGAGTTATTCCAAATGAAGTACTTACTTGACTACATAAAAAAAAATTAAACCGCCGAAAAAACTGAAAAGCAAAAAATAAGACCATTCTTATTAACTAAGTTTTTAAACTACTGTAAGATATCTACCTAAGTGTTTATTTTCGTTCACTGTATCTAAGTAATTTTAAGACGGCACCAAAGTCATGATTTAGTGATCTTTGTTCATTGATTGTTTGGCGCCGACTCAAAATTACTTACCTATAGATACCTTCTTTACATTAGTTTAAGAACTTAGTTATTAAGGTTAAATAAAAAAGGTTTAAGTCTTATTTTTTGCTTTTCAGTTTTTTCGGCGGTGTAATTTTTTTGTTAAAAACTTTTTATTTTATAATTTTTGTGGCTATAATTTACTAATTACTACTTACTTATTTTTTGATTACTTTTAAAATTGCTACAAGGTAGGTAGCAATTTTAACTTTAGCTATTAACTGTTATATAATCCTATTTTATAACTATTATTTGTTGTATACCTAATATAAATACTTTAAAAAAACAGGCTTTATATACCAACATGGGCTGGTTTAATCTAATATAGAAAGACGCTTGTACGATACGACTACCTACTGTATACAGAAAGCACAGTTAATAGAAATCTCTATTCCTAGACAGCACGTTTCGCCGAAAACTTTGTTCATAGAAAACATTGTTTGTAGATATCTCGGTCCATAGGAAGCACTGTTGACAGAAATCTCTGTTCTTATCACTTCTTGCTGTAAACTTTGTTCATGGAAACCACTGTTTCCAGATCAATGGTTCACAGAAAGCGCCTTTGGTTCACGGAAACCAATTATATAATTATTTGCATGTATGTTGTATTCCGATTCGCTCGCTCTTGCATCGTATGTCGACAGGGCCCCGCTTTGCGGGGTTCCTATTTCTGTGTAACCTAACCAAACCTAACCTCGGGGTGCCCTTCGCTCGCTCTTGCATCCTACGTTGCGCTTTCTGTGAACCAAGGTATCTGGAAACAGTGGTTTCCATGAACAGAGATCTCTGTCAACAATGGACCGAGAAATCTACAAACAATGTTTTCTATCAACAAAGTTTTCGGCGAAACGTGCTGTCTAGGAATGGAGATTTCTATTAATTGTGCTTTCTGTATGTAGTCGTATCGTACAAGCGCATTTCTGTATTAGGTTCCACACCGACAAAAAATGCTGCTTGAATGAGAAAAAGATATTTATAAGAATCTAATAATGAGAAAAAAAGGGTAGCAAATAGAAAGAGAATTAGATTAGCACGTTCACAGGAAAGTTTAGATCAGCGCGAGGAAGAAATGCAAAGACTGAAAGGTCCACACACAAGAGACTGACAGGTCTAAAGCTCATTCTCTCTTCTCGCTCTTCTCTTATAGTTTTGTGTGTGTATAAATAAACAATTTATTTATTATTTATATTATTATTCAATTGTAATACACAACTTAGCATTAAAATCTGTGAGTGAACAATAAATCACCCCTATTTTCCGACTATTAGGGTAGGTTTTTTTTTCCAAATTTATATGGGACCAACTTCGGGGAATACCCTTTCCAATAAAAAAAGAATTATCAAAATCGGACTACTCTGTAAAAAGATATAAGTACGTGGTTATAGATAAAAAAAAATGCGCGTCGAATTGAGAACCTCCTCCGTTTTTTCGTCTGTTAAAAATTGATAAAAGTACTAGTTGGTAAACAAGTTATTGTTTAAACGTTCACTTGCCAAACATTAGGTTTGCGTTACAATTATTATTTGTGAAAGATGAAACAAGGGAGTCCCTACGGCGCGGGCTGGCACTTCATCAACCAAGGGGGGGTCAATTTAGTTGGGGACGTCGTCGCGAGGGACGTAACGAATGAATGACTAACTTTAGGAGATTATTATTATAGAAGAGAGGTGGGTGTTTTTTTTTTAATGATGTAGGAATACATTATAGGCTCATAACAAATATAATAATGAATAGGTACTTTGAAAATCAAAGAATATGCTTTACAAACTGTTACTTTGTGCCAAAAATAGTAACACTAAAAACATGATTTTTCTCAGAATATTCCGCACTTTTGAGAGATGAGATGTCGCCATAGTAAAAACATCCCGCACTTTTGAGTGGGCAGGCAGTGTAGTGGGCCCACTATTGTTTTTAGTCTACATAAATGACTTTCCGAAAAACGTCACTTTTCCTATGGTTCTTTTTGCCGATGATAGCACTTTAATTATAAAACATAATAAAAATAGAAACTATGAATGTGACATTAATAACGCATTACAACAATCCATAAACTGGCTTGAACAAAATAACTTAGTATTAAATCTGAATAAAACTAAAATTATGCAGTTCAGGCAAAGAATTACCACTCCATATATCTTTTAATATTAATATAATTGAAGAAGTAGGACATATTAAATTTTTAGGATTGACAATAGACTCTAAACTGACGTGGAAAGAACATGCATCCATCCTAATTAAAAAATTAAGTCGGTTTGCCTTTGCACTTCACAAACTTAAAAAAATTGTAAATCAAGCAGCTGTTGTAACCGCGTATTATGGCTATGTAGACTCCATATTACGTTACGGAGTCATTTTCTGGGCAAATTCATGCGAAAAGCATGATATCTTTATAGCACAAAAGAGGTGCATTAGGTCTATATGCAATCTTAAATTAACAGAAAGTTGCAAACCATATTTTACTTCCCTCAAAATACTAACGCTGCCTTGTTACATTTACGAGACCGCATAGTTCGTAAAAAAACGGTGATTTATTTAAAAAAGCTTCAGAGCAAAGTTGTCGATCTGTAAGACCAACATACCGACATGAATTATGCCTAAGAAGATCAAAAACCGCCCTTATGCACAAGAGCATACTTTGCATGGCTCCGAAAATTTTGAATAAGTTACCAAATGATATAAAAGATTTAAACTTGACTCAATTTAAACGCAGCCTTAATAATTTTTTAATAGACAAATGCTACTATACCAATGACGAATTTCTTGCTGACAAAATTTCTTGTGACTGATCCAGTACTTATGATTTATGATGTAATATACCTATCAGACTTGTAATTTATTAGAATTGTAATTGTACTTATATAATGTTTTATTTAATTTCTAATATTGTTAATAGTGTATGCCCCCCTAAAGGGTAGATTTTTGAGTACCTATCTATAAAATATCTGTTAGACCTGTTATATCACCAAAAATCGCACTAATAAATACTTTGACTTTGACTTTGAGAGATAAGTTGTCGCCATAGAAATTAATTTTAGATCAAATGCAAAGATTTTTTAATAAACATAAATTATTACATAGCAAACAGTTCGGTTTTACAAGGGGTGGTTCAACTACTGATGCCGGTGTTGAACTCTTAGGACATATTTATAATGCATGGGAAGATAAATGCGATGCCTTGGACATCTTTTGTGATTTGTCCAAGGCATTTGATTGCGTTCTTCATGAAACGTTAATCAGGAAACTCCGCTACTACGGGATCCGGAATTCTGCTCTGGATCTTCTTACTACTTACTTAAGTAAAAGGATTCAGAGCGTTGACGTTAATGGAAAAAGATCACCCGGATCTATAGTAACAATGGGAGTCCCACAGGGTTCAATTCTTGGCCCTTTCTTGTTTCTTATTTATATTAATGACTTGCTGTACCTTATAAAGGATAATCATGATGTAGTGTTGTTTGCAGATGACACTTCACTTTTGTTTAAACTTAAACGTCAGCAGTTGGTTACTGACAATGTAAATAGCGCGATTTCGAAAGTAGTCCATTGGTTCAATGTCAATAATTTGCTTCTAAACGAGAAAAAAACCAAATGCATTAAGTTTACGCTACCTCACGTTAGGCAGGTGAAAACTAATGTGTTGATAAAGGGCGAGGAATTGAATCCTGTAGACAGCACAGTATTCTTGGGCATAACTTTGGATGCTAAGCTTCAGGGGGGACCACATATAGATAAATTGTCAAAAAAGCTAAGTTCCGCAGCATACGCGGTTAGAAAAATTCGTAATTTAACTGATATAGAGACTGCCCGTTTAGTGTACTTTAGCTATTTTCATAGTGTAATGTCGTACTGTATTTTATTGTGGGGAAATGCCGCCGGTATTCAGACCATCTTTGTTTTGCAGAAGCGAGCTGTTCGATCAATTTATAAATTAAGTCCGAGACACTCTCTCAGAGACAAATTTAAAGAGATTAATGTAATGACTGTGCCTTCTCAGTATATTTATGAAAATCTTTTATATGCCCATAAAAATATAAAATTGTTTAAAAAATACAGTGATGTCCATAATATAAATACTAAGAACAAACACAAATTTGTTATACCTACAACAAGGCTCAAGAAAATAGGTAGCTCGTTCAGATGCCAATGTATACGCTTTTATAATAAACTACCAAGCCACGTTCAAGATCTAAGCCTTAATAAATTCAAATCATTCATTAAACGTAAGTTGTGCCAGAAAGCTTTTTATACCGTTAAAGATTATATTGAGGACAAAAAGGCTTGGGATTGAGCTGCTTTCAATTTTTTTTTACATTTTGTATGTTTTAATTTTTTTTTTTCTATGTACACATTGACATTAATGAATTTTATTTAAACAATGACATTTGCTTACTTTGTAAAGTATTATATTATTTTAATTATTGTGCATGTGAAGACAATGTGGGTCACTTTTTTTTTAATTTTTATTATTCTCTCTGTTGTGTTAGTTTTTGTCTAGGTCTGGCAGTTTGAGTAATTTATGTGGCCTACCCAAATGTCCTTTCTTTGGTATTGTTCGTCGAATCGTTGAGCTCCTTAAGTTTTGAGTTGAGCTACACGATTTCTGACAAATGCGTGCACTGACTGGACAGGTCCTCTCAATCTGTGTGGTTCTTTCCTCAAAAGACCATCTCAGACATCGATCTACATGGTCTTCATATAACCTGACCAAAATTATGATGTCTGGACTTTAAAAGAGACTGTGACCTCTGAGTTAAAGATTATATTGAGGACAAAAAGGCTTGGGATTGAGCTGCTTTCAATTTTTTTTTACATTTTGTATGTTTTAATTTTTTTTTTTTCTATGTACACATTGACATTAATGAATTTTATTTAAACAATGACATTTGCTTACTTTGTAAAGTATTATATTATTTTAATTATTGTGCATGTGAAGACAATGTGGGTCACTTTTTTTTTAATTTTTATTATTCTCTCTGTTGTGTTAGTTTTTGTCTAGGTCTGGCAGTTTGAGTAATTTATGTGGCCTACCCAAATGTCCTTTCTTTGGTATTGTTCGTCGAATCGTTGAGCTCCTTAAGTTTTGAGTTGAGCTACACGATTTCTGACAAATGCGTGCACTGACTGGACAGGTCCTCTCAATCTGTGTGGTTCTTTCCTCAAAAGACCATCTCAGACATCGATCTACATGGTCTTCATATAACCTGACCAAAATTATGATGTCTGGACTTTAAAAGAGACTGTGACCTCTGAGTTTGTTTCGGCCTTTCTTCTCAGAGTAGTCAGATAGGAAACGCCGACCTCGTCTAGTTTTATAAAAAATATGATTGACGTGTAAAAGTGTTTGTACAAACCTACTTACAAAATAAAATCATTTATCATTTAGTAAAAATATCCCGCACTTTTGAGAGATGAGATGTCGTATAGTAAAAATATCCCGCACTTTTGAGAGATGAGATGTCGCCATAGTAAAAATATCCGGCACGTTTGTGAGATGAGATGTCGCCAAAGTAAAAATATCCCGCACTTTTGAGAGATGAGATGTCGCCATAGTAAAAATGTATCACCTTACTAAGATGGTTTGAATGAGATAGGTACATTTTAAATTAGTTGGTCGGCGTAAGGGTTGGGGGGACGTTTTGAATAGAATAGAATAGAATATTTATTTGCGTAAAACATGGTATATAAGGGTGTTAAATACAAATTGAGGCACAAACATGTTTAGCTAGGACAAAACATAGCATGCAAAATTTTAAAGCAAGTTAAGCATCAAAATCGTATTTTTTATCTATAAATTCTTCGCGACGCATCGTTCTAGGTCAACGGGAAGTACCCTTTAAACGATTCCTTTGAGAGTGTCGAAATAAACGTTTTTTGTGGAATAAACGGCCGTATCGAAGTTTGATTTTTTCGCAGCTTCAAGGGACTGTAGACTTGACTAATTATGGTTTTAATTTCAACTCGATGCCTCCACGCGTTCCCGATATAAAGTGTCTTCACAGATAGATAACAAAGATCCTATAAGGGTTCCGTTTTTTTCTTTTGAGGTACGGAACCCTAAAAATACATTTTTGATCGCATAACTAAGTTTGTTTGTATTGTAAAGGATTTTTGATGATTTCTCAAAATATTTTTCGCGTGCTTAAATCACACTAATATTATTTAAAAAACCGGCCAAGTGCGAGTTGGACTCGCACACGAAGGGTTCCGTACCATCATACAATCATCATCATCATCATCTGCCTAGCCTTTTCCCAACTATGTTGGGGTCGGCTTCCAGTCTAACCGGATGCAGCTGAATACCAGTATTTTACCGTACCATCATACAATATAAATAAAATAACGGCTGTCATTCGTGGATCTTTGACAGTCGTTACGTGTAGTCCGAAGCCCGAAATTCTGACAATTAGTCTTACCAAGGGGTATAGTATTTACCCAGTATCTGGGTTGTGGAGGTCAGATCTGTTTGTAGTATTTTTTTTTAGGTATAGCGGCAACAGAAATTCACATTTTGTGAAAATTTCAACTGTCTAGCTATCACGGTTCATGAGATATACAGCCTGGTGACAGACGCAGTGGAGTCTTAGTAATAATAGGGTCCTTTTTTTTTGTAATGTTCCGTAGTCAACAAGGAACCCTTATAGTTTCGCCATGTCCGTCTGTCTTGTCTGTCTGTCTGTCTGTCCGTGGTTTAGCTCAAAAACTATTGATACTAGAAAGTTGTAATTTGGCATGAGTAATACACGTTAATGACGCCCAAAAAGTGGTAAAATAAAATTTTGAAAAAACAATTATTTAGGGTACCTCCCCTACATGTAAAGTGGGGATGATACTTTTTCGTCCTTCCCATAGTGTGGGATATCGTTGGATAGGTCTTTTAAATATTAGGGGTTTGGGAAGACCGTTTTTTGATTAAGTAAACTGTTCGTGACTTATCAAGCTTTAAAGTACCAATTTTCGATAGAGTCAAGTATCCCCCCCTCTACCAACTAAACGGTTGTAATTAGAAATTCATATGTCACGGCAGTAGTACCTATTATATCGAAGTTTAAAGGAAAACTATCACACAAGTGGGCTTTACAAGTTTACGAGTAAAGGTGCTCCCACACAGCAGTTATATAACGTTATACAATATGTGTAACACGATAACATTTAAATATTATCGTGTAACATTTAAATGTTATCGTGTTACACAATGTTGTATAACGTTATATAACTGCTGTGTGGGAGCACCTTTTCGAACAACTCCATAGAAATGTCTATAGATGGCGCTAAGCGTCAGTTGTATCGCGCTATTGTTTCATTCCTAAATAAGTTTTTTTTAAAACACAAAACAGTTGCTGTCGAATAAAATTATTGAATTCTTGAGATTGTTTATTGAGGTCAAATAGTTGAATTGTGAACTTCATATCAAGTGTCGTTGAGTGTAGGAATTTGCAGATTGAAGTAGAGTTTAGATGGCGGGGCAGCGGGATTGTCCGAAAGGGTTACCGCTGCCCCGGAACATAAAGGGCTAAGGAAGGAACACGGATGGGTTTTAGTCAGTAAGAGTCTGACACTTCCTTCCACTCCACCCAGAGCGGGAGGGGTCATTTGATGATATCACATCCTTAAAAAAAAAAGGTAGAGTTTAGTTAATAATTGTAAAATAAATTGGGTTATAACTTTATAAGTTATTCCTATGCAATTTTATTTTATTTTTTCTTCTTTGTCGCTTCGCTCTTGGTAGATCGGTCGTGGTCAAGTTGAGGCGTCTACAATCGCGCAGTAGGTTTTGTAAGTAGATAATTTATGGAGATTTTAATGAAGACTCTCCGTAACGACAATAATGCAGTAGGTAGGTATTCAAATTAATACGTGACGCTGGTTACCAGTCTTTATTACAATCAAATTATGTGTGAAGCCCTTTCATCCGTGTATTGCCCATGGTCCACCCGGCTAGTCCACCTGTCTATTTAACCTTGCTTGTGACCCCAATTTAAAATTTAAACACCCCGTCAAAAATATTCAAGTCATACACTTGTTCTGCTATACGGATGAACGCTCATTATTTATATTTATTTCAAATAACTGTAGCATTACTCAGCATTTAGTAGTTCCTGAAATATTCAAATGTGACAGACGAACAGACAGACCGACGAAGTTGCAACATAAGCGTTCCTTATTAGGGTTCCGTAGTAAAATAGGAACACTAGAACACGTAAAGTTTCTCCAAGTCCGTCTGTCTGTCCGCGGTTAACGCTTTTTTAACCGACTTCCAAAAAGGCGGAAGTTATATGTTTGACTTTATGTATGTGTTTTTAACCGACTTCTAAAAAAGGAGGAGGTTCTCAATTCGGATGTTTGTATTTTTTTTTTTTATGTTTGTTCGCGCATAACTCCGTCGCTTGCCAACCGATTTGAAAAATTCTTTTTTTGTTGGAAAGGGTGTACTTCCCAAATGGTCCCATGAAATTTTTTTCGAAATCTGACAAGCGGTTTTTGAAAAATCAACAAAAATCTAAAAATTCAAAAGCAATATTTTGTAATAGGTGATCAGCAGTTGACATTAGGCTATTGTAACTTAGATAAATTACAAACTCTCCCACTAAAAAGTACAAAATAAAAACTTTTTTACAAAAAAAACAACCAACTTCCAAAAAAAAAAACACTACAAAGTGCTAAATAACTTTAATTTCAAAAGTCGGTGTCAATAAACGAAAATGCAGAACCAACGACACCGACTTCCGAAATTAAAGTTATTTAGCATTTTGTAGTGTTTTTTTTTGGAAGTCGGTTGTTTTTTTTGTAAAAAAGTTTTTTTTATGTATGTTCACCGATTACTCCGTCAGTTGTGGTGGACCTCTTAAATATTTTTTTTTTCGTTGAAAGCGTGTACCTACTCTTGAGGTGGTCCCACTGTCATCAAGTTGGAATCTGATGAGAGGATCCCATGGAAATCGAGGGAAACCCTCAAATTTTATAGGCAAACCTGTAGTGATTTGGGTTTTTTTTTTAAGTAGCTTGATCATTGCTCTCGGTAATCATCATTTGGTGAATTGAAGCTGATGATGAAGACCATAGATGGCCATCGTAACTACTCAATGATAAATATTTCACGGGTTGCGATTAGATTACTTTAATATGGTTGCTAAGCAGTTTATGCTCGTCACAATGTGTATGGTAATTAACGCCCCAGCATCGGGAAAAGCCATATTTTGTAAAAGGTGATGAGCAGTTGATATTAGGCTATTGTAACTTTAATTGTGGTTGTTGACTATGATTATTGTTTAGTACTTATGTTGATTATTTTAATATGATTTATGTGTATATTTTTATTATATTTTAACATCGTTAAGGCTGATTTTATGACAGATAATTACTTACTTGTTGTTAATAGTTGATTATTGTTAGCATTATTTATGTGTGTGTTTATTTCGTAAATTTTAAATACTTAACAAGAATGGTACCTAATCAATGGATATTTTTGAATCAAAGATTTTTTTTAAATATTTTTTCGTTTGACTGTACTGTTTTTGGCTTGAACAATAGATATTTTTTATTCATTTATGGCCCGGTCCCAGTCGCCGGAAGAAAAATATCGTAGTAGTCTATCGTCACGACGAGGTTTCCGACGACTGGGACCGCGGTCCCAGTCGCCGGAAACCTCGTCGTGACGATAGACTACTACGATTGATCGCCGGGGGGAGGGAGGAGTTTGGTGTAACCTAGATAAAATTGGATAACATTTTAAAACAGAAGAACTAGCAGGGGATCGAGGAGGAAAAGGGGCTCAGGGGATCAGACCGGAATAAATCGGTTTCACTTCACATTCAAACAAGTTTCTGAATTTACTTACGAGTAAATAGGTAAGTAATTGATATTTGACTAAGTCATTTAAAACCAGTAATAATATGCACACGGAAACGATAAGTATAGTTATGTACCTATACATATACAAAGCTGTTGTCGCATGCTAATGTGGTAGAGCGGTGCCGACTGCGGGGCCTCGGGGCGGTGAGATCGTATAACATTATCGCGGACGCGAGCGCCGAGCTAATTTCTACGGCGCGGGTTTGGTAGGAATCCGGTATCTCTGCCATCGATTTAAGGGGTGGTAGTGGGAGGAGGGGTGGGGGGGTGTACAACCCCCCCTGTGAAGGAAAACTGGCGACCCCCCCCCACTTTTTGAGATATGAACTTTTTAATATTCTAACCTCACTTTCAAATTTTCATGTATTGACACCTATTTAAAGGTCCGAAGAAGTAGGGGGTGACGAATAAAATGAAGGGGGAATTAGCAGGCCCCTCCGCCCTCCACCTTTCTTTCAATTTTTTTTTTTAAATAGAATAGATGTGGTTAGGCGTAATCGACAGAGCCCCGCTTCGCGTGGCTCCTATTTCTGGGTGGTTTGAAAAAAATAACCACTAACCTAACCTGTCCGAATCGGAGTGCCCCAAGTCCCGAGCTCGCTTCGCTCGCTCTTGCATCCTAAGTTGTCTAAGAAGAAGGCTAAGCTAGCTTAACTGCCTTTGTGTGGGTGTGTATGGCGTCCAAAATGGCGTCGTTTTACGTTTAGTTTCACATATCGGCAACAGTCGGGTAAATTATTATAAGTGTTAATTTAATAGCACTGATTTAAATCAGCGAAATATAAGTAATATCATGAAATATGCATAAAAACTCATCATCATCATCATTCTCCTGCCCTTATCCCAATTTATTTGGGGTCGGCGCAACATGTATTTTTCTTCCATACTTCTCTATTAGTCGTCATCACGGTAGTCACCCCCTTTCTAGCCATATCATCGTTCACACAGTCCATCCATCGTTTCTTTGGTCTTCCCCTACTCTTATAGCCATCGACATTCATACTCAAAACTCTCCTCACGACATCTTCCTCATTTCTCCGTAGCACATGCCCATACCATGACAACCGATTCCCACACAACTTTTCGGTCACCGGTACCACTTTCAAACTTCCTCTTATGTACTCATTTCTTATTCTATCCATTCGTGTAACACCACACATCCCTCTTAGCATTCTCATCTCTGCTGCATGCAATTGCCTTTCGTTCATCCCTTTTGTGGCATAAAAACTCATAACTCATTAAATATACCTACATATTTTATTAACCGACTTCAAAAAAAGGAAAAAAGGAGGAGGTGATCAATTCGTCGGAATCTTTTTTTTTTTTTATGTATGTTCCCCGATTTCTCGAAGACGCCTGGACCGATTTGGAAATTTTTTCTTTTGTTTGAAAGGGTATACTTCCCAAGTGGTCCCATGATCATCAAGTCAGGATCTGATGATAGGATCCCAGGGAAATCGAGGGACACCCTCAAGTTTTATTGGCAAACCTATAGCGATTTGGATATTTTTTAGAGTAACTTGAGCATTTGCTCTCGGAAATCATCATTTGGTAAAGTGGAGCTGATGATGAAGACCACAGACGGCCATCGGAACTACTCAATGATAAATATTATATAGTTGCTAAGCAATATAAGCTCGTCACAATGCTTATGGTGAATGGTTTAATTAACGTTCCAGCATTGGGAAAAGCAATATTTTGTAAAAGGTGATGAGCAGTTGACGTTAGGCTATTGTAACTTAGATAAATCACAAACTCTCTCACTAAAAAGTAAAAAAAAACATTGTTACAAAAAAAACAACCGACTTCCAAAAAAAACTACAAAGTGATAAATAACTTTAATTTTGGAAGTCGGTGTCAATAAACGAAAATGCAGAACCAACGACGGAATTTCGGAAGTCGGTGTCGTTGGTTCTGCATTTTCGTTTATTGACACCGACTTCCAAAATTAAAGTTATTTATCACTTTGTAGTTTTTTTTGGAAGTCGGTTGTTTTTTTTGTAAAAATGTTTTCATTAATAAGAAGTTAAACATTATAGTGCGTCGACCTTACGTAAAACGAAACGTTCAATGGTGAGACCAAATTTAATGTCAAAAGTAACAAAACGTTTCTTTATTTTTTACGATTTTAATCTTTTTTTTTCTCGTAAACCTATTAACTCCGCCAGTTAAAACTTTGCGTGGAGGCTTCTAATATTATGATCTATCTGTGAAAAAACATTTTGCTCGTTTTAATCCTTAAAAGGGGTCATTGTACTCATCATTATGAACAACTTTTACTATGGGACCAACACTGAAATCGTGAAAAAAAATCTGTTGCTGTTCCCTACATTTTGGCGAGTTAAATACGAACATAAATGTAGGGAACAGCTGATTTTTTTTTCACGATTTCAGTGTTGAGTCTCATAATGATGAGTACAATGACCCCTTTTAAGGATTAAAACGATCAAAATGTAACGGAGTATTGAGAAGAAATCTCTTATGGAAAAGTTCTTATGGTACAAATCTAACTTAGAAAGATGTATTAATGATTTTAATGATTATTATTCTGTAAATACGTACACACGGCTACACATCAAGCTACACATAACCAGTATAAGCTGACTTCTGATTGTAAGAAAAACAATACAATGCGAGGTCAGCTGAAACTGGAAATGTATAGCTTGATGTGTAGCCGTGTGTACCTGTTATAGTCGTGATTTTTTTTTTATCACGATACAACCTGACACTGACCTGCAAAAACGTAAGAAAATTTGAATTTCGCGGTCTACCACTGCGCATTCACCTTAAGAAAAACAAGTCTAATTAGTCAATCAACCCTCATCTAAATACAAAATGAAAAAAAAAACTTTTCTATGTTCTATAGTTTTGTAATACTTAATAAATAAATAATTGTTATAGGTTTACATTTTTATTAATTAGTTGAAAATTCATTCTATAGTTTCAAACACAAAGTAATCAAAAATAGTATATTGCAACAACAGGAAGTTGACGGATGTATAGAAATAGTTATCGGTATACATCCGGTACATTAATATCCAATAATATCACGGCGTGTAAAACATCTAATCTATCAAGCTCATTTTATTATAAAAATGTAGAACATAGAAAAGTTTTATTATAATTTGTATTTAGATGAGGGTTGATTGACTAATTAGACTTGTTTTCTTAAGATGAAAGCGCCCTGGCGCAAAAAAAAAAAGATTTTCACGGGCTATCCTGAAAGCCCGCGAAAAAGAAATTTTCTTAAATTTGCAATGTATGTTATAGCAATAAAAATAATAATGTGTAATATTTACATGTACCTGTACAAAATCTATTGTATACTTAATAATTTATAACCCATTTTAAGCCACCCTTCGCTTGAATTCTTAAAAGGGGTAACTGGTCCGCGGTCCCAGTCCCATAGTGGGCAGAACGACCCCTAACCCATCACGACAGCTAAAAGTCAATTAGCCAAACATACAGCCTTCAAGATCAGACAAAGCGCACTGCTTTGCCAGGTTGTTCTTTTCGTCTGTGCTGTGGCTGACCTCTATTAAACAAGTACGCTGTATAACAATTCAGTGGTCTGTGGGCATTTATGACGTTCCATATCCTAACCTCAGTCCAAATAAAAAACCAAGACAGAGCGCTGGAGAACGATACAGTGAAGAATGCCAAAACTACACCTCCGCTCTGTGCATACACGCTCACACGCACACATTTACAACCATTTACAATTAAACTACACCTCACTAAGTGTTTACGAAACTGGCTTCACTTTACTGTTGACAGCCCTCTGTCTTGGTTTTTTCTTTTGGTCTGAGATCCTAACCTACTTATTCATTGTCTCCAAACTATGAAATTGAGTAAACTACGTAAAAGCACTCCAGGCAAAGTCACAGTGGTGGTCGGACTTTTGAGTCCGACGCGGTATCGTAGCCGCCGCGGCGCGGGCGGCGGCGGCGCGGCGCGGCGTCCTGCGCGGCGCGCGGCGGCCTGCGCGGGCTGTAGTACAAGCCGTACAAGAGACTTCAACGAAAACCGTTATCATTTCTCTAGCTCTCCGTATCTACGAGTATGTCAGATACTTTTATCCAGTCCAATTCCAATGTTCCAAGCGACGAATTAACACGTAGGTATGATGCTCATTCTTGCAGTGTCGTGACTCGGTGTGGAGATGTACTGGCACTTGGCACAAAATGTAGGTACCTACTTACATCCAGAACTAAGTGCGACAAAAAGAACTCGTTAATTATTTCCTTCCTGTTACCGATAGTTGACGTCGAACTGGTGCAGGGTCAGGCACTCAGGGTAGGTGTGCATCTGTGCGCACCAGCAGGAGGTGCATGCGCGCGCTCACTCCGACCGAGTGCAGCCGACAAGTTACAGCGCCTGCTCAAGTGAGGACTTGGCATCAGCGATGAGCGATGACAAACAAGAGCGCGCGGCGGTCGACGTCGTCGTCGCGAGAGGCACGCGCGCCGCGACCGCGAGGCGCTCGGTGTGTTGCGTTGCTCGGGAGATATTTTTAAATTCTTAATACACAAAATTTGCGGCTCGTCACCGCGGTTACTGACCGTCTGTCGGCATGAGGCGTGTGTCGTTGTGTGTTGCCGGTCAGACGTGCAGCGCGGAGGAGCGTCACGGACAGACTGCGGCGCTGGCGCCGCGCGGCCATGTGCTGGCCCCTTTGCGCCTACCCGTGCGCCCGCCGCTCTATGGCCTGAAGCGCTCAAGCTCAACACTCCAAACAGCGCTGTGCCCGCGCAGCTCCTCATCGAAAGCATCCTCCTCATTTGTACCAACGTACATGTAAAATTTAGTTCACAAGGTATAAAAAACGGTTTCAAAGAAATTCAAGAACAAAGTCTACGGTTGTAACTATTTCGGTTACTACCAGTTACTACCATATATCTCAAAAACTATACGACGTATCTTCTTGAATATAATTGTAATTTGTACTTATTTAGTCAAAACCTTCAGGAGAAACCTCGACCCCTGTCAAACAGGATGTCCTAGTTCGGAGTTGGTACCACATTGATGTAACGTTTACTAAACTTTTAGTTTTACCTACTTATGTAGGTATAATTTATACTTGAATTAAAAAAAAATGTGGTTCGCCGTTGTCGGTAGCAGGATCCAAGCTACCGGTGGTTAGGGGTCCAGAGACTTACACCTCCTCACATGCAAGCCGTATCGAGGCCTGCTTTCTGAATGCATCATCCAGCTGCCTAACGAGAGCTTCCTCAGGTGTTGGTCGAGGCTCGGCTATCACAACTATCGGTACAATGATCGGTTAGTGCTCTCAAACTCAAACTCAAAGCATTTATTTCAATTATAAAAACCATTTACAGGCACTTTTGAAGTGTCAAGAAGTCGGTCAGTCAGAAAATATGAAGCTAGTTGCCCATTCCAAAGCGAAGGTACCTATGGAGAAGAATAGGCAAGAAACTTCATGGACACTCTTTTAAATTATATTTTACAAAAATATTATTTACATCATTAATGTTGAATTTATAATTATACTACCTTCCACCCGCGGCTTCGCCCGCGAGGTATGTCGATGAAAACTATCCTATGTCCATCCCCGGAATGCAATCTATCTCTCTGCCAAATTTTATCGAAATCCGTTCAGTGGTTAAGGCGTCAAAAGGTAACATACAGACAGACAGACAGAGTTACTTTCGAATTTATAATATTAGTATGGATGTGAGAACTATGTAAAAAAAAAAGACGTACTTACACGATAAAAACGTCCAGAGAGGTACGGCAAATAGTACTTAACAAAACAACAATAAAAAAATAACATAAATAAAAATAAGCCGAGGCAGCTAAGTGATGACCACTGACCAGCCCCAACTGATGGCGCCCGTTCACGAACATGATGCATAGATCAGCACCATTCAGCTCAACCATTTTGAAGGGAGCTAAATGATCCAACACACACGCCACCATCAGCCAGACATTTGTGTGAGCATGACATACTATCAGCCGCCAGGGCACATTCAAGTCAATGAAAGACCTATTACATTACCCGGTAAATGGTAGCACTATAGTAAATAGAACTCACATCTGTGCTATGCAATTATACAATACAAAGGAAATTGAGTTTATACAATGCAAACAGTCTTACAATCTTCAGTAGCTCCAACAGTATAATTTCAAGTAATAATAATAATTTATTTGAAATAAAAAAGGTGTACAATTAAACAGCATTAGGTTACAAACAAACTGATGGAGACGTTATCTATATCTATATCTATTCTATCTATATCTATATTCTATATCTATACATATAATAAATATGTAGACGAGGCGTTTCTGTACATTGAAAATATTTCCAAAAAAAAATAGTTGGGGTATTAAAGGATAACCAACAGATGCCATTTCATCAATTTTTGGAATTTTTGTCTGTTTGTCTGTTTGGATGTGACAGATTATTGATTTGAACAGGGTCAACGTAAAAAGTACTAAACCAATACGGTTAATTTTTATACTCAAATATGGTGTAGAACTCGGAGCAGTTATTAGTTTTTATTTCATCGCAATCGCTTCACTCTATCAAAAGATAAAATCAATTTAAAGTATTCTAGAACAACTTTTTACGTTTTTTGGTAACACGCAACGACTTCTATTGGCGCGATATAGTACTTACTAACGAAAACATATTGTTGTTGTGATATAACATTAGGTGAATAATCACGTCCTATTAGATTAGGCTTACCTTTATGACGAAATAACAGAGATACTTATATCTGTGTTATTTTAAAAAGTAGTGATAATGATTATCTAATATATAAAATTCTCGTGTCACAGTTTTCGTTGCCATACTCCTCCGAAACGGCTTGACCGATTTTGATGAAATTTTTTGTGCTTATCCGGTATCTATGAGAATCGGCCAACATCTATTTTTCATACCCCTAAATCGAAACTTACGCGGGTGAAACCGCGGGGCGTAGCTAGTAATATTATAAAAATCGCTTTCCATTGATGGTTTATTTAGTGGCGCCTGTGGCGCTAAAAGAATTTCAAACAAAAGTGAGGATAATGTAAGATAATAATAATTGATGTGGTGTTCTGAGCTTTAAAGAAGTTAGATAGGTAATTATTGATATTACTATGAAAGTTGAGTAATGCAGAGCGCTTTGTTCGATAGATAGCGTTGAGCAAATGTCGTCATATTCTGAATCGCGGTGAAGTTTTGGAACGAAGTTCTTTGCGGTAGGAATTTTATGGGAGAAAATCGTCACATAACGAAAAAGCGTTATGCCTCACTTTTCATAGTAATTAATAGATAGGGACAGAGAGAGAGAGAGAGCTATTTTTCATAGTTTCCGAGGATCCTGATCCCGGTAAGTGAGGTCAAAAAGAAAATCCAAGATGGTTGCCTAAATTTTAAATTTTTTCGTCATGGATGTCGTTTTCATGGTTTTCGAGGGTGCTGAAGCCGATAGTCAGGTCAAAATGAAAATCCAAGATGGCGGTTGCAATTTTTTTTATCATGGTTGTCGTTTTCGTGGTTTTCCAGGGTGCTGAAGTCAATAGTCAGGTGAAAATGAAAATCCAAGATGGCGGCTCCATTTTTTTTATTTTTTTTTTGTCATGGGTGTCGTTTTCATAGTTTTCGAGGGTGCTGAAGCCGATAGTCAGGTCAAAATAAAAATCCAAGATGGCGGCTGCAATTTTTTGTTATGGGTGTCGTTTTCATGGTTTTCACGGGTTCTGAAGCTGATAGTCAACTCAAAATGAAAATCCAAGATTTTTTTTGTCATTGGTTACGTTTTCATCGTTTTCGAAGGTGCTAAAGCCGATAGGCAGGTCAAAATGAAAATCCAAGATGGCAGTTGACAAAATTTTAAATTTTTTCGTCGTGGGTGTCGTTTTCATGGTTTTCGAGGGTGCTGAAGCCGATAGTCAGGTCAAAATGAAAATCCAAGATGGCGCTTAATTTTTTTTGTCATGTGTGTCGTTTTTATGGTTTTCGAGGGTGCTGAAGTCGATAGTCAGGTCAAAATAAAAATCCAAGATGGCGGCTGCAATTTTTTTTTGTCATGGGTTTCGTTTTCGTGGTTTTCGAAGCCGATAGTGAGGTTAAAATGAAACTGTAACGGCTTACCAACCGTCGATTGGCCCATGAACTGTTGGTCAACATTATCTTTAGCCAATTAACTTTTTATCCAAAGGACTTTTTCGTTTCCCACAGAATGTTTTGACCAATATCTTCTCACCCAATAACGGGCAGTTGATTTATTGAGTAGGTACCTACGGCAGTTACACACAGCACTGCCATGTTATAAAAAGGTATTGTAGAATATGTCTTTGAGACAATAACTAAATTCTTGGCCTGTCTTGGTTACAACTATATCGACCCTCAAGATATCTTAAGGCTATCCACCAAGGGAGAGTTAAGCAAACGTGGGCACAGGTATACAGAATAAACTCAAACTCAAACTCAAACTCAAAGCATTTATTTCAATTAAACCATTTACAGGCACTTTTGAATTGTCAATAGGTCAGTCAGAAAATATGAAGCTAGTTGCCCATTCCAAAGCGTAGGTACCTATGGAGAAGAACGGGCAAGAAACTCCATGGACACTCTTTTAAATTATATTTTACAAAAATATTAGTTACATCATTAATGTTGAATTTATAATTTATGTGAGGACGATGTAAAAAAAAAATATACGTACGCGTTAAAGTGTCCAGAGTACAGCAAATAGTACTTAGTTAAGTTAAGAAAGACTTTAAACTACTTTTCAGAAAAACTTCAGTACGATTTAAAAGTAACACCATTGATGTATTCTTCCTTTTATCTTCTAGATATCTCGACGCTTTATAAGGCATAATATTGGTAGGTATATAAGATATCTACAATACCAAGTAAAGAATTTCTAAATTTACCGCAGAGAAGAAACCAAGACTTAGAAAAACTAACTTCAAACTTCACCTAGGCGACTAATCTCAGATATACTTTAGACATAATATGGCTGTTTGGTTAGATAATCAGCGTCGAGCAGGCGCTTTCATTTTAATTTATTCTTAAAAATCAAAGTGACACTTCGTCGCAGTGTCATTATGAACCATGAAGACGCAGTGACTGCAGTCGAAAGGGCCGTGGTAGAGAACCCTAGGTAAGGGAAGCGTTACAAGGCAAGATCGGATGATTCTTCCTTTTCAATGAAGGAGTGGCAATTACACCTTTCCTAAGCGACACATTACCTATTGTTTTCCGACATCATACAGCTAGTACACTAATATGTTTGGATACTCTAGCACCTGCTTGTGCTAAGTGGACAAGACAACTTGTATTAAAGGTGCTAGGCCCAACCCTTTCATGGGTGGCTTACAAAGAAAGTTTGTCTAGTTTCGAGAACTTTTTTCATTTTTACAGCAGGCAGACAAATAAATCATTTCGAAAAACAGAGATAAAATAAAAATAAAAAGTAATAAAGAGGATAGATGTAGAGTGTGGGGGTGTGTGTGTGAGGGTCTGTGAGAGTGGGTGTATGTGGGTACAAACCCACAAATCTACACAGCGCACTATTGTGATAGTGCGCTGTGTAGATTTTACCTAGTTGATTAAATCGTCAATAAAAGCTCTGTGTTGTTATAGTTAAGAGACAGGAGCCAAGTAGATACTGTAGATAGTTTCTTCTTTAGAGGTATATTTGGAAGTGAGTTGAAATTCAATATTTTATTAATTTTATTATACAGATGGGGGCCTTGAAAACAGGGAAACCTTCTTGTAAAAGAGTAATGCGAACGGTTGGGTTGGCCTATTTTGTCTTTGCGTCTTGTGGTGATTACCTCGTAGGGGGTTATATTTTATTTTTATTTTATTTTATTGGGACTAGCGTCTTTCGCGACTACCACTTCATTCGAGTCCATGAGCTTTCGAACCTGTGAGGCAGTGGAAAAATAATTCGCTACAGCGTGTGTCGCAACAGCGGTGTTCGAAACAACATAGGGGACCCCATAAAACAGTTACACGTTACAATTTTGGTAAATAAAAAACTAGGGTAATATAAACATGTAACCCACACCAATGTCCGCGGAATAATCTATTATGAAGAAATAAAACAAGTCCACGCATCCACTGGGGGCGATTTAGGTTAGGAATAGTTCATAATTAATTAATTATTGTGCAAGCTCAGACCAAATAAAAAACCAAGACAGAGCGCTAAGAACGATGCAGTGAAGCATGCCAAAATTACGTCTCCGCTCTGTGCATACACGCCCACACGCACACATTTACAACTATTTACAATGAAACTACGTCTCACTTAAGTGCACACATATTTACGAAACCGGCTTCACTTTACTGTTGACAGCCCTCTGTCTTGGTTTTTTATTTGGTCTGAGTGTGCAAGCAATTGAATAGCCAATCTTTTGAATTTTGTTTGAGATAGTGAAAATTTATCAAGATCGAAAAAGTGTGTGTTATATGTTTCTAAGAGACGACGGAGGGGCGACCTTGCCCCAGCATTGGTTCTTCTGCACTTTACAGTGTGGAACAGCCGGGACACGCGCGCCCCTCGCTGCGATACAGTTCTGGGTACAATATAACAAAGTTTATTGGTGATATCAGAGCAGTCAAATTTGTTATTACATGTACGCCATGCAGCATCACAGCTATAAGTAGGGTGCGCCTGGACTCCAAGCCCAGGAGTTTGTAATGTTTTAGTAGTTGTGCGAAAGATAGTTTTGAACGGTAAAATTTATAGTGAATGAAGCGTAAAAATTTTTTTTTGGACCATTTCAAGCCTTTGCTTATATTAGGTCCTTACATATGAAATTGGCGTTTTGTACGGGAGGAATATAAAGTCAATTTTTTTTGTAAAATATAATTAATTAATCAAAGTATGCACCGTTGTTATCTATGCACTTTTGCCATCTCATAGGTAGTTCATTGATCCCTTTACTAAAAAAACCACGGGGGCGAGAATCAATGAACTCTTTGAAGGCGGTTTGGCCTGCCGCATCGGAGTTGAATTTTTTTCCTTGTAAGAAGTTGTCCAAATTCCGGAAAAAATGGTAATCTGTTAGAGCAAGGTCCGGGGAGTACGGTGGATGTCGCAGACATTCCAATTGTGAACTTAATGGTTGTTTGTTGTGCAGTGTGTGGTCTTGCGTTGTCGTGAAGTAGCAGTGGCCTAGAGCGATTGACCAATCTCGGTTGTTTAGCAGCTAGTTCTTCCTTCATGGTTTCCAGTTGCTGACAATAGATATCTGCCGTAATCGTTTGGCCAGATTTTAGAAAGCTGTAGTGAACGACACGGACGCTAGTTCACCAAACACTCACAAGTGACTTTTTCTGAGTCAATTTTCGTTTAGGGCAGGATTTGGCTGGTTCTCCAGGGTTCAGCCATTGCGACGAGCGCTTCCGATTATCGTACAGTATCCACTTTTCATCACAAGTAATGATTCGATTTAAAATCCCTTCATTATTGTGTCGGTTGAGCAAAGTAACACAGCAGTCGACGCGTGTTTGCAAGTTCCATTCACTCAATTCATGAGGTACCCATCGTTCAAGTTTTTTACTTTCCCAATTTGCTTCAAGTGGATTAATACAGTTTTATCACTTACCCCGAAGCCTGCAGCTATCTCTGAAGTGCTTTGTGATGGATCCGCTTCCACAATAGCCTTTAATTCTTCATTTTCCACTTTGGTCTCCGGCCGTCCACGGGGTTGGTTCTGAAGGTCGAAATTTCCAGAACGAAAACGTTGAAACTAAAAACGTACCGTGCTTTCTTTTCCGACACCAGCGCCGTACACATAATTAATCCTTCGAGCTGTTTCTGCCGCCCTGGTGCCACGGTAGAACTCGTATTCGTAAATATACCGATATTTCATGTTTTCTATTGTGCGGTAATAAGCGACGCCAAAGAAAAAAATAATGAGGAAAAAACAAATGAATGACTGTTTTCAAAACTCAAATGTACCAGCTAAATGAATTTATAAATTTGAATTTGGAATTCTTAACCAAAGAGGAGATATTTCCGATCAAAATGGTCAATACGACAAAACGCTAATTTCATATGTAAGGACCTAATATTTATCATATAGAGGACACCATATTGGGGCTGCATATTCCAATTGGGAGCGTATTAAGGTTATATGGTGCTGAAGTAGTACAGTGTTAAGCACAAACAATTGCCTGACTGTGAGGACTTTACAGGTCTTATATAATTCCTCAGTTGGAAAAAGGATGGGTCGGAAGGTTAATCATTTTGTCTGGACTTTAAAAGAGACTGTGACCTCTGAGTTTATTTCGGCCTTTCTTCTCAGAATAGTCAGATAGGAAACGCCGACCTCATCTAGTTTAAAAAAATATGACTGACGTGTAAAAGTGTTTGTTTGTACAAACACTTTTACACGTCAATTATATTAGATCATCAAATCTAAACTTACATCAGTAAATTGACGGATTTTTCTGACAGCATAAGCTGCTGAACTAAGCCGTCCTGCAAGAGATGTTATTTACGTCGTCAAAAATTGTAGCACGTTTATTTACCTTAAAAATTAAGGAAGTGTTTTTGAAGTTTGTTGTTGATTTTTTAATAAATGGAGTAGTAGATCATTATTATACAAAAGAGGAAAGGGCCCAATATCAAGCCTTGTAGCACACCCATTTTTACTGTTAAACCATGTAAATTGACACCATTTATTTGAATTTGCTGTTGTCTATCATTTAAATAAGAACTGACTAAACTGAGCGCAAGTTTTCCAAGTCCGTAATGCTCAAGTTTCAAAAGCAAGGTTTCGTGATCGACGCAATCAAATGCCTTAGAGAGGTCACAAAAGATTCCTATAGCGTCTTGGGCAGGGGCCCAAGACGCTATAGGAATCTTTTGTGACCAAACAAAAAAACAACACATAAACAAAAACATACAACATAAAAAAAAAAAACATATTTTTAACGTGCGGGAAGGGTCCCGCACGTTAAAAATATGTTTTAATAAGGTTACACCGGCGTCGGTCGCACAACGTCCTTTGGTGAAACCATACAGTTGATCGTGAAGGATTTTATTCGTGTTAAAAAAACTTTTTTACGAAAAAATCAACCAATTCCAAAAAAAAAAAAAACTACAAAGTGAAAAATAACTTTTATTTCGGAAGTCGATGTCGTTGGCTCTGCATTTTCGTTTATTGACACCGACTTCCGATATAAAAGTTATTGTTCACTTTGTACAAAATTTTTGACAGCCCCAATCTCCCTTTAGGATAGTTTAGAATTTAAAAAAATTACGAACTTTATAATTTACTTAGACAAGTATTTGTGCCAAGTTTCAATTTTAAATTTATTAATACCATTTTTTTTTGAGTTAATCAAGCCATTCACTAAAAGCCCCTTAAAAATCGAATTACTTACCACTTTTTGTCCCATCAGGGGTAAATTTTCGAAAACCCCATACACTTATTATTGATTATTTTCTGTCAAAGTATTAATACTGAGTTTCGAGTTAATCGGACCGCGCGTTATAATTCTTCCACACAAACTTTAACACTCCAAAACCCCCTTGAGGGGTAGTTTTGATAAACCAATAATGATAATTATTACTTGCTTGACTTGACTAAGATATTTCTTATAAACTGTATCCCCGCTTTTCACCCCCACAGGGGTGGAATTTCGTAAGATCGTCTAAAAGAATAAAAAAATAAAGAATAAAGTTTATTTGGACAATACAAAATTAACAAAATAAAAATAATGTTTAAAACATCAATATTGTGTGCCTCACCACGGCTGCGCCACAATGGTTCAGCCAGACAGATGCTGTCTGACGCTGGTTTTCTAATGAACCTTTAGGGAAAAGTGACGGTGTGTGTGTCTAGGATGTGTTCTTTACTGGACTCAAAGATTATTTATGCCAATTTTCGAGTTAACCAAGCCACGCGGTAAAATCATCCCCTGTAAAGTTAACTAAGTACTCTTTTTCACCCTGTTAGGGGTGGAATTTCGAAAAACCCTTTCTTAGTGGATACCTACTCTTCACAAATAACACACCCTCCAAACAAGTCTCCAGGACCAGCGGTTGAGGCTGTGCCTTGATATCTCAGTCAGAAGTTTGAATCCATACTAATATTATAAATTCGAAAGTAACTCTGTCTGTCTGTATGTTACCTTTCACCGCCTAAACCACTGAACGGATTTCGATATAATTTGGCAGAGAGATAGATTGCATCCCGGGGAAGGACATAGGATAGTTTTTATCGACATACCTCGCGGGCGAAGCCGCGGGCGGAAGCTAGTTTTATATATATAGAAGAAGATAGAAGATTATCTTTTATTAAAGATTTATGCATGTCAAAGTGGAAAAAAAAATGTGTAGCTTTTCAACTAAACAAGAACTACTAAGTACTACTAGTTGAAGATGGAGGGACCAAGTCTTGGATTTCAAATCAGCCTAGTTTAATTCTTTAAATTGACTATTTGCTACCTTTGCAATAATTTTAGGTACCTCAATGTGTACGTAGTTATTTAACAAAATCCTTGGTCCTTCCATTTTGACGTCAAAGTGGAGGGAACATGGATGGGCTGGTCGGAGGAGTATCCTACCTATATGTATAGTACGTGTTACAATACCCTAATTCTAATTTACAAATATATAATTTGTTTATCTCTAACATGAATCGTTTGAGAAACATCGACATTAAATGTTGGTCTTTTCATATTGATGATTCAACAATTTGGTCATGCATGGTAATGGATAGTTTTTTCTTGTTTTTCGAAATCATCATATTTAGTACCTTCTACATTTAGATTATGTAAATGTTTTACGTTAAAGATTAACTTAAAAAAAGTAATATTCACTTTTTATACATGCAAACAAGTTGTAATTAATATATCTGTAACCCAAAAGGATGATTTAATTCATAATTATGAACAACTTGCACAATGAAACCAACCCAAAAGTCGCGAAAAAATCTTGTGTTGTTCTAAACATTTTGTGACATTTGAAAATAAATGTATGGAACCGCAGATTTATTCGCGATTTTCGAAGTGAAAAGTATGAATGCTTGATATCTATTCATTTAAGTGCTACCTTTAGATTACGCGAAAAGGAATACCAAAATAATTATTTTAAAGCGGACGTCCGTACGTATCACGTGCCGCTATAATATCGTTTCCCGAACAATATCGTATTCCTATCAGAGGGCCGATTCTACTAATTTGCAACGGTTCACGTTCAATTGTGGTTACGCAACAGTTCGATTCCGATTGCCGTTCGATAGTTAACTATAAAGTCATTCTACTATTTCAGAGGCAAACTGGAAACTAAACTTTACCTAAACTGAATCGCAACCAAACAACCAAACCGAACAGTGGGTAACCTGTGCAAAGAGTACTTTGTATGAACCTGTGTTACCAACATCAACATGCCAAATAGTGTCTTTTAATAATACCACAGAGAAAAAAGTTGAACCTAAAATGTTACTAAATACGAATACATGCCATTTTCGAATACAAAATTATATTTAGACCATTTATACTTTTGTATTGTATATTTTTTTGTTACACATACAACATTTCAACTGTTTCAATAATAAAAACTCAGAAGAACGTTTCGTTCTACGTCCTTTGCTGGCCGAAGCTTTGAAACGAAATGTTTCGGTTAGGAGTGAGGCATATTTATCGTAACAGATAGAAATAACAGATATTTAAAAATAACAAATAACAATTGTTCCTACCAAAGTAACTATCTGTTACATAAAATAACAAACCCTCAGAGACTGTTACCATGGCTGTTACTGATATTTTAATAGATCAGTCGGGACACAGGCTCAGACTGTTACCACGGCTGTTACTTTCATACACACTCACTCACACTAACGCAAGAAAAATAACAGTTATATCAATTTCTCTCTCTTCCTCATTAAAGAATGCCCTTGCTAAAAAGAGAAACACCTATTATTTCCTTCGAAATATGTTTACTTCTCACTCTTACTAAAGCTGTTAAACTACGCTAAAAAGAGAAGCACCTAGTATTTAATTATTATCCCTAAAATACAGTTGGTGGTCTAAAAAGAACCAACATTTTCGAAAAAGTGATTCCTAAATTAGGTCGTGTTACGGTATGTTATCTGTTACAGTTAGCCAGTTACCATTAAAAAAAAAAACTTAATATTTTATTACATTTTTCTTTAAGGAAAGGAGAGGTCAAAAGTGGTATAATATTCCGAAGATTTTTAAACGCTAATTTGATGTACAGAGGCCAGCACATCAACCTACTCCAATCTGTAAAATTTCTTTGATAGAATTTCAACTTTACTACAAAGGAATAACGTTCATATTCAATTGGGAAAATTTGACAGATTGGGGTAGCTTGATGTGCTGGCCTCTGTACCTTATTAGATGATAAATGATAAATGATTTTTATTTTGTAAGTAGGTTTGCACAAACACTTTTACACGTCATTCATATTTTTTATAAAACTAGATGAGGTCGGCGTTTCCTATCTGACTACTCTGAGAAGAAAGGCCGAAACAAACTCAGAGGTCACAGTCTCTTTTAAAGTCCAGACATAATCTTGGTCAGGTTATATGAAGACCATGTAGATCAATGTCTGAGATGGTCTTTTGAGGAAAGAACCACACAGATTGAGAGGACCTGTCCAGTCAGTGCAAGCATTTGTCAGAAATCGTGCAGCTCAACTCAAAACTTAAGGAGCTCAACGATTCGACGAACAATACCAAAGAAAGGACATTTGGGTAGGCCACATAAATTCCTCAAACTGCCAGACCTAGAAAAAAAACTAACAGAACAAAGAGAATAATAAAAATTAAACAAAAAAAATAATCATAAAATGACCCACATTGTCTTCACATGCACAATAATTAAAATAATATAATACTTTACAAAGTAAGCAAATGTCAATGTTTATATAAAATTCATTAATTAATGTCAATGTGTATATAGAAAAAAAAAAAATAATAAAAACATTCAAAATGTAAAAATTGGAAGCAACTCAATCCCAAGCCTTTTTGTACTCAATATAATCCTTAACAGTATAAAAGGCTTTCTGGCACAACTTACGTTTAATGAATGATTTGAATTTATTAAGGCTTAGATCTTGAACGTGGCTTGGTAGTTTATTATAAAAGCGTATACATTGGCATCTGAAAGAGCCACCTATTTTCTTGAGCCTTGTTGTAGGTACAACAAATTTGTGTTTGTTCCTCGTATTTATATTATGGATATCACTGTATTTTTTAAACAATTTTATATTTTTATGGGCATATAAAAGATTTTCATAAATATACTGAGAGGGCACAGTCATCACATTAAACTCTTTAAATTTTTCTCTGAGAGAGTGTCTCGGACTTAGTTTATAAATTGATCGAACAGCTCGCTTCTGCAAAACAAAGATAGTCTGAATATCGGCAGCATTTCCCCACAATAAAATACCGTACGACATTACACTATGAAAATAGCTAAAGTACACTAAACGGGCAGTCTCTATATCAGTTAAATTACGAATTTTTCTAACAGCGTATGCTGCGGAACTTAGTTTTTTTTGACAATTTATCTATATGTGGTCCCCACTGAAGCTTAGCATCTAAAGTTATGCCCAAGAATACTGTGCTGTCTTCAGGATTCAATTCCTCGCCCTTTATCAACACATTAGTTTTCACCTGCCTAACGTTAGGTAGCGTAAACTTAATGCATTTGGTTTTTTTTTCGTTTAGAAGCAAATTATTAACATTGAACCAGTGGACTACTTTCGAGATCGCGCTATTTACATCGTCATTAACCAACTGCTGACGTTTAAGTTTAAACAAAAGTGAAGTGTCATCTGCAAACAACACTATATCATGATTATCCTTTATGAGGTACGGCAAGTCATTAATATAAATAAGAAACAAGAAAGGGCCAAGAATCGAGCCCTGTGGGACTCCCATTGTTACTATAGATCCAGGTGATCTTTTTCCGTTAACGTCAACGCTTTGAATCCTTTTACTCAAGTATGAAGTAAGAAGATCCAGAGCAGAATTCCGGATCCCGTAGTGGCGGAGTTTCCTGATTAACGTTTCGTGAAGAACGCAATCGAATGCCTTGGACAAATCACAAAAGATGCCCAAGGCATCGCATTTATCTTCCCATGCATTATAAATATGTCCTAAAAGTTCAACACCGGCATCAGTAGTTGAACGACCCCTTGTAAAACCGAACTGTTTGCTATGTAATAATTTATGTTTATTAAAAAATCTTTGCATTTGGTCTAAAATTAATTTCTCAAAAACTTTACTAAAGGTAGGTAGTACAGAAATAGGTCTATAATTAGTGGGGTCTGATGTACTACCTGATTTAAATAAAGGTATTATTTTACTATATTTCATAAGGTCAGGAAACTCCCCATTGTCAATACAACTATTAAAGATAAGAGCTAGAGTAGGTGCTACAATGTCAATAATTGACTTCAGAAAGCTTATTAATCTACTCGATTATAGTTAAATATGATATTTTCAGGTGCTTGTTTTAGAAAAGAAGTGAAAAATGTTTCAGTACAAACAAAATGTACATAGCTTTTATTTATTAATTTCTATGCAATATAATTATTTTAAATGTAGCTAAAGACTTTGAGATTTTATTATAATTTTAGCTACAGCTCCGTGAAATTAAGACTGAGATTGAGTATTGATTATCACGATAATGCAATATTTATTCTGTTCTATTATTCTCTATGGCAATGGTGCCGATTATTCACTGACCAGCGACCAGATACAAGCGTACTTGTTTAAAAGAGGTCAGTGCGATTATTGCATTATCAAAACGTTTCGAAAAAAGGTCAAATCTGTCAATGACAGAATGACTTTGAAATAAAAAAAAAAACGAACGACAGCGGGTAACCTGTGTTACCAACATCAACATGCCAAATAGTATCTTTTAATAATACCACAGAGAAAAAAGTTTAACCTAAAATGTTACTAAATACGAATACATGCCATTTTCGAATACAAAATGATAATATATTTAGACCATTTATACTTTTGTATTGTATATTTGTTTGTTACACATACAACATTTCAACTGTTCCAATAATAAAAACTCAGAAGGACGTTTCGTTCTAGAGTTTGGCCAACGAAAGCTGACATCGAATTATTTTATAAACTTTTTTTTTAACTTTTAGAATGAAACCTTATCTTAGGTCTGAAACTAGAGAAATATGGGTCAGAGGACATCAGCAAATTATGGATAATATCCTCATTTGTTGCAATTCTGCTTGTTTTCCGTGAATAGAAAGGTTCTGAATTTTTTTAAATCTTTGTTGCGAGCTTCAGATGCCTCTTCAGAAAGTTTACCGATTGAAATAAAGTAATTGTACTCAATTATTTCGGCACCATGCTTAAGTAATTTATGCACACTTGCGGGCATATAATACCATGCATAGAGCTCAATATATCTATGAGCTGTTGTAGCACAATACTGCCGGAACTTGTCCACGTCTAAAAACTCTCCACATGAGACTACCTGAAGAATCACTCCAAACCTTCTAATGTGTTCTTCATCAACACCCGTGATCTGCGCAGTCACTTCGGGATTATATCTGGGGGCACGGTAGTGCCCCCGCCAAGACGAGCCAAGCGAAGCGCAAGGGCACTACCTACCTTTTCTCGAAGTGTTTCGTCGTTTTTTTGAACCCTCATAGAGTTGGTTTCCGATGTACCAGATAGTTCATATTCTCAGGATATGATGTCAATAATAGACGAATTTAACATACAAAGTCTCAATTGAATAGCTCTAATACTTTAGATTTTATTGATATTGTTACGAGCTTGGGGTTCGTTACAATTAAAAACTGCCGATTTAATAACCAAAAATAAACACTTTTATTTAAAAACAATTACAACTTTACACTAATTATGAAACACAATTGCACTACTGATCACTTCTAAGTCGCACTTGAAGATCGCTTTCCTTTCTATGTTTTCGCTTGTATCGCTTATCCAAGACTGTGTCGGCTCGCGGAGCATTCCCGCCTTATATAGGCCTCACATTGTTCTAGAACCTTCTATTGTAGAAACATCTAGAATGTTCGAGTACATTCCGGCCCCAACTGACCAGATTTCGATAGTTCTAGAAAGTTCTATCATCGAAACTTCTAGAAGGTTCTTGACACTAGTTCTTCTACTCGATACTAGATGGCGCTAGTGGTAACGAATATCAATTGTGGCGCGCAACACTGCCCCCTCCTAAGACATGCTCGTCCCGAGCATTATCGGCCCCATAATAACGCGCCAGTCGATCCACATGGACGATCTTAGGAGTACCTCTTGCACCTTTCTGTATCCGGTAGGTTACGTCATTGATCTTTGTCACAATCCGGTACGGTCCGTCCCATTTAGCTTGAAGCTTAGAAGATTTCCCTTTGCTGCGGACTGGATTGTGCAACCACACTAGTGAGCCTTCGTCGAACCCTTTATTGTTCATTTTGCGGTCATAACAGGGTTTTCATCTTTTCAGACATTTGCTGGCCCGATTGTCTGACGTGCTCATAAATGTCATTCATTTTGTTCCGCAAGTCATTCGCATAATCGGTTATACTGCGTGGGGCATCAGGTGGTATTCCGGTGATCAGGTCAGCAGGCAGTCGTAATTCTCTTCCAAAGTTTGCGAAAGCTGGTGTCACCGATGTACTTTCATGAACAGCGCTTCGATATGACAACAAAAACGGTTGTATGTGCTTGTCCCAATCTCGTTGCCGATTTTCCACAACTTTTGCCAGGTATCTCTCCAATGTCTGATTAAATCGTTCCACCATTCCATCAGATTGTGGGTGGTAAGAAGTTGTTCTTGTTTTATGAGTACCCATAACTCGACAAGTTTCCTGGAATATTTGGGACTCAAAATTCCTTCCTTGATCACTATGAATCTCCAAGGGTACTCCAAAACGGCAGAAGACTTCATGAACCAGTTTATCTGCAACCGATTTTTTTAACCGATTTTAATCAAATTTGTACACCGTGTGCAGTTTGATCCAACTTGAAAGATAGGATAGAAAAAAAAAAAAACAAAAACGTTAGCCACAGCAACGCGTGGCCGGGTCAGCTAGTAATATAATATATATAGATAGGTTATTAAGGAATTCTTGAATACATTATTGCGGCTCCATTTTTACCATGACTAAATCTTCAAAATATAAATTTTTAATTAATTCATACGATTTAAATAAGGTCGTTTTCGTCAAGATCAATAGTCACATAAGTTTATTCTCTATCAGGGCTCAATACTTCATTTGAAGTACATTACTGCGTAATACAACATCGTCCAAATATGCATTTTTAATTCATTCATATCTTTTGAACGGGGAAGTTCGGGGTCAAGGTCAGGTGGCTTTGGTATAAGCTCGGCAACAATACCTAAAAGTTTTAGCTTTACAATCCAAGACAGACATTAAAAAAAACTCGTAACTACTAATTTATTCAATTTACTCGACAAAACTGTATACTTGAAACTGTAGTGTGTTAGGGTAGGTTAAGGTAACCTATTAAAAACACTACTTTAAAAGTAAATATAAATGTTTATTAACATAGAATATTACAACATAAACTAACACAATTAAAATGCGCGGCGCGAGTTATAAGACGACATGCATTCGCCGTAGATGTTTGTAGCGGACTAGTGAGGGCGTCCGAGGGGCGCGGCCGTGCGCGGGAGACGCAGGCAGCGGTGCGGGCGGCGGCGGCGGCGGCGGCGGCGGCGGCGGCGATCCGATCGTGTCGTTAGGTATATCGGCGTGCGGCACAGCGCTGGCGCAGGGCTCCGCTAGCCGCGGCGCGCGTGGCGTACGGTCGAGCGGTAGGTAGGCAATAAGTAAGGCGGTGTACAACAAGTGAAGTTATTAGGCCGTGTACTCACGGCTGTAGGTATTTAATTCATGTAATTGTATTACTGTTGTGTGTAAGATGTATGTAAGTATTTGTGTTGTGTGTAATATGTATGTATGTGTTTGATATTTATGTGTGTAAGTATGTCTATGTATAGCCTACATCACTCCCCCGCTGAGACCGGTTCACGGGCGATAGTGGCGCGGAAATGTTACGGTTCTTCCGCTTCTTGTTTTTATTTCAGGCGATGATGGTGCTTGCGACAATGGTGGTGGTGTTTTCGGAGACGAGCCATCGTTGTTGTTAGCCATGTACGCTGGTTTTAGCCTATCAATTGTAACAGTTAAATGTTTTCCTTAGACGTCTATTGCAAATGTTTTTGGTCCTCTTTCTATGACTTTGTGCGGACCGGAGTAAGGTGAGTCCAACGACTTTTTTAAAGGTCCTTTTCGCAGGAAGACGTAGCTGGCTGTACTAAGGTCTTTAGGAACATAAAACATTTTCTCACCATGGGTAGATGTTGATACAGGTGATAGTTTTGATATATGTTTTCTCAGTCGTGCTGCGAAATCTGCTTCATCTATTATATCATGGGTGGTTGATGGCTTCAAGATCTCACCAGGTAAACGAAGTGGCTCGCCGTACACCAACTCAGCTGTAGAGGTTTGGAGATCATCCTTCCAGGCGCTCCTCATTCCCAGGAGTACAAGAGGAAGTACCTTCGACCATTGCGCGTTGTTATGGCACATTATGGCGGCCTTGAGTTGTCTGTGCATTCTTTCTACCAGACCATTGCACTGTGGGTGGTAAGCTGTCGTAGGACAATGGTAGGCGCCTATAATTGACGAGATGCACTGGAATAGTTGAGAGTCAAATTGTTTCCCGCGGTCAGTCGTAATCTTCTCTGGACAGCCGAAGCGCGCGACCCAGCCCGAAATGAAAGTGCTAGCGCAGGTCTCCGCTGTGATGTCTGCTAGAGGGTAGGCTTCTGGCCATCAAGTATACCTATCTATAGCTGTGAAGCAGTACCTGAAACCAGAAGAAGGTGGCATAGGGTCTATTATGTCAAGGTGGACGTGGGAAAAACGGTTGGAAGGAACAGGGAATGGTGACAGAGGAGAGTGGGTATGGCGGGTAACTTTGTTGCGTTGGCAATCAGTGCATTGTTGAGCCCATTGTTTGCAGTCTCGACGAATCTTAGGCCACACAAATCGTTCTGATACTAGTTTAGCTGTTGCGTTGGGACTTGGATGACTGAGATTGTGTAGGTTGTTGAAGATTGCTTTCGAAAAGTTGGTGTTATGAATGGCCTAGGACGAGAAGTAGACTGGTCACAGTATATGTATCCGTCCATAACTTTTATCCTTTCTAACTTTAACGCTGTGTTGCTATTTAGCAAACTCTGTAACTCACGGTCATTTTCCTGTTCGTTTTGAAGTGCTTTGTAGTCGATGGTAGTGTCGATACTTTCCAGTCTTGAAAATGCATCGGCGACTACGTTGTGATTTCCTGAGATATGATTGAGGTTGGTTGTAAATTGAGAGATGTAGTCGAGATAGCGGTTTTGACGAGGTGAGCAATTGTCTCTTTTTGTAGTGAAGGCGAAGGTGATGGGTTTATGATCGGTGAACACTTGAAATGTTCTCGCTTCGACCATATACCTAAAGTATTTTATTCCTTCATAAATGGCGAGCAATTCTCGGTCGTAGGTGCTATATTTTGACTGAGCAGGAGATAACTCGCGGGAAAAGAATCCTAGTGGTTGCCAGCTGTCATTAATTCTTCTTTGTTGTAAGACAGCTCCAATGGCCACGTCTGAAGCGTTGGTAAAAAGTGCTAACTCAGCTTGTGTATCTGGATGCGAGATGAGAGTGGCTTCTGACAAGTTATTTTTGCATGCGTCGAATGCTTCTTGAATCTCAGGTGTTATAGTGATGGGCGTGTTTCCTTTTATTTTTGGGCCACTTAAAACTTGATTGAGCGGGCCTTGTATTTGAGCGGCGCGGCGGCGCCAGGAAGAATTTTTCTGTAGAAAATCGTCGTAACTCCTTAGCATTTTTGGGGAAGGGGTATTCTTGGATCGCCTTTACTTTTTCGTCGTATTCCAGCTGCAGATACATGGTAACCCAAGAATGTTATTTCGTTAACACCTAGTACGCACTTATTGTGTTGATTACCACGCCATACTTTTTTAATTGTTCAAAAAGTTTTTGTAGGTGTCCGATGTGCTCTGTTCCCCTTTTGAGAATACAAGGATATCATCTAAGAACCCGAACGTAAATTCAAATCCTTGCAGAATTTCATCGAGGAACCGTTTGAAGGTCTGCGCAGCATTTCTTAAACCGAATGTCATTGCGGTGAATTCAAAAAGTCCGAATGGTGTTGTGATTGCTGTCTTTTTAATATCGTCTTCGAATACTGGTATTTGATTAAATGCTTTTACGAGATCAATTTTTGAAAAGATGGTGGATCCTGACAGCTGGTATGCGAAGTCGTGGATGTGCCTCACTGGGTACCGGTCAGGTATTGTTCGTGCATTTAAAGATCTATAATCACCGTATGGCCTCCAGCCGTCGTCTTTTTTAGGTACCAGCATAGCTATTCACAAACATACGATTCACTATCGTATCGACAATGACACTTGTTCGATAACCTGATTTCTGAACCGAAGGACCGGTAAAATGCTATTCACAGATCCCTGTGGAAGGGTTTTTTTTAGGTGTGTATACAGGGAACGCTACAAAATGGTAGTAAATAGATATTCGTGATAGAAAATTGTAAGTGGTACATAAATGATTTTTATTGAGTATTTCATTATGCCCATAATGTCTGTTACTGAATGTAATAGTTACTGAATGCATAATCTATAGTTGCCCAACTATAGATTATGCATTCAGTAACTATTAACAAATAAAAAACAGTAAACAATGATTTTATTAATAAATAAAATTTACCTGATTTTTATTATACCTTGCTTTGTAAACTTCAACTTTCTGTCAAACCTGGAAATCTGGAATAATTATTTTTCTGAATTTTGTTTTGAGCTATAAAGATAACTGAGAACTACACGGAAGACAAGGCGGTATGCTCGAAAGACTATAGCCTGCCCTTTGGGCGAATAAAAAAAAAGAAACAAATTTTTCACTTCTCAATTATTATTGAGAAGTGAAAAATTTGTTTCTTTTTTTTTTACAGAGAAATTGTTGTATGTATTTTATCAGTATTTAAACAAATTACTATTTTCTTATTTTCATTTTATAAAACGTGGTACCTAATATTGAAAATGCATATTTTCAGAAAAGAGTGTCATTGGAGCAGCGGCAGATGCTCTTAGCATTCATGCAAGGGCATGAGGACCTTGCCCGGAGCCGTGTTTTGACATTTATTGCTTAGATTACTCTTTTTATACAATATTTTGTTATTCGATAACACTTCCGACAGCAAATACCTGTCGGAAGAATTGATGTCTTCATACCGTTTAAGAACCGTCAAAATTGTACGGTTTCGGATTTGTGAATAGCGATTATAGGAATTCGTCGATAACATTGCCATTCGATACGATACCAAACCGTGTCGTAGCTTTGTGAATAGCTATGCAGGTGTATTGGAGATGACCATGGACTTTCTGAACGACGAGCTGTGCCATTTTGTAACATTTCCTCAAATTCTTTCTTCGCGATCTGCAGACGGTCTGGTGCCAAACGACGCGGTCGTTTTGTTACTGGAGGACCGGACGTTGTCCTAATGTGATGTTTGGTATTATGTATTGGTACACTAATTGAACCAGCTGGTCTGGTTATCTCTGGATAACATCGTAGTAGGTTGAGATAAGGTGTATTACCAGTAAATGTTTTCAAGGACAGCAGTTCGTGTGTTATTTCGTGAGAAGAAGATGCGCCGACGGTCAAGTTCGTAATCGAGTCGATCTACTGTTGTCGTCTGCAGTCGACTAATAAATTGTAGAAACTTAAAAAATCGACGCCTATTATAGGTTTTGAAATAATGAAATTCCAACTAAACTCACGACGTAATCCAAGGTTAAGATTAAGTTGGTATGTACCGTAAGTAGGTATCGGAGTACCATAAGCAGCGACAAGTTCGTAGTTGCATTTATTAAATCGCAGCTGATTACGTAATAACGATTTAGGGTAGGCGCACACGTCTGAACCTGTGTCTACAAGAAACTGTATGCCGGTACGTTTATCTGAGATAAATAGGCGGCCTTTACAGGTAGAGCAGTCGTCAGCCGCCATTACTGACTGCTTTTGCAGTTTTCCGGCTTAAAATCGCAGGGCTGAACACATTTGGTGGCCTTCACACCAAATTTATAATGGTACCAACATGATGGATATTCCTTATTACGTGAGTGAGATCGGCTCTGGCGGGATTTTGATCGGTCGTTACGCCTTGTTGATCGGCCTGCGCGGGAAATATTGTCGACTTTTTGAGTTAATAATTGCACTTGTTTCGTAAGTTCGATCATATTATGTTTAGACATAGTTTCCATATCACTCACCACATTTGCTGATGTCGACGCCACTTGATGACCTGTCGGCACGACGTCGTGAATTCTGTCCGCGAGATCGGCTAATTCATCGAGGCGCGCGGATACCTTTTTTTTTTTTTTTTTTTTTTTTAAGGATGGGAAATCATCCAATGACCCCTCCCGCTCTGGGTGGAGCGGAAGGGAGTGTCAGACTCTTACTGACTAAAACCCATCCGTGTTCCTTCCTTAGCCCTTTATGTTCCGGGGCAGCGGTAACCCTTTCGGACAATCCCGCTGCCCCGGCAGGCTTCGGCCCTAACGGGCCCCTCCGTGTCTGCTGACAGCTCTTTGAGGCGCGCGTGGAACACATACGCGCCGTCCGGCACGGGCCTGGTCCTGATCGGACGGCGAGCTACCCATTACTCGCCGTCCGCAGGCCCGCGCCTACGGTGGCCGGGAGTCGTCACGCGGCTCCCGACGCCCAGGGCGTCTACCGCGGCGGCTGGGACGGGCGGCCCTCTCGGCTCTCTCCCTCGCCCATCCCGCCACCTCCTTCGCTAGCATGACTGCTTCGCAGAAGGAGGTGACTGCCTCCCACTCCCTCTCGCTCCGGACCATGGTTTGAACCAGGGCCGGGCGCGAGAGGTCGCCGCTGCTGCCGATCGCCTCTATGAGGACACGGCGGTGCTCTGCCCAAGCGGGGCAGACCTCCACCGTATGCTCCACCGTGTCCTCTGGGCGATCCTCGCGCGGATACCTGAGACGCGATTATGGACTGTACCTATGTTACTAGGCAGCCGGCTTGACTATATTGTTCTTAAAAATTCTTCTGGCACTTTAGGACCGGCTAGGTGCTGCAGGTGTCTGAGAAACTGCGACGGTTTCCTATCACCCAGCTCTTCGTGTGTCAGCAGTTGGTGAACTTTCTTCTCGCGGGATTCTGAGAGTCGCTTTATAAGTTCCGTCTTTAATTTGCCGTATTTATCGGTCGTTGGTGGATTCACGATGATATCTTCGACCTCTGTTGGATATCGCGGGTCGAGATGACTGACGACGTAATAAAACTTGGTTGTGACCGCCGCCGCCGTAATATTCGAAATCGCGAACTGACCTTCTATTTGGGCGAACCAAATCGCGGGCTTCTCGGGCCAAAATGGAGGGACTCGCACGCCAAGAAGTATCAAATAAACATTTTATTTTTCAAAAATCCTACGAAATAGCTTGTTTTCCCGTCCACTGTGCGGCGGTTAGCTCGCCCGTTGTACTTTTGCGGCTACAGCGGGGTAATTGCGTAACACACTAGTTAATGTGTTTCGGAATTACCCCGAAATTGACAGTTCAACAACATTCATTGCGTTATTTATGTTGTTGAATATACAATTTTTTTTACACATTCATGTGCGCAGCAAGAAACGTCGCGTTAGAAAGAGCGCCAGTACGCATGTGCTTCGGGCTCAATTTTGCAATGCGGCGCGGCGCGGCGCACAGTGGGCCCATACTGAAAATTAGTGGACTTAGGCAACAAAGTTCCAATACCGATGCGATTTTTTTTTTATATGACGTGTTGTGATCACGGAGGTTGTGATATTCCTGACAACTTTTATTCTTATAAAATTTCTTCTAAAGTTGATAGTTTGTCTGAAAAAAAAAAAGATTTTTTTGTATGGAGCGAATCACGTTTAATTTTTTTTCTTCAATTGTGCTAATATGTTGGGTGTGGGACGTAAGTATATCGCATCCAACGCTAGGGTCAGCACCTTTGCGGGCACCCCGTCCGGTCCTGCGGCGGTGGTTTTTGAACGCGCCCGTAAAATCATCGCCCCATCTCCGCATCTGTGACCGCAGCAGGAGTCTTCGATCGTAAATGCTCCTGGGGGAACCTAACACAAGTTACTAAATAAGCGTTTTCTCTATGCATGCATACCCTGAGAAACGCGAAAAGACGACTTATTGCAATTGAACTGTTTTAGGGTTCTGTACCAAAATGGTAAAAAGGAACCCTTAAGGCGAAAGCGCCAAGGTAGCCCGCGAAATTCAATATTTTTTACGTTTTTTGCAATTTGCTGGTCAGTATTAAGTTTTACGTTAATTAAAATATGATTCGCGGCCGTAACAAATACGTATCTATAGAATTATAATCATTAAAGTCATCAACACAAATCTCTAAGACCATATAATCCTACTGAATGACTATTTCATGAAATCTTGACATTTTAGGATTACACAAACTTAACAAGTTGTATTACTAATTATAATTATTATAATTCTGTAAATACATATTTGTTACTGCCGCGAATCATATTTTAATCAACGTACAACTTTATACTGACCAGCAAATTGCAAAAAACGTAAGAAATTTTGAATTTCGCGGGCTACCTTAGCGCTTCCCCCTTAAGAGCGTTTACGCCGTACGGAATTTCATACAAACTTTCAAGCCCTTGTTTTTCGAAATGAATTAACCGATTTTAATGAAACTACAAAGGTCTAAAACATTTTCGAAAAATAGTGTTACAGCCAAAATATACCGATTTTAAAGTTTCCCTAAAAACAGAGATCCTTATTATATTGTCTTTTTTGAAATAAGACATTTTGAAAAGTAACTTTTTCGACCTTTGTATCTTGCTTATGCGTATGCAGTTTCATTAAACTCGGTTAATTCATTTCGAAAAACAAAGGCTTGAAAGTTTTGACATTCCGTACGGCACAAACGTACTTATGGTGCGACTCAGTCTGTCTGTCTGTCACAGCTGGATATCTTAAGAACTAATAATTCTATCAATTTAAAATTTTGAATAGTTTTAGATGACGTTTGCCCTACTATTTTGCAAATAAGAAAGAAATAAAAATTTATTTTTTTGCAACAGGGCCTGAATGGGGGTCTGAAAAATTCAAAGTGGCCCTACTAGGGCATGTAGAGTATCATATGAAAGAGCGCAGTTTGCACATTTTGAAACACTTTTTTTTTTAGGCCGCATAGTTTTCGAGTTTTGATTTAAAAAAAAAATACTGTTCCCCCCCTTATCTCCGAAGTTTGCATAGAGAAAAATCAGAAATTATTCAATGTGATAGAAGTTTATGTAAAGATTACAGAAAAATTAAATCGATGTCTCTAAATAGTACAATTATTCAGAAATCATCAACAAAAGTTACATTAGTTTCACTATCGGTCAAGAGATGGCGCTGATTTAAAACTGCAATATTCTACACCGCAGCGTGCAGTGTTAAAATTCTCTGACGAATATAGAGCTCGCCAATGAAAATTTAAAAACATATAATGATGGTACGGAACCCTCGGTGCGCGAGTCCGACGCGCTCTTGCCTGGCTTTTTTTTGTGTTCCGATTAAAAATTTGGAATAATGACAAATGGAAATGACAATGAGTGACTGGTGTCAAATGACAATGAGTGACTGGTTTCAAAACCACATTTTTTTCGTTGTGCGACCATTATTTAAAAATTTACTCTTTCAGTGTACTTAGTAATATTCTTCAACAAGTTTCACATTAAATTCAACTATTTTCTTTGGATATAATCATGGATGTAAAATATTAGTTTTTTTTTTTTTGTTGTAATTCTAAACATCACTACGTTTTCTCATATCACATCTGACATTGGCAGAATTGTCGACATCGGCACCATTGCCATAAAGAGAAATAGAATAGAATAGAAAAATTTACTCGATTCAGGTGTCCGGGAGTGTATTGGATACTAATATTATAAATTCGAAAGTAACTCTCTCTGTCTGTCTGTATGTTACCTTTCACTTCTAAACCACTGAACGGATTTCGATGAAATTTGGCAGAGAGATAGATTGCATCCCGGGAAAGGACATAGGATAGTTTTTATCGACATACCTCGCGGGCGAAGCCGCGGGCGGAAGCTAATTTTATATATAACACAAGTAAGGCTGTATTGTGGTGGGTGAGAGGGTGCAGGGTGACCCAGCATGCAGCGACTGCGCAGTGCTTTCAGTAGGCACCTACTGGGTAGGTGGGTAGGTATCAATATCAAATAGGTATACCTACATGACCACGAGAGGTGGATACACTTTGATTCATTAGGTAAGTACTTACAACTAATATTTGTTACATAGCATAATTAATAAGAAACGATTTGAATTGGTTCGGAATACTATATATGTTGCTCCAACTCATTGGTTCCAACATTATAAACAAAGATAACCCCGAGAGATATCATTTGAAGTTATCAAAATAAGTAATGATCACGAACTTGCGGATCGAAATACATACCAAAATTAATGTGATTGAACAAGAATGCTGCTGCGCTGTCAAATATAGGTAGTAACGAATTAAAGATCCAATCTCGCTTACATTTTTAAAGAAATGACGTCATCGATCGTAGTGTTATGTTGTGGCAGACCAGACGTACTGGTGTGGGTGGCAACGCGGCTTGCGGAGCCGGCGGGCGGCGCAAGGTGAACCGGTGCGGGGCGCCGCGCCGCATGCTGGACTGCGCACCAGTCTACAGACAATCAGACGAAGTACAGACTGTGGTACAGCGGACAGGCGGAGCGTGTTCGTTATCGCTACTTAGTTGTTAAGACTGGCGCTACTGCTGCGTCATCGTCAATGATTGTGTGGCTCGATGTCCTGTTTGTGTGTAATTCGACAGTGAGGTGGCGAGGTTATCGCCTGGGCGATAGCGCAGCTAACATGAAATTGACGCAGATGGTGCCGCGCCTCGCCGAGGTCAACTGATTTATATTTGTCAAATTAAGTACTTAGGTTTACCTACTTAATAGCGGATTTTTATAAGTAGAAGTCATCCTCTATAGCTTCTATTTGCGCCCTGACCAAGTTAGGAAACGCTAACGCTGATGTGGAAACAACTCTACCGGTACCTACTTGGGTTCCTTATATATAATTATCTATCATAAACATCTAATAGTTACTTGCTAATTTTATTGTTCTTATTGTCTGTCTAAAACTAGGTACCACGCTTGTGACTTTGTTAATAATTCTTATTTTTGTTGTGATTAAGATATTAAGGTTTACGGCGCTTACAAAATAAAGAGGGTAGAAGAAACGTCCACACGGCAGCAGGTGTTCAGCCGTTTGAGTGTGACAACGTCTGCTTCCGTACCAAGAACAACATTAAGTCGATTGTCTACTGCTGCGTAGAATGTGCACGGAGAGGATGACCACGTAGGCTGCGCAGTGCATTTGTTTGCCAGCCACGACTGTGCGCGTGCGTGGTGTGCAAATGTGTCACAGTGCACAGTGGATGATTCCCCATTTTCACAGCATTTCAACAGCGAAGCTAGTGTAGATACCTACACGTACGTAGCTCAGCCGTGGGCTGATATGGAGCTGCGCCTTAATAGTAACTAGACTATTCACTAGCAGTGTCTTAATGTAGCGGGCGCTATTTAATGTAGCGGGCGCTATTTAATGTAGCGGGCGCTATTTCGAATCCTGAACGCACCGAAAAATCCTTGGGCTCCCGAGCGTAGCGAGGGAGCTCTGAAGACTAGAATCCTGAGTGTAGGGAGGGGAATCAAGCTCGCCCAAGACGAAGACATCTTTATCACAAAATACAGAGAGTACAGCAGAAGTCAAACTACATACAAAGTGCGCCCGAGCAACGCACACATAGACATAAACTGTCTAGTTAGAAGCAAGTTAGAATTTGCAGCTGCCGTCTGGAATCCCCATGAATCTACATATGAATTATTGATTGAAAAGGTTCAGAAAGCCTTTCTGCGTTTTTTATATAAAAAGATTTACGGATATTATCCATTTATGTATCCTACTCGTTTCCTGCTGGGAATGTTAGGATATAATTCCCTTTCAGTGCGTAGAGACAGAGATCAGATTGTAATAGCCATAAAGGTTTTGAGGGGCATGGTAGATTCCCAAGAGCTACACAATACTTTGTGTACACTTTATGTACCTGACAACTACCTGCGACATAGGCCTACTCGACGACATCGACTGTTCGCCACATCCCATGCCGGCACTGTGTCGCGCGCGCAATCCCCATTGTGTCGCATGCACGGTGCTTTAATGGAGACAGTCCCGGAATGTGACCTTCCTTCTTTCCTTGTGATCTTCAATGACACACTCAGGGTGATCATGGCAAATTGCCTCATGTTCTGTCAAAGTTACGTTTGTTAGGTAAATAAGTTGTATGTTGTTATCAGATCACTTTATTCGATTTTATTTTAATTTCTCTTCTTAAAGTTATTGTTAAGTACCGTATGTTTGATCTCTGATTTGTTATTTGTTTTTGAATTATGTTAATCTATATCTATACATATAATAAATCTGTAGACGAGACGTTTCTGTACATTGAAAATATTTCCACAAAAATAGTTGGGGTGTTAAAGGATAACCAACAGATGCCATTTCATAAATTTTTGGAATTTTTGTCTGTTTGTCGGTTTGTCTGTTTGTCTGTTTGGATGTGACAGATTATTGATTTGAACAGGGTCAACGTAAAAAGTACCAAACCAATACGGTTACTTTTTATACTCAAATATGGTGTAGAACTCGGAGCAGTGATTAGTTTTTATTTCATCGCAATCGGTTCACTATATCAAAAGATATAATCAATTTAAAGTATTCTAGAACAACTTTTTACGTTTTTAGTAACACGTAACGACATCTATTGGCGCGATATAGTACCTACTAACGAAAACATATTGTTTTTGTGATGTGAATAATCACGTCCTATTAGTTTATGCTTACTTTAATGACGAAATAACACAGATACCTACTTATGTCTATGTTATTTTAAAAAGTAATGATAATAAGATAGTAATGATAAGAAGATAGTAATGATAATGATAATAAGATTATAATATTAAATCTATTCTATACATATAATAAATCTGTAGACGAGACGTTTCTGTACATTGAAAATATTTCCACAAAAATAGTTGGGGTGTTAAAGGATAACCAACAGATGCCATTTCATAAATTTTTGGAATTTTTGTCTGTTTGTCGGTTTGTCTGTTTGTCTGTTTGGATGTGACAGATTATTGATTTGAACAGGGTCAACGTAAAAAGTACCAAACCAATACGGTTACTTTTTATACTCAAATATGGTGTAGAACTCGGAGCAGTGATTAGTTTTTATTTCATCGCAATCGGTTCACTATATCAAAAGATATAATCAATTTAAAGTATTCTAGAACAACTTTTTACGTTTTTAGTAACACGTAACGACATCTATTGGCGCGATATAGTACCTACTAACGAAAACATATTGTTTTTGTGATGTGAATAATCACGTCCTATTAGTTTATGCTTACTTTAATGACGAAATAACACAGATACCTACTTATGTCTATGTTATTTTAAAAAGTAATGATAATAAGATAGTAATGATAAGAAGATAGTAATGATAATGATAATAAGATTATAATATTAAACAAAATCGCTTTCCATTGATGGTTTATTTAGTGGCGCCTGTGGCGCTTAAATAATTTTAAACAAAAAGTGAGGATAGTGTAAGATAATAATAATTAATGTGGTGTTCTGAGCGATAAAGAAGTTAGATAATTATTGATATAGAAAGTTGAGTAACGCAGAGCGTTTTTTAACGAAGTTCTTATATGGAGCTTGCGGTAGGAGTTCTAAGGGAGAAATCGTCAAATAACGAAAAAGCGTTATGCCTCATTTTTCAAAGTAATAGGTAGATAGAGACACACACACACTGAGAGAGAGAGAGAGCTATTTTTCGTGGTTTCCAAGGATCCTGACCCCGGTAAGTGAGGTCAAAAAGAAAATCAAAGATGGCGGTTGCCTAAATTTTTTACTTTTTCGTCATGGGTGTCGTTTTCATGGTTTTCGAGGGTGCTGAAGTCGAGAGTCAGATCAAAATGAAAATCCAAGATGGTGGCTGCAATTTTTTTTATCATGTTTGTCGTTTTCATGGTTTTTGAGGGTGCTGAATTCGATAGTCAGGTCAAAATGAAAACCCAAGATGGCGGCACCATTTTTTTTAAATGTTTTGTCATGGGTGTCGTTTTGATAGTTTTCGAGGGTGCTGAAGCCGATAGTCAGGTCAAAATGAAAATCCAAGATGGCGGCTGCAATTTTGTTTTGATTTTTTGTCATGGATGTCGTTTTCATAGATTTCAAAGGTGCTGAAGCCGATAGGCAGGTCAAAACGAAAATCCAAGACGGAGGTTGCATTTTTTTTTATGGGTTTCGTTTTATTGGTTTTTGAGAGTGCTGAAACCAATAGTGAGGTTAAAATGAAACTATAACGGCTTACCCACCGTCGATTGGCCCATGAACCGTTGGTGAACATTATCTTTAAACCATTAACTTTTTCCAAAGGACTTTTCACCCACGAACGTTTTGCCAACATAACTCTACGTCAGTGAATGCTTTACCCACAGAATGTTTTGACCAATAACTTTTCACCCAAAGAACAAGGCCAACAGACGCCGGGAAAGGTGAAAGTAAAATAATAATAAGACGTAGTCCTTTATTTCTGTGAAAAGGGTATAAAGTAACCTAACCAAGCCTAACCTCGGGGTGCCCTTTGCTCGCTTTGCTCGCTCACTTGAACCGCCATCATCCCTTCGAACCCTACCTGTCCGAGTCGGGGTGCCCCAAGTCCCGAGCTCGCTTCGCTCGCCCTTGCATCCTTAGTTCTATTTGACATGGGTCAAATGTTCTTTGGGTGAAAAGTTATTGGTCAAAACATTCTGTTGGTTAAGCATTCACTGACGTAGAGTTCTGTTGGGGAAACGTTCGTGGGTCACAAGTCCTTTGGATGAAAAGTTAATGGTGTTGACCAACGGTTCATGGACCAATCGACTGTTGGTAAACCGTTTCAGTACTGGTTAAAATGAAAGTCCAAGATGGCGGCTGCAAATCGAAAAATTCGTAGTGTGTGTCGTTTTCACGGTTTTCGAGAGTGCTGAAGCCGATTGTGACGTCAATATGAAAATCGAAGATGGCGGCTGCAATTTTCTTTTTCTTTTTTTATCATGTGTGTCGTTTTCATGGTTTTCAATATAAACTTACACGACTTTGTGTGAAATAAAATAAAATACAACCGACTTAAAAACACACTTCAAAGTGCAATAGACCTTTGGTTTCAGAAGTCTGTAATTTCTTGCCAACGCGCAACGTCTTCCCAAACTAAGGTTATTTTGCACTTTGTAGGGTTTTTTTATGGAAGTCGGTTATATTTTTTTGTAATTATCTTTACAATTTTTTTCTGGTTTTCGGCAGTATAAGGTCTAAATCAAAATCATGTCTAAAGTTTTCATGGGTTTCATCTTCGTAGTTTAAATGGCGGCCGGTGTCAAATATAACCCAAGTTTAATGGGTTGCTTTTTACACGGGCAACTTTATGTAGAAGCTCTTACCATTAATGTATTCTTCCTTTTATCATCTAGATATCTCGATGCATAAGGCATAATATTGGTAGGTATATATGATATCTTCAATACCAAGTTAAGAAATTCTAAATTTACCACAGAGAAGAAACCAAGACTCAGAAAAACAAACTTCAAACTTCACCTACTAATCTCAGATATACTTTAGATAAAATGGTGATATGATTTTACAAGTTGGTATTCTAAGACAGACGCAAAATAAAATAGACATAATTATGGCTGTTTGGTTAGATAATCAGCCTCGAGCAGGCGCTTTTATTTAAATTTATTCTCAAAAATCAAAGTGACACTTCGTCGCATTGTCATTATGAACCATGAAGACGCAGTGATTGCAGTCGAAAGGGCCGTGGTAGCGAACCCTAGGTAAGGAAAGCGTTACCAGGCAAGATCTGATGATTCTTCCTTTTCAATGAAGGAGTGGCAATTACACCTTTCCTAAGCGACACATTACCTATTGTTTTCCGACATCCACGCGAACGAAGTCGCGGGCACAGCTAGTTATGTAATATGTTTAGTTTTGTTTTACCTGTTAATTTCTGTCATTGGCGCAAGCCGTTGTAATTAATTATGGATAACTTATCGGACATCATTTTATTCGCCGATGACACTTCCCTTATTTTTAAAATAAATAGAAAAGATACGGATGTGTTGCATGTCAACGAGAGTCTGGCTGTTCTTTCGAAATGGTTTGCAGCTAATAATCTTTTACTTAATGCAAACAAAACTAAATGTCTTAAATTCTCATTACCAAATGTACCTCAAGTGGGTCTGAATTTAAAACTCGATGGCAAAACACTAGATGCTGTTACGGAAAATGTATTTCTGGGAATTACTTTAGATTCAAAATTACAATGGGGCGCACACATTAGAGCTCTTTCAGGTAGATTAAGTTCAGCTGCATATGCAGTAAGAAAAATAAGGCAGTTGACAGACAGCTAGGTCAACTACTATACTACTACTATATACTATACTTTGCTTATTTCCACAGTATTATGTCTTATGGTGTTCTGTTGTGGAGATCGGCAGCTGACGTAGATTCAATTTTCATTTTACAAAAGAGGGCAATCCGCGCAATCTATAAAACGGGTCCTCGCGAGTCTCTTAGAAACAAATTCAAAGAAATCGATATACTAACTCTGCCTTCTCTTTATATTTTAGAAAGTATTTTTTATGTTCGCAAAAACTTAGGACTTTTCAAAATAAGAAGCGATTTCCATAATATAAATACACGTAGTAAACATGAAATTGTGATACCTAAATTTAGATTAACTAAAACTAGCAAGTCATTTCTTGTAAACAGCATCAGTTTTTATAACAAGCTGCCAAAGCCGGTTACAGAAATTAGCAATGGAAAGTTCAAAACCCTCATCAAACGTGTCCTTATCAAAAAAGCATAATTATAAGATTAAAGACTACATTGAAGACAAGGTAGTGGCTTCCCTGGCACCTCATTAACGGCAGAACTACTTAAATGTCTATTAATTGCTCTCAAATTAAGATGTTTATTTTTTATATACTTCTTTGACATAAACTTTTATTATTTGACATTGTACAGACATTTCAAATTTTTCACCTTTTTATTAGTGGTTGTAATGGCAATCATATCACTTGGTTTTAGTAGGTTTATACAATTTTTATTATTTACTTTATCCTTTTGATGGATTCTAATTTTGTAAATGTGAGGACTTTGTAGTCCTTTTAGATTTTGATCTGTAGATGATTTTTTATATTATCAAGTACCTGGTACTTGTTGACAGGCCTACGCTGTCGTCCCATACCTATTGTAACTTGAAAACATTGTAAAAACTAACGTAACCGTGGAGTTTCTTGCCGGTTCTTCTCCATAGGAAATGACCAATTGGAACCGAGCACCTAGCTTCTGACGTTTCATAAGTGCCCATGTAGGTTTATGTGAAATAAAATATTTTGATTTGATAAAGATATATTTATTTTAGATATATTTTTAGATATATAAGTCACAGTTACAAGATTTTTTTAGCTGAAACTTAAAGGATAAACAATTTAAGTAGTAAAGGTTGAATCACATTACCGTCACTTAATAATAACTCATGTATTGGAGCGTTACATTATATCGTAGCCAGATATTAAATAAAATGGAATAAATCTCTAAGGAGTTGGAATAGTAACATCTAAGTTCACATCAAACTCAAACTCAAAGCATTTATTTCAATTTAACCATTTACAGGCACTTTTGAATTGTCAAGAAGTCGGTCAGTCAGAAAATATGAAGCTAATTGCCCATGATGCTTTGAGTTCATAAAAGTACAAACTACCACTTGGTAAGTTTCTAGGGTTTGTCATTGAAGCGCAAGGTAAGCTATAGGGTTATTGAAAAAAAAAAAAAAAACAAATATTCCAACGGTGTCTACTATAGAAAAAAAAAAAAACCGACTTCCAAAAAAAACTACAAAGTGATAAATAACTTTTATTTCGGAAGTCGGTGTCGTTGGTTCTGCATTTTCGTTTATTGACACCGACTTCCGAAATAAAAGTTATTTATCACTTTGTAGTTTTTTTTGGAAGTCGGTTGTTTTTTTTTTTTGTAAAAAAGTTTTTATTTTTCACTTTTTAGTGAGAGAGTTTGTAATTTATCTAAGTTACAATAGCCTAACGTCAACTGCTCATCACCTTTTACAAAATATTGCTTTTCCCGATGCTGGGACGTTAATTTTTGAGGAGTTCTCCTGGTAAGAACCTGAAGAACTCCACTCCACCACCACACGCATTGTGACGAGCATAAATTGCTTAGCAACCATATTAAAGTAATCGAATCGCAACCCGTGAAATATTTATCATTGATTAGTTCCGATGGCCGTCTGTAGTCTTCATCATCAGCTCCACTTTACCAAATGATGATTTCCGAGAGCAAATGCTCAAGTTACTCTAAAAAATATCCAAATCGCTATAGGTTTGCCAATAAAATTTGAGGGTTTCCCTCGATTTCCATGGGATCCTCTCATCAGATTCCAACTTGCTGACAATGGGACCACCTTGGGAGTATACCCTTCAAGTTACTCTAAAAAATATCCAAATCGCTATATGTTTGCCAAAAAAAGTTGAGGGTTTCCCTCGATTTCCATGGGATCCTCTGATCAGATTCCAACTTGCTGACAATGGGACCACCTTGGGAGTATACCCTTTCAAACAAAAAAATAATTTTCGAAATCGATCCACAAATGACGGAGAAATCGGTGAACATACAAAAAAAAAAAAAAAAACATACATAAAGTCGAACATATAACCTCCTCCTTTTTGGAAGTCGGTTAAAAATAAAATTGCACAAATGAAGCACAAATTAAGACCCACCGTTGTAAAAAAAAATCGTAGTTGTATGTCATGCCGTGCAATTTGCTAAACGTTACCCCAGCGGTATTTTGAATAACTCTGAAACCTCAAGACGCACAAACATTATTTGGGCACAATTAGGCACAAATGATATCTATCTAACTGGCTAGTTTGTATTTAGCTACGACGACCGCTTCACCCTATTTAGGACGCCCAGCTTCTTGGCCGCAGTTTGGGCTTTGTACTCGATGGTCGCGCCAAAGTTGAGACTAGAAGTCAACTCCATGCCTAGGAGCTCGAGCCGATCAGTTACAGGAACAGATGTACCCCGAAAAGTAGGACTCTGGTCGAAACGACTCCTTTTGGCGGTAAAAAGACACGCCTGTGTTTTGGTAGCGTTAAACGACACCAAATTGTCATCACCCCACTGGGAGACAAGGTTTAAGGTCAAATCTGTCCGCTCTACCATGGCCTCTCTCAAGAAACGAACTTCGGCCCCGCTGGCTTTTGTGCTGGACAAGTATCTCTCTGAAACAGTACTGTCATCAGCGTACCCAACAATACCAGGCTGAAGTAGGTCATTGATGTGCAGCAGGAAAAGAGTTGCAGAGAGAACAGACCCCTGAGGAACTCCGGCATCAATAGCCATAAGGTCAGAGGAGCAGCCATCAACGACCACTCTGATCGACCGCTCACTAAGGAAGTCTGATATCCAGCTACAAAAATCAGCTGGGATGCCATAAGCAGGAAGCTTGCTGAGTAGACCGGCGTGCCAGACCCTGTCGAAGGCCTTCGAGATGTCAAGCGATACAGCAAGTGCTTCGCCGTGTTTCTCGATGGCTTCGCCCCAACAGTGCGTGACATACACAAGAAGATCGCCAGTTGACCGTCCTCGGCGAAAGCCATATTGACGGTCACTGAGGAGATCATTGTCTTCAAGGTAGGTCAGCAGCTTACTGTTCAGTACCCTTTCCATAACCTTGCACAGAATGGAGGTAATGGCGATCGGACGGTAATGGGCAGGGTCCGCACGGTCGCCCTTTTTGGGCACTGGTTGTACATTTGCAAGCTTCCAGGATTTTGGCACCGTTCTTTTTTCAAGAGAGAGGCGGAACAAGCGTGTCAACACAGGAGACAGTTCAGGCGCACACTGCCTCAACACTCTCGCTGGAATACCGTCAGGCCCGCTTGCCTTGTTCACGTCTAGACTGCACAATACTCTTCGGACCTCTTTAATGTGAACTGCGATCTCCGGCAACGAGAAGTCACAATGAGGTACAGTGGGTTGTTGCTTGGAGCCAGCGTCAAGACGTGAATTGCTTGTAAAGAGAGAGGCAAATAAATTTGCCTTCTCACTTGCGGAGTGAGCCAGCGACCCATTCAAACTCAAACTCAAACTCAAACTCAAAGCATTTATTTCAATTAAACCATTTACAGGCACTTTTGAATTGTCAAGAAGTCGGTCAGTCAGAAAATATGAAGCTAGTTGCCCATTCCAAAGCGTAGGTACCTATGGAGAAGAACGGGCAAGAAACTCCATGGACACTCTTTTAAATTATATTTTTACAAAAATATTAGTTACATCATTAATGTTGAATTTATAATTATATGTGAGAACGATGTAATAAAATAAAAAAGACGTACGTGTTAAGAGCGTCCAGAGTACAGCAAATAGTACTTAACAAAACAACAATCCAAAAAAAAAAAAAATTTAAATAAGCCGAGGCAGCCAATTGATGACCAGTCCCAACTGACGGCGCCCGTTCACGAACATGACGCATAGATCAGCACCATTCAGCTCAACCATTTTGAAGGGAGCTAAATGATCCAACACACACGCCACCGTCAGCGAGACATTTTAGTGAGCATGACATATTATCAGCCGCCAGGGCACATTCAAGTCAATGAAAGACATATTATTACCCGGTAAATGGTAGCTCACATAGAACTCACATCTCATTAGGTTTCAGCATTGGAGGTAAAGTGGGACGACAGAAGTTCGCTTCAACCGCTTTAGACAGGGACCAGAACTGTTTACTACCCGGAGGGTGCGATGCAAGTTTGGTCCCAATACGTCCGACATGGTCAAAACGCGCCCCACGCAAAACCAGCTTGCAGACCTTAGCGGCAGAATTAAAGGCTCTTTTCTTCGCGCGAACCCTACCCAACCCTGCTCCAACTTTGCGGTCGCGGGCCTTGACCCAGAGTTAACATTTTCGAGCAAGTGTTATTCGATCTCACGTCATTCAATTTCAAGTAGGGAACCCGATAAATGACTGAAATTTGAGTCTTTTTGTTTTTTCGCGGCGATCAACCAAATCTTGTTTTTCTAGTGTAACAAAAGAAACTTATTTGACACGCATATCTCTAAACGCAGTCCGAAATCATTTTACTGCAGCTAATACTAATATAATAATACTTCCATGCCGATGCCTATATTAACCTATATTTTAATCCATTTATTTTGTAGCTCTGGCTGTATAGAACAGGAGAAAAAGGCAACTCCGCATATTGAAAATGAAAATGAGGACATTATTGCTGACAAGTAAATGCATAATACCTAATTTATTATTCTTATTTTCACAGTAGCTCACATACAGGGGGATCTGGTACATTTGCGCGAAAGAAAAATACGCGGCTCCTTTTGCGCGACTAGACATATCCGCGAATTGACTTTTGCGAGACTAAACACGTGCGCGACTGGACGTATCCACGACTAGTTTTCGGGGGCGCTAATGACGAAAATGAAGTCAAAGTCAAAATCCAAGATGGCAGCTGCGAAATTTTACAAAATATGCGTCATGGGTGTCGTTTTCATGGTTTTCGGGGGCGCTAATGACGAAAATGAGGTCAAAGTCAAAATCCAAGATGGCGGCTGCGAAATTTTACAAAATATGCGTCATGGGTGTCGTTTTCATGGTTTTCGGGGGCGCTAATGACGAAAATGAGGTCAAAGTCAAAATCCAAGATGGCGGCTGCGAAATTTTACAAAATATGCGTCATGGGTGTCGTTTTCATGGTTTTCTGAGGCGCTAATGACGAAAATGAAGTCAAAGTCAAAATCCAAGATGGCGGCTGAGAAATTTTACAAAATATGCGTCATGGGTGTCGTTTTCATGGTTTTCGGGGGCGCTAATGACGAAAATGAGGTCAAAGTCAAAATCCAAGATGGCGGCTGCGAAATTTCACAAAATATGCGTCATGGGTGTCGTTTTCATGGTTTTCGGGGGCGCTAATGACGAAAATGAAGTCAAAGTCAAAATCCAAGATGGCGGCTGCGAAATTTTACAAAATATGCGTCATGGGTGTCGTTTTCATGGTTTTCGGGGGCGCTAATGACGAAAATGAGGTCAAAGTCAAAATCCAAGATGGCGGCTGCGAAATTTTACAAAATATGCGTCATGGGTGTCGTTTTCATGGTTTTCGGGGGCGCTAATGACGAAAATGAGGTCAAAGTCAAAATCCAAGATGGCGGCTGCGAAATTTTACAAAATATGCGTCATGGGTGTCGTTTTCATGGTTTTCGGGGGCGCTAATGACGAAAATGAAGTCAAAGTCAAAATCCAAGATGGCGGCTGCGAAATTTTACAAAATATACGGTCCATAGTTTTCGGGGGCCCTGATGCTGAAAATGAGGTCTAATTTAAAATCCAAGATGGATGACGCTTATTATGTAAAATTTTACAGCCGCCATCTTGGATTTTGATTTCGATCTCCTCTCCTCTCGGGACGAACGTATGTGACCGCATAATATAACTTTCTACAATTTAAACGACGTATTATGAACGTTATCGTAAAGTATGAAATGGGTGTAATATACAACCTTAGTATACACCTCTGCCCTACCCTTTAGAGAATACAGGCGTAATGTTACGTCTATGGGATTTAGTTTCTCGGATTTTGTCCAATATCCTTTACATAAATTCATAGTTATTGAAATAAATTAATATAAATGTCGCGCAAGCATCTTTCGCGGAAGTGTAGTCGCGCAAATGTCTTTCGCGGAAATGTCAGTCGCGTAAGTGTCTAGTCGCGCCAAGGGAGTCACACAAATTCCTTTCACTGTTTTTGCAACGAATAAATAAAAAATCACTTCTAGGCTTTTTTGTTTTATTTATCACTAGCTTCTGCCCGCGACTTCGTCCGCGTGAAATTTCACCCTCCCCCCATTCACCCTCTTAGGAGTGGAATTTCGAAAAACCCTTTCTTAGTGGATACCTTTATATACTTCACACAGAACACACTCCAAATTTAATGTCTCTATGACCAGCGGTTTAGGCTGTGCATTGATATAATCAGTCAGACAGGATCACAGGACTTTGAATTTTATATTAGATTATAAAAGTAAACCTAATAAAGTACCTACCTAATAAAAAAAACTCAATAACAGAAAATAAAATACCTAAATACCTACGGTCACTACGTACACTATCAAATATACTACCCATACTTTAAAATTAAAATCTATACCTACGACCTTTAAAAATAAACCTAAATGACTCTACCTTAAACTGTACTTAGTAAAAACTAAAAGGAATAAAAAGGTCGCACTGAAAAGCACGTTTTGGAATTGCAAGTAGCAGTTAAAACATACAATTTATAGAATGCTATTATGAACGAACGCTCGCCTATTATTATTATCTTCGTCGTGTACTACGACAAACTTATTATTTGCGGTTGGTACAGTAATCGGGTAAAAAACAAACTTAATTTTGCTTTTATTGTATATTTTTTTCCGGGATAAAAAGTACCTAGTGGTGTGGTGCCCAGGATATTAAAGAATAATTATACCAAGTGTCATCGTAATCGAACCGGTCGTTTATGCCTGATGCCTGAACAAACAGACAGACAAAAATTATTTTAATCACATTTTTGGGTTCTGTGTCGGTCTAATAACACCCCCTGCCATTTATTTTTTTGATAATTTCTCTGTACAGAATTTTCACTTTACAGATTTATTATAAGTATATGTAAAGAAGGGGATGTGTGAGGCTATCAGTAGTGTGTTCTGCTGAGGCTGGGCGTAGGTGCAGTGTAGAAATAACACGGAGGTACAAAATATCTGTAGTGTAATCGGCGTTCCACAGCGAACAGGGGCTTACATGACGGTTACAACGTATTTTATAAGCGCGTACAATCAATGTTGCTAACTTAAAAAAAATAATAATACAACTCGATACAATTAAAAAATTAAACATAATAAATATGAGCAGTAATAAAATCAATAAGTAATTATTAATTGACTAGAAATCAATCCGAGGAAATAGAAAATACATGGCGGTGACATCACTGCTTCTGCTGATGCGTAGTCTCCTGGGAAGCTCCCTGCGTTTGTAACATATAGATTTGTAATTCGAACGAATATTTAAACACTACCAAAACAACTAATACCTATTTTATAAAATAACAACAAAAGAAATTCAAATAAACTATTGAAAGACTAAAAGTCGCGCTGATAAGCACGGTTTGTTAATATCAATTTTTGTCTGTCAATAAGGTCGAACGCTCTGAACGTTGATGCGTTCAGAGCGTTCGACCTTATTGTCCAGCCAAATATTGAATGAAGCTCGCGCTTTTTTTTTTTTTTTTTTGTTATGACCACTCGCAGTTTCAACTCGCTAAGGTTGCCTTACTGCTTAACCGGACTATCCTGTGGTGGCCAAAAATTACTTTAAGGCCCCCAGCCAGGGCTTACAAACTAAGGATATTAATTTAAATGGGCTACACTAAGGGCACCCCCTGTGGGGTTCGGGCCTCGGCTTAGTGAGTCATTGATGGGAGGGCAGCAATGGTCAGGCTGGGTCTGGTTATTATTATTTGGGGAGTTTAAAGCTACTTGCTCAGCCTCGCGGGCTGGCTTGTCGAGCAAGAAGCTCGCGCTCGAACCTCCCGCCTTTTTATACCCTACCGCCACGACCCGCGTCGAGCGCGGCAACCGTTACACAAAAATAATCCTTATGGCATGATTCAGTATTCACGCGTATTTCATGTATAAGTTTGGTGTTTCTATACCGATTACTATGATTCTTTTTTTATTGAATAGGTAATAATATTAACTTCTTTTAATTAGGGATGAGTGAGAGTATTATAAACGTAAAAGTAAACAAATATAATCAGAAAGCTCCGAACTGCTAAGCTATCGGGAGTTACACATGTTATTGTGAGTCAACCATAAAAGATAGACATATGCTGTTGTGGGATATTTTTTAGATAATTTTATGTAGAACATTTCCGTCGTAAATTATTTCTATGTAGCTTGAACCATTAAGGCTGCACACGCGACGGAAGCTTAAAAAATGGAGCAAATTCTCCCGTTTTCCCAACATTTCCTTTCACTGCTCTGCTCCTGTTCATTGTAGCGTGATGAAAAGTATACTATAACCTCCCCCAGGAGTATGAAGAATAATTGTACCAAGTTTCGTAAAATCCGTCGAGTAGTTTTTGTTTCTATAAGGAACATAGAGACAGACAGACAGACAGACAGACAGACAGACAGGCAAAAATTTTACTGATTGCATTTTTGGCATCAGTATAGATCACTAATTACCCCCTGATAGTTATTTTGAAAATATATATCATGTACAGAATTGACCTCTCTACAGATTTATTATAAGTATAGATTATAATTATGTTTCAGTTCTGAAGTGATTGGATCATTTACAAAAGAGGTTTTAGGTTTTTGTCATCTTGTTATTATTTTAAGTAGGTATGTCTATATTTAATTAGTATTTCCTATTCATGTATGGACACCTTTATTAGGTAAGTACTTACGTAAATATATGTAGATACCCGGTCTATCTATTCATACACGAAACAACTTTACACAAACAACTTTTAGCACAGAACATGAAAACGTGAAAAAAAAAAACCGCTGTTCCCTGTATTTATGTTCGCATAACTCGTCAAAATGTAGGGAACAGCTGATTTTTTTTTCGAGGTTTTAAAGTTTGATCATTGAATTTATTATCAAAATATTACCTTATTTATTAACACTACATTGAAATAAAAATGGATAGTGATCAAATATCAGTCAGGATTATCCTCACCATCTGAAACGTATTGGTTACCCTACGAAATTACGTGCATGCAGTTGCGGGGTCGCGGGGCGTGACGCTCGCTCCTCCCATTCGCTCAAGGTCGCTGTCACTTAATGTCGCCTTAAAAGTCGGAGTATAGGTATCTTGCGTGGTCGCCATTTTCAAAATGGCGCGACAGTAGGTTTACCACGGATCTTCAAAGGCCTTTGTATATTTCACAGTTTAAAAAAAAAACGGAAAACCAAGTTAATTCTGCGGTTGTGACGGAAAATATATACCTACCAAAAAGTATTGGCTTATACAGGGTGGCCGGGTGGCCATGCACATCGACGCGCAAACTGTAATCATGAACTCAACACAATCATGATTCAAAAACAGTCTGCTGTTTTATAGAAAAGTGAAATAGTTACGCGGTCAAAATGTATGGAACAGCTCATTTTCTTTTTAATAACTGATGGTTCAGAATCATGTTAAGGCGACATTAAGTGACAGCGACCTTGAGCGAATGGGAGGAGCGAGCGTCACGCCCCGCGACCCCGCAACTGCATGCACGTAATTTCGTAGGGTAACCAATACGTTTCAGATGGTGAGGATAATCCTGACTGATATTTGATCACCATCCATTTTTATTTCAATGTAGTGTTAATAAATAAGGTAATATTTTGATAATAAATTCAATGATCAAACTTTAAAACCTCGAAAAAAAAATCAGCTGTTCCCTACATTTTGACGAGTTATGCGAACATAAATGCAGGGAACAGCAGATTTTTTTTTTCACGTTTTCATGTTCTGTGCTAAAAGTTGTTTGTGTAAAGTTGTTTCGTGTATGAATAGATAGACCGGGTATCTACATATATTTACGTAAGTACTTACCTAATAAAGGTGTCCATACATAAATAGGAAATACTAATTAAATATAGACATACCTACTTAAAATAATAACAAGATGACAAAAACCTAAAACCTCTTTTGTAAATGATCCAATCACTTCAGAACTGAAACATAATTATAATCTATACTTATAATAAATCTGTAGAGAGGTCAACTCTGTACATGATATATATTTTCAAAATAACTATCAGGGGGTAATTAGTGATCGATACTGATGCCAAAAATGCAATCAGTAAAATTTTTGCCTGTCTGTCTGTCTGTCTGTCTGTCTGTCTGTCTCTATGTTCCTTATAGAAACAAACTACTCGACGGATTTTACGAAACTTGGTACAATTATTCTTCATACTCCTGGGGGAGGTTATAGTATACTTTTCATCACGCTACAATGAATAGGAGCAGAGCAGTGAAAGGAAATGTTGGGAAAACGGGAGAATTTGCTCCATTTTTTAAGCTTCCGTCGCGTGTGCAGCCTTAATGGTTAAAGCTACATAGAAATCATTTACGACGGAAATGTTCTACATAAAATTATCTAAAAAATATCCCACAACAGCATATGTCTATCTTTTATGGTTGACTCACAATAACATGTGTAACTCCCGATAGCTTAGCAGTTCGGAGCTTTCTGATTATATTTGTTTACTTTTACGTTTATAATACTCTCACTCATCCCTAATTAAAAGAAGTTAATATTATTACCTATTCAATAAAAAAAGAATCATAGTAATCGGTATAGAAACACCAAACTTATACATGAAATACGCTAATAAGCCATCGCGCCGTCGCGCGTGAATACTGAATCATGCCATAAGGATTATTTTTGTGTAACGGTTGCCGCGCTCGACGCGGGTCGTGGCGGTAGGGTATAAAAAGGCGGGAGGTCCGAGCGCGAGCTTCATTCAATATTTGGCTGGACAATAAGGTCGAACGCTCTGAACGCATCAACGTTCAGAGCGTTCGACCTTATTGACAGACAAAAATTGATATTAACAAACCGTGCTTATCAGCGCGACTTTTAGTCTTTAAATAGTTTATTTGAATTTCTTTTGTTGTTATTTTATAAAATAGGTATTAGTTGTTTTGGTAGTGTTTAAATATTCGTTCAAATTACAAATCTATATGTTACAAACGCAGGGAGCTTCCCAGGAGACTACGCATCAGCGGAAGCAGTGATGTCACCGCCATGTATTTTCTATTTCCTCGGATTGATTTCTAGTCAATTAATAATTACTTATTGATTTTAATACTGCTCATATTTATTATGTTTAATTTTTTAATTGTATCGAGTTGTATTTTTTTTTTTTAAGTTAGCAACTTTGATTGTACGCGCTTATAAAATACGTTGTAACCGTCATGTAAGCCCCTGTTCGCTGTGGAACGCCGATTACACTACAGATATTTTGTACCTCCGTGTTATTTCTACACTGCACCTACGCCCATCCTCAGCAGAACACACTACTGATAGCCTCACACATCCCCTTCTTTATATATACTTATAATAAATCTGTAAAGTGAAAATTCTGTACATTGAAATTATCAAAAAAATAAATGGCAGGGGGTGTTATTAGACCGACACAGAACCCAAAAATGTGATTAAAATTTTTTTTGTCTCTATGTTTGTTCAGGCATCAGGCAAAAACGACCGGTTCGATTACGATGACACTTGGTATAATTATTCTTTAATATCCTGGGCACCACACCACTGGGTACTTTTTATCCCGGAAAAAAATATACAATAAAAAACAAACTTAATTTTGCGGTTCGATCCCTAGACCCGATTACTGTACCAACCGCAAATAATAAGTTTGTCGTAGTACACGACGAAGATAAGAATAATAGGCGAGCGTTCGTTCATATTAGCATTCTATAAATTGTATGTTTTAACTGCTACTTGCAATTCCAAAACGTGCTTTTCAGTGCGACCTTTTTATTCCTTTTAGTTTTTACTAAGTACAGTTTAAGGTAGAGTCATTTAGGTTTATTTTTATAAGTCGTAGGTATAGATTTTAATTTTAAAGTATGGGTAGTATATTTGATAGTGTACGTAGTGACCGTAGGTTATTTTATAAAACTGTTAGGTAGGATTAGTCATTCGTATAGATATTAGTTTTTAGGGATTTTGCTTATTTATTGAGTTTAGATTAGTTATCATCAGAAATAGGTTTATTTAGGTATTTTATTTTCTGTTATTGAGTTTTTTTTATTAGGTAGGTACTTTATTAGGTTTACTTTTATAATCTAATATAAAATTCAAAGTCCTGTGATCCTGTCTGACTTATTATATCAATGCACAGCCTAAACCGCTGGTCATAGAGACATTAAATTTGGAGTGTGTTCTGTGTGAAGTATATGAAGGTATCCACTAAGAAAGGGTTTTTCGAAATTCCACTCCTAAGAGGGTGAATGGGGGGAGGGTGAAATTTCACGCGGTCGAAGTCGCGGGCAGAAGCTAGTGATAAATAAAACAAAAAAGCCTAGAAGTGATTTTTTATTTATTCGTTGCAAAAACAGTGAAAGGAATTTGTGTGACTCCATCTTGGATTTTGACTTTGACTTCATTTTCGTCATTAGCGCCCCTAAAACCATGAAAACGACACCCATGACGCATATTTTGTAAAATTTCGCAGCCGCCATCTTGGATTTTGACTTTGACCTCATTTTCGTCATTAGCGCCCCCGAAAACCATGAAAACGACACCCATGACGCATTTTTGTAAAATGTCGCAGCCGCCATCTTGGATTTTGACTTTGACCTCATTTTCGTCATTAGCGCCCCCGAAAACCATGAAAACGACACCCATGACGCATATTTTGTAAAATTTCGCAGCCGCCATCTTGGATTTTGACTTTGACCTCATTTTCGTCATTAGCGCCCCCGAAAACCATGAAAACGACACCCATGACGCATATTTTGTAAAATTTCGCAGCCGCCATCTTGGATTTTGACTTTGACCTCATTTTCGTCATTAGCGCCCCCGAAAACCATGAAAACGACACCCATGACGCATTTTTGTAAAATTTCGCAGCCGCCATCTTGGATTTTGACTTTGACCTCATTTTCGTCATTAGCGCCCCCGAAAACCATGAAAACGACACCCATGACGCATATTTTGTAAAATTTCGCAGCCGCCATTTTGGATTTTGACTTTGACCTCATTTTCGTCATTAGCGCCCCCGAAAACCATGAAAACGACACCCATGACGCATATTTTGTAAAATTTCGCAGCCGCCATCTTGGATTTTGACTTTGACCTCATTTTCGTCATTAGCGCCCCCGAAAACCATGAAAACGACACCCATGACGCATATTTTGTAAAATTTCGCAGCCGCCATCTTGGATTTTGACTTTGACCTCATTTTCGTCATTAGCGCCCCCGAAAACCATGAAAACGACACCCATGACGAATATTTTGTAAAATTTCGCAGCCGCCATCTTGGATTTTGACTTTGACCTCATTTTCGTCATTAGCGCCCCCGAAAACCATGAAAACGTCAGTCGTGCAACAGTCTAGTCGTGGATACGTCCAGTCGCGCACGTGTTTAGTCTCGCAAAAGTCCATTCGCGGATATGTCTAGTCGCGCAAAAGGAGCCGCGTAAGTTTCTTTCGCGCAAATGTACCAGATCCCCCTGTATGTGAGCTACTGTGAAAATAAGAATAATAAATTAGGTATATGCATTTACTTGTCAGCAATAATGTCCTCATTTTCATTTTCAATATGCGGAGTTGCCTTTTTCTCCTGTTCTATACAGCCAGAGCTACAAAATAAATGGATTAAAATATAGGTTAATATAGGCATCGGCATGGAAGTATAGGCATGGGTGAAAGTAGGAAGATAGTTGTGCACGACATAGGTACTGTAAGTCTACAACAGACGCAAAAGTGCAGTCGAAGTCGTACTAAATTTACATACCAAGAATAATTACCCCACAACTATGTCAATAATAGCATTCAAGTATTTTTTGAAACTCTGATCCGGACTGTCCCTACAAGGATGCGGTATGGTTATACTACATTACAATAATTACCTCGTATCTGCATTTACGACTTGAGAATCTTCGTTATTTTGTATTCTCCGGAAACAGAAATAAAACAATTATTATTTAGTAAAATAAAAGTATATTTACTACAATTGAATATTTTTTTTATTTTTTTTTATTTAGGTACACTAATTTAATCTTTCGATAGAGATAAATGATAATTTTATTTCGATTAAAATACGTTACTTACCTCAATAATCTATTTTTTACCAATATAAGGCGTTTCTTTTTTAGTAATTTGGAATTAGCAGCCATTTTCAGCACGAAAATCAAAAGCGATTAAAATTATGTTCTGATTGCTCCGAGCGTTAGCGTCTACCCGTGACAGTGGTCAGCGATGCACTGCCGCCCGTCGCCCGCAAGAGCCCCCGCTTCAACGCGCACCAAGTTTATTCGAAAAAAGAACCCACGTTGATTTATCAAACAAAAAACAAATAAAAACCGTATACTAAAATTTGGGGAATTAAATTGTCTTTTATATGGTGAAAGTTTTATGAAAATACACCCGATAGTGTTTGCGTAATTATCGTTTTTATGTCCGCGGTAGACAATACTTTACAAATTAATTACACTATGTTAAAAAAATATAATTGCAAATATTCACATATCAAATTACGAAGCAAATGGTCTAGTATAACATTTATTTTTTTCAAAGAAATTAGTCCGGTCGATTAGACGTGATGTTGAATTTAAAATCATTAGAAGTCGTATATCTGCGCCTTAAATCATGTAGGAATCCATAGTACTTAACAGGTTGCGCGTCGATGTGCCTGCCACCTGCATAGCAAAGTCAACAAGAGCATCTACATAATAACAGGTTGCGCGTCGATGTGCCTGCCACCTGTATAGCAAAGTCAACAAGAGCATCTACATAGTAACAGGTTGCGCGTCTATGTGCCTGCCACCTGTATAGCAAAGTCAACAAGAGCATCTACATAGTAACAGGTTGCGCGTCGATGTGCCTGCCACCTGTATAGCAAAGTCAATAAGAGCATCTACCTATATATTAGGTCCTTACATATGAAATTGGCGTTTTGTACGGTCGGAATATAGTTTTTTAAATATATATATAATAAAATATATTTAATTAATCAAAGTATGCACCGTAGTTATCTATGCACTTTTGCCATCTCATAGGTAGTTCATTGATCCCGTTACTAAAAAAACCATGGGGGCGAGAATCAATGAACTCTTTGAAGGCGGTTTGGACTGCCGCATCGGTGTTGAATTTTTTTCCTTGTAAGAAGTTGTCCAAATTCCGGAAAAAATGGTAATCTGTTGGAGCAAGTACGGTGGATGTCGCAGACATTCCAATTGTAGCTCATCTAACTTAGTGCTTGTTTGTTGTGCAGTGTGTGGTTTTGCGTTGTCGTGAAGCAGCAGTGGCCTAGAGCGATTGAACAATCTCGGTTGTTTAGCAGCTAGTTCTTCCTTCATGGTTTGCAGTTGCTGACAATAGATATCTGCCGTAATCGTTTGGCCAGATTTTAGAAAGCTGTAGTGAACGACACCCGCGCTAGTCCACTAAACACTCACAAGTAACTTTTTCTGAGTCAATTTTAGTTTAGGGCAGGATTTGGCTGGTTCTCCAGGGTACAGCCATTGCGACGAGCGCTTCCGATTATCGTACAGTATCCACTTTTCATCACAAGTAATGATTCGATGTAAAATCTTTTCATTTTTGTGTCGGTTGAGCAAAGTAACACAGCAGTCGACGCGTGTTTGCAAGTTCGATTCACTAAATTCATGAGGTACTCATCGTTCAAGATTTTTTACTTTCCCGATTTGCTTCAAGTGGATTAATACAGTTTTATCACTTACCCCGAAGCCTGCAGCTATCTCTGAAGTGCTTTGTGATGGATCCGCTTCCACAATAGCCTTTAATTCTTCATTTTCCACTTTGTCTCCGGCCGTCCTCGGGGTTGGTTCTGAAGGTCGAAATTCAGAACGAAAACGTTGAAACCAAAAACGTACCGTGCTTTCTTTTGCGACACCAGCGCTGTACACATCATTAATCCTTCGAGCTGTTTCTGCCGCCCTGGTGCCACGGTAGAACTCGTACTCGTAAATATACCGATATTTCATGTTTTCCATTGTGCGGTAATAAGCGACGCCAAAGAAAAAAAAAAATGAGGAAAAAACAAATGAATGACTGTTTTCAAAACTCAAATGTACCAGTTAAATGAATTTATAAATTTGAATTTGGAATTCTTAACCAAAGAGGAGATATTTCAGATCAAAGTGGTCAGTACGACAAAACGCCAATTTCATATGTAAGAACCTAATATTAAAAAACTTTTTTACAAAAAAAAAAAAAATTACCTACTAGTCGGTTGCTTTTTTGTAAGAAAGTTTTTTATTTTTCACTTTTTAGCGTTCCTTACCTCAAAAGGAAAAATCGGAACTGTTATAGGATCACTCGAGTGTCTGTCTGTCTGTCCGTCTGTCACATCCAATTTTCTCCGAATTTAATGGGCCGATAGGTGTTGTCTGAGAGTCATCACTTCATGCTGCTGAGCTGATGATAAGTGAAAGTCAAATACTTTTATTCAATTAGGCCTATGACAAGCTCTTTCAACAATTACAAGCCCTTACCATCATCAGATGCGTTACATCATTACGAGAAATGGAATGATGAAGACGATTGTTTTCAAGTCCACGTTTATCCAAGAACTGCTAAGTAGTTTCTATCTCCTAACTCCTAACAGTTAAGGACTGCTGTGGCTACCATCGACAGCTCGGTAGCATTATAGTCGGACTTTAGCTGCAGTAAAACGACAGCTTATGTGTAACTTAAATGACAAAAATTGGCATCTTTTTGTTTTTTCGCGGCCATCAACCTAACCATGTTTTTCTAGTACAGAATAGTGTAACAAACGAAACTCATTTGACATGCATATCTCTAAATGCAGTCCGAAATGAGTTATCAAGAAGTGTCATTTTACTGCAGCTAATTTAAAGTCGAAGTATAGGTAAGTGATGACTCTCAGACTCAAACACTTGAATCATCAAGGTTTCATTTGATTTGAGAGAGTTCAACTAACAAACTGTACATGCCTACCAAAGAGGATTTTCCTCGACTTTCATGGGATCCCTTAATCAGACTCTGACTTGGTGAAAATGGGACCAACTCGAGAGCATACCGTTTCAAACCCTAATGTCAACTGCTCATCACCTGTTACCTCACCTGTCACCTGTTGTTTGCTTTTCCCGATGCTGTTATGTATTGAGGAGTTCTCCTGGTAGGAACCAGGAGAACTGAGGCTGATGGTGAAGTCACCATCAGCTCCACTTCACCATACGCATTGTGACAAACATAAATTACTTAGCAACCATATTAAAGCAATCGAATCGCTACGCTACCCGTGAAATATTTGTCATTGAGTAGTTCCGATGGCCAACTGTGGTCTTCAACATCAGTTCCACTTCACCAAATTATACTTTCTGAATGCAAATGCTTGAGTTGTTAATGAAAATTTCAAAATTGCTATATGTACGCCTATAATATTTGAGGAGTTCTCTCAATTCCTCATGGATCCCATCATCAGAACTGGATTTTGACAAAAATGGGACCAATCTGAAAGTATATACTTTCAAATAAAAAAATAATTTTCCAAATCGGTTCATAAATGACGGCGTACTGAGGTAACAAACATAAAAAAAAAAACATACAACCGAATTGAGAACCTCCTCCTTTTTTTGAAGTCGGTTATAAAGTTCCTTGTTTTACTAGTTTTACTACGACACCCAAAAAATGGTAAGCGAACCGTACCTCCTTGTGGTCTCACTGGCTGTCCTACATAGAATCTGATGGCGGTATATTTAGTTTTTAACCGACTTCAATAAAAGGAGGAGGTTCTCAATTCGGTTATATTATTATGTTTTTTTTTTGACTTGTAAGACAATCATCGTTATCATTCCATTTCGCGTAATGATGTATCGGGACGAGCTGGTCCCGCATCTGATGATGGTAAGGGCTTGTAATTGTCGAAAGAACTTATAATAGGCCTAATTGAATAAAACTATTAGACTTTGACTTATCATCAGCTCAGCAGCATGAAGTGATGACTCTCAGACAACACCTATCGGTCCATTCTTCTTCTTCTTAGCGTGTCGATAGCAATCTAAATGAACTCGGCCCAGAATTCGGCTACTTGTTTGGCGCCGTCACCACTATACGTCCGGCGCACCCTGGGCAATCAGCGAGTTATCCACGCTGATTGGCTAATTCTTTCACCACGATGGCAATCCAAAGTCCACTCATAAAACCGGCTCTGTGCGTAGTCTCGATTAACATCGAAGGGTTCTCACGAGACAAATCTGAAATTCTTTCTGACGTCTACCGCAAAACTCACTGCGACGTTACATTCTTTGCGTTCAAGTGACCCATCGAGATGAAACCCAAAGCCGGCCACACATCCCTGGACTTACGCTTATCGCCGAGTTCTGTCACCCGAAGCACGGTAACGCAGTGTTTGCTGCTCCCGGCGTAAGCTTACTATCCACCAAGTGCTCAAACGAAATTCATTATATCCAAACAAATGGTCCATTAAATTCGGAGAAAATTGGATGTGACAGACTGACACACGAGTGATCCTATAAGAGTTCGGTTTTTTTCCTTTTGAGGTCTGGAACCCTAAAAAGTGAAAAATAAAAAACTTTTTTACAATAAAAACAACTGACTTCCAACAAAAACACTACAAAGTGAAAAACAACTTTAATTTCAGAAGTCGGTGTCAAAAAACGTAAGTGCAATACCAGGGGGAGGGGGGATGGGGATCAGACCGGAATGAATCAGCATCATGATGAAAGTATAAGGCAATTAGATATCAAGCCTCTTTACGACGAAAGAGACGCTAATTTAGTTACCTACTGATAAATTCATAAAGCTTATTAGTTCTGCCATTTCGGATAATACGATTATCAAAAAAATTCCTTCTAAAAATAGGATTTTAAAACCGTGGATTAAACCTGGCTTATTGCTGTGCATTAGGAACAGGGATGCGCTTCATCAAAAAGTAAAAAAATCTCCTAAGAATGAAAAAATTACTTATAGGAGATACAGAAATTTTTGTATAAGGATCCTAAAAAAGACTATGATACTCAAGAATTAGCTGAGGCAGGTAATAACCCAAAAACCTTATGGGATACCATCACACGAGTTACCAATACTACAAAAACTAAAACCACAGCTGCACAATTAATTTCATTGTCACCATCACAATCACGTAATAACGTTAATTCATATTTTGTTATTATCGCCGAAAAACTTGCCAATGACATTATAAAAGACAGAGGCAATCAAGCATTGGCTCCGTCACAAGATATACATCTCTTAAAAAGACTATAATTCACCCAGTTTTTAAGGGAGGAGATGGGAGGGAACCCAGTAATTATCGCCCAATAGCTGTTCTGAGTGCCAACTCAAAGGTACTCGAACGCCTCATCAATAAAAGACTCGTTAATCACCTTGAACATTATCACCTAATATCTTCGCAGCAATTTGGCTTTCGCTTTTTTTATACAATATTTTTAGACCAAATAGTGGTTATAGACAATCAAATAATAATTAAAATAACAGATTTGATAAAAAATATAAACTTTACATTTGCCTTTCTTTGAAGACCGACCTGGGGTTTGTCCTGCAAAGACACTCGTATCATATTTAGATATGACGAGAAATTTAAGAAAATTTAACAACCTGTTTATTAGTGCTCGCAAGCCTTACAAGTCAGTTTCCTCGCAGACGTTCAGTAGATGGGTTAAAGCGATGTTAAAAGAGAGTGGAATTGACGTCTCTGTCTTTTCGTCACATAGCACTCGTCACGCTGCGACATCCAAAGCTCACAGTTTAGGGGTTAGCTTAGATATAATAAGGCAGACGGCTGGATGGAGTGGCAATTCCTTCACCTTTGCAAAATTTTAAAATAGGCCAGTCTTCAATTCAGAAGATAGCACAGCAGCTTTGTCACGAACGATCTGCTCTCGTTGATTACGATAGATAGGTACTTGTTTGATCGCGTATATCCAGTTAGAAATACAGCTACTTACTTATACATATATTATCTGATTATAAGTAGGTACCTACTTTTAGAATGAAGAATGTACTTTAGTTAGACCCAATAAGTTTTTTTCTTTTTCTTTTGTTACGTAATATTGATTATGTAGGTTCATTTATGGTATTTAATTATGATGAACAAAAAAAGTATTAATTGAATTACTTAGTCTATTATTTTTCCTCCACTTGCTCTCAATAACTACAAGTAAATAGAAGTACGAATAATCATAATACCGCTAATCTCGAGGGCGAAACATCGAGTGTAATTAATGATTAAACGAACTTACCTGTACGTGAAGTTCTATCATAAGTATACTCAATGTTACGCCCTCGAGATTAGCGGTATTATTTTTGTTAGATAAGATGAAGTGTAGATGTAAGTGTGAGTGAGTGAAATAAGAAGAGCGGTATCTTACAACCAAAAATTTTTCTTTTATTAGGTATATCTATCTACTTATAAATTAATTTACATTATGTATAATTATTATACATATATTATTTATTTATTTAATTATGTAAGTGGAACAAAACAAAAAGGTCTTATAGGTTCGTAGAGGGCGGGAAGCCCACCGTCGCACTCATACGCAGATAATATCATCACCGTGATCCACGTTCAACAAGCCGGCTTAGTCGCAACGCGAGTGTCACCGTCACACCGCGACGTCACAGTCACAGCGCGACCTCACAGTGGCGCAACTTGCGGCACGGCGCGGCCTGACGTCACGGCAGCGCAACTCGCAGCACAGCGTGACGTCATAGTTGTATAACTTTCTAGGGCTCAGCAACAGTCTTGCTGTTCAGCGGCGGGGCGTCGCTGAGGTCGCGATGGCTGCCGCGTGGCGTGACGTCACAGCGCGCCGTGATGTGCGGCACGTACGGGCGCCAGGCGCACATGTAGGCGCCGGTGAACAGCACGGAGCCGCTGAGCGGGCCCACCCAGTACACCTGCACACAATACATGCTACCTGAGGGGCAATTCTCATAATATTAAGAATGTTTACAGTCTCATCTTGGTCTCAATCTGTCAAAAAACCTCGAATTTCCCTACATTTGACAAGTTTTTGACATTTGTTTGTCGCCGAGATGAAACTGCGACTAGATTTTGAACGTTTTAAATTACGAGAATTGGCCTTCTGGTATAGTGTCGTTGCTACCAGAAGTCTAATGGCAACGCTCAGTTTCTCTTTTGTTGGTATATAAGATCAACTGTAATGCCACGCAATCCTTCCAGGACATGAAAGTGTATGTCATTGTCTTCCCTGCATGTGTACGCTTAATGTATCAGTAAAATTTTAAGATAAATGTTGTGCAAGTTCATATAAGTACGTAGATGTGGATGTGTATGTTAGTAATAACAAGGTGGTGAGCCTAAATAACTGTGGCTCAAATGCTATAATAGTAGAATGTAAAACTAGCGCATAAATTAAGCCACTTTACCCCGAGACGTTTATATCCACATTAGCCGCAGGTGAGTCAATCTATACTAATTTTAATGAGTAGATTGCAATATGTGGTTAGTTATTATCGACCTCGACGATTGATCATAATTATTCTTGCCTGAGCAACCGGCAGCGAGTTCGTCATACTCCCTTAGATGTCACTGCTTGCGCGCGCGGTAGCGTCGGGGACCGGGTTGCCTCCTTCCCTCAAATATGGCAAGTGGAGTAATGGCTGATCTATGCGTTATGCTCGTGAACAGGTGGTCCTTGTGGTGACTGGTCGTCTTGCTGAACATGGTTTTATTGTTGTTATTAGTAATAACTTGTTTATTTATTTTTACTTCGATGGTTCTAGTTTATCATTTGTGACAGCTATGTGAACTGAACCCAGCATTACATAAATATGTAAGCTGTCACGCCCTATAAACCCGGAGGCTTATATTTAGGTAGTAATATTTTGTTTAAATTTTTATTTATTATTTTTTGCTTGAGGTCGTATGGTTTTTATTGTATTTCTTGGTATATTGGCGTGGTTAGCTGACATAAATGGCAAATCATTTAATTTAGTCCTCTGTGTCTTGTAATGTTAATTACTTTGCATAAGTAGATACCTAGTATTGTATACAATTAAGTATTTTCTAACTGAAGAGACAGCTGTACTGCTGCTGCTGGGGAGTTTGTTGCGCCACTTCTTCCCAGCGAAATCCCTAGGAAGTGGTGAAGGACGGGCGTTTTGGGGGACTGTCTTTTGTAATTTTGACGTTAGAAAAGTGTTGATTCTCAGCCTAATTTGAATAAATGACTTTTGATTTTGAGTAGGTAAGGCGAAAACTCAATATTTTCATACTTGGCAGATGTCGCTGACGTGAACCTACCTGCCAGATAAGTGTTTCTCATCGTGACGTCATTCATAGGGCAGGGCTGTAAGGAACCGTTTCATTTATATCGGTGCCATGTCGGAGCACCATGTGCCCAAGTTGTTTAACATGTTGGCTGCCAGGCAACAGACACAATAGAAAATCTATTGTTCGCAGTCACCGGTGACCGCGTTGGCAGTCAATGAGGTCCCCTGAGTCGCGGACTGTACTGACCCAGTGGCTGGTCCAGTTGCCGCTCCACAGCGCCGGCCCGAAGCTGCGCACCGGGTTCATGCTGGCGCCCGTCAGCTCGCCCTGGAATCATTCACACGAGTAAGTAAATACGATCGCTTCCTTCATTCAAATTTAAGAAAAACATATTGCTCAGTCGCTCTCGCATATATTTATTGTTTTAAATGCTATAATAATAGCAGCCGCCGGTCGGCCGGTAGCGATACTGACCGCGACGAGCGACAGGCCGGCGACGGACAGGCCCACGCGCAGCGGCCACGAGTCACGCGCGCCCGCGTTGCGCGGGTCCCACGCCGAGCAGTTGGCCAGCGCCAGGCAGCCGCCCAGCAGCGCCTCCACGCACGCCGCCTGCCAGGCCGCCAGGCGCGCGGCCGGCGCCGTGACGCAGCGCGCCGCGTCGCCGCGCAGCAGGCCGGCGCCCAGCGCCGCGCCCGCCAGCTGCGCCGCCGCCTCGGCCAGCGCGCGGCGCCGCGACACGCGCCCGCTCAGCAGCGCCGCCAGCGTCACCGTGGGGTTGAACTGCGCGCCCGACACGTGGTCCAGGCACTGCCGCACACGCCGTTTGTTACTACGAGACCATTGTTAAGCACATTTCTTCTGTTCATACAGTAGGTACACAATAATTGTGTGTTGAATCAAAATACCATGTAAAAACTTCTTACAAACACTACCAAGTGAAATATAAGTTTAATTAAGGAAGTCTATGGTTTTGTATTTTCTGTTTTTTCACTTTGTAGTGTTTGTTTGGAAGTCGGTCGTTTTTTTGAAGTGAAAACTTCATTAAGTGCGTTGGGCATTTTTTGAGATGGTAAAAACCATTAAGGGGGGGCATAAAGCCAGAAAAAAATCAAATTTCACCCGCGCTTCCTTGCCTACCCCTCTCATCAAACACGACAAAAACAAAACACAATCCTTTCCCGCCAGCAGAAACTTTTCGCCCGGCCAAGTAAGCCAGAGATTAAAACAGAAGAAGAACTAGCAGGGGATCGAGGGGGAGGGGGGATTGGGTCTCAGGGGATCAGACCGGTCGGTATAAATCATATATTTGTGTTTGAATTTCCATCTTCTGTAATAAGTATACGCAAAATAATCAGATGAAACGGCTCTATTCAATGTAGGTACCTAAGTATGATAGCAGGCTGTGCAAGTAGATATCTTGATAGGGCAATATTATTGTATGTCCGTGAATCTGTTCCGATGCTGGTAACAGATTCACGGACATACAAGTAATACAGCCTATCTATGAATTTCCAATTCTGGATTGAAGGACTAACTTTACTATACTGTAAAAAAAATATCTTATATTAGAGAGCAAACCGAGTTAAATGCCTATACATTTTCGATTCCGAATGAAATTACAAATGAACGATTTTCGGATATTTTCCTGTACCTATTTATGCTGTGAGACCTTGCTTCTTGCCAATTTTCATTATTCTAGGTCAACGGGAATAATTAAAACCTATAAGGTACACCCAAGGATTTAAATTTCAAAATACGCGACATGAATGGCAATTTATGCCAGCTTCTAAGTCAGCGTATTAGAGGCTTGATATTTTTACAGCTCCAAGAAACCGTAGATCTAAGTATTTGATATCAATTTCAACTTGATACGTATTCCTGAGAAAAAGGTACAGACGGATGGACAACGAAGTTATCCTGTATCTAAGGATTTAGATTTTTCCTTTTGAAGTACGGAACCCTAAAAAGCAAAAGCACTTTCATCTAAGTATTATATTACATACTCCTGAACATAAATCACTCAACAAGTTTGTTTTTTTAACGACATATAGGCCAATATAATCGCATCGCTTATCTTATGATTTTTTACTTTGAGCTATTTTAATCAAGCCTTTTTAGAATGACGACGTTATAATGGTCGTATTAAGGACAAAGATGATTGAAAATATCTATCAAAAATCTTAGAAAATTTGTTGCGCAGTGATGAGCAACCCTATTTAATTTTCTCGTAATGGTTTCTCAAATTACAATATTTAAACAAAATGTGATCATTGTTCATTCCCTTTATTTTCAATGCAATTCTTTAGTAAGTAAGAACATCTGTTTATTTTGCATATACTTACTATACGCTAAGTTTGAATTCAGAATCTAAGAATCATGTATTAGTATTTTTTTTGGAACTAGAAACTCAATGTTGACGTGACAAAGTTCAAATTCCAATGTAATCAAATTTTGTTTAGGACCTACAAGTTGGACGTCACTACATCTTGATGAAAAACAGTGTTGTCCAAGAAAAAAATTACATTTGTATATCGTGGATTTTTCTTTGCAGGATCGTGCAAAGTCACTGACCTGTATTATACAAGATAGAGGTCAGTGTGCAAAGTCAATAAATTAGCAACAGTGATACCCAAGTAAAAAATAATATACGTATAATGGATTTTGCACTGTAGTATGCAACGTCAAACGGCATGTGTCATAAAAGCCTTTCCTGCGCGAAGTGCGAGTAGGAAAAAATCCCCGCCGAAAACATTTGTGGAAAACGAGCCCAAGTTTGGTACAAAAGAAGTACATGTTTGTCGGATTTACCGATATGGCATCTATGTAAATGGGTTCCAAAGTCTAAAGTTCATTAGGTTCCTCTTTTGTAACTGTTGAAACTTTAGCTTTAAAAACTTGCCAAGTTATAATATGAACTTTAGACTTTCTCTCAACTCTATAGAACTTAGCACCCATTTAGAGCTTAACTCTTTTATCGGCGAAGCCGACAATCCCAAACATGTTGATCCGTCACAACCTTTACTCATCCTCACCATAAAAAGAAGGCTAGTCATGAGAACACTATCTGTATGAAATATTGCATGTGCACACCGTTTCGTACTTTTGTCCACAATAAACTCATTACGCATTTAATTTCCGATATTTCTTTTGTATGTTCCAATAATAAACCCTTTACGCTAAATTTCGAGTTTCAACTTGATTTAGGGAATAGTACTTACTAAAACCTTATACGGAGTTTGTCAAGAAAAGTGGAAGAAAACGAATTTGGATTCTGAGTTAATCGCCGTAAGGTCTAAAATCTCCAGCACGAACTTTCAAATGAACGCTAGTTGGCTATGTTGCAAATTTTCTCCGCAAGAAAATGAACCGAAATGCAGAACAATGGCGCTAGTGGTACTATACCAGTCAAAAATCTGTCAAATAAAATGTATGTCATCTTGACTTTTCAAATATCAACATTGAATTATTTCAATATTTTTATTTTATAGTTTTGCCTCGGTATTTGTTTAGTTTATCAAGTCTTATTGTTTTTAATAATCGTTTCGGGAGTGGTTTTAGTTATTTTGCCATATTTTCTATTTCACAGTGTCTTTCCTACAAAGTGATAAATTACGAAAATATTGTTTACGTAAATTATATAGCAGCGCAGCCGAAAATTCGAGCGCAGTCCTCTCGACTCAACAGAGCGGGGGCGACTGATTTGTGAAACATATATATGTTTAAAGTTCCCGCAACGTGCGACGGAAGATGATTTCTTCCACGAACTAAGAACGTCGAAAGTGCTATAAGCTTATCGTCGTAATAAAACCACAAATAAAAGTAATAAAAAAAAATGCTTCCACAATCTAAGTCACTTTATATCAATAAATTAATCATCAAATTTTCATTCTAGTAGTCATAAGCATATTAAGTACAAATCGAAAAGTCGTGAAAATTGGAGGTAACTTCGTGATGTTTTTTATTAGAGAAAATTTTACTATTTTGTCTTTCTGTGCCACAATAAGTTTGGAAATATCATGTAGTTATTCGTGTTATTTTTATTTTATACCTAAGTCTCATCAATTTCATGAAAAATCATATTGAAGTTAGGCTATTTTGGTTGATACCTGCTCTTAAACTCGCGACACTGTTACCGTAACCGACACCACGCTACATCGGATGTGTTCGACTGTCTTCGGGATTTACTCGGTTTTAATGTATATCCGATATATCACTGAGTGATGGCAAAGTATTCTGTTTGTGTTTTGTATATCCAGACCATTTAAAAAATACACACGTAATTGTTCAAGTTTTTTTGTGTGTATGTATAATACAATTAACTTACTAATGTGAAGTGTTAATAATTATACAATTTGTTAATGAAATAACCCAAAACCTGAAACTAGTTTGTTTAGAATCGGCAGCAAAATCGAATACAATAATTGTTTCGGCTGTTGCCGCTGTGTTATGCTTCGATAATGGACTGTATAATGATTAATCTGTTTTGTTTGAATCTGAATTTTTATTATTCTGATTAACGATGGTGAGACGACGACTACGACTCGACGACTGGCGCCTCTGGCGGCGCAAAGTAGAGACGCCGGCTCGGCGGTATGGCTCGGCAGGCATGGTTGTTGGAAAGTCCTGCCATGCGCCACCTGGCGGCGGCGGGGCCGTAACAATAATTTTTAAAATAAGTTTTTTTTTTTCCAAAAAAAATTTTTTTTTCATGATATATCTAATACTTTTTAACGACGCTGTACAATACGACTGTGACACTACTGTCCAACGCGATGTAAACAAAAAGCACGGGCGAGGGTGAGGGGGTGGGCAGGGAGAGGGGGTGCTAGAGCTGGCGCTCCACCCCGGCTACCCTTCGTAGTCTCCCTAGCGCACCGGCGCGTGCGGCCGTCCGTCATGCGTCAACACGGGGTAGGAGTTAGGACGAGCATACCACTACAGACGGTGTTAGGAATTAAATGCACTGGATTTCCAGCCTCGTGTTGAGTTTTAATTTACGAAAACGTAAATTACGACGATAATTACTAGTGACACGACAGTGATAAGTTCTTTGAAAAGTAATTTACGAAAACGAGCTTTAACGTGTATTCAACAAGGTGGTAGACATTTCGAGGCATTGCTGTGACAAACAATGAACGATTGTAAATAGGTAGGTTGATGTTTATTTGAAATAATTATATTAAATATGGTGATTCAAATGTTTCAAACACGTCAAGTTTTGTTTACCACCACCGGCTTTTTGATTTTTCTTTTAACTAGCCTTCGCTTATTTTTAAGCGTGTTAGGTTTACATGCAGCTAGTCCAAAGCCTGGAAAAAGTGTGATGGAAAAATTTTAGTCACTTTTCTATTTTAAAGCAAAACATACGCATTGTTTAATAATAACAGAAGGAGGGGATTAACCTCAAACGATAGTGCTCCCGTCACTCCCGTGTCAACGAACGTTTGACAGCGCGGCGTGGCAATAGCGCTACGAATCTGTAAGAAGTAGCGCCACAACAACATTTACAAATATCTTTTACAATAATTTATGAAAATAAATAATTATACGTCATATCAATTTATTAATATAAAAATCGGTTGGGGTGTCAGAGGTTTTGGGTTATTTCATTAACACATTGTAGTTGTATAATCTAATATACATATAAAATTCTCATGTCACATTGTTTATAAACTCAAAAGTTGTCCCGAAAACGTATTCGTCTAAATAAATGATAAAGATCATAAACATACATTTTCGAAATTTTTAGAGGAAAGTACGAATTTCACGCGGACGAAGTCACGGGCTGAAGTTGTGATATATGCGTGTTGGTAGTAAAATATGTTAGCAATTGTATCGCCCCCATACTCAGCTATATTGTGAACTTGTGTTTTGAGTAAGGTACTTTTCCTTCTATGTTGAAAAAGACAATATAAAACCGCTTTATAAAAAAGACGCTTGAAATAACATGAAAAATTATAGAACTATAGCCTTCCGGTATTATCTAAAATAATTGAGAAAATCATATACAAAGTGTAACAGATTAAACGCAAGTCCTGGAAGTAGTTTGTTCATGATTGACTACTGAATCGATTGCAGTAACTTTGAATATAGGTACTTTTTCAAAAAATTATGTATCTTGCCATACTGGTAGCCCATTGAGTCAAAGGAAATTAAATCTTATTTCAAGGCATTAAGACTCAATGTTAAATGCATGAAGTAATGTAAGGGTCAACACGATTTTCTTAGTAATAATTATTAGCTTTAAAGACTTTATGTTTTAGTCATTGTATTATACTTTTAAGTCAATACTTTAATAAATTGGGATGTATGAGGTTTTGCGTTAATTATGTTAAGGCATTGACTGCCAACGCGGTCACCGGTGACCGCGAACAATAGATTTTATATTGTGTCTGTTGTCTGGCAGTCAACGTGTTAAACATGGTACAATAACCTACATACTTACCTTAATAGAAATAATATATTTTTCGATGAGCAAAGTGGCTTTCGTAAGAACATGTCAATTAACCTAGCTATTTATGACTTTTTAAGCATTATATACCCTAGCTAGAGTAGATTCTAAACAGCCAATCTATGCTTTATTCTTGGATATGTCGATAGCATTTGATTTTGTCGATCATGCGATACTCTTGAACAAGTTTGAAACCTATGGAATTAGGGGTCTGGACTTAATTAAATCGTACCTTAGTAACAGAACTCAAATAACAAAAATAAGTAGAACTTGTCCATACACCAATGACTATAGTTCCACGCCTAGGATGGTTAAATTTGGAGTACCTCAGGGCAGTGTTTTGGGACCATTTTTATCTACACTAATACTATAAAGAGGAAATATTTGTATTCTTGTATGTAACGAATAAACTTAAAAACTACTGGTCCGATTTCAAAAAATCTTTTGCCGTTATAAAGCTACATTATCACTGAGTAACATAGGCTATATAATATTTTTAAAAATGATAGGGATCCGTATGAAAACTTCGATAATGTAACCGAAGGTTAACTTCGATAATGTAACCGAAGGTGTGAAAAAAATACCAAAAAAACCTTATATCGCGTATGCTGCGGAAACTATTGACAATAGAGCAAAGTGATGTATGTACTAAAATTTTATAGAGGACATCGATATTTACAAAAACGTCCGCAACAGCATATGTCTATCTCACTATAACCTTTTTTATGATAATCTTTGTTCTAAAATATTGCATTATTTACGAAGGTGTTTTTATAAACATGATATTATTAATTCTTGTCCAAATAAATACGTTATTCATCACAAGAATTTAATTTTGAAGAAAATTGCCCTTGACATCACTTGATTTCAATGAATATCTTAGGAGACATCATAGTTTTAACATAAATCCGCAGGGCCCCCGGTAGCTCTGCGAGGTTTACTATAATTCCACTCTTACTGATCATAGCGTGATGTACTTAAAATAACTTCATATAGTAATGTACTAAGTGTAGCGGTATCCACAACGCCACATGCAAACAATGCGTCATACTGACGACAAGCAAATTCCTGCATCTCGCAAGCAGAGTTTACCGCGCAACTAGCATAGATACAACGGCCCAACATGAATCATCGGGTAGTTTCCCGCAGACGCAACACCCGCCTGGTCGGAGGATCCTCCCTTTTCTATAAAGGATGAGTGAACTTTTAAAAAAAAGATAGAAAGAAATAAAATACATTTATTTAGCACAGACTAGAAGGCACATAATACACATAATACATACATCAGTTACAAAGAATAAACATCAAAATAATAAAGGTGTAAAGTCCGATGTATAAAATTAGCAGGAAAGTGTGCCTCACGACTGCGCCAAAAAGGCCCAGGATACCTACCACGAGCTCTTAACGCGATCCACTTTAGGACCTAAACTGAACTGTTCTTCTAATTCGTACCATGACATTTAGGCCGTGCTATCTGGATAGGTGTGTGAGGTGACGGATGTAAATCAGTTTTATACTGCAACGTGACGTGTGTATACATACTTAAATAGATAAATAAAATAAATTAGTGCCAGATAAAACAGTAACGAAATCTATACGAATATTTTTTTATAATAAACTACCAAGCCACGTTCAAGATCTAAGCCTTAATAAATTCAAATCATTCATTAAACGTAAGTTGTGCCAGAAAGCTTTTTATACCGTTAAAGATTATATTGAGGACAAAAAGGCTTGGGATTGAGCTGCTTCCAATTTTTTTTACATTTTGAATGTTAAATTTTTTTTTTCTATGTACACATTGACATTAATGAATTTTATTTAAACAATGACATTTGATTATTTTGTAAAGTATTATATTATTTTAATTATTGTGCATGTGAAGACAATGTGGGTCACTTTTTTTAATTTTTATTATTCTCTCTGTTGTGTTAGTTTTTGTCTAGGTCTGGCAGTTTGAGTAATTTATGTGGCCTACCCAAATGTCCTTTCTTTGGTATTGTTCGTTGAATCGTTGAGCTCCTTAAGTTTTGAGTTGAGCTACACGATTTCTGACAAATGCGTGCACTGACTGGACAGGTCCTCTCAATCTGTGTGGTTCTTTCCTCAAAAGACCATCTCAGACATCGATCTACATGGTCTTCATATAACCTGACCAAGACTATGATGTCTGGACTTTAAAAGAGACTGTGACCTCTGAGTTTGTTTCGGCCTTTCTTCTCAGAGTAGTCAGATAGGAAACGCCGACCTCATCTAGTTTTATAAAAAATATGATTGACGTGTAAAAGTGTTTGTACAAACCTACTTACAAAATAAAATCATTTATCATTTATAAATAAGTGTGATTATTGAGTAAACATTGCAAAAAATAAACAAAAAATACTATCAGCAAATAAGTGACATTGCCGCATGATAGACCTTCGCAAATAAAGAAATTCTTCGAAACGAGTCAGAACAAAAACCTGTTTTATACGATGCCTAACTTCCATGTTTCAACACATTGTCAATAACAAATTATTAATCCGTGCAGTGTGATCCCAGTATTACAATATTTCCTTTGATTGAACTTGCCTTAGCTCTTTTTTGCACTGGGTTTATTAAAACCAAATAACGTCCATATATAACTGACTTATTTAACCAAACCGTTTTTGGCGGAAGTGTAAATAACCAAAAAAAAAAAAAGGAAAATATACAGGTCTAAGGATGAAAGGAAAGCGCTAGTCGATATAGAAATACTTGTATCTTCTATATACATATAATAAAATCGTAGGAATGTCAAAACTGTAGATTGAATATTTTTTTAAAAGAATACTTTGGGGCGTGATTTACAATCGATATCGATGCCAAACTATATAAATCAAATCAAGTTACATGTTAACACTTTATGGAAATTAATAATTTAAATATGATCATGTTGGCGAGGTTAGTAGTTAGTTATTCTTAAAATTCATAGATGGTAATGTGCATTTTCTTCTTATAAGTTGTATCGTATAGTTTGTTTTGACAAATTCAAGTTCCAACAAAACCCTAAAAACTTGAGGAGAGTTGAGGAAGACAATTTAAAAAAAATGTGGTGTTAAGAATTACAAAAAAGTTATGTTCATTGATGATTATCATTTCTTCATCAATTTCATGTTGTTAGTACAAAATAATCATTGACTGTTAATACTTTTGTTCGGTATTTATCTGTGTGATTATTGCTTGGTAATTAATATATTTTCATGTCGTATACCTACACACATCAAAAGTGTCTAGGGATCAAGCATTTTTATGCGGATTTCTTGAGATTGAGATGTGGCTTTGTAATAAATTTATGATTTTATAAATTTATATGGATCCTTTTTGGTGCATTTCATAATTTGAATCAGGAACTGTGAATCAAATTCGAGTAAAAGATGAAAATCAGCTGTCAATATTTTCCCTATAAAAACATACAACGCATTGAAGACATTATTAGTGCTACTGTTTCCCTACTACTGATTAAAACCAACGTTATTATGGAGCGGCGACGTCATTTAAGCAGGGAAGAAATGCTCAGAGCCGTGGGAATGATAGAAGCTGGTTCCCGGCAACGTACTGTGGCTTTAGCTCTGAATACAAGTCAGAGTGTTATCAGTCGACTTTGGACACGTTACCGAAGCACTGGTACCGTGGCTGGGCGCCATGGAGGACGGTATCGCTGCACCACACGGAGACAAGACCGATACATTCAAATCTTAACTCGAAGAGCTCCAACAATAACCGCCATGATGTTAGCCGTGAGGCTTCATCACTCTTCAGGGAACTTAATTAGCGACCAAACAGTCAGAAACCGCTTGCATGAAGTGAACCTTCATTCCCGAAGACCGCTACGGGTACCACCTATAGCAATGCACAATCGTAGGATTCGATATCAATGGGCTCTTGAACACAGAAATTGGGCAGAAGAACAATGGCGTTTCGTGTGCTTTTCTGATGAGTCTCGTTTTGGTATGAGACCGGATACAAGACGTATACGACACTGGAGAACCCCTGGACGCCAACAGCGATTAAAATCCTGCCAGGAAGTCCATCCTTATAGTGGTGGAACCATCATGGTATGGGCGGGTATTTGGATCGGCGGAAGAACTGAGTTGATTTGGATCAGAGGCAACCTCAACGCTCAAATTTATGCTGAGACGATTGTATCAGACGTCATTGTTCCTCTACAAGTGCAAATCGGTCCCTTATTTCAGTTAATGCATGATAATGCACGACCGCACACCGCAAGAGTTGTAAGACAGACTCTCGCCGCAGCTAACATCAATGTCCTGCCCTGGCCTGCTCAGTCGCCAGACTTGAACCCGATTGAGCATGCATGGGATATGCTACAGAGAAGAGTTCTGCCGAATATGGAGGGTATCCAGTCGCAAGAAGACCTTTTTTTGTTGTTGCAACGAACATGGGCGGCCATTCCACAGCGTGATTTGGATGAACTCATTTTGAGTATGCCAAACCGATGTTCTTGTGTTGTTAGTGTTCGCGGTAGAAACACGGATTATTAATTGTTTAAGTTACCCAATAAAATTTTAAAGAAAACTGTTATTTCAGTCTTTTTTTCGAACTTTTGTGTTAGTGGTTCAAATGTCAAAAATCCCTTTATTAGGAAAATGGCAAATTTCTTTATTAATGCAAAGGTGACTTGGTTTATCGTTACTGTGACAAACGAAAACACTTTATTTGATGAATCCTTAAAGAAAATTTTAATTAATATCAATCAGGAGAAAAGTTATTGCAAAAATATATGTTGATCCCTAGACACTTTTGATGTGTGTAATTATAAACTTAAATGTGGCCTTCTGGTCCAGGTCATCTCGCCATCTCTTTCAAGGCCGGCCTGGGCGGCGGCATCCACCTTCAGGCACCCATTATGTGGAGACTTGCCCAGCGGTCATCATGCATGCGGGGAAAACGCTTCCCGTGGTGACGCAGGGATCGAGGGCTGACGAGGTGAATGCTTTGTTGAAACGATCTTAGTTGTGGTCACGAGTTCGTACGCTGCGCTTGACCATTAATATGAGAGCTCGGCTCGGCGGCAATGCTCGTGCTCAAGAATTCTCCGATGTCCTTCTAAGTCTTGGCGAAGGTACTCTACCAGAAGAGAGAGGTGGACAGGTGGTGCTTCCAGAGTCTCTCGGTAGAGTGGTATCCAGCTTAGAAGAACTCATTCGCTGTGTGTACGGGGACATCAGTAGTATACCGCACCAGCAGAATTCTTGGGTGTGTGAGCGGGCCATTTTGACGCCCAAAAATGATCAGGCTGCAGCAATTAACGAATGCATTCTCTTGGAAATTGAGGGGAATGAAGTGGTCTACACCTCGATAAACACTGTTGTCGAGCAAGATGATGCCACACATTATCCCGTGGAATTTCTGAACTCCCTGTCAGCAAGTGGACTTCCAACGCATACCATCAAGCTGAAGGTCGGTGTCCCGATTATGCTTCTTCGGAACCTATCTCCTCCGAAGTTGTGTAACGGGACCCACCCTAAAGTCATCTCGCTCCACAGACACACCATTGAGGCGGAAATTCTTACGGGTTGTGGCGTCGGCGAGGCAGTATTTATATATTTTCCCGTTCCAGTTCAAGCGCGTACAGTTCCCCGTGAGTGTTTGCTTCGCGATGACCATCAATAAGTCGCAAGGGCAGACACTGAGGGCAGCAGGTGTCGGCCTCAGGACGAGTTGCTTCTCACACGGGCAACTGTACGTCGCTTGCTCCCGCGTCACCAGTCCCGACTCTCTTTACATTTTGGCTCCTGGCAGCATAACTACCAACGTAGTTTATAGGGAAGTGTTGTAAGGTATCATACCTTTGTAAGTATTTTTACTCTTTTGTGTCCTGGAATGTATTCCTGCATTATTTTCTCTATTTCCTTCAGTCACATCTTATGACTGAACTCAGCAGGATTCCCATATAACTCTCTTCACTTGCTTCGCTTGCAAAAAAAACTTATATTTTAATGCTATTTTAAAAGTTGTTTACTTATAATGCTATAGCGACACTGGCATCTTAGGTATTTTTGGTGCTGTAGAGCCTTCACGCAGACGAGTCGCGGGCAACAGCTAGTAATCTATACTTATAATAAATCTGTAGAAGTGAAAATTCTGTACATTGAAAATATCAAAAAAATAAATGGTACCCCGGTTATTACTAGACCGACACCAAACCCAAAAACGTGATTTAAAAAAATGTTGTCTGTCTGTTTGTTCAGGCATCACGCAAAAACTACCGGTTCGATTACGATGAAACTTGGTATAATTATTCTTTAATATCCTGGGCACCACACTGGGTACTTTTTATCCCGGAAAAGTATAATATATACAATAAAAAACAAACTTAATTTTGCGGTTCGATCCCTACCCCCGATTACTGTACCAACCGCAAATAATAAGTTTGTCGTAGGTTACGTCACCCGCAGTGGAGTTCACTAAAGGGCGCTGCACACGGCTAAGATACTATAATATTTTATCTTAAGATACAATATCGCTCGCCATACAATTCAATGGACTATCACACACGACGAAGATAATAAATAATATTTCATATTTTGCCGTACGGCATTTCATACAAACTTTCAATTGCCCTTGTTTTTCGAAATGAATGAACGGATTTTAATAAAACTTTATACGCATAAGCAGGATACAAAGGTCTAAAAGTTAGCTAAGAACATTTTTTTGTTTGTTTGGACGGGCTAATCTCTGCAGCCTAATTGCGTAACACATTATCTGGAAATGATTCAGACTGATCGGCTTAGTTTCCACCACAGTTGGCTTCATTTTACGCGTTTCGTATTGCGTAACTTAACTATCGTCTGATACCAATTTCTCATTGGAATGAAACGATAAAGAATGAACGATTTGTGCTTATAGAGGCTATTATTCGAATTGCGTAATCATTTTGACAGCTGTCAGTTGGTTTCAAACCAACTAGAAATTTGATTCCGATACCGAAGGCAACATACTGCCCGCATTCATTTTTCTTTGTACATTAATTTGGGATTTACTCATAAAATCTCCATAATTATTACGAAATTAGGTGAGCGAACACCTTTTAGATAAATTGTGAATGTGTGTTTGTGTAGAACTGCAACATTAAATCTATATTTTTGGTATTTTAGATACCGGCAATATCCTAGGCAGCCGCACGTAAGTAGTGCTAGTAAAAATCACTTTTGGCTATCTCCTAATTTAGTTTTATTATTGTTTCAGCTTCCACAATGTCACAAGGTTATTTGTTGCATATTGCGGAAGATCAACGTCTCAAAGACGGGTTTATGATAAGCCGCAGACTTTTGAGGAGTCCCAGCAACGCTCGATTTTCCAACGAATAACTTCGTGGCCCACTTTAGGCTAGGCTAAGGAAGTATTTCCATTTCTGAAACCACGACGTAAATCTGCTACACGTCCGAACCTAAAGGTAACTTTTCTGTCATATCATATATATTTAAAGGTTGGTCAATACAAGCATTATATTTCAATAAAACCAAACAGGCACTTTTTAAATGACAAGGAGTCAGTCAGTTTGTCAGAAAGTTAAAGCTAGTTGCCCGTTCCAAAACATAGATTCTAATGCAGAAATACGGTCAAGAAACTCCATGGACACTTAGGACACTGTTAAAATCAAGTTATTACAAAGTCTAAGCAAGTGTCTTCAAAAACTGTGCTTAATTAAATAACATAATTTTACAGGTCTTAGCAGCAGTAGCATTTTATGCCAATGGGGCATTTCAGAAAAATATTGGTGCATATTACCATCTGGGGCTGTCACAAACATTACACAATTGTCTATGCGAAGTAATACTACTACTAACTATTTCTATATAATAGTACTAACAAATCTTTACTGACATCATTTTCTCTTTGTTTTAGGTTACAGACGTTCTCAACAACAGCTATTTAAAAAAGAAATATATTAAATTTCCTTTGATACAGGAAGAGAAGGATGCTGTAAAAACGGAGTGAGTATGAAAGTGTATAACCATGGGTACAAGAGTATTAAACATACAAGGCTTAAAGATCTATGACTATAATTTGCCTTTGTTTCTATTGGTTTAACACAAAAAATGTTCTTTCAATATTAATATCATTTGAATTATTTATTAAATTAATCTAATTAATAACCCCCGTGGCCGTGGTGGCGTGGCGAGGGGCCCGTGGCTAAATAATAACAGCCGCACAGGTTGATCGATCAGGTTAAGCTACGCTTGCCACGGTTGGTCTGTGGATGAATGACCGTCTTTACATATCGAGACCCCCCGTGCCTCGGAGCCGTAGGTCCCGGCTGTCATTTGTGGATCTTTGACAGTCGTTACGGGTAGTCAGAAGCCCGAAAGTCTGACAACCAGTCTTACCAAGGGGTATCGTATTACCCAGTAACTGGGTTGTGGAGGTCAGATAGGCAGTCGCTCCATGTAAAATACTGGTATTCAGCTGCATCCGGTTAGACTGGAAGCCGACCCCAACATAGGGAAAAGGCTAGGCAGATGATGATTAAATTAATCTAATTGTTTTGTTTCAGATTTATGGATATATTTCAATTTCTCGGTGTGGTGGATGCATTGATGGTACACAATATGTTGCTATAATCCAGGGTGGATGAAAATTAGGAAACTTATTTTAACAGAAAACTGTTTATAGCCATAGCCTGAATGTACTGATTGTAAGTACCTAATAATAATCTTGTTGTTACTAAACTAATTAAAATTTGAATTCCACCAACAAATATATTAGATCAGTGTTTAAATTATCTATATTTATATTAAAAGTTATGGTAGAAGTAATAGGACTATAGTTGCACTCAGCACCAAAACTCACCTACTAATATATAAAAAGTAATTAAAACATTGACAATACTTTCAGGTTTGTGATGCTGCATTCAATATATTGATGCGTCATTTGGGGGGGCCAGCCATGATTCCCGTATTTGGAACCAGTGGCCTATTCATAATTTTATGCACCGCTTACATCATCAAGGCGAAGTGTGCTGGCTACTAGGTAACAAAAAAAAAATTATTTACTTAAAAAAGTATAATATAAAATAACTATTGTCTTATAAAAAATGAATAGAGAGTATGGCCCAGTGGTACTGGCCGCGACTTACGAGCTGTTGGTCACAGGTTCGAACTCAGACAGGCACTTTACTTTGTGTAAATTATTTCATCACCACTGCTCTCAAAATGGTGAAGGATAACATCGTGAAAAAACCGGCATGTCCTAGGACCAAAAATTCGAAGACATGTGACATCTACCAACCCGCACTGGGCCTGCGTGGTGGATTGCGGCCCATTCTCAGTAAGAGGAGACCTGTGTCGCAGCAGTGGGAACATTATAGGCTGATTATGTAAATAAAATCAAAACAGATGCATCTTTAAACTAACATAATAATTTATCCACTATATTTTTTTCATTTTCAGGAGACTCCGGGTACGCCCAAAGGTGGTTTCTGATGACGCCTATCTTTCGTGCTGCATCGGAGTCGCCAGAGGAGTACTACACGCAGTGTCATGTCCAGACTCGCATTGTAGTCGAACGCTGCATTGAAGTTTTGAAGACTCGCTGGCTGTGCTTATTGGCTCATAGGGTATAGCATTATTCTTCTGTGAAAGCAAGAAGATTTGCAAATGCGTGTGTAGTCTTGCACAATTTAGTCAATAATGCACGCTTCCCCGTTGACTACAATATATAAATCTCGCGACACATATATCTTCCTCACAAAGGGCATGTCTCTGCTGATGAGGGTAGACAAGGTGTCGTAGACAGGTTACGGCGTAGTCGTAGGGTTTAGGTTGCATTGATTTTGGTTCGGTATGCAAGGACACATTACAGTGACTGCTTAGTGTTCACTGCAAAGGCAGTTTGTGTCAAGGCCATCCATGTCATAAGGAAATAGGTATTAGGAAGGCCAATGGTCCGATGACAAGAAGTCATTCGTCCGTTCCCGAGGGCCCCTTACTCGCACTGGCGACTGCTTCGCATGGAACCTACTAGTGTCCACCGAGACATCTAGTAAAACGAAACGAACGAAGGAAATATTTTATTAAGTAATTATACATCATAATAATAAGCTAATGTTTAAATAAATAAATAAATCCTAAATCACATATTTTTTGTTCATTTTCTATTTATTCTATCCCTCCCAGGCAATACTCAAACATACACTTAGCTGCTGAAAGCTTATACACTAGCGACAATAAAGTATAAGTTCACAAAGGACGTGTCCAGTTTCTGCCCTCTGGTAATTCTGGTATCGATAAATGTTCATGATTTAAGGTTTTACAGTAAGATTAAAAAATTTAGATCTAAATTACTATGGATTTATTAGTTCAGTATTACTTGCGTAACATAATTCTCAAATAAACAGTACTCAATCGTAGCTTCCGCTTTGCCATTTTTAACGGGAAGTACTAACTTTAAAAGTAATAAGTTACTCCAAGCATAAAGGCGCAGGCCCACCGCGGCGTACGGAGAGGCTACGCACGTGTATTAAGCTTCACTTTGTAAGAAAATGTATGTGGTTGTGTCAACTGCAACCCACGGAGAGGCTACGCATGAATTGACGTCATTGATACATGCGTGACTTGCTCGAATAGGCGGTTACATAGCTCAACGCTGTCGACGTGTGTCTACGTTTCCACTGGAATACACGAATACGACCCACGACTACGTACAGCTCGCTTATCGCAGCGCATTTTCTCGCAGTGAAACCCGTGTCCGTGGATAGCAGTGGCACGTGCGTAGCCTCTCCGTGCGCCGTGGCACGCTATACATAGTCGTGAGTCTTCGTGTGGAAACGTAGACCCACGTTTTCAAACAAATTAATACACGCAGCTAAAGTACGCCGCGTGCCCGTGCACAGGCAGTGCAGTGCAGTGGGCCCGCGCCTTTACGCTTCTACATAGACTGAATGTACTGATCTTAAGTACCTAATAATAATATTGTTGTGACTAATTATACCTACTGTTTGCATAGATAGGATAGGTAATTAAAATAAAAACAATAGGTTCCGATTCTGAAAACAAAATATATTTTAACATAGTTAGATAACAAGTTGTGTTGTGCTGCACGATTACTGACAAATACGTGCACTGACTGGACCTCTCCTGCATTATATTGTATTCTGTGGGTCCACTCAATCTGTGTGGTTGTATATCAAAAGTCCATTTCAGACTTCAATCTACATGCTCTGACCAAGATTTGCGTCTGCACTTTAAAAGAGACTGTGACCTCTGTTTGTTTCGGCCTATCTTCTCAGAGTAGTCAGATAGGAAACGCCGACCTCACCAAATTTTTTTTAATGTTGTACAGACGCCAGCACATCAAGCTACTACAATCTGTATAATTTCTTTAATTAATTTTCAACTTTATCGCTATAACATAAGGTAGATATTAGTTATTTATGCAACTACTGTAAAGTAATGGGTATTAAAATACGAATGTGGGTTATCACACGAGGCGAAGCCGAGTGTAATAATAGTATCACATGAGTGCTTTAATACCTAATTATGTACAGTTGCATACAAGACTTTATCTACACATATGATCATCATTATCATCTGCCTAGCCTTTTCCCAACTATGTTGGGGTCGGCTTCCAGTCTAACCGGATGCAGCTGAATACCAGTATTTTACATGGAGCGACTGCCTATCTGACCTCCACAACCCAGTTACTGGGTAATACAATACCCCTTGGTAAGACTGGTTGTCAGACTTTCGGGCTTCTGACTACCCGTAACGACTGTCAAAGATCCACAAATGACAGCCGGGACCAACGAATTAACGTGCTTTCCGAGGCACGGAGGGGTCTCGATATGTAAAGACGGTCACCCATCCACAGACCAACCGCGGCAAGCGTAGCTTAACCTGATCGATCGACCTGTGCGGCTGTTATTATTTAGCCACGGGCCCCTCCACACACCCAACACCACCACACACACCCACATAACACATATCTACACATATGATATGAATCCTTAAAAGGTTCTGAAACCATAGGGTGCTGTACAGTGTTGTAAGAACTATGTAAATTCATGGAAAGTTTACTTGCTCAGTATCTAATACAAACATACTATGTAGAGGTAATAATACAATTATTTATTGCTGCATTAGAAATCAAAGCTTGTATCACTCATTTTTGTAAACAACAAAGTAATACATTTTTGCAATACTACTAACCAACAAAAATGGCGGGATACGACGTGAATTTGAATAACCTTTATGTTTTTTTTTTAAATACGGCGCTGTGGTAGGGAAACGCGCGTACTTGACAATGTTCTTTTTTTGACAAGAAGTTGCATAGTGAAATTTAGTACAACATTATAACACGTTTGGATGATATCATGGTTAGTATGATACTGTTGTTTTAATGTTGGCAATAAGCTGTTTCAGACTTATAGAGGAATTTATAGCATGGGTGTAGATAAACATATATAAAACATACATAAGATAAAAGTTTAGATGCAGAGCTATAAGTCTAGATATGCCCTACAGGCTCTGTGCAACCGCCTCCATCGCCACCCGCATATCATGGAGGGTCACATTCAGCTTCTGCAGGGCTGCAGCAATGCCCTGGTCAGTCACCAGCCTCCTCCCCTCCAACTGGACCACCCAATCCATAGCGGCAGGCGTCACACGATGATCTGAAATAATAATAATTAAATTTTGATTATTTTTTTGGTAACATTGTAACTTACCAATCTATAAAATAAATAGGTAACACATACATGGTCTCAGCGAAGCATCGAGACAATTGGAGTAGGCCAGCAGATCAATTTTTTTTGCCCCGTTTATCTTGCAATCGGTTGTAAAGCAATAGCAGATTTTTTGTGCGGATATTGACTGCTGAGGTCCATTCTTCCATCGAAGAATCTGTCTCTCAAAATTGTTCAGGCTTTATTCAATAAAGTACTTTATTTTGAAGTCGCTGGAGAATTTCCACATTTGAGTTCTTTGCAGAGCCCCAAAGCTAAACTTCGTATGTCCACGTAGGTTTTAATACTGCTTTGTAGGTGAGAACTTTGTTTTCCAGTGATCCGTGTGATGTTCTTCCCAAGAGTCAGTTTAGTTTTCGGAGTAGGATGTTAAACTCGTTTAGTTTTTTCTTTGTGATATTTCCATGTTTGTTTCCTGTCGAGATGTACGCCAAGGTACTTAGCAAGTAGTAGGTACTTAGTAAATGTCACATACATTGACTTGTTGGCGCCAGCTTTTATTTTTCATTCTCTCATCCATTTATAGACTACAGCATTACTTTCTGAAAATAAAACAACTGTTTAAATCAACAATAAAGAAAGGTGTCATGCTCTTGTTCAAAACAAGTATGATTATATAATGATGTAACTAGCAACCCACTTAACACTGCCCGGCCCTGTGAATCAAACCCAAGACCTCATGCTCGGCAGTAGTTGCAATCACTAGATCAACGAGTCAGTCTATATTATTATTATGTTAAATATTAATGCGTAACACATAAACCTTCCATAATGAATGCTCTCAATGATGATGAAGACTGCATCAAAATCCATTGCATAGTTTAGAAGAACAACACGGTTCAACAAACAAATGTGAAAAGCTACTTCAATTTATGATATGTATAGATGTAAAGACATGTCATTATAACATACTGTTTACAACAGCTAAGATTTATGCAGCATAACAACTAGCATCGCGACATCATTATGTTGATTTGTAATTACTGCAGCAGTTAGTAATCTAACATAGATTTAATATAAGGTTAAATGTATGTACCTCTTCTTCTGCCTCCTCTCCCTCTTGTTGCACCAGCTGGTCGTGTCACCATCACCACAGCTGGGAGGCCAATTTGGGAGGCAGAGGACCCCCTCCCATTGCCAAAGCTTGCTGTTGGAGCCCCAATGACTTCTTTCGGGCATTATATTTTTGCTTGTTCCAATACTAGCAAAGTAAAAATATTAATATTGAAACAATAATCTAAAAAAAAATGCTTACTTTAAAATTGCACATTTGTTAGCAGTATTAGCTGTGGTATTAGTATTAATTAGTAAGGGTGGTATGCCACTAATGAACTTTCTCTGTCCAAAATTGACTTGATTCCCTGACAATAATTATTATGATGAATAAATTCATCTAATTTCTGTAATCAGTCTCATACCACATGCACTAGGCACAGGCCTACCAGCCTAAAATAAGACTCGTACTTGTTGCCATAATAAATTGATGTCAAGTTGTAAATTTACAGTAAAAGCAGCATAGACTGGAATTGTATATTGATATTAAATGTCGTCGTACGGACATGCACCTTTTCACACACTCTCACAAGTATAATTATTATTGTGGGTGTTGTGTACCGCCGGTTTCGTGGCCAGCTACATCACACCAGTCAGCGAAACACGACGCAGACACTTCGTGTATGTTAGTGTTAGTTTTTTTAGTATAATGTTGTATGTATTTATAGTATTTTTAAGTTTATATTAATATATAAACTTAAAAATACTATAAATATATAATTTCTTATATTAATATTGTATTGTATGTGTTTATATGGGCCTTGATGCCTGAAATAAATGGATGGATAAATAAATAAATAAATTGTTCCTTACACTTACTCCTCGCTTTTTTTGCAGGATTAGCAGGGATTTATTGCAGCCCGCGCCCTCGCTGTTGAGGCGGGCTGCAATGTTTTTCCTTTTGCTAACTGCTCTGTTGTTAGTCTTGCCCAGGATCCCTTGGCAAATTAGTTCCATAAATCGGAGCAGCAGCTCCTACTGCCGCTCTGAAACTTTTGGTTGCAGGCATTTCTGAAAAAATAGATCAACAGAACTAATGTAATAGCATGAAACATACTTCATTTAAAAAACCAAACTCAACAAACACTCTCTTTATATTTATAACCACTTAAATTCATCTTACAGTAAGAAATTGATAATAACTTACATAATTCAGATAACATTACAATTTACAATAAAAGTTTTTCAACGGCGGAAAAAGAAGTTAACTTTTGCCACAGAACTAAAATCTACAAAAATGTCAGATGCAACTTTTGCCACAGAACTAGAATCTACAAAAATTTCAGATGCAAATACGTTTTGTTACGTATTTCAAATATGGTAGTTTTTGGTAGAAAGTGTTTTAAAAATTGGTTTTTAATTTTTCGGCAAACATTGCACATTTTCATTTGTAAGCGTTAGTAGATCATCAGTTGTAATTAAAACTAAATTAAATTATAGCATATTAATTCGGAAACAAATAATTCATTTATGATAAAACGAAACTTTTAATTGAAGCCAACTGTGGCCTTTTTGTATGTACATCTCTATACGATTGTACTTCATTTGGATCTTAAGAAGTTACGCAATACCGATCTATGATATCGATTACGACTGGAGTTGGCTTAAGTTCGGAATCGCAATAAGAAACAAAATGTGTTACGCAATTAGGGTGCTGGAACTAAAAGTCAGATTTGATAGCCCAATTTGATAGCCCAATTCTTGAGGAAGACTATAGGCTTTAACATCACGCTATGAGCCTTAAGAGCCGAGCAAAAAGTCAAAAAGAACGCTAAGTGAAAAAAAAGTGATAGCGCGGGTAGGTGATGCGATGCGACGGGGTGGGTCGGAGGAACAAGAAATTTCACGCGGACGAAGTCGCGGGCAAATGCTAGTTAATAAATAAATAAATAATGTTTTCTTGTTCAATGTGAAAGAAAACGAAAACTACCCATTTTTTATTTTAATTTCCCGTCTACTTTCTACAGCCTCATGGATGTCACAATCGCAAACCGCACAGAGGTTCGCCCACTGCCAGCTCTTGGTGAAGGATGGATGAAATGGCGCCATCCCGACATCGTACGTCTCATTCGTGTGCAAGTAGACCAGGCAACATTGGGTACGTTGACAAGCAAATGTGGGTCCGCGATTTCTTAGTAGATATAAACGTTTAATTTATTTGTCTGTCTTTTATTCTGCAGGTCTCACATCTGTGAATGGGACGCAGCAGTAAGTTTGCTAGCCAGACGAGAACAACCAGAGATAATAATAATATGTCTGATAGACTCACCCGGACGGTGGCATGCCCGACACACGTCAACCGTCCCGTCCTTCATAATATGTCTCCGATAGTTATTCGTTAAGATAACTTCGTCCATATTTGCACAGACGAAACCTTCAGTTTCCCCAAATAGGTCACCGAAACGTAGCCAGGATACGGACGCTAAGAAATCTACACCGGGCTCATGAAGAGCCCGATAGAAGCGTCCGTGAAGCTCCTTGCTTTGCCATATCTTCTGGCGGTCATCGGTAGTATACTACAGGTTTGCGCCAGTTCTCTTTAGCCATGGAGAGCGGGGTGAGCCCCTTGTCCACTGCAACCAAATCACGGTGCATACCCACTTCAGCTTTTAAAAAATATTCCCTGAAACGCACACCTCGCGGTTGTGGAGTGTCTTCGCATTTAAAAAGCCTCGACCCCCGCACGTCCGCGGGATATACAGTCTCATCAGCGATGATCGTGGGTGATGCATCCGGTTTACGGTCAACAGTGTACGGACCATTCTATCCAGGGCGTCAAGTTCGGTCTGAGTCCATTTGAGTATGCCAAAAGAGTCAAAACCGGCATGACCTAACCGTTAAGGCGCGCACCTTATTTGCGCCCGAAAGAAGACTAATTAATACCTTCTTCAGGCGACAAAAGAAGTGCTCCTTCAACGACTGCTTCATATCAGTATCGTTGATGCTTAACGCTTCGGACATACCCACATATTTATAGCTTTCGGATGAAGATAGCGATCTGAGGTTTATGGAATCCAAGAGTTGAATTCCCTCAGATTCCATAATCTCCCCTCGCTTTACATGCATGGCTGTACATTTGTCCACACCAAATTCCATCCTGATGGCGCTACTGAAAGTTTCAGTTACCTTTAGTAGCTCCATCAGACGCAATTTGTTGGAGGCAAAGAGTTTCAAATCATCCATGTAGAGGAGGTGAGATATGACCTGACCACCTCTCTTCAGCCGATAGCCTAGACCTAAATCCTCCAGTAATGTGCTAAGAGGATTCAGGGCTAAGCAGAACCAAAGTGGACTCAAACTGTCTTCTTGAAATATTCCCCGTTTAATCCATACATGTTCATCATTCCCCTGGCCTGTCGACACACTGGATAACGAAGGACTGTCTTCCATTGTCCCATACACGACTCAAGAAAGCTGCGTAGAGTTGCATCTATCTTGTACAACTCCAGCACCCTCATCAGCCATGTATGTGTCACCGAGTCGTAGGCCTTCTTGTAATCTATCCAACATGTCGACAGATCCTTACGGAATCGATGAACCTGTTGGCTAATGGCCATGTCTATGAGGAGTAGCTCCTTAGTACCGCGGGACCCATTCCTACATCCATTTTGAGAGGCAGACAAAATCGAATTACTGTAAATGTGCGTATTCATTTTCGCTCTCAAAATGGATGTAAGAAGTTTATAAAACGTCGATAAACACGTGATCGGTCTATAATTCTTGGGTTCCGCGGGACTACCTAACTTATGACGCAGGTGGGTAACGCCTGTTGTTAGAAACTGCGGTAGCGACCCACTCTAAACATGACTGGAACTGAGATGCCAGGCAAGTGTGTGAACTAATTAGTCATTTCAACCAAAAGTTGTGCAGTCCGTCCGGTCCCGGTGATTTCCAATTCGGTAACGGACGGACCGCTTTGGCAACGTCAGATGGCGTAATTAGGACTGAATCCATTTCTGGTATAGTTTCAAACACTCGCTCGACATCCCGAATCCACCACATTATTATTATTATTATAGTTTGCCTGGCTCTACATTCGAAGTGATAACTTTTTGACAGTGACAGCGTTTTAAAAGTCTTGGCAACCCACTTTACATGTAATGGTTTGTGATGGGATTCCTATTTTATGGTGTCACTGGTGTTGTGGTAATGTCGTATCTGGTCGATGAGCTCCCTAAGATAGATTTTATTGGGACAAGAACATTGACATATATATTACTAGGAAAAGAACTCAAACTCAAAGCATTTATTTCAATTAAACCAATTAACTACATGCATTTTTGAATTGTCAAGGGGTCGGTCAGTCAGAAAGATGAAACTAGTTGCCCATTACAAAGCGTAGGTAGGTACTGTAGATGCTATCTGTGTAGCCTTACTTTTAATAGCATAGGCTGGTCATAATTGACAGCGTGTTCCATTCGAACGTTTAAGCAGACGTCAAATATTCTTATTGGGTATTTTTGATTGAGTAAAGGAAAAGTGCTAGAAATAACATGATAATGTAAAGTCCCTCCTCTCAATACATTCAAATAAAAAGATATCGCTGTTTAAATTATATTGTGAGGTTCCTCTGAGATTCGCTCCCTTACATGTGGTGGAGGCGCCTAAATGCGTAAACGCCTGGGCGTTTAAACGATATTTCGAAGTTTGGGCTGTGTGTGTGGAGCCAATGAATGCTACACAAGTGTAGTTTAACATAAATTGATTAGGGTTTATTTCAGCATACATACGTACGAAGAAGCGTACCCCATACGTACTTACGAATATATTATTATGAAAAAAGCGACCCGCTCGCAAGCCAAACCGTGAGTATAGGACAGGCGGCAGGACTTTGACTTTGGCGCTGGAAAGTCGTCTGGAGGAGAATAAAAAGCTAAGTGGTTGTATATATATTTTTTTTAAAGAAAGTAAGATGGCTCAATTTTTTACGGGCACCAATGGTGTATGCCTGGAAGAATTTATTGAGCAGTTTAAGATAGTTGCCGCCTACAATAAATGGCGTGAGAGCGATTATGCGCTGATATTACGCGCATATCTTCAGGGTGCTGCCCTAGTTATACACAAATATAGGTACAATGAAAATATTTCATTTAATGCGATGTGTGATGTCTTATGAGCAGAGCTTCCGTTCAGATGTCACAAAGATAAAATGTTATATAAGGTGCAAGAAGAGGAGAGTGGAGAATGACAGTATTTTATCTATGGAATGACTTAAATTGTCAAATCATTAATGAAAGACAAATGTCTTGACTTTGTCATGACAATCGACATAAAGCCCTTAACACACGTACCATTTAAAAAAAAATATGTATACAAACATACACAAACTCCCTGATTTTACTATGCGGGAAGGCAGAAACTATAAAACGCTCTCTACTATTACGACCCTTACCTACTTACTCCTTTTGCTTTGGCCACGTTCATAGGTCTACATCTATTCATTTAGGCGCGTCACAATAATAGAACTGAGATATTGTGTTGTGTGTGTGTTGGTACATACGAGGAAGGTGCAGTCAAATATATATAATATATAATTATTAGGTATAGCTGTGCATGTGTTTATTATAACAGAAAGTATAATATCGTAAATGTCACAAAAATATGTCAAAATCACCTTAATGTAATAATACAATAGTTATTACAGCAATAAATATCTGTTAGAACAATCTGTTACCTACTATGTAATTTTATTATGTTGTATTGAATTTCTCAATAGCAGCCCGGAATCTGGACTTTTTCCCGGTTGATGGCAATAGGCTCGCCCTCTATTTCATGGGACTTGAACATAACTGGTGAAATGGGGGTATACTTCTGCCTAACCCTTCGAGGATTACAGTCGTGATGTTATGTCAATATTGGGTCTAACACTACTTACCTACATCGAAATAAGATTTATTTTGTAAACATATTTATTGCTTCGTCTGTAACTGCCTTAACAGAAGAAGATAGTGTTACCATTACTTTGAAGAACCAAATAATCTATTGATTATTAATTAAAGAGAATAAAAAAATGACTTTTTTCCTTTTACTTCCGTTAACACTAAACACGCATAAAAAAAAAAATATTACTCTATCATCTACAATACAGGTAAATACATGTCGTTTCGAAGGATGAACATTTACCAACACCAACAACCACCAACAACCACCACCAACATTACCATCTTATTTCAAATAATTACAACATTTGAAATTTACGGATGCTAATCAAAATAAAACAAACAAAACAATACTCTTTTAAATTTATATTTTCCCACACACCTATGCGGAGAAATGAAAGTTATATTATAATCATAAAAAACCTTTTTTACAAAAAAAAAAAAACAACCGACTTTCAAAAAAAAACTACAAAGTGATAAATAACTGTTATTTCGGAAGTCGGTGTCGTTGGTTCTGCATTTTCGTTTATTGACACCGCACCGCACGCATTGTGACGAACATAAATTGCTTAGCAACCATATTAAAGCAATCGAATTGCTACCCGTGAAATATTTGTCATTGAGTAGTTCGATGGCCATCTGTGGTCTTCATCATCAGTTGCACTTCACCAAATTGTACTTTCTGAATGCAAATGCTTGAGTTGTTAATGAAAATAGCAAAATTGCTATATGTATGCCTATAATATTTGAGGAGTTCCCTCAATTCCTCATGGGTCCCATCATCAGAACTGGATTTTGACAAAAATGGGACCAATCTGGAAGTATATCCTTTCAAATAAAAAAATATTTTCCAAATCGGTTCATAAATGACTGCGTACTGATGTATAAACATAAAAAAAACATACAACCAAATTGAGAACCTCGTCCTTTTTTTGAAGTCGGTTAAAAACGGAAAATACACTGTTTTATCCGTTTTTTATGATTATAATAAAACTAAACAATGTAAAACTACCGTGTATATAATATTAACGTATAATCTTGAGGAGCAGTATAAGATTGACAAGGTATATGATGTTAATATCTTTAAACGAGACAGATCTTTAGAGTCACGTCTGCGGACTCTCTCTTCTTCTGAATAAATATAGACTCGATGTCTGCAGCCCGTCCCCATAGTAAAATACCGTACGACATAATACTATGAAAGTAACTAAAATAGACCAGTCTCGTGGTATCAATGTCGCAGCCAACTGGTTAAATTAGCCGTTCAGTACACTGCCTGGCCTTTAGAAGTAGTGTTCGCCTCGTTTCCTCCCTCGGCTCGAACGCGGTTGATCACAGTTCTAACCTAACCTAACCCACTTGGTCGGGGTGCAATGCCTTAATTACTGCAACCAATTCGGCTCGCGCGTGATTGGTTACAGACTTCCAACCTAAACTGTAATTGAATATCATTCAGGCCGTTAGTTGAACGGCCGCCGTTTAGTTGAAAGGCTAGGCAGTTAACTGAACGGGACATCAACATCAGTAAATTGACAGATTTTTCTCACAGCATATGCTGCAAAACTTAGCCGTCCTGCAAGGGATGTTAAATGAGGACCCCATTGAAGCCATGAGTCCAGCGCAATTTTATCGACGAATTTTAGTTTCTCTTGATTCAATACTATCTCACAATTACTACTTTTGACATTTCGCACCTTCATTTCGAAACCGTTACTAAACAAAAAAACAAAGTTTTACAGGAGAGCTAATTTACGATTTTTGCATGACTATTTACCTCTTAATAAAAAAGTAATGAACACATAAGAAATATTTCTGGCTTTATTTGTTAAATTATAGGTTTCTTTTCAAGGTGTGTAGTCATAATATGACTACACACCTTAAAAAGAAACGTGAATAACTCAATTTCGCGAAAATTTTTAGTAACGGTTTCGAAATGAAGGTGCGAATTTGGTAAAGAAAATTTTATGGACTTCGTTTTTTTCAAAGTCAAAGCATTTATTTCAAATAGGCACATAAAAGGCACTTTTGAACGTCAAAAATTACAATGAAATAGAATTGATTCTAGTCGCCCCTTCCAAAAGGTAGTTTTCGTATGGAGAAGAATGGGCAAGAAACTCCACCGTTACTCTTTTAAAATGTTTTACAATATTTTGCATACATTAATTATATAATAAAAAAATATGTGAAGACGATGCACCTAAAATAAAATTACTATACCACAACAGGTAAAAGAATTAAAAATGAAACCATGACATATAAATCAATAATCTGATAGATACACGGTGCTCACATATTTACAAAATTGGAAAAAGTAAACGATTTTCATAAAAAAAAAAACATAAAAACAATTTTAATAAGTCAGGGTGTGAGTTTCCATTTCATACTAAATTATTAGCAGTGAACCAATTTTGGATCTGCAGTAGGGCGTTATTTACGTCTTCAAGATGGAAATTGCTGTTGTCTATCAATAACGAATTGAGAATTTAAATAAGATATCACTAAACTGAGCGCAAGTGTTCCAAGTTCGTAGGTAATGCTCAAGTTTTAAGAGTAAGGTTTCGTGGTCGACGCAATCAAAAACCTTGGAGAGGTTACAAAAAATTCCTATGGCGTCTTGGGACTCTTCCCACGCCGTAAATATGTTTTTAGGGTTCCGTACCTCAAAAGGAAAAAACGGAACCCTTATAGGATCACTCGTGTGTCTGTCTGTCTGTCTGTCCGTCTGTCACAGCCAATTTGCTCCAAATCTTATGGACCGATTAAGTTGAAATTTGGTACACATATGAAACTCTGTGACCCAAACACAGACGTGTAACGTAAATAAATGAGTTTTGAAAATGGGAGTCATTTTTGAGGGGTAAATAGACAATTTAATAAAAAAAGTTTCGCTATGTGTATCGTGTGACATATCAAATGAAAGGGCTTCAAATATATTTTTCAAATACAAATAAAAATCAATCTCAAATATTTTTTTTTCATAGTTTTAAAGTAAATTGTATTAAAGTTATTTAAGACAATAGACGGAAATTTACCATTCCCCCCCCCTCCCATTATCTCCGAAACTACTGAGCCTAAAATTTTGAAAAAAAAAATACAGAAAATGAAGAAAGAAAGAAAGAAAGAAAAACTATTTATTCTGCACAAACAAAACGCACACTACAAATAATAAAAAAAAAAGTAAAATTGAAAAAGCAAAGAGACATAAAATATAAATATACAGCGTAGACAAAAGCCTATAAATCAATTTAAAAAAAATTTTGACAATTTTGTCTATTGCGTCAGGGCCAGGGGCCAAAGACAACACACATTCATTGACATTGACAATTTGAGATTGACGTTTGACAAAAATAGTTCTATACCTATAGATTACAGGAAAATTAATAAGAAGTCTATGATCTTGAAACAACATGGTAAATCTCTCAATATTGTGCGTACAAACTTATATTTTCAGTTGGAATGTATGGGAGAACATGTTTTTCAACTACAATGTTAAGTTTGTTCTTGGGATAAATTCATTCCAACTACGGAACCCTTCATTGTGCGTGGTTCGACACGTACTTGGCCGGTTTTTTAATAAGGTGACACCGGCATCAGTGGTACAGCGTCCCTTGGTGAAACCATACTGTTGGTCGTGCAATAACTATTTTATTGGTGTTAAAATGATTGAGCATTTAGAAGCAAGTTCACTCAACTGGATGTTATGAAATGTTTGTTGATACTAATGTCTAGATTCAAACTCAAACTCAAACTCAAAGCATTTATTTCAATTAAACCATTTACAGGCACTTTTGAATAGTCAATAGGTCAGTCAGAAAATATGAAGCTAGTTGCCCATTCCAAAGCGTAGGTACCTATGGAGATTTTTAAAGAGACAGACTGCCGACTCAAAAACTGTTAGCCTAGCTAGTTACTAAAAGTGTAAGTGTACCTGTACGAGCAGCGCGACCACGAGCCCCGAGGCGAGCGCGCGCTGCAGCGGGAAATCGGTTGCGGAGGGCGCGCAGCCGGCCGCGCACGTCAGCAGCACCAGCAGAGCCGCGCCGCAGCCCTCCGCCAGCGCCACGCGCCACAGCGCCTGCCCCTCGCCCGCGTGCGCCGCGCCGCGCGCGCACGGTACGCAGCCGCACCACCGCACTGCACACACACATGAAGTCACAATACCTATCTGTGCGGGGGACAGACAGAACATTTAAAATGACGCAGCCGGATAGAGGTTGATCCTAATTCAAATATCTTTACCCAACTTTATTCTTCTGCTGGCTTCCATGTTTTTCCCCGGTAGACATGCTCAATCTTTATCGGTCAAAAAAACCTGTAACTTGTTAGTGGCTCTCATCTCAGCGTATGTGTTAAAAACTTCCTCTGACTTGTTAGCTTGTTGCTGAAATGACATTGCAAATTAAATTAGAATTTTTCAAGTACGAGAGTGGCTTTTGTCGAGGTCTAGTTGTCGTCGTTGTCGGGTTCGAATTGTCTGGGTCAAGGTGTCCTAGGGTCGAGTTGTCATGTGATCGATTTATCATGTACGTTTGCCTGGCACGGCCCTCCAGAATTTGCGCTTTAGGTGTGCACCAATCGAATGTATATACTCGCCTCTAGGAGTATATGTACCGGTTTCTTTTTCAATGTACAGAGGCCAGCACATCAAGCTACCCCAATCTGTCAAATTTCTTTGATAGATTTTCAACTTTACCACAAAGGTATAAGGTTCATATTCAATTGAGAAAATTTTACAGATTGGGGTAGGTTGATGTGCTGGCCTCTGTACATGCAAAAGAAGGGGGCCTTGCCAGCCAAACGTTTTCAGCACGGCCCCCGTGTAACTTGAAAAATATATAGCGTATTAAAATAATTGATGTTTTGTCATGATGCTGATGATGATGCTTGATGATGTTTTGTTTTGTTTTGTTTTGATTGATGTTTTGTTTTGTTTTGTTGATTGGTGTTTGTTTTGTTGATGTTTTGTTTTGTTTTAAGTTGCCTCGTGTTCAGCTGTCGTAGAATCAGCCTGGGACCTGGAGAAGCACATAAACTGTTTTCCATCCTGGATATTTGTATTAAGAATAAATGATGAAAATACACGAGCAACAGTACCTACCTAGGCATTAAAAACGTTTATTATCTAGTAACAATTTAATTCAACTTACTTATATCGACTTCTATCTTATCCCTTTGATTTTAATATCTTCATAGGAAGATAATCGTCATGTTATCATACAATCACGGATTTTATAAGTATCATCAACATGCATTGATTTCTACCTAGTATAACTGTATATAATGCATATTTCATAATATTAAACTTGGCTCTCATTCCACATTTATGTTTTTGATGGGATATCATTACTATGTCACTCAGGCTGGCTGGACAAATCTTCAAAATAACTCGCATTTAACTAGGTCAATAGGGCATTTTATGTGACGGCTAAATACCCTTATTTCAGAATTTGTGACGCAACAGAATCTTAGATAATCGATCGAAAACGTGTCCAGCCATCTTGAAAAACCACTTTTCGCTGGTCTCTCAATCTCGGTAACGGAAGTGATTTTGACGACATTTTGCATATCAACGGGCGTCACATAAATTTGTGACAGGCATCGAACTAAAAGTTTTGTGATACGTACAGCGGTATAGAAAAATGCAAAAATCTGTGTCCATCCATCTTGAATTTACGTATAACTTTTGGCTGGCACTTCCGAATCTCAATAACGGGAGCGTTTTCGAATATGGTTCCTTTACTAAAATTTAGTGACGCAATTTGTGACAGTAATAACGTTTGATTTATGGAGTCACATGTAAGGGTTTACGAGAAATCAATAAAAACTTAATGTCCAGCCAGCCTGAGCTCAAGCTGACTGGACACATGTATCTCCGCTGCGTGATGATCTACGGCCTTCGAAATATGTTCAAATTTTTGTGACGGGGACGATAATGATTTACTGAATTTGTGACGGAGAAACTTTGAGCAGTTTCAAAGATATTGATCATTTAAGTTTTCCCATACAAACATCCATTAATATTGTGAGGTGACCACAATTTTTACATAAATAGAGGATTTTTTTTAATCGACTAATCGGCCGGTAGCAGCCACGCCTGCTTTGTATTTAATTTTCATAGATGGCGCTGGGAAAACATCGTTCTTAAGAACAATGTTTCATTGTAAACTTATTTTTGGAGCCCACAAGAATAACCCCTACTAGTGCCACATGCCTAGATAATATTTATACAGATATTATACCAAGCCACAAAGAAATTATAAATTTACTAGATTCTGATCATTGCGGGCAAAGGATTACTATTCAAGACCAAAACAAAAAATTGGCTAAAAAGGATATCACTGTTAACCCCAAAACTGCAAGTCGCTTGGAGGCTTTTAAAGTTAAACTCATTAATAAATTACCAGTTTTGTTTATTCATGATGATCCTAATCATCTATATGATAACTTTTTTAATATATACTGTAAACAATTTGACTCCACCTTTATTCCCAAGACTATCTCGGTTAATAGTAATGCATCGTTCAGTGATTGGGCTACCACTGGTATTCATAAAAGTAGAACACGGCTTTTTGAACTGTACAATGAAAGGACTTATGTTAATACTGATGAATTTAATTTGTATGTTAGAAATTATTCAAAATTATTTAAAAAAGTTTGTTATATGGCCAAGTCACGTTATTTGGGTTCAAAGATTAAAAACAGCAGTAATGTAATTAAAACGACTTGGAACATTATTAATAGTGAAACGGGAAGGTCTAGTAACCGAGATACTGACTACAGCCTGTCTATTAATGACAACATAATAAAATCAGACTCGCAAGTCGCCGAGGCATTTGAAAATTTCTTTTCAGATATTCCCGTTTCAACTACTAAATCCCTAAACTCATCACCTTCTGTTGCTGAGTCTTTGCTAAAGGAAAATGTTAATGCTTGCGATTCGGAATTTCATTTTGAATATATTACCTGTAAAGATATAATTAAAACCTTGCACACTTTAAATGTAAAAAAGACTGCAGATCTGTGGGGTAATTCTGTAGAAGTTGCTAAGTCAATTATTGACATTGTAGCACCTACTCTAGCTCTTATATTGTATTGACAATGGGGAGTTTCCTGACCTTATTAAATATAGTAAAATAATACCTTTATTTAAATCAGGTAGTACATCAGACCCCACTAATTATAGACCTATTTCTGTACTACCTACCTTTAGTAAAGTTTTTGAGAAATTAATTTTAGACCAAATGCAAAGATTTTTTAATAAACATAAATTATTACATAGCAAACAGTTCGATTTTACAAGGGGTCGTTCAACTATTGATGCCGGTGTTGAACTTTTAGGACATATTTATAATGCATGGGAAGATAAATGCGATGCCTTGGGCATCTTTTGTGATTTGTCCAAGGCATTCGATTGCGTTCTTCACGAAACGTTAATCAGGAAACTCCGCCACTACGGGATCCGGAATTCTGCTCTGGATCTTCTTACTTCATACTTGAGTAAAAGGATTCAAAGCGTTGACGTTAACGGAAAAAGATCACCCGGATCTATAGTAACAATGGGAGTCCCACAGGGGTCGATTCTTGGCCCTTTCTTGTTTCTTATTTATATTAATGACTTGCCGTACCTCATAAAGGATAATCATGATATAGTGTTGTTTGCAGATGACACTTCACTTTTGTTTAAACTTAAACGTCAGCAGTTGGTTAATGACGATGTAAATAGCGCGATCTCGAAAGTAGTCCACTGGTTCAATGTTAATAATTTGCTTCTAAACGATAAAAAACCAAATGCATTAAGTTTACGCTACCTCACGTTAGGCAGGTGAAAACTAATGTGTTGATAAAGGGCGAGGAATTGAATCTTGAAGACAGCACAGTATTCTTGGGCATAACTTTAGATGCTAAGCTTCAGTGGGGACCACATATAGATAAATTGTCAAAAAAACTAAGTTCCGCAGCATACGCTGTTAGAAAAATTCGTAATTTAAGTGATATAGAGACTGCCCGTTTAGTGTACTTTAGCTATTTTCATAGTGTAATGTCGAACGGTATTTTATTGTGGGGAAATGCCGCCGATATTCAGACTATCTTTGTTTTGCAGAAGCGAGCTGTTCGATCAATTTATAAACTAAGTCCGAGACACTCTCTCAGAGAAAAATTTAAACAGATTAATGTGATGACTGTGCCCTCTCAGTATATTTATGAAAATCTTTTATATGCCCATAAAAATATAAAATTGTTTAAAAAATATAGTGATATCCATAATATAAATACGAGGAACAAACACAAATTTGTTGTACCTACAACAAGGCTCAAGAAAATAGGTGGCAAGTTCAGATGCCAATGTATACGCTTTTATAATAAACTACCAAGCCACGTTCAAGATCTAAGCCTTAATAAATTCAAATCATTCATTAGACGTAAGTTGTGCCAGAAAGCCTTTTATACTTTTAAGCCTTTAAAGCATTTTTGTCCTCAATATAATCCATATTGAGGACAAAAAGGCTTGGGATTGAGTTGCTTCCAATTTTTACATTTTGAATGTTTTTTTTTTTCTATATACACATTGACATTAATTAATGAATTTTATTTAAACATTGACATTTGCTTACTTTGTAAAGTATTATATTATTTTAATTATTGTGCCTGTGAAGACAATGTGGGTCATTTTATTTTTATTTTTTTGTTTAATTTTTATTATTCTCTTTGTTCTGTTAGTTTTTTTTCTAGGTCTGGCAGTTTGAGTAATTTATGTGGCCTACCCAAATGTCCTTTCTTTGGTATTGTTAGTCGAATCGTTGAGCTCCTTAAGTTTTGAGTTGAGCTGCACGATTTCTGACAAATGCGTGCACTGACTGGACAGGTCCTCTCAATCTGTGTGGTTCTTTCTTCAAAAGACCATCTCAGACATCGATCTACATGGTCTTCATATAACCTGACCAAGATTATGTCTGGACTTTAAAATAGACTGTGACCTCTGAGTTTGTTTCGGCCTTTCTTCTCAGAGTAGTTAGTTAGGAAACGCCGACCTCATCTAGTTTTATAAAAATATGATTGACGTGTAAAAGTGTTTGTGCAAACCTACTTACAAAAATAAAAATCATTTATCATTTATCATCGATGTTACCATTTTCAACATCGATGTTGATGAACGATACATCGATGCGGCCATTTATTTATTTTCTACTACAGATAAGTTATTAGAATCGTGGATTCTTATTGGTTTTTTGGCATAAAAATACCACAGCCAATTACTCTACTAAAGAAAATAGAATGACAGCCATACTCCCATAGACAAAATTACTAAAAATAAAATTGTGCGGACCGTTTTCTGCAATTTGCTGGTCAGTATTAAGTTGTACGTTGATTAAAATATGATTCGCGGCCGTAACAAATATGTATTTACAGAATTATAATCTATAATTCATCAACACAACTAAGACCAAGTAATCCCCAAGAATGACTATTTCATGAAATCTTCACATTTGGTGATTATACTAACTTAACAAGTTGTATTACTGATTGTAATGATTATAATTCTGTAAATACATATTTGTTACGACCGCGAATCATATTTTAATCAACGTACCACTTAATACTGACCAGCAAATTGCAAAAAAAGTAAGAATATTTGAATTTCGCGGGCTACCTTAGCGCTTCCTCCTTAAATACCTACAGTTGTTCGTATTAATATCACCAAAACACGGATTTTCATCCATTAAAGAAAACACCTTAAAATATACTTAGTCCTACATAAAACCTACATTATTGGTAACCCTACTGTATTGTTGTATGGGAAGATTTAAATGATCAATATCTTTGAAACTGCTCAAAGTTTCTCCGTCACAAATTCAGTAAATCATTATCGTCCCCGTCACAAAAATTTTAACATATTTTGAAGGCCGTAGATAATCACGCAGCGGAGATACATGTGCCCAGCCAGCTTGAGCTCAGGCTGGCTGGACATTAAGTTTTTATTGATTTCTCGTAAACCCTTACATGTGACGTCATAAATCAAACGTTATTACTGTCACAAATTGCGTCACTAAATATTAGTAAAGGAACCATATTCGAAAACGCTCCCGTTACTGAGATTCGGAAGTGCCAGCCAAAAGTTTTATACGTAAATTCAAGATGGCTAGACACAGATTTTTGCATTTTTCAACTAAAAACTTCTGTAAATACCACTTCCGTTACCGAGATTGAGAGACCAGCGAAAAGTGTTTTTTCAAGATGGCTGGACACGTTTTCGATCGATTATCTAAGATTCTGTTGCGTCACAAGTTCTGAAATAAGGGTGTTTAGCCGTCACATAAAATGCCCTATTGACCTAGTTAAATGCGAGTTATTTTGAAGATTTGTCCAGCCAGCCTGAGTGACATTCATTATTTTACGAAAATAAATTAAATTAATACCAAATGGACACTATTGATGTGCGCTAAATATTGAAATAATAATTAATACTAAATCCTAGTTAATAACGTAATAGATACGAAAGTCGACTATACTCGTAGTTATGTATAAGTAGTAAAACTGAAATGTTTGGATTGAAAAAAATTAAGGGTCCTAATTATATCTAATCTTCATTCGCGATTTATTTGCCAAAAATATAAACAAAATTATGAGTTTATGGAAAAATAACTTTAATTTCTACCTACAACTTCAAACATTTTTAATAACTTTTACAATATTGCTAGTCCCTCTGAAATCAACTTAATTATCATAAAAAAACTTTTTTACAAAAAAATACAAGCGAATTCCAAAAAAAAAAACTACAAAGTGAAAAATAACTTTAATTTCGGAAGTCGGTGTCGTTGGTTCCGCATTTTCGTTTATTGACACCGACTCACGGTATTTCGCCTAGAACATGCTAGGTGGACAAAATTCAAGTTTTGATTTCCAGGAAATCTTAATTGCATAACACAAACAGCACCCCCAAACTCCAAATTCCGAGAAAAAGTTGTTTTTCAAATGCTTAACTGATGAGTCATAGAGTTCAGAAGTCAGGTAATGAGTTTAATGCAAGCGTTCCGGTCAATCAGTTGCAATTTAGCGACACTTTTGTGCACATCTCATAGTGGTTTATAGTGATATTGTGAAAGTTTTTTGTGATGGATATTAATACTGAGGGTATGTACTATTATTTAATATATTATTTTTATCAGAATCTATTAAAATGAATTTTTAGCATTTTTTTAACTTAATGCATAAATTTTTGCGTAATTTTTTTTCATAAACAAAACTTAGAACGTTCAGGAAATACATTGATTCGCCTCTATTCGGGCTAGTTTTTAGATATATTGTAGGTATAACTGTGTAGTTTGTAAAAATACACATATTGTTCAGCACACTTCAGTACAACATAATTTTTTCTATTTTTTTTCAGAACACGTTTACTCTATTTCAAGGGTAGCCTCTTTTGAAGAGTGGTTGAAACACACGAAGAATGATAAAAGGTCGCGTATTTATGACTATCTTTCTTCAAAATTTCACTTTGGTGACATTACTGAAAGCAGCCAAAGAGAAATAAAGTTGAAAATATCCAACTTTTCTACTAAGATTGAAGCCAAATGGTTGGCTTCGGGAAAATCGAAGGAGCGTTTTTTAATTAGAAATAAGACTTGGCTGGATGAAGGAGACATACAGTTTACTGTGAGTTCTTTAGCCCCACAACCTTCGACATCGAGTGAGGATGTGACATCTGCAGGAAGACCTCGCAAAGATTTCGAGGAATCGTCGTTTAAGACGAAGAAACGTCGAGTCGTGGATCTCGTAGAATCTCGAAGTGCCAGTAAATTAGTGACGGCTGCCGAAATTGCTATGCGTTCAGCAGGGCAAAGAAAAGTTGCCCTTGTGATTAGAGACATTAGTGAGAGCATCTGACCCTTTGATCAATGGCCTTCGTGAGATTCCCCGAAAAAAGCCGGAAAAAATATGTGCAGAAGTATTAAAGTTAATTGTAAGCCCGACCATAGTAGCATCAAGACCGGAAACATTGCCACAAAATGATGACGATTCACCAGAAGATTTTAATGATGATTCTGTTGATTATTTATTTATTTATTTATATATACTTTATTGTACACCAGAAAATAAGTAACAAAAAATACGATTATTAATACAAAACATACAATGGGCGGCCTTATCGCTTTCTGCGATCTCTTCCAGGCAACCTTGGAATGGACAGTGATTGCGTGGATATAAAAATGGGGTTGACAGTGGCGCAAAATAATATAGGCACAAAAATAGATACATAGCTATATATATAATATATATATATATATAATGCTGTATAATAGATACATAAATAAATACATATTAAATATACATATAAACAAAGAAAAGTAATGATGACTACAGATTATTGCAGCTACGAAAACAAGATCACAACAACAAGTAATGCTCCTTCACGAGTCTCTTAAAAACAGCTAACGATTGCGCGCGTTTAATTTGAATTGGCAATGCATTCCATAAACGAGCGGCCTGAACAGAAAAGGATTTGTCGAAAAATGTTGTGGAATGCATTGGCATTTTTAGCTTTAAATTATCCGATGATCTCAAAAACTTCGTGTGGGAGTCGCAAAGATACTGAAAACGTTTTTTAAGATAGAGAGGGGTGGAAGGGGAAAAGAGCACATTATACAATAGGGAAATAATATGAGCATTCCGGCGAAGCCGAATTGGTAACCACTTGAGCTTCACACGAAATTCAGAAACATGGTCATATTTGCGCAAACCGAATATGAACCGTATACAGACATTTTGAAACCGCTCAAGTTTATCGAGTTGGTCTTGGGTAAGATCTAGATAGCTGGCATCAGCATAATCAAGAATGGGTAGAAGAAGTGACTGTGCAAGCGCAATCTTGGTGGCAGTTGGTAGAATATTACGCAGTCTCTTCAAAGATGCAGCGGATGCGAATAGCTTGCGGCTAACTTCCTGTAGCTGGGCCGTCCAAGAGAAGTTCTTGTCAATAAATATCCCCAAGTTTTTAACTTTTTCGCTGAATGGAATAATAGAGTTGTCGAAAGAAACTTGGGGAAGAGTCGTCCAATCAATTCTTGAGACCGTCCTAGAACTGCCAACCACAACAACCTGCGTCTTTACGGGGTTGACCATAAGTCCATACCTCTTGCTCCAGTCGCATATACGGGCCAGATCGCGATTAATCACTGAGATAGCCTCGGACAGATTTCCAAGAGGAGCTCGTGCGTAGATTTGTAAATCATCTGCATAAAGGTGGTAGGAAGAAATTAGTTCATCGGATATAGAGTTAATAAAAACTGCGAAAAGTAAAGGGGAAAGAACGCCACCCTGTGGTACACCGGCAGAAGTATTACACCAGGAAGACAAAGTCTCTCCAATGCAAATACGTTGCCGGCGACCGAACAGGTAACTATGAAACCAGTCAATTACCGATGGAGATATATTAAGAGAGCATAGAATGCCAAGCAAAACATCGAAATCAACAGTATTAAAAGCATTACTGAAATCAAGTAAAGCTAAGACCGTTAGATTACCGCTTTCCATGGCTGACCTTATATCATCCGTAATATTCAGAAGCGCTGTGGTGGTACTATGACCAGGTCGGAAGCCAGACTGGAAAGGGTTAAGGAGATTATTTTTGGAGAGGAAAGTGTTTATTTGATCGTGGATTAACCGTTCAAGGACTTTGGATAGAAATGGTAAGACGGATATTGGACGATATTCAGAAAAGGATGACGGATTGGATTTTTTGGGTAATGGAAATATTTAAGCATCTTTCCATGAACATGGAAAGACACCACTAAATGCAGAAAAATTGAGGATATGACAAATGACGGGAAGGATAACGTCCAGCACAGGGACTAACATATTACGGCTGATACAGTCACTTCCTACTGCATTGGAAGTAATCGATAGTAAGCTCTTCTTAACATCACATGCGGAGAATTGACCAAAAACAAATGGAGAATAACTGGGAGTCGGAAGAGATGAAAGATAATGCAGTGTCTTAGATTTTATTGTCCCATCAAAATCGGACGAAGCAGTAAAATGATTATTCATTGCATCAATGTCTAAATCTTTTGGGATTGTCTCTTGTCGGGTTTTACCGACCCCCAATGATCTAAGAAATTTCCAAACTTTGGATGCGTCCCCATTTTGGACAGAAGTATGAATGTGATGGCGATTGGCATTCCTACACACCTTATTGCAGTGAGTACGGATTGAGACATATCTTTCCCTGTTAGCGTCATTAGGCCTACGCTTAAACTTAGACTTCGCCGTCACTTTTTTGTGCATTATTGCTTTAATGTCATCTGTGAGCCACGGCGCCGGCAAATGTCTAACCTTAACGGCTCGAACAGGTGCGTGATGATCATAAAGCTCTATAAGTTTAGTCGTAAAAATGCCGACTTGCTCATCGACAGATGTAGATGCAAGTAGAGCAGACCAATCTATATTGCTGGCATCCTTGCAAAGATCGTCAACATTCATACCACCAAAATTGCGTTGCATAAGAATCTTGGGTTTCGCCTTAGGCGGGCGAATTTTATAAGAGAGATAGATCAGATCATGATAGGAAAAGGCATCGGCTGAGCATTGGCCATGCTTAGCGACGCGATCAGGAGAGGAAACAAAAATCAAGTCAAGAAGCGATGGAGTGGAGTTAGGAAAATTATGAGTGGCATTCAGCGGAAGAATAGAAAGATTACTGGAAGCCGAAATATTAATCAGAGAAGAAGAGCGATGGTCTTTTTTCAGGAGACAAGTATTAAAGTCACCCATGATTATAGTATGACTGTAAGAAGGGATCAACATTTCTAATAGATTTTCAAAAGATGAAAAGAAATTAACACGTAAAGAGGGAGAGTAATAGACGCCAAGAAGTAGTTTTGAATGGTGTAGTTCCACTTCAAGAAACAGATGTTCACCAGCACCTGATGGCGGTGGCTGTGCCGACATATTGACAACTGAGAAGGGAATGTGTGTGCGAAGATATATGGCAACACCACCACCACCACCAACTGACCGGTCGTTTCTTATAAGCTGGAAGCCGGGAAGAGAGTAACAAGTTGAAGGGAGACAAGGTTTAAGCCATGACTCGGAAATAAGGATAGCATGTATGTTTTTACAGTCAAAGCTTGCCAGCATATCATGGAAATGAGCCGGAATGCTCTGAGCGTTAATATGTATAACATTAAAATTCTTGGGAACATCGGAAAACTGCGCTGTAAGACTGTCTGCAAGAGAAGGAACACTCACGAAGCTGTCGTCGTTACTAGTTATAGAGAAAAAACTATTACTATCACTGCTTTCATCAACAGACATAAATATAAGTAATATAATAAAAATAATATATATTATAATAAAAAAAAAATAAAAATAATAAAAAAAAAAAAAATATACAAAAACAAAATCCTAACTAATAAAGGTTAACCAAAATAACAGTCCACCTGCCGGTTGCGTTATTTTTAAACTAAAAATGATACCACAAAACTAATGATTTACGCAGTCCGGGCAACAATAGAGTAAAAGATGAGAAAGAGAAAAAAAATTGCATACAAAACAAAATGTAATACATTTGAGGAGGAAACACAACGATAAAAAAAAAAAATAATAATAATAACAATAAAAAAATATGCAGAACATTTAAAGAATTATAAAACTGCCAGTCAGTCATTGCACCGTTCCGTGAAACGGAACGCACCGATGGAAACTGACATGTGTGTTGGACTGACACTGACAGTAACAAGAATTGTGACATTACATTATTTACGTTTGCGTTTGTCAGTTAAGTTCATGTCAAGACAGGACAACAAATTCTTCTTGAACCACAATAAAAATAAACGGAAGGTAAAAACAGAAAATACAATGTTACCCGGACTTTGAAGAAAACATGCACAACTACATCACTTCTTCAAAGCAGCAGAACGCTTCAACCTAGCCGTCTTCGCAGCAGCAACAACCGGGACAGCCGATACCGATGCAGCCGGCTCAGGTTCACTCTGCTCGGGCTCACTGGGATTCGGCGCGATCCTGTCCAATTCAGCGAGGGATTCAACCCGATGGCGCGTATCGTTGGGACCAAGGACATACATGCAGCCTGCCTTAGTCCAGCTCTTGGTGACACCGCATCTTTCCCTCGCCGCCAAGAACACATCGTGCCGCCCCTTGGTTAGGAATTCGGACATGGTGACGCCAGTTGCCTTTAGATTATGATGATTAGGTTCAGGTTAAGTTAGTTTGTACAGTAGGTATTTATTTATTTAATGCATTTTTGTTGTTTGTTTATTATATTAAATAAATTTTTCTGTTTTTATATATTTTTTTTGTTTTTTATTACAAAATCATACCAAAAACTATTAATAATGCCTCAATATGACTACTTATATATAAAAGCATCGTTAAATATCATAAAATAATATTGTCCAACTTTTTTTTTTTTTTAAGGATGTGAAATCATCAAATGACCCCTCCCGCTCTGGGTGGAGCGGAAGGGGGTGTCAGACTCTTACTGACTAAAACCCATCCGTGTTCCTTCCTTAGCCCTTTATTTTCCGGGGCAGCGGTAACCCTTTCGGACAATCCCGCTGCCCCGGCAGGCTTCGGCCCTGACGGGCCCCTCCTTATCTGCTGACATCTCTTTGAGGCGCGCGTGGAACACATACGCGCCGTCCGGCACGGGCCTGGTCCTGATCGGACGGCGAGCTACCCATTACTCGCCGTCCGCAGGCCCGCGCCTACGGTGGCCGGGAGTCGTCACGCGGCTCCCGACGCCCGGGGCGTCTATACCGCGACGGCTGGGACGGGCGGCTCTCTCCGCTCTCTCCCTCGCCCATCCCGCCACCTCCTTCGCTAGCATGACTGCTTCGCAGAAGGAGGTGACTGCCTCCCACTCCCTCTCGCCCCGGACCATGGCTTGGACCAGGGCCGGGCGCAAGAGGTCGCCGCCGCTGCCGATCGCCTCTACGAGGACACGGCGGTGCTCTGCCCAAGCGGGACAGACCTCCACCGTGTGCTCCACCGTGTCCTCTGGGCGATCCTCGCAGTGGTGACACCCGGGCGTTTCCTCCCGCCTGATTATGTGCAGGAACCTCCCGAAACATCCGTGTCCGGTGAGGACCTGCGTCAGGCGGTAGGTGAGGGCGCCGTGACGCCTCTCTAGCCACTCCTCAAAGAGGGGCCTTACCGGCGCTATCGCGGCGTGCCCATATTGTCCACCTAGCATGTTCTACGCGGTACACTGTGCGACTTCCGAAATTAAAGTTATTTTTCACTTTGTAGTTTTTTTTTGAAGTCGGTTGTTTTTTTTTTTTTGTAAAATAGTTTTTTATTTTTCACTTTTTAAGTGGGAGAGTTTGTAATTTATCTAAGTTACAGTAACCTAATGTCAACTGTTCATCACCTTTTACAAAATATGGCTTTTCCCGTTGCTGGGGCGTTAATTGTTGAGGAGTTCTCCTGGTAAGATCCATGAGAACTCAACAACCACACACCATACGCATTGTGACGAGCAATTGCTTAGCAACCATATTACAATAATCGGATCGCAACCCCTTTAAATATTTATCATTGAGTAGTTCCGATGGCCATCTGTGGTCTTCATCATCAGCTCCACTTTACCAAATGATGATTTCTGAGAGCAAATGCTCAAGTTACCTACTTTAAGAAATACCCAAATCGCTATAGGTTTGCCTATAAAATTTGAGGGTTTCCTTCGATTTCCATGGGTTCCTCTTATCAGATTTCAATTTGATGACAATGGGACCACCTCGAGGGTATACCATTTCAATAAAAAAAAAAAAAAATTGTCCACAATAATTGACGGAGAAATCGGTGCACATACATATAAAAAAAAAACCTACTTAAAGTCGAACCTAAATGATAGCGCTGGCAAATAAAAACAGCACCATAGACTAAAACAAACGTCATAACGGCTGATGACGTAACGGAAATACGAATCAGTGCAATAAATAAATAAGTGATTTTGCATTATATTATAAAATCGTACTAAATAAGGTATGTTTTTATTTAAGTACTAGCTGTGCCCGCGACTTCGTTCGCGTGGATGTCGGAAAACAATAGGTAATGTGTCGCTTAGGAAAGGTGTAATTGCCACTTCTTCATTGAAAAGGAAGAATCATAAATGAATGAATGGATAAATGAATGATTTTTATTTTGTAAGTAGGTTTGCACAAACACTTTTACACGTCAATCATATTTTTTATAAAACTAGATGAGGTCGGCGTTTCCTATCTGACTACTCTGAGAAGAAAGGCCGAAACAAACTCAGAGGTCACAGTCTCTTTTAAAGTCCAGACATAATCTTGGTCAGGTTATATGAAGACCATGTAGATCGATGTCTGAGATGGTCTTTTGAAGAAAGAATCACACAGATTGAGGGGACCTGTCCAGTCAGTGCACGCATTTGTCAGAAATCGAGCAGCTCAACTCAAAACTTAAGGAGCTCAACGATTCGACGAACAATACCAAAGAAAGGACATTTGGGTAGGCCACATAAATTACTCAAACTGCCAGACCTAGAAAAAAAACTAACAGAACAAAGAGAATAATAAAAATTAAACAAAAAAAAAATAATAAAATGACCCAATCATCAGATCTTGCCTGGTAACGCTTTCCTTACCAAATGTCAAAGGTAGTGATTGTGAGATAATATTGAATCAAGAGAAACTAGAATTCGTCGATAAAACTGTTTTCCTGGGGATCACGCTCGACTCAAGGCTACAATGGGGTCCTCATTTAACATCTCTTTCAGGACGGTTAAGTTCAGCAGCTTATGCTGTCAGAAAAATCCGTCAATTTACTGATGTAGATACCGCGAGACTAGTTTATTTTAGTTACTTTCATAGTATCATGTCTTACGGTATTTTACTTTGGGGACGGGCTGCAGACATCGAGTCTATTTTTATTCTGCAGAAAAGAGCCATTAGAGCCATATATAATCTTCGCAGGCGCGATTCTCTAAGGGAACTGTTTAAAGAAATTAACATCATGACGGTGCCTTGTCAATATATCTACGAAAACATCATGTATGTAAGGAAAAATTTACATCTTTTTAGTAAAAGAGGTGAAAGACATAATTATAGTACTAGAAATAGGGACCTATTAGTTCAACCAGGTTTCAGACTGGCTAAAGTAGACTCATCTTTTATGGGGTACTGTTTAAAATGTTATAATAAAATACCTCCCCACATTGTTCAACTGAATGAGACAAAATTCAAGTCTTGTATAAAACGCACACTATGCAGGCAGGCTTATTATAAGTTAGGGGATTACATCGTTGATAAAGATGCCTGGCTCAATGCTGGTCCTGCTCCACGACCTCAACTAATTGATTAACTCTTGAAAATACTGTTGGAGCTGTTGAAGATTGTAAGACTATCTTTGCATTGTATAAACTCAATTTCCTTTATATTGTATAATTGCATAGCACAAATGTGAGTTCTATGTACTGTAATGCTACCATTTACCGGGTAATGATAATAATGTCTTTCATTGACTTGAATGTGACCTGGCGGCTGATTGTATGTCATGCTCACTAAAATGTCTCGCTAACGGTGGCGTGTGTGTTGGATCATTTAGCTCCCTTCAAAATGGTTGAGCTGAATGGTGCTGATCTATGCGTCATGTTCGTGAACGGGCGCCGTCAGTTGGGACTGGTCATCACTTGGCTGCCTCGGCTTATTTTTAATTATTTTACTTTTGGATTATTGTTTTGTTAAGTACTATTTGCTGTACTCTGGACACTTTAACGCGTACGTATTTTTTTTACATCGTTCTCACATATAATTATAAATTCAACATTAATGATGTAACTAATATTTTTGTAAAATATAATTTAAAAGAGTGTCCATGGAGTTTCTTGCCCGTTCTTCTCCATAGGTACCTACGCTTTGGAATGGGCAACTAGCTTCATATTTTCTGACTGACCTATTGACAATTCAAAAGTGCCTGTAAATGGTTTAATTGAAATAAATGCTTTGAGTTTGAGTTTGAGCTTACCTAGGGTTCGCTACCACGGCCCTTTCGACTGCAATCACTGCGTCTTCATGGTTCATAATGACAATGCGACGAAGTGTCACTTTGATTTTTGAGAATAAATAGGGTCAACGGTACTTTGCGATCCCTGTACCGTCTGAGAAACTTTTTGCCCGCTAAGACGAAAACCATGCTTGTGCAGACTTTGATTTTCCCCATAATCGACTATGGTGACGTGTGCTACTTTGACTTGAATGCGGTTTTGCTGGATAAGCTTGACAGATTGCTCAACAATGGGATCCGGTTCATTTTCAACCTTAGAAAATATGACCATGTGTCAAGCTATAGGTCTGAGCTCAAATGGATGACAATTCGCCAAAGAAGAAGTTTGCGCGCTTTGACCACGCTTTTTTCTCTTCTCAACTCTCCTACTCCTCCTTCTTATCTCGTGTCTCACTTCCAATATCTATGTTCTTCTCACGCTAAGAATTTGCGTTCTTCTAACAATCTTCTCCTACTTTGTCCTTCTCATACTTCTGACTTTATTCATTCCTCCTTTCATATTCAGTCCATTCTTCTTTGGAATGCGCTTCCTCTTGATATCAGGACGGCTACCAGTCGGTATGCTTTTAAGCGGAAATTGCAGAGTTATTTTCATAACAAATAGCGTAGAGTCATCTCAACATCTCTTTCTCTTAAATTTGTATGTATATATATTATAGGTATATGTATATTATACATCTGGTTGAGCTGAATGGTGCTGATCTATGCGTCATGTTCGTGAACGGGCGCCGTCAGTTGGGGCTGGTCATCAATTGGCTGCCTTGGCTTATTTTTTTTTTTTTTTTGGATTGTTGTTTTGTTAAGTACTATTTGCTGTACTCTGGACGCTCTTAACACGTACGTCTTTTTTATTTTATTACATCGTTCTCACATATAATTATAAATTCAACATTAATGATGTAACTAATATTTTTGTAAAAATATAATTTAAAAGAGTGTCCATGGAGTTTCTTGCCCGTTCTTCTCCATAGGTACCTACGCTTTGGAATGGGCAACTAGCTTCATATTTTCTGACTGACCGACTTCTTGACAATTCAAAAGTGCCTGTAAATGGTTTAATTGAAATAAATGCTTTGAGTTTGAGTTTGAGTTTGAGTATATATGTGTATATAAACTATTTATGTATTTGTGTACCTAGTCTTAATATTTTTTTTAATCATTGTTCCTCAACCAAAGCACCTGCCATCTAATCTCTTCACCACCCTTGGTTGACTGGTAGAGAATGCCTAAGGCATTAAGTCCGCCTTTGTACCTTTTTGTGCGAAAAGTTTAAATAAATAAATTAAAATAAAAACGCCTGCTCGAGGCTGATTATCTAACCAAACAGCCATAATTATGTCCATTTTATTTTGCGTCTGTCTTAGAATACCAACTTGTAAAATCATATCACCATTTTATCTAAAGTAGGTATATCTGAGATTAGTAGGTGAAGTTAGTTTTTCTAAGTCTTGGTTTCTTCTCTGTGGTAAATTTAGAATTTCTTAACTTGGTATTGAAGATATCATATAGGTATACCTACCAATATTATGCCTTATAAAGCATCGAAATATCTAGATGATAAAAGGAAGAATACATTAATGGTAAGAGCTTCTACATAAAGTTGCCCGTGTAAAAAGCAACCCATTAAACTTTGGTTATATTTGACACCGGCCGCCATTTAAACTACGAAGATGAAACCCATGAAAACTTTAGACATGATTTTGATTTAGACCTTATACTGCTGAAAACCAGAAAAAAAATTGTAGAGATAATTACAAAAAAATATAACCGACTTCCATAAAAAACCCTACAAAGTGCAAAATAACCTTAGTTTGGGAAGACGTTGCGCGTTGGCAAGAAATTGCAGACTTCTGAAACCAAAGGTCTATTGCACTTTGAAGTGTGTTTTTAAGTCGGTTGTATTGAAAAAAAGAAAATTGCAGCCGCCATCTTCGATTTTCATTTTGACGTCACAATCGGCTTCAGCACTCTCGAAAACCATGAAAACGACACACACTACGAATTTTTCGATTTGCAGCCGCCATCTTGGACTTTCATTTTAACCAGTACTGAAACGGTTTACCAACACAATTAACTTTTGGTCAACACCATTACCTTTTCATCCAAAGGACTTGTGACCCACGAACGTTTCCCCAACAGAACTCTACGTCAGTGAATGCTTAACCAACAGAATGTTTTGACCAATAACTTTTCACCCAAAGAACATTTGACCCATGTCAAATAGAACTAGGTAAGGATGCAAGGGCGACCGAAGCGAGCTCGGGACTTGGGGCACCCCAACTCGGACAGGTAGGGTTCGAAGGGATGATGGCGGCTCAAGTGAGCGAGCAAAGCGAGCGAAGGGCACCCCGAGGTTAGGCTTGGTTAGGTTACTTTATACCCTTTTCACAGAAATAAAGGACTACGTCTTATTATTATTTTACTTTCACCTTTCCCGGCGTCTGTTGGCCTTGTTCTTTGGGTGAAAAGTAATTGGTCAAAACATTCTGTGGGTAAAGCATTCACTGACGTAGAGTTATGTTGGCAAAACGTTCGTGGTGGTTGAAAGATAATGTTCATCAACAGTTCATGGGCCAATCGACGGTGGGTAAGCCGTTACAGTTTCATTTTAACCTCACTATTGGTTTCAGCACTCTCAAAAACCAATAAAACGAAACCCATAAAAAAAAATGCAACCTCCGTCTTGGATTTTCGTTTTGACCTGCCTATCGGCTTCAGCACCTTTGAAATCTATGAAAACGACATCCATGACAAAAAATCAAAACAAAATTGCAGCCGCCATCTTGGATTTTCATTTTGACCTGACTATCGACTTCAGCACCCTCGAAAACCATGAAAACGACACCCATGACGAAAAAGTTAAAAATTTAGGCAACCGCCATCTTTGATTTTCTTTTTGACCTCACTTACTGGGGTCAGGATCCTCGGAAACCATGAAAAATAGCTCTCTCTCTCTCTCTCTCTGTGTGTGTGTGTCTCTATCTACCTATTACTTTGAAAAATGAGGCATAACGCTTTTTCGTTATTTGACGATTTCTCCCTTATAACTCCTACCGCAAGCTCCATATAAGAACTTCGTTAAAAAACGCTCTGCGTTACTCAACTTTCTATATCAATAATTATCTAACTTCTTTATCGCTCAGAACACCACATTAATTATTATTATCTTACATTATCCTCACTTTTTGTTTAAAATTATTTTAGCGCCACAGGCGCCACTAAATAAACCATCAATGGAAAGCGATTTTGTTTAATATTATAATCATTATCATTACTTTTTAAAATAACATAGACATAAGTAGGTATCTGTGTTATTTCGTCATTTAAGTAAGCATAAACTAATAGGACGTGATTATTCACATCACAACAACAATAATGTTTTCGTTAGTAGGTACTATATCGCGCCAATAGATGTCGTTACGTGTTACTAAAAAACGTAAAAAGTTGTTGTAGAATACTTTAAATTGATTATATCTTTTGATAGAGTGAACCGATTGCGATGAAATAAAAACTAATCACTGCTCGGAGTTCTACACCATATTTGAGTATAAAAAGTAACCGTATTGCTTTGCTACTTTTTACGTTGACCCTGTTCAAATCAATAATCTCTCACATCCAAACAGACAAACAGACAAACCGACAAACAGACAAAAATTCAAAAAATTGATGAAATGCATCTGTTGGTTATCCTTTATCACCCCAACAATTTTTTTTTGGAAATATTTTCAATGCACAGAAACGTCTCGTCTACAGATTTATTATATATATATAAATATAATATATAATATATATATATGTATAGATGTATAGATGTATAGATGTATAGATGTATAGATGTATAGATGTATAGATAGATGTATAGATTAATTTGAAAGTCTAAAGAAAGAAATTGGAACATTGTAACTGTTAGTTCTTTTAAATAAAATTATTGTTACCTAACTAAATTTACAATTTTAAGTACCTATTTGAAAAGTGTTTTTAATTACAAGTCAAATATTGTGCGCAATTACATTATTTTTATTAAATACAATCTAAATTGTATTTTAAAACAAGTGTCAACGGAAGTCGTTGGTGTCTGACGTTGACAGTTGTTTGAACGTATAAATAGGCTGCAGAGGACACCCCGATGCAGTGCCAGCCCGCGCCGCAGCTGAGCCAGTAGCTCTAAATTCCCGACTGTGACCTCTGAGTTTGTTTCGGCATTTCTTCTCAGAGTAGTCAGATAGGAAAGGCCGGCTCCATCAAGCTTAAATAATATAATTGTGATCCAGCCTGTCCCTTCTTGCTGCCCTCTCCAGCAACGCCCTAAGCCGAGGTTCGTACCCCACAGGGGGTGCCCTTAGTGCGTAGTCGCTTAGCATAACGTAGTTAGTTTTATGCCCCTGGCTGGAGGCTTTGAGTTTTTCTTAAGGCAGCCACAGGATAGTCCGGTTAAGTAGTCACGACCTCTCAAGGTCAACTACGAGATTCCATTAGGAAAAAAAAATGCAGAGGACACAGTATTGAATTGTATTTTGAACAGTGTACACACGGCTACACATCAAGCTATACATAACCAGTACAAGCTGACTTCTGATTGTACGAAAAACCTATACAATGCGAGGTCAGCAAAAACTGGAAATGTATAGCTTGATGTGTAGCCGTGTGTACATCTCGTTGTAAAATTAAGTTGTGTGATTCATTATTGGTTGTGAGTGAAACACTTTTAGTGTTTACAAGATGTCTGGGGGCCTAAAAAGGCCACTTTAAGCAATTCCTCTAAAAACAATTCATTTCCAGAATTGCCAGCAGATCATTAGCAATTCCTCCAATTTTCGTAAAATGGTGACACTTATTAGCAGATTCATCTACAATTCAATTCATATCAGAATCATATTTGGTGTAAATATTACCGCATGTAAAAAATAAAGACCGTAACTTTATCGGTAAAATTTTCTTTACAGTTTTTATAAATCAAATTGGTTTTAAATTTTTTATTTCTGCAGTATAAATGTTATTACATTATAATATACCTTCTAACTGTTAAAAATACCGCAGATAAGCCCTGAAAAGGGAAATTAGAAACAATAAAAACTTTTTGGGCTGGCAACGCGTACAAAAGAGTTTTTAGGACGCATTCCGAATTAAGCGCATACATTATTCAATTTGTGGGAAATCGAAAGATAAGACAAAGACATTTATTTATTTTATTCGTCGGATATGGTAGGTACAAAGTTGGTTGGTATATATGGATACGCTCAACAAATCCGCCGTTTAGCTTTTTAAAAATTGGTCTACAGCCTAAGAGGTCTAAGAGAGCTCTTAAGGAGGCGCCGCAGTTATTGCTCGCAAGCATTTTTTTTGCGCTAGGAAGGCGCTTTGTATGTGTGATGAGTTACCCCATCCCATAGGAGTAAGCCGTAACTCAATACAGACGCTACGTAGCTGTGATAGACGTTGAGTGCAGCTTCTTTTTAGATGTAATTGAAGTTAGAAAAGTTAGATTCCGACTAGTGCGAATTCCCGACCGCACTAATTCCTAAATTGTTTACGATTTAGGTAAGTGTAATTGCATCGCTTTGATTTAGAGCGACTACTTTAGTGTTTACTTTTTAACACGCTCAAATCGATTACATCATTTACATCCCAACTCGGAACGCACCCTTAGTTTCGTAAGTCAAAAACAAACTGTCAATTATCAACACAACGACGTTTGTTTGTAGTTTTTAAAACAAGTATTTATTTGGAGTAAGATCGTTTTTATTACAAAGTAAGTGTATAATTGTTTGACTTAAATCATTATTTAATTTTATTGCTGTCCAAAAGTATTCAAATGTACGTAATATTTTGTAGGAATGGAAAGGCGTGCAGCTAGTGTCTGAGATACAATGGAACAATCTGCTCGACTTTCTACAGTCAAACTGGAAGCGCTGTTGGTGTTGAGCCCCTTTTCGAGATCACTGCAGCCCCATGTTCTGGCCAGACTCGTGCGTCAGCACCAAGCCCTACCCCTGCCGATGCTACAACATTGCCTCTGCCTCGTTGAACTCGGCAAGCGAGATACCGCAGTAAGTGGATTTTTCTAACCCTACTGCTATTCATAATGCGGTTAAGACTTATAATGACTATTGAAAACGATTAAGTATGGTATTTTTATTACGTTTTTAGGTCGCCCTCTGGCTGCACTAGATGAGGCTCGGAGAATTTTACCACAGATGGAGATGCAACATGCTACAGCTGATATGGTACATTAATAGTGCAGAACCTTGGGAGGCTTGCTGATGCAGTCGAAAGACTATTTATTGGTGTCCTATAGAGGTAAAGTATGAATTTTTTGTACATGCAATAAAATAAGTATAACATTCATAAGTACCTACTTAATATAATTATAAAGAAATAAGTACAAAGGAAACCATACTATATTAATTTAACAATTAAATAACACATAAACTTTGCATAAAGGGAAAAAGGTATTGGGGCTCTGTATCCACTTGTGGTGTCTTCAGTGTTGATTTTAAGGGATAGTCTGCATCACCTGAAATATAATTATTATAATATGTACTCAAATTAAACAATGATGTATGCAAATTTATAAAGTTATTTTAATTATTGAGTGATGATTACTAGTAAGAAACCCGAAAGTCTGACAACCAGTCTTACCAAGTGGTATTGTATTACCCAGTAACTGGGTTGTGGAGGTCAGATAGGCAGTAGCTGCATGTAAAATACTGGTATTCAGCTGCTTCCGGTTAGACTGGAAACCGACCCCAACATAGTACATAGTTGGGAAAAGGCTAGACAAATGATGATGATAATTTGACTTACTAGAAACCACAAACTTTCCTTTTCAGCCTGGTGGAGTTGTTCCAAGTGAGTCTTAAGTGGATGGTGATTCCATAAAAAGGAGACATGGTTTGCCCCTCCGCAGCTAGCATCGACACAAATCAGAGTTGCAAACCTAAATGAATGAATGAAAAAAGCCTAATTAATTATTATGTTTGTATTAGTTTTTTAATAATATAAGATGAGAATTGTTAATATAGGTAATAAAATATTTTTCCTATCACCATTGTTTTATTTTAGTAAAAAGTATAAGGTATCCTCTTCTACGGTCCTCTTATATTTACTACTTAATAAAAATGAAGTAAAGTAAATGAAATACAACAATATCACACCTATTATATATCCCTAAAGGGTTAGGCAGAGGTGTACCTATAGTACACCTAAAATGTGACTAGAAGATTGTAGTAAGTAGGTAGGTACTAATTTAAGCATATGATCAATTTATTTAATTGAGGGGTACAGAGTACCTAAACCTCTAAAATAATAGATGATAGTGTCTATCTAGAACTACTTAGTTAAAACACACTACTTTTATCACAATACTTTTACTTGCCTTGGGGATAGTACTTATGCCATCGCGGCGGGTACATATGTATGGCTCCAGGCCATAAATATGTACCTACTTACCCGCCGCGATGGCTAAGGAATAAGGTCATTAAACACACTTATCTATTCTGTATAAGCAAACAATCTCGAGGTCCGGCATTTCGAAGGCTATGTCCAATCTTCAGAGGAGCTACACTTCGACGGCGCTAAAAAATGGTTTGCACCCGCGCGTGCCCAAGAAAATTTTCATAAATGGCAAAATCTGCCATTAGTAGAATATTTCTTCAGAAAATCCTCAAAATGAATTGTAAGATGTTGCTATTGACTAACTTCTTATGAATCTGCTATTTGACATTAAAGCAATTCTTCTTTTGTGGACCATTTTACGAATCTCCATACAAAACTGTCAAACAGATGAATTGCGTGATATTAATTGTAAGCAGTTCATATTATGAATTGTCAGTTTGTGACCATTTTACGAATTTTAATATGATCCATAATGTGATCATTTTATGATTCTGCCAAAGTGGCCTTTTTAGCCCCCCTGATCGTTATCATTTGAGATACTCGGGGTCCTCCCGCTCTTACATATAACCTCCTCCTTTTTTGAAGTCGGTTAAAAATAAAATCTTGAAATAACATTGAAACATAAGCTTGAATCACGGATATCCTTGAATAGACGATACAAATACTCACTTTAAAGATACGCCTAACATAGATAACAACAACAACAAGATACGCCTTCGTACTCATAATAAATGTGAAGCGTTCAATAAATAACTTGCCTTAGGGATAATAAATATTAATTACGTAAGTAATAAATAATAATAAGGATATACAACAATTATGAATAATCTTTTATATAACAATGAATCGCTAAATGTGTTGTGCTAAGCGCAAATCTCGAGAACTAATATTAAAAATCACATTAAACACCCAGTGTTTGTCCTCCTCTCTCCTACTTGATCTATGCTGTGACCGAGAGGGACGAGAGGGTCCATAATTATGACTAATATAATTATTTCCCTACCAACTGCAAACATTATGGTACGCAATAAAGAATTGGGAATTCCACTCGTTACCTATAAATTCACGTGAAGACCTTAAAGTTAAAATCCACATAAAGACCTATCATTAATTTTGATTGTTGATTGGAGGCACTATAAGTAAGTATTCCTAACAGAATCAATTAATTGAAAAATTATAATAAAATTATATGAATTAGCTAGTTCCTGATTTATTCCTTTGTATTCACCCAACTACCTATCTGGATGCCAAATTTTAACTTTTTAGGTCATTTGGAACAGGGTTAGAGTTTTGATCTACAATGTGTTAATGAAATAACCCAAAACCTGAAACTAGTTTGTTTATTATAGCAATACGACTGTGACACTACTGTCCAACGCGATGTAAAAAAAAAGCGCGGGCAAGGGTGAGGAAGGTGGGAGGGGGGGGGGGGGGGTGCTAGAACTGGTGCCACCCCGGCTACCCTCCGTAGTCTTCCTAGCGCACCGGCGCGTGCGGTCGCGGCCGTTCCAGCCTCGTGTTGAGTTTTAATTTAAGAAAACGTAAATTACGACGATAATTACTAGTGACACTACAGAGATAAGTTCTTTGAAAAGTAATTTACGAAAACGTGCTTTAACGTGTATTCAACAAGGTGGTAGACATTTCGAGGTATTGCTGTGACAAACAATGAACGCTTGTAAATAGGCAGGTTGATTTATTTGAAATAATTATTGTAAATATGGTGATTCAAATGTTTTAAACACGCCAAGTTTTGTTTACCACCACCGGCTTTTTAATTTTTCTTTCAACTAGCCTTCGCTTATTTTTAAGCGTGTTAGGTTTATATGCAGTTAGTCCAAAGCCTGGAAAAAGTGTGATGGAAAAATTTGAGTCACTTTTCTATTCCAAAGCAAAACATACGCATTGTTTAATAATAACAGAAGGAGGGGATTAACCTCAAATGAATAGTGCTCCCGTCACTCCCGTGTCAACGAACGTTTGACAGCGCGGCGCGGCAATAGCGCTACGAATCTGTAAGAAGTAGCGCCACAACAACATTTACAAATATTTTTTACAATAATTTATGAAAATAAATAATTATACGTCATATAAATTTATTAATATAAAAATCTGTTGGGGTGTCCGAGGTTTTGGGTTATTTCATTAACACATTGTATAGGTCAGTCAGTGATAAAAATGACGATTTTTGGATGTTAATATCTTGAGGTGTGTTTATGAAATTCGGGGCACATATTATGTATCTCGCAATTCTCAATATTTGAGCCAAATTTGACGTTTATGTGAAACAGTTTTTGAGTTATGAGGGGGTCAAAAGTGGCTCCAAATGGTCCGTGTAATATTACACACGGTGCTGCTAGCCAGTTCTGTTAGCTTGAACTTTTAACACGCTACGGCGTGTCTAGATTTACCGTTTGGCCTTCTCCGGTAAGAATTCCGAGTGCACAACACCGCGATAGTCAAAGAAAACAGTCAACATGACTTTGACTTTTGATCGACTTAGGTTTTTAGGGTTCCGTACCAAAATAGTAAAAAGGAACCCTTATGGTGCGACGCAGTCTGTCTGTCTGTCCGAATGTCACAGCTGGATATTTCAAGAACTACTAATGCTATCAACTTGAAATTTAAAATAGTTTTAGATGACGTTTGCCCAACTATTTTGCAAATAAGAAAAAAATAAAAATATAATAGGTAGGGGAGAAGTTTCTTCGCATTTTTTAAGAAAATTCAAAACATTTTTTAATACAGTTTATTTACATTTAACTAAAGTATGTAGGTAGGTACCATTTTGTTCGATAACTTTTTGCAATCTTGAAGGTAGGGACATGATCCCATTGCTATAGAAATTTTGGGACTTCTGATCAAAATACTGCGACAAGTGGTTTTGGCAGTCCTCTCGTGATGTTAACCTGACACTGCCTATAGAATTCTGAAGAGACCGAAACAGGTGAAAATCTGAAGGTGTAAGGTCAGGACTATACGGCGGATGCATTAACACCTCCCAGCCAAACTCTCTTAATTTTTGCTGAGTGGCTAAAGATGTGTGAGGTCTAGCGTTATCATGATGAAAAACCACACCTCTTCTGTTGATTAATTCCAGCCGCTTTCTCTCAACTTCTTGCTTTAATCTCATCAGTTGTTCGCAGTAGAGTTCAGAATCGATGGTCCTGCCTGGTGGTAACAGCTCATAATGAATAATGCCCTTCCAATCCCACCATAGATACAGCATCACCTTGTTGCGAGTAAACCCGGGTTTTGCCACAGTCTGTGAAGCCTGACCGGCCTTTGGGCACGACCTTTTTCGCACGTTCTTGTCGCACGTGATCCACTTTTCATCACCAGTTATCAGCTTCTTCAAAAATGGGTCGCTTTCATTACGTCGTAATAAAGAATCACAAATGAGTACACGGTTCATTAGGTTTCTTTCAGTGAGCTCGTGAGGTACCCAAATATCGAGCTTTTTTGTGTACCCAGTTTTTTTCAAATGCGCCAAAACTGTTTTGTGGTCAATTCCCAGTTCTTCAGATACGTCGTAACTACTGATATCATCTTGCTCCATTTTTTCAAAAATGGCATCCATTTTATCCGTAATAGGGCGACCAGAGCGACGTGCATCTTTGCAATCAAAGGACATTGTCCACCTTGTATGGGCTTTTGGCTTAGTATGAACAGGCACTTTAAGGATAAATATTATACAGGTTTAATAGCTAATACCAGTAGGAAAGAGAATATTGTAGTAAGATTATATCGAGACGCCTGTAAGACTTGTTTTGCTTACTTGTTATTTTTAAATAAAACACACTTTTATTCATACGTTTCTTTATTAAACAGCCACTACCTATTATCCACTACCTATTATCAAACAAAAATAGTGTTTGGTTTAATGGTTGCACAGTTATTGGGATTATTTAAAGAAATTATGACGATGGATGCAAACGTACCACTTGTGGAGCGACCCACTGCCTTAAATAATAGATCCACTTCCACAAGATTGAGAGTATGCCTTCTCCTTTGCGTGATATCAGTGCCACAATTCGCACATCGGATCTGTAACAGTTTCCACCACAGGCAGGAGTTGAAGTGGAATTGCCTCGTTCGTATCCGTACGATTCAGGTCAGCGAGTTCGATAATTATCCATATTCAAGCTGAGGTCAATGATGGGATCGGTGTCGGAGTCCAAAGGCGTGCCGTGGTCAACGTGAGAAGGGGTATCAGTGTCCATTTTCAAAACCAAAACAATACTTGAAAAATAATCACAGCAAGAAAACAATATTCCCGATGCCAAGAGACAAAGTAAATGACAACTGACAAGTGACTTGAAGTGACAAGACAACTGACATTGAAATAAACGTTTTCTTTTTAAATAATCGATTAATTAATTGATTAAAATCGAAGTTAATTGAGTAACTTCGATAAGTTTAAATACTTTTGTTTTATATTAACTAAGGATAAAACATGTTCGAAATAACTTAAGTGATTACAAATAACAGTTCTAATTGAATGTAAACTCTAGCCTCTTGTATGAATGAGGAGGACTTAGTTGAACTTCAAAAATAACAATTAGAATCGATTTGTAAATAATTATTTTAAAATAAACGATTCATTGTTGGCATCACTATGAATTAATGAACATCGAGTACTGTCAATATGGCGAATAATAAAACAATTTCAGTACTTATTAAATACACTATTCGTGGGCGCAAGTTGATACAAAAGTATGGAATAATTAAGCGTTTAAAAACTAAACACGATTTTTGATTAATTTGTTTCTTTTCGAGCATCGTGTCCACGCGAAGCCGAAAATGGACAAATTCCTTTCCGGATTGAAAACGCTTAAACCAAATTTGTGCTACTCTCACAGACACTGCACTAGGTCCATAAACATCGCAATTTTTTTTCGCGGCTTGCGTTTCCTTTTTTCCTTTTTAGGGTTCCGTACCTCAAAAGGAAAAAACGGAACCCTTATAGGATCACTCGTGTGTCTGTCTGTCTGTCTGTTCGTCTGTCACAGCCAATTTGCTCCGAATCTTATGGACCGATTAAGTTGAAATTTGGTACACATATGAATCTCTGTGACCCAAACACAGACGTGTAACGTAAATAAATGAGTTTTGAAAATGGGAGTCATTTATGAGGGGTAAATAGGCAATTTAAAAAAAAAGTTTCGCAATATGTGCCGTGTGACATATCAAATGTAAGTAAGGGCTTACCGTGAGGATCTCAAATATATTTTTTTTATAATTTTAAAGTAAATTGTATCAAAGTTATTTAAGACAATATACGGAAATTTACCATTCCCCCCCCCCCCCCCCTTATCTCCGAAACTACTGAGCCTAAAATTTTGGAAAAAATACAGAAAATAGTTCTATACCTATAGATTACAGGAAAATTAATAAGAAGTCTATGATCTTTAAACAACATGGTAAATCACTCAATATTGTGCGTACAAATTTACATTTTCAGTTGGAATGTATGGGAGAACATGTTTTTCAACATCTTGGGATAAATTCATTCCAACTTCATTGTGCGTGGTCCGACACGTATTTGGCCGGTTTTTTTGTAGTAAAATTTTTAAATGTATCGAATTTCTTCATTAAATTCACTCATCTTGACAGTACGAAAAACAAATGAAAATCACACATTTTCCTAATTTGAATTTGGAATTATGTTCTTTAAAATTTAAACTTTCAATGATACCAAAACCAGCCAGATACAAATAGTATAGCCAAAGAGATTTTATTACAAGGTAATAAATACTATAATGCGAAAAGACTTTTTCCCCAACCTAATATATCCTCATATCTCCGAAGTTTGAATAGAGAAAAATCTGAAATTATTCTATGTGATAGAAGTTTATGTAATGATTACAGGATAAATAAAACGATGTCTCTAAATAGCACACTTTTTCAAAATTATCAACAAAATTTACATTAGTTCCACTATCGGTCAAGAGATGGCGCTGACCTGAAACTGCAATATTCTGCACCGCAACGTGCAGTGTTAAAATTCTCTGACGAATATAGGCCTCGCCGTTGAAAATTTAAAAACATTTGATGGTACGGAACCCTCGCTCTTGCCCGGTTTTTTCGGTTTCTGTTTAGTTGGAAGGCGCCACTAAGAAGCTTGTTGACTAGTTTGCATGTCAAACTCTTAAACCCACGTCTCGTCACCAGTAACAATGCGTTTCATGAATCGGAAACACGATCACACCGATCATCGATCTCGGTTTCATGATCGTTGCGTTTGGTCGGAATTGACTCGTTCTAGCATGTCTTCAGCTTCAGCGACTTTTGTGCTATTGAGTTTTTGGAGAAAATTCAGGTCTTTTGGCACCAGCCGAGCGGCAACATGTTTCATATCCAAGTGATTACTTAAAATGATACGGATCGACTCGTGAGACACAGAATGTTCAGTGGCTATCTCACTCAAACTTGAATGAGGATTTTCAGTCACTATTTTCTTTCACTTTTGCGATGTTAACTTCAGTTGAAGACGTTGATGGCCTACCAGGGCGAGACAAATCTTACATAAAGACATCGTTTTATTTTTCCTGTAATCTTTACATATACTTCTTCTATCACATAGAATAATTTCTGATTTTTCTCTATGCAAACTTCGGAGATAAGGGGGGACGGTTTTTTTTTTACATTTTTCATCAAACGTCGAAAGATGAAAGGCCAAAAAAAAGAAATAGTGTTTGAGAATGTACGCTCTTACATATAATACCCCACATTACTTACATTCATATGATACCCCACATTACTAGCCCCACTTCAAATTTTTCAGACCCCCTTTCAGTTGCTGTTGCAAAAAATATATATTTTTGTATTTCTTTCTTATTTGCAAAATAGTTGGGCAAACGTAATCTAAAACTATTCTAAATTTCAAGTTGATAGCAATAGTAGTTCTTGAGATATCCAGCTGTGACACACCGACAGACTGAGCCGCACCATAAGGGTTCCTTTTTACTATTTTGGTACGGAACCCTAAAATAAAAAATAATAATTTGGTACCATAAACAAATCATCCATTCCCGATACTTTTTTGACTGGATGTATGATTAAACTATTAGATTTCCAACTCTCGGCACTGAGCCGTTGAAAATTCAAGTGCGTTATTTTTGGGTAAGTATCATTTAGTGTTGGTAAAAAACATGCATAAATCGTCAGCAGAAATGAGCAAATAGTAGCAATAATGACTTACTGTTGTCGACGGAACGTGTGCTCGCGCCGTCCGCTCGCGCGGCCATCCTTGTCCTGCGCGCTCTGACGAGTGGCGCCGAGAGCCCGCTATCGTGCGCCGAGTGCTGCGCGTGCGCCGGCGCTTGCGTGAGAGTTGTTGCCTACTAAGCCTCGTACTCGACAAACGTCGCATATGACGCGACAAAGCGCACTAATTTTCACACCCTTCTAGATTGACATATATGGGTTTGTTTTGAATAAAATCGTTTTGTATCGTAATGTTTCCGACATCAGTTTTGCAATTCATTAACGCTTGTCAGTGACTACATGCAATTTAAATAACAAATACATTTACTTAATGAATCATAAAATATGTATCTCATTACAAATGTAGGTAATACCTGCAGTCCTGCACTGCCCTATAAGAAGTACATTGACATCAGCCGGCTGCCGGCCGGTCCATCAAGAGTGTTTGTTAGGTACATCAGCCGGCTGCCGGCCGGTCCGTCAGGAGTGTTTGTTACATCAGCCGGCTGCCGGCCGGTCCGCCAGGAGTGTTTGTTACAATCACCAACTAGCCTACCATATATTCGGTTATTTGGGTGTATGACCTACCTAAAATAAAAGCAACGTCTTTCCCTTCAGCGGCACTCACTTCGTGTACCTACTAGTTATTAATAAATCATTGATAAACTGACTGCATTCAAAGCGTAAGAGGAAGCACCTTATGCTCACAACTCCCTAAGGGCTCGGCGGGTAGGTAAATCATAAAATAATTGTGTAAGTAGTTTATGTAATAGAGACGATACTACATCCAGGTCCAACTAGCTGCCTGCATGTAAGCGTGTAGGTACCACGGCGAGGTAGGTATGTGTGTCTCGTGCTTAACATTATTTATAGCAGTCCTACTTTTCTGATTAGGTAGGTACTTACTGATAATAAAATTACACTCTAAAAAGGAGCCAAGTTCGGACGACGCGATCGTCGGCTTCGCCCATTGCGATTCTGGCTTCACCAATAAATTATTTATGGCTTAGGTAATAAACAATCTTAGTTCCTGCCAAGTTTCAAAGTCACCCAGATGTGGTCCTAGGACTGGGGGTGGTTAAAATAAATAAGTCGGCTATCGAAGGGGATTTAATAGAAACACCCAAAACATAGGTGTGTAGGTTAAATATGATGATAATAATATACACATCTGTAAGTACTATAGTTTTTACCCGACTGTTGATATGGTGCCTGTATGAGGCTCTAAATGGTTCCTGTAATTCTGTGACACAGAGCCGGTGTCGTCCTTTTGTTTCCGAACTTTTCATGACATTCTGCCGTGCAACGAGATCACGATGTGCATCGACGGTTTGTAAATATTTGCAGAGCTCATTAACCGCGCGGCAATATTTATTTAATTGATGCTAAAGAACGTGTAGTGTACCGGTGTGAGATGAATGTCTTGTGTACTGAACAATCTAAACAAGATAAAAGTAGCGAGGGGCGATCTTCTTAGTGTAGTGTACTTTTAATTTAAGGCTAAGCCCGTACTGCGATAAAAAAATTGTGGCAATTTTTTTTATCGCCTATGACAAAAAAAAAGTGGTTTTTCTATTTCGTGTAACTTGTTAAGTATGTGGCATAGGGATTTAACATTTTGGTATATGTTTTTTGACTCTGTACTAGTATCGTATCAAAGGAAATACTAATAGATTCAATGATTTTTTCTCGATACAAAAAAATTGCAAAGCTAAGTATATCATTTTTTTTACTTTTTTCGACATCACGGCGTAACGCTTAAGAGTTATTCAATGAAATTTACTTAAAAACATAGAGAATTATCATATCAAAGTTTACTCAAAGTAGTTTTAATTTTTATTTATTTATTTTGTTAAAAAAAGGTTAGGTAAATTCGTTTTGGCACATACGTCGTTTTATTCCGAGCGCACGCACATTATAGCCATCTCTCTTCTTTTGCGTTTCAAAAGTAATTGCACCACTTTCGCTCGCTCAGTAGGTTTTCGAGGATTTTAGATTTTCGAGGTAGGGCCTTAAGTACGAAACGACGCGCGTAAATCACCAATTTAAAACTCGCGCGGTAAAAAATCTGTGGTGTGATGCAGATTTGACGTGATGCTGTGCAAATTTAATGAGTGCGAATGTTTTGTGGAGTATGGGCGAAACGAAAAAGTTATAATTTTTCACTATTTAGTTGCTACCCAACACAAATTCCACTGCTGCGTATGACACTGCTTCCTTCCTTGACCTCTAATAAACAAGTAAGTACGTTTTTTTTTTTAAAAAAAAAGCGTACTTGTACAAGTACGCTGGACTAACGATAGGTACTCTACAAAATGAGTTGTTTTCTTGTGCCGATTCAAAGCGCCCCGCTCGAGGTCCTCAGGAGGCCTACCATGATCTATTTAAAAACGATTCAAAAGCAAGACATTTCAGTTTAGGTTCTAAAACTGCATCGTTCACAGTCGTACCATGAAGTCCAATACGCTCAGCGGCATTTGAATCGTTGAAAGTGAATGAGCGTTAAGAGCTCGTGGTAGGTATCCAGATGGCATGGCCTAAATTGAATCGTTAAACTGACGTCATGGTACGAATTAGCAGAACAGTTCAGTTTAGGTCCTAAAGTGGATCGCGTTAAGAGCTCGTGGTAGATATGCAGGAAATAAAATTGGCATGTTCTTTCAAATGGACGTTGAGTTCTTTGGTTCGTCTAAGATGATTTACATGTAAATCGTGGATTACGGCTTTTTTTTTGTGTATTTTGTGTTACTACGTGATATTTAGAACATTTTTATTGTGAAAGCATGCGCATTTTGTAAAACTCGCTTTCAAAAAGGCAGCGGCAGCGGTTGAGACAGCAACCTTAAACAAGTAAGTCAATTTCATGACTATAAATGTTTCCTTTGCTTCTGTGAGCATTTTTAATACTATTTTATATTTAGAATAAATGTTTTCAATACTCAATACTCAATTTCTTTATTGCATTCATTAATATCTCATCATATTTAGGGCTCAGTTTTCACATTTATTGAATACAATCATTTGAATAGGATTGTAAATGTTACATGTCGATAATGTGTCGATAATTTTCTTTAGACAGTGAATAATTTTACATTTAAGTACGTCTTTCAAATTGAAATTTACTCTCGCCAGAAATTTCTGTAGGTAAATCAAATTAGCAAATACTAGTTTCTAATATTTCTAAAGATAAATATTAAATGTACCTAATGTGTACTTGTTTCCGAAATAAAGACCTAACATCGAAATAAAACTTGCTATCTACAATGTACAGAGGCCAGCACATCAAGTTACCCCAATCTGTCAAATTTCTTTGATAGATTTTCAACTTTACTACAAAGGAATAAGGTTCATATTCAATTGGGAAAATGTGACAGATTGGGGTAGCTTGATGTGCTGGCCTCTGTACCTACTGTATACTTTAGTAATTTTTACTTTAATTAAATACTCAGATTTCCCACCAACTCAACTAAGCAGATATGGCTAAAAAAAATGAAAATGGAAAATTGGAGTCCTGTTTGGACTGTTAAAACACGCTTTTCTCCCGACCACTACCTACCTTTTGGAAGGCCCGACTAAAATCAGTTCTATTTTATTGTAATTTTTGACGTTCAAAAGTGCCTTTAATGTACCTATTTGAAATAAATGATTTGATTTTTCACTTTGTTATTTTTTTCCATTATTATGCACGGTATCCAAATACCCAATAATGAAAATGGAATCCCTCTTCTTTCCGCTGGTAATGACTACATGGTAAGGTAATGTTCCACGGTTCACTTTTGGCATTCAATTTGAGTGAATTGGATTGAATTTGCATGGACGCTGTTTGTTGAATGGTAAACTTTTTTGTTTACATGGTTCAATTCTTCCAAATTAAACACCAAAAGTAACTTGGTATTATGAGTAATGGCTATTAAATAAATGTAATGCAATATAGCTCACGAAGAATACAACTGCCATTTGATTTACTAGGATATCCGGATAGAGCGAAATGGCAACATAATAGCTCAATAGTTTTTAGTTCACATTGCGAACTAATGTAACCCCAGCTCAGCTTGTAAAACTAGTGTAGTTGAGCTAGGAGATATTAGTTCAAACATAGGAGTTTTTAGGCTAAGTTTTAAGCCTATCCTCATATTTAAAGCTCACTGATCTGACCGTCATGCGCTATAACTTTACTAGGACACTATCCACTAGTTTATTGCTTGCAATCTGGCCACGCCCTAATGAATTTTCAGTTAACCTTTGCAGAGCAATTATTCTATTACTTAAAAATTAAGCATAAAAATAACTGGGAGTGATTCGATATTTTTCTCTTAAGTAATAAATTATTCTCCGTGGCTGTAACGATCGATAAAGTTCATAGTATTTTTTTATCGAAGGATATGTCCCATCTCTAATATTAGTTTCACGGTACCTCTCGTTGCTATCAGCGCCAAAATGGCGAAAATCAAATGTCTTCATTTTGTTATCGATAGTATCAAGTCCAGCGTACTTGTATAATACAGGTCAGTGTTCCTGTGTAATATCAGTGACAGGAAGTTATTCAATATTTTCATCAATATAAACTTAGGTGGAAAAATTATGTAGGTATTATTGAATGTAAGTAACTCAAAAGCAAGCAGTTTAAATTGATATGCCCCTGAGGCACTCTATCCTATAGAAAAATGTATAGATATCGCGTAACTTAACATACATTCAAAATAAAATAAAAAAGTCGAATTGAGAACCTCCTTTTTAAATTCTGTTAAAAAGGGGCTAAGCAGAATTCCTTGAAATTTCTTTAAAATGGTTTCATCAAAATATTCAAGGTTTTTCTTCCATACAATTAGAAATTGAATTGTTTTTAAAAAAAAAAACGATGTTTGATAGAAATTGGATCGTTTTTAGAAAGAAAAACAATGTTTGATATTATTAGTTTAACTGAACACTGGTTGATTTTAATATTTGGAAGAGATGCTACTCTTTTTTTTGACCTTTTTATTTCAAATCAAACCAAATACTTAATTTATTTTTGCAGAAAACACTGTTGCAGTGGTGTTGTTAATATAGGTACACGTTTCAAGTGATTCTACCGTAAGGCATGCAAAAAGTACACAGTCATGGTTTATTCAAGTCGATATAGGATTGCCGTTAAGATATTGAATTAATGAAATGTCCTTCTTAAAGTATAGATTATGCATTTTAGTAATAATAATAATTGAATTATTTCAATGTCATTTCGTAATTATTAAGTAAAAGATACATGCATGATTATTGTTCTATTAAGTACTTGATGTCACCGTGAGGTCTTGAGTTTGGAAAAAATATCGTTTTCATACCACTTGCTCAAAAAAGTGACATTCTATGTCACAAAAAGCGAACATAACAATAGTCATTTTTAATCTGTTAAAAACAGGGAAAGAAAATTGTACTGAATTTCATTGGGAGAATGTGATTTAAATTTGGAATACTTACCGAAATTTATACTGAGCTACATCTGTGTTTACACCATTGAGTTTGTAGGTATATAATAGTACATTATGGTACAAGTGTGTAATGTTGGTGATTACCGCTGAGGCGCCATTGAGACCCGAGCCGTCAGGTGAGGGTCTTAAGAGAGCCGAGGACGGTAATCATCAATACACACGTGTATCATACGACGTTTTTCAACACACTTGCGAGGAAAAAACAAATATGTATTGCATAAATCGTTTAATTATTAAAACAATTGGTGAATGTACAATTTTCAAAACGATATTGGATTGTTTTTGATGGCAATTTCACAGTTTGTGTTACATTGGTACTTGCCACTTCTTTAGTACCTTCATTTACTTCTTGTGTAAATGTCGGCGACAAAGGTAAATCATACAAATTACTGGAAGGAGAGGGCACCAAATAACTCACGCTAGTAGATGTACATGGTTGTGGTTCGGGGCAAAACTTTTTTGCCTTTGGCTCCAAATTAATGGCTTGCGTTATTTTGTCATTGATTTTTGCTTTGTTATGAATTGAGTCTTCTATGTACGATTCAGCGATTGCGTCAGAACGCCATCCACCATGTCGCTTCAAAGTTAGTATATCAGCCCCCGAATCAGCCAACATTGTAGCCGACGTTCTTCTAAAACTGTGTCCAGTGTAAAAATCGGCCTCAGGCAAACCTAAATACTTCGCTATTTCTCTTGGCATATTACCAAATTTGTTAATACCGATTGTTTGTGCAGTACATTTTCCTTTCTGAAAGTTTTGGAAAAAGCGGTCATTCTTTGTTTTTGTTGAACGGAGATCTTGGTATTTTTTCACTATTTCACGAAACGTTCCTTGGATTGTAAAAGATCGTGGAATCTTGGTTTTAGTCTGGGTAATTTTGACAAGAAGCATATCTCCGTGGATTTCTACATCTTTTGTTGTAATATTGTACAGCTCTTGTCGTCTACAAGCACCAGTAACACCGAATATTAAGGCAACCTGCAAAGAAATCAATTAATTAGTTCTAAGAAATTATGCTAAAGTTACACACTTGTATATTGTAGATTCGTTTCGATTAAAAATATGAAACGTACCTTTGTTGCTAGATACTGACTATCCGGAGCCTCATTCAAAAACTTTTCAACGTCGGCTGGTGACAAAACTTTAGATTTCCGACCAATATATCCATCCGAGCGTCTCTTCAAAAATGCCATCAGGTTACAGTACGTTTTGATATCAACACCATGTTTGAGCTTAACCATGCTTCTTAACATGGAATAGATGCACCACAGGGAGCTAGGTTTGTATGTATTGGCGAGTTCAGAGAAATACGCCAAAAACACATTTTCAGAAAATGACTGGGTTTTTTTGTTGCTCTTCCATTGCAGGAAACTATCGTAAGCAGCTAAATACTTTTCTCTAGATTTTGCAGGTATTAGGCTTTCGTTTGCATTTTGTGCTGCATTTAGTATTTCTGGCGGGGTTAAATCAATCAATTGTTCATCTTCTGTACTAAAACCTGACATTTTTATAATTATTTACCACACAGCAACAAATGCGATACAAACAAAATATGAAAATTAGGGGAAAATTGGGAAATGGCGCGCAATTTTTTTTTTTGCACGCGCCAAATGTAAGTTGATTGATTACAGCCATACAGCCTACTTCAAAATGATAATTTTTGTGATAAAATGCAAATATTTTATAAGAAATTATTGTGAATTATAAATAATTTGATAATAATAAATGTTTTTTCGTCTTAATTAGGGACACATTTATTTATTTCAAAAATGTAAATAGATTTTCGGTGGCATAAAACCTCTTTGTTGTTACAAAAAAAAAAAAAAACTGTATTACCCGGTTAAATTGAAAATGCTCTGTTTACTCGCATATAATTTGCAGTTAGGTACTAACTTAACTTTGTAGGGATCATTCTATTATGCACTAGTGTGTAATATTATTATGCACGTGTATGTTATAGTTCGGTTTATGGCCCTAAGAACGATATAATAAGGCTCACTTTACGAGCAAGTGTGTTGAAAAAAATTATACCTACATCTTTTTGAAAAAGGAATACGCATTTATTATGCAGTTATGATTATTAAATAAAAATTACGAAAACCGACGAGGCCGTATGAGCTTGATGCCTTTGCTTTTCCGACAAAAAAATATTAATCTAGGAATTTGCCGCGTTTTTGTTTTCTTCAAATACATAAACGTCAAGTTTATTTATTTTCAACACACTTGCTCGTAAAGTGAGCCTTATTATATCGTTCTTAGGGCCATAAACCGAACTATAACATACACGTGCATAATAATATTACACACTAGTGCATAATAGAATGATCCCTACAAAGTTAAGTTAGTACCTAACTGCAAATTATATGCGAGTAAACAGAGCATTTTCAATTTAACCGGGTAATACAGTTTTTTTTTTTTTTTGTAACAACTAAGAGGTTTTATGCCACCGAAAATCTATTTACATTTTTGAAATAAATAAATGTGTCCCTAATTAAGACGAAAAAACATTTATTATTATCAAATTATTTATAATTCACAATAATTTCTTATAAAATATTTGCATTTTATCACAAAAATTATCATTTTGAAGTAGGCTGTATGGCTGTAATCAATCAACTTACATTTGGCGCGTGCAAAAAAAAAAATTGCGCGCCATTTCCCAATTTTCCCCTAATTTTCATATTTTGTTTGTATCGCATTTGTTGCTGTGTGGTAAATAATTATAAAAATGTCAGGTTTTAGTACAGAAGATGAACAATTGATTGATTTAACCCCGCCAGAAATACTAAATGCAGCACAAAATGCAAACGAAAGCCTAATACCTGCAAAATCTAGAGAAAAGTATTTAGCTGCTTACGATAGTTTCCTGCAATGGAAGAGCAACAAAAAAACCCAGTCATTTTCTGAAAATGTGTTTTTGGCGTATTTCTCTGAACTCGCCAATACATACAAACCTAGCTCCCTGTGGTGCATCTATTCCATGTTAAGAAGCATGGTTAAGCTCAAACATGGTGTTGATATCAAAACGTACTGTAACCTGATGGCATTTTTGAAGAGACGCTCGGATGGATATATTGGTCGGAAATCTAAAGTTTTGTCACCAGCCGACGTTGAAAAGTTTTTGAATGAGGCTCCGGATAGTCAGTATCTAGCAACAAAGGTACGTTTCATATTTTTAATCGAAACGAATCTACAATATACAAGTGTGTAACTTTAGCATAATTTCTTAGAACTAATTAATTGATTTCTTTGCAGGTTGCCTTAATATTCGGTGTTACTGGTGCTTGTAGACGACAAGAGCTGTACAATATTACAACAAAAGATGTAGAAATCCACGGAGATATGCTTCTTGTCAAAATTACCCAGACTAAAACCAAGATTCCACGATCTTTTACAATCCAAGGAACGTTTCGTGAAATAGTGAAAAAATACCAAGATCTCCGTTCAACAAAAACAAAGAATGACCGCTTTTTCCAAAACTTTCAGAAAGGAAAATGTACTGCACAAACAATCGGTATTAACAAATTTGGTAATATGCCAAGAGAAATAGCGAAGTATTTAGGTTTGCCTGAGGCCGATTTTTACACTGGACACAGTTTTAGAAGAACGTCGGCTACAATGTTGGCTGATTCGGGGGCTGATATACTAACTTTGAAGCGACATGGTGGATGGCGTTCTGACGCAATCGCTGAATCGTACATAGAAGACTCAATTCATAACAAAGCAAAAATCAATGACAAAATAACGCAAGCCATTAATTTGGAGCCAAAGGCAAAAAAGTTTTGCCCCGAACCACAACCATGTACATCTACTAGCGTGAGTTATTTGGTGCCCTCTCCTTCCAGTAATTTGTATGATTTACCTTTGTCGCCGACATTTACACAAGAAGTAAATGAAGGTACTAAAGAAGTGGCAAGTACCAATGTAACACAAACTGTGAAATTGCCATCAAAAACAATCCAATATCGTTTTGAAAATTGTACATTCACCAATTGTTTTAATAATTAAACGATTTATGCAATACATATTTGTTTTTTCCTCGCAAGTGTGTTGAAAAACGTCGTATGATACACGTGTGTATTGATGATTACCGTCCTCGGCTCTCTTAAGACCCTCACCTGACGGCTCGGGTCTCAATGGCGCCTCAGCGGTAATCACCAACATTACACACTTGTACCATAATGTACTATTATTTAATTATTTATGTACACACAGTAAAATACAAAGGGATACAACATAATTATAATTTGAGTACAAAGGTACTGCTTATTTCTTAAGAAATTTCTTCCAGCAGACCTGCGAAAGGAGATGTAAAAAAGAAATGTAGACAATAGTGTGTGAGAACAAGAAGAGAACAATATGAATGTGTGAAGTCCAAACCAAAATATTAAATAACACTACACATATAATGCAAAAATAAACATAATTATACTTAAATAAATACATAATGCTAAAATATATAAACTTATATCTAATATATAAAATTCTCGTGTCACAGTTTTCGTTGCCATACTCCTCCGAAACGGCTTGACCGATTTTGATGAAAATTTTTGTGCTTATCCGGTATCTATGAGAATCGGCCAACATCTATTTTTCATCCCCCTAAATCGAAACTTACGCGGGTGAAACCGCGGGGCGCAGCTAGTATATATATATACAGGAATATTTTTTAAGGAGTGCGCAAAAAAATTTTGGTGGTTCAGTATCACTAATAGAACACATTTCCATTATTTTTTCAAAACTTTTTTTTACTTTTTTATCCGACTCTAAATCAGCAAAATATGGACACTATCTATTCAAGATAATAACAATGGGCGCGCGCGCCGGGCGGCGCACGTGGCGGTGTTGCAGCGGGGGAGTCCCGGGCGGCAGAGTTGTGCCAGGCACGGCGGGCGCCCGGGTTCCGAACTCCCGACCCCGATACTCGACAGTCTGCTCATCGCAATCATCGCATGCGCTAACGTGACCTCGCGTCCAATCGCTTTCCCGTGCAACCCCCGCGCAGCAAGTGTGTCGAACTCGTACTTACCTAAAGGTCACGATGTCGGACTTCAGTAACCGCGAGTTTTATGAGATGGTGCGAGTGTATTTACTAAGTGGTGAAAGTTTACGAGCTGCTCGCAGAATGTATGCGACGGAGAGCGTACCTCGAATGCGAGCCCATGGTATCCTTAACCCCGCGGTCCCTAATGAAAGGACCATTTTAGCAGCCACTCAAAGGCTGCTAGATCACGGTCAGTTCAGGACCCCGAATCACGCACAAGGATCTGGCAGACCTCGACTGGCGGTCGAAATCGAAGAAACCATTTTCGATTTCTTCGAGCGAGATCCAAGAGCTAGTACCAACGATGCGGCAGGTCGCTTTGGTGTGAGCCAGTACGCGGTATGGAAGCTGCTAAATACAGCCGGACTAAATCCATACCACTTTCAGCCAATACAGCAGCTCCATGACCCAGACCCAGCATCACGTCGAGCCTTATGCGAGTGGCTTTTAAATCATCGCGAAGTCAACATCTTGTGGACGGATGAGGCATTGTTCACACGCGTGGGACTGTACAATGTACATAATGAACATTGGTGGTCATTCAACAATCCCCATTTGGTGCGAGAGACACATCACCAAGTGCGTTTTAGCGCCAATGTATGGGCTGGGGTTATTAAAAATAAAATAATAGGGCCCGTTTTTATTGACGGCACCTTGACCGGACCAAGGTATTTAGAAATGTTGGAAACGACGATAGAAGACATTATGGACGAAGTTCCGATGTGCTACCATAGTAATTTATACTATCAACACGATGGCGCTCCACCTCGTTACGCTATACGGGTACGTAATTACCTGAATGAAAAATACGGGCAAAATTGGATCGGTCGTGGTGGCCCCATACCGTGGCCTGCTAGGTCCCCGGATCTTACTCCCTGCGATTTTTTTCTTTGGGGTGAAGTGAAACGCCGGGTGTATGTAGAGGAGGCCCAAAACCTAGATGACTTAAAGTTTAGGATAATTAACGCTTTTGAGGAAGTGAAAAGTGAAATTAGTGTTCTCAACAAACTAAATGACAATTTATTTAAACGTGCAAGTCTATGCCTAGAAAGAGGAGGACTTCATTTTGAACAATTATTAAAATACAGTGATTAGTGACATGTAGGGTAAGCAATTATTTTTAATTAACAATTTTAGCGAATAGGTTATTTTTAATTGAACATTGTTGTAAATACTTAGTTGATTCCAATTTTTTTAATACGCCCTAATGCAAGTATGCATTATGTAATGTCAATAATTTTCATTAAGTTTTTAAAAGTGCCTTAATTTAATTGAAAAATTCTTTATTTTCTGCATTTTGATGGTCCTAAGCCCATGAAAGTATGAAGGAAAAATTGGAATTACTCTTCAAATAACTTCAGATCCCGGCCTAATCTTATAAAGACTAGTTCGAACCTGATAAAATGAGCGATCTGTAACTAAATTGTAACCCACGTAAATACCTACCTAAGCCTGTGAACGAAAATCGAACGAGCGCACAGCTGATAGGTAGGTACAGACCATCAAGCTACTACAATCTGTCTTTCTTTAATAGATTTTCAACTTTATTGCTAAAGCATAAGGTTCAAAGTTGAATGTGCTGGCTTCTGTACATAGGCGCGTTACGCTTCCCCACGCGCCGGCTAGTAGCCATAAAATCAGTTTCAAAGTAAACATCTTTCGTAATCGATAACTTTATTTTTTTGTACTAAGACATATCAAAATAAAAAATAGGTGTTTAATAAAACTTATCAAAGTTTATTTTGTCAAAGTTTGCGCACTGAATAAAAAATATTCCTGTATATTAATTATACTCACAGTATAGAGGAAAGGTAATGCTCTTTTAATCGACATTTGAATAGAGAAATAGTTTTTAAATCACGAATGCTAGGCGGAAGTGAGTTCCACAATCTTACAGCATGTACAGAGAAGGAATAAGAATAGTAGCTTGTTTTATGAGGATGAGCTTTAAGGAGGGATCTAAGGTGTGATCTACACGGTGCGTCGCTAGGGCGAGCGTAAGAAAAACGCTCACGCAGGTAGGAAGGATAAGACGGGTTGTGTAAGATGTTGAAGAGGAGACATAAAATCCGAGTATTCCTGCGAAGGCGGATTGGGAGCCACTTGAGTTGCTTGCGAAGGTGAGAAACATGGTCATACTTTCGAAGACCGAAAACAAAGCGAATGCACAGGTTTTGCAAGCGCTCAAGCTTGTTTAATAGCTCCTCAGTAGCATCTAGGTAGCAGGCGTCGGCGTAATCTATAATCGGCTGAATAAGTGTTTGTGCCAAAGAAATTTTCGTCTTCAAGGGCAGAAGACTTTGAAGGCATTTCAGCGAATGAAAGGAGAAATGTACCTTTCGGCTGACCTCGTTGACCTGAGCACGCCACGAAAGGTTGGAGTCAATAACTACACCCAGATCTTTAGCGGTTTCAGTATAGTCAATGCGAACGCCATCGAGATATAAAGGCATCAGAGATTTAACATCAACCGCATTGCGAACGAATCTGCTGCCTATGATCAGGGCCTGGGATTTAGTTGGGTTAATTTGCAAACCAAATGACTTAGCCCAAACACTGATGCAAGCCAGGTCATGATTCATTGCAGCAATTGCAGAACCCGCGTTAGCTACAGTAAAATGTCGATAAAGCTGCAAGTCATCCGCGTAGAGATGAAAACTAGAGGAGATTACTCTGGTAACAAAGTTAATAAAAATTGAAAAAAGAAGAGGAGAGAGAACGCTACCCTGAGGAACACCCTCAGTGAGGCTACACCAATCAGAGAAGACCTCCTCCAGACGAACACACTGAGAGCGTCGATCCCGAAGATAAGAACTGAACCAGGCTAAAGTGGAAGAAGAGAAATTTATAGATTTGAGGAAACCTAGTAAAATATCGAAATCTACTGAGTTGAAGGCGCTACTAAAGTCAAGCAGTACAAGAACAGTAAGAGACTTATTCTCCATAGCCCAGCGGATGTCGTCAGTCACCTTCAAAAGCGCGGTTACAGTACTGTGACCAGTGCGGAAACCGGATTGGAAAGGGGATATTATCGAGTTTGACGCCAAGAAAAATGATAATTGTCTATGGACTATGTGCTCAAAAACTTTAGAAAGAAATGGGAGAATAGAAATAGGTCTAAAGTGGGTTAATAAAGTAGGATTGTTAGTTTTAGGTAATGGTATTATGTGAGCCTGTTTCCAAACTGACGGAAAGGAGCAAGAGGAAAATGAGTGATTGAAGATGTGAGTGAGAACAGGAAGTAATGAGGAAAGGATAAGAGTTATCATTCTTGAACACAACTTATCATTACCGACTGCTGAAATCGCAAGTATAGACTTCTTAACGTCATCCTCAGTAACATCGTTAAGCATAAAGTGAGAATATTGTGGTAACGGCAAACTATCAAGTTTCTCTAGTGTCGCAGACTTGACTGTCGGATCAAGAGAAAAGGGAGGAGCGAGAAATGCTTATTGAGATCATTGAGGTTCACATCCTTACACTGGTTGACTGGTGACTTGCCTATGCCTACAGATTTGAGAAATTTCCATACATCGGAAGAACTGCGGTTATTGAGTTGGTCGTGGAAATAGCGTCTCTTAGCATCCTGACACAGATGACTGCAGCGATTACGTAAAGATTTGTAATAAGAGAGATTCAGCTCAGAAGGTCTGCGCTTATATCTGCTCTTAGCTTTATATAGCTTTATTAGCATAAGCTCTTTAATTTGTTGCGAAATCCATGGTGCAGGGTTATGTCTAACTTTGACACGTCGGATAGGGGCATGCTGATCATATAAGTCAAGGACGGTTGCGTTAAAACATTTCACCTTATCGTCGATGTCATCGATCTCAACCAGAGGGGTCCAATCGAGATCGCTGGCATCACGCTGCAGAGCATCCAGATCAATGCCCTTGAAGTTACGGAGATATAAAAGCTGGGACTTACGCTTGGGAACACGGATACGATATGAAAGGTAAATGAGATCGTGGTAAGAAAAAGTAGCCGTAAGTTGACCATGGTAAGAAACATTATTAGGAGAGGAGACAATCATAAGATCTAGAAACGAGGGTGAACAATTACGAAAATTGTGAGTTGCAAAGAGAGGCAAAACTTGAAGATTGAAAGAAGACAAGAGTGAAAGGAGTTTAAGGGAGCGAGTGTCATTTTTTATCAAGCAGGTATTAAAATCACCCATTAAAATAACGTGCTCATACATGGGGCAAAGATCACTGAGCGTCGAGTCGAGAGAATTGAAGTAGTCTATGTGAAGATTAGGACTATAGAGCACTGCAAGCAAAACTTTTGTGTGATGAACGGTAATTTCAAGAAACAAGTATTCAGCCGACTCAGAATACCGTGAAGGAGACGAACTGACCACCCTGTAGGGTAAGTCAGCACGCAGGTACATAGCAACACCTCCTCCACCTTTGCCTGTCCCATCGTTGCGGATCAAGACGAAGCCGGGGAGTGCGTACTGAGTAGAGAGGAGTGATGGCTTCAAAAAGGATTCCGATATTAAGAGCGCATCCAGATGAGCACTGCTAAAGGATGTCAGAAGGTCAGAATAGTGACAAGGAACACTCTGAACATTTATGTGAGCTACATGAAGATTCATAGGATCATTGGAGAAAAGAGAAGAGATTTTATCATGTAAAGTAAGTGGTATGGAAGAGTCACTATCCGCACTAACAAAACTAGCGGAAGAAGAGCACGAGAAGAAACTGTCGTTAAGATCAGCTACATCATCCATGAGTATAAGTACTTAAATTATAATATAAGTGTAATAAAAATACTATAAATATCTAAAATACAAGAAGAATATTTAAAATAACGTAAAAACTAAAACACTAATTAAAGATTTTCCTATGAGAAAACCTCCCCCACTCGCTGGTATATTGGCAGGAATTTTACAATAAACCTCTCCGACTCGGCGCGAACCACATGTGGTACGATACAATTGCGTTCACTGGATACAATAGAAAATCAAATGTGTCTCATTAGCCGTCCTTGTGGTGTAACAAAAATACACAACTATGTTAGAACAATACTTAGAATGGAACGCGACGGAATGACGTCTGGATACGAGCAGTGACAGTCGACATCGGCACCATTGCCATAAAGAAAAATAGAATAGAATAGACATGATGACGCTGTCATCTGTCTAAAATCAGTCAACAATACAACCGTACGTCACATTCATTCAACATTGTCAAAACAAGATAAATGACCTTAAAATAAACTTAATGTTCATACCGGCATTAATAAAAATAAAAAGTAAAATGATAAGCGGTGATACAAATAAAAATTACTAATTTAACTACCGGCCCAACACGATTGTGGCTATGCAAATCGGCCAAGTTGAGAAGTAGTGAAGAAATGAAATAAATGCGAGTGACAAAAACAATAACAACGAACGTGTTACTTGCGCAGACGCGTCTTCCTCGTTCTCTTAGCAGGAGTAGCCAATGTTGCGGCACTAGGAGATCCACGATCTTCAGATTGCGCAGAATCCTCGGTGTCGACTGAACAAGACGGGAATTTGTTTGTTAGATCGTGAAGTTCGCCTGCCGTTTCGATCTTCCGGCGGGATTTGTCTGGGCAAATAACAACAATCTTGCCTTCCATGGACCAGCAATTTGGCATACCGAAATGCTTACGAGCAGCTGCAAACACACGATGCCGAACTTGTGTCAAGAACTCGGAGATGGTGATCCCGGTACCCTTGAGAGCTTTCTTGCTATCCCACACAAGTTGTCGATGCTCCATTTTGAAGAATCGTACTAGTATGGGTCGGGCCTTCTGCTGTGAGAATCCAAGTCTATGACAAACATGGATAACATTCTTATCACTACATACCTCCGTCAATTTAATTTGGTTGGATATGATCTTGTGGACCACATCAAGTAAATTTTCATTATCCTTCTCTGGAACACCATGGAACAGCAAGACCTTTCTTCGCATAATTGTTTCATGCCTATCGAACCCAGCAGCCAGCAGCTCAATTTGAGTTTTTAACTTGGAGAGTGCTTGACAGACAAACAGCTTAAACTCGGAGAACTCACGTGCAATGAATGCAAGGTCTGATGAAGCTGATGTGGTACTAGTGGTAGCCTGCTGCAATTTTGCTTCATATTCCTGCATTCGGGAGCCAAACAACTGCTCGAGGTCCTCCAAGCTGGCAGCTAGTTTAGTGTCCATGTTCAGTGTGTGGTGAAAGTGAACCAGGTATAAGTGCTACAGACTTGAAAACAATATATAGCGGGTGTGGGGGGGTCTAATATAAAATGAACTGATTTATTTCATTAATAAATAATTTATAAACTATTTTAAAATTTAATTTAACAAGAGCACACAAAAATATATGTTACTCCTATGCCTACCCACAAAGGAAAAAAGTTTATTTTACTTTTACTTAATTGTCATTATTTTTAATAAATGCTTATCTCATATTATTATTGTGTTAATCTTTTCGCAAATGGTACGAAAAGTAGAGTATTTTCCTCGGTGATAAAGCTGTCTTAGTCTTGGGTGAACTTAAATCCCTCGCTACACTCAGGACTCGTCTTAAATCCTTCGCTTCGCTCGTGATTTAAGTTTTTAACACCCTCGCTACGCTCGGGAGTAAATCTTGAGTCCTTCGTTACGCTCGCGATTTAAATCGTCACCCGCGACAGAAGACACTGCTTTATCCCCTTGGTTAATAATCTACTATTAAGGCGCAGATATACGACTTCTAATGATTTTAAATTCAACATCACGTCTAATCGACCGGACTGATTTCTTTGAAAAAAATAAATGTTAAGTATACTAGACCATTTGCTTTGTAATTTGATATGTGAATATTTGCAATTATATTTTTTTAACATAGTGTAATTAATTTGTAAAGTAATGTCTACCGCGGACATAAAAACGATAATCACGCAAACACTATCGCGTGTATTTTCATAAAACTTTCACCATATAAAAGACAATTTAATTCCCCGAATTTTAGTATACGGTTTTTATTTGTTTGGTGTTTGATAAATCAACAATAGATGATTGTTTCATATTTTGCAATAAATTACCAGCGTTGTGTCATCGCGCTTCTTTCTTTTCTATGCAGTCCGATAGTGACCGCGTTTTAGGTCATGGTCACAGAGGCGAAATGCGTCACGTTGTAGCCTATTATTAACTTCTGAGGCCAATGCAAATAAATTTTGATTGACCTTAACAAACATTGAGAACTCATAAGGGTCAATTCAGACTGCTATCTTGAAAACTGCGCGCCGCGTCGCGTTGACGCGGCGCGCAGTTTTCAAGATAGCAATACATTTATAGACCTTATTTAATACACAAAAAGGCACACAATTCAGTGAGGTGGGCCGCGCGGCGTAGCTCGACGTAGTAGACACCACCTCACTGAATTGTGTACTTTTTAGAGTAGATAAGGTCTATAATTGCTATCTTGAAAACTGCACGCCGCGTCGCGGTGTGAACTGACCCTAAATATACAGGCTTGGGAGAGTTAGAATTTTGTACTCCTGGAAAAACGGTTTGCAGGTTTCAATTATTTGAAGCCCAAACATATCCCTTATGCAGCGTTATTGTGCTTTAAAAATTAAGTCAATGTCAGTCGAATTTCCCTAAAAAATTACGCCATACCTCAGGACAGTAGCAACTAAACCATGATATTCCGTTAACAAGGTATTAATACTTGAGATCTTCTTTAGTTCGTGTAGCGCATATACTGATTTATTAATTCTTTTGCATAGTGTTTCAATCTGGGATTTCCATTTTAATTTGTCATCCTCAGTAAGACCAAGAAATTTTGTTGATTGCACTTCATATACCTACAGGTTCACCCTTAATTAAATATGGGGCATAATTTCATTCACACGCTGTTTAAAGTGGATTATTTTCGTTTTTCCTATGTTTACCTTCAGATTATTAGTGTCCAGCCATTTAATGATTGCATTTAGGGCACTACTTACATCATAAGATGTTCTGTCATTACACTTAATTGCAACGGTGCTGTCATCAGCAAATATCGGTTATGTTTTGTGTTTCTAATTGGCTTTCTATTTATTTTTACCCGACCTGGACTGCTTACGGACTGATTGATACTGCCTTGTGTGACTAGTGCGTACCCTTAGGACTCCGATATTGCTTTTGCATGACCTTAAGCTAATCTTACTGTGCTCCGATTGTGCCCAGTGAATTGGATTTTTGTTATAAACCCGGAACAATCATGATGGCAGACCCTTACGAACCCCTTGATGGAACCTTAGAGGAGGTAGTGAACAAAAGACCCTTATAGGGAAAATAAAGTCCCGACACATATCACGGAAACAATAATATGTGTACATTTTAATTGAAAATAATATTCCTGGAAGAACCGGCTTAGTTGAATATTGCTGTAGTTGTTTGGTAGGCCGGCGCACTGTAGGCTGCTGCGCACACTATGACCTTAGTGTGGTATCTAGGATGGGCCAGACATCAAGAACATATCTCAGCACCAGCAGGTTTTCATGATGAGATAATAATACGAGATGAGGATGAGGAATAAATAAATATGTTTAACAAAATGTGTTTTTTATTTTCCCTAACATTAGATACTATAATAACCCTCACTTTTAGTGTTTACGGGGCAAGTGCATTTTTTTTAAATACGCGCCCAGGTTTCGTAAAAATACAATTGAGTAGGTACTACTCTACACCGAGCGTTGAATTTATTTGCGTTTTTCTCATTTTATCCGTAAATACTCTTATCCTCACTTAGACCACAGATTTAATTTCAATCCACGATGTTCTTGTAATTGTTGTTTGACGTGCATTCATAACCTAAAAATTCAAACACCGAAATCTTTTTTTTCCGGCTTTTCCAATTGAAAATAGTCTCATTTATAGATTCTGGAGCTGACGCCAAATCTTTTAACATATATTTCATTACGGGACGCTTCAATTTGATCCCAGACAATTCTTAGTATGGAGACCTGCCATTGTTCGCAACATAGCCAACTAGGGTTCATTTGAAAGTTCGTGCTGGAGATTTTAGACCTTACGGCGATTAACTCAGAATCCAAATTCGTTTTCTTCCACTTTTCTTGACAAACTCCGTATAAGTTTTAGTAGGTACTATTCCCTAAATCAAGTTGAAACTCGAAATTCAGCGTAAAGGGTGTATTATTATTGGAGCATACAAAAGCAATATCGGAAATTAAATGCGTAATGAGTTTATTGTGGACAAAAGTACGAAACGGTGTGCACATGCAATATTTCATACGGATAGTGTTCTCATGACTAGCCTTCTTTTTATGGTGAGGATGAGTAAAGGTTATGACGGATCAACATGTTTGGGATTGTCGGCTTCGCCGATAAAAGAGTTAAGCTCTAAATGGGTGCTAAGTTCTATAGAATTTGATTCATAAAGAAGGCAAACCAGATCATGAGGTAACTTCATATAGACCCATTAGTTTATTGCCTGTAATATCTAAACTATTCGAGAAACTGCTGCTGAACAGAATGCTACCACAACTACTTCATAAGTCTATCATACCTGACCATCAATTTGGCTTTCGGCAGAAACATGCTACGACAGAACAAGTACACAGGATCTACGACAAAATAAGAAAGTCTCTGGAAGATAAGGAATACTGCTCGGCTGCATTTTTGGATATTCAGCAGGCCTTCGATAAAGTATGGCACCGCGGGTTACTCTGTAAAATCAAAACATCCTTACCCCACACATACTACGAACTGCTTGAATCTTACCTCTCCGACAGAACTTTTCAAGTTAAGGAAAGAGATGTTACCTCATCTTTCCACAAAATAACTGCAGGAGTGCCCCAGGGCTCCGTACTGGGACCGGTGTTGTACACTATATACACAGCAGATCTGCCACAAACTCCGGATACTACGTCAGCAACTTACGCAGATGACACAGCCGTTTTGGCTAACCACAAAGACCCTGAAATTGCATCTAAAATACTTCAGAGTTTAGACGGCATAAATAAATGGCTAAAGAGGTGGCGAATAAAAGCAAGTGCATCCAAGTCAGCCCAGGTTACCTTCAGCCAGAGACAAGGTATATGTCCACCTGTGAGACTAGGCGATCACGAACTTCCACATAAGGAGTCTGTGAAGTACCTGGGCATGCACCTTGACCGCAGGCTTACATGGAGGACACATATCCAAGCCAAGAGAAATCAACTCAATATAAAACACAGGAACCTATACTGGCTCCTTGGAAGAAATTCTATCCTGTCAATAGACAATAAACTACTGGTGTACAACACCATGTTAAAGCCAATTTGGACATATGGCATCCAACTATGGGGAACCGCTAGTGTCTCTAATATTAACATGCTCCAAAGATTCCAAAATGTCATCTTCAAAAACATCACAAATGCACCATGGTTTACAAGAAACTGCGAGGTTCATGAATATCTTAACCAAAACACAGTGCATCAGGAAGTGAAAAACTGGGCAGAACGCTACAGAGCACGCCTTCAAAATCATCCAAATCCTTTGGCGAAAGCGCTCATTAAGCCGGATCATAAAAGGCGGCTGAAAAGGTTAGCTGTGGTGGACCTTGCCAATGCCAACTAGGACATGCTGCCATAAAATATTATGAGGGAAATCTCGCTGGAGAAACCACTCTGCACCATCAAATTCAACAACAAATCTGCTTATAGTCCAGGGACTGATTGCAGAATAACATAAGAAAAAAAAAAAAAAAGTTCTATAGAGTTGAGAGAAAGTCTAAAGTTCATATTATAACTTGGCAAGTTTTTAAAGCTAAAGTTTCAACAGTTACAAAAGAGGAACATAATGAACTTTATACTTTGGAACCCATTTACATAGATGCCATATCGCTAAATCCGACAAACATGTACTTCTTTTGTACCAAACTTGGGCTCGTTTTCCACAAATGTTTTCGGCGGGGATTTTTTCCTACTCGCACTTCGCGCAGGAAAGGCTTTTATGACACATGCCGTTTGACGTTGCATAATACAGTGCAAAATCCACCATACGAATATTATTTTTTACTTGGGTATCACTGTTGCTAATTTATTGACTTTGCACACTGACCTCTATCTTGCAGTGACTTTGCACGATCCTGCAAAGAAAAATCCACGATATACAAATATAATTTTTTTCTTGGTCAACACTGTTTTTCATCAAGATGTGGTGACGTCCAACTTGTAGGTCCTAAAACAAAATTTGATTACATTGGAATTTGAACTTTGTCACGTCAACATTGAGTTTCTAGTTCCAAAAAAAATACTAAGACATGATTCTTAGATTCTGAATTCAAACTTAGCGTATAGTAAGTATATGCAAAATAAACAGATGTTTTTAAAGAAAAAGAAAGAAAGAAAGAAAATACATTTATTTAGCGCAGACTAGAAGGCACACAATACATACATCAGTTAAATACAAATAACTACTTACTAAAGAATTGCATTGAAAATAAAGGGAATGAACAATGATCATATTTCGTTTAAATATTGTAATTTGAGAAACCATTAAGTACGAGAAAATTAAATAGGGTTGCTCATCACTGCGCAACAAATTTTCTAAGATTTTTGTTAGATATTTTCAATCATCTTTGTCCTTAATATGACCATTATAACGTCGTCATTCTAAAAAGGCTTGATTAAAATAGTTCAAAGTAAAAAATCATAAGATAAGCGATGCGATTATATTGGCCCATACATATATCGTTAAAAAAACAAATTTGTTGAGTTTGTTTTCATCATGATTTATGATTAGGAGTATGTAATATAATACTTTGATGAAAGTGCTTTTGCTTTTTAGGGTTCCGTACCTCAAAAGGAAAAATCTAAATCCTTAGATACAGGATAACTTCGTTGTCCATCCGTCTGTCCCTTTTTCTCAGGAATACGTATCAAGTTGAAATTGATATCAAATACTTAGATCTACGATTTATTGGAGCTGTAAAAATATCAAGCCTCTAATGCGCTGACTTAGAAGCTGGCATAAATTGCCATTCATGTCGCGTGTTTTGAAATTTAAATCCTTGGGTGTACCTTATAGGTTTTAATTATTCCCGTTGACCTAGAATAATGAAAATTGGCAAGAAGCAAGGTCTCACAGCATAAATAGGTACAGGAAAATATCCGAAAATCGTTCATTTGTAATTTCATTCGGAATCGAAAATGTATAGGCATTCAACTAGGTTTGCTCTCTAATATAAGATTTTTTTTTTACAGTATAGTAAAGTTAGTCCTTCAATCCAGAATTGGAAATTCATAGATAGGCTGTATTACTTGGATGTCCGTGAATCTGTTACCAGCATCGGAACAGATTCAGGGACATACAATAATATTGCCCTATCAAGATATCTACTTGCACAGCCTGCTATCATACTTAGGTACCTACATTGAATAGAGCCGTTTCATCTGATTATTTTGCGTATACTTATTACAGAAGATGGAAATTCAAACACAAATATATATGATTTATACCGGCCGGTCTGATCCCCTGGGACCCCCCTACCCCTCGATCCCCTGCTAGTTCTTCTTCTGTTTTAATCTCTGGCTTACTTGGCCGGGCGAAAAGTTTCTGCTGGCGGGAAGGGATTGTGTTTTGTTTTTGTCGTGTTTGATGAGGGGGTAGGCAAGGAAGCGCGGGTGAAATTTGATTTTTTTCTGGCTTTATGCCCCCCCTTAATGACTTTAGTGCAGACACCGTCATAACCTACACTCTTGGTGTTTTTTAAACCTTTTATGATTTGTTTTATATCGTCTGGCACACATGGCTTCATAAAGATTGAGTTAAGTGTAGATTTTAGGTATTGCTTATGCTGATCTTTGTGCATAGTATTTATGGGTGTTACTTATCTACAAAATAATTATTAAAAGCATTAGATATGTCATACGGATTTGCCACGATATTATTATTCAATTTAATACATGAGATAGATTCTGATGGCCTGTTTTGCTTTGCACCATTAATAGTTTGCCATACAGCTTTTGCTTTATTATTTGATTTTACAATTTTGTAATTGTTTTGCGCTGGTTGGGTCAAAGACACAATCTTTTTTAATCTTTTGGTGTATTTCTTCGGTTTTGATTTATTATCTACACTTGGTGTTTTTCTTTATGTCGTTTCTACTAAGAAACGACATAAAGAAAAACACCAACCAACAGTACTTGTGATCCAAACATAGCATTAGATATTTTCTTTGATACATTTAAGTTATTTTATGACCTTTGTTTTCCCTACAAAACTGCACGACTATACACAACCACAAAAAACTCAAGTGGGTTTCACGTGATATTAAGACTTGTAGTACTAACTGTGTGCGAACTGTGTATAGTCGTGCAGTTTTGTAGGGAAAACAAAGGTCATAAAATAACTTAAATGTATCAAAGAAAATATCTAATGCTATGTTTGGATCACAAGTACTGTACATATCTGCAAATGTCATTTGGCCTAAATAGTATTTGAATTTCGCCCGATTTTCCATACTAAAATCCCGTCGCCTGATTTTCCAGCACTTAATTAAACATACATTTCTTACTTGACATCTTAACAATTGTGCGGTGTGGTCAGTGCTAGGTCAATTACTTCTGACTTAATTTTTTTTCCAAAGTTATTGGCAAAATTGTCAATACATGTTTTGCTTAGGTTCTTTTAATTGTGATTTTAAATTATAATTTAATAGTAAACATTCAAATTCGTTAGATAACTTATTTAAAATGTTAGTATTAAAGTCACCAGCCATAACAAAATTATGTCTATTATAATGTTTAAGAAGTAAAGTTAGGGCCTTGTTCAGTTTATCAAAAAATATATTGATGTTACTAGCTAAGGGTACTCTATATACACAGACCATAACAATTTTGTAGTCTGTCATCTCAATAGCACAACATTCAAACGCTGAACGGACTGCATAGCTTGTCAGGGCTAATAATGTCTTTGCAATTATGCCCTTTTTTAACAAAAATGCAAGACCCGCTTCTTTTTGCATTAGTTCTAGAGTAACATGATACCAAGTTATAGTTGGGAATCATACAAGAGTGCTATTTATTCAATACGTCAATAGATATTAATCTTTCTTTCTTGGTAGTAAAATTTTAATCATCTCTCAAATACATTGTAAACTATAGTTTTGTATGTGTGTTTGTGTGTGTGTGTTTTGTGTAAAATGCTTCTAATTTTTTTTTTTTTTTTGTAAATGCTTTTAAGTACAATGGATCCGTTTATTATGTTATTGTTGACTTGAACGAGCATGGCAGTTGAGAATATAGTATGTCATGCTCACTTATATGTCTCATTGACGGTGGCGCGTGTGGTGGATCATTCGGTTCGGTGCTGATCCACGCGTCATGATTTGAAACAATGTGCTATTTTTCAATGGTGGTAGGTGAAGTTGCTCTTCCGATCCAAGGGAAGCCGGTAGCAATGGAGTTGTTAGAGCGCTACGCCTCTTCTCAGTAGCTATACATAGGAGAATGGTGCCCTCTTCGTCTCCCTCTCACAGTGCCCGAAAATTATATTATAGGTACACATAAAACACTTGATAATAACGCTCATTTATAGACCTCCCCAGTGGGACAAGTTTGATGCGAAATAACACGATAGAATTATTAAGGTAAGATTGTGGGAAGAAATTTATTAATAAAGAAGTATACCTATTTTATTATTTGATTGTTGTCCATTGTAGACTGAGATCTGCATAGCACTGACAAAAATCGCGGTGCACGTTAAACGAAATTCCGTACGTACTTACACCGAATATAAACCGCGAAGATAAAAATCGCGCGGTGAGATTTCGCAGTGCGGGCTTAGCCTAAAATTGCATGGATGCTTTTTGATTGTGACGTGTGTTATTGCCTCTGGCAAAATATTCACGAAATAGCGGGCCATAATTAAAATAAAATTAAGCCGTTAAAAATCTGTGGGTTTTACCTGTAATTTTTTGGTCAATGTTTATATCTGTAGTAGCTGTAGGTACAATATTTTGTTTTACTACAGTGGAAAATCTAGAACTAAAGATATTTTTAGCAGTCATGTTTTTGAAACCGACAGCCAATTATAGTCAACGCAGTTACTTATAGTTCAATATATAATTGTCTATACGTACAGTTACTTCAATGCATTGTCTATAGGTACGTTTAGTTCAATGCAATTGTCAATACGTGAAAATCTATAATTGGCTGTCGGTATTAATTCTTAAAAAATGTTTAAAAGATTCTAGACATCCAGTTTAAATTGTCCGTATATTCAACTAACACCTGGCATTCTTTGAAAGTTGTATGAAATGGCTATAACGCAAGTGACGTACTGTGTCCATTTGATAAACAGTTTATTTTTGTGACCGTACAAGTACGTCAATCGAAAGCGAATGCCAATACAGGTGTAAAAGACCCGCGAATACGCGAATGAAAAACGAGAGTACTGAGAATAAAAGAGTTTATTGTGCGGCCACTAGAGCCTGGCCAAGTGCGGGTGCGGCGCTTGAGGCGCGTGCGGCGCGTGCGGCACGTGCACGGCGTGCGGCGCGTGCGGCGCTAGCGACAGCTCCAGTTCGCGCCGGCGTTGCGCCACGCGCGCCGTGAGGTAGCGCGCCACGCCCTCGCCCGCCCACGCCTGCGTGTAGAAGGCGCCAAGGCGCTCCTCCTCCGGGTTGCCCGCGCCCCCGGTCTGCGCCGCCGCCCCCGCGCCCTGCGCCCCCGCGCCCCCGCCCGGCGCCGCCGCGCCCATGCTCTGCACACAAACAAGCGCGTGAGACGAGCGGCTTCGCCGACTAGTGTTGTTGAAAACTCGAGTCCTAAGTCTTTTTTTTTTTTAAGGATGGGAAATCATCAAATGACTCTGGGTGGAGCGGGAGGGAGTGTCAGACTCTTACTGACTAAAACCCATCCGTGTTCCTTCCTTAGCCCTTTATATTCCGGGGCAGCGGTAACCCTTTCGGACAATCCCGCTGCCCCGGCAGGCTTCGGCCCTGACGGGCCCCTCCTTATCTGCTGTCATCTCTTTGAGGCGCGCGTGGAACACATACGCGCCGTCCGGCACGGGCCTGGTCCTGATCGGACGGCGAGCTACCCATTACTCGCCGTCCGCAGGCCCGCGCCTACGGTGGCCGGGAGTCGTCACGCGGCTCCCGACGCCCGAGGCGTCTACCGCGGCGGCGAGTCCTAAGTCTCAAAATGATAATATTTGAGTTCTCTGTGAAGACGCATTTTGGAAGACTCGAGTCTGATAAGTAATATTCAGAGTTCGAGTCCTATTGAATTTTAAGGCTTTTATAGGAAGACTCCGAGTCTTGTCTAAATGAGCTTAATATATCTAATATATAAAATTCTCGTGTCACAGTTTTCGTTGCCATACTCCTCCGAAACGGCTTGACCGATTTTGATGAAATTTTTTGTGCTTATCCGGTATCTATGAGAATCGGCCAACATCTATTTTTCATCCCCCTAAATCGAAACTTACGCGGGTGAAACCGCGGGGCGCAGCTAGTTATAATATATTATCCTAATTAAAGGTATTGTTATCATTTTACTGTTAAAACTTGATAAAATAGTAATGTTTTACATGTTGTCTGTAAAAGTAGTTAAAATATTAAGGAATAATGTAGCAAAACAGAAAATATTCCAAACGGACATCCACCTTTTATGTCGTTGATATTTTGGATGAAGGTGGATAGAAACGTCAAAGTTGTTTGTTCACGACTATAAAAGGGGGAGCTCCGAATGCCAGAGCCCATTCTTGCAAAGAGAATGTAAATGTCGCAGCTAACTGGTTAAATTAGCCGTTTAGTTAACCGCCTGGCCTTTAGAAGTAGTGCTCGCCTCGCTTCGCCCTCTCGGCTCGCACGCAGTTGATCACAGTTTTATCCTAACCTAACACATATGGTCGGGGTGTCCCGGCTTAGTTATAGCGACCAATTCGGCTTGCGCTTGATTGGTTACAGACTTCCAACCTAAACTGTAATTTGAATATCATTCATGCCGTTAGTTGAACGGCCGCCGTTTAGTTAAAAGGCTAGGCGGTTAACTGAACGGCTAATTTAACCAGTTGGCTGCGACATAAACACTAGCGTTATAAGAGACGGGACTGCCATACAAAAAGCGTGAATTTGTATTACTATGAAACGGAGGCGAAAACATCTTGCCAATACAAAGCCGCAAACAACGTCATATTCATGACATAACAAAATAGGGATGTCACGTCACACGAATGATCGAATTATCGATATCGGTATTTGTAGCGTAGTGACCCAAGTGAACTTTTTTTAATAATTTAGGTAGGTTAATTATTAACAAAAAAAAAAACAGTTACAAATATTCAAAGGATTTTATTTTGTTCAAACTTCATGCTTGCTTAAGCAGACGAAAATTGTCAGTTCCTTTACTCCACGCTGTACTCCATCTGTGTAAACTCTCAATTTCTTCCGGCCTGAGTAATCGCACTGCTCCTTTTTATGCACTATGTTGTAATGCTTTTGAAGGCAGTATCGTTTCGGGAATTTGTCGCAGGGTGAAGACATTATTTAATTATTTACAACAGTTCCTGAAGTCAGCAGTCTATTTTCAAGTCCCTGAAAGAAACATGAAAATATTGGTATTACAAAATAATGCATAAAAATAAAAAGAAAATGACCGAGTAAGAATCTAGGTAGACTTTAACAGTTGAGAGGTTATCCTAAGCAAAAAATATTTATTCTTCAAGTGCACCCTTTTGTATACACATAACTACTAGGCTTTTGCTTTGATAGATTAAGTTAAGAAAGATATTTACCTAGGTATTTTTCACTTCAAATGAAAATTATCGATAAAATTTACCAACAGGGCATCAGCACTATTCTTTACATGTAGGTAATTAAGGACTTGCGTTATTTTACACGAAAAACCAAGTTTTCAATGAAACTTATGATTGACATAGTTATTTCACGCGGTATTAAAATAAATTCTGTACTTACCGATCTTCATCCAGAGGAAATCTTGCCATGAATGTTCTTTTTTTACCGGCCATTCGACAAGTTTTTATTCCACTTAGTTCGCAATTTTTTCTTTTGTATCCACTCATATTTATTTTTGTGGTTTTCTCGAGTACCTTTTAGACGACCACCAATACAAACCATTTCTGGTTTAATGGTACAAAACAAACATAAAACTGTAATATGTATGCATAAATAAAAAATAAAAAATACCACACCCAAAAATATAGCAAATACAATTATTTTGTGAAAAGAGCACAGATTACAGAACCAGACTTCTCGTTTAAACAGCAAAAGAGAAACGTCAACATGACATGGCTGGCATGGCGGTCAAAGATGGCGGCGAAGTACAATCCGCCTAAATTCGAATGCCGTCAATTATCTACTGCTTTGTAGATGTCAACGTCCTTTCAAACTTAGACGGGTTCAAAATTCGCCTCCGTTTCATACGATCATTTTTTTCCTTGAGAGTTGCGCCAGGCTGCATTCTTGTTCGAGACATTGACCAGAACGGAGCTCTGGCCTACAGATGTTCAGTTGATTAGTACTAGTGACGTTATTATGTGGAATTGATCGACCAGATGTATTGTCACGCAAGTTAATTGGCTTATACCATTTTTCCCCCCCAGGGGGGAAATCTTGACTCTAATGTAAAAAAGTCCAGAAATCCCCCTTTTCATTTTAAATCATTCCACTATTCCCCCCTGAGAGAATCACCTCAGGGGGGAAAACTGAACTCCATTTTAAAAATATTCCAGAAATTCCCCTTTTCTTTTTTGATTATTCCACTTTTCCCCCTTATATTTATTTTTTATTTCTACGCTCTTTAAGGAAATAAAAAAAAATTTTATACGACAATATAATATTGTTGCGCGCCATAATTGATATTCGTTACCACTAGCGCCATCTAGTATCGAGTAGAAGAACTAGTAGAGTCAGGAACCTTCTAGAAGTTTCGATGCTAGAACTTTCTAGAACTATCGACATCTGGTCAGTCGGAGCCGGAATGTATTCGAACATTCTAGATGTTTCTACAGTAGAAGGTTCTAGAACTATCTGAGACCTATATAAGGCGGGAATGGGCCGCGAGCCGGGACAGTCTTGGATAATGTATATAAGTAGTTTATCAGTCATCTCGTTACCATAACACAAGCATTAGGTTGCTTAGCTTGGGACTAAATGGCGTTGTGTGAAATGTCCAAGGATATTATTATTATAAGCGATACAAGCGAATAAATCGAAAACGATCTTCAAGTACGACTTAGAAGTGATCAGTAGTGCAATGGGGATTGTCCAAAATTTCTAACCATTAGATTTTATTTTATTTTTTGAAAATTTAGCACATTTTGAGAAACTAATTTGAATATTTTGATGATTGGCATAATAGTTTTTTTTTTAATATTTAAAATTTTTAAGGTAGGTTACGTCATCAGTGGCACTAAAGATTAAGTGCTGTTGCCTCACTAGTACAGAAATAAAAAAAAATCTGTCAACACAACGTCATCCTTATGACACCTGTCAAAGTGTCAAAGTATCAATCTATTAAAAATTTTCATTCAATTTTTTTTGTATTCCATAGCTCTTCCGATATCTATACTTATAATAAATCTGTAGAAGTGAAAATTCTGTACATTGAAAATATCAAAAAAATAAATGGCAGAGGGTGTTACTAGACCGACACCGAACCCAAAAATGTTATTAAAAAAAATTTTGTCTGTCTGTCTGTTTGTTCAGGCATCACGCAAAAAGTACCGGTCCGATTACGATGAAACTTGGTATAATTATTTTTTAATATCCTGGGACCACACTGGGTACTTTTTATCCCGGAAAAGTATACAATATGTAACAAAAACCTTGTTCCTTTTAGGGACGTATACATTTACCTACAAGCAAAACAATTATGAAATTATAATTTAAAAAAAATAAGCATTGGCTAGTCGAGAGGTCAAAATCAAATAACTATTAAAATCGACACGTTCAAAAAAATGTTTAGGGTATCTGATTTTACAAGTACATCTTTATTGGAGAGTGTGTTCTTTGTGAAGTGTATGTAGGTATCCACTAAGAGAGGGTTTTTCGAAATTCCAATCCTAAGAGGGTGAATTGGGTGAAATTTCACGCGGAAGAAATCGCGGGCAGAAGCTAGTATTAAATATTGTCGATTGTTGAAACAATGTAATCAGATTTATAAACGAAATGAATAAGAGGCAAGTCGGAATGTTTAAATTTAATAAATTTTTGACATTATATTATAATTTTACACTTGACACTGACGGATTGTAGGCAATACTTGCCACTTACTTTTTATTTTATTTTTAAGGTAACGGTACTAAACTGTACGGTCGCAGGTGACGTAATTTGAAGGGCACAGAAGGTCAATCGTATTTTATCAATAAATATTAATATTTTTCGTAAATTAATTAGTCCATAATAATTAGTAACGCTATTGCTCGAAATGGTTTTTCAATTACAACATTAAAAAAAAAAATGAACAATGCCCATTGTGCTTTATAATTAGTGTGAAGTTCTAATTGGTGTTTTAATTAAAGTGTCTATTATTTTTTTGGTTATTAAATCGGCAGTTTTTATTGTTACGAACCCCAAGCTCGTAACAACATTTATACTTAATTAGTCTTTTTTTTTCACAGTATTTTGTAATAAATGATGAAGATTAAAAACAATCACAAACAAACAGCGATAAGGGAAATCGGTTGATTTTAGTAAAAATAATAATTAAAACAATTTGAACAACACTTACTTAACCGTATAGTTCGGGAGTGCCCCCGAATGGACCCGAACACACGAACCTCCGCGCCGGCTCGGTACTGGTACTGGGGCCCCCATTGGACCCAAGAATTAGGACATACGACACCCTATATTGATTGTGTAATTATTTATTATGCTACCCATCAAATCTTATAAATGTGTAAATGTGCATTATAATAGAGAGTTGGATAAAAATCTCATATGATAACGCCATTAAATATTTCATATTTAGCGAGCAAGCTTATTAATTTACCTTTATTAAATTCAAGTCTGTAAATGCGATAATCGCCATTTTGTTGACAGTGGTGGTCGAGACTAAAAAACATGAAAATTGGGGATTTCGAGCATCCAAACTCAACCACAGGGGCAGTGAATAATACATCATTTAATTATTTGACGAATTCATCCATTGTTCAAGTTAATAAGTAGTGGTATTGAAGTTTTTTGATATCTAACGTCGAAGTTTCGCGCCAATGGTGCGTGTTTAAAGTTTTAGTTTTCGCAAATTTCACATACACACATGTAAATAAGATTTAAAATGAAACAACTATTATTGAAAATATTATAAACAACACGAAAATGCCCAAATCTTAACGTAATATTTAAACACAGGTCCAATAACACATTCTTCATTACCACTACTTAATTTGTGTTCAAAATCGCCGTCCATAATTTTATTTCGATTGTGTCGGGTATTTAATATAATTATCGAATGTCGGAAATCGATACTCGGGAATTTAAATTAAATTATTTTAAGCATTAAATACAATATTACATTACATAAACATTGTTTATAATAATTATTTATGCTTTTCTAATGTAATTTTAATAGTTTTTTGGACATTATATTGAAACTGAGTCAATAACTGACGACCTTTGACCATAGCCATTTATTGAATTTCGCGCCGAATTCTATATTTGAATTTATTTTCGAGTGCCTGATTGAAAGAAAGAATAAAGAATAAGAATAAAGTTTATTTGGACACAGTTCATGAAACACAAAATACAAAATTACAAAAAAAAAAAAAATGTTTCAAACAACAATAATGTGTGTCTCACGGCTGCGCCAAAAAGGTTCATTTCAGCATTAATGCCAGACAGATGCTGTCTGACGCTGGTTTTCTAATGAACCTTTAGGGAAAAGTGACGGGGAGTACACACAGTTTCAACATATCTAATACATACTTTTTATACTTACATATAAATAAATAATTAGTAATCGAAAACATTATAATTACAAAACAAAAATAAAAATAACGATAACAACAAAACAAAACAACAAAGTCTCAGCAAAACCTGTTTTTCGCGTCGTCGTTCTTCCGTGCACGGTGCACTCAAAGCGCAACAGGCCGCCGAGCGCGACGGACAGCACATGTTATTACAAGAAAAACTGTGGGCTGTTTGAATAAAAACAAGGATAGTCGTAATAAAGATTAAAAAAAAAACCTTGATAAAAATAATAAAAAATTACACAAATAGTTAATTCAATGCTATTCGAAGAAGGTTTAGTACCCACCCATAACAATCGATGAGATAGTACAACAAAAAAAAAAGGTAGGTAAGCGTTATTTACTACTAATGAGAATTTACTTTTACGGATCAGCACTGCTGTTTTATGTTTCGTGTTAGTGTAAAATAACTTATTTATTTTAGTATACCCTCTCTTGTTTTAGCTGTGCATTTTCGAATGATGCCACACACCCTGTGTTCACAATAACAAAATACCGTCTTCGGCCAAGCACTGGGTGCGCGATGCGATCTCGACCCCAGCTGTGCGTCACAGTCGCAAGTAGACAAGGCACAATGTGTAAGTATGAAAAACAAAGTGTTATGATTTAACAGATTAAGAGTTTTCGGTGACAAAAATAAATAATGTGTCCGTTTATGTTTCCCACAGGTCTCACCACTGCGGCGGCAGCTAGGCGCTGCGGATGGCACAGCAGCGCCATCGAGTAATGGATATTTGAGCCAGCAAAGGACGGGAAAACAGCGAGCGTGCCACCACGCGCATACATGGGGTATGCGTCCATACTTTCGTGACACTACAGGAATTATGTTTTAAGTTAAGTACTGTAGGCATTTCATATAAGTGAAACATTTAGGGCGACCCACAGTGTTTTGTGAAGACCATTTTTCGGACATTGCTTTTTTATGTTAAAAACTGATAGTTTAAGTTATTTAAAAACAATATTTCGTATCCCCATTTCACTAGCATGTTTAGTTTGTGAGATATAATTTTTTGAAAATCGTCTTTTTTTCAACCGGGTATTTAGAAAAAAAATCATTTCTCTGAAACTAAATATGATACGCAATTGTGACCTGAGAAACATCGATGGCGTTTTTTATGCTGCATATTTTAGAGTAAAAATTAAACTCGGAACTTCGTTAGATTCAGACTTATACGAGGTTTTTAGTTTTTAGTTTTTATTTTTTTTCTCGGTAATTCCGTCGTATTTGGAAAAGTTATTTATACTGAAATTATGCCCTTCATCTTCCCTACCTACCACAAAAATAACACATCCTAATTGCGTGGAATCTAGAAGTTATTCCACATTAACTGTTTTTGCTAGGGTTGTCACTTTCGAATCAGAATTTTGATGACTCAATTTTTTATTTAATGGGACGTATTGGTTATTAAAAGTTCGACTATTAAACCTAGGAACTTTGTTATATGCAGACTTATACAAGATTTTTAGTTTTTATTTATTCTGTTCTCGATAATTCCGTAGGATTGGGATAAGTTATTTATAATGAAACTAGCACTTTGCCAGCAACTTCGTTCGCGAATGTTTTCATAAAAACTTTAACACCCTTCAAAACTGTATTTTGAGGGTAGTTTTTTGTTACACTTTTTTGTGGTGGTTCTACAACTAAAAAGTACCTTCCATCATCAGATTAGGTCGATGGTACCTTATAGCCAGAGTGCATCTCATGACAACTCTAATTATCCCAAACACGGTTACGTTACATTGATTTATTACAGAGTTCCGATACCTACTTTCCGGGTTCATCATAAGATCAGTTCGATATACCCCCTCTTCCTCCAGTCAGTTATCGACTACACGTATAAACAAAGCAATTTTACTTGTTACGACAGTTGTGCTGTGATCCTATAAGGAGTTCCGTTCCATGTCTTTAAAGTTCATGATCAGATCATAACTATTTTCTATGGGACCAATTTGGAAGAATAACCTTTCAAACAAAAAAATAACTTTCAAAATCGGTCCACAATTGACCGAGAAATCGGTGAACATACATAAAAAACAAAAAATACATCCAGCTGAACATATTATAACCTCCTTCTTTTTGAAGTCGGTTAAAAACGAAACCGTGTGCAAAATTTCATGTTCCTATTCTCTGTAGTTTCGGCTGTGCTTTGGTATGTTAGTCAGTCAATTTCTCCTTTTATTTAAAGAGATAACTTCAGATCCGGATATGAACTAATATAATATAATCGCGCGACAACCCTAACGACGTAGAATACGGATTAAACTTTAAAATGTTGTGGTTTCTAGATTCCACGCAATTAGGACGTGTTATTTTTGTGGTATGTAGGGAAGGTGAAGGGCATAATTTCAGTATAAATAACTTTTCCAAATACGACGGAATTACCGAGAAAAAAAATAAAAACTAAAAACTAAAAACCTCGTATAAGTCTGAATCTAACGAAGTTCAGAGGTTAATTTTTACTCTAAAATATGCAGCATAAAAAACGCCATCGATGTTTCTCAGGTCACAATTGCGTATCATATTTAGTTTCAGAGAAATGATTTTTTTTCTAAATACCCGGTTGAAAAAAAGATGATTTTCAATAATTTTTTTCTCAAAATCAAAACATGCTAGTGAAATGGGGATACGAAATATTGTATTTAAAAAACTAAAACTATCAGTTTTTAACATAAAAAAGCAATGTCCGAAAAATGGTCTTCACAAAACACTGTGCGACCATATCTAATTTCTGTTGCGAATCTATCAGATACTGCCGTAAACGTGTTCTGAACGTGTGGATAGTGCCCAGTACCCTTAATGGTGGTGGGATATTATTCCATACCTTAGATGCAGCGTATCAAAAGTGCCTCTGAAAGCTGCTGTCCTATGAGTCTGTGTTGAAAGTTGTTGTGCACATTGCCTGGGCTCGCAATCTCGTCTACTAGCCATCCAACTAAGCTTGTCGTGTAAATACTTCGGTTTTTTAGACTTAACGACACCAAAAAGCAGGCACGCAAGGTGTAACTTCCGTCTCGACTTCATCTTGAGAATAAAGTGTTTGTTAAGAAAGGGGGTGACATGACTTCTAGGAGGAACAGAGTAACAGAAGCGCGCACAAGCATTTTGGACTCTTTGTATTAGTCGATCGGTACGAGCCAGCAAGCGTGGGCCGTAAACCGTATCAGCATAGTTTAATGTAGACAGAACAAGGGTTTCGACTAGCTGCTCTCGAAGCTTTTCAGATATGAATGGCCTCATCTTGTAAAGCAGTTTCAGACGATAGAAGCAGTTTCTTACGGAGTTAGCAACGTGTTTCTCAAATCTGAGGCCGCTGTCCATGCATAACCCAAGGTTCCGCGCCTCATCCACACGGTCAATAGGCTCACCCATTAGATTTAAATTAAGGCTTAAAGGTATCTTCTTCAATTGCTGCCTGGTACCAAACAACATATACTTTGTTTTCAATGGGTTTAATGCCAGACAATTCTCATCTGACCAAACGGCGATTCTTTCTAGGTCGCCGTTTAGGTCTCTAATGGCCGATTCATAATCATCTGGACTGAAAGACAAATACAGTTGTACGTCATCGGCGTAAATATGAAACTTGCATTTCTGAAGGCACTTTATTAAGTCTGCACAGTAGAGAATAAAAAGAATTGGACCTAAAATTGATCCCTGAGGAACGCCTCTGACTATAGAAGTTAGGGCCGAAGTCAAGGTAGTACCATCCGACAAACGCAATTCTACAATTTGTTTTCTGTTACTGAGGTAGCTGTGGAACCATTGAACGGCATTGTCGTCAAAACCGTAGTATTTTAACTTTGACAGTAATAGCGAGACGTTAATGCAATCAAATGCACGAGAAAAGTCGAGTAGCACCATCAGTGAACACATGCCCTTATCTTGGGCTGATAGAATATTATCCGTAACATCCAGTAACGCCGTAGAAGTGCTGCGCTGTTTCCTAAAACCGGATTGAAGATCAGGTAACACTTCGTTCTCTTCTAAAAACCGAGTTAATTGACGACACACTACCCTCTCCATTACTTTTGAAAGACAGGGGAGAATACTGATCGGCCGCAAGTCTTTAACTTCTACAGGGTTTGGACTCTTAGGTAGGGGTCTAACTGTAGCAATTTTCCAGTGGTAAGGAAAGTTTGATGTCCATATGGAATAATTAATGATGTAGGTAATAGTTTCTAAAGTGTGCGGCAAAGTTAGAGTAAGCATACTTAAGGTTATATTAGCCGTAGCCTTCAGCATTTGACTTTAGGTCAGAAATTATGCGAGAGATATCATTCTGGTCCACCGGAGCAATTGTGAATATTGCTTCACTATATCTGTGGGTCTCATAGAATGATATGAGTGACGTGCTAGCTACCGGGTTGCCAGGGACATTAAAAAATGTGTTATTTATGAGGTCTGGGTTTCTAAAATGTGCGGGAAGGTCTTGCCCTTGCTTTGAGGGTGCAAACGTGGATTTAATGTTCTTCCACAGTAATTTTGGATTATTTATTTTATTATTTATATTATGCTTAAAGTATGCAATTTTTTCATGATACAAGGAACTTTCTACCAAGGATTTCAATTGTTTATAGTAGTCCTTTTTTGTTCCCGATTTTGTGTTCCTATATTTGTCTAATGCATTGTCCCGCAAGCGCATCATGAGCTGGATAGTGTCCGTAATCCAGGGATACGATAACTTCCTAATACGACAAGTCTTAATTGGCGCGTGAGCATCAAACAGTGATATTATGCAGTGATTAAAAGTATCAACCATGTCATTCACGTCGGTGAATTCAAAAACACGACCTATGTTTAATTGTGTCAAATCCGTATAAAAATCATCCCTTATGTCTTTCAACGGCCTAAATTTGATTACATATGGTATAAATTTGGCCCTCTTTATGTGAAATTCACTGACTATAATTGAATGGCCTGTAATTGAACCAAACGATTCCACCGTAGTGTATCTTGCCCTAAGTCTGTGCACAGTAGGTCGATAAGCGTCTCACTCGTATCTGTAAAATGAGTAGGCATCGTGACAAGTTGAACGAGACTTAAGCAATTTAAAAATTCTTGTACTTTTTTGGTTTTAGTCTCGTTTATATTGAGCATGTTTACATTGAAATCACCGAGCAATATATAATGATCACAGTTACCCAACGTAGCAATGGTGTTCGTGATGGCATCAAGAAAAAGATCTATGTCAAACCGCGGTGGCCGGTAAGCTGTAAAAAGGGCAATTTTTTTTCCGCTTAACGAGATTGTCAGCCACATCTGTTCGACGGAATCGAATCTGGGATCGGCCATGCCAGTACAGATGCGCGCGCTCAGACCCCGCCGCAGATAAAACCCAACGCCCCCGCCGCGTCCCGCGCGAACGGTTGAGGGCCGCGGAGTGTGACGTAGACGATAACCAGGTACTACCGGCGCGCGCCCCTCCTCCCCCGGCCGAAGCCAAGTTTCGTTTAGAGCCATTATATCAAAGTTATATCTGTCCATTGCACAAATCAAGTCATCATGGCCTGTACCCAGAGACCCTACATTAAGGAAGCCAACCTTAAGATATTTCCCACTTTTAGGCATCTACTCATCATGACTATAATGTAAAATTACTATTGATAAGAGTATCACTTGATTTGCTAACACCTTCAATGCGCATTGATTCGAAATTGATTGCAAAATCTTAGCAGTATTTATAGCCCTAGTTCCCCTAAATAGTATTATTGGTACCGAATTAAATAAAAACAATTTATAGGTATTTGCGAATATTGGACAGTTAATGTGAGTATGCATTAAAATAAATATTATAATAGTAATTAAAAATATAAAAAGGATTGAAAATATTGCTAGATGTAGGTTAATGTTGTCTACATAAAATATAATACTATGAGTATGTCGAAACCAGTCTACAAGCCCACTGAGATGCGCCGCCCGCGCCGCCGTGAGACAAACAACATAACATAACATAATCACGCGCCTGTCTCCCCAGAGGGACGGGCAGAATGAAAACAACTGATAATAATGATTAGACCATGACACTTTTGCAACATACAATAAAATCGTCATTGGTCTGTTAGAAACAAAAAATATACAATAATAATTGAAACAAAAAAGGCAGAAAAAATAATAAAAAATAAAGGTAATAGTTAAACAAAAATATTTAGGACACATTTTGGCCGTCAGTAACCAGTACAGGTATGGGTACAAAGATGCGCTGCACATCGGCTTCACAGCGTATTTGGCAAGTGGCTTCCCCAGGTTTGTATCGGGCAAGTATACGGCCTCGTTTGCACCATACAAATTGCCAACCAAACCGGCCCCCGGCCTCCCGCGCCATTCGAAACAACTCACGATTCAGCTTCGTAAGACGTTCGTTGACGTAGAATCTCACCGACATACCGGACATGCCGAGATCCGCAGAAGTCATACCACGACGTACTCTTGCGGCTTCCAACATCTCGTCGCGTAGATCGCGGCGCGCAAGGCGCACGACCAGGAAACGCGGGCGGGTCTCCACCGGCGCCGGCTGCGTAGCATTTATGCGTCTGCCTCTAACGCGCTCGGCGCTCACAATATCGCGCACCTCGATTTTAACGCCCATCTTTGTCGCCACTAGAATAGCCGTGTGTATAGGATTTTCACCACTCGGCTCTGGCAAGTTTGAAATTTGTATATCCGTGGATAGCAGCTCCTGATCACGGTCATTCAAATCGCTCCGCAATTGGGCAATTAAATGATGCACATCCGGCGAGACTTGGGGTTGTACCGATTTTTGGCTCTCCATGACGGCCACTCTCTCTTCCAAACTACTCATACGATCATTCGTGGACTTTAATGAGCATCTCAAGTCGGCCAGATCATTACGCAGTAATTGAAATTCACTCCGGACCGTGTTGATGAACTCTTCCTTAAACTTTCTCAGCTCAATAGTGATGTCCTGAGCGAGCTCATGTGTGACGTCCATCACAGCGGTGGTGTTTATAGGACTCGTGTCCGTGTCCATAAGATTAGTCATACTGACTTCCAGTGGTGCCTCTGCATGACCTCTAACTGGCGTTTCGGCCCGGTTGTCCCGCACAACGTTTTTCTTACACTCCGGGCAGTGCCAGGGGGAAGTAAGAAGGCCTATTTCTTGTATTCCAACGCACTGATAGTGATACCAAGATCGACAGTTGTCGCATTTAGCCGCTTCCGCCGACGCGAGAAATTTACCGCAGCCACCACACTTAACCATAGTGAGATAACGATCTTATTTGCGCAATCGATCCACAAAACAGTTCACTCAGGAATCACTAGATGGCGCTGTTTTCAATAAATACGTTTATGGCAGTTATCACGGTGTTATGGCAAGTTGTAGCACCATAAGTCGAAACACAGCGTCACTGTAAGGATGCGCACACACTGATAGTTAGTCACACAGTATTTTCAGCAGATATGTAAAAAAGTCTGTTATTAATTGTACGTATAGGGTAGAAAATATTAGTTTCCAAAATGAATACAGTTTTTGATGTTTTTTTATGTTATACACAGCACGGAATCACTAGATAATAGTGTCACTTGTAACTTGCACTTATTAAGTTTTTCCAAAATAAAGCTTTTGCAAAACCAGTACTTGTTTTTTTTTTTAGGATACGTAAGAAAATATTTCGACACTGTTATGTACTCAGTCATGTGATTGCACGTTGCATGCCTGCTTGCATGCTGCATGCCTAACGAATATTATTTGTTCGGTGTATTTTTCCATGGTATTTGAATGAACTATAAAAATAATGGTTTCTATTAGCGATCTCAGGACTTGGGGCACCCCGACTTGGGTTACCGTCACGTGGCATGCACGAGCGTCAACAAATTGTCGGCGAGAATATTTTGCCGGTGGCGATACGCTCCGTGCATGGCACACGACGTTGCCACACCGGAATAAGCACCCGGGTTATAACCGCGTACGATGGCCGTTATAAACGCCTTGCCACTTTTCTCTTTCTATTGGCCATTTTGTTACCATCGGTTCAAGTAGACACGCGTACGCGTTCGATGTAAGATGGACGACGAAAAATTAATTGTAATTGTTCGCAATAGGCGTGACGACAGTATCAAATAATCAAGGATTTAATGATTTCAGGGGAAAATACATGTTAAAAGGATTTAAAACACTGATTTAGTTTTATTAAAAAAATTGAGATTAATCGGATTTTCATTAAAATAAAAGATTAAAATACTGCAATCGGCCATTTTGACTGAAACAACAATCACAGCGCATGACGTCACGCCTATGTAAACATTGTAAACTTCTGTGTATTTTGTTGTGACTACTACCGATTACGAATTTGGATCGATTTTTTATTAGTTTAAGTGTAATTTATCCACTCCAGTCGACTCTACAGCACGAATCTATAACAAAATAACAATGGAAACAGGCTTTGTTATGGCAAATAGCTCAAATTTGCCCAGGATTGATATATTGATGTTCGGCGTAGTGTTGGGCGATTTACTCGCACCAATTAAAGAATTTTGCTCGTCTGAACCTCCTTGTAAGTAAATTTTGTATTTATCTTTAGTACTAGATACAAATACAACTCGTTTTGAACTTGTAATAGTTCATTTTATTTTACTTTCTATGTTATTTTTACAATAAACTTGTCATTGTTTGTGTTTGAGGTTAACTCCCTTGCAGCTTATATGGTTACTTTATAGTTATACCCGGCAAAACGAGTAAATTTCTCTAACTACAAAGCACCTACTAGTATTTTTCTAGTTTTAAAGTTAAATTAAGTTAAGTTTTTAAAGTTAGTTTAACAGACAGACAGGACAACATGTTTGACTTTCAATATAACATAACATAATCAGCCTATAATGTTCCCACTGCTGGGACACAGACCTCCTCTCAGTGAGAGGGAGTGGGCCGTAATACAAAAATACAAATTCAAATACAAAATAGATAGATACAATGTTTTCAAATACAATGTGAATTGTTCCTGAATAAATTGAATTGAAATTGAATTGATAGATAGATAGATTTTTATTTTCTTGCCAAAAATTACAGCTTAAAATTAAATTAGTCTACAGGTACAATTTTGTACTTAATTTGTGGAAGACTGGTGCCTAAACTAAGTTTAAAAAAACCTGTAAGTCAGGTCACCAGGCCCCCTAACAATTTATATATTACAATTATTGTACTGATGTTTAGTTCTTTACATTTTGTTGGTGAATGGCGCCTCCTTTTAAGCAGATAATGCCTGTGTTAGAAGACGCCGCTCTTTCTTAGTAATCTACCACGCGGGCCCAGTGCGGGTTGGTAGATGTCACATGTCGTCGAATTTTTGGTTCTAGGACATGCCGGTTTCCTCACGATGTTTTCCTCCACCGTTTTGAGAGCAGTGGTGATGAAATAATTTACACAAAGTAAAGCGCCTGTCTGGTTTGACCTTCAAATAATGCTAAAATTTTAACTTTGAAAAATCATAATTTTTTATTTTGATTGGACCATTGATCTTTTATTATTTTCTTGTTTGGGACTTATAAAACACCTTGTTGGGTGTGGTTATTGATGTGTTTTTACACTGAGGCACTGCACACCACTTAAAAACTTTGGAATTCATTTTTATCACACGAAATATGCAATGTTTATTAACTTTCCTCTGACTGCGGGTAGACACATTTGACGTTTACCTAGGCGTGACGTCAAACCCGACGCCATGACACTGCGAGCTGTTTTCGCGCACTATTGAAAAATTATTTAAAAATGGCTTTATACATACTTCGTTAAACTTTAGTTTATAACCGAAATAAAGGTTTTTTCGTAAATAGTAAATGTGTACCTAAATTACGGAAGAGGATTTTAAAATCTTTCGTCATGATTACGAATTTATATATAATTTAAAACATCCGAAATATATGGATAATGTACGTAATGTACACGTACATATGTACGTGTACGTGTGTGTAATGTAATACGGAGATGATATTCGAACGCTCCCGTCACTAAATCGTTAAGCACGGGTATGGCACGCGGATCATAATGAGATGATATGCTGACGCTCCCGTCATTGAAGCCGATACATACGGCTTTGATACGTAATTGATACGCTCTAGTGGGCACAATATAGCATACCGTGTTGTTTTCCGATCCTGACACGTTTCTATTACGGTCATGGTATGATATATACGTTGTAGTGGGTAGAGTCCCTTATGGATAAGAAATGGGAACCCATCAATTCAGATGTGGAAATTGCTCAGGAATTCGAAAACTTTTTTGCTAATATTCCCATTAAAACTACTGAAGCTTTAAATTCCTCACCCGCGCTTTCTGCTGACTTACTTAGAAAGAATGTTAAGGCATGCCCTTCGGAGTTTAGGTTTCAACATACAAACCCTCAGGCTGTTATAAAAGCTTTTAAGGATCTTAAAATTAAATCAACAGAAGATCTCTGGGGAATGTCTGTAAACATTTGTAGATCTATCATCGAAACAATTGCGCCCTATTTAACTTTCAAATTTAACATCAGTGTAGACCAAGGAGTCTTTCCGGATCTCATGAAACACAGTAAAGTAGTTCCTTTGTTTAAAGCCGGGGATAGTAAAGAACCCAACAATTATAGGCCTGTGTCAATTCTGCCAGTTCTCAGTAAGGTGTTTGAAAAGTTGATGCTCAATCAAATGTTACGTCACTTTAATAAAAATTCCATCTTTCATGAACAACAGTACGGTTTCACCAAAGGGCGTTGTACCACTGACGCCGGTGTCACTCTAATAAAGAACATTTTTAACGCCTGGGAAGAAGCACAAGATGCCATTTTAATCTTTTGCGACCTCTCTAAGGCGTTCGATTGCGTAAACCATGAGACACTTCTGCTGAAACTTGAGCACTATGGGGTTAGGAATTTAGCTCTTGATTTACTAAAGTCATACCTAAAAGATAGAAAGCTTAAAGTTCAAGTAAATGGCGTAAACTCATTAGGGTCTGAAATGGCAATGGGTGTTCCTCAAGGTTCGATATTGGGTCCATTCCTCTTTTTAGTTTACATTAATGATTTACCCCAATTACTTCAAAATCAACCGAAGATGGTGTTATTTGCAGATGACACCTCATTGATCTTTAAGATAGACAGACGGGCACAAAATCTTGACGACGTGAATAACTCTATTCTTCAGGTCCAAGATTGGTTTACGGTAAATAATTTGGTACTAAATGAAAAGAAAACCAAATGCATTAGATTTAAATTGCCTAATGTTAGAAGTAGCGAATGTGACATCATACTGAATGGAGAAAAACTAGAATTCGTTGATCAAACGGTTTTTCTGGGAATCACGCTAGACGAGAAATTACAATGGGGACCTCACATAACATCTCTTGCGGGGCGGCTTAGCTCGGCCGCTTATGCTGTTAGAAAGATAAGACAGTTAACAGATGTAGAAACTGCGCGTTTAGTCTATTTTAGCTACTTTCACAGCATTATGTCGTACGGCATTTTACTATGGGGTCGAGCTGCTGACATTGAATCCATATTTATTTTGCAAAAGAGAGCTGTCAGAGCCATTTATAATCTACGTCGCCGCGAATCTCTCAGGGAAATTTTTAAAGGGATTAATATTATGACGGTACCTTGCCAATTCATTTATGAAAATATTATGTATGTAAGAAAAAATCTACATCTTTTTAATAAAATAAGCGATAGACATAATTTTAATACTAGAAATAAAGATAAAATACATCAACCATTTTTCAGGTTAGCCAAAGTACATACATCTTTTATGGGGTAGTGTGTTAAATGTTACAATAAAATACCTTGGGATATATTGCAATTAAATGAAAGAAAATTTAAAACTTGCATTAAACGTACACTTAGTAAACAAGCATACTATAAATTAGAAGATTATATCCAGGATAAGAACGCTTGGAAACATGCTGGTCCTGCTCCATAGGACAATCTAGAGTCTAGACAAAATCAAACTGGTTGCTAATTTAATTGTAAATTTATACTTTTTTACTTTGTTTACATTCTGTAATTACTCTTAACTCACACCCTGACTTATTACTTGTTAAAATAGCTTTTATATATATATACACACATCAAAAGTGTCTAGGGATCAAGCATTTTTATGCGGATTTCTTGAGATTGAGATGTGGCTTTGTAATAAATTTATGATTTTATAAATTTATATGGATCCTTTTTGGTGCATTTCATAATTTGAATCAGGAACTGTGAATCAAATTCGAGTAAAAGATGAAAATCAGCTGTCAATATTTTCCCTATAAAAACATACAACGCATTGAAGACATTATTAGTGCTACTGTTTCCCTACTACTGATTAAAACCAACGTTATTATGGAGCGGCGACGTCATTTAAGCAGGGAAGAAATGCTCAGAGCCGTGGGAATGATAGAAGCTGGTTCCCGGCAACGTACTGTGGCTTTAGCTCTGAATACAAGTCAGAGTGTTATCAGTCGACTTTGGACACGTTACCGAAGCACTTTTACCGTGGCTGAGCGCCATGGAGGACGGTATCGCTGCACCACACGGAGACAAGACCGATACATTCAAATCTTAACTCGAAGAGCTCCAACAATAACCGCCATGATGTTAGCCGTGAGGCTTCATCACTCTTCAGGGAACTTAATTAGCGACCAAACAGTCAGAAACCGCTTGCATGAAGTGAACCTTCATTCCCGAAGACCGCTACGGGTACCACCTATAGCAATGCACAATCGTAGGATTCGATATCAATGGGCTCTTGAACACAGAAATTGGGCAGAAGAACAATGGCGTTTCGTGTGCTTTTCTGATGAGTCTCGTTTTGGTATGAGACCGGATACAAGACGTTTACGACACTGGAGAACCCCTGGACGCCAACAGCGATTAAAATCCTGCCAGGAAGTCCATCCTTATAGTGGTGGAACCATCATGGTATGGGCGGGTATTTGGATCGGCGGAAGAACTGAGTTGATTTGGATCAGAGGCAACCTCAACGCTCAAATTTATGCTGAGACGATTGTATCAGACGTCATCGTTCCTCTACAAGTGCAAATCGGTCCCTTATTTCAGTTAATGCATGATAATGCACGACCGCACACCGCAAGAGTTGTAAGACAGACTCTCGCCGCAGCTAACATCAATGTCCTGCCCTGGCCTGCTCAGTCGCCAGACTTGAACCCGATTGAGCATGCATGGGATATGCTACAGAGAAGAGCTCTGCCGAATATGGAGGGTATCCAGTCGCAAGAAGACCTTTTTTTGTTGTAGCAACGAACATGGGCGGCCATTCCACAGCGTGATTTGGATGAACTCATTTTGAGTATGCCAAACCGATGTTCTTGTGTTGTTAGTGTTCGCGGTAGAAACACGGATTATTAATTGTTTAAGTTACCCAATAAAATTTTAAAGAAAACTGTTATTTCAGTCTTTTTTTCGAACTTTTGTGTTAGTGGTTCAAATGTCAAAAATCCCTTTATTAGGAAAATGGCGAATTTCTTTATTAATGCAAAGGTGACTTGGTTTATCGTTACTGTGACAAACGAAAACACTTTATTTGATGAATCCTTAAAGAAAATTTTAATTAATATCAATCAGGAGAAAAGTTATTGCAAAAATATATGTTGATCTCTAGACACTTTTGATGTGTGTATATATGTATATATATATTTTTTATGAAATTCGTTTACTTTTTCCATTTTTGTAAATATGTGAGCACCATGTATCTATCAGATTATTAATTTAAATGTCATGGTTTCATTTTTAATTATTTTACCTATTGTGGTATAGTAATTTTATTTTAGGTGCATCGTCTTCACATATTATTTTATTATATAATTAATGTATGCAAAATATTGTAAAACATTTAAAAGAGTAACGGTGGAGTTTCTTGCCCATTCTTCTCCATACGAAAACTACCTTTTGGAAGGGGCGACTAGAATCAATTCTATTTCATTGTAATTTTTGACGTTCAAAAGTGCCTTTTATGTGCCTATTTGAAATAAATGCTTTGACTTTGACTTTGAACCGATACAAAACCGATGCAAAGGTGTAATAAAAAGTCAGTAGAAAACGTTTCCGGAATGTCTTTTTTTTAATAACTGGAAATATCTGCTTCTAAGGAAAATTTATAGATAGATAGATAGAATACTCTTTATTATCCACACCATATAATAAAAATATATTTTTTTTTTTTATTATAAATACTTAATAATTTTAACGAACACATTGTAAAATGATAACCAATTGCAACGACTACGACGCTCATCAACTATGCAATTAACAGCAAATGTCATTTATGATAATGGAATACCGACATTCACAATATTATTTTTATTGTCTACCTACGCTTAGAATGGTGCCTGATAAAAAAGTAACAGCAAACACTACAGAATAAATTCTGTGCACAAACTTTCTAGGCGTTTGGTGAAATTAAAGTATGGTAATTAAAACAGTGGTATAATGAATGTTCGGAAACATAATACTTCGAACAAAATGTTATTTGGGGTAAGTGTAACTTCTGTAAAAAGTTTTTCAATCAAATGAAACGTCGGAGTAACGAAAAAAATCGAATTGTTAATAGGTCAACTAATATAGTGGCAGACGTGACTTCGATGAAGTAAAAAAAACGGAACGATAATGGTTGAAAAGTTTTAGGTGAAATATTATATATATTCAGTCAAATATTTTTCGAACTTATGATAGCTACCCATAATAATATTATGCGTAGTGAACATTATGCGGAATTTCGTTATGCCAATGTAAATTATGACAATATACTTTATGCTTATCATTAGTAAACCACTTAATTCAGCTCAAAGAACTCAAAAGACTCACAAGGACTCAAAAGATTCACAAACACATAAAAAAACTTTTTTACTTAAAAAACTTAAAAAAAAAAGAACCTACTTAAAAAAAAAAAACTAAAATGATGACTAAAAGACTCAAGTGTTTTACAACAGTAGCGCCAACCGCGGTCGTGATGACTGACGTCACTCACCTTGAGGTCGCGCGACTGCGACACGAGCCACTTCTGGATGAACTGCTGCGGGTCCATGCTGAAGCTCAGGAAGAACTCGCGGTTGGTCTTCAGCTGGTTGATCGTGTCCACCTGCAACGGAACGCGCTCGTGGGTGAACAGGTGGCAGGCATAGAGCGCACCGAACGTACAGTCACGTCACTAAAGAAAGCCTTCGTCAGTATCTTTCCTTTATCATGTCAAGACATAATACCTTTCGAAGCGGCACTGAGCGGACTACGGAGTTGAAAACTATATTAAACGTTATGAATAGCCTGACCATTTTTTATTAAATAAAAACCAAATCCGTTGTATTTAATTGTCATGTTATCTTTAATTCTCTTCTGAATGTGTAAATAGAGCATTTTATACATTAGCTGTCAGCATGTACTTTGTTAAATAGAAATGGTCTTCGACAGCCACTTGTAAACTGGTATTATCCAATGTAGTCAGGTACCTCATACTTTTGAAAGAAATCATACCATGACAACCGTTTTGTTGGGCTTCAGTTGTTGGTAAAAAATTGGGAACACACAAAAACTTTGCATACGCGGGAAGAAGGAAGGAAGGAGTGAAAAATATATTTTTTGTCTCGTTTCCTCTTACGTAGGTACTGGATCTAATAAGCATGTCTTATTCATTCATTCATTTATTTCATCAAACAATTCACATACGAATTTTACAAAATTACATTTGAATTTTATTATTGAGTGACTTGTCTGTTGTTACGTCTGAGTGTCAGTGGCGTGCATTGCATATAGGCATAAAATATAATAATAATAATGGACATTTCACACAACGCCATTTAGTCCCAAGCTAAGCAACCTAATGCTTGTGTTATGGTAACGAGATGGCTGATAAACTACAATTTTTTTTATTTTTTTGTAAATACATACATAAAAAAAGTACACAAAAGCAGTGCCTACCTCGATAAATCACCATAAGCCTGTCAATTACACTTTAGTGTAATTATAAATTAATTAATTAAATATAATTGTATTTTTTTCCCACAGTAAATTATCAATCATAAGAAAAAACAAAATATTATAAACACGCGCGGCAGTAGGCATTCGCCAGACGGCCTACTCGGCTCCCGTATACTATTCGCGCGTTGTCATTGGTCTTTACTCGTTCAAGTTAATACGACGAAATTAAAAATACATACGTCTCACGCGTAATACCGTGACGTTCGACCTTCGCAATTTATCACCCTAATGTAGGCATGCCTACTCTAACCAACAGAGCATGAAACTATGAATGTTATAATCGTAATTTGTAATTCGTTCGTAATTTGACCGTGCGAAGAAAGAAAGGGATGGATAATGAGATTGCCGTTATTGAGGAAAAAATGAAAATCCAAGATGGCGGCTGCAAACATTTTCATGGGTGTCGTTTAAATGGTTTTCAAGGGTGCTAAAGTCGATAATGAGGTCAAAATTAAAATCCAAGATGGCGGCTGCAAAAATTTTGAAATTTTTCGTGATGGGTGTCGTTTTCATGGTTTTTAAGGGTGCTAAAGTCAATAGTGAAGTCAAAATGAAAATCCAAGATGGCGGCTGTCATCTTTTTAATTTTTCATCATGGGTGTCGTTTTTATGGTTTTCAAGGGCGCTAAAGCCGATAGTGAGGTCAAAATGAAAATCTAAGATGGCGGCTGTAATTTTTTTATATGGGTGTCGTTTTCATGGTTTTCGAGTTGTTGGAGCCATAAATAAAGTCAAAATGAAAATCCAAGATGGCGGCTGTAAAACTTTCTTTTTGTTAGGTAATAGATACTTTTGTTTTATGTTTCTGATTAGTGACCGCGTCTGCCTAGACTAGATCCGGCCTAGTGTCTGCCTAGTGCCTACCTATCCTGAAAACCAATGCACGCCACTGCTGAGTGTCATTCTGTGACATATGTTGTAGTATTACGGGTGTATAAAGACGCTTAGCGAAGCCGAAAGTCACTTGTTCTTAACGTCATTGTGATATTTTTTTGTAATGGACCTGGGAACTTTCTGGTTACAGACGTTTTCCGACGTTTTTTTACTAAAACTAGTTTGAAATATTATAACTTAACGTTAAAATATTATAATTTAACGTTAAAATACCGCCACGAATCCTGCGGGGTAGTTGCGTAACACACTAACAGTAACTATGGCTTTAATTTTGACAGTTTAATAACATTTATTTCTTTATTTACGTTGTTGAGCAGACACTTTTTTCGAACATATGGAGCAATAAGCATTAAGAACTGTATTTAATTGTAAATTGTTTTTGCATACCATTAGAACGGTGAGACATCTAGCACTATGCAATGTTATGAACACCTTTGTAAACACCGTGATTCTGGCAAACAAATATTCTAATAGATTAGCAATATCCTTCAAAATGATTCAGATTGTGATTGAAAGTGTTTTACGCAATGAGGGTGCTGGTACCGTTGCATGCAGCAGTATGTGTTACGTGCGGTACAATGAGGGTTCTGGTACCGTTGCATGCAGCAGTATGTGTTACGTGCGGTACAATGAGGGTGCTGGTACTGTTGCATGCAGCACTATGTGTTACGTGCGGTACAGTGAGCGCTGCTGTAAAAAGCGATTATTCCACGCAGTAAAATTACTCCGTGGATTATTCACATAAAAAAAAAAGTTTTAGAACAATTATTTTTGTGCAATTATTACTTAGTTTGATGTACAGATTGCGTAGTTGACGGCTATGTGATGGTTCTTTTTTCACCCCGTAGTGCGCAGAGCAAACAGAAAAGCACATCTAAGATGACGAACGTTCTTTTTACAGGGATCGTACCTACATCGTATGGGATTCCGACGAGGCTAAAGCAACAGTACTCACAGTTTCATGGATCTTGGAGTCGAGTCCCTGGATCTCCTGCTGGTTGGCCGTGCTCAGCAGGAAGTTGTTCATCTGCGTCTTCAGCGTGTCGTCCACCTGCAACACACATATGCGGCTCAGACGTCTGCGCGTCGCAGGCGCAGCCGCGCGGCCGCACTACTCACCTCCACGTCGATGTCGTAGCAAGCCGTCTGCTTGGTGTCGTGCGGCGGCTCCACGGCGATGACGTGGTTGATGACGATGGGGTCGGGCGGGTGCAGGAGCGCGCCCAGACGGCCCGGCACTTCGGCCAGCTTCATGCGCGCGGCGCCGAAGATCTGCTCCAGGTACTTGTCGCAGGCCACGTACTCGCGCTCGTGCACGTCCTGCAGGCGATGCGTCTTCACGTACTGCCACAGCGCGTTGACGATGACCGGGCGCGTCTGCGTGTGCACGCCCAGCAGCCGCGCCAGGCGCTGGTCCAGCTTGAACTGCAGCGGCTGGTAGTCCAGCAGCAGCAGGATGGTGCAGCGCACGTTCTTGTACCCGGGCCGCTTGACCTGGAAGCCGTCCGTCTCCTGCGTCGTGAGCGTGCGATGCCACTCCACCAGGTGGTTGTCGGGCCCATACAGCTCCTTGTCCAGCTCGATCACCAGCGACTTGAAGAACGACGAGAACTTGCGCTTTACCTGCAACACCTCCGCAAGCTAAAACTTACTGCCCTCCGTGTCGTTACCATACTCGATCCGAGTCATACAAACATGGGTCAAACTACAAATGTACAAATAATTGAATACGTCAGAAGAAGCACATAAAGACATTATTCTATATAACGAAAATTAAAAAGCAATGGCGTTACAGAGGCGGCGGTAGGCACGACTTACGTCACACTGCACACACAGTAAAGCGTAATGAAATGAGTTACTTTGTTGGGGTCGTTCTTGGTGTCGTCGAGCAGACGGCCCTCCACGCGCAGCTCCCACGACGGCACGGCGTTGTCGCCCTGACCTGCGCACAAGGCATGACGTCACATGCTTATTCCACTTTTCCCCCCTAACAGAATCCCATCTAATGTAAAAAAACTTTTTACAAAAAAAAAACAACCGACTTCCAAGAAAAACTACAAAGTGATAAATAACTTTTATTTCGGAAGTCGGTGTCGTTGGTTCTGCATTTTCGTTTATTGACACCGACTTCCGAAATAAAAGTTATTTATCACTTTGTAGCTTTTTTTTGGAAGTCGGTTGTTTTTTTTTTGTAAAAAAGTTTTTATTTTTCACTTTTTAGTGAGAGAGTTTGTAATTTATCTAAGTTACAATAGCCTAACGTCAACTGCTCATCACCTTTTACAAAATATTGCTTTTCCCGATGCTGGGACGTTAATTTTTGAGGAGTTCTCCTGGTAAGAACCTGAAGAACTCCACTCCACCACCACACGCATTGTGACGAACATAAATTGCTTAGCAACCATATTAAAGTAATCGAATCGCAACCCGTGAAATATTTATCATTGATTAGTTCCGATGGCCGTCTGTAGTCTTCATCATCAGCTCCACTTTACCAAATGATGATTTCCGAGAGCAAATGCTCAAGTTACTCAAAAAAATATCCAAATCGCTATAGGTTTGCCAATAAAATTTGAGGGTTTCCCTCGATTTCCATGGGATCCTCTCATCAGATTCCAACTTGCTGACAATGGGACCACCTTGAGAGTATACCCTACAAGTTACTCTAAAAAATATCCAAATCGCTATAGGTTTGCCAAAAAAAGTTGAGGGTTTCCCTCGATTTCCATGGGATCCTCTCATCAGATTCCAACTTGCTGACAATGGGACCACCTTGGGAGTATACCCTTTCAAACAAAAAAATAATTTTCGAAATCGATCCACAAATGACGGAGAATACGGTGAACATACAAAAAAAAAACATACATAAAGTCGAACATATAACCTCCTCCTTTTTTGAAGTCGGTTAAAAAAGTCCAGAAATCGCCCTTGTCATTTTAAATTATTCCACTATTCTTCCCTGAGAGAATCACCTCAGGGGGGAAAAATGAACTCATTTAAAAATATTCCAGAAATCCCCCTTTTCATTTTTGATTATTCCACTTTTCCCCCTTGTTTTTAGTTTTAATTTCTACGCTCAAAAAAATTAAAAAAAATTGTAATTCGACAATATTATATTTTATACTTAATCAGTCTTTTTTCATAGAATTTTGTAACGTAGGTAATAAAATGTGATGAAGAGTAAAAAAAATCACAAACAAACAGCGATGAGGGAATATGGTTGATTTTAGTAAAAATAATAATTAAAACAGTTTAAACAAAGTACCTACATAGGCAAACTAAATATTTAGGATGGTATCATGGTATCAGGGGGATCCCTGATACCATGACGTTCGACCTTCGCAATTTATCAACCTAAAGTCCTATGCCTACTCAATTAACCAACCGAGTGTGAAACTATGAATGTTAAAATCGTAATTTGTAATTCGTTCGAAAATTGGCCGTGCGAAGAAAGAAAGGGTCCATCCCTTTCTTTCTTCGCACGGCTATTGAGATATTATGCCCTATTGAGATTGCCGATAGTGAGATAAATATGAAAATCCAAGATGGCGGCTGCAAAAATTTTCAAATTTTTCATCATGGGTGTCGTTTTCATGGTTTTTAAGGGTGCTGAAGCCAATAGTAAGGTCAAGATGAAAATCCAAGATGGCGGCTGTAAAACATTTTTTTTTGTTAGGTAATAGAATACTTTAGTTTTATGTGTCTGATTAGTGACCGCGTCTGCCTAGACTAGACCCAGCCTAGTGCCTACCTATTCTGAAAACCAATGCACGCCACTGGCTCACGGCGACCTGTCGCGTGCTCACGGCCAATGACGGCGCGGGCTTGCGGACGGCGAGCCTTTCATTTTTAACAGACTTCAAAAAAAGGAGGAGGTTCTCAATTCGACGGTATGTTTTTTTTTGTGTGTTGTTACGCGATTACTCTGCCAATTGTGGACCGATCAAGGTGGTCCCATTGTCAGCAAGTTGGAATCTGATGAGAGAATCCCATGGAAATCGAGGGAAACCCTCAAATTTTATTGGCAAACCTATAGCGATTTGGATATTTCTTAGAGTAACTTGAGCATTTGCTCTCGGAAATCATCATTTGGTAAAGTGGAGCTGATGATGAAGACCACAGATGGCCATCGGAACTAATAGAAAAGAACAATGATAAATATTTCACGGGATGCGATTCGATTACTTCAATATGGTTGCTAAGCAATTTATGCTCGTCACAATGCGTGTGGTGGTGGTGTGGAGTTCTCCAGGTTCTTACCAGGAGAACTCCTCAACAATTAACGTCCCAGCATCGGTAAAAGCAATATTTTCTAAAAGGTGATGAGCAGTTGACGTTAGGCTATTGTAACTAAGATAAATTACAAACTCTCTCACTAAAATGTGAAAAATAAAAACTTTTTTACAAAAAAAACAACAGACTTCCAAAAAAAAAACTACAAAGTGATAAATAACTTTTATTTCGGAAGTCGGTGTCAATAAACGAAAATGCAGAACCAACGACACCGACTTCCGAAATAAAAGTTATTTATCAGTTTGTATTTTTTTTTTTGGTAGTCGGTTGTTTTTTTTTGGAACAAAGTTTTTATGGCAATTCAACTGTATTCATTGCGTGATTTCCGTTGTCGAGCACATGAATTTCTCAAACAAGGCAAAGCAATAGCAATTCCCTTCAAAATCCAAATTGTGATTGAAAGTGTGTAACACAATTGGGGTGCAAGTATTCTTACACTTTCATGGGATACTTTTGGAACAGACCATACTTCGGTATTTTTTGTTTTAATTACCATACAGTTGCCATTTTCTGTAAATGATGTTCATGATTCACCTACCTGGGTAGAATGTATTGGAGATGAATATCCTGAGCTTCCGCTTCTGCTTCATGGGTCGCTTGAGCGCCTCCTGGATGTCGAGGCGCTTACGCATGATGGTGGCGTCGAGTTTGCGCTCGAAGGCCAGCAGGTCCATGTAGGCCTGCGACTCCGGCACCAGGTCGCGCACCTTCTGCGGCAGGATCTTGTCCGCCAGCCGCTTCTTGCGCTTGGAGGCTGGCCCGCCCGCGCCGCCGTACGCGTCCCTGCACAGACCCGCGGTCACTCGGTCAGCCACGCTCGCGCAGGACGCGCGCGCGCTCGTTCGGTACTTACGGGTTGTAAAGGCCGGGCTTGTGCTGCGGCGGTAGCGCGGCGCGCGCGTCGGGCGGGCGCTTGGCTGGCGGCGCGGGCGCGGGCGGCGGCGCGGGCCGCATGCCGGGCGCGGCCGGCGCGGGCGCGGGGCCCCCGCCGTACGCCGCACCGCCGGCCGCGCGCCCGCCACCCCCGCCCGGCCCCCCCGGCCCCCCCGCGCCCACCGGCGGCGGCGTGAACCCGCTACGTGGCTGTTGACATACGTACACAAATGTATTTTATTTAAATAAAACAAATGCATGTAAACTGCTGTGATTGGTGTGTTTGGCTGTAAATAATTCAGTCACTTGACATGAGTTTAATTTTGACACATTGTTGCTTATCATTCCAGAAACTGGGTGTCAGTCATTCGTGCCACAGTACACTTAAGCATCCTTCAGACTTACAGCATAATAAGTGTCACATGGAAACAAAATCAATGACTAGGAAAAGGCAAATTTACATTTGACATTCGGCGAGAGCCTGGAGACCTCTTGGCAGTAGTTCAACAGGAGCTTTTTGGCAGGGCAATGTGGAGGATCAGGGGGTAGGGAGGCTTTGGTGGGTATTGTTTCCAAATCCGTAACAATAATACACACATCAAAGTGTCAAAAGCTCAAAGTATTAAAAAAAAAAATTGCTGTATTGAAATAAATAAAAATGTCTATTAGGTTGATTAAATAAAATGTTTTTCATAATGTGTAGATCGACGAAGTATTCTCTGCTTTTGCATTAATAAAGACTTTTGCGATTTTTACGTATGCTGGATTTTTCACCTTATGTTGATCGGTTTTACAAAAATGGAAAAAGAGCAATATCGTTCGGTGATTCGATTCCTATTTTTGGAAGGGAAAACGCGCATCGAAATAAAAGAGCGCTTGGATGCTGTGTACGGTGACTCTTCTCTATCGATGGCCACCGTCAAGAATTGGTTCAACGAGTTTGCACGTGGCCGTACGTCGGTTTTTGATGAACCACGTCCAGGTGCACCGAAAACATCTGCTACGGAGGAAAACATTAAAAAAATCCATGATCTCGTATTGGCAGATCGCCGATTGAAGGTTCGCGAGCTAGCTGAGACTGTAGGCATTTCAGAAGGAACAGTGTATCATATTCTTCACGAGGAACTCGGCATGAGAAAGCTGTCGGCGCGATGGGTGCCGCGTTTACTCACACCAGAAAACAAGCGCAACCGTGAGACCACATCGGAGACGTGTTTGGCGCTGTTAAAGCGGAATCCAGCGGAGTTTTGTGACCGTCGATGAAACCTGGATCCACTGGTACACCCCAGAGACCAAGGAGCAATCAAAACAATGGATCCAGACCGGGGAACGTGCTCCAAAGAAGGCGAAAACTGTAAAATCGGCCGGAAAAGTTATGGCTACCGTTTTCTGGGATTCACAAGGTGTGATCTACATCGATTACCTCGAGAAGGGTAAAACAATTACAGGGCTTTACTATGCCGATTTATTGGGCCGATTCGACGCCGAATTAAAGAAAAAACGACCCCATCTGGCGAAGAAAAAAGTGCTGTTTCACCACGACAACGCACCGGTTCACACGTCTGCCGTTGCCATGGCCAAATTGGTCGAATTACGGTACGAATTGCTGCTCCATCCACCGTATTCTCCAGATTTGGCCCCTTGTGACTTCTTTCTGTTTCCTAATCTGAAAAAATCACTCGCCGGGAATAGATATGGATCAAATGAGGAGGTCATCGCCGCCACGGAGGCCTATTTTGCAGAGTTTGACAAAAACTATTTTTCGGACGGGTTAAGAAAGTTGGAGCATCGCTGGGCTAAGTGTATCGAACTAAAAGGAGACTATGTTGAAAAATAAATTGCCACTTTTCCAAAATTTTCGTTTACTTTTTGTAGGCTAAGTATTTATTGAATGACCCTCGTATAACACAATAAATAGCAGCAATTCGGCGTACTCAATAATTATGAGTTCATCCAATTTGTAAAAAAAAGTTGCGGAATGGTCGCCCACATCCGTAGTAAAGGCGAAAAAGATTTTCAGGTGTGTGAACAGCAATTTTATTTGGCAGAGCCCTTCTTTGAAGCATATCCCATGCATGCTCAACGGGAATCAAGTCTGATAAACACATTCCAGTAGCCAGAAGTCTATGCCCTTCGATAATTCACAAGTTTTTTATTTTCGCTGAGTGGATGAGTATAGTGATTTCAATGCTATGTACAAAAATGCTAACAGTTTAGAGTTATGCAATAGGTATTAAGTAGGTATTTCCTATTATTTCGTGTTGTAACTATATTAGAAAATTTAAATTTAAATACTATACTGGTTCTTTGTAAGTACTATCTAAAGCATATATTAGTGAAAATGCTAACACGTAGGTACTGTGGAACAATGGAAATCTGAAAATGTCAAGTAACTTATTCAATTAAAAATTTAAGTTTCTCAAATCATTTCTTATATACTATACCTTACAACAAAAGTTCTAACAACTAAGTACTATGGCTGCACAAGTAATTGTATTTTTACTTTGCGATTAGCGAAATATTGAATTTAAGTTTATAAATTTGCGCCTACATATTCTTTCCTTTTGTTTAAATTGCAAATAACTATTTTTGCTAACGAGCCGCGTAGCTACGGCGCGTGCGATCGCTACTGAGTAACATAACTCCCCCGCCCGCCCGCCCGCTCCGATCGGGGATGTACCTAACGCCGCGCCGCTTCATACTGACCGACCGCTCTTGTTTTTACCTTTTAACCGCCCGACTTCATATCATTTGTCGTGTCCCCAGCGCACGAAGTTAAAAAAAAAATACGGAAATAAATACCTGATAGAAAACAGCGTAATTACCTAAATAAAAAAGCAGATTAAACGAGCTGTAGTTTTTTGTCGTAAATATAAGACCCTGGCGAAATGGACCCGAAAATATTTGTCGGATTAATCCGACGTAAGCGGTTAAAAGGTTAATACTGAGGGTATGTACTATTATTTAATATATTATTTTTATCAGAATCTATTAAAATTAATTTTTAGCATTTTTTTAACTTAATGCATAAATTTTTGCGTAATTTTTTTCATTAACAAAACTTTGAACGTTCAGTAAATACATTGATTCGCCTCTATTCAGGCTAGTTTTTAGATATATTGTAGGTATAACTGTGTAGTTTGTAAAAATACACATATTGTTCAGCACACTTCAGTACAACATAATTTTTTCATTTTTTTTTTCAGAACACGTTTACTCTATTTCAAGGGTAGCCTTTTTGAAGAGTGGTTGAAACACACGAAGAATGATAAAAGGTCGCGTATTTATGACTATCTTTCTTCAAAATTTCACTTTGGTGACATTACTGAAAGCAGCCAAAGAGAAATAAAGTTGAAAATATCCAACTTTTCTACTAAGATTGAAGCCAAATGGTTGGCTTCGGGAAAATCGAAGGAGCGTTTTTTAATTAGAAATAAGACTTGGCTGGATGAAGGAGACATACAGTTTACTGTGAGTTCTTTAGCCCCACAACCTTCGACATCGAGTGAGGCTGTGACATCTGCAGGAAGACCTCGCAAAGATTTCGAGGAATCGTCGTTTAAGACGAAGAAACGTCGAGTCGTGGATCTCGTAGAATCTCGAAGTGCCAGTGAATTAGTGACTGCTGCCGAAATTGCTATGCGTTCAGCAGGGCAAAGAAAAGTTGCCCATGTGATTAGAGACATTAGTGAGAGCCCAGATAATATTATTAAGTCAAAAGAAAATACCAGTTCCGTTAATCCTAGGCAGTTAAGTAGTGACGAAGCCTTAGCATACTATGTAGATTCTAAGTCAACAACACATGCTTACAAACAAACTAGGAAGTGGTCCATAATGCCAGGACATAATGTGTTTCCGTCATATTTTAGTGTAGTAAAATCCAAAAAGGCCTGAACCCCTGCAGAGGAGCACATTGCTATAACAGAAACTCGTGCTGAAATAAATTTGCAAGCCTTATTAAATAAAACAGTGGAACGTCTAGCAATAGCACAGAATTAAGTTATCAGCAGTGTCCTCCCAACAAGTAACAGAAATTTGAGAACACTGAAGATACGGACGAATTTCTTTTCGTATTTTCTTTCGTTCCCCTTAAGTTATATGATGAGTCTAAAATTATTTGGCAAAATCCTCGCCCTTCATCAACTATGTACTGTCGCCCAATCAAATTTATATATACTAAGGAAACGAGTGACTTCACGTTAGCGGAGACAAATAGATTGTTGGAAGAAATTAATGCTCTTCTTCCAACACTTATCAACTTTGGTGATTCTCAAATCTCTGTGAAACAAGAACTTCTTCAGACTATGATAGACGGAAAGGTATGTAACGCCTTAACGGAAACTCGTTCATCTCAAAAGTGTTTCATCTGTGGTGCCACCCCCAAGACGATGAACGATGACCCCGCGAAGTTTAACAGCAATCAGGAACATTTTGGCTTTGGTTTATCTACACTTCATGCTTGGATTCGTTGCTTTGAATGCCTTTTACATATCAGCTACAAGTTGAATATTAAGAAATGGCAGGCTAGAAGCGACGAAGACAAAGCTGATATCAAGGTTCGTTCCGAAGAAATCAAGTTGAAATTCAAGAACGAGATGGGACTCATTGTAGATAAACCAAAGCCAGGATTTGGTTCTTCCAATGCAATGATGGAAACACAGCCCGTCGCTTTTTTAAGAATGCTGAGATGAGCGCTCAAATCACAGGGTTGGGTGTTACTATTATTAAACAGTTCGATGTTATTTTGAGGACATTGTCTTCTGGGTTCGAGATAAAATTAGTTGAATTTAATAAATTTTGTCTTGAAACTAGAAGACATTACCTTAGTCTCTATTCGTGGTACTATATGCCTGCTACTGTACATAAAATATTAGTACACAGTACTGAGGTCATCAAAGCGACATTGCTTATAATTGGGCAGCTTTCCGAAGAGGCTCAAGAAGCACGTAACAAAGATTGCCGCAGATTTAGGGAGTACAACACCCGCAAGTGCTCACGTGTTGCCACGAATAGAGACTTGCTGTCCATGTTAATAATAACATCTGACCCTTTGATCAATGGCCTTCGTGAGATTCCCCGAAAAAAGCCGGAAAAAATATGTGCAGAAGTATTAAAGTTAATTGTAAGCCCGACCATAGTAGCATCAAGACCGGAAACGTCATCATATTGTCGCACATTGCCACAAAATGATGACGATTCACCAGATGATTTTGATGATGATTCTGATGATTATGATGATTAGGTTTAGGTTAAGTTACTTTGTATCGTAGGTATTTATTTATTTAATGCATTTTTGTTGTTTGTTTATTATTTTTAAATAAATTTTTGTTTTTATATAATTTTTTTGTTTTTTATTACAAAATCATACCAAAAACTATTAATAATGCCTCAATATGACTACTTATATATAAAAGTATCGTTAAATATCATAAAATAATATTGTCCACCTAGCATGTTCTACGCGGTACACTGTGCGTGGCCCGTGCTGCACGAATTGCCGCGCACCTACACCGCGCCCCAATATCCAAATAATATTTTATTTATTAAACAAAAGGCATAGCATGTTATATGTTGAAACTTTTGTATGGTAGCAGAGCCAGCGGCGTTAGGTACATCCCCGATCGGAGCGGGCGGGCGCGCGGGGGAGTGTTGCTACTCAGTTGCGATCGCACGCGCCGTACCTACGCGGCTCGTTAGTAGAAATAGTTATTTGCAATTTAAACAAAAGCCATAATATGAATTTGTTGAAACTTTTTTATGGTAGCAGAGTTTATTATTACGAATATGTGGGCGCAAATTTATAAACTTAAATTCAATATTTCGCTAATCGCAAAGTAAAAATACAATTACTTGTGCAGCCATAGGACTTAGTTGTTAGAACTTTTGTTGTAAGGTATAAATAATCCCTTTAGGTACATAATAAATGATTTGAAAAACTTAAATTTTTTATTGAATGAGTTACGGGACATTTTCAGATTTCCATTGTTCCACAGTGCCTATCTGTTAGCATTTTCACTAATATATGCTTTAGATAGTATTTACAAAGAACCAGTATAGAATTTAAATTTAAATTTTCTAACATAGTTACAACACGAAATAATAGGAAATACCTACTTAATACCTATTGCATAACTCTAAACTGTTAGCATTTTTGTACATAGCATTGAAATCACTATACTTATCCACACAGCGAAACTAAAAAACTTGTGAATTATCGAAGGTTTTGTGGGAAAAATATTGTATCCCTTGATGTTGTAGTTTCAAATCAGCATAAATATACAGGTTGAAATTGAATACATGTGACAAATCGAAATGGGAGATTGTACTCATCATTATGAACAACTTTTACTATGGGACCAAACCTGAAATCGCGAAAAAAAAGACAGCTGTTCCCTACATTTTGACGAGTTATGCGAACATAAATGTAGGAAACAGCTGATTTTTTTTTCGCGATTTCTTGGTTGGTCCCATAGTAAAAGTTGTTCATAATGATGAGTACAATGTCCCATTTCGATTTGTCGCATGTATTCAATTTCACCCTGTATAGTCTACTAAAGATAATTTTTACTCTAAAACTCCTAATTTAATGATCTAACAAAACGATTTTCAATTTTATATAATAGAAAATCTAAATGTACTTGCATTGACTAGATCTGAGTCTGCAAACAAAATAAATATGACAAATATACCTAAAAAACAACCATACAATAATAGTAATAAAAAATATAGCGAAGTAGTTATAGGTAATAATACTACTACGACAGAGAACACTAGATGAAAAATTACTTCCACAAATAAAGTTGACCCTACAGAGTCACAGAGAACAAATGTAGAACATAATCTGAATGAAAATACTCTTAAGTTAGAGGCCCGATTATTAAAACAGACCGAAAGGATAGATGTACTTATCTCACAAATGAGCGCAATGATGAATCTCATCACATCACTCATCAGTAAAATTCCACTATGACCTCACTGCGAATAGCCACCTGGAATATTAGGTAATGGTTTACTACCAAATAAACAGGAGCTGGAAATGTTGATTCAGGCAAACAAAATAGATATATCGTTAATATCGGAGACTCATCTCAATAACCGAAAGACATTCAAAATTAACAACTACTGTGTATATTGCACAAATCACCCTGACACCCCCCCTGATACATCGCATGGAGGGACAGCGGTAATTGTAAAGAATAACATTAGACATTATTTTCATGGCGAATTTAAGGAAGACTAGCTGCAAGCTACAACTGTCACTATAGAAGACAAATTTGGTCCGGTTAACGTAAGCTCTGTATACTGTCCGCCCAAGCATAAACTTAAGCAGGATATGCTTTCTAAGTACTTTGACACTCTGGGCTACAGGTATATCTGCGGCGGTGATTGGAATAGCAAGCACACAGATTGGGGTTGCAGACTGACAAAAACTAGAGGAAGGGAGCTAAAGAAATGTGTCTATAATCGCAGATTAATAGCCCTCTCTACGGGCGAACCAACCTATTGGCCAAAAGATCCGTACCGAACTCCAGATCTACTCGATTTCTTTAGTAAAAAAGGCTCTCAAACTTATATCTAAAAGTCGAATCGTCTCTTGACACTTTATCGGATCACTCACCTGTACTGCTGACACTTAGTGTAACAATAATACAAGAAGAACAAAGCTATAAGTTAAGCAATCATAAAACAGACTGGAATGCATTTATCGAATACCTACAAGAGGAAACAAACCTACAAGTGAGTCTCAAAACAGAGGCAGAAATAGACGATGCAGCATTCTACATCACAAACCTTATACAGGAGGCGACATGGCGTGCTACTCCGACCCTATATAACATACCTCTTGAAATACGCCGTATACTCGATGAAAAACGTAAAACAAGGAGGCGGCTTCATGCAAGCAGATCAGATTATGACAGAAGAGAATTTAATAGGATCTCTAGGGAACTGAAAGACATGATCATTGAGAACAGGAATGATACTTTTCAAAAGAAATTGTCTACACTATAGGCTCAGAAAAAAGATAACTACTCTCTTTGGAAAATTACCAAGAATTTCAAAAGGCCACTCAATTCTATGCCCATTAAAAACGCCCACAGGAACTTGGGCTAAGAAGCCAAATCAGAAAGCTGAGGTCTTCGCATAAGAAAGATTTTTACCCGAAATCCATCTACAATGGTTGAATTTGAGAAAGAGTTGGATAATTTTATAAACAGTGATCAGCAACTCTCATAATCAGCCTATAACTTTCCCACTGCTGGGACACAGGCCTCCTCTCAGTGAGAAGGAGTGGGCTGTAATCCACCACGCGAGTAACTCAGCAACTATCACTACCAATTAAATTAGTGACGCCGAGAGAGATGAAGCGTACCATAAATCATCTAAAAACAAAAAAGCACCTGGTTTCGACCTTATCACTGGCGAGATACTCAAACGACTTCCTAGAAAAGAAATAGTTTTTCTGACAATGCTTGTAAATGCTATATTTAGAACTCACTATTTTCCTAAGCTGTGGAAAATATCGCAGATATGTCATCATCTGCCTAGCCTTATCCCAACTATGTTGGGGTCGGCTTCCAGTCTAACCAAATGCAGCTGAATACCAGTATTTAAAAAATAAATAAAAATATCGCAGATATGAACCAGGGAAACCTCCAACTGATCCTAGTTCGTATAGACCCATAAGTCTTCTCCCAACTTTATCTAAATTGTTTGAGAAAATATTCCTACAAAGACTAAAACCAATATTAGAGGAAGACAAAATAATTCCCGACCACCAATTTGGGTTCAGAGAGAATCATGAAACAGTGGAAAAAATACATAAAGTGGCACACAAAATCAGGCAGTCCTTAGAGAAGAAAGAATATTGCTCAGCGGTGTTCCTAGATATTCAACAGGCGTTTGACAGAGTTTGGCACAAGGGACTACTCTTTAAACTCAAAAAGCTTCTACCTAACTCGTTCTTCATGATCATACAATCATACCTGCACTAAAGAAAGTTTCAAGTGAAATATGTAGACGAGTACTCCAACCTGTATGACATCGCTGCCTTAGTCCCGCAAGGATCAGTGATTGGCCCAGTACTGTATGCCATATATACATCAGATCTGCCAAGCACTGAAGAGGTAACGACAGCAACCTATGCGGATGACACTGCATGCCTTGCGAGTGACAAAGACCCCGACGTTGCTACACAAAAGCTGCAAACACAAATTAGTGAAATAGAACTTTGGCTTCAAAAATGGAGAATAAAGCCTAGTGTAAGCAAATCTGTGCAGGCAACTTTTACCCTAAGAAAAGGTGAATGTACACTAGTCTATATGGAAGGAAAACAATTACTGACGACTGTGTAAAGTATTTGGGTCTACATATAGACCGAAGACTAACATGGGCCAACCACATCAAGGCAAAGAAAAAAGAGGCAACAATATTATACAAGACCTTCTCTTGGCTATTGGGACGCAAATCACAGCTATCTCCGAATAACAAACTACTGGTCTATAAAGCCATCATAGTATAGAACTGTGGGGTTCTGCCTGTAACTCCAACATAGAAATCCTAGAGATTTCAGAATATAGCCTTACGATCAATATCAGGAGCAGGGTGGTTCGTGAGAAACTCTGAAATCCATGAATACCTAAAGATGCCTATGGTAAAGGAAGAAGTAAACGAAAACTGTATGCGATATAAGAAAAGACTACTAGAGTATACCAATCAATTGGCCAAGAACCTCCTAAATAACCAAACCACAACACGCCTAAAAAGATGGCATATACTAGACCTAGATCAGAGAGACTGAGATTAGCTCTTATCATGCTTTGTGTTGAGGTCGGTTCAATGGAGCCACATTGTCAAAAGATATATAACTCACTGAAACCACATCATCTTATTATGGCTAGATAAGCCGATTGCAGATCATATACAAAAAACAAAAAAAAACAAAACTGCCGCAGCCTGCCTACTGTGCGCGGGCCGCCGGGCCCTAAGCTGTCATTTTACTGCAGCTGATTAAAAGTCCGACTATAGTAAGATAATGGATACTTTGAGGATAAAAAAAACAGTTGCACTTCAGGAGTGAAAACAGAAGTGAAGACAATTACGTGTGTATTTTTTTAATCTTCTTATAAGCAAAACACAAAAAGAATACTTTGCCATCACTCACTGACATATCAGATTTACGTTAAAACTGAGTACATCCCGATGACAGCCGAACACATCCGAAGCGGTGATGCTGGTAACAGTGTCGCGAGTTCAATGGTTTTTACCGATTACAAAAAATGCCCAACGCGCCTTAAGGTGCCACTAGTCGATATTTTTTCCTTTCAAATTTCGGGAGAGTAATACTCCACTGTTTGACATTGTGCATCCAAAGTTAAACATGATATCGTTTTGACTTATTATTAATTGTGTCTGTATGGAAACAGAATAATAAAATAAAAATCCATTAAAAAGTTATGAGCCAACAAAGATTCGTTTTTCTTGCTATTTTTAAGGAAACTTTGAGTGTAAATAAGTAATAAATGAACTGTAAAATCTTCAAAACCAAAACCGTACCGACAAAGATCAGTAGGCCAATTCTCGTAATTTAAAACATTCAAAATCTAGTTGCAGTCTCATCTCAGCGACAAACAATGTCAAAAACTTTTCAAAATGTACTGAAATTTGAGGTATTTTTGACAGATTGACACTGTGAACGTTCTTAAAATTACCAGAATTACCCCTCAGTTATCAAAGAGTTCAATAAACTTTATTTATAATTGATTTATGCAGTGGTTTTTCATAAAACTAAATTTTCCAAAGCACTTTTCGTTTTTTTTTACGCACCTATCAGTTTGGAACAGTGTTTCTGTGCATGAGAGCTAGACATTGTGCATGTAGACTAGCGTCTAACTGCTCATCATTGATACTAGCTCTGTCAGACACGAAGCTAGGTGAGACAACGTGCTTTTTAGCCGTGACCACCAGTGAGTTGAGCTTGCAACTAGTTTACTCTTAAGAAGTTTTCACTTCAAAAAACATTGTTCTCTAATGTGAAATGAAACGATAAAATACCAGGCAACTAGAGGTAGATCTCTCAAGTGCGGTTGCTGTACAATTTAAATTACATGAGTTATATTGTATAGGCAGTGCAATACCTTCTAGAGTTATGCAGCAATTATACCTCTATTCAATTATGCAAATCAATTGATTGATTTTTTTATCATTTTTAATGCAAACGCTATTTTGAGTACCATTGTTTTAATAGTTTTTTGCTGGCATTTGAGAGCAATTATTAGCAAAATGAAGTTTGAATAGGTACATAATGATTTAAAAATCAGCGGAATCTTTCGAATGATACAATGCGTCGCTATGGCACCAAACACATGTATTTTATGAATTATTATGTACATACAAAGTACGTTAAAAGTCAATATATGTACGTAAGCTACGTACAAAGTAAGGATTAACATTAGAGATCTTACAGGAAAATTTGGTCCCGGGTAAGGCCTAGGCGGCATTGGAGAGCCCTGAGGCTGCGCGGGTCCCGGGTAGCGCTGCTGGGGCTGCATGGCGCCGGGAGGAGGCGCGGGGCTCGGCCCGCCGGCAGGAAAACGTTGTGCCATGATATACGCTGATTATATATTAAGCTTTGTAAGTACTTAAAAACCACATTACTTATTAGATTAGATTAATTTGCTATTATTTCACAGCACTTCTCATCCCACCAATTTATTCAATATTTAAGTTCAATTCAATACTGTCAAGTCAATAAAATGTCAAAGTTTGACATTTTATTGACTTGACAAACACACTTGGGTGCGTTCCGAAATGGGAATATAATCGATGTAATCAATTTGAGCATGCTTAAACCCGTACCGAATTAGCGTGAGCGCGACAACGATGTCCCGTGTATCGTCATATTCGTCATAGATGACATGCGCCATCTTGCGATAAATGATTTATAAATGATAAATGATTTATTTTCTGTAAGTAGGTTTGTACAGACGCCAGCACATCAAGCTACTCGAAACTGTCAAATTTTCTCAATCAACTTTGAACTTTATACTCTAGCGATAAAGTTGAAAATCTATTAAAGAAATTTGACAGATTGTAGTAGATTGATGTGCTGGCGTCTGTACAAACACTTTTACACGTCAATCATAATTTTTTAAACTAGATGAGGTCGGCGTTTCTCTGACTATTCTGAGAAGAAAGGCCGAAACAAACTCAGAGGTCACAGTCTCTTTTAAAGTCCAGACAAAATCTTGGTCAGATCATGTAGATTGGTGTCTGAAATGGTCTTTTGAGGAAAGAACCACACAGATTGAGCGGATCTGTCCAGTCAGTGCATGCATTTGTCAAAATTCGTGCAGCTCAACTCGGAAGTTGAGGAGCTCAACGATTCGACGAACAATACCAAAGAAAGGACATTTGGGTAGGCCGAGTAAATTACTCAAACTGCCAGACCATAAAAAAGAAATGACCCACATAGTCCTCATATTCACGAAAAATAAATAAAAAAAATACTTTACAAAGTAAATATTCATGTCATTGCATACATAAAATTCATCAATGTCAATGTGTATATAAAAATCCGGACATAATCTTAGAGGACCATGTAGATTAGTGTCTGAAATGGTATTTTGAGGAAAGAACCACACAGATTGAGTGGACCTGTCGAGTCAGTGCACGCATTTGTCAGTAACCGTGCAGCTCAACTTAGAACATAAGGAGCTCAACGATTCGACGAACAATACCAAAAACAGGACATTTGGGTAGGCCGCATAAACTACTCAAACTGCCAGACCATGATTAAAACTGAAACAATGACCCACATAGTCCTCACATTCACAATAATTAAAATAATATAATACTTTATACAGTAAATGTACATGTCATAACGTCGGCCATCAGTGTTGCCAACTCGACTAAAGCAAATGTCGCAAGACAGAAAGTCAAAAGTCGCCAGATGTCGCTGGATGCTTAAATATTAAATAATTGCTCATTTATTTCGTTTTTTTTACGTAGTAATGTAGTTTTTATGACGAATTACTCCTATCAACAAACAAAAATTGGAGTTACGTTTGGGACGACGACTGGCGCCTCTGGCGCGGGCGGTACGAAGTGGAGGCGCACGCGCCAGCGCGGTCGTGTCTTTATAGTTTTGATCAAGATGCATCCTGACACTGACCTGCAAATTGCAAAAAACGCAAGAAAATTTGAATTTCGCGGGTTACCTTTGCGGATCCACCCTATGTAGCGCGCTTACAAAGTCAGTTATGATAAAATCATATTGAATTAAATTATAATTTATAAATGATAGCTAAATCGAAGTAAAATGTCGCTTTTCAAGTCAAAATGTCGCTTAATCTAGCGACAAAGTCTCTAGATTGGCAACACTTTCTACCGTGCCTTGTAATAATATCACCGTGAGCGCTGCCAAAAATGACAGTGTGTGTGTGTGAGGATGAGGATGTGTCAGTGTGTATATCTTTATAAAAAACTAACGTGGCATTTTCAAAATTGTGCTTCTGGCTGACAGTCGCCACCTAACCAAAGAAGAAGAAATGTGGTGTTTATACAAGGAAACAGCGGCGGCTTTAGGGGGTGGCGAACAGGGCAATCGCCCGGGGCCTCGCGCAACAGCCCACGCAAATTTAAAATAATATAGATTAAAAAAATATATGTATTTTAAATTTTTGATTTTGATCCTTAATTTATATAACCTTAATAAATAATTAAGGTTATAACTTAACGGTAAATTAAAATAAAGTTTGTTAACTCATTTGTTGTTCGTTTCGTTTGTCATTCATTCAAAAATGAAATACATGATAGAAAAAAAAAAAAACTGAAGTTTACACCAATATCGAAATAGTCCTGAGAATTATTGCCACCACACTTGTTACTGTTGCGTCTGCTGAAAGGAGTTTTTCGAGGCTTAAATTATTAAAACATTTGAGGAATTCACAACGATGACACAAGATCGGCTTTTAGTCCTTGCTATTCTTTCAATCGAAAATGACGGAGCTCATTCCTTACATTATTTTAGTCTTACGAAAAGCCGCAAATATCAATTTTAAAATTTAACATCTCTTTATAGCCAATTCGGAATGCGGCCACTGTCATGTCTGCCACACATAACCAAGGAGGAGCTAACCACTATGGAATTAGTATGCACAGAGGCCAGCACATCAAGCTACCCCAATCTGTCAAATTTTCCCAATTGAATATGAACCTTATTCCTTTGAAGTAAAGTTGAAAATCTATCAAAGAAATTTGACAAATTGGGGTAACTTGATGTGCTGGCCTCTGTACTATCAAAAAACACACACGGAAGGGTTAGATATCGTCTTTATAGCACAGTCCTCAGTCCTCACCATAGAATAAAGTATATATTTGGTCCTCACTGCTTACAATAACAATAACATCAAATAACTTTGTGTAATCTACGTGTCAAGGGTAGGTAAGCAAATTGTAACTCAAATTGCAAACAAAACGAGACCGGGACGAGACATTTTTAAGACATTAATTTTTTTTCTCTATTGACAAGACGAAACGACCACTGACGACCACAGAGTACTTTTTAATAGAGTGGAGACGACGACGCGACGACGCAAAAGATGAGAGCCAGAGGTAACTTTTTTTTTGTATAAAGTGTTGCCACTTGCCAGCTTGCCATGCGGCCGTAGATAGAGCATGCGGCTCTTTTGAATCATCGAAAGGGAGAACATTATGCCAGTCACACTCGCGGCACGCCTGCCAAGCCACGATATACTATCACCACCACTGACCTCTATTAAACACACTGACCTGGGGGCCTAAAAAGGCCACTTTGGCATCATCATAAAAGAATTCATAACACGCAATTTCATCTGTATGACAGTTTTGTATGGAGATTCGTAAAATGTTACAGGTACACCTCTGTCTAACCCTTCAGGGATATATAGGTGTGAAACTGTCAAACAGATGAATTGCGTGATATGAATTGTTTTATGATTCTGCCAAATTGGCCTTTTTAAACCCCCTGTATTATACAAGTACGCTGGACTTCATACTATCGATGACAACATAAAGACATTTCATTTTCGCCATTTTGGCGCTGATAACAACGTGAGGTACCGAGGAACTAATATTAGAGATGGGAATTCGATAAAAAAATAGTATGAACTTTATCGATCGTTATAACCACGGAGAATAATTTATTACTTAAGAGAAAAATATCGAATCACTCCCAGTTATTTTTATGCTTAATTTTTAAGTAATAGAATAATTGTTCTGCAAAGGTTAACTGAAAATTCATTAGGGCGTGGCCAGATCGCAGATCTTTAAACTAGTGGATAGTGTCCTAGTAAAGTGCATGACGGTCAGATCAGCGAGCTTTAAATATGAGGATAGGCTTAAAACTTTGCCTAAAAACTACTATGGTTGAACTAATATCTCCTGGCTCAACTACACTAGTTTTACAAGCTAAGTTGGGGTCACATTAGTTCGCAAAGTGAACTAAAAACTATTGAGCTATTATGTTGCCATTTCGCTCTATCCTAGTAAATCAAATGGCAGTTGTATTCTTCGTGAGCTTTATTGCATTACATTTATTTAATAGCCATTACTTGTAATAGTTACTTTTGGTGTTTAATTTGGAAGAATTGAACCATGTAAACAAAAAAGTTAACCATTCAACAAACAGCGTCCATGCAAATTCAATCCAATTCACTCAAATTGAATGCCAAAAGGGAACCGTGTAACATTACCTTACTATGTAGTCATTACCAGCGGAAAGAAGAGGGATTCCATTGTCATTATTGGGTATTTGGATACCGTGCATAATAATGGGAAAAAAAATAACAAAGTGAAAAATCAAATCATTTATTTCAAATTAAAATAGAACTGATTCTAGTCGGCCCTTCCAAAAGGTAGTGGTCGTATGGAGAAGAGTGTGTTTAATGAAACAGTGCAAACAGGACTCCAATTTTCCATTTTCATGTTTTTCAGCCATATCTGCTTAGTTGAGTTGGTGGGAAATCTGAAATTAAGTATTTAATTAAAGTAAAAATGACTAAAGTATACTGTACATTGTAGATGGCAAGTTTTATTTCGATGTTAGGTCTTTATTTCGGAAACAAGTACACATTACATATAATATTTATCTTTAGAAATTAGAAACTAGTACTTGCTAATTTGTTTTACCTAATCAAATTGTAAAAATTTCTGGCGAGAGTAAATTTCAATTTGAAACACGTACTTAAATTTAAAATTAATCACTGTCTGAAGAAAATTATCGACATGGAACATCTACAACTCTACTCAAATGATTGTATTCAATAAATGTGAAAACTGTGCCCTAAATAGGATGAGATATTAATGAAAACATTTATTCTAAACATAAAATAGTATTAAACATGCTCTCACACAAGCCATCAAAACATTTATAGTCATGAAATTCACTTACTTGTGCAAGGTTATTCCGCTGCCTTTTTGATAGCGAGTTTTACAAAATGCGCATACTTTCATAATAAAAAATGTTCTAAATATCACGTAATGAACATAAAATACACAAAAATAGTCGTATTCCACGATTTATACATAAATCATCAGAGACGAACCAAACAACTCAACGTCCATTTGAAAGAAAGTGCCAATTTTAGTTCCTGAGTACCTCGAGAAGGGCGGTTTGAATCGGCACACAGAACTACTGTCATTTCGTAGAGTATAGTTAGTCCAGCGTACTTGTATAATAGAGGTCAGTGCTATCACAAATAAAAAATTAAACGTCAATAGGGAACCATACTGCCTATTTCTGGTACTACATTATTGACCTGTATTATACATAGAGGTCAATGTGCTACATGCTAGAGGCAATGACCCACGGTCGTACAGTCCATAAAAAAAACCAACAACGGTGGCCGGACAATACGTTTAATTCCGAAAAACATCGAGAGGTGTCACTTTCTTAAATTAAACATAATATATATTTTTCTATAGCAACCCTTTTTTTTTTAAGGATGGGTAATCAAACCCGCTCTGGGTGGAGCGGAAGGGAGCGTCAGACTTTTACTGACTAAAATCCATCCGTGTTCCTACCTTAGCCCTTTATGTTCCGGGGTAGCGGTAACCCTTTCGGACAAAAGCGCTTCAAAAGCGATAGCGTAACGCAAACTGTAAAACGACAAAAGTCAATAAAATAATCTACCTATTCATTTATAGTTGTCTTTACAAAGTATTTGTTTTAGTAGGAAACAACTTTAAAATAATTAATTTTAAAGTTCCGTTTTGTAAACATCTACAATATTATGGAATTCGATTGTCACGGCCGGCCGGCATACTGAACGCTGCCAATCGCGGGGAAAATCGCCCGCGGGGAGAGCGTGGGGAATGACAAAAATCGGGGAATTTCGGGGAATCCAGACCAATTTTTTGTACTAATACCTATTGTAATACGCGTCTGTGGAGGAGAGGGTTTTCAGCAATCTAAATAACATCAAAACACATTACCGTGGGAGTCTCAACAATGACACCATTGCTGCTTTAGTGCATACCAAAAAGGGACCTATAGCTAAAGCGGGAATCTTTAAAAATTTGAACCTAATCGAAATATGATTACAGCGCGGCGTAAATATAGCAAAAATTATATCGTCAGTTGTAATATCAATTAATGTAACCGCCAAATGGCGACTTTACAGAAGAGGCAAAAAACTAAATTCAATTCGCAAAAGGAATTGTAACTTTTTGTGTACTTATCCTATTGCAATGCTGTTTAGAGCATTTTTCTCAAAATGTTGACACCTGTTATCTGAAAGAAACCATATTATGAAGCCTACTCTTCTCATCAAAAAAATCTAAACACCTTTGAAGTTTGGTTTTATATGAGTTTACAGGCACTTGCCACGCACGGTGTTGCGCGAACACTTATAGAATGGATTAATAACATGCTAAAATACCGTGCTATTCAATTTACCGTGAACACCACCACACGAGGTATCGTGAGTAGAGGCTGCCCACAGGGTGGGGTGCTGTCACCACTACTGTGGAATTTAGTCGTGAATGAGCTCATCGCAGAGCTAAACGCCTGCAGTCTGTACTCGGTGGGTTACGCGGACGATATAGCAATTCTAATCTCGGGGAAATTTGAGGGCATCTTATGCGATCTCATGAGAAAGGCTTTCAAAATTATTGAGAGTTGGTGCACAAAGCACGAACTATCGGTTAACCCCTCAAAAACAGAACTAATAATGTTCACCAACAAGAGAACTCTTGGACCCCATAGGCTTCCAAGACTTTTCAACACAGAACTAACGCTTAAAGACGAAGTCAAGTATTTGGGGGTGATCCTAGATAGCAAACTGCTCTGGAACAAGCATCTTGACTACAAACTTAACAAAAGCACAATTACATTCTACCAATGTAAAAAAATGGTAGGTAAAACGTGGGGGCTCTCTCCGAAAATTACCTTGTGGATATACAAAGCGCTGATCAGGCCGATGTTGGCTTATGGCGCTCTGGTTTGGTGGACGAGGACTGAACTCTCGACCACCATTACCCGACTACAACGCTTCCAACGGTTGGCCTGTTCAGCTACCACAGGCTGCATGAGAACCACCCCAACAGCAGCTTTGGAGATAGCCCTTCAATTAACTCCTCTTGACCTGTATATACAGCAGGAGGCGGCGCTAGCTGCCATCAGACTAATGCATCTAGGCATATGGGGAAAAAACCATACCAGTCCACACGCTAAAATCCTGGACCGGGCGATTGAGTACCAGCCTCTCATCGCTGCCCCGTGTGATAGAACACCAAACCAACCAATGTTCAACAAAAACTATATTATACAAACTGTTCAGGAAGTAAGGGATCAGTCAGGAGCCAATGAAGTGCGAATCTACACAGACGGCTCATAAACACAAAACGGTTCAGGTGCTGGCGTACACTCCCTTGACCTCAATATCAACTTTCACATACCACTAGGCGCACACAGTTCGATTTTTCAATGCGAATGTGTTGCCTTAACACAAGCTGCAACAGCAGTAAAGCACTTAGGCATACGGAACTACGGCATCAAATTCCTATCCGACAGCCTATCTGTGCTCAAAGCTTTAGGAAGCAAACAAACTAACAACAAACTAATTTTCGAATGCCATCTAGCTCTGGAAAGTTTATCAACGTTCAATCGTATTACTCTCCAGTGGATCAAAGGGCATAGCGGATCTTTGGGCAATGATGCTGCAGATGAACTTGCGAAGAGAGGCTCTGAGATGATGGTGCTAGGCCCGTACCCACTTCTTCCTCTGCCTTTCTCACAATTTCGTGCGTGGATGCGCCAAAGATCGACCGAACTCCATAACAACAGATGGTCACGTGACTGTAGACAGTCAAAATTGGCTTTACCAATGATACACCCGCGATTAACCAAAAAACTTCTCAGCTTGAGTAGAAATAACCTTAGAATAATAATAGGTACAATTACGGGCCATAACCTCCTTAACAAACATCTTTTCAACATAGGCGCCACAGACAGCCCCCTTTGCAGGGGATGCCTTGACGCCGAGGAATCAGCCGCCCACGTTGTCCTGGAATGCGAGGCCGTGGCTTCTCAACGTGCAGAAATCCTCGGAACAATGAGGTCGCTCCGCGAAGCCTGCGAAGCTCCCAGGAAGCTTCTGTGCTTTTGGGCGGAGCTAGGCTGGCTCTGTTAGCCAGAATCCCCACGCACAACGGACCGAATGAGAGTCTAAGTGCGGAAAAGGGAGCCCCTTCATCATCATCATCATCATCATTTATATGAGTTTTACGTATTTTTTTTACATTAAACAAAACAAATTAATAATGCCAGTTAATTGCGGATATGTTTACCCGTTAAGAAGAATTTGTGAAATGTTAGAAACAAAGACGTAAAATAAAAAAAATGTTTAATAAAAGTTTATTCAGTATCTCGTATTTCCTCCCCGGGCTCTAATGACTGCTTCCATGCGGTTCCTCATGGAGCGGATGAGAGTCACAATCTTGTGTTGTGGGATGTTATCCCACTCTTCTTGTATAGCTGTTTTAAGCTGGCCAAGCGTCTCCGGAGCAGGATCTCTCGCTCTGACTCGTCTCTTCAACTCATCCCATAGGTGTTCTATGGGATTCATATCCGGGCTTCTTGCTGGTCAGCCTATAACCGTAATGCCGACTTCACTCATGTATTCATTGACAATGCCTTTTTTTTTTTTTTAAGGATGGGAAATCATCAAATGACCCCTCCCGCTCTGGGTGGAGCGGAAGGGAGTGTCAGACTCTTACTGACTAAAACACATCCGTGTTCCTTCCTTAGCCCTTTATATTCCGGGGTAGCGGTAACCCTTTCGGACAATCCCGCTGCATTGACAATGCCTGCGGTATGAACCCTGGCATTGTCGTGCATAAAAATAAACTCTTCTCCAATAAAATGTGCGTAGGGTACCACATGAGGCTTCAGACACTCTTCGATGTACCGTGAGCCATTTAATGACGGTAAGCGAGGTCCAGATACAAAAGCAAGTTCGGTTTTTCCATCGGCGCTTATACCTACCTCCCTAAACCGTCCATGAACCGCTACCGTAACTGACTCTTTCTTCAATGCAGCACTGCGCAAGACGCTCTCCCTCTCTTCGATAAACCTTCTTTCTTCCGTCGTTACCGTACAGCATGCTCTTACTCTCGTCAGAAAAGAGAACTTTGCTCCATTGAAGGTATGAGAATGTAAGTGCTCACGTGCAAAGCTAAGGCGCGCTCTTCGGTGGTCTACCGTCAATTTTGGGCCATTAGCTGGTTTATGAGGTTTCAGGCCACGCTCCGCCAATCTTCTTTTAATAGTAGAATCACTCACAGTCACTCCTCGAACCTCACGGAGCCGCTGCTGCTGTTGAATAGAGTTAAAGTGACGATTTCTTAGAGAAACTGACGCAATATAACAGTCATCTTGCTCAGACGTGACTCGATATCTACCAGATCCTGGACGGCGAGTATACATACCGGTCTCCCGATAACGCTAGTAAACTCTATTGATAGCAGAGAGACTAAGATGCAATCGTGCAGCCACAATACGCTGACTAAGCCCTGAATCCAGTAACGCCACGACTTGGGCGGCTTCTGTGGGCGAGGTATATTTGTTAGGAAAACAACTCTTTGGTAGGATGTTACAGAGCTTAGTTAACTATAAACAAAACGGTTTTTTTGCAAAAAAAAAGTGATTCAATCAAGATTCAATGTAGAAATTTCGACGGAATACACATTGAAAACAAACAGTTCCGCAGTCGGTCTTTGATCCATCAGTGTAAATTCTCAATTCCTTCAGGCCTGAGTATTCGCTCTTCTCCTCTTTAAGCGCTTTGTTGTAATGTTTTTGAAAGCAGTATTGTTTCGGGGCTTTGTCGCAGGCTATCGTTTGATCACATCTTCCTTTAAGCGTAAGAGCTTGACCCTGGAGTCTTTGCTGAGGATCCCTGATATTATATAGCCTAAAGGCAGCCAGGGCCACATCTTTCCGCACGATGAGGTGTAGCGGTCCAAGCATAGCTTGTAGGGCAGCGGTGGGTTTAGTTCTCATGCAGCTAGTGATTGCCACACAAGCGAACCCCTGCAGCGTTTCGAGGTCTCTTTGGGCTGTGCTCAGGTCTGTTCTGGGCCACCAGACTAGTGAGCCGTATGTAATAATTGGACGGATACTGTGGTGTATAGGCAGTGAGTGACCCTGGGGCTAATCCCCCAATTCTTGCCAAGCATTCGCTTGCATTGCAACCAACCCGCACTGGGCCCGCGTGGTGGATTACGGCCCACCCCCCTCACCGAGAGGAGGCCTGTGTCCCAGCAGTGGGAACATTATAGGCTGATAATGCTATTCGCTTGCATTGCCGCAGATCCCTGTGGCAATGCATGCGAATGCTGGCTTGTAGTGATAGTGACGTAGTTGGTGCGTTTTGCCCAATTCAGCTGTTTGTCCAAGATGATGCCCAGGTATTTGGTTTCAGTTGATAGGCTTACGGTAGTACCGCAGAATCGTGGTAGTTGTAGTGTCGTCAGTTTCCTCTTTTTATGAAAATAATCAATTGGGATTTTGTAAAACAGAACAGCTATTAGCTTTCGTAAAAAAAATTTTTTTTCAGCATAACTTAAAAGTCATTACTTATTAAAATACTAGCTGTGCCCGCGACTTCGTTCGCGTGGATGTCGGAAAACAATAGGTAATGTGTCGCTTAGGAAAGGTGTAATTGCCACTCCTTCATTGAAAAGGAAGAATCATCAGATCTTGCCTGGTAACGCTTTCCTTACCTAGGGTTCGCTACCACGGCCCTTTCGACTGCAATCACTGCGTCTTCATGGTTCATAATGACAATGCGACGAAGTGTCACTTTGATTTTTGAGAATAAATTTAAATAAAAGCGCCTGCTCGAGGCTGATTATCTAACCAAACAGCCATAATTATGTCTATTTTATTTTGCGTCTGTCTTAGAATACCAACTTGTAAAATCATATCACCATTTTATCTAAAGTATATCTGAGATTAGTAGGTGAAGTTTGAAGTTTGTTTTTCTGAGTCTTGGTTTCTTCTCTGTGGTAAATTTAGAATTTCTTAACTTGGTATTGAAGATATCATATATACCTACCAATATTATGCCTTATGCATCGAGATATCTAGATGATAAAAGGAAGAATACATTAATGGTAAGAGCTTCTACATAAAGTTGCCCGTGTAAAAAGCAACCCATTAAACTTGGGTTATATTTGACACCGGCCGCCATTTAAACTACGAAGATGAAACCCATGAAAACTTTAGACATGATTTTGATTTAGACCTTATACTGCCGAAAACCAGAAAAAAATTGTAAAGATAATTACAAAAAAATATAACCGACTTCCATAAAAAAACCCTACAAAGTGCAAAATAACCTTAGTTTGGGAAGACGTTGCGCGTTGGCAAGAAATTACAGACTTCTGAAACCAAAGGTCTATTGCACTTTGAAGTGTGTTTTTAAGTCGGTTGTATTTTATTTTATTTCACACAAAGTCGTGTAAGTTTATATTGAAAACCATGAAAACGACACACATGATAAAAAAAGAAAAAGAAAATTGCAGCCGCCATCTTCGATTTTCATATTGACGTCACAATCGGCTTCAGCACTCTCGAAAACCGTGAAAACGACACACACTACGAATTTTTCGATTTGCAGCCGCCATCTTGGACTTTCATTTTAACCAGTACTGAAACGGTTTACCAACAGTCGATTGGTCCATGAACCGTTGGTCAACACCATTAACTTTTCATCCAAAGGACTTGTGACCCACGAACGTTTCCCCAACAGAACTCTACGTCAGTGAATGCTTAACCAACAGAATGTTTTGACCAATAACTTTTCACCCAAAGAACATTTGACCCATGTCAAATAGAACTAAGGATGCAAGGGCGAGCGAAGCGAGCTCGGGACTTGGGGCACCCCGACTCGGACAGGTAGGGTTCGAAGGGATGATGGCGGTTCAAGTGAGCGAGCAAAGCGAGCAAAGGGCACCCCGAGGTTAGGCTTGGTTAGGTTACTTTATACCCTTTTCACAGAAATAAAGGACTACGTCTTATTATTATTTTACTTTCACCTTTCCCGGCGTCTGTTGGCCTTGTTCTTTGGGTGAAAAGTTATTGGTCAAAACATTCTGTGGGTAAAGCATTCACTGACGTAGAGTTATGTTGGCAAAACGTTCGTGGGTGAAAAGTCCTTTGGAAAAAGTTAATGGTTTAAAGATAATGTTCACCAACGGTTCATGGGCCAATCGACGGTGGGTAAGCCGTTATAGTTTCATTTTAACCTCACTATTGGTTTCAGCACTCTCAAAAACCAATAAAACGAAACCCATAAAAAAAAATGCAACCTCCGTCTTGGATTTTCGTTTTGACCTGCCTATCGGCTTCAGCACCTTTGAAATCTATGAAAACGACATCCATGACAAAAAATCAAAACAAAATTGCAGCCGCCATCTTGGATTTTCATTTTGACCTGACTATCGGCTTCAGCACCCTCGAAAACTATCAAAACGACACCCATGACAAAACATTTAAAAAAAATGGTGCCGCCATCTTGGGTTTTCATTTTGCCCTGACTATCGAATTCAGCACCCTCAAAAACCATGAAAACGACAAACATGATAAAAAAAATTGCAGCCACCATCTTGGATTTTCATTTTGATCTGACTCTCGACTTCAGCACCCTCGAAAACCATGAAAACGACACCCATGACGAAAAAGTAAAAAATTTAGGCAACCGCCATCTTTGATTTTCTTTTTGACCTCACTTACCGGGGTCAGGATCCTTGGAAACCACGAAAAATAGCTCTCTCTCTCTCTCAGTGTGTGTGTGTCTCTATCTACCTATTACTTTGAAAAATGAGGCATAACGCTTTTTCGTTATTTGACGATTTCTCCCTTAGAACTCCTACCGCAAGCTCCATATAAGAACTTCGTTAAAAAACGCTCTGCGTTACTCAACTTTCTATATCAATAATTATCTAACTTCTTTATCGCTCAGAACACCACATTAATTATTATTATCTTACACTATCCTCACTTTTTGTTTAAAATTATTTAAGCGCCACAGGCGCCACTAAATAAACCATCAATGGAAAGCGATTTTGTTTAATATTATAATCTTATTATCATTATCATTACTATCTTCTTATCATTACTATCTTATTATCATTACTTTTTAAAATAACATAGACATAAGTAGGTATCTGTGTTATTTCGTCATTAAAGTAAGCATAAACTAATAGGACGTGATTATTCACATCACAAAAACAATATGTTTTCGTTAGTAGGTACTATATCGCGCCAATAGATGTCGTTACGTGTTACTAAAAACGTAAAAAGTTGTTCTAGAATACTTTAAATTGATTATATCTTTTGATATAGTGAACCGATTGCGATGAAATAAAAACTAATCACTGCTCCGAGTTCTACACCATATTTGAGTATAAAAAGTAACCGTATTGGTTTGGTACTTTTTACGTTGACCCTGTTCAAATCAATAATCTGTCACATCCAAACAGACAAACAGACAAACCGACAAACAGACAAAAATTCCAAAAATTTATGAAATGGCATCTGTTGGTTATCCTTTAACACCCCAACTATTTTTGTGGAAATATTTTCAATGTACAGAAACGTCTCGTCTACAGATTTATTATATGTATAGATAGATATAGATAGATTTAATATTATAATCTTATTATCATTATCATTACTATCTTCTTATCATTACTATCTTATTATCATTACTTTTTAAAATAACATAGACATAAGTAGGTATCTGTGTTATTTCGTCATTAAAGTAAGCATAAACTAATAGGACGTGATTATTCACATCACAAAAACAATATGTTTTCGTTAGTAGGTACTATATCGCGCCAATAGATGTCGTTACGTGTTACTAAAAACGTAAAAAGTTGTTCTAGAATACTTTAAATTGATTATATCTTTTGATATAGTGAACCGATTGCGATGAAATAAAAACTAATCACTGCTCCGAGTTCTACACCATATTTGAGTATAAAAAGTAACCGTATTGGTTTGGTACTTTTTACGTTGACCCTGTTCAAATCAATAATCTGTCACATCCAAACAGACAAACAGACAAACCGACAAACAGACAAAAATTCCAAAAATTTATGAAATGGCATCTGTTGGTTATCCTTTAACACCCCAACTATTTTTGTGGAAATATTTTCAATGTACAGAAACGTCTCGTCTACAGATTTATTATATGTATAGAAGAAGATATAGAAGAAGAATAGATAGAAGAAGATAGAAGAAGATATAGATATAGAAGAAGATAGATCTCTCGAAATAATAATAGCAAAATATTTTACTTTTTTTAGTGTTTTTCTTTGTAAAAATGACAGATCAATTGTAAGTAATGAAAAGTAAGAGGCTCTCATCATCATCATCTGCCTAGCCTTTTCCCAATTAGGTTGGGGTCGGTTTCCAGTCTGACCGGATGCAGCTGAATACCAGTATTTTCCATGGAGCGACTGCCTATCTGACCTCCACAACCCACACACACACCCAGTCCTGCGAGGTTGTTATTGTTTTAAAAATAACCCTGTATAAAGTACTAGAGCGCTACTGTAACCAACAAAATTATATTTTTTAAGAATGAATTATAAAGCAGGTATTATTTTGTGAAATTTTAAACACATTTTGTGATACTTACTTCAATTTGAGACCTTATTTACTTTATTTTAAATGAAAATACAATAGAATTTCATCGAATATTTACAAGCGTAGACACAAAAAACTAGTGTAGGTATGTCGCGTTTTTTTATTTTTATTTGGTGATGAGGTTAACGTAACAGTCAGGAAGTTATAATCTAAAACAAAATAAGTAATGTAAGAGTAATTTTTAGAAAAATGACTCTTACATTAATGATTTTGTTCACGTTGGGTCAATACATTAAAAAGTAATACCAAGTCTGTTGTTAAATTAACCCATACATTGCTCATTTTCATAAAATGTGCCATACATCATTAAAATGAGTTGAAATGAAAAAAAACTGGTCTGATTTTGTTAACGTAATCGCCTTTTTTTTTAAGATATCGAGATTTTAAAGACACCAATCGATAGAGCGGAAAATTTGCAGTCGAACTGTATATTTAACTCATTTTCGTCATTTTGGCGGTTACATTAATTGATATTACAGCTGACGATATACTATCTATACTTCTATACTAATATTATAAAGAGGTACATTTGTTTGTAAGTTTGTATGTAGGGGGTAATCTCCGGAAGTAATGAACCAATTTTAAAAATTATTTCACTGGTAGAAAGCTACATTATTCGTGAGTGCTATAGGCTATAAATTATAAAGATATCATGCATATTAGCCGAACTATCTCAATTTTTGTCTAGCCAGGCGGAAAAAAATAGTTCTTACAACAGAGTTATTTGCATGCGCTGCCTTAACTATACAACTGTATATAATTGAAAACAATGTATGGCAACCTGGTCCGCTTTGAATAGTTGTACAAAAAAGTCCACGACACCATATTTCTATCTTTTATATTTTAACAGATATAGTAGCTTTTATGTGTTAAAAAAGTATTTTTCGACGTAGTTCCTTTTGGACGATTTTTCAAACAACAAAATATTAAAGCTTATCGAAAAAAATATTATTTTGATCACAAGAACATCATAGAGATACGGTTTGCCCAAAACAGTATGTCAATTGGTTAAATAGTTTCGAAGATAATAATATAAAATTACTAAATCGCAAAATGCCGCCGTCCATTCACGAACCGCATTAGAACATGCTTTGTACGGACGTTTTATCCATTTCCCCATAGATGGCGTTGTGCAATTCCGTCATTTTTCTGAATCGCGGTGTTAAGATTTTCCGAGGATTAATGACCCTCTCCAGTTATTTTTTAACTTTCGTCGTTGGTAGGTGTGTTGTAAACCGCCCGACCCTTGCTCGACAAGGCAGCCCGCGAGGCTGAGCAAGTAGCAGGTAGCTTTAAACTCCCCAAATAATAATAACCAGACCCAGCCTGACCATTGCTGCCCTCCCCTCAATGACTCACTAAGCCGAGGCCCGAACCCCACAGGGGGGGGGGGGTGCCCTTAGTGTAGCTCATTTAAATTAATATCCTTAGTTTGTAAGCCCTGGTTGGGGGCCTTAAAGTAATTTTTGGCCACCACAGGATAGTCCGGTTAAGCAGTAAGGCAACCTTAGCGAGTTGCAACTGCGAGTGGTCAGATCAAAAAAAAAAAATTTTAACCGACTTCAAAAAAAGGAGGAGGTTCTCATTCTCAATTCGTCCGTCGTCGGAATCTTTTTTTTTTTTTTTTATGTATGTTCCCCGATTTCTCGAAGACGCCTGGACCGATTTGGAAAATTTTTCTTTTCTTTGATAGGGTATACTTCCCAGGTGGTCCCATGATCATCAGGTCAGGATCTGATGATAGGATCCCAGGGAAATCGTCAAATTTTATTGGCAAACCTATAGCGATTTGGATATTTCTTAGAGTAACTTGAGCATTTGCTCTCGGAAATCATCATTTGGTAAAGTGGAGCTGATGATGAAGACCACAGACGGCCATCGGAACTAATCAATGATAAATATTTCACGGGTTGCGATTCGATTACTTTAATATGGTTGCTAAGCAATTTATGCTCGTCACAATGCGTGTGGTGGTGGAGTGGAGTTCTCCAGGTTCTTACCAGGAGAACTCCTCAACAATTAACGTCCCAGCATCGGGAAAAGCAATATTTTGTAAAAGGTGATGAGCAGTTGACGTTAGGCTATTGTAACTTAGATAAATTACAAACTCTCTCACTAAAAAGTGAAAAATATAAACTTTTTTACAAAAAAAAAAAACAACCGACTTCCAAAAAAAACTACGATGTGATAAATAACTTTTATTTCGGAAAAATAAAAGTGATTTATCACTCTGTAGTTTTTTTTGGAAAGCGGTTGTTTTGGTTGCTCGGTTTCTTAAAACACAAACAGTACTTCGTTCTCAATTCTCATTCTTCGCTTCGAGTTCGAAGCTGTGGGTGGTATTACTGTTTTTGGAAATCGGACAGTTTCAGCGATTGTTTATCATGCCTAAAAGGAAATCACAACTTTCCCGTCAGACATCCCAGACAAGAGCAGTTCGAGTACGCCGTACGGAAGAGTCTCTGCTCTTGAAAATCATCAGCGCCTCTCAAGGAATAGAGAAAATATTTCGTAAGCACGCGCTGGGGAATCTAGCTCCGAGCGTTCACAGCGGGTTGCTAACCAAAGCTGGAGACCATCGCAGGTCCGTGCTCGGGAATCTAGCGCTGAACGTACGAAGCGTATAAATGATTTAAGGCAGAATGTCTCTGCAACAAGGGATAGGGAGTCAGCGCTGAGCGCTCGCAGCGGCTCGCTAGCGAAAGCGCGAGAACATCGCAGGCCCGTGCTCGGGAATCTAGCGCTGAACGTGCGCAGCGTCTTTCTGATTTAAGGCAGTATGTCTCAGCAACAAGGGATAGAGAGTCTAGCGCTGATAAATTTAAAATAATTTATTCAATCATAATCATTTCATTTACTCATTTGAAACCCGTTAATATAGCCAAAGTGGCATGCAAATACATACATACATACATATGCAATAAAAACAAAACCCTCCTTTTGGCAGTCAGGAAATAAATCATAGCACTCAGTACCTAGGTACTAACCGAACCACACTCAAAATTTCATCACAAGTTAAAATGTTTACCGCCCAACGAAGTGGGCGCGGGTCAGCTAGTTTCAAATAAAATAAGGGCCACCACTAAAGATTAATATATATTTTTTTTATGTAAGTACAGAATGCAGACGCCAGCCTGCACAACAAGTCACCCGAAACTGTAAAATTTTCCCAATCAACATTGAACCTTATGCTTTAGGTATAAAGTTGAAAATCTATTAAAGAAAGGAGATGTTTCAAAATGGGCCAGGTTTATGTACAGTAACTCAAAAAAATGAGAAAAATCCGTACAATTCGGGAAAAATACAGATAATTCAATTAAATGTAAACTGTTGCGGTAGTGAATTGATATTTATCAATTATTTTTATCGACTTTCAACATGGCGTCTCACCGATTTAGTTACTCTGTGCTTAAAAACAATGACAGTAAACCATAGATCATAGAAAGAGAACTGTCAGCTGTCACAACAGTGTCATTTTACTTCAGAACTATACATGTCAAACGTCATTACTGACAGCTTACCACCAAGACGGGTTTTTGTTGTGTGTTGCAATTTCAAGTGTAATTTCTTGTGTTTACCAGCAAACCAAGCCATTTTAAAGTAATTCGACAGTTGAGAACTGTTTTAAATGAATTTCCCTATTTTTTAGTATAGTGTACAAGGACCTGGCCCAAGCTCCATACATTTTGAAACATCTCCTTTGACAGATTGTAGTAGCTTGATGTACTGGCGTCTGTACGTCTACCTGCAAATGTAAATAAGCACAAGGCACTTTGTTTTGTATGAATGTAGTCTGTAGATGCGAGAGTTAATTTCGTTACAAGGTATAGATAGTATTTCATAAAAGTTTTAGCAGTAAACTTGTATAAAACAGAGTTTTTATTCCAAAAAATAAAAAACTTTTTTACAAAAATGACTGAGGTAACAAACATAAAAAATAAAATAAAAAAAACATACAACCGAATTGAGAACCTCCTCCTTTTTTTGAAGTCGGTTAAAAATGACACTTCTTAATAACTCAATTCGGACTGCATTTAGAGATATGCATATCAAATAAGTTTCATTTGTTACACTATTCTGTACTAGAAAAACATGGTTTGGTTGATGGCCGCGAAAAAAGAAAAAGACGCCAATTTTTGCCATTTACGTTACATACAATAAGCTGTCGTTTTACTGCAGCTAATTAAAAGTCCGACTATAATGCTACCGAGCAGACGATGGTAGCCACAGCAGTCCTTAACTGTTACGAGTTAGGAGATACGGCAATATGTCGACAAAAACTACTTAGTTCTTGGATAGAACTACGCAGTTCTTGGATAGACGTGGACTTGAAAACAATCGTCTTCATCATTCCATTTCTCGTAATGATGTAACGGGACGAACAGGTCCCGCAACTGATGATGGTAAGGGCTTGTAATTGTCGAAAGAGCTTGTAATAGGCCTAATTGAATAAAAGTATTTGACTTTCACTTATCATCAGCTCAGCAGCATGAAGTGATGACTCTCAGACAACACCTATCGGTCCATTAAATTCGGAGAAAATTGGATGTGACAGACGGACAGACAGACAGACACTCGAGTGATCCTATAAGAGTTCCGTTTTTTTCCTTTTGAGGTAAGGAACCCTAAAAAGTGAAAATTTAAAAAGTTTTTTTCGTGGCTTTTTTCGACAACTTTTACTCTCTCAAAGGACACCGATATCTCTGCTTAAATCGTTTTGACCTGTGCGCACTACTTTGGACTTTCGATCCCGACTTGACGCTATGGCATCTCCGTTGATGTTGTGTTCGTAATTTAATTGCACTACACGTAGTAAGTTTATAGTATTCTTAAGGATGATATAGGGCGTGTCGCCTGAGATGACTGGCTTATAGGAGACTCCTAACCGTACGGACCTTGTGCACTATCCCACCACTGTCTAACAAGCCGCATAGGATGGCTCGCGAACGTTTTGCTTTCTTTATATCCAACGGCATCATCGCCAGATATTAGATATGAATTAAAGCATAATATTTCATGATAGCAGTATTGTGTAGTACTACAGGTGTACCTCTGCCTAACTGGCGAAATGTTGGTGTAGTACTACAGGTGCACCTCTGTCTAAATGTTGGTGTAGTACTACAGGTGCATCTCTGTCTAAATGTTGGTGTAGTACTACAGGTGCACCTCTGTCTAAATGTTGGTGTAGTACTACAGGTGCACCTCTGTCTAAATGTTGGTGTAGTACTACAGGTGCACCTCTGTCTAAATGTTGGTGTAGTACTACAGGTGCACCTCTGTCTAAATGTTGGTGTAGTACTACAGGTGCATCTCTGTCTAAATGTTGGTGTAGTACTACAGGTGCACCTCTGTCTAAATGTTGGTGTAGTACTACAGTTGCACCTCTGTCTAAATGTTGGTGTAGTACTACAGGTGCACCTCTGTCTAAATGTTGGTGTAGTACTACAGGTGCATCTCTGTCTAAATGTTGGTGTAGTACTACAGGTGCACCTCTGTCTAAATGTTGGTGTAGTACTACAGGTGCACCTCTGTCTAAATGTTGGTGTAGTACTACAGGTGCATCTCTGTCTAAATGTTGGTGTAGTACTACAGGTGCACCTCAGTCTAAATGTTGGTATAGTACTACAGGTGTACCTCTGTCTAAATGTTGGTGTAGTACTACAGGAGCACCTCTGTCTAACCCATCGGAGAATACAGGCGTGCTGTTATGTTTATTACCCGACTGCGCCAGAAGGGGGGTTATTTTATTTAGAAGTATGTTAAATAATTATGTATACTTAAAAGTGTTTTGTTTTATTTTCTCTTGTACTCTTACACGCGGTGTCTGTATCTCTTTAATTTATTCTCCTATCGCAGGTATGAATTAAGATGACATGGTCAGTTTGCAGATGGGTCATCCACCCACCCGTGTTTAAACCCAGGTTGGTTTAAAACGGATGTTTTGGGGTTAAAACCTGATTTCCACCTAAATTTCGGGTGTAAATGATTTTCATGCAAAAAAGGTAACTTTACTTATACAATAACCGTACGGAAGAAACGTAATGCTGTCCAACCCAACTGGATCCTTCTTTCGATGTCGGCATCTTTCTCAAAGTTGTGTCTACCGAGCTGGATTACTTGCCCTAGGTAAGGTAGGATAATCCTTTACAACTTCAAGAAGCGACCCTTCGATGTGGATTGGACACAACAAGACGTGCGAATTGTACATGAGTTCAAATTCATAACGAGTCCAGCCCGCCGAGAGGCACCATTTAGACTGTGCAGCATTTGGTCTAACTGTTCCAGCGTCTCTGTCATTATGACGATGTCATCAGCAAATCGAAGATGTGAAATGTACTCGCCGTTGACGTTGATACCCTGTCTAGTCCAGTCCAGCATCTTGAAGACGTCCTCCAACGCATTTGTAAACAATTTAGGCATCCCCCGGATATGGCATTCCCCTGTCTCACCCCCCTAATCAGTTGGATGGGGCTGGTTTTCTGACCCTGGATCTGGACAGTCATCGTTGCAGCGTCACACAAACATTTCAACTCTTCGATGTAGCGCCAGTCAATTCGACATCGTTGCAGAGAGGCCAGAACTGCCCATATTTTGATGGGAGTCGAAGGCTTTCTCGTAGTCCACAAATGCCATATACAGCGGCTGATTGTACTCCTCGATTGTACAATTTGCCGAACAGTATGGATGTGGTCTACGGTGCTGAAGCCTTTTCGAAAACCGGCTTGTTCTGGCAGCTGGAACTCGTCAAATCTCCTGGCGAGATGGTTCGTGACGACCCTCGAGAACAGGTTGTATACGTGGCTGAGAAGTGAGATGGGTCTATAGTTCTTCAGCAAGGATTTGTCACCTTTATTGAAGAACAGAACCATCAGATACGCCGACGACATAACCATAATAATAAATGGCACCCACGAAAACACACTGTGCAACCTAATGCGCCAGGCCCTGAAAATAATAGAGAATTGGTGTGGTAAACACCAACTATCAGTGAACCCCACAAAAACCGAATTGGTTCTCTTTACAAAAAAGAGGAAACTGACGACACTACAACTACCACGTTTCTTTGGTACAACCCTAAGCCTATCAACTGAAACCAAATACCTCGGCATATTTTTGGACAAACAGCTGAATTGGGTAAAACACACCAACTACATTACTACGAAAGCCAGCAAGCATATCACTGCGGCAATGCAAGCGAATGCTTGGAAAAAATTGGGGGATTAGCCCCAGGGTCACTCACTGGCTATACACCACAGTTATCTTACCAATCATCACATACGGCTCACTAGTCTGGTGGCCCAGAACAGACCTGAGCACAGCCCAAAAAGACCTTGAAAAGCTGCAGCGGTTCGCGTGTGTGGCAATCACCGGCTGCATGAGAACTACACCCACTGCTGCCCTACAGGCCATGCTCGGACTACCGTCTCTACACCTTGTAGTGCGGGAAGAAGCGGCCTTGGCAGCCTTCAGGCTCTCTACATCAGGAACTCTGAGCAAAGACTCTAGGGACAAACACATACGTTTAAAATAAAATGCGATCAAACGACAGCCAATGATGGCATCACCCTGCGACAAAGCCCCGAAACAATACTGCTTCCAAAACATAGTGCTTAAAGAGGAGCAGTGCACTACAACATAGTGCTTAAAGAGGAGCAGTGCGACTACTCAGGTTCGAAGGAACTGAGAATTTACACTGACGGTTCAAAGACCGACTGCGGGACTGGAATCGGAGTCTTCTCACACGACCTCAACATAAGAATATCCAAACCGCTGGGAAAGCGCAACACGGTCTACCAAGCGGAGTGTGTAACACAACACAACACAAGCGGCTTATGCCATAGCAGCCAGAGGAGTTTCGGACACCCATATTCGCATACTCTCTGACAGCGCCTCAGTCCTCCAATCCTTAGATAAAAAATGCATCACATCGAAACTAATACTAGAATGTCACAATGCGCTTGAACAGGCAACTGTATTGAACCGCAATATAGTGACACTACAATGGACACAGTGGATCGCTAGGTAACGACGCAGCTGACGAGCTGGCCAGAAGGGCATCGAGCATGCCAATCTGTGGACCGGAACCTATCGTGCCCATCCCCTTCAACCAACTACGCAGGTGGCTACAGGAGTACACCCACACACAAGCAGAAAGCTGGTGGACGTCGTCACCAGGCTGCAGGCAGTCCAAGGAAGCTATGGCATCACTGGATGGCAAGCTAAGCAGTCGCTTACTACGATTGGACCGGAAAGGCCTGCGTCTGGTGACGGGGACCATCACGGGACACTGCTCGTTAAACAAACACTTTCACACTATAGGCATAACGGACAGCCCCCTGTGCAGAGCTTGCATGGAGGCTGATGAAACCATTGCGCATGTGCTCTTTGAGTGCACGGGCATCACCCAGATCAGGACACAAACCCTCGGGACACCCAGATCGTACACAGATGTTCTCAAAAGACCAGGAGACCTAATCAGCTTCTGGAGGGAGGTGGGCTGGTTGGAATAACCACCAACGGCCGCCATGGCCCACGCACAATGGTCCACTGAAGGACTAAGTGCGGAAACCAAAGCCATAACATAGAACATAGAACAGAACCATCGCACCTCTGTTCCGCGCCTCGGGCGTTGTACGCTTTTGGATGACTGAGTTAAAGAGACTCGCTAGCTCTCTTAGGAATGGAGCCCCGACCGCTTTAAGGAGCTCTGTCGTTATTACGTCATCCCCAGATGCCTTGTTTTCTTTAGCCGCTCAAGGGCCGCCCTAATCTCGCACTGGTCGATATCCGGGATGTCTTCCATGTAGTGGTGCGTTAATTCGGCTCGATGGTCATCTGCACTATGTCCCGCTAGTTTCACCGTCCGTGTTGAGTACAGGTGCCCGTAAAAATCCTCGACTTCCTCGAGCATCCCGGACTTCGAAGTCACGATTCTGCCATCCCCAGTTCTTAGTTTCGTCAGATGGGACCTCAATAATTACTGGGCGAACACTTTCGACTCTCAGTTCTGCTCAAATTCGACCTTAATAGGAATGAAATTGTCCGGAACAGAACCGGAGTCGCCGACATAGCTTGCAGAGTAAGCAAACTGAAGTGTCAGTGGGCTGGCCGTGTTTGTTGAAAGACCGATGGCCGGTGGAGTAGACAAGTCCTTAAGTGGAGACCGCGTATCGGCAAGCGTAGTATACCGTGGGACGACCCCAGCTAGATGGACGGACGATCTAAAGAAAGTGGCTGGGACGGACTGGATCCGGAAGGCGGAGGACAGGGTATTGTGTCGCAGCCTGGGAGAGGATTATGTCCAGCAGTAGACTGCAATAGGCTGAGTTGATTGAATGCTCGGTTGCTGCTGATGTACACGGAGCTGACAAATACGTACCGCTACTTTGGTTAGCTCAGTCGATCTACTAATTCTTTTATTCTTTCTGTCCCCATGGGTATAAAAGAAGTAATAGTAATAAGTTTATTAATCAAAAAGTAAAAATACAATGTGACGGTTTCGGTGAGCCACAAACTGAGCATCGCTTGTATCTTGTGGCTCTGGAGTGAAATTTTACAATGTTAATGATTACATTACAGTTTGAGGACGTTGGATAGTTACAAAAGATAAGAGTTAAAATAAAATAAAACAAAACAAAACATGTGTGCGATTCTGATCACAAAATAAAATAGTATTTGTTTAACATAAGGCTAATCACAAAATAAAATAGTATTTGTTTAAAGGCTTGTACTATGATGTGTGTATGTGTGTGTGTGTGTGTTTGTCTGTGTGTGTGCATGCTTGTATGTTTGTGTGTGTGACGGGGTATGTGTATGTGTGTATAGGTGCTATATCAAAGCTTCGGTGGCTTCGTATGATAATTTCAAAAGAGCTGAAGTTAGGATTTTCTTACAGTAAGTATTGGGATGGGAAAAATGGGTACAGCGTCTAGCTAGTTCGGATTTGGAATTTGGTATGGGTACTCTGAAGACGCGCTTGTTTATTATGTCCCTGTAATCAGGCCGATTTTTTATTGTTGCATGATATTTAAGCGTTGCTTGTAGTACAAATATTTGTCTTACCCTGAGAACTTGAAATTCATGGTAGACAAGGTCTGTAGGGAATCTGAACGGTTTTTTTAGTGCGACTTTGATCAGTGCCCGTTGCGCCCTTTCTAGCGTTATAAATGTGCTCTTTCCAGCGCGTCCCCAAATGCAAATACAGTACTTTATAATTGACTGACAGAGTGCGAAGTAGACCATTTTCAAAATATCGAAAGGGGTGCAGTTCCTGAGTTTTTTCAAGACGTGTATTAGTTTTCGTACTCTGAAGGAAAGGGCGAAAATATGGGCTTTATACGTTAAGTTGTTATCTATGGTTATTCCGAGGTATTTTATCGTGTCGGTACGTTCAAGGTCTTTACATGCGCAGGGGTGGTGTGGCAGTTGTGAGGAAATAATGTGTTTCTGTGGACAGGTATGTATTTTTAAGGACATAGATTGAGAGGCACTGGAGGAGCCAGTTTTGGAGAAGGCAATATATTTACTTTTACTGACGTTAAGTGTCAGTAGGTTAGAGTCTAGGGATTGCGCTATCTGAGAGAGGCCTTGTTCCGCTAGTCGATAAACTCGGTCCTATGAAGTGTCGTAGAAAACGATGGCTGTGTCGTCAGCATAGGAGATCACTTCAGCGTTAGAGGGAGATTTACTACGTTATTAATATACAGCGTGAACAACGTCGGGCCAAGGGTACTGCCCTGCGGAACTCCAAACGTGATAGGGAGCAACCTGCTTTGGTGACTGTCTATTTTACAATATTGATACCGTGATGTTAAGTAGCTGTGAAACCATATTAGAGGAGTACCTCTTATACCTATTGCCTCAAGTTTCTTCAATAGCAGTCCAGGAGACACGGTGTCGAATGCTTTTGCCAAATCAAGAAAGACGCCAATACAGCGTTCTCCATTTTCTATGTGATGAGAGACTTGGTTTGTCAGAAGTGACACCGCGTCTTCGGTGGATCTTCCCCGGCGAAATCCAAACTGCCTGACTGAGACAATGTTGTGCTTCTCTACAAAATTTACCAGTCGCTTGTTTACTATTTTTTCTAAAATTTTAGAGACTATACTCAACAGGGCGATAGGCCTATAATTTTCTGGCATGTCTTTGGGACCACTTTTGTAAATTGGGGACACTGCAGCAATTTTCCAGGAATCGGGAAAGACACCTGATTCTAAACTTAAATTAAAGATGCGTAAGTGGCTTGATTATACTCTCTCGGCAATTTAAGAGTAATGGAACTTTTACTTGATCTGGCCCTGGTGCGCTGTCTATTTTTAAGTTGCGTATTATATTGGAGACTTCTTCTTCGTCGGTCGGATGCAGAAAGAAAGATTGTGAGTTAGAATTTGGAGCTATGTGTGATTCTACTAGTGAGTGGTGAGTGGTTAAGAGTTTGTTTAAGATCTTGGCTGCGTGTTTTTCACCGACAGAAACGAAATACTGATTGCAATTGTCAAGTGATGATGTTGGGGAAATACTGGATGCAAGTAGGTGAGATGATAAATTATGGCAAGTATTAGTCCCACAAATGTCTTTTATAGCCGTCCATAGTTTTTTTGGATTTTTCTGGTTCCCTTCGATTTCTTGTCTGTTGTGTAAGTTTCTAAGTTTCCGAAGTAGTATGCACAGGTAATTCCTGTATCTGGTGTAAATTAAGTGTTTTGTTTGATCGTCAGGGTAGGCTTTGCATTCAAGGTGAAGCTTGTCGCGCTGCCTCATGCACCTAATTAAACCAGGAGTGACCCAGGGTTGGATGCTAAGCATTTTACGACAAATTTTAACATTTTTTGAGTGTTTGTCAGTGGCACGTGAGATAACGTCGTTGAAGTACTTTAAAGCAGTGTTTACACAAGATGAACTAGTAACTGAATCCCAGTTTGTATCAGTTATCTCACCGGCTACAGCGGTCCAGTCAGTTTTGACTCGCCAGCATTTGTTGTTTTTAGGGCGTTCCGTCCTTATGGGAATACTACATAAGGCTAGGTCGTGATCGGTAATGGATAAGCTACAAACGAGACCAAAAGGTATTGCTGGTGATTTTATAAATATGAGGTCAATACAAGCTCCGCATCTCGTTGGGAGAGTTATAGCAGGGGATAAACCGTGTGAGGCCATGAGACAAGCGTAGTTAGATACTTGGTTATTACTTAGGTCGTTAATGTTTAGGTTTATGTCGCCAGCCACAATCAATGTTTGTTGGTTTTTAAGATCAAATAGAGTGGTGTCAAGGGAATTAAGAAATTGTTCTGTGTTTGTAAAAGAGGGAGGTCGGTAAATAGCTAGGAGGCTTATGTTGGTTTTTATTATCATACTGTCGGCGTCAGCAAGGTTAGATTCTTCAGTGACAATATTGCTGCTCCAGGCTGTTCTTGTGTAAGTAACAATTCCCCCGTTTTTGTTTACTTGTTTAGATGTTCTGTATGCACTATATCCCTGTAGATCCTCTATAATGGAGCCGTCAGATAACCAACACTCAGTGAGCACTATAACGTCGATATTTGAGTCTAACCGATTTAGAGCAATTGCAAAGTCGTCAAAATTTTTCTAATAGCCTCTGATGTTGTATGTTAGCACCTTGATATTGTCTTTGGAAGCATTTAATATACTCTTGCAGTTTTCCAGAGATTCTACTGTGTGACATTCTATATTAAAGGTTTCATCTAGGTCTTTGGATACGCTAAGTAAAGCCATTTTTAAGTGATAAAAAATAAAGATGAAAACCGAAACTCAGTGAGGTGATTTTTTGTAGAATGTTTTTTGTTGCAAGAGATTTAATTTCTTTTATGTAAAAGAAGATTCTTCCATGGGACGAAGTATGTAGAGTAGAATTGTGTGAGTGCCTTTGTAGGGGTGTGTGCGTTGGTATTAGTGTGAGAATTGGATAGTTAAGATGTGTGTATTTGAGTACGAGCCGTTGTAAGAATTTGAGCAAATTTAGTACAATAAACAAACAGTAGAAATATCTATATAGTGTAAAAATTGAAGTGAAACGTACCAGGTGCATAGGTACTAGCGCTTCTAAGTATTTGATCACAAACATTTTAAACAAGCAATTAATTTTTTTCAGTATTGGTGTTTTTAAAAAGAAATTTAACAGGTGGTTCAGTCTCTGCTTTCCTGTGTATTTGAGTTTTAACATAGTAAATAGTCGGTGGGAATATTTGACAATTATTTTTATAGAGAAATATAGCAGCAGGTGCTTGTGCTTGTTTCCAAGCCCTTGTTTGTGTTCGAGCAAATTTAACGTAATAAACAAACATAAAAAGTATAAAAAAATTGTTAGGCTAATAGAGAAACGTAATAGATGCTTGAGTGGAAGCCTTTCTAGATATTCGACCTTTAGCATAAAACACAAATAATAAAAATATTTAGGAAATATAAAATTCAAAGAGAAACATAACAGGTGCTTACATAGGGACTTCCCTGGCTCGCTAAGCCTCTGTTTGTACTGTTGAGATGGGGCAATGGCGCGATAAGTCGTGCTGGTTCCTAATGGCGATGGCGGGGTTTCCTTCTTGCCTGCGAATATTGACAGTTCCATTTTTGATCCAGCAATACTTGTAACCGCAATCCTTGGCACGCGGCTTTGCTGCTCGAAATAACTGCCGGTTTTCTTTGGTCAAACGTTCGTTGAAGTATACAGTCCTGCGGGTACCAGGTATTTCTAGATCACCACTAGAGAGGTTGCGTCTTAATTTCCCTGCGCGTAAGAATTCGTTTCGTTTGTTGCGACGCAGAAACTTTACTACCAGTGGACGGGGGTGTTTTTCTGCTGAGGCATTAGTAGTGTTCTCAGTGTTGTTGCTGTGGCGTGGCCCGGCTCTAGTTACGTATTCTAGATCGGAGTCTTCGAGATTTATGCCAATTTTTACTGCCGCTGAGAGAATGATGTGAACAGGGTTTTCGTTGGCAGTTTCGTTTACGCCTAGTATTTCCACTTGGTTTTTCAAGTAAGCTTGGGTGTGCGACTGTACTTGTTCATTAAGTTGTTGAATTGTGGACTTTAAGTAGGGGATTTCACATACTTGTTCCTCAAGCGCTTGGATTTTGGCTTCTGCACAGGCCAAGCTAGCCTCAGATACTTCAAGGCGTTGGTTACACAATGTTAGGTGTTCTGTGAGCGTTTTGATGTGATATTTGAGATCACCTACGTCTTCTCGTAGTAGTTTAATTTCAGACGTTAGTTGCGTCAGGCTACCGGAGTCCGATGCAGTGGTTGGGGTATTGAATATCAAGCTGTTGCTGGTATTATTTGAGTGGTCAACGTGTTCATTTTGTTCAGGCGTATTAGAGTTTCTCGAGTTGAGCTTTTTATTTTGACAGCCCCTGCATAACCATGTTGCTTTCGCGGCCTCTGATAATTTGCGGAAGTCTGTTATTTTCACGCATAGAGGATGGTGACAGTTGTCGCATTCAATACATTTAATATAATGGCTAACTCTTAGTGCTTTAGCTTTTTGAAGGAAAGAGTTAAAAGATAATGCTGCAGTTAAGATGTCTAATTGTTCAGAATGTGCTTTATATGGAGAGGGAGAAGACAAGAGAAATGCACTATTCGAAAAATTTGTGGCGGAGGAATTTAAGTATATTAAGCCATGTGTACCATGTGCACCAAAGTATTTACAGGAAGCTAAGGGGTATAATGTAAATCGACTTACAAATGAAGAAAGTTACATCTAACACGCTATAACACTCTTCTTGTGTCCAAGAAGAACAAGCAGGGGATTGAGGAGGGGAGGTGGAGGGGGGGACTCAGGGGATCAGACCGGAATAAATCCACACAAGCTATTCAACAGTAGAAATAATAGAAAATGTGATTTTTCAAAGTTCTTTTTTATCTCATAATATACCATTTTATTTTACCCCTGATCCCATTAATATTGCCTACAATGATGTAAGGTACCTAGATAGTGTTTCAGAATATGAAAGAAAATCACTATTAAAACATAATCTTTTTTTAACATCACTAATGTAATTTCGTCAAATCAAAACACCCAATTTTCTGGGTGTTTACGGGTGTTTATCGGGTGTTTACCAAAGCACCGGGTTTAAGCCCGGTGGATTGCCCATTGCAACGTGGATATTCTGATTGTGACCCGCTGAAAGGGATTTCATGGGAAATAAGCATCACCTTAAAAATACCTATGTACGTATTTGTCTGTTCCTTTCTTCTTGTCTGTTTAAATGTGTGTATAATAAACTGTTGAATAAAATAAAATAGTTTTCGTAATTGCTATTTCGGATTTAACACTAATCCAAGAGATGTCGCTAAGAGCTAAAAATTTAAGCAAATCTAACTACATTAATATTAAAAAAACTTTTTTACAAAAAAAAAAAACAACCGACTTCCAAAAAAAACTACAAAGTGATAAATAACTTTTATTTCGGAAGTCGGTGTCGTTGGTTCTGCATTTTCGTTTATTGACACCGACTTCCGAAATAAAAGTTATTTATCACTTTGTAGTTTTTTTTGGAAGTCGGTTGTTTTTTTTTTTTTTTTAAATTTTTTATTTTTCCCTTTTTAGTGAGAGAGTTTGTAATTTATCTAAGTTACAATAGCCTAACGTCAACTGCTCATCACCTTTTACAAAATATTGCTTTTCCCGATGCTGGGACGTTAATTTTTGAGGAGTTCTCCTGGTAAGAACCTGAAGAACTCCACTCCACCACCACACGCATTGTGACGAGCATAAATTGCTTAGCAACCATATTAAAGTAATCGAATCGCAACCCGTGAAATATTTATCATTGATTAGTTCCGATGGCCGTCTGTAGTCTTCATCATCAGCTCCACTTTACCAAATGATGATTTCCGAGAGCAAATGCTCAAGTTACTCTAAAAAATATCCAAATCGCTGTAGGTTTGCCAATAAAATTTGAGGGTTTCCCTCGATTTCCATGGGATCCTCTCATCAGATTCCAACTTGCTGACAATGGGACCACCTTGGGAGTATACCCTTCAAGTTACTCTAAAAAATATCCAAATCGCTATAGGTTTGCCAAAAAAAGTTGAGGGTTTCCCTCGATTTCCATGGGATCCTCTCATCAGATTCCAACTTGCTGACAATGGGACCACCTTGGGAGTATACCCTTTTAAACAAAAAAATAATTTTCGAAATCGATCCACAAATGACGGAGAAATCGGTGAACATACAAAAAAAAAAAAAAAATACATAAAGTCGAACATATAACCTCCTCCTTTTTGGAAGTCGGTTAAAAAGAGGAAAGATTTGTTTGTTTGTTTCTATTGAATAAGCTCCGAAACGACTGGACCGATTTGAAAAATTCACATACATAGGCCATATAATATTTTCAAAATAGTTAGGGTTCCGTATGAAAACTTCGATCGAACCGAAGGTGTGAAAAAAATGCCATAAAAAATCCTTATATCGCGTACGCTGCGGAAACTATTGACAATAGAGCAAAGTGATGTATATATCATGTATTACAATTTCATAAAGGTCATCTACAAAAAAGTCCGCGACAGCAATGTCTATCTTTTAAGGTTGACTCACTATAACCTTTTTTATGGTAATCAAAGGAGATGTTTCAAAATGGGCCAGGTCTATGTACAGTAACTCAAAAAAAAGAGAAAAATCCATAGAATTCAGGAAAAATACAGATAATTCAATTAAATGTATACTGTTCTGGTAGTGAATTGATACTTATCAATTGTTTTTATCGACTTTCAACATGGCGTCTCACCGATTTAGTTACTCTGTGCTTAAAAACAAGGACAATTAACCATTGATCATAGAAATAGAACTGTTAGCTGTCACAAAAGTGTCACTTCAGTCACTTTCGTCTTGTCGTCGGTCGTGATTGTGTTCGTTTTGTTTTGAGTTTCTGGAGTTCTTTTTAACAACCTCGCTTTCGTTTTTTGGATTTAATACCGTTTCTTTCCCATCTGTTTACCTAGCTTTCGTTTTTGGACTGTTACCCGGCTTGTGTTGTAAGGACTTCGACTTTCTTGTGTGGTTTCCTCCACAGAAATAAACATGTCAAACGTCATTAATCAATCAAAATGACAGTTTACCGCCATGACGGGTTTTTGTTGTGTGTTGCAATTTCAAGTGTAATTTCTTGTGTTTACCAGCAAAACAAGCCATTTTAAAGTAATTGGACAGTTAAGAACTGTTTTAAATGAATTTTCCTATTTTTTTGTATAGTGTACAAGGACCTGGCCCAGGCTCCATACATTTTGAAACATCTCCTTTGTTCTAAAATAATGCATCATTTACGAAGGTGTTTTTATAAACATGATATTAATCCTTATCCAAATAAATACGTTATTCGTCACAATTATTTCATTTTGAATAAAATTGCCCTTGACATCACTTGATTTCAATGAATATCTTAGGAGATATCATAGTTTTAAATCCGCAGGGCCCCGGTAGCTCTGCGAGGTTTAGTATAGTTCCACTCTTAAGCGGGTTGCAGACCAAGAGCTAAGCTAATTTAGTCTAGCTTAGCTCGCATAGCTAAGTTAATTTTGCATACTTCTGTTCATAGTTTGCGGTCTGTACACAAAATAAGATATCACATGATAATAAATCGTCTTACAAGAAGACGAATAAGTTAAACCAAATGAAGAAAAAAGGCCGTCAAAAACTACATCAGATATATGCGAGCTAAGCTAGACTAACTAAGCTAGACTAACTAAGCTAGACTAACTAAGCTAGACTAACTAAGCTAGACTAACTAAGCTAGACTAACTAAGCTAGACTAACTAAGCTAGACTAACTAAGCTAGACTAACTAAGCTAGACTAACTAAGCTAGACTAACTAAGCTAGACTAACTAAGCTAGACTAACTAAGCTAGACTAACTAAGCTAGACTAACTAAGCTAGACTAACTAAGCTAGACTAACTAAGCTAGACTAACTAAGCTAGACTAACTTAGCTTAGCTCTTGGTCTGCAACCCGAATTACTGATCATAGCGTGATGGACCTAAAATAGCTTCTTACAGTAATGTACTAAGTGTAGACCGCTACACTTAGTACATTACTGTAAGAAGCTATTTTAGATACCGATCTACAACGCCACATGCTAACAACGCGTCACACTGACGATGACGTCACGCAAAAATCCTGCATCTCGCAAGAAGAGTTTACCGCGCAACTAGCATAGATACAACGGCCCGACCTGAATCATCGGGCAGCTACCCGCTAGACACAACACCCGTCTGGTCGGAGGATCCTCCCTTTTCTATAGAGGATGAGTGAACTTTACACCTTGTTCCTCATACCTCTATACTGGTGACCCCGATTATGAACGTCAGCGCAGCCTTCGTGCAAATACTTCACCGTGACGTCATCATCATCACTCCTGCAAGTCACCCAGCCAGTAAATCCGACAAACATGTACTTCTTTTGTACCGAACTTGGCCTCGTTTTCCACAAATGTTTGCGGCGGGGATTTTTTCCTACTCGCACTTCGCGCAGGAAAGGCTTTTATGACACATGCCGTTTGACGTTGCATAATACCTACAATGCAAAATCCACCATACGAATATTATTTTTTACTTGGGTATCACTGTTCCTAATTTATTGACTTTGCACGATCCTGCAAAGAAAAATCCACGATATACCTACAAATATAATTTTTTTCTTGGTCAACACTGTTTTTCATCAAGATGTGGTGACGTCCAAGTTGTAGGTCCTAAACAAAATTTGGTTACATTGGAATTTGAACTTTGTCACGTCAACATTGAGTTTCTAGTTCCAAAAAAAATACTAAGACATGATTCTTAGATTCTGAATTCAAACTTAGCGTATAGTAAGTATATGCAAAATAAACAGATGTTTTTACTTACTAAAGAATTGAATTCAAAATAAAGGGAATGAACAATGATCATATTTCGTTGAGAAACCATTACGAGAAAATTAAATAGGGTTGCTCATCACTGCGCAACAAATTTTCTAAGATTTTTGATAGATATTTTCAATCATCTTTGTCCTTAATGTGTCCATTATAACGTCGTTATTCTAAAAAGGCTTGATTAAAATAGCTCAAAGTAAAAAATCATAAGATAACCGATGCGATTATATTGGCCTTTATATCGTTAAAAAAGCAAATTTGTTGAGTTTATTTTCATCATGATTTATGATTAGGAGTATGTAATATAATACTTTGATGGAAGTGCTTTTGCTTTTTAGGGTTCCGTACCTCAAAAGGAAAAATCTAAATCCTTAGATACAGGATAACTTCGTTGTCCATCCGTCTGTCCCTTTTTCTCAGGAATACGTATCAAGTTGAAATTGATATCAAATACTTAGATCTACGGTTTCTTGGAGCTGTAAAAATATCAAGCCTCTAAGACGCAGACTTAGAAGCTGGCATAAATTGCCATTCATGTCGCGTGTTTTGAAATTTAAATCCTTGGGTGTACCTTATAGGTTTTAATTATTCCCGTTGATCTAGAATAATGAAAATTGGCAAGAAGCAAGGTCTCACAGCATAAATAGGTACAGGAAAATATCCGAAAATCGTTCATTTGTAATTTCATTCGGAATCGAAAATGTATAGGCATTCAACTCGGTTTGCTTTCTCGTTTGTATATAAGATTTTTTTTTACAGTATAGTAAAGTTAGTCCTTCAATCCAGAATTGGAAATTCATAGATAGGCTGTATTACTTGTATGTCCGTGAATCTGTTACCAGCATCGGAACAGATTCAGGGACATACAATAATATTGCCCTATCAAGATATCTACTTGCACAGCCTGTTATCATACTTAGGTACCTACATTGAATAGAGCCGTTTCATCTGATTATTTTGCGTATACTTATTACAGAAGATGGAAATTCAAACACAAATATATAATTATGATTTATACCGGCCGGTCTGATCCCCTGCGACCCCCCCCCCCTCCCCCCTCGATCCCCTGCTAGTTCTTCTTCTGTTTTAATCTCTGGCTTACTTGGCCGCTTCGATCAATATTGTCTTGGCCGGGCGAAAAGTTTTTGCTGGCGGGAAGGGATTGTGTTTTGTTTTTGTCGTGTTTGATGAGAGGGGTAGGCAAGGAAGCGCGGGTGAAATTTGATTTTTTTCTGGCTTTATGCCCCCCCTTAAGTAGTACTCTTAAAGTAATGGAATATTTAATATGTATTTTAGTAGGTTTCTTCCTCACATTAACGCGGGTGAAACCGCGGGGCACTGCTAGTAATTTTTTAAACCCACTTGTTCCTCGTTATTTCGTTAACGATTATTTCTAGTATTTCTTTTACCAATGAGTTGTCTCGTTATTTTTTAACCTGGCGATTTGCGGATGATTTAGGTATTTCTGATAATAAATATTGCTAGGTAAAGGATAAATGTCCAAGATAAAGAAAGGGTCAGAGAGGGGGCAGGTCTCCACATATTCAAGGACGTCTTTCGTGCGGTGTGCGTTCTCCATCTTGTCGCAATATAGGGACAGCCCCAGCAGTAATTTTAAAGGATATCAGTCATATCGTAGGTAGCCATTTTTTTTAACGGTGAGAAATACTCATTCATTCTGCATTTGGGGAGAACAGTGCAGTTATGTGGGACTCTAACCCACCAAAACTCCACGGTGTCCTCCTCTGCCGCTTGCGGCGGGAACACGGACACGCTTTATCCGTGAACATCCGTCCGTCACCGGAACCTCCTCTGGGGAGTCGCGATCACCGGCGCACCAGAACAAATAGCACGCCGTGACCACCCCAGGGACCAAACCAGCACATGGGCGCCAGACGACCCCGTGTCTGGGCACCCTTGGTCCCCCTGCGACGGTTCAAGTCATTGGCCCCGCTGCGTGCCAATTTTCTGCCGCAGAGCATAGGGAGAGCAGCCAACGTCATACCAACTTCGTCATACCGCGTCCGGCATCAGACGGTGGTGACCCCGTAAAGGCCGCGGAAGGTAGGGAGAGCGGCGCACCACAATACCGGTACTCTTCTTCAATGCCTCCCATTCGAGATCGCGGCCCGCATCAGTTGCGATGTCGCCCAAGCGGCACTGCAACCTACTTGTTGGCCACTACGTCGTCGGTTTACCGGCAAAAGCCCTGACTAGCGGCCCCTCCTCGGGTTCCTCTTCGCTTCACCGTGGGTGACCAAGCCACGGCAACTAAGCCCCCCCCCCCGCCTCGACAATACGGGAACCCACTGGGGGGGATCGCTAAACTAAAAACGGTGAATAGCCAAGAATTTGGCATTAATTATTTTATTGTCATTTGCTGCCTGTCGGTTAGTAATATTGAAGACCGCTTCACTTGCATTAAACGATCAATGTTCGCATTAATGAGAGCATTCAAGTTAAAAATGACGATTGCGAATAACCTTTCGCGGTCCCTTATTACCTGAGGTGCAATAATTGCCCCCTGCATTTACGTGAGACAATAAGGCCTTCGGTAGTTAACCTAAAACCAGAACTTGGGTCGTTCGAGTTCGCATATTTGGTATCAGGTTGCAGGTCAACTAAACCAGGTGCTTTCGTTGTTCGTCGTATACTATCCGAGTTGCTCACCGAGTGGCAACAACTTTTGAGTAGTTATGTATAAAGGTGCAAGTTCTTTTTACTGAAACCCAAGATCACAAGCTCAAAAATCCCCTATGCTTGTCTAAATAATAGTATTTTACAATGAAGTATGTAAGTACCTAAGTCAAATGTAGGACATTGTAAATCAGAGGTCATACTTACATAAAGCAGGGTTATCGGGAGTCAGCGAATAACATGACGCTAGGTAGGAGCCACTGAGGCTTCGTACAACGATAAGTAGTGATAACATGGCCATACTAATTTCAACCACAAGATTTATAGCGTTCTTAGGATTCCACACTTCGAAAGGACAATAAATGTTCTTTTATAAATTTTAATTTTGTAAGTTGTAACCGTGTTTTGTGTACTGGCATCATCAACAAAAAATTACGTAAAGTAAGAATTTTTAATTTAGCGTGTAAGAAGACCTAACAAGAACGAGAACAAGTGATGAATGCATAGCCCCATCACAAATCGGTATACTTACATAAATTTTTATACTTATCTTAACCATCAAACGTGTCCTTATCAAAAAAGCATATTATTAGATTAAAGATTACCTTGAAGACAAGGTAGTCTGGCAATAATTCCTTCTGCACATGTGGCTTCCCTGGCACCTCATTAACGGCATAACTACTTAAATGCCTATTAATTGCTCTCAAATTAAGATGTTTATTTTTGATATACTTCTTTGACATAAACTTTTATTATTTGACATTGTACAGACATTTCTAATTTTTACCACTTTATTAGTGGTTGTAATAGCAATCATATCACTTGGTTTTAGTAGGTTTATACATTTTATTATTTACTTTATCCTTTTGATGGATTCTAATAAAAGTATAATTGCATAGCACAAATGTGAGTTCTATGTACTGTAGTGCTACCATTTACCGGGTAATGATAATAATGTCTTTCATTGACTTGAATGTGCCCTGGCGGCTGATAGTATGTCATGCTCACTAAAATGTCTCGCTGACGGTGGCGTGTGTGTTGGATCATTTAGCTCCCTTCAAAATGGTTGAGCTGAATGGTGCTGATCTATACGTCATGTTCGTGAACGGGCGCCGTCAGTTGGGACTGGTCATCACTTGGCTGCCTCGGCTTATTTTTAATTATTTTACTTTTGGATTATTGTTTTGTTAAGTACTATTTGCTGTACTCTGGACACATTAACGCGTACGTATATTTTTTTTTACATCGTTCTCACATATAATTATAAATTCAACATTAATGATGTAACTAATATTTTTGTAAACTATAATTTAAAAGAGTGTCCATGGAGTTTCTTGCCCGTTCTTCTCCATAGGTACCTACGCTTTGGAATGGGCAACTAGCTTCATATTTGCTGACTGACCTATTGACAATTCAAAAGTGCCTGTAAATGGTTTAATTGAAATAAATGCTTTGAGTTTGAGTTTGAGTTTAATTTTGTAAATGTTAGGACTTTGTAGGCCTTTTAGACATTAGATCTGTAGATGATTTTTTATATTATCAAGTACCTGGTACTTTTTGACAGGCCTACGCTGTCCTCCCATACCTATTGTAACTTGAAAACATTGTAAAAAAGCAACTATTTTTAAAAGAGTAACCGTGGAGTTTCTTGCCGATTCTTCTCTATAGGAAACGACCAATTGGAACCGTGCACCTAGCTTCTGACGTTTCATAAGTGCCCATGTAGGTTTATGTGAAATAAAATATTTTGATTTTTGATTTTGATATACCCTATCTCTATCATATTATTATACTTCTACATACCTAGTAAGTTGTTGATGCGTTCTTAGACTTTAACAAACTTCTAACCATTCTTTGAAATATATAATTATTACTTAACTAGCTGCGCCCCGCGGTTTCACCCGCATAAGTGTCGATCCCGTGGGAAAATCGGGATAAAAAAGTAGCCTATATGTTCCTTTATCCAGGCTGTCAGACATCTCCATACAAAATTTTATCAAATTTGGTCCAGCCGTTTGAGCGTGTAGGAGTAACAAACATACATATAAACACACACACACACACCCACAAACTTTCGCCTTTATAATATTAGTGTGATTATTTAAAAACTTATGTCAGATTGTCCGTTGGTTTGCTTACTTTGGAAAGTGTTGTTCAAGTGACAACACTACCCGAGTAACAGGTTTTTTTTTAACATGGAAGAATGCCAATGTATACGTTTTTATAATAAACTTCCTAGTCACATTCAAGAACTAAGCCTTAATAAATTCATATCTTTTATAAAGCGAAAACTATGCCAGAAAGCCTATTATACTGTAAAAGACTATAATATTGAGGACAAAAAGGCTTGGGATTGAGTTGCTCCAATAGGTTTAGACTGTAATTGTTGTTTTTATTTTTGCAATTTGCTATTTTACACTTTATTTTTCCAAAATATCTATTAACTTTAACAATGACATGCATTTACTGTATAAAGTATTATATTATTTTAATTATTGTGAATGTGAGGACTATGTGGGTCATTGTTTCAGTTTTAATCATGGTCTGGCAGTTTGAGTAGTTTATGCGGCCTACCCAAATGTCCTGTTTTGGTATTGTTCGTCGAATCGTTGAGCTCCTTAAGTTCTGAGTTGAGCTGCACGGTTACTGACAAATGAGTGCACTGACTGGATAGGTCCACTCAATCTGTGTGGTTCTTTCCTCAAAATACCATTTCAGACAGCAATCTACATGGTCCTCAAAGATTATGTCTGGATTTTTATATACACATTGACATTGATAAGATAAGATAATATTTATTTTCTCACCACAATACATATATAACAGTACATTTTAATAATGGTTTAGACAATTATTAGATAAATTAATAATATTATATTGTGGGGAGACTTATTGGTGAATTTTATATATACAATGACATAAATATTTACTTTGTAAAGTATTTTTTATTTCTTTATTTAATTTTTGTGAATGTGAGGACTATGTGGGTCATTATTTTTCTGTTTTCCTTCTTAGTTAGTTTTAATCGTGATCTGGTAGTTTGAGTAATTTACGCGGCCTACCCAAATGTCCTTTCTTTAGTATTGTTCGTCGAATTCGTCGACTCGACTACGAAATCGACTTCTGAGTTGAGCTGCACGATTTTTGACAAATGCGTGCACTGACTGGACAGGTCCGCTCAATCTGTGTGGTTCTTTCCTCAAAAGACCATCCAATCTACATGGTCTTCACTTGATCTGACCAAGATTTTGTCTGGACTTTAAAAGAGACTGTGACCTCTGAGTTTGTTTCGGCCTTTCCTCTCAGAATAGTCAGATAGGGAACGCCGACCTCATCTAGTTTAAAAAAATATGATTGACGTGTAAAAGTGTTTGTACAAACCTACTTACGGAAAATAAATCATTTATCATTTATCCATGCTCATTTTTTCTGCATTACCACGGGGAGCTAGTGCAGTTATGTGGGACTCTAACCCACTAAAACTCCACGGTGTCCTCTGCCGCTTACGGCGGGAACACGGGCACGCGTTAGCACTCATCGCTCGCCGTGACCACCCCAGGGACCAAACCAGTACATGGGCGCCAGACGACCCCGAGACCGGAATGAATCATATCTTGGTCCCCCTACGACGGGTCAGGTCATTGGCCCCGCCCGGCGCCTGCCAATTTTCGGCCGCAGAGGATAGGGAGAGCGGTCAACGTCATACCAACACTCCTCCTCCCCTCGGCCTTACCGCGTCCGCCATCAGACGGTGGCGACCCCGTCATCAAAATCATCAAAGAGCCATTCCATACAAAATTTATGAGAAAATTAATTACTTATCTTTTTTTTACCATGTTTTAATAGTTAGGTATTCTGCTATTCGGGGCGGAGACAAATCTAACAAATCAAAGATCAAAAAATTCGGTCCAGTCGTTCTTGAGTTATAAATGTTGTAACTAACCCGACTTTGTTTTGTATACAATTATGTAAGTAATGTGTTAAGGTGTAATTGTAACTGAAAACCTAATTTAATTGCATAAATACTTAGGATTATTGTTATCCTATAAAAATATAATTACAGTGTTTGTTTACACACCGTCACCGGTAACCTAAAACCAATAGCTGACGCACACAATCATCACTTTTTACCCGACTGCAGCGAAGCAAAAAGGAGGGTTATGATTTTGACCGGTATGTATGTATGTATGTTCATCTGTTTCCTCATAACTTCAAAAGAACCTACTTATAATAATTTGAAAAATTAGGTATCGTTAAAAGCGTCTTGCGTGACCGTCCGCTGGTTATGTCACACTAAATTCAACACGGCGCCCTCCAGAGGACATTATGTAATGAATTTAAAAATAAATATTTTTGGATGGTGCCTTGTGGGGTATCAGATGAAAGGGCTTAATTAGCAAAAACTTAAAACAAACTTATTTTCGCATTTATAATAATGATTGAAAAATCAACCCTTAAACATATTACAAAAAAAAAACCGCTTTTTACAAGCTTTTATTTAACTTGCAATGTATGTATGTATGTAACTATGTTTGTTCGGGTGAACTCTTGCAACTCAATTTTGAAGCAGATATCTTCAACCGATTGAGCTGAAATGTTGTATACACGTTTAGTTTGGATGACAATGCATGACAGGCTAGCTATGTGATGTCATTCTAAATTCAACATGGCGGAACTGCCAAGATGGCGGACTAATTATTTTTAATGCACTCCTACAAATTGGGTATCAAATGAAAGGGCTTACTGAGAATAACTCAAAAAATAAAGTGACGTCACTTTAAATCCAACATGGCGGAAAACCCAAGATGGCGGACTAGTTATTTTTAATGCACTCCTACAATATGGGTATCAAATGAAAGGGCTTGCTAAGAATAACTCGAATAACTAAAAAGTAAAAAATAAATTAAAAGTAAAAAACCTTTTTTAAAAACAAGCTTTTATTTAAATGCGCTAAAAAGAATAAAATAAACTTTTCCTTTAAAACTTTTACTATAAACTTATAGCGTCATTACACAATTTACTTATATGATATAAAAGCTTGTCGCGAGATTTACCTGTGTAGATAAACAAGAAAATTAAATAACTTGCCTGATTGATGAAAAAAAAATTAAAGAAAAAAACTAAGTAAATACGAGTACATAAATCTCGCGACAAGCTTTTATATCATATAAATTGTGTAATGACGTTATAAATTGATAGTAAAAGTTTTAAAGGAAAAGTTTATTTTATCTTTTTAGCGCATTTAAATAAAAGCTTGTTTATAAAAAAGGTTTTTTACTTTTAATTTATTTGGAATACGAGTACTGCCGTGGCATAAAAGCAGCACAGACAGCACGCAATATGTTAACGACGTGTATGTTAAGCGAACACACAGTTCGTTTTTTGGTTTGATCGCTTCCGTTCTGGAAATTTTAACCCCCATGGCCGACCGGAGATGAAAGTCGATAACGATGGATTGAAAGCCTTAATGGAAACAGACTCATCTCAAACTTGCAGCAGCCTTCAACGTACTTAGGTGATAAATCCATACTTCATTTACTTCCAATTGGAACTCAACTCAACTCAACTCAAAGCATTTATTTCAATTAAACCAATTAGGCTTTTTTGAATTGTCAAGGGGTCGGTCAGTCAGAAAGATGAAGCTAGTTGCCCATTCCAAAGCGTAGGTACCTACAGACGCCAGCACATCAACCTACCCGAAACTGTCAAATTTTCCCAATCAACTTTGAACCTTAAGCATCAGCGATAAAGTTGAAAATCTATCAAAGAAATTTGACAGATTGTAGTAGCTTGATGTGCTGGCGTCTGTACACATGGAGAAAAACGGGCAAGAAACTCCATGGACACTCTTTTAAATCAAAATAATATGGTTACAAAGACTTGGTTACATCATTCATATAAAAAATTATGCATGTGAGAACGATGCAGAACGTTAAAAGCGTCCGTAATGAAAATACGTAAAAAAAACAATTCAAATAATAAATTAAATTAAAATAAGCCATGGCAGCAAAGAGATGACCAGTCCCTACTGACGGCGCCCGTTCACGAACATGACGCATGTATTAGCACCATTCAGCTCAACCATTTTGAATTGACCTAAATGATCCAAAACATGCACCACAATCAGCGAGACATTTGAGTCAGCATGACAAACTCTAAGCCTAGCCGTCAGGGCACATTCAAGTCAACGAAAGACGTACCCAGCAAATGGTAGCTTTATAGTATGTACATAGTACTCACACATGTGTTATGCAATTGTACAATACTAGGAGATTGAATATAAATAATGTAAAAATAGTATTTTAAAATCTTCAGCAGCTCCAACAGTATTTTCCAATGCTAATCAATTTATTTGTGCGTCCTTATGGAGCAGGACCAGCGTTTAGCCAAGGATTTTTATCAGCGATGAAATTCCCCAATTTATAATATGCCTGGCTGCATAGTGTGCGTTTTCAACAAGATTTAAACTTCGTTTCAATCTTGAATTCGGAAAGATAAAAAAGCTCGGAAAGTGGGTACCGTATGAACTCTCTGAACAATAACAACAAAATTGCGTCGAAGCCCCGCACATAGGATCGCCTCAAAACTATAGGAGATACGACTGGAAACTCTCCGTCACCCACCATACTCACCAGACCTTGCTCCAACTAATTTCTTTTTTTATTTGGAATTTGGATAACTTTTTACTGGGGAAAAATTTCAAATCTAACGAGACGGTAAAAACGCCTCTAAAGAGTAAGTCGATTCCTTTCCCCAGGATTTCTATAGCAGATCTTCCATTAAAATGGCAAAAAACTCACAATCACTAATGGCCAAAACTCCTATTAATTAAATATGTAATTTTATTTATAAAAAAAAAAACTATGTAAAACGGCAATTTCATAGGTAAGGACCTAATATAAACCCAGAGATATTTTTTTTAAAATTCGTTATATCAAATTAAATTGACCGAAGATCTATTGGGAATTTCTATCAAAGTTTGCACATCCATAATCAAGACTATAGCACCATGCTTTGGCGGATCTCACACTACAACGCGCCACGCGACGGGGCACTGAAAATTGGACTCAAAAACCGCTTTTTTTAAAGGCATCTCGTAGTTCAACCTATTAGGTTGGTCTGCTTAACCGGACTTACGTGTAGATGTCTCAATAAATTAAGGCCTCCAGCCAGGGCTTAATAAAACTGAAAAACTAAGCGACTACTTGGCTTTACTACTCTCCTGGAGGAGGCTCGTGGCGTCGTTGGGGACGGTAAGGGTATGCCTCGGTCGGCGAATCCTACTTAAACGAGAGGGAGTGTATCGGGCGGCCGCCGCAATCAGGGATTGGGGTGCTTTATAGCAGAGTCAAAGAAACGCTAGGAGAAGCTTTTCATGAACTGCTGAACGGTGCGCATTCTGAGGTCTAAGTGTAGACTCTCATTGCGGACAATAGAAGGGAGCTCTCGTGACCTTTCTGGGGAAACGGTTCTGGAGGGTCTGCAATCTGTATTCATGCAGATAGTGTGGCTTAGCGTGTGCGAAGACGACGTAAACATAAGTCATGGGACGGCTGACTGTGGTGTAGAGGCGCAATTTGCACTTGAGTCAGCATACGCTGTTAGAAAAATTCGTAATTTAACTGACATAGACACAGCCCGTTTAGTGTATTTAAGCTATTTTCATAGTGTAATGTCGTACGGTTTTCTATTGTGGGGAAATACCGCCCATATTCAGACTAACTTTGTTTTGCAGAAGCGTGCTGTTGGATCAATTTATAAATTAAGTCCGAGACACTCTCTCAGAGACAAGAGATTAATGTAATGACTGTGCCTTTTCAGTATATTTACAAAAATCTTTAATATGCCTAAAATATTAACTGGTATAGCCACAGCTAGGTGCACTTTGCTTATTTCCACAGTAGGTGTCTATGTCTTATGGTGTTCTGCTGTGGGGATCGCCAGCTTACGTAGATTCAATTTTTATTTTACAAAAGAGGGCAATCTGCGCAATCTATAAAATGGGTCATCGCGAGTCTTTTAAAAACAAATTCAAAGAAATTGATATCCTTACTAACTTTTATTGTTTGTATGGATAACTAACTATTTACTCTAGATACAAAATTAAATGACTAACTAACTTGAGTCCCGTACCAATAACAAAGGATATTTAGGCTTCGAAGTACTCGTCCGCATCGGTGTCCTCCGGAAACGTGCCCAGAAAAAACTTACTTCTTTGTCTTTATTTCTTAGAAAGTATTTTTTAGGTTCGCAAAAACTTTGGACTTTTCAAAATAAGAAGCGATTTCTATAATATAAATACGCTTCGTAAGAATGAAATTGTGATACCTACTTAAATTTAGATTAACTAAAACTAGCAAGTCATTTCTTATAAACAGTATTTGCTTTCATAATTATAACAAGTTGCCAAAGCCGTTTACATAACTTAGCGATGGAAAGTTCAAAACCCACATCGAACGTGTCCTCTCTCATTTTAGGATCTCCCTTCTTGTATCAAAAAGAAATTGCCAAATTATCACTTCCCAAACAATTGTCCGCAAAATTTCATTTGCCAAATTATTACCTACCAAAAAATCTCTTCACAAATGATTGTAACGCAAACCTAATGTTTTAAGCTAAATATTTCATTTTTATGTGGCTTTTGCATCCAATGTCGACGGAGCCCCGCTTATTTCCGTGAAACCAAACCTAACCTCGGGGTTCGCTCGCTCTTGCATCCTACGTCGCTTACCGACCGATCGCAACCATGCGACCGATGTTGACACGAAACGTACTTCAGGTGATATCGGTTCAACGAATTTAGAAAAATACATTTGACCAAACGTTTATTGTATACAGATGTAAAAAAAAATATATCATATGAAAATGTCCATACTAAAATAATTCCAAATATTGCATTGGTATTAAAAAAAGTTGCTAAAAAAAATTGTTTGGATAACGTTTTCTCAAAATCATTTTGGCAAAACGGCAGGATCCCCTCATTGACCGACTTCAAAAAAAAAAGGACGAGGTTCTCAATGCGGTTGTATTTTTTTTTATATATTTGTTACCTCAGTACGCCGTCATTTATAAACCGATTTGGAAAATATTTTTTTATTTAATAGGATATACTTCCAAATTGGTACCATTTTTGTCAAAATCCAGTTCTGATGATGGGATCCATGAGGAATTGAGGGAACTCCTCAAATATTATAGGCATACATATATTATAGTAATTGTGGTATTTTCATCAACAAGTCAAGCATTTGCATTCAGAAAGTATAATTTGGTGATGTGGAACTGATGATGAAGACCACAGATGGCCATCGGAACTACTCACTGATAAATATTTTACTGGTTGCGCTTCGATTGCTTTCATAGAGGAAAAATTATTGCTCTAATACGGTTACTAAGACATCAATTGACATCAAGCAATGGACAAAATTTTCAAAATTTTTAAGCTTAAGTACGAGGCTTTTGACTATGTTGTATGTGTGTATTTTATGTCTTATTTAATTTGTAATGTGCGTTTTGTTGTGCAGAATAAACAATTTTTCTTTCTTTTCTTTTCTAAGCAATTTATGTTCGTTACAATTCGTATGGGGAAGTGGAGCTGATGGTGGCTCCTCTAGATCCTGGCAGCGAGACGAATCTCTCGAGGTGCCTCTCCTGGAGTTGATAATACGGAGACCTAATAATATAATGGGAAACTAATTTACTTTCCCGGAGGTGACCGAGCTTGGAAATCTAGAAGGCTATAACAATTAGCCGGTTAACATCGCCCTGTTTCAAATACAACATAAGGAGCTACGACTTCTGTTTGCCTGATCCTGATTGGTGGGACAATAGGAATAAGGATTACCGTCGTGGCACCCATCAACTCCACAACAAGGACTCATTGCGTTCCCCTGAACAATAATTTAATACCGTTGTTAACACTGAGGAATTTCGTATGGCATATCTATGGTAAACAGTTAGCGGGTGAAATACTCACGGTTGGTTTAGGGAGAAAGCACTTGACTTTAAGATCCTCGACTGGATGGAAAACTGTCCGCGTATGCGCAATTTGGAATCCTGTAATAAATATCCAAGGATCAATTAACACAATCAATATCCTTTTAACAACCAGGGAAGGGCTCACAGACCACTTCCAAGCACAATTACCACAAAATCCTTACCCTTTAAAACACGGAATAAGGATACGCCGGGACCCCCGGAGAGACCCGGACCCCGGAGCCGACGAAAGGTGTCCAATATACTTCTGGATGAACGTAAAATTTCGAACCACAAGATCCTCAATTCAGATTTAGTTGAAGGCCGGTTTCCAATATTGAAAACCGGACTATGGTAAACGACACGTTCCTACCGAAACCGTATGAAAATGAAAAATATGCTAAGGTATAAAAAAAACCGTCCCGCCTGCGCTACCGCTAGACGGACTCCGCCAACTGCACAGTCGTCTCCGCAAGAGGCTTCGAGCGGACTCGATTCGAGGAACGGGTCTCGCGTCCAGGCCATTACTTCATATATGAGCTCGTCTTTGCGAAGTAAATTGAATGTAATGGGTCGTTCCATTATGTAAAATAAAAAAATAAAATAAACTGAACTGAAGTAAAAATTGGCTGTCACAATTTACAATCTCGAGCAATGTGCTAATGTTATCTATAGTAAACGCAGTTACATAAATAAATAGAGTAAGTTTATATTTTAATACCAGGCTTTTTTTTCTTCGGTGGGTAGTTGTAACAGTTACACAAAGAAAATTTTGCTCTTAGTTAATATTTAATATAATTTAATTAAAACATTATTTATAATTATTTATGCTATATTTTAAAAGTTTATAGTTAGTACCTGCTGGTGTAGCGTTATCTCTTCTCAATTATTCTTCTCTTACAAACTACTATCACTATTCACTTCACTTCATCACAATGGATTCTCTAACAAGCACTCTGAGTGAGTTAAAGGATATGTTTCACACAAGGATGTCCGCCTTTGAAGTTGAACTACAGAAGGCCCCTCCATCACCTGTCACAACCTCTAGCCTGGCTGCGGAGTTTAAAATGTTCCAGTCCTTCATCACTCAGGCGCTCAACAGTATTCAGCAACAGGTGGAGCTACTAGCACGTAGTGTCGACCAAATGGAGATGCGGGGCCGAAGGAAGATCTTGCTGTTGCATGGTGTTGTTGAGGAGCAAAAGGAGGACACTGCCAAGGTAATCACTGAGGTAATTTGTAATAAATTACAATTGAGTGACTTCACAGTTGCGGACATTAGCCGATGTCACAGAATGGGACGAGCCGTACCTAATAAAACCAGGCCTATCCTGTTCAAGGTTGGTACTCTTGCGGTCCGGGATAAGATATGGTTCTCTAAGGCCAAACTAAAGGCAACTGGCGTCACCATGTCCGAATTCCTAACCAAGGGGCGGCACGATGTGTTCTTGGCGGCGAGGGAAAGATGCGGTGTCACCAAGAGCTGGACTAAGGCAGGCTGCGTGTATGTCCTTGGTCCCAACGATACGCGCCATCGGGTTGAATCCCTCGCTGAATTGGACAGGATCGCGCCGAATCCCAGTGAGCCCGAGCAGAGTGAACCTGAGCCGGCTGCATCGGTATCGGCTGTCCCGGTTGTTGCTGCTGCGAAGACGGCTAGGTTGAAGCGTTCTGCTGCTTTGAAGAAGTGATGTAGTTGTGCATGTTTTCTTCAAAGTCCGGGTAACATTGTATTTTCTGCTTTTACCTTCCGTTTATTTTTATTGTGGTTCAAGAAGATTTTTTTTTTTTTTTTTTTTTTGTGTTTTGGCAACTGAGCCGATGTCGACTATTCTGCCAATGTCAAGTGATGACGGCAGTAGAGCGAGGTGAGCCGTCGAACTTTGCACTCCGTGGTGTTTACTAGTAATAAATATTAGTAGCTAAAAAGACGAAGAAAAAAGAAGAATATATTATTATATACATTTAAAACACCACAAATCTATATTATTATATATTTACAAAGTTATTATTACTACAGACCAACCTAAAGTTTGATTTTATTTAAGTTTAAAAAAGTTGACAAGATGTGAATAAGTTTCGGAGAAAAATTATTCAAGAGGGCATGGAAGTTAGTGGGAAGAGGGATTTTAATTTTGGAAAGCTTATTATACAAGTCAAAAGATTGGGAATTTAAAGAGCAAGAGAAAAAGATGTGGTCCAGGGTACCATCATCTAGACCGCATTCGCACAAGGAACTGTCACGAACACGGATCTTATTTAAAAATACTGGACTGCAGCAGTGACCAAGTCTCAGTCTACTCAAAGTTGCAACAGTTCTTCTGGATAATTTTGGACATTTAAAAAACCAAGGTTTCCGCTGGATGTCGGGTTGAATACTGGCGTAGTACGCACCCTTGCGCTTCGAATTAGCCTGCCACACAGCTGACCACGAGTTGTACAGCTTATGTTTGGTGTCAGTCCGTAAGTCATAGCTATGCACCACGTAGTGTTTCCGATCCACCGGGTTAGATGTAGCAAATTTTGCCAGTGAGTCGGCACACTCGTTGCCACCTATGCCGGAGTGACTGGGAACCCAAGCTATTTCAATGTTTAAACCGTTGTTCGAACAAGTAAATAGTAAATTCAGGATATCAAAAATGATTTTACTGTGAATTTTAGATTTAAGTTGGTTTTGAGCTAAAGCTTGAATACTACTGCGCGAATCTGAGAAAATTACTGCATTTTTTATGTTATGAGTTAGAATGAAATTGATGGCTTCTAGGATACCGATGCATTCCCCTGTAAATACTGAGGTCTCTGGTGGACATTGGAATAAGAGGGCTATTTTTGAGTTTTGAAAATACGCAGAAACACCTGTACATCCTGTTGAAGATAGTTTGGATGCGTCCGTATAAAACAAATTCCAACCCTCCCAGTATCTTTTAATGGCCCGATCGAAGTCGTCTTTTACGTCCTGGGAGTTTTTGGAGATACCAAGTCCCAAAACAACCTTTGGCCTGAAATGAATCACCTCATATGCGGCGGAAAAGACCGGAAGAGTGGGGTGTTGACAAACAGGTGAAGAGAGGTGTTTAAGCTCTCTGTATCTATTCATCAATGGAATAGACTTATTATTCCAGTAGGAAGACGCGTTAAGAGAGAGGTAGATTTCATCTAAAATGGGGAGTAAAGGATGGGACGAAAGGGAGAAAACTTTTGACAAGAAACGGTCTGCTAAGAATTGTCTACGAAGGTTAAGAGGGGGTTCTGCGCATTCTACCTGGAGAGCGTTTATGGGGGAGGATTTCATGGCACCAGTCACTGTCCTCAGACATTTAGCCTGGACAGAATCCAGTCTACGCAGAGCATCTTTGTTACACGGCTCAATTAAGTAACTGCAGTAATCTAGCACGCTTCTAACCAGCGCATTATAGACCAGTTTTAAGGTGTATGGGTGAGCACCCCACCAGACACCTGCCAAAGCCTTAAGGACTGAGACCGAGCGCTCACAAAGAAGAATTTGTTGTCCTGTCTTGACATGAACTTATCTGACAAACGCAAACGTAAATAATGTAATGTCACAATTCTTGTTACTGTCAGTGTCAGTCAACACACATGTCAGTTTCCATCGGTGCGTTCCGTTTCACGGAACGGTGCAATGACTGACTGGCAGTTTTATAATTCTTTAAATGTTCTGCATATTTTTTTTTTATTGTTATTATTTTTTTTTTTTTTCTCGTTGTGTTTCCTCCTCAAATGTATTACATTTTGTTTTGTATGCAATTTTTTTTTCTCTTTCTCATCTTTTACTCTATTGTTGCCCGGACTGCGTAAATCATTAGTTTTGTGGTATCATTTTTAGTTTAAAAATAACGCAACCGGCAGGTGGACTGTTATTTTGGTTAACCTTTATTAGTTAGGATTTTGTTTTTGTATATTTTTTTTTTTATTTTTTTTTTATTTTTTTTTTTTTTATTTATTATAATATATATTATTTTTATTATATTACTTATATTTATGTCTGTTGATGAAAGCAGTGATAGTAATAGTTTTTTCTCTATAACTAGTAACGACGACAGCTTCGTGAGTGTTCCTTCTCTTGCAGACAGTCTTACAGCGCAGTTTTCCGATGTTCCCAAGAATTTTAATGTTATACATATTAACGCTCAGAGCATTCCGGCTCATTTCCATGATATGCTGGCAAGCTTTGACTGTAAAAACATACATGCTATCCTTATTTCCGAGTCATGGCTTAAACCTTGTCTCCCTTCAACTTGTTACTCTCTTCCCGGCTTCCAGCTTATAAGAAACGACCGGTCAGTTGGTGGTGGTGGTGGTGTTGCCATATATCTTCGCACACACATTCCCTTCTCAGTTGTCAATATGTCGGCATAGCCACCGCCATCAGGTGCTGGTGAACATCTGTTTCTTGAAGTGGAACTACACCATTCAAAACTACTTCTTGGCGTCTATTACTCTCCCTCTTTACGTGTTAATTTCTTTTCATCTTTTGAAAATCTATTAGAAATGTTGATCCCTTCTTACAGTCATAGTATAATCATGGGTGACTTTAATACTTGTCTTCTGAAAAAAGACCATCGCTCTTCTTCTCTGATTAATATTTCGGCTTCCAGTAATCTTTCTATTCTTCCGCTGAATGCCACTCATAATTTTCCTAACTCCACTCCATCGCTTCTTGACTTGATTTTTGTTTCCTCTCCTGATCGCGTCGCTAAGCATGGCCAATGCTCAGCCGATGCCTTTTCCTATCATGATCTGATCTATCTCTCTTATAAAATTCGCCCGCCTAAGGCGAAACCCAAGATTCTTATGCAACGCAATTTTGGTGGTATGAATGTTGACGATCTTTGCAAGGATGCCAACAATATAGATTGGTCTGCTCTACTTGCATCTACTCTCAATTTTTCTGCATTTAGTGGCGTCTTTCCATGTTCATGGAAAGATGCTCAAATAATTCCATTACCCAAAAAATCCAATCCGTCATCCTTTTCTGAATATCGTCCAATATCCGTCTTACCATTTCTATCCAAAGTCCTTGAACGGTTAATCCACGATCAAATAAACACTTTCCTCTCCAAAAATAATCTCCTTAACCCTTTCCAGTCTGGCTTCCGACCTGGTCATAGTACCACCACAGCGCTTCTGAATATTACGGATGATATAAGGTCAGCCATGGAAAGCGGTAATCTAACGGTCTTAGCTTTACTTGATTTCAGTAATGCTTTTAATACTGTTGATTTCGATGTTTTGCTTGGCATTCTATGCTCTCTTAATATATCTCCATCGGTAATTGACTGGTTTCATAGTTACCTGTTCGGTCGCCGGCAACGTATTTGCATTGGAGAGACTTTGTCTTCCTGGTGTAATACTTCTGCCGGTGTACCACAGGGTGGCGTTCTTTCCCCTTTACTTTTCGCAGTTTTTATTAACTCTATATCCGATGAACTAATTTCTTCCTACCACCTTTATGCAGATGATTTACAAATCTACGCACGAGCTCCTCTTGGAAATCTGTCCGAGGCTATCTCAGTGATTAATCGCGATCTGGCCCGTATATGCGACTGGAGCAAGAGGTATGGACTTATGGTCAACCCCGTAAAGACGCAGGTTGTTGTGGTTGGCAGTTCTAGGACGGTCTCAAGAATTGATTGGACGACTCTTCCCCAAGTTTCTTTCGACAACTCTATTATTCCATTCAGCGAAAAAGTTAAAAACTTGGGGATATTTATTGACAAGAACTTCTCTTGGACGGCCCAGCTACAGGAAGTTAGCCGCAAGCTATTCGCATCCGCTGCATCTTTGAAGAGACTGCGTAATATTCTACCAACTGCCACCAAGATTGCGCTTGCACAGTCACTTCTTCTACCCATTCTTGATTATGCTGATGCCAGCTATCTAGATCTTACCCAAGACCAACTCGATAAACTTGAGCGGCTTCAAAATGTCTGTATACGGTTCATATTCGGTTTGCGCAAATATGACCATGTTTCTGAATTTCGTGTGAAGCTCAAGTGGTTACCAATTCGGCTTCGCCGGAATGCTCATATTCTTTCCCTATTGTATAATGTACTCTTTTCCCCTTCCACCCCTCTCTATCTTAAAAAACGTTTTCAGTATCTTTGCGACTCCCACACGAAGTTTTTGAGATCATCGGATAATTTAAAGCTAAAAATGCCAATGCATTCCACAACATTTTTCGACAAATCCTTTTCTGTTCAGGCCGCTCGTTTATGGAATGCATTGCCAATTCAAATTAAACGCGCGCAATCGTTTAGCTGTTTTTAAGAGACTCGTGAAGGAGCATTACTTGTTGTTGTGATCTTGTTTTCGTAGCTGCAATAATCTGTAGTCATCATTACTTTTCTTTGTTTATATGTATATTTAATATGTATTTATTTATGTATCTATTATACAGCATTATATATATATATATATATATATATATTATATATATAGCTATGTATCTATTTTTGTGCCTATATTATTTTGCGCCACTGTCAACCCCATTTTTTATATCCACGCAATCACTGTCCATTCCAAGGTTGCCTGGAAGAGATCGCAGAAAGCGATAAGGCCGCCCATTGTATGTTTTGTATTAATAATCGTATTTTTTGTTATTTATTTTCTGGTGTACAATAAAGTATATATAAATAAATAAATAAATAAATTATTTCCAAGGAAAATAGTCCTTTTTGGATGGGAAATCATCAAATGACCCCTCCCGATCTGGGTGGAGCGGAAGGGAGTGTCAGACTCTTACTGACTAAAACCCATCCGTGTTCCTTCCTTAGCCCTTTATATTCCGGGGCAGCGGTAACCCTTTCGGACAATCCCGCTGCCCCGGCAGGCTTCGGCCCTGACGGGCCCCTCCTTCGATGCTGACATCTCTTTGAGGCGCGCGTGGAACACATACGCGCCGTCTGGCACGGGCCTGGTCCTGACCGGACGGCGAGTTACCCATTACTCGTCGTCCGCAGGCCCGTGCCTACGGTGGCGGTGGCCGGGAGTCGTCACGCGGCTCCCGACGCCCGGGGCGTCTCCCGCTCTCGGCTCTCTCCCTCGCCCATCCCGCCACCTCCTTCTCTAGCATGATTGCTTCGCAGAAAGAGGTGACTACCTCCCACTCCCTCTTGCCCCGGACCATGGCTTGAACCAGGGCCGGACGCGAGAGGTCGCCGCCGCTGCCGATCGCTTCTACGAGGACACGGTGCTCTGCCCAAGCGGGACAGACCCCCACCGTATGCTCCACCGTAAGGACAATAGTCCTGGTGTTATGTTTTGGGAGACAGGTAAAATAAAATTATAAAGTGTATATAGCAGCAAGAAGTGTAAAAACTAAATAATAGTGTATAAAACAGTACAAACATAATAAACTTGAACACGTTAACAAAGGATTCCGCGCGACGGTTTTTTCTTAAAATTAGAATAACTGGAAGGCTCTAGAAACAGTACTTTGGTTTATAAGGTACAGCAATAGATGTAACCTCTATCCCCAACCAATACACACGTTGGTCGTCACTGTTTGATTTATATATTTTGAGGAATGAGTAAATGATAAATGATTTATTTTCTGTAAATAGGTTTGTTCAAACACTTTTACACGTCAATCATATTTTTTAAACAAGATGAGGTCGGCGTTTCCTATCTGACTATTCTGAGAAGAAATGCCGAAACAAACTCAGAGGTCACAGTCTCTTTTAAAGTCCAGACAAAATCTTGGTCAGATCATGTGAAGACCATGTAGATTGGTGTCTGAAATGGTCCTTTGAGGAAAGAACCACACAGATTGAGTGGACCTTTCCAGTCAGTGCACAAATTTGTCAAAAATCGTGCAGCTCAACTCAGAAGTTGAGGAGCACAACGATTCGACGAACAATACCAAAGAAAGGACATTTGGGTAGGCCGCGTAAATGACTCAAACTGCCAGATCATGATTAAAACTAACTAAGAAGGAAAACAGTAAAAAGAAATCAAAATCAAAAATCAAAATATTTTATTTCACATAAACCTACATGGGCACTCATGAAACGTCAGAAGCTAGGTGCACGGTTCCAATTGGTCGTTTCCTATGGAGAAGAACCGGCAAGAAACTCCACGGTTACTATTTTAAAAATAGTTGGTTTTTACAATGTTTTCAAGTTACAATAGGTATGGGAGGATAGCGTAGGCCTGTCAACAAGTACCAGGTACTTGATAATATAAAAAATCATCTACAGATCTAAAGTCTAAAAGGCCTACAAAGTCCTCACATTTACAAAATTAGAATCCATCAAAAGGATAAAGTAAATAATAAAATGTATAAAAACCTACTAAAACCAAGTGCTATGATTGCTATTACAACCACTAACAAAGAGGTGAAAAATTAGAAATGTCTGTACAATGTCAAATAATAAAGTTTTATGTCAAAGAAGTATATCAAAAATAAACATCTTAATTTGAGAGCAATTAATAGGCATTTAAGTAGTTATGCCGTTAATGAGGTGCCAGGGAAGCCACATGTGCAGAAGGAATTATTGCCAGACTATCTTGTCTTCAACGTAGTCTTTAGTCTTATAATATGCTTTGTTGATAAGGACACGTTTGATGAGGGATTTGAACTTTCCACCGCTAATTTCTGTAACCGGCTTTGGCAGCTTGTTATAAAAACAGATGCTGTTTACAAGAAATTACTTGCTAGTTTTAGTTAATCTAAATTTAGGTATCACAATTTCATGTTTACTACGTGTATTTATATTATGGAAATCGCTTCTTATTTTGAAAAGTCCTAAGTTTTTGCGAACATACAAAATACTTTCTAAAATATAAAGAGAAGGCAGAGTTAGTATATCAATTTCTTTGATTTTTTTTTATAAAAAAGACTCGCGAGGACCCATTTTATAGATTGCGCGGATTGCCCTCTTTTGTAAAATGAAAATTGAATCTACGTCAGCTGCCGATCTCCACAGCAGAACACCATAAGACATAATACTGTGGAAATAAGCAAAGTATACTAACCTAGCTGTCTGTCAACTGCCTTATTTTTCTTACTGCATATGCAGCTGAACTAAAGAGCTCTAATGTGTGCGCCCCATTGTAATTTTGAATCTAAAGTAATTCCTAGAAATACAGTTTCCGTAACAGCATCTAGTGTTTTGCCATCGAGTTTTAAATTCAGACCCACTTGAGGTACATTTGGCAATGAGAATTTAAGGCATTTTTAAGATTATTAGCTGCAAACCATTTCGAAAGAACAGCCAGACTCTCGTTGACATGCAACACATCCGTATCTTTTCTATCTATTTTAAAAATAAGGGAAGTATCATCTGCGAATAAAATGATGTCCGATAAGTTATCCATCATGTAAGGAAGGTCATTAATATATACTAGGAATAGGAAAGGGCCAAGAATTGAGCCTTGAGGCATGCCCATTTTAACTAGAGGCCCCGATGACGTCGCCCCGTTAACGTTACTTTTTGCTGCCGCTTTGATAGGTAGGAAAGAACAAGATCAGCAGCTTGTCCACGAATTCCGTAATGGTGTAATTTACAGATCAGTGTATTATGGTCAACGCAGTCAAACGCTTTTGAGAGGTCAAAGAAAATGGCAATTGCATCCTGGGATTTCTCCCAGGATTCCAAAATGTGACTGATGAGTTTTACTCCCGCTTCCGTCGTCGACCTACCTTTCGTGAAACCAAACTGGTGGCTATGTAAAATCCCTTTTGAGTTAAAATGTGACAACATCTGGTCTAGCATGATTTTTTCATAGATTTTGCTCAATGCTGGTAGCACAGATATAGGTCTATAATTGGAGGGATCAAAATTACCACCCGATTTGAAAATTGGTACTACTTTACTATGTTTCATTAGATCAGGAAACGTACCGCTGTCTAAACATTGATTAAATATGCCCGTTAAGGCAGGGGCAATTGTGTCAATAATATCTCGAAGAATCTTAACAGAAATCCCCCATAAGTCTTCAGTGTTTTTTATGTTAAGACTTTTAAATGGTTTTTTAATTGTGGCAACAGAAATGGGCTTGAATTCAAAGATTGGAATATCCTTATTAAAGTTTTCTATAAGAAGAGCTTCAGCTAATATAGGTGATGAGGGGAGTGATTTTGTAACCTCTATGGGGATGTTGGTAAAGAAATTTTCTAGTTTCTCAGCAACTTATAACTTATCTGAAATGGTTTCATTATTAATTTTTAGAGTCAACTCATTCTGATCTCGCTGTTTTGTGTTTCCAGTTTCTTTATTAATTACCTGCCACACAGCTTTTATTTTATTATTAGACATACTAATTTTGTTACTTCTTGATTTGGAATTAGCCTCAGCGCAGACTCTTTTGAATATTTTAGAGTAGTTTCTTACATAATTATGAAGGGCTTGATCAGAAGTTAATGATTTCTCGTGATGCCAGTGGCTGGCCACTGCTGGCATTAGAAAAAGCAGGGATATATTATATAATTTATATAACGAGAAATACTAAACTACAATACTATAAAATACAATACTAAACCTAAATTTAGTATAGGATATTAGTTTAGGATATTAACTTTTTTTATAGGACATGGTTCTTCTCCACAGGAAACAACCAATTGGAACCGTGCACCTAACTTCAGACATTTCATAAGCGCCCATGTAGGTTTATGTGAAATAAAATATTTTGATTTTATTTTGAACGAAGGTGCAGAATCTTGATAAACAGCCACCATCTCTTCGTGAATAGTTTTTGACTTCTTCCTTGTTTGGTAAGGAATTTAATAACAGCGCTATGCTCGATTTTCTTCAACATTGTCACGATAGCCATTCCAGTTGTCATTGACTAAGGATATCTAGCTAACTAATGATCACAACTATATGAAATTTTACCTTTACACCTTTAAATAATGTCATTAATTAATTAGTTTGCCAAATTACCCACGTCATAAGTAAATCACCCTGATACCGAGAATACATTGAACGCCCCTCGTATGTGAGTAATATCCAAATCCCCGTAAGGGAAAATAAAATGATTCGATGAACGTGTTAATTTCACTACCGACCAGTGCCACTTTGGAATGCGGAGAAGTGTCGTTATTATCTAATCAAGAAGAAGGAAGCTTAGAAAAATGATACCAGTTCGAACGACCTAATATGTCATTATCATCATCATCATTTCATCCGAAAGACGTCCACTGCTGGAAATAGGCACTGCTGGAAGTGGAGGTGCTTGGGGGAGCCCAAGCACCTCCACTTCGACCGGTGTTTCTCGCATCCAACGGGTTCCTGCGGCCTTCACAAGGTCGTCGGTTCACCTTGTGGGAGGCCTTCCAACGTTACGTCTTCCGGTACGCGGTCGCCACCTAATATGTAGGTTACCGAATATGCGGCAGTCCCAGCCACGAAAATCAATCAATTTTAACTTCGCAGCCTAGAAGGCTGTGAAAATAAAATTCGCCGCATCGCTGCATCGCTTCTAAATGATATCAAAGTAGTTCCAGTGAATGGGGGGATGGTCCGGAGTTGCGGACGAGTTAGAATATATTAAAGTTCTTCGTGTATTAATTCTTGCTTCGTTCGTAGGTTCATACCTTCATATAATTATGTGTTGAAGCCTGATCCATTTTTTTTAAGCATTTCCGATTTAGCTGAAACTTGGGATATCTATGATGTTTTTCGGTGTTGATGCAATAATATTGTACCATGGATATGGTCTGATGATGCAGCTGTAAGTTGGCTAATCAACTGTATCAAATAAACCGTCGTGTTATGTATTTTATCTAGCTGGCCCCCCTGGGTCACAGCAACAAAACCGTAGGTAGAAAGTGGGAGAAGGTTCTGAAGCAGCTTAAAAACAACTTGGTCAAAGGCATCGTAATCTCGTACGAATAGTTCCTATTCGTCATATTTTTTTATATGTCTTTTTTTTTCATCTGATTATTTTGTTAAATTCAACAGTGCCAGCTCTATTGGGGGACTTGGAACTTACGAGTTTATACGAATGTAATTTGCTAGTGTCACCCGTGCCACCAAAATTAACTAGTGGGACACAGCACCAATGGACGTCCACGTCCACGTTTCCACTTGGTGGGCCAAAGTGGAATACTTAATCCAATTATATATTAATAAGTAGGTACATAGTATTATAAACGTTTCAACTTGTGTGTTAATACAGGTGTAGTGACGCCGCTGTATGCGTTAGGGTATTGTCAGCTGTGAACAGCGTCCTTGTAGATGTAGCAGCGTTGTGCGTGGTGGTGACAACGCCGCCGCGCGCCGGTCGGGAGTTCGGGCCTTAGGGTTGCTGGTGTTGTTGTCGCGTGGCAGGAGGTGTCGCGGGCGTGGGGCGTGCGGTGAGGCGGCGCCGCCTCCGCCGCTCCCAGAGCGCAGCGCCGCCGCGCGGGCCCCGGCCGACCGGCCCAGTCCGCGACCAGCAGCGCCGCCGTCCGCACGCGCGCGCGCCCCGCTCCATCTCGTAGCGACCGCGCACCGACCTCCACCGATACGTACACCAGCCAGCACTGTCTCCGGTCGGAGTGGCGGTTCGCATCTTACCGGGCAGCATTAGAGTCAAATAGTTATTTCTAATACTGTCAGGTAAAGATGTCGTCCGCGCTCCACGTTCTACGTTTGGCTTCTGGAATTCTTCGGAACCGGTCCGGTAACGACGTTTCTGTACCGGGTCCGGCTGTTCACTGGAAGCTAGTCTGCGCATCAGATAACCGGACCGGCGCACACAACGAGGAAATCGCACGCGTGGCTCATCACCGCGTGCGCAGAACACTTGTACGGTTAACGACACTCACATCACCTTTGGATCCTACGGTAACCTACAAAAAACGTGTTATATCGTCGACCTCTATCGCAGTTCTGCGATATGTCGCACATCATTACGTCACGTGTCGGACTAGTAGTCGTTGATTTTTGACGTCAGATAGGAATGTCTTGTCGTTGGTGTCGGAACCCGCCTTCGTAAATTTGATCGAATTTTTAATTTCTTACCCAAGAAATCATAGTACAAATATAACTTGTTAAATGTCATTTTTCCCTACCCTGATAGCTATCCTCTTAATTCATCGATCGCCGCATGCGCCGCATTCATCGACGTTGTAACCGTACAACCGGTTATCGGCTAAGGACTATATCATATTGCTTTCTTGGTTTTAAGTCTTATTCATGTGGTTTTTTTAGTGTCCAATCTGTGTCCAATAATGTTATTATTCGACTGACAACAGTCTCACAAGCGCCCTCTGTTCGTAACGTACCGGACTTGTTGTCAGTAATAGTGTTGATGTAGCAGTTATCTACTCGTTTCTCACTAGTTCAGACTAATGAGAAACGCGTAAAAGTCGGGTTAGACGGAGCAAGAAACACTTCCCTAAGTCGATGTTATCAACATAATCCGCGCACTGTTGCGTTTCCTCATCGTCGCTCACGTAACCCACTTAACTAATTAAAATTCCTCATGGCCGGCAATGAGCACGCGTTTTCAACTCATTAACTCGCGCACGATAGCCCCGCCGCGCGCCGCCAGCGCTCGGCCGCGCCGCTCGCGCTCCGGACGACCGCGGCTGGCCGACCACGTGTGTCTGTGTGTTTGCCCAAATGTTGGTTGCTAGTTAGTGTTTTATGCTTACATACCTATCATACATCGCTAACATTGTTTATAAGTATGGAATTTGGCCAGATGATGAGTCTGCCACCCCGTTTACTTAGTTCCGTTAGTCTGTCTTTGTCTCTAATGCTAATGTACTGAAATATACTTAATTTGTAATGTAGCGAATGTGCGACACTGAGCTGTTGAATAAGCTGTCCCTCACGGCTGAGTCCTGCGACAGCAGTTCAATTCATGACTCTTCCAAAATGATTAGGTACTATCGCGGGCACTCTCGCCTGACCACCACTGAGTTCATTTTTGCTTGCACTCAAAAAATAAGCGTAGAGAGCGCTTATTTTTTAAGCGCGCCAAGGTCAAATAGTTCGCCCGTAAAATTCACAAAAGCAATACACGTGATGCGTCACTAAGCTGTGCCAACGTGTAGAGGGCTACTTGGCGCATGTCCGGTAGTTGGCGCCAGCGCTGGCCGGCGAACCGAATTGTGTCGGTTTTTCGTGCACACATCAAAGGATTTTGGCGAGCTCCCCTATCAGTGTTCACACATTGGCGTCTTATTCAGTTCGTTGTTCGTATTTCGCCTAGGCACTACTGTCTTTGCTGACAAATAACAACGAACTGAATAAGACGCCAATGTGTGAACACTGATAGGGGAGCCCGCCAAAATCCTTTGATGTGTGCACGAAAAACCGACGCGGTGTGGACAGGCAATGAGATATTACAATTTATAGAAATGTACAGATCATCATCATCATCATCATCATCATCTGCCTAGCCTTTTCCCAACTATGTTGGGGTCGGCTTCCAGTCTAACCGGATGCAGCTGAATACCAGTATTTTACATGGAGCGACTGCCTATCTGCATCACAACCATCCGACAGGCTATCGTATCTAAAATGACACATTTCGATAACCTGATTTGCCTTTTGCTTTTTTTAGAATAGCGGTCGTCTATTTTATTTAAACTGACAACATTTTTGTGTATTGGACTTCTGAACAGGCGTTTAGAGGAATCCTACCATAACATTGATTGATGTTCGATACGGTACGAAAGCGTATCGAGTGGTTGTGAATAACTATGCTGACCTCCACAATACTCGGTAATTCGATACCCCTTGGTAAGACTGGTTGTCCGACTTTCGGGCTTCTGACGACCCATAACGACTGTCAAAGATCCATGAATGTCAAAGTCAAAGTCTAGGCACTTTTGAACGTCAAAAATTACAATAAACAAAATAGAATTGATTCTAGTCGCATGACAGTCGCGAATAACAGCCGAGACCAACGGGTTAATTGTACTGTATAAATAAATTGCCGCGCCTGCAAGTTTCCACATCCATCTTTTCCAAAGCGCCAAAGCAGAATGATCATACGCTAATGTGTAAACAGCGACAGCTGGCGATCCGATTTTTTGGCCCAACGCCCTGGCCCGTGTGTACAGCGGGCTTAATAGGCGAAAACTTTAAGAGGGCGTGGCTTGGCGCCGCCGCAGGATTTAGGCAAAAAAAAAGTTAAGTGGTCAGGCGGAAAAGGCCGCGTTGGTACATTATTCATTAGACGGTGAAAAGATTTGTCTTCACAAAATGGGATGTAGGTCAAAGCACGAGCCTTCACCGCTATTTCTTAGTGCAACATGCAACCTGCCGCGGCTGCCACATTCCTTTTCACGATATTGTTACACTTTGCAGCTTCTTCTTGTTACTGCCTAGCTTTTGCCCGCGGCTTCGCCCGCGTGGTATTCGGGAATTATCCTACGAGAATGTACTACCAGGCGCAAAAAATCCAATGTCCTAATCCAGGTCATTGTCTACTTGTGCCACAATTGAAATCCGTCGAGCCGTTAGTTAGGGCGTGACAAAGTAACAGGCAGACAGAGCTACTTTCGCATTTTTAACAATTCTGGTATTTAGTACAATAAGGAAGGATGGACTCTTTGTTGACATTTATAATATCCCAGGTGTCTATTCCGTGGAAATCTCAGCGTGTAAACTTAGCTGAAATGAGCTGTCATTCCACCTGCTGCTGTTGCTGACCTGACAGTACTGACAGCTTACTTCAGCTAAGTGTTCACGGTGCGATTGTGACAGAACAGACCGGCTGCCAGTTCAATTATTTAGTTCATTTTGATCTTTGTAATATGAGCCATATTATATGACTAATACGTACCTACACCTAGTGACACCTTAACGACTTGATTGTTTTACATCTATAAGGGTTTGTCAACAGGTTGTATCAAAATATGTCAACATTTGCACTGTCATTAATTTTTAAAGATTACGCAACTACGTAGATAGTAGAATCAAGCACTTCAAGCACTCAAACATCCGAATGTTATGAAACAATAACTAGTGTCAATGCGTCTATAATAGTTCCGTCTCAATGATTGTGTATCGCTAGGTACATAATGACTAATGACTGCTGGGGAGTTTGTCTGCTGGGGAGTTTGTTGCGCCACTTCTTCTCCCCAGCGAAAGCACTAGGAAGTGGTGAAGGGCGGGCGTTTTTGGGGGACTGTCTTATGTAATTTTGACTTTCGAAAAGTGCTGATTCTCAGCCTAGTTTGAATAAATGACTTTTGATTTTGATTTTGATTTTGAAACTGGAAGAAATTCTAAGCATAAATTTCAGGTAATTTACAATCGTTTGTTAGCGGATTGGTTTGTCGAATGGGCGTAAATTGTAATAAATTGCAGTGGTGTGGCGTGTTGACCGCGGCTCGGCGGCGGCGCCACGCGGCCGCTACGCCGCGCGCGCGTGCGGCCACGTCCGCGGCTCACAGTTCTGTATCGAGGCCTGAAGTTCGCCTACGTTCGCGTCGAGCCTCGATAACGCGACCGGTGAAAGCCGCAGTAAATTAATCGCTCAGGTGGATTCCGCTTTCGAAATGAATTTTTATCGCTATCGGAGTGTCGCCGCGGCCCGCGGTCTGGACCGGTTCTTAATTTCCTATAGGTGCGCGCGTTGTGCATCTATTTCGGGAGTCGTTGACCGCGGGTTTGGCACTACCGGCGGCCGGTTTTATTCTGTTCGTGTCAGAGAGTCGTTCCGGGAGCGGCTCGCCCGCCGATCGGCGATTTCGTGTAAAACTCGGGCGTATTTCAGGCGATGACGTAACGCGCGGGAGTGCGTCGTCCCCAGGCGCCGAGAGGGACATGCCTAATCGAGCATAATGTTATTAATAAGCCGGGGGCAGCCGCGACTCGCCCTCGCATAAAACTACTATTTATCGGCCATCGAGCGCATGCAATCCAACACAAATATGATACGCCACACAGCACGCAGCAGTGACAAGGCGCGCTCGGCGCACGCACATTGTTGCGCTATTAATACGTTTCTAAACTCAGACGTGTCTGTCCCAGCCTGTCCACCGCTCGCAAGCCCATCGCGTGCGTCCTAAACACAACACACGCTTTTTCATGGATAGAATTCTATTTATTGCTTATTGCCAAAGTACCTAATAGAAGTATTTAAATGCCTATCTAAGGGCATAATGGCCTTAACTTTATGCAGTGTACGCGTGTGGACGAACTAAAGATAAATAAGTACACATAGTTGTGCCCTTCCTATAACTATGTTAGGTTACCTAGGTACTAAAACTCTTACGTTCATATTTTTCTCCTACAACGAAAACGGAAACGTTTTATGTCACCAAGATGTCCTTGATATAGATTTTAATTAATAAAAGACAATCAGACATGCAATAACAAACTCTCTAAGAAATCATCACCATATCAGCATTCAGCCCGTGACAGTACGGTGCAGCGGTGCTTACCACGGATGCCACGCCACGGTAGAATCCACTAATACATTACACTGATGCACTTTAATCATTATGTGGTACTTCTGAGGATCTTCATCCGTTTTTTGTGTTATACCTATACCGTCCCACTGCTGGACAAAGGCTTTCCTCAAGTCCGTCCAGGAAATCTTTTCAATGGGACGTTATACAAATATAAACAAGAATCAAACAACCCTGCTACTCTGCGATATTTCACTATTGGTCAAGGAGTGTTTGGTCGTTTTTGGTATTGAATGGCATTAAGTGTAGCGTACAAAACAACTATGATTGTGGCGGTGGCCTGGCCACTCGTGGTTCACTCGTCCGTCGCTCTTGTCCTGCAGACTGCACGATAACTTTCTGATATAATAAACAACCACTAAGTATAATGACCCGTAATCTATTATCAACTGTAGACGGAGCCCAGATAGTACACACGGCTACACATCAAGCTATAAATAACCAGTATAAGCTGACTTCTGATTGTACGAAAAACCTATACAATGCGAGGTCAGCTAAAACTGGAAATGTATAGCCGTGTGTATATGTAGATGACAGAGTCGAGTTCACATTGTTATAGTTCACAACTCAATAATATTATTAGGTATGACTGTCGTAGTACAGAACGTAGTAATTATAATAACTTTATAAGGAATACATAATTATGCATAGGTACACAACCTACTGACTGGCATTACGGCTCCAACAAAATCAAATCAAAAATTTAGTTTCAACATAATCCTACCAAAAATGGCGTACACAAATTTATAAATTTTATTTAATTCCTAACGACCCGCCCTCAGTCACTAGAGCTCCACACGGGTGTAATCTATTATGACGAGTTTTGTGTGCTACTTATATTTATTATTATTATTCAATGTACTTATTAGGTACTACGATAACTAAAACCTAAAACATTGTTTAGGTTTAATAACCAGTCTTCCCTAGGCAGCATAAGCGTAATCATCAGGTACTCGATGTTGTGGTCCTAGGTTGTGCTGGTTTCCTCTGTTTTCCTTCATCAGTGACAAATGTCAGAATTAAGCTGAAAAAAAAAACCGGACAAGAGCGAGTCGGACTCGAGCACTGAGGGTTCCGTACCATCTTATGTTTTTAAATTTTCATCGGTGATTCGTCAGAGAATTTTAACACTGCACGGTGCGGTGTAGAATATTCCAGTTTTAGGTCAGCGCTATCTCTTGACCGATAGTGAAACTAATGTAACTTTTGTTGATGATTTCTGAAAAAGTGTGCTATTTAGAGACATCGTTTTATTTTCCTGTAATCTTTACATAAACTTACATCACAGAATAATTTCAGATTTTTCTCTATGCAAGCTTCAGTGATAAGAGGGGAACCAGAACCCCTTTCAGTCCCAGTTGCAAAAAAAAATGTTTCTTTCTTATTTGCAAAATAGTTGGGCAAACGTCATCTAAAACTATTCTAAACAGACGGACAGACAGACAGACAGACTGAGTCGCACCAAAAGGGTTCCTTCTTACCATTTTGGTAAGGAACCATAAAAACGTATGCGGTATCTACTTATTCCTTATTCTGTTCAGTGTGCATCTAAGGGCAGATTTTTCAGTTAAGTGTCAGATTTACTTACTGAGAACTTTTTTCTGAAGATCAATTATTTTTTTTATAGATAAAAGTTGTCTGAAAATTAAAAATACTTTTCTATAAAAAAAAACCGACTTCCAAAAAAATACTAATAAGTGAACACTAACTTTAATTTCGAAAGTCGGTGTCTTTGGTTCAGCATTTTCGTTTTTTGACTCCGATTTCCGGAATTAAAGTTGTTTTTCACTTTGTAGATTTTTTTTTGTATTCGTTTGTTGTTTTTTTTGAAAAAAGTTTTGGTGTTTCACTTTTTAGTGGTACATACCTACCCCACACAAATTCATATAACACTACATGCTATGTAAATATCAGTAACAGAAAGTTGTTAAAACATAATCAATGTATTTTATGAACTAAGTGGAAAAATTTCGTAATATTGAATCTTACTCAAAAACTACAAAAGCAAAGTTAATATTTATACCTATGGGACCACCCCTGAGGCTTACCTTATCCAGTGAAAAAGAATTTTGCAAATCGGCTTTTAAATATCGGAGTTCTGAAATGAGGTAACAAACAAAAAAAAAACATCGAATTGAGAACCCTCCTCCCTTTTTGAAGTTGGTTAAAAATCGGCCCTAAATCTATATACATAATAATAAAGCTGAAGAGTTTGTTTGTTTGTTTGAACTCGCTAATCTTTAAAACTTTGGGTCGGATTTGAAAATTTCCGTTTGCATTTGATAGCCCAATTCTGTAGGAAGGCAGAATAGCCTGTAGCTATTTAACATTACGCCATGACCCATAGGAGCCGAGCAAAAAGAAAAAAGTGAAAGAACGCTAAGCGAAAACGAAGTGATAGCGCGAGCGAACAAGAAATATCACGCGGACGTAGTCGCGGGCAGAGCTAGTCAATCAAAATATTCTTGACTAGACTGATGGACAATTAGTCGAGTATTTTCTTTCTTACAGTTATGTAACCCAAGTTGGTTAATAAATTACTTTTACCCAAAAAATAAACTAATTAAGTTTCTACATATTTTCTTCTAATTAACAAGAAGAAAATAATAATATTTAATTTAATTGAAAGTTTTTTTTCGCAAAAAATTCTGCAATATAAATAATATGTTAGATTTGTGCGTTAGTCTTTATTTACCTAGGTAATGTGTTGTCGTGAGTGAGCTTGTCAAGACGCGCGCCCGCGCCTCCGCGGCCCGCCGCGAAGCGCTCTCCCGGGAGGAGCGACGCCTGTAAAAGACATCAACGGCAATGCGCGCGGCACCCGTTGCCGTCCGCCATAGACTACAGTACGTGTTACTTGTTCGAATGCTATTTCGAATGATAATCAATCCGTGGCATAGTTAGCGGAGCATGCGAACTAAGTTGTTATAAATTAAATAAATACGATTACAATGAATTCTCAAAAATGAACAGCGGCAAGTATTTAGACTTGATAATCGCGGTCACGTGATGAGAAACCGACGCTAAGCTATTATTATGTAAATAGTAGTTAGTTTCATAACAACATTAACCTTATTATGAAGAACTTCCGCTAGCCGAAGGTGGCTAATTTTCTAATCTAATGATTGAGCATCTGATTAAGCATTATCTTTTCAAACACCTTGCTGAAAACCGGCAACACGGATACGGGTCTATAATTATTAGTGTCTTTACTGTCCCCGGATTTGTAAAGTGGTATTACCTTACTGTATTTCATTAAATCGGGGAAGACTCCTTGATCCACATATGAATTAAATACTAAGGCTAAGTAAGGCGCAATAGTCTCAATTATGGAGGTACAGACCTTAATGGACATTCCCCAAAGATCTTCGGTCAATTTGATCTTAATTTGCTTGAAAGCTTTAATTACTGTTATGGGGTTAATATGCCTAAAGTTAAATTCAATCGGGAAGGCTGAAACGTTCGCCCTTACTAAATCAAAAGCGAGCGAGGGCGAGGAATTTAAGGTTTCAGTTGTTTTGAGTGGGATACTAGTAAAGAAATTTACAAATTCTTGAGCAACATTTTTGCTATCGCAAATGAGACCACTTGACGTCTGCAGTGTGTAATCAGAATTATGTTTTTTGTTACTGTTCGTTTCGTTATTAATAATTTTCCAAACCTTTTTTATTTTATTGTCTGCTGATTTAACCTTGTTGCTAATGTATAAGGCTTTAGCTGCCTTACAAGCGTTCTAGAGTAAGTAGCAACATATTTAGTAAAAGTATCTGTGTTAATATAAGCTTAAGTCCATACAGCTCGAAAAGTCTTTCCCTACTTTTCCTAAGTCCTTTAGTTGCCCAGTCACAAAATAAAAACTTAGGGCTGATACTTTTAGTGATTTTCTCAAAATAATTATTGAACTCAGTTTGTACAATCGAAAATAATTCTGTATACAAAATAATAACATTGTTCACTGTCAAGTTCTGATTACATAATTTACAAATTAATCTGCTATTGAATTTATTTAAATTAACAGATGTTATTGGTCTGGATTGGATCTGCACTTTTTGTATTGGCATGCTGGACTCAAAGGTTACAGTTTGACCACTGTGATCAGAAGGGAGATAATTAACAATGGCTTTATCTAAATAGTCGCAGCAACAAAAAACATTATCGATACATGTAGCAGTAGTCGTAGTTGTTCGGGTTGGTTCTACAAACACATTTGACAAATTAAATGATTTAAACAAATTTAATAATCTACTGGTATTTACATTATTTTCTAAAATGTTAATATTAAAGTCACCACAGATAATTACTGCCTTATTACCAGTTGCAAGCTTTGCCAACACATCTTCCATTACTGACTCAAATATAGAATAGTTTTGATAATTTGGGGGTCTGTAAACGCACACTATAACATGCTTATCTAGCTCAACACAAGACAGTTCAATGTTATGTTCAACCGATAGATCAAGTATGTCTTTACGAGGTTTGTATTTAATACAACTTTTAATTAGGATTAATGAACCACCACGCAGCATTGAATTTCGATTAAAACAACTGGCCACACTATAATTGTCATCGTTAATTAACATTTCTGAATCTTTTAACCAATGCTCAGTTATACAAATAATGTCAAACATTGTTTTTTCTAAAAACAACTCAATTTCCAATTGTTTGGAAGAAAAACCTTGAATATTTTGATGAAATAATTTCAAGGATTTCTGCTTAGCCCCTTTTCTACAGTTCACAATTTTAGTGCTAGAAAATACCTTTTTGTTATTAAGTGTAACTATACTGTTAGTGGTACCTTCTGTTGTCTTACAAACTAGTTTAAACTATCAGAGCTAACCACATTAACATTAGTACTATTACTAATTGTGGTGCTAATTAAGGATGACTTCGACATACTAATTATGTCTGAGTTAATATTAAATGCTAATAGCCTAGCTATTTGACGTCTAAAACTAATGGGCAGATACACAGTATCGCTATTCGACCTTAGCTTATCAACAAAAATGTTGGTATCAAAAAATATAAACTTGTCACTATAGTGACTAACTATGAAATGCATGTAATTATTTAACATGTGAATGTAGTTGTTTTGTCTGTTTGACAAGTGCTCAAAATATGGAAAAGCACACAAAATTATTTTCTTGCAATTTTACTTTAATAGGTTGGTGACACTATCAGTGATATCATCTTTTTTAACATTTAAATTATTACTTATAAGCACAGTAATAATGGCATTAGGATCATATTCATTCCTAGTTATTGAAGACATTATTTGTTTGTAGGAAGTCTAAGGCATGCAAAAGTTTTGAGAAGAATGACACAGGTTGTTGCTAAGTAATTTACCTAACCCTTTTCCAAAACGATCAGAAAACATAATGGAGCAGTAACAATCTTTAAATGATAAATGATAAATGATTTTTATTTTGTAAGTAGGTTTGCACAAACACTTTTACACGTCATTCATATTTTTTATAAAACTAGATGAGGTCGGCGTTTCCTATCTGACTACTCTGAGAAGAAAGGCCGAAACAAACTCAGAGGTCACAGTCTTTTTTAAAGTCCAGACATAATCTTGGTCAGGTTATATGAAGACCATGTAGATCGATGTCTGAGATGGTCTTTTGAGGAAAGAACCACACAGATTGAGAGGACCTGTCCAGTCAGTGCAAGCATTTGTCAGAAATCGTGCAGCTCAACTCAAAACTTAAGGAGCTCAACGATTCGACGAACAATACCAAAGAAAGGACATTTGGGTAGGCCACATAAATTACTCAAACTGCCAGACCTAGAAAAAAAACTAACAGAACAAAGAGAATAATAAAAATTAAACAAAAAAATAATCATAAAATGACCCACATTGTCTTCACGTGCACAATAATTAAAATAATATAATACTTTACAAAGTAAGCAAATGTCAATGTTTATATAAAATTCATTAATTAATGTCAATGTGTATATAGAAAAAAAAAAAAAAAAAAAAACATTCAAAATCTAAAAATTGGAAACAACTCAATCCCAAGCCTTTTTGTTCTCAATATAATCCTTAACAGTATAAAAGGCTTTCTGGCTTTACTACTACAAGGGAGAGAACTAGCTTCAATCTGAACTACTTGCACTGGAGCTTGTTCAATATCTGGTGTATCTTGATGTGGAATAAATACCTGGAGGCCTACCATGATCTATTTAAAAACGATTCAAAAGCAAGACATTTCAGTTTAGGTTCTTAAACTGCATCGTTCACAGTCGTACCATGAAGTCCAATACGCTCAGCGGCATTTGAATCGTTGAAAGTGAATGAGCGTTAAGAGCTCGTGGTAGGTATCCAGATGGCATGGCCTAAATTGAATCGTTAAACTGACGTCATGGTACGAATTAGCAGAACAGTTCAGTTTAGGTCCTAAAGTGGATCGCGTTAAGAGCTCGTGGTAGGTATGCTGAGCACTTCTTGACTGGGACGGGTCCTCCGTTGCCTCAGTTTGGAGAGTGTCAAGATTGGAATTCCTTTGCAATGAACAATGAGGGTTGCTGAAAGTCAGCGGGTCCACTTTTTCTGCATTGGAATTGCACATGTCCACTAACACATTTGCTGCAAGGATATGCTCCTGAATTTGTTTTTCAGATCGTACATACTTAGTATAAAGTGAGTGTATTGACTCTTCAAGTACCTGAATTTCAGACTGTAAGCTTTGAGTGTCAATCTCATAAATGTTCTTACTGTCTTCTAATTTAATTTGATAGTTATTTAATTTATTTAGAAGAAACACACGTTCTTTTCTTAGTTTAATGTTATTAGAGCTGTGTTTTTGTTGTTTCCTAAATTTATTGCATTTTTTTATGATTTAATTTAGTTTTGCATATTTTTTTATTTTATTTTGACTTACTTTATAACTACTATTATTATGTTTCAAAATGGAATCTTCAGTAAGGTCTATTGTTATTAAGGAATGAGGGTTGCAATTAGTGTTTAAGAATTCATTGTACAAGTTATTGGATTCCTTAACCTGAGTAAGTACAATCTTTTAGTATCTGTAATTTATTAATTCGAATATTTGCATGAATATATATATAATTTTCTTGTAGAATACACAAAATATAATTTTCTCGTAGAAACCTCAAAATATAATTTTCTTGTAGAATACTCAAAATATAATTTTCGTGTAGAATACTCAAAATATAATTTTCGTGTAGAATACTCAAAAGCGGTTAAATGCTTGGGTTCTGTTCGATGGGCTTGTTTGTTCAGCCGGCATGCGAAGGTTGTCGCTGCCCTCGCCGCTACGCTCGATACTCATTGATTGGGCAGGTTTTACATAAGTGGAACACAGCTCTTGCAACACGCGCGTTCCTTATGGTCGATTAGTTAAACCTGAAACTACTCGATAAGAGGGATGCAGATTGCAGGGTCTCAGAATATCCGTGAAATTCTGAGGTAGCCTGATCAAACGAGTACCTAAAAGGTTGCCTAAGTTAAAGAGAAACCTAGATAAAATTGGATAAGAAAGATTTTAAAACAGAAGAAGAACTAGCAGGGGATCGAGGAGGGAGGGGGGGTTGGAGGGGGGGGGACTCGGGATCAGACCGGAATAAATCGTTAAAAGCACAGCGGCAACGTGGTCGAAAGCGGCATCTTTACGCAAATTTGACAGTTGTATTGTAACGCACGATGTTGAGATGATATTAGCGTATTATTAATAGTCAACATTGATGTTGTGTGCGCTGATCGCTGATGTTTATTGACACGTGCGGCAATGCGGGTGGAGCGGCGACGCGCGCCGTCGCGTCGTGGTGGCGATGGCGCAGCGGCTCGCGCGCACTATAATGTAGTGGTAACCGGTAAACCACCGAAGATGAACAAATACTCTTATTATTATTATTGTTGTCTTAACAAATATTATTTCAAAAATATTCACGCGCTAGTGAAGCTCATGCTAAATAAGCCAAAAAATTAAGGCAGTACCATGAGACATGAGTGGGCAAGTGAGTAAAATTGATAATACAACATAAGACATACTTACACGTACTAGTAGGCTCTCACATATTGGTGCGGTGCCTAAGTAGGTACCTACCTACCAGTCATGAAAAAATTTAATCTATAAGTTGCGATCGTAAGGCAAGTGTAGGTACCTATCTACTTTTTTTATTGAAGTCAAGGTAGGTACCTATATTATTAATTTATTATGGCTATTAGTCGTTGTGTAGTGCAGAGCTTATGTGCTGATCGCCTTATGCCCGGTTTCTGAGGTACATTTGTCGGTGGTTTATCTATTCATTAGCGCTATTGGTTCGATAACTTGTGAAAGTGCGTTTCCGAACACCGCAATGTAAGATAAACTCCGTTTAAACTCAAGTTAACTTAACTGACCAATGTGCGCCGTTTATCGGTTCCATAACTATATTTGACGTTTAATTTCATAGCAAACTACACATCAACAACGTGTATTATGAATTAAATTGCCTGTGAAAGCTAAATAAAATTATTTAATAGAGAATACAATGAGTGTTAGCATCATGAATACAGAAAATAATCTGTGACAGAAGTTTCGTCCTTTTTTTTCTGTCGATGAGGTATAGTCAAATTCATTAGCCACTTCGATAATAAGCATCATTACTCTTTCAGTAAAATTTTTACTACGTTTTCTAGATTTCATTATGCTATTTTACAAAATAATGCTTAATACACTAACGATTGGAAAGATAAATAGACTTTTAACTTAAAATGAAACGGCAAAGCAAAAATAATACCACACGAAACAAAAACAATGAAGTGTAAAGGTCTCTTAAAAAAAATACAATGACGTCGTTCACACATCTGCCGAAATCTGCCCCTAAACAACATTTTTTTATGCGAACTCGTATACAGACCCATCTAGCGGCAACTAAGGAACTACTTATCGGTTTCATAGTTATTGAATGGTTTATTGGGTATCCAGAAACGCAATGACAGTTAACCGACGTTTATCTTATGCATAACTTTATTGAACCAATAACTAATGAGAGTTTATCTCTGGACTTCAGAAACCGGGCATTAGTGTTGCCAACAACGTGGCCGGCGCGGGCGCACAGATGCGCGGTTGCTCTGGCAACTGATATTCACTATCGCATCGCAGGACTTTGCGGTTTCTTCAGTTTCCCGGATTCCGCTTAGCGTGTGTCTATTCGTGTAATGGTATCGATGACCGAAGTGTTATTTCGCAGCTTAGTGCATAACTCTGCATAAGCACCTATTTTTAACCGACTTCTAAAAAAGGAGGAGGTTCTCAATTCGGATGTTTGTATGTTTTTTTTTATGTTTGTTCGCGCATAACTCCGTCGCTTGCCAACCGATTTGAAAAAGAATGTTATTTTGTTGGAAAGGGTATACTTCCCAAATGGTCCCATGAAAATTTTATCGAAATCGGACAAGCGGTGTTTGAAAAATCAACAAAAATCTAAAAATGTATCTACATTGTCTACATTAACGATCTTTTCGTTTACGGCCATCGGAACTACTTAATGATAAATATTTCACGGGTTGCGATTCGATTACTTTAATATGGTTTATGGTTTGGTGGGTGGGTATGGTTGGTTGGTTGGTATGGCAATTTATAAAAAAATTTATAACAAGTTGCCATAGCCGGTTACAGAACTTAGCGATGGAAAGTTTAAAACCCTCATCAAACGTGTCCTTATCAAAAAAGCATATTTTAAGATTAAAGACTACGTTGAAGACAAGGTAGTCTGGCAATAATTCCGTCTGCACATGTGGCTTCCCTGGCTCCTCATAACGGCATAACTACATAAAAATGTCTATTAATTTTTAAAAGTTATTTTTCACTTTGTAGTGTTTTTTTTGTCATATAAAATGTTGCCAAGACGAGACCACATAATTATGGCTTGCACTGTCAAAAAGTTATCAGATCCCATGTAGAGCCAAGCTTCTAACTCTACACGCCCTAATTTCACAAACTACACCTCAGTCAAAATATGTGGCTTGGCCGTTTCATTACCATCACATGGGCGTAAGGTGAAAAATGTATTCACTGTTCATTACTTTTCTGTTATACAATAGTTCTTGTGGCAACATTTTACATGAAATTGTTTTTGGTGGGATTTCACATCTTTTTGTAAGTTGGCTAAGAAAAAAAGTATTTCGTTGGGGTGTATTACAAAAAATTCTGAAATATGTATTTTATTATTTATAACAAGGAGCCCCTATATCAATTTTGAGACATCTAGCATCAAAATTTGTGAAAGTCTCATACAAACTTCCATCCCCTAGTTTATGGGGTTGGGGGGTAAAAGTTCCAAGTTTAATTTTTTGTTAAGTTTGTGTATTAATACTAGCTTACATACCAAATTTCAGCTTTCTAGAACGTCTGGAAGTACCGTAGGAGTTTTAATGATCATCAGTCAGTGACGAAATCGGGGTTTTTTAGATATCAATAAAATCTAAAGTATAATGCAATTGAAACTTTGTATGTTTAATAAGTTCACTATTGACATAATATCCCGAGGATTTTGTTTATCTGGGATAATTCAAACCCATGTTATGAGGGTTCAATAACACAACGAAGCGCTTCGAGGAAAGGTATGTAGTGCCCTTGCGCAGTTTCGCTTCGCTTGGCTCGTCTCGTAATTTTTCTAAGACGAGCTAAGAAACTGACGTCTGTTTCAATTAGGAACTTGAATACTGGTTGGCTAATCTAAGAGTCTATTCATAACACTTATATACTGATAGGTCAGAACATGGTTCGAATGTAGCTGATAACCAAAGAGCTCATCCATCAGTGCATAAAGTTAATATTATCATCAAATCGGCCGTTTATACTCATCGTCTTTGTTCGCGATGTACCTAAAATAAGCTGGGTTTTAGTCATAACCCGGATAACAGCTGGGATGATTAAGAAATTGAAGTTTCGAATAATATCCTAGAATTAATAATATCCTAGAAATTTCGCAAAGTTTCGTTGTTTTTCAATAATCCTGCGACATGCAGTACTTGTAGGTATAATGTATGCGTAGGTCCTCACCTAAATGCTAACAGAACCGTTACCTAGGTTAAATAATTGTTAGTCTTTCTTTCCACCAGCCTAAACATTACGTACGTACGTTATGTTATGTGAGTACCTATGTGCCTTCTAAAGTGCTAATGTAGGCATACAACGTGTAGGTAATTTAAATAACTAATCTTCAGACAATACAATAATCTAACACTAAAATATTCATATTATGTACAAGTAGGTACATGAAAAAAAAAAAACCTCAGACCCAACTACATTTTAAGGCGACTACATGACCTAAACCGTGGTCACTATCGGACTGCATAGAAAAGAAAGAGAAGCGCGATGACACAACGCTGGTAATGTATTGCAAAATATGAAACAATCATCTATTGTTGATTTATCAAACACCAAACAAATAAAAACCGTATACTAAAATTCGGGGAATTAAATTGTCTTTTATATGGTGAAAGTTTTATGAAAATACACCCGATAGTGTTTGCGTGATTATCGTTTTTATGTCCGCGGTAGACATTACTTTACAAATTAATTACACTATGTTAAAAAAATACAATTAGAAATATTCACATATCAAATTACGAAGATTAATTTTTTTCAAAGAAATCAGTCCGGTCGATTAGACGTGATGTTGAATTTAAAATCATTAGAAGTCGTATATCTGCGCCTTAATACAATAAATTGAAATGTAAAGTCATTATTTGTTTTCCTATAATATTATTGTAGAAGACATTTGTAATTTGGGTTTGGCCTTGTTCTTATGTAGTCATCATCATCATCAGCAGCCTATAGCAGTCCACTGCTGGACATAGGCCTCTCCCATTGCACGCCATTCAGCTCGATTTTCGGCAACTCTCATCCAGCTGCTACCAGCCATCCTGCGAAGATCGTCGCTCCACCTAGCCTGAGGGCGTCCCACCCTACGTTTACCGATTCGCGGTCTCCACTCAAGAACACGTCTACTCCAACGGTTATCGGTTCTACGGCTAATATGGCCGGCCCATTGCCACTTCAGCGTGCTTATTCTGTGAGCTATGTCGACAACTCTGGTTCTCTGCCGGATCACCTCGTTGCGGATTCGATCCCTCAGAGAGACTCCAAGCATAGCCCGTTCCATAGCTCGCTGAGCGACCTTGAATTTATGGACCAGCCGTACCGTGAGTGTCCACGTTTCGGCTCCGTAAGTCATAACTGGCAGGACGCACTGATTGAAGACCTTAGTCTTTAGGCTCTGTGGAATACGCGACGAGAAGACTCGACGGAGCTTCCCAAACGCTGCCCAGCCCAGCTGAATTCTTCTGTTAGCCTCCCTCTCAAAGTTGTTCTTACCAAACTGCAGAGTTTGCCCGAGGTAAACGTATTCTTGAACAGCCTTGAGAGCACCGCCATTGACAGCAATCGGCAAATCAGCAATTAAGCAAATCTTATGTAGTACTTCATGTCTATTCTATCAAAATTATTTTACTAAAGTATTAGTTAGTTCAGTCTCTGTTAAAATTCATAATACCTACATGATCAACCTATAAAACGTCAGAAGCTTCTAAAAGTTCACGGTTCCAATTGATCGTTTCCTATTGAGAAGTGGCAAGTTATTCTTTTACCAATAATTGGCTATAACAATACATCATATCCATAAATGCCCTTAATGATAAGTTAAAGTTAAATTGTAGGTATAATGTCAATCAATGGAAAGATAAGTTCTTTAACCGACTTAAAGTCAGTTGTCAAATTGATGCAACTTCTAATAAACTCTCGATTTTGAAGAAACTAGACTAAGGATTTGATTTATCTAATACATAAAATTCTCGTGTCACAGTTTTCGTTGCCATACTCCTCCGAAACGGCTTGACCGATTTTGATGACATTTTTTGTGCTTATCCGGTATCTATGAGAATCGGCCAACATTTATTTTTCATCCCCCTAAATCGAAACTTACGCGGGTGAAACCGCGGGGCGCAGCTAGTATATTATAAATATAATATATTTATAAATTTATTGTGTAATGCCACATTTATAATGTGTCCACGACACACTTTCGTTAGATAAAGCTCATAAAATTAAAAAAAATGTCGCCACATCAGCAGAATGCTCCGCGGGAAGCAGGGGTCAGAGGATGATCCATGATCCTGCTCGATTAAATCGGGCAAGATCTGTATTTGTAAAGTGTATTTTTTATGACTTAGAATGCTATCAGACAGTAAATCAGTAGGTAAACTTCTTCGGCTGAGCTTCTTTTTCCTTCTTAACGACGAGAAAAGCTCTAGAAATAAGGAAGTAGATCACATTATACTTTCAGACATCTTGTATACTTACGGGATATTGTGCAAGTAGTTTTCGTCCATATCCTGTGACACTCTGCAAGTAGCTCCCCATTAGTAAAATAATTTTCGGAATCGGCTCCAATTGCTAAGTTCTCTCGTAGTTCCTCTCTTCGTCAGGAAGTGCCTACTGTAGTTTTAGCGTACCTACCCCTTTGCAAAAAGACTGAGTATAACACGTCAGTTTTTTCTCCAGCCGTTTTGTAGGCACTCGTTATTCGATTTCGTGGGCTGTATATCCAGCAAGATAAAAAAAATATGGTTAGAGTTAGTCGTGTATATAAATCGAGGTTTTGAAAAATACAGTTTGCGGATAACGGTCACTCTCGCATACGAGAGTATTCATAACGGGCGGCGGAGGCTTCGGACGCTTGCGCAGCGGGGCAGGGGGTAAGCTTGATATAAAGGTCAGGCGGCCTGCACCTGCGGCGCGCATTGTTGGACCATTTATCACAATCGCCACTACCACATTACCTATATAAATAATATTTCATCGACGAAGCTCACCGCTCCGCACGCATTTGGAAGTCGCGCATAACACAATTCGAACGTACTACGGTACGGTACCTGTAATAGTACTATATTGATATTGTTCTTAAATTAAACCCTAAGGGGGTTTCGTTTGCATAATAAATTATTCCTTATTTTTAACCGACTTCCAAAAAGGAGGAGGTTTTATGTTCGACTTTATGTTTTTTTGAATTTTATTTAAAAAAAAAAAAAAAATATTTTGTTCACTGATTTCTCCGTCAATTGTGGACTGATTTTAAAATAGTTTTTTTTTTGTTTGAAAGGGTATACTTTCGAGGTGGTCCCATTGTCCTCAAGTTGGAATCTGATGAGAGGATCCCATGAAAATCGAGGGAAACCCTCAAATTTTATAGGCAAACCTATAGCGATTTGGATATTTTTTTAGATTAACTTGAGTATTTGCTCTCGGAAATCATCATTTGGTAAAGTGGAGCTGATGATGAAGACCATAGACGGCCATCGGAACTACTTAATGATAAATATTTAACGGGTTGCGATTCGATTACTTTAATATGGTTGCTAAGCAATTTATGCTCGTCACAACGCGTATGGTGAGCGGTTGTTGAGGAGTTCGCCTGGTTCTTACCAGGAGAACTCCTTAACAATTAACGTCCCAGCATCGGGAAAAGCAATATTTTGTAAAAGGTGATGAGCAGTTGACGCTAGGCTATTGTAACTTAGATAAATTACAAAGTCTCCCACTAAAAAGTAAAAAAAAAAAACTTTTTTACAAAAAAAAAAAAACAACCGTCTTCAAAAAAAAACTACAACTTTAATTTCGGAAGTAGGTGTCATTAAACGAAAGTGCAGGACCAACGACACCGACTTCCGAAATTAAAGTTGTTTATCACTTTGTAGTTTTATTTTGGAAGTCGTTTATTTTTTTTGTAAAAAAGTTTTTTTATTATTACCATTTAAATTCATCACAATTCATGTGGGGTCAGCCCTCCTAGTACTTTTGCGCCACACATGACTATTTCAATCATATGGTAATCATCTCGCCTTACATGTCCGTACCAGCGCTAGCGGTTTTCAATAAGTTTTTCGTGTATCTTAAGCCGCGAACAGATTTGCGAAACGTAGCATGCAATGTAACATGAAAGGAGCATTTCATAAGTGTGGACGCAGGGCGCGCACGAACCGAGCATGTACGTACTCACATCTGTTCCCGCCATGCGCGCGGCGAACATAGCTCAGTCTGTCGAGAACGCGCCTTCCGCAGTACAGACACACACAACCCGTCTACATTGACGCTCCGTGCACACTGCGCGCCCCTTTGTGTTCGGCGAAAAAACCGACAAATGGCGGATCGCGGCGCGCACGAGTTGAAATGCTCTGTTAGTGCGCGTATTGAGCACGGTTCGTGCGCGCAAGCCGTCCACACTGGGAATTCTGTTACATTGCATGATACATTGCGATAATGTGGACGGCAAAGCAAACTCTTTCATTTCATGATACGTTTCACCAGTCTGTACGCGGCATTAGCGATTTTAAAAGTACCACGAATATATTCGTTTCTTATTTTATCCATTTTCGAAACTTTACCAGATCAGTGTATCATTTTTATCTGTGTAGTGTGAACTTCTGTTCACCCGTCTTCCTCATCGGCCAGCACTCAGATCCATATAGTAGAGGTGGCCTTACTGTCCTTATGTATACGTTGCCCTTGACTTGCTTGTTGTATGCTGATACGGGAGTCGCATAGGATGCCAGACGATCTCTATTTCAATCAGGCTGCCTGAATTATGTTGTGAATGTCTCTCTCTATGACAGGCTTTTGAAGCTACAAGTACATTGGGTCTGAGATACATGAACTCTTCAACTCTGTTTAGACGTAGAGGTAGTATCGAAGGATGTCGTTGGTATGACACCCACATTAGCTCCGGAAAAGTCGCAATACATAAATTCAGTCTTCTGTGTGCTGACTCTCCACCCTCTCCTCTCCAAGGACTCCTGCCATGCCGTCACCGATTGCAATTTTGCCATCGATTAGGCTATAAAGACCACATCATCGGCTTATATAGTAGTGACCTTAATGTTGATTTTTGTTAGTTTGAAATGATATAGTCCATTACCAGGTTGAATAGTAGAAGGCTCACGGTAGAGCCCTGATGAACACCTACTCTGACCTCAAATGTTTTACTCGTTCCTGCTGGGCTGACCACTCTTGTAGATATATTAAGGTACAGATCTTTAAGGAGCTCGATATAATACTCCGGCAAGATATAATACTCGATATAAGTCTGACAACCAGTCTTACCAAGGGCTATCGTATTACCCAGTAACTGGGTTGTGGAGGTCAGATAGGTAGTCGCTCCATGTAAAATACTGGTATTCAGCTGCATCCGGTTAGACTGGAAGCCGACCCCAACATAGTTGGGAAAAGGCTAGGCAGATGATGATATAATACTCCGGCACGGCAGCACTAGTTGTGCTCTCAGTGCTTGCCAGATAAGCTATCACGGAACTCTGTCTATGAAAACCATGTGGAGGTATTGTTTGGGAGACAAAATTTTTCCTAAAGTATTTACACTGAGTGAATTCCGTCTGTACTGCTCACACCGCTGGTAAATCCGCATTGGTTCGCTGTTATATTTGTTAGCCTTTTTACGAGGATACTTTCTCTATCTTAAGGGCGTGAGAGGTTAGCTTGATTCCTCTATAATTTCCACAGTTAGCAACATCCCCTTTATACTTTTAAAAAGGTATCAGTTTACTGGTTCTCCTTAAAAATAAAAACTGTTCACATGTTACAACCTACAGTTTTGTGTCAAAGAAGCCGCCTGAGCGAGACGGTTTGTATGATCCTTTGTCATGAACCTGCTTTGTCGCGTGCCGCCAAACAAACTTTTACCGAAAGAAACCTACGCTACGTCAACGACCTGATGTTGGTATCAGCTGATATTGTTTTGTAGGCATAGTGATCCGAATTTCAGACCTAATTCTGTTTATCAAGAAACAATTGTGATACAAACAAACGTGAACAAATGTGATATGCTTTGGGATTGCCAAAAGCACATCACATAAAAAAAAACTACATAACGACTCCAGGTAGCAGTTCATTAAACTTCGGCGATCGTGCTTCACATGTCCACCTCCCACACATTTACACAATTGACACCTTTTCACTAAATTTGCATGTACTCTTTGCAGCGCACTTGTGTCCGATTTAAGTGAGTTCCTCGATTTCCACGTTGCGCTCTCGTGGTCTTCCAGCATCAGCGGCCTGCGACTCGTGCCCACGAACACTGCCTGTGGTGTACACACGGTTATGCAGGCGTTGGAATGCACACTCCGAAGGTACTGTCACACCTGGCCTATTAGCGAAGTGTACCTCATACGTTCTACGCGCAGCTGCATAATTCCAGAATGGAATACGACATAGTTCGCGAAACGATAGCGGCACGTGATACGTACGGACGTCCGGTCGAATGCTATTTCCATGAAAGACTGGCAACAACAAGTAGCGCGTCGGTAGGCAACCAGTCGGCGACATCAAAGAGTCGGCGACTAGTTCAAAGAGTGCCTATAACGTGTTAGTGTAATTTGTGTTCTTTGTAATTTGTTTGTGACATAAATATGAATGTTGAATATCTTCCCTTGGACAGGCAACCGCTGCAGAAATACAATTTTTACAAGGGAAACTGATTGGCCAGAACTTCTCACGCATGAACAATCTGAAGAAGCCCTATCTTTGTTCTATGCCAAACTAGATGAGATTATTAAGTTACACACACCTTTGGCTAGTTCTAAATCATCCACTTTTCCAGTCTGGTTCTCACGTCCCTTGATCAGTACATTTAAAAAGAAACAGAAAGCCTGCATGGGTCAAGTGGAAGAAGTATAAAAATATATCTGATTATGAAACATTCACAACACATAGAACTAGTTTTAGGGAAACATGCGGTAAATGTTTTTCTGCGTACATTAACTCTGTAGAAACTAGCTTACACACTAATGTTAAACCCTTCTGGACATACGTAGCAAACCGAAAAGACAAACCATGCATCCCAGCAAAAGTTCACTACAAAGACACCCAATCCAGTGAACCAGAAGTAATCTGTAATATGTTTTCGGACTTTTTCCACTCAGTTTACGAACCCATCTCACCGCTCTTATCTCAATGGCAGCCGCCTGCAGCAACTTCCTCAGCATTAGCTGAGGAAGTTGCTGCAGGCGGCTTGCTTGTTGTTGCTTGCTTGCTTGTTGTTGTTTTGCTGTTGTTGCTGTTGTTCTTGTTGTTTGTTTGTCATTAGACATCATTACCAACCTGCACTTTGATGAACATAAGATCCTTAAAGAACTTAAGTCTCTGGATCCTTCCAAAGGTCCAGGGCCTGACGACATACCAGCATATTTTCTACGGTACACTGCTGCTCGCATCTGCAAACCGCTGACTATAATTTATAATAAGTGCGTTACTGAGGGAGTGTTTCCAACTGAGTGGAAACGGGCAAACATCACACCTGTTCACAAGGGTGGCACCAAAGGTAATGTGGAGAAGTATCGTCCAATTTATATTCTCTCCACCTTGTCAAAGGTTTTTGAAAGACTCGTTCATAATGAGATATACCCATCGCTGCACAATTCCATTATACAGCAGCAACACGGCTTTGTCAAACAGCGATCGACTACCACAAACCTTCTGTCCTTTTCCAACTTTTTGTTTGATAGCCTCGATAATGGCCTGCAAATAGACGCAGTTTACACATATTTTTGCAAGGCTTTTGACAAGGTGGACATGAACTATTGCTGGATAAAATTGCCTCTTGCGGAATTCGAGGTAACTTGCTGCGGTGGTTTGCGTCTTACATTTCAAACCGCTGCCAGAGGGTGGTAATCAACGGATACAGATCAAGAACTATCAAAGTTACATCCGGTGTTCCTCAAGGATCTATCCTTGGGCCGTTATTATTTAAACTATTTGTTAATGCATAGGTTATTGTTTTCGGAACACACAGTTCCTATTGTATGCAGATGATCTGAAGGTCTACAGGTCTATCAAAACCGTTAACGATTGTATTCTACTACAGCATGACCTGGACAGACTAACAGACTACTGTCATAGAAAAAAACTAAAGCTAAGTATACCAAAATGCAATTACCTTAATTTTTCCAAGAACAAACATATTGTTAAATTCGCGTACACTCTTTGTCACATGCCTCTCTCTAAAGTAAACTCAATTCGCGATCTCGGTGTTATACTCGATTCCAAACTATGCCTTAATTTACATGTCAACAAAATTGTTAATAAAGCTTACCAATTGTATGGCTTTATTATGCGATCTACCTTTGACTTCAAGAGAACTACGTCATATCTTTGTTTGTATAAAGCCCTAGTTCGCTCACAGTTAGAGTATGCAGTGTCAGTATGGAACCCCTTCTACAAAAAATATGCTGAAAGGGTTGAAAAAGTTCAGTACAAATTTTTACGAACATGCACTATAGATGCCATAAATACTAACTACCTTATTCTCAGTTACTCAGCAGGTACAAGCTCCTACCCCTTAGCTCTCGATGAATATACCTTTTTTTTTACTATGGCATCTCGCAGTTCATCCTGTATGAGGATGGCTACTGCTTAACCGGACTTTCCTGTGGATGCCTTAAATTAAGGCCTCCAGCCAGGGCAAACAATAAACTTAAAAACTAAGCGACAGCGCTAAGGGCACCCTCCCACGGGGTTCGGACCTCGGCTTAGGGCGTCGCTGGAAGAGGACAGCAAGGGACAGGCTGGATCGGTATTATTTTGGGGCGAATTTAAAATTACAGGCTCAGCGGCGCGGGCTGGCTCGAGCGAGGGTCGGGGCGGGGATGAATATACCTTGAAGCCGTTATCTTATATAAAATTGTCAGGAATAAATTAAATTGTATAAATTTAAATAACATGATTTGTTACGCTGTACCTAGAACCTTTCACAGGCGACAGGTACGCGCTGGTACTCTTTTTGCAGTGAACTCTTGCCGGACTAATTCTGGCGAGCGCTCACCAGTTCGCCGTATGATTGACTCATTTAATAATACTTTTGTAAATATTGACATCTTTATTTGTCCTATGAGTATATTTAAAAGCCTTACCCGCTCCACTTTATTAAATAAAACCCATGTGTGTACCCTCACTGAAAATCTTCAAACTCACTAAGGTCTTATTTTTATAGATCATGTCGTCATTGTCTAAATTTTAACTTTATATTACCCATTATACAATTGCTACTGAAACTCCTAGCTTACACTTTTTTTCTTTCTTCTAAACTATTATGCCTGTGGACAGCGTTGTGGGTTATGTTATCACCTAAATTGTTTTTGTTAAATTATTTGTAAGTTCTATTATTGTAACTGTTTGCTGTTCCTTTAAATAAAAATTACAAATAAAAGTAATAAAAAAATTGGTAAAAACTTTTTTACAAAAAAAAACAACGGACTTCCAAAATAACTTTTATTTCGGAAGTCGGTGTCGTTGGTTCTGCATTTTCGTTTATTGACACCGACTTCCGAAATAAAAGTTATTTATCACTTTGTAGTTTTTTTTGGAAGTCGGTTGTTTTTTTTTGTAAAAAAGTTTTTATTTTTCACTTTTTAGTGAGAGAGTTTGTAATTTATCTAAGTTACAATAGCCTAACGTCAACTGCTCATCACCTTTTACAAAATATTGCTTTTCCCGATGCTGGGACGTTAATTTTTGAGGAGTTCTCCTGGTAAGAACCTGAAGAACTCCACTCCACCACCACACGCATTGTGACGAGCATAAATTGCTTAGCAACCATATTAAAGTAATCGAATCGCAACCCGTGAAATATTTATCATTGATTAGTTCCGATGGCCGTCTGTAGTCTTCATCATCAGCTCCACTTTACCAAATGATTATTTCCGAGAGCAAATGTTCAAGTTACTCTTAAAAAATATCCAAATCGCTATAGGTTTGCCAATAAAATTTGAGGGTTTCCCTCGATTTCCATGGGATCCTCTCATCAGATTCCAACTTGCTGACAATGGGACCACCTTGGGAGTATACCCTTCAAGTTACTCTAAAAAATATCCAAATCGCTATATGTTTGCCAAAAAAAGTTGAGGGTTTCCCTCGATTTCCATGGGATCCTCTCATCAGATTCCAACTTGCTGACAATGGGACCACCTTGGGAGTATACCCTTTCAAACAAAAAAATAATTTTCGAAATCGATCCACAAATGACGGAGAAATCGGTGAACATACAAAAAAAAAAAAAAACGTACATAAAGTCGAACATATAACCTCCTCCTTTTTGGAAGTCGGTTAAAAATAAAAAGATTTTGCCGGCGGGTGGAGTGTTGTCAACTTATGAAAATTTGCCATATTCAGTGTAAAATTTCGAGTGGATTAAAAAAAAAACAATAACTTTTGGTTTTATAGATTTTTCGCTGCCGCTGATAGCGCAAGGTTGTGTCCAGGCCGTTAGACATGTTGGGAGTTATAGGTACGATTTAATTCCACCATCTCCGTTTTACCACCGGACTTCCAGACTTAGGTGCCTCTACTGCAGGGTACCATCCGCACTTAGTTGAAATACCGACCAGTCGTACTCAGCGCTTCTCCTCCACGTTTATTATGCGCACAGTCAGTGTGGAAGTCTTTGCCAGCGACTGTGTTCCCTACCACTAACAACCAGCGTTCAGAAGTAATGAGCATATCACTGCACCCACATACCTGTGTCTTGAGTTTGGACTGCTGCAAGCGTGTGTTGAGCTCGGTAGCTGCGGCCGCGTGGGCGGACGGCGGACGTGGTCGCGTATCGCTGTGTTATCGCTACGTTATCTCGCGATACTGCCCGGTTTAGGATAATTATGTTCCGATAATGTTCACGCCGAGGGAACAAAACCATTTCGTGATCGTGACGCGACGATTCTACACAATCCCTTTATTTAGACAATTCAGCAATAACTACCTATTCATTCCGTTATTTACGTTGAGTTCAGTAGCAATGAATTATGAATCCTTTTGAAAATTAATGGTAGTGTGATTGTAAGTCAGTTAGGTACGTAATTAGGGCGCTGGTAGTATTTCTACAGAACTCTATGACATCCTTACCTGGTCATCGTGAAGTGGGTTAAAGATTAACCAGAAATATTTGCAAGTAGTCCACCGATATTCCGAAATTACTTTATTAATCTACTTCTTTCTCTAAAACGATTTGCCAGCCAGCAAGGTGGCAGCAAGCCGACTGGCCGAGGCAGGTTGTTCAGAATACGCCGGACGGTTATGTTTAAAGTACGTATGGTTATGTTTTGTGTACCTACCTAGAAAGAAAAGAGAAAGAAATTTTTTTTATTCTGCACAAACAAAACGCACATTACAAATAAAAAAAAAAGACATAAAATATACAGAGTGAAACTTCCTCTCTCTTACTTATTTAAAAAATTGCTGTGCCCAACACGGTCCATAATTCTTTCTATTAGTTTTTATTTACCACCTGTAATTGTACATTATGGATTGCAATAAACGATTTGATTTGATTTGATCGAAATGGGAGATTGTACTCATCATTATGAACAACTTTTATTATGGGACCAAACTTAAATCGCTATTAAAAAATCAGCTGTTCCCTACTTTTATGTTCGCTTAACTCGTCAAAATGTAGGGAACAGCAGAGTTTTTTTGCGATTTCTGGTTTGGTCCTATAGTAAAAGTTGTTCATTATGATGAGTACAATCTCCCATTTCGATTTGTCGCATGTTTTCAATTTCATCCTGTATACATATAACCTAGTCAAAAGACCTACTTTTAGAAACAATTATTTGAACGCACTCCATAGATTAATTTGTCTTTTTTAATGGAGATTTGCATCTTATAACTCATAGAGAGTTGCATCTTATATTATTACTAGCTTCGCCCCGCGGTTTCACCCGCAAGTGTCGATCCCGTAGGAATGTCGGGGTAAAAAGTAGCCGAAGTATATGTTAATCCAGAGTGTCAGCTGTGTATTGTCACCTGTCACCATACAAATTTTATCAAAATTGGTCCAGCCGTTTGAACGTGAAGAAGTAACAAATATATAAACACACGCACACTCACAAACTTTCGCCTTTTTATTATTAGTGTGATTACAGCTAAGTATGTTCTTACTACGTAAATGAAATGTACCTATCAAAAATCTGCATTGCTGCATGTGTGTATAGCGGGGTGAACGAGAAGTGTGAGGGACGCGGGGTGCGGGGTGCACATGACAACAGTGCACACGGTCTCATGTCCATTTGGTGGATGGGCGGTCGGCGACCCCGGCCGGCCGTGGGCGCCGCGATAAACTTTATATATTCATAAGTACGCATGTGAGCTGTGCGCCTGTATCGGTGGATCGCTGGCCGGCTGGTTATGTCCGGTACCGTTACTTTTCTTGCTTTCAGATCTCGTTCGGTGTTTAATTCTTGTTTTAAAACTGGCCGCGCGACAGCGAGCCGCCGCCGCCGCGCCGCGCTCTGCTAATGAATGTAACCACATTAACATGCGACGCCGAGCTGAGACGAGCGAGGGCCGGCAGGTGCCCGACTGCCCGTCGTCGTGCACTGCCTTGCACAGCCTGCACCGGCCGCCTCGTGTCGAGCCGCCTCGTCCGCCACTGTCAACACTGCTCATTGAGCCACTGCTGTCCCACCACGACCATTACCAGTGTAACTGCTTTAATTCATATCACGCAATTTCATCTGTATGAAAGTTTTGTATGGAGATTCGTAAAATGCTACAGGTACACCTCTGCTTAACCTTTCAAGGATAAATAGGTGTGAAACTGTCAAACAGATGAATTGCGTGATATAAATTCTTTTATGATTCTGCCAAAGTGGCCTTTTTAGGCCCACAGGACATTGCGTTGCCGTAGCGGGCGTCGCGCACTACGCGGTCAGGGTGGCCGTACGACGAACGACCGCCCGCGCCCGGCCAAACTTTGTACGAGCGTTTGCAACATGGTTGGAATATCTGCGACCAACGTTGCAGCCAAGATGTTTATCATGTAGATACCTATTGTTAACGTGTGCCAGTAAGTAGACCTAAGCATTTCACTTTTTATAAGTAGGTACTTGTCATTGTTATTTGATAATCAGTTGTGGACTTGTGGATGTTCTTTCGACATCACACCATTAGCCACACAAGTAGGTAGGTGTCTACCTACATATTCTTTGTGAAAAAAGTGAGTAAAATAGTTTTTAATTTGTTTGAGACTGTGGTTTTCGTCGTAATTTATGAATTTTATGATCAATGACTGCTTTTGTGTATTAATGATTAAAATTATTTAAGTAACGCACATTTTGTTTAAATTTCAGTAGTTTTCCCGTACCTATAGCCTGGGCCTGGCCGGCGGCGTCTGATCCCGTACCTATAGCCTGATCAGCCGGTCGATTCTATTAGAATCTCACCGTGAGAAGTTAGGTGAAGTGACCTGTCATTTCATCTGATGCTAGGGATAGACACTAATGACAGCTCACTTTAAGCTCACTTCACCCAAGTTATCACGGTGAGATTTTCACAGAATAGCACTACTGTTTGACGGTTGACCTAGCACAGATCTATTAATTAACCGACTTCCAAAAAGGAGGAGGTTATATGTTCGACTTTATGTATGTTTTTTTTTTTTTTTTTGTATGTTCACCGATTTCTCCGTCATTTGTGGATCGATTTCGAAAATTATTTTTTTGTTTGAAAGGGTATACTCCCAAGGTGGTCCCATTGTCAGCAAGTTGGAATCTGATGAGAGGATCCCATGGAAATCGAGGGAAACCCTCAACTTTTTTTGGCAAACATATAGCGATTTGGATATTTTTTAGAGTAACTTGAAGGGTATACTCCCAAGGTGGTCCCATGTCAGCAAGTTGGAATCTGATGAGAGGATCCCATGGAAATCGAGGGAAACCCTCAAATTTTATTGGCAAACCTATAGCGATTTGGATATTTTTTAGAGTAACTTGAGCATTTGCTCTCGGAAATCATCATTTGGTAAAGTGGAGCTGATGATGAAGACTACAGACGGCCATCGGAACTAATCAATGATAAATATTTCACGGGTTGCGATTCGATTACTTTAATATGGTTGCTAAGCAATTTATGTTCGTCACAATGCGTGTGGTGGTGGAGTGGAGTTCTTCAGGTTCTTACCAGGAGAACTCCTCAAAAATTAACGTCCCAACATCGGGAAAAGCAATATTTTGTAAAAGGTGATGAGCAGTTGACGTTAGGCTATTGTAACTTAGATAAATTACAAACTCTCTCACTAAAAAAACAACCGACTTCCAAAAAAAACTACAAAGTGATAAATAACTTTTATTTCGGAAGTCGGTGTCGTTGGTTCTGCATTTTCGTTTATTGACACCGACTTCCGAAATAAAAGTTATTTATCACTTTGTAGTTTTTTTTGGAAGTCGGTTGTTTTTTTTTGTAAAAAAGTTTTATTCTGCACATTGCAAAAAAACTTAATAGGTGAATAAGTTGTAGGTATTATGATAAAGGCTACGTCAGTTTAAAAACTGCATTATCGTTTCCAACATCTGAAATTAGAAAAAAAAATATATCAAAGTGAGAGCAACCTCTCATTTTCAAACAATGAAGTTGCTCGTCGCCTTGCGGTAGGCTAGAATATACGAACTATACTAGTTGCTCGTCGCCTTGCGGTAGGCTAGAATATACGAACTATACTAGTTGCTCGTCGCCTTGCGGTAGGCTAGAATATACGAACTATACTAGTTGCTCGTCGCCTTGCGGTAGGCTAGAATATACGAACTATACTAGTTGCTCGTCGCCTTGCGGTAGGCTAGAATATACGAACTATACTAGTTGCTCGTCGCCTTGCGGTAGGCTAGAATATACGAACTATACTAGTTGCTCGTCGCCTTGCGGTAGGCTAGAATATACGAACTATACTAGTTGCTCGTCGCCTTGCGGTAGGCTAGAATATACGAACTATACTAGTTGCTCGTCGCCTTGCGGTAGGCTAGAATATACGAACTATACGCTGTAACAACACTATGTTTTTATGAAGCGCCGCGCCGCCGCCCGCCGCTCTGTGCAAGAAAGAGGTAGGTAGGTACTTGGGTATCTACTTACGATATTACAAGTACCTAATTATCAGATCCTTGTTAATAATAGACAGTTGCATAAGTTCATGCACCTAATGTATTAGAACATGTCGAGGCGCGGCCTCGGAGTGGAATATGCAGAGGAGCAGGACAGCGAGCGGGAATCAAATTCCTTGCAAATAGAAGCGCCACTGACTAAGCACAACCAGTCGGTTACCTAGTGTCGTACAGTGGCTTCTATTAATAGACGCGCGCAATGCGGCTGTGTGCGTGCGTCCGCAGGTGCAGGCTCCGCGCCGCGCCGCCCGCGCCAGCCTTGAGCGAGCAAGTGTCGCGCCGAGAAATTATTTGATGGCTGCCGAGTGCCGCGCGACCGCGGCTGTTGCGGCTCGCGGCGCGCCCACTACATTACCATAACACACTGTGCGATACACACAGAAGCACAACTTTACATAGCTTCCAAGTTTAACATTACTACAGAAAAAGTAGGTAGGTACATCCAATACATTCCTATTATAATTAGATTAGCCGTGGGCAGTGCAGAACGGCACTTTTATTGTTGTCTTGAGTTTGAATTGCTGCACCACTCGCGAGAGTGCACAGTGCAGATAGCGACGCACCTGACGCCGAGTGTCCTCTACAGATACACGAGCTGTCTTTTAGACCTCGATACTGGAATCTTTGGCCACTTAATGCCTTGCAAAATTTTGATACTCCGTAGGCTCAGACCAAATAAAAAACCAAGACAGAGGGCTGTCAACAGTAAAGTGAGGCCGGTTTTGTAAACATGTGTGCACTTAGTGAGGTGTAGTTTGATTGTTAATGGTTGTAAATGTGTGCGTGTGAGCGTGTATGCACAGAGCGGAGGTGTAGTTTTGGCACACTTCACTGACCACTGTGTCGTTCTCAGCGCTCTGTCTCGGTTTTTTATTAACCGACTTCCAAAAAGTTTATGTTCGACTTTAAATATGTTTTTTTTTTGTATGTTCATCGATTTCTCCGTCACTTGTGGATCGATTTTGAAGATTATTTTTTTGTTTGAAAGGGTATACTCCCAAGGTGGTCCCATTGTCAGCAAGTTGGAATCTGATGAGAGGATCCCATGGAAATATGTAATGGGAATATGAATGTATAGTTTAGCATGTTGGTTCTTCCTCTGTAAGTCACAGGCACAAATGACAACTTTTCATTTTTTTACCAGACTTTTTTTCCGACAAGATTAATGTTTTCACAACTTTAATTAAATAAATATTATTATAGTTATGTTTCTAGAAATATCTATAAACTAACCGTTATCTATCTATTTAGGTATATAATTTGTGTTTATTTAATATTCTAAAAGTAAATAACCCCAATTTAACACAGATAGACTGCATAGTCAACCAGGAAGTGGATTCCATGAAGTCCTAGAAATGTAATTAGAGAAATAAATGAATGTTGTATTATGCAAAATGCCTAGCTTTTCTTACAAACCTCATACCTACTTTAATATTTGATTTCTTAAATAATATTTAACGAAGATCACCTAATCGCTTATAAAGAAAACAAAAAAAAAAAACAAATGAGTCATATCATTCGCTGATTTGAACTCGTGACCATTGCATTGCTAAGCTGCAGTTTTAACCACTAGACCAACGCGCCGTCTACGATACAATTCAAAAAACTTAAACAGTTTGATGTCATTACCAAAGGGGGGTTCCTTTTCTATGATAGGTAGGTACAGTCCGTACCTACCTATGTCAAATACAAGGGTACGGTGGGTCTGCAGTGATGGCAATCACTGCCTACTGCGGCGAATCTTCGCCGCCGGGCACGTAGCTAGTTAGCACTGCTCAAATGCGGCACACTACCTGTTTTAACTGTACCTAATATTTATGTTTTGAATAAAAATATTTAACATAATATTAGGTCCTTACATATGAAATTGGCGTTTTGTACGGGAGGAATATAAAGTCTTTTTTTTTTTTTGTAAAATATATTTAATTAATCAAAGTATGCACCGTTGTTATCTATGCACTTTTGCCATCTCATAGGTAGTTCATTGATCCCTTTACTAAAAAAACCATGGGGGCGAGAATCAATGAACTCTTTGAAGGCGGTTTGGACTGCCGCATCGGAGTTGAATTTTTTTCCTTGTAAGAAGTTGTCCAAATTCCGGAAAAAATGGTAATCTGTTGGAGCAAGGTCCGGGGAGTACGGTGGATGTCGCAGACATTCCAATTGTAGCTCATCTAACTTAGTGGTTGTTTGTTGTGCAGTGTGTGGTCTTGTGTTGTCGTGAAGCAGCAGTGGCCTAGAGCGATTGACCAATCTCGGTTGCTTAGCAGCTAGTTCTTCCTTCATGGTTTGCAGTTGCTGACAATAGATATCTGCCGTAATCGTTTGGCCAGATTTTAGAAAGCTGTAGTGAACGACACCGGTGCTAGTCCACCAAACTCTCACAAGTAACTTTTTCTGAGTCAATTTTCGTTTAGGGCAGGATTTGGCTGGTTCTCCAGGGTTCAGCCATTGCGACGAGCGCTTCCGATTATCGTACAGTATCCACTTTTCATCACAGGTAATGATTCGATATAAAATCTCTTCATTATTGTGTCGGTTGAGCAAAGTAACACAGCAGTCGACGCGTGTTTGCAAGTTCAATTCACTCAATTCATGAGGTACCCATCGTTAAAGTTTTTTTACTTTCCCGATTTGCTTCAAGTGTGCACTTACCCCGAAGCCTGCAGCTATCTCTGAAGTGCTTTGTGATGGATCCGCTTCCACAATAGCCATTAATTCTTCATTTTCCTCTTTGGTCTCCGGTCGTCCACGGGGTTGGTTCTGAAGGGCGAAATTTCCAGAACGAAAACGTTGAAACCAAAAACGTACCGTGCTTTCTTTTGCGACACCAGCGCCGTACACATCACTAATCCTTTGAGCTGTTTCTGCAACACTGGTGCCACGGTAGAACTCGTACTCGTAAATACCGATATTTCATGTTTTCCATTGTGCGGTAATAAGCGACGCCAAAGAAAAAAATAACGAGGAAAAAACAAATGAATGACTGTTTTCAAAACTCAAATGTACCAGGTAAATGAATTTATAAATTTGAATTTGGAATTCTTAACCAAAGAGGAGATATTTCAAATCAAAGTGGTCAGTACGACAAAACGCTAATTTCATATGTAAGGACCTAAAAGAAATTATGGATTTTCAGTGACACTGACAGGTGGGGGTGCTGAAACGTCATCAATATTTTAGACGAATATTGTGCGCGTAGATAGTCAATGATCTGAGCAAAAGCGTAGGTAGGTTAGTGACAACGGCAACGACAAACCTACCTAATGATATTAGCTAGGTGGGTGTCAGAAGCAGCGCCATCAGGTGTAATCACGCTGGAGTAACGAAATAAATTAGGTGTTGTTAGATAATGGCAACCGTTAGTCTGCCTGAAGGAGGCTCCAATGAGACGCGAGTCGCGAGGCGCACACTCGCGGCACCGTGTCGCTAGCTGGAAGACGTGTGCCGGCCGCGACCCCGAGCCACGCATTAACATTCAAATTTATGTCACCATTAATGTTCCGTAAACACTGGTCGACTCGCTGTCTCATTTGAATTTTTTAAATAAAATCAAACGGTCGTTGGAGTTAGTTTTGTACTTTCAATTATCGTTTCGAATGTGTGATACCGGTGATACGTAATACAAGTCGCTGAGATAATGAAACGTGTTTATACTCCGACTTTTACTTTGAATTTTTATTAGCTGCAGTAAAATGACACTTCTTAATAACTCATTTCGGACTGCGTTTAGAGATATGCATGTCAAATAAGTTTCGTTTCTATTCTGTACTAGAAAAACAAGATTTGGTTGATGGCCGCGAAAAAACAAAAAGACGCCAATTTAAGTCATTTAAGTAACACATAAGCTGTCATTTTACTGTAGCTAATTAAAAGTCCGACTAATAGTTCATAGTGAGACCAGTGCACTGTGCGCCTACACATACCTATCTAACTACAGCGTACTTCAATCATTTCAGTTTGTCTAATAATTCATCTTTAAAAAACAATATTAATTAAAATTTGTATTAGGTATTTTGATTTATTTTAATATTTTCATCCTTGTTAAAGTTAGTGCACCTAGATTATTAGTGAACGACGTGGTTCTTGGTTATTTGCACGTAATTGTGTAGTCTCTGTTGGAGATCCATTAAATAAATAAATAATAACAAAGTGCCTGCAAAAGGTAAACAATATCTGTAAAAGATTCAACTGCCTGGTTTGGGTCTTTACATGATGAAGTTACGGATTCTTACTAAGAGAACCAAACTAAGAATTTGTTAATTTGATCATCTTCAGTGGATCATCATAAAATATGGAAGCACTCAGTGCGATAGTTACGTCACAGCGTGCGCCGCCGCGCCGCCGCGCGCCGCGCGCCGTCGCTCGGCAGCCAACCAATACGAATGTTCCACACTCTGCATATTATTATAATGATACTAGCTTCTGCGCGCGGGTTCGTCCGCGTGAAATATCTTGTTCCCCCGAGCCATGCCGTCGCATCGCATCGCTTGCCTGCGCTATTACTTCGTTTTCTCTTTGGGTTCTTTCAGACATTTTCTTTTTTCCGGGCTCCTAAGGCTCCTAGCGTGATGTAAAATAGCGTATAGATATAGCCTTCCTCAAGCCTACAATCAAGTGCAAAAATAATTTTCAAAATACGTAGTTCCAGAAACGCGGCCGCGCCAACATTAGACATCAACGCACGCGGTGAGGGCACAGCGCGTCGTCACTGCTGATCAAACGCGAACAACACTCGCGGCGAGGGCACAGCGCGTCGTCACTGCTGATCAAACGCGAACAACACTCGGCGAGGGCACATCGCGTCGTCGCTGCTGATCAAACGCGAACAACACTCGCGGCGAGGGCACAGCGCGTCGTCACTGCTGATCAAACGCGAACAACACTCGGCGAGGGCACATCGCGTCGTCGCTGCTGATCAAACGCGAACAACACTCGCGGCGCGGGCACAGCGCGTCGTCACTGCTGATCAAACGCGAACAACACTCGCGGCGAGGGCACATCGCGTCGTCGCTGCTGATCAAACGCGAACAACACTCGCGGCGAGGGCACATCGCGTCGTCGCTTCTGATCAAACGCGAACACAACGTATTACCACCACCTTACGCTTTACCTAATTAGTGATTACACACCCCATACAAAATAGTCCATTCGTAGGCAGATCATAGATGTTCTTATGGCGTGTAGTTTTCTTACGCATTTTTAGAGAGTGTGACATCAATAAATTGTTTACAAAGATATGGCTGAAATTATTTACGTATTTATTCTGAATTGTGTAGGAGCCTAGAGAATGCCGGCAGGCGGGCAGAACAGGGTTAGGTCCGAAGTGACCCGTATCATGTTGGCGTTTTTTATCCATTAAGTAGCTTTATTTTCATTCTGCATTGCAGTAATCTTAGCCCTTCTCCACTTGGTAGATTCTGGTCAAGTATCTCCTGGACTTGAGATGCTGCAGGGAAAAGAGCAGGGCGCGGGTGGGGGCGTGCGACGTGACCAGCTCCCATCGCTCGCTCCATGTAATTAATCATTTGTAAAGAACATCATTTCGAATGCGCGCAACTGAACAAATATTGATAAGTGGGTATGTTTGCTACTCATTAGGGAGCCGATCGTAATGACATGTTTGTGCTGGTAGATAACACGGCGCCGAGATATCTGCGTCTGTAGTTAGCTACTGTATCCGCCTTTAATTGGTAACCTATCTCTGCAATAATTAGGTAGGTACCTACAGCTGTAGAAGTTTAAAACCACCACGCCTAACATAAACCACCGGAGTCTACGATTCTACACAATATTAAAACCAACCTTGCCTTCGTGAGGTAAAACATTATGATATAGCTTAATAAACATAATTTAATCTTGTTTCACACCGGGCGTGTGAGTGGCTATGTCAAGTAGTTGAAATACTGAAGCTCCAGGAACGGCAGTAGCACACACACAAGATTATAAACAGATACATTGAAGTGGGTCTTGAATGCGATTTTGTGCCAACTGAAACCATGTTGAGTTGGAAGCGCTGGTAACTTAGCTATGAAATATGCGCCACCTGTAGCACGGGCGCACCTCGGCCTGTGCTCCGGCTGTGCCCCGGGCGGCGGGGAGGCGCGAGGCGCGGGCGCTGTGGGATTTGACCTTAGTTGCGGACACTATCATTTTATGTTGGATTTAAGTAGGCCTAGTCATCCCAGACCATTTAAAGTAATACTTTTTTGAAAATTTCAATTAGATTTGCAGATATATTTTTTTTTCATTTAAGTCGTGGATTTTTACGAAAAACGTTTTCAGTCATATTTCCCGAAATAAGTGATATTTCTTTTTGTAAAAAAATCAAACCATCTGCTAGTTTACAATGCTACTAGTGTGAAAATTTCAATCCCATAAGTGCAGAAAAACGAGAAAAAAAAAATGATTTTAAAATTTTGAAAAAAAAATAATTAGAAATTATCTATGTTATTGTCGCGTTTTTTGTAACAAAAATTCAATAGGGTTATGTTTCTACTAAATCGTGACAAAAATCCATATAACTAGCTTGCGCGATGTTGGAGATATTGCGTTTCTAAGGTTTTTTATAATTTCTATGGAAATAGGGTTGTCATAAACTTAGAACTTTTTTGTTGGGTAGAGAGGGTTTTTTTGGAATAGATATCATCTTAAATAGGTATTCGGTCGCTGTGTTAATAAAAAGAAAATTTAGATAGATATAGTATATTAGCATACAGTAAGTAGGTACCTACATTTACCAATCATCTTCATTATCTGATAGTATTAAAGTTGTATTAAAATAAACACATAAACGCAATTTTAAGGAAAAAAACTGAAATCAGAAAATATAAATAATGCTTCAGACATAAATAAGTACATACTATTACATTACGCGACCAACTTACCTAAAGGACATCATTCATTTTGGACCAAAAACTGAAAGTGTCGGCCAGGATAAAAATGTGTAATATTCGGATAGAACTCACAATTCCTATAATTTTTTACTACGACACCAATTCTGTGCGCCCTTTGGATACGGTGTTACACACTTTTAAAATACAATAAAAATGTTATTATGAAGTTGTTCATACATTTGATCATGTATATTTAATTATTCATACTGTGTATGTCCTTTTGATGTGCAATAAAATGAATTCTATTCTCTATTAAGAGAGTATTTTCATCATTGATACTCTACGCGCCGCACAGATAGAGCGTCACAATTCACAACAAGTCCAAACCTGTTTTTAAGCAGGTACCTGGAAAATCACCGGTTTGTCCCTCAATTATGTATTTCGTGTCGTACGCCTGTCGGTGATCGTCGAAGTTATACTTGGACTTCCCGAGAATCATCGTCATCATCCCGGCTAGCATCGATTTTTAAAACCAGCGAAGCCACTTACTCGCGAATCCCCAAATATATAAAATATATAAATATATTCAAAAGAGTTCAAACTACTTTTTTCAAAGGAAATCCTATAGCAGCCACAAGTTCAGAAACTTATTAAAGCCGTTTCTGTTTGTCTGTTGTGACGGGCACATCATAGAAGTTTCTGGTCCATACGCTGCTACTTCTTCAGATGCGCAAATAATGCTTGATATTGTACAAAATGAAAGTGATTATGGCGACGGATTATTTCAATGGTTTTACCGAAATGGGGACGACCGACCGTGGCTTTAGAGATGAAATTTCCACCCTTGAAGGATATGGATACACCGCTAAGATGCCCGAGACAAAGCTCCCTGGGGACACGCAACTTACGACAGAACAAGCTAATAAGTCGTAAATGGTCGATTTAAAAGGGATTTCCGGCTGCTGAGACACGTCAACATCAATGTAACACTGCACAATATGGTGGATTATTTTAGAATTGTTGCCGCATTAATAAATGCCTATCACATTTTGATAGCGGATAACGTTCATGCTACTAATATCCTTCAAATAATAGGTGAAAGAATAAACATGCCCAATACACTGGGAGATCTTGTGAATAGACACAATTTAAACCGAAGGCGAGCACAGTTCCAACCCATGGCTGCGGATATGACAGATTTCAATGATTTTCCAACATTGACAGAAGAAAATTTAATATTATTCAGCCTTGGTGTATATCAGCTCAAACAAGCAAAAAGTTATTACGGAGAGCACCTTCAATCCGACGGAGTTTTTATCATTGAGCTCGGTGGCGGGATTCCTCTGGAAATAGTCAGGGAACTTGAAGGGGATGACTTGTGGATTATAAGAGGACGAATACAAATCCGCCACATCCAAGCCAAAAAATACTATGTGTACATTGCACTAGATCGGGCAGCAAATGGTCGTCGAGCATTAGCTCATTATTATTGTACATGAAATATCGGCAAGAGGACTATTGGATACTGCTCTCATACCATGACCATAGTCTGGTACATGGGTTATGCTAGACATGACCCATACCTCAGCCCACCAGCAATAGGATTAGATGATGTATATGTTAGATTAGGACAAATATAAATGAATTTATACAATTTAATGTTGTTTCATTTGCTCTTTTTTACCTAAATGAAAGGTACTGAATCTAAATGAGGTGTTGTTGGTATTGGTGTTCGTTTTTTTTTTCATATTTAATATATTTGACTAAATGTATTAAAATAACACATCTTAATAACATTTTAGTTCACATTGTTTTTAAAAGCATGCAACAACATAACCACAGGGCGCACAGGTTTGGTGCCATAGTAAAAAATAATAGGAATTTTGTGATCTATCCGAATATTACGCTTTTTTTTTCTGGCCGACACTTTCTGATTTGGCCCAAAAATGTATGAAACGTGAATGATGTCCTTTGTTTTCCACACGACTTAAACGCCTACTAAGTAATGCTATGAAAGCTTGTTTGAAATATTGCGTGTTATAAAATAGTAGGCGCTTGTCAGTGGCAACCCTAACATAAAATTTTAAAATTCAATATTTCTGTTATCGTGTGTCTGTCGCATCTGGTTATTTTTATGATAATAGTAATTAATGTAGTTAACATATTGACACTGAAAAAAAACGCGACCATGTAAATAGTGACTAGATAAAAAAATAAAATGAAATCATAGAAAAACTATTGTTTTGCCTAGAATAACGCAATATTTTAGGTTTTGGTGGATTGGTTGGTTCATAAAGTACATTTGCTATCAAACCAATAAACATTTAGTAAAAAAAAACATAAAAGAAAGTAGAAAAATTGTTTCTATGGTTTCTATGGATTTTTCATTGTTTTCTGAATTTCTACAAAACTATGACAGATACATCAATGGGAGTTTTAATTGGAGTTTTGTTTCAATGTTATCTCTCAGAAAAACGAATAAAACAGGATGTCCGCAACTAAGGTCAAATCCCACACTGTGGGGCGCAATCCGCAGCGATGCGAGATCGATCGCAATCAGGAGCCGCGCCGGTGATCGCCGAGTATTGAACTAACTATAGCGGCTAACTGTACCCGATCGGGGGTCCCAGTATCACTGTGTTGGTACAGAAAGTTCAGTCCGTGCGATATACGGTAACCACCGACATTTATAACTGAAGTCGTTTCCGTATGACAGCGATGTGGAGGAGTAGGGACTTTGACGACTACTTAATGTCCTTTTTGTTTTTGGACCTATTTATGTAAGTATGTTGAATGTAGTTATACCTACCTAGTATAAATAGGTAGTTGCATAATAATATATATTAAATAATATATATATATAGTTAACATACATTATAATTATAATGTATATTTTCTTACTTTTACTTTATTTTATGGAAAGTTCCGTTGATGTTAAAATATAAAAACTTTTTAACAAAAAAACAAAAACGACTTCCAAAAAAACTACTGTTTCTGCGGGTCATCGCTAGTATTTTGTGGAGTATCTAGCTGTTCATTTAAGTTAAGTGGGGTGTACTTGAAATCATTTTGAACTATGGCTTTGTGAATGTTACTAGTGTGAGATTTTGACTGAAAGAATGTTTTTAGTCGACAGACTTGTTTCCGCCAAAGGTGCTGGATGTCTATTAGGCCTCTCCCTCCGTTTTGCCTTTTGATCGTAAGCCTTTCTATAGCAGATTTAGAGTGTAAATTGTTGTGTTTTGAAAGAGTGGTGCGTGTGGTTCGTTCTAATTGTTCTGTGTCTGTTTTTGTCCATTTAATAACTCTGAATGAGTATGTTAATATGGGGATGGCAAATGTATTTAAGGCCTTGATGAGATGTTTAGAAAGTTGTGTTTTACATATGGCGTTAAGTCTCCTTTTGTACTCTGTAGTGTTTCTATAATCCTAACATGATCTAGTCCCTTTAGTTGCGTGTACCCTAAATATTTATATAAGTCGGTCGGCTCCATTGCTGTTATGGTGTCGGTGTTGTTTACGCCATAGTTGCCGGGTCGTATCTTGCCACGCATGATATGAAGTGTTTTGCATTTATTCAGACCAAATTGCATGTCATGTTTATATCTAAACTAAACTCTGCTGTAGCTTCTACTAGTTTCTTCATATCTTTTCAGTTTGTGCATATAATTTAATATCGTCCATATAAATGAGATGTGAGACTGTTGTTTGTTCTGTAGTGTGTTTGAGACAATATCCGGCCCGACAGCGCTGCAGCAGATGAGATAGAGGGTTTATTGCAAGACAAAACCATAGGGGACTCAGTGAATCACCTTGGTAGATACCCTTCTTAATGGATATTTGTCGCGTTGTAATATTATTGTGATTGCAATTTATTTGAAGTGTGGTTTTCCATAGTGGCATTATGTTTCGTAGGAAGTCTATTAATTTTGAGTTTATCCTATAAATTTGTAGTATTTGTATTAACCAAGAATGTGGAACACTGTCAAAAGCTTTTTTATAATCGATGTAGGTGCTGATTGCACCTACATCGATTATAAAAAAGCTTTTCAAAATCAAAATCAAAATATTTTATTTCACATAAACCTACATGGGCACTTATGAAACGTCAGAAGCTAGGTGCACGGTTCCAATGCAGATTTCTATTCTTTGTGGTGGCATGTTTATGGACAGTAGAATCAATGATTAACTGCTCTTAGCATCCCATATGGCCCCGCCTGCATCCCTTCTGTTCCTCTGCCATTATGTTGTGGTGTTCAATGTGTGAGTTAATTTTCATTGTTATAGCTGATGCTAGTATTTTATATATCGTGGGTAGGCATGTGATTGGTCTATATTGGGAAGGTTGTGGTGAGTTTTTTGTCTTAGGCAACATGTATGTTATACCTGTTGCAATAAAATCGGGTATATTTTGTTGTCCTAATATAATTTTTGTTATGTTTTTTTTTACCGGTTTGTGTAAAATAGTTAACTTTTTGTACCAAAAATTGTGTATTTTGTCTATACCAGGCGCTTTCCAGTTATGTAATCTGCCTGTTAAGTGTGTGATATCGGCCTCTGTAATATCTACAAATGCCATTTCCTCTATTGCCCTCCATTTTGTTTCTTCTTCTGTTATCCACGTTGCTTTGTCGTTATGTTGTTCTTGTTCTTCCCAAATGCTAGACCAATATGTTTCAAGTTGTTCTTTTGTAGGTTGGTTAGGTGCGTCTGTGTTATTCTCGTCATTTGTGTCAGGCAGCGTCAGGTTTGTGAAGATTTCTATAAAATATTTTTTCATTAGTGGCGAATATGGCATTATCGTTTTTGCGCTGTTGTGCTTTTTTGTATCTTCTGAGTCTTTGAACTTTAGAGCTAGTTTTTGTTTTAAGGTATCTAAGAACTCTTCAGGTTTTCTGTTGTTATTTTCATGTCTGGTGTGCGTGACACTGCTCCTAAATATAGCCTCAACTCTTCTTACTACTTTACTTGACCTGATGTTGTTAATGTATTGTGTAAGCCTACTACAATCTGCTATTAACTTTTCTATGTCTTTTTCTAACCTCTGTTGCCATGCTGGTTTGATGTTTTGTTTTGGTCTTGTGTTTCCTGTTTGTTGCGCGATTTTAAAGTTAAGTTTTTCAGATACGACTACCGCTGTGCAATATATAAGTGTGTGTATGTCTATAAGTTGTGTATCATCGGATATAAATTGATGAAGTATGTTTTCATTAAATAAATTAACTAACCGAGAAAGATTAGGACTATATCGAAGTTTAGGTAGTTTCGGTCGAACTGCTGGGTCCATCCCAGAATATTGTGCTAGGGATGTTCTGAATTTGTCAAGTATTTCTTGGATATCTGCTGTTAGGTTTTGATCCGCAACGGTTAAAGTCTCAATATCATTTTCTAGAATTAGCATTATTGATTCGGTTTGTGTGGATGTGTGTGATGTTTGCGTAAAAACTTGCGATTGGTTGTATGGTTGAGATTGTGTATAAGGTGTTACTTGGGTGTGCGGTTGTGAGTGTGATTGTTCAGCACTTTCGGTTATGTTTTGTGATAGACGGATAGCATCAGCGCTTGTGTTATATTCTGCTTCTTGTATTTGTATTCGTGTTTCTTCTTTTAATTGTTCTATTATTTCTTGAGATAAAAGTTTGTTTCTAACTATAGCTCTTCTCTGCTCTGAGATTCTTTGTTCTGAGACGGTTATTTCAGGATATTGTCGGGTAAAAAGTTCATGCAACTGTTGTCTGTAGGTGGTCATATCGGTCTCTAATTTAGTGATATAAAAGTAAGTTCGCATGATAAATAGGTTAACTTCTTTGCTCCATCTCATGCGAACTCTTGCTTTTCCAGCCTTGGTGGACGCGGGTAAAAAGGAACTACCCTCCCGCGCAACATTCAAGGTCGGAGTGGGTGGAATTGAATTTAAACTAGTAATGGGTGGTGATAATGGTGTGGGTGACGATGGTATAGATCGTGATGATGGTCTAGAAGGTATGTAAGATACTGTGCTTGGACTATACGGTTCTACAGGGGTGTGTGTCCTGTCCGTCAGTCTGTCACCATCGTCAATGATTACGGATGTAGTATCTTTGTCAGTGGGAGCCCGCCTGCTCAACTCCGCACCGCTGACGGTTCGCATGCTGAGACACCCAGCGTCAGCTCCAGGTGCGCCCCGGCGATCGCCCCCGGGCAGCGGCCCTATACGTTTACTTTTCGATCGTGTCTCCATTTTGAATGGGTTTCCAGAGCCACGTTAGCCACGCCAGTAATTTCTCATTCGTGTGTCCGCCCCCCACGTGATTAGATGGTCAATCAGGACGTGTGGTTGTTTAGGGGGCTTATTATTATTATTATTATTCTTTTTCGTATCTCGGGACCATTGAGTCCCGGTCCTTTAGAAGGCGTACGAGGGGCCGAAGCCAACTCGCAGACGCCCCTTAGGAAATTTTAATAAAATGTAACATCATTATTATTATTATTATTTTTCATATCTCGGGACCATTGAGTCCCGGTCTTTTGGAAGGCGTACGAGGGGCCGAAGCCAACTCGCAGAGGCCCCTTAGGAAATTTTAATGAAATGTGACACCATTATTATTATTATTATTGGGGTAATGGGGGACTACATTGAAAAATAAAAATTATTTTAATTGAATTTACGTCTTTTTTCATGCCGATACCGAGAATACATTGAACGCCCCTCGTATGTGCCAGATTTCATCCAAATCCGTTCATTAGTTTTTGCGTGAAAGAGTAACAAACATCCATTCATCTATCCATCCTCACAAACTTTCGCATTTATAATATTAGTAGGATTATTGAGTAGTTCCGGTGACCATGTAGTCTTCATCATCAGTTCCACTTCACCAAATGGTGCTTTTCGAGAGCAAATACACGAGTTACTGTAAAAAATACCCAAATCACTATAGGTGTGCCTATAATATTTGAAGAGTTCCTTCGATTTCTCCAGGATCCCGACTATCTGTATTGTGGGTGATCAAGTTCAGCAATAGCGGCATTGGTGCTGCAACTGATGTCATGTCGCGTGTTTACATACTTATTGATATACGTATTGTAGAGTGTGGAGATTGTTGTTGTAGTTACGTTAGTACTATTAGTTATTCTGTGGTAGTCTTATGAAGCTCTTTGTTTGTTTGTCTTATATGCGCCTTCTGAGCTTGTGCTGTGGCGTGTAGCCTCCTGGCGAACTTAGGCGCTAAACCCAGTGCCCAGTGTCCAGTGCCCTCTGTCCAATGCCTAGTGCCCTCTGTCCAGTGCCCAGTGCCCTCTGTCCAGTGCCCAGTGCACGCTGGACTATGCTCAAGTGTTCAGAGCCGCCGTCAAAATCACTCGTACAAGTTCAATGTGTGCTGAACTGCTGACCACCGCCGCATCCTTGAACCCAGCTCACCACGCAGTCTTTAAAATTATGCTAATATTTAATTTAGGTATATTGGCAGAACAAAATAATAAGTAAGTATTATAATAATGAGGAAAGCTTAGATTACACAGCTGATAAACTTATCAGATCATATGTACCTTGTTGGTATCTAGATATGCTAAATATGTAAGTAGTTGGAATAATGTTGCTCAGTGGGAGTTGGAGAGCGACTTTAGAACAGGTACAGATGCTCATCTTAACGGAACTTAGTTTCGGCGTCAATACATTTATTAAAGCGTATGATAATCTATTTTTAGCGCCTACCCTAAGGAAATGTTTTCGTAAACGTTTAAAACCTGCTCCGAACGGATCTATTATTTTATTTGTACAGTTAAGCGTTTACAAAAAGAAAGCTCTCCGAATCACCTGCAGCCAGTTCACACGCGGGGCGCCCGGGTCAGTCCGCCACACGCACTCCGCACGCTGTACGCCACACCGGCCACACGTCACACGCCCCCCGCGCACCCCCGCCGCGGCCGCCGCGCTGATACGACCGTCGACCGGTTCGACTCCCGCGCAGTGCTCACACCTCGACACACTTAACCGACTACCACCACATACCTTTAACACAATATAGATATTTCCGTCGAAAACTCTTTCTTTTTAGTGTCGATAGAACGACAGATTTTTAAACGTGACAAAGCTCAAGGTAAAGCTGGCAACTTCTACAGTGTATATAGTGAGTCGAAGCGCAAAGGTCGCTCAGCGGCGAAGAAGCAAGCACGTAAGCACGTGGAAGTGATGCCATGCCGACGGTAATGTGTGCATACGCTTCTACTTGCATTGCTGCTAGACGCCAGCCGCCTCCACTTGAAGGCCGCGCGCGGCGGAGGCCGGTCGCGCTGTCACGTGACGACACAACGGAACCTATCTTATCTCCACCGCGGCGATTCCCTTCCGCTGCGCGCGCGATCACCGTCGGCTAACAATCGACACTGTTTTGTTTCGACGATAAACTTCACCGATGTAACATATACCTACATTTAAACAGTATTTTGTCGTTTACTGAATCACGAATCAGAAAATTACCGAAGTACTCGTATGTGCAAAACGGAAAATCGTAGGATCCTATAAGTTTCCTAAGTTTCCTGTTTGTCCATAGCAGATGTACATATGACTGCTTACTAAAGACTGGTTCAACGACAGACTGTTGCAATGCAGTACAAAGTTGTTTCATTCCTGAAGGTTGGTGACCAAAGAGCTCGAGGTTGCACAGAAAAGCATTGCTGATACTGATACAGAAATAGTTACTTTCAGTCACTCGCTGATGCGAGTCAACATGTCAGAGTTGATACTCTTACATGTTGGTCTCTATTTATCTGTAGTACTACTACTGCAACTCGAGATGCCCAGCATGCTAACAGATGCGCAGCATGACGAATGACAGCCGAAACCATCATGAAGTGCATTCTGTGGCACGGAGAAGTCTCAATATGAAATGTATGGTAACCCATCCACAGAACGATCTCGGCAAGCGTTGCTTTACCCTGATCGAACGATCCCGTGCGGCTTTTAATTAACCACGAGCCCCTCCGTAGTGATCACACCGTCAGTATTCAAGAAGGAGCACACGTGGTGTAGTTTATGTACAGTTACTGCTCTTTACTGGCAAACTTGAATAGTGTAACTCGGGCAGTCTGGAGAATGCTATTTAGAAAGATTGAAAAGCTGATAACCACGTGTTCTGTATGTTGGTGCGCGGCAGCGGCGCGGGCGGCGACAGGGCTGTGACACATTGTTGTGTGCACCGCCACTGATAACGGTAATTAGAGAGCACACTGATAGTTCATGTATTGGATGAGTCACAAACACAAATGCACCAGTTTCGATAATCGATATAGAGAATATTATTTGTGTTGGTTTTCTTTAACTTCGTTGTGATTTGCAAGTCTGCTCTTACTCCGTGGCTCTGTCTATGCTCTGAATACTTCTACCATACGAATGGACAGACATTATCCTGTACGACATGAGACAATACAAGCAGCGACAATACAAACAGTAAAAGGAAAGAGTCGCTGAGTGTGTACAAACAAAGAGTAGCTGAGTATGTACAAACAAAGAAGACAACGAGTTTTCTCAAAATTCTGATAAACTATTTTCTTGCTTGTAGGTATGTGGGTACCTTAGCATAAGTAATAACAGCGGCACGGGTCGATCGAGCAGCCCGCCGCGGTAGGTCAATGGATGGGTAGATGGTAACCCAAGTAAATGGTTTTAAAGTGTCTGTAGGTACTATCTTCGCCTTAAAGCTTTCCGCCCAAACACCCTGTGTAACGAAAAATATCTATAAAAAAAAAGTTTGACAGCCGGCATCTTGGATTTTCATTTTTACCTCACTATTGGCCTATCGGCGACCTCATCCCTTTCTTACTTCGCACGGCCCCCGATGTTACGAACAAATTACAAATTACGATTTTAACATTCATACTCGGTTGGATTGGCACACTGCTGAGTTACACGCAGCTGTGTCACATGAGTAGTTAAACGGAATAGAGATAAAGCTTCATACAACCGCGCGAATCGGTTGCACTACTACAAGCACGCGGGGCATGACATGACACACGTTTTTGTTTTGTTAGTTGCAAGTTTGAATATTTTTATGTTAAAACGTGGTATTTTATTATTAATAATGGGTGTATAGTGTACTGTGTGTATGAATTATACTAGAAAAAATAAAAATATATCATACTTTAACTATCCCAAGGAGTACAATAGGTAAGTAAATATTACTTTTTCAAGTGAGTACCCTTATTTTATTGTATGATCCTTTTTTAATATGAAAAGGTGTTTTTTTACCTTTTTATTATTATTACAAGCTTTTTCTTAACATAGATATGTGAGTGGGTTGGTATGTAGGTATGTGTGTTAAGTTCAATATTGAAAGTAAGATTTGAACCACTTTCCGATGTCTGATTGAGCTGAAATTTTGTATAGGTACCTACCTGCGTAACTTCGGTGACAATGCATTAATAAGATACAACCTCACGCTGCAGCCAGGATTGTCTCCTCACTAGAGAACTCTTCAACAGTTAGTAGCACGGCAAATATTGTCAATGTTGGCCACGAAATACTTAAACGTATTAAAGATTGTAAATTTGACATGCCATGCGAATGTTTCCCCTTAGATTACTTGAAAAAAAAAACCGGCCAAGTACGTGTCGGACCACGCACAATGAAGGGTTCCGTAGTTGGAATGAATTTATCCCAAGAACAAACTTAATATTGTAGTTGAAAAACATGTTCTCCTATACATTCCAACTGAAAATGTAAGTTTGTACGCACAATATTGAGAAATTTACCATGTTGTTTCAAGATCATAGACTTCTTATTAATTTTCCTGTTATCTATAGGTATAGAACTAGTTTTTGTATTTTTTTCAAAATTTCAGGCTCAGTAGTTTCGGAGATAAGGGGGGGGGGGGGGGGAATGGTAAATTTCCGTCTATTGTCTTAAATAACTTTAAAACAATTCACTTAAAAATTATGAAAAAAATATATTTGAGATCCTCACGGTAAGCCCTTTCATTTGATATGTCACACGGTACAGATTGTGAAACTTTTTTTTTAATTGTCTATTTACCCCTCATAAATGACTCCCATTTTCAAAACTCATTTATTTACGTTACACGTCTGTGTTTGGGTCACAGAGATTCATATGTTTACCAAATTTCAACTTAATCGGTCCATAACATTCGGAGCAAATTGGCTGTGACAGACGGACAGACAGACAGACAGACAGACAGACAGACACACGAGTGATCCTATAAGGGTTCCGTTTTTTCCTTTTGAGGTACGGAACCCTAAAAACTATATGTTAGATTTAGAATTTACCACATAATTAAAAGAAACAATAAATGATTAAAAAACAAAAATCATAAAAAGAAAATTACTTATTAGATTAAGTTATTTGTAAAGTTTTCTATCATACTGAATAATAAAACTATTTCACAAATGTTTTGTTTCATTTATTTTTACCTATTGTGACAGTGACAACCCTACGAAAATAGGTAACAATTTTGTACTTTCTTAAGAAGCTTTGCCTCTGTTCCGTTTAACTACTCATGTGGCTGTGTGCGGGAACCAAATTCCACGCGCGTGAGTGCGTTTTTATTGAATTTGTTTGTAAAAAATCACGCGGGTGAGTGCGTTATCTGCGCCCTGCTGCGTGATGCGGTGCAGTGCGGGCCTCCCTTAAAAGCTCTTGATTTTTTTAAATGGCTAGTTGTTTTTGTTGCAAGCTTTTATTTAACTTGCAATGTATGTATGTATGTAACTATGTTTGTTCGGGTGGACTCTTGTAACTAAATTTTGAAGCAGATATCTTCAACCGATTGAGCTGAAATGTATACACGTTAATTTGGATGACAATGCATGGTTAGCTATGTGACGTCATTCTAAATCCAACATGGCGGAACACCCAAGATGGCGAACAATAATGCACTCCTACAATATAGGTATCAAATGAAAGGACTTGCTGAGAATAATTCGAAAAATAAAGCGACGTCATTCTAAATCCAATGATTTACCTGTGTAGATACACAAGTAAATTAAATAACCTGAATAAATTTAATTTTTAAAATTTTCAAACTAAGTAAATACGAGTACCTATTTAAATCTCGCGACAAGCTTTTATATCATATAAATTGTGTAATGACGTTATAAGTTGACAGTAAAAGTATTAAAGGAAACATTTATTTTATTCTTATCGCATTTATATAAAAGCTTGTTTTTTATTACTTGTTAAAATTGCTTTTATATTTATTTATTTTTTTATGAAAATCGTTTTCCATTTTTGTAAATATGTGAGCACCATCTATCAGATTATTAATTTATATGTCATGGTTTCATTTTTAATTCTTTTATCTATTATTTTCTTGGTATAGTAATTTTATTTTAGGTGCATCGTCTTCACATATTATTTTATTATATAATTAATGTATGCAAAATATTATAAAACATTTTAAAAGAGTAACGGTGGAGTTTCTTGCCCATTCTTCTCCATACGAAAACTACCTTTTGGAAGGGGCGACTAGAATCAATTCTATTTCATTGTAATTTTTGACGTTCAAAAGTGCCTTTTATGTGCCTATTTGAAATAAATGCTTTGACTTTGACTTTGACTATAAAAAAGTTTTTTTACTTTTAAGTAATTTATTCTTGGACAGCTTTCGTTGGTCAGAGTCTAGTATGGCCTATGGGAGCCGAGTAGGCCGTCTGGCGACTGCCTACTGCCGAGCATGTTTGTATGAAGATTTTGTTTTTTGTTATAATTATGATAATTGAGTTTCTTTACTGTGGGGCACACACACTAAAATGTAATTGACAGGCTTATTAATCGAGATAGGCACTGCTTATATATTAAGCCTTTACACTGTATAGTGCTAGTGTGTCGAGTACAGATGTACATCGTGTGCACTGTGTTGTCGTGATATCGGCCACTCTGTCGGCGCCGCTAATCGCGAGAACGGTGCTGTCCCAATATGTACTAGTACTTATCTGAGTAGGCACCTACTGCACTAGTTAATATCTGAGCATATTGAATTTCGATGTTAAAGTAACAACCTGTAGGTAGGTGTGGATGAGAATCGCACATGAGCATGAGCATTGCTGAATGTAGACTTCCATGACGACTCCAATACACACTATCTGCTACACTTTGTATTTCATTATACATAGAATAAATTGAAAACTGTGTTGTTGCGAACCTTGAAAGGAAAACGCCAGCAAGCGGCAGCACGGAGCTCCAACAGTGGAATGTTATTGCGTTGAAACACACAGGTTTCTGCTAAGCAACTCATCTATGTTCAGTTTGTAAAACTATACCAATTATGACAGTGAATTCCCAGCAGAGCTGGTTTTTGGGATCTTTCATGCTAAATAAATGTGGTGTAGGTGTCACGTTACTAGGCTATAGGCAGGAAGGGACCTACCTACTGGGCTCGATATTGAAAATTCGTTGCCAAAAAATTATAAGCACTTTGACATAATTTAATAGGCGAGTGGCCGCGCAGAGGAGTGGCCGGGGGTGGCAGCCGGCTGCCGCGCCTGCGGGGCGCGGGGGCGGGGCTGCGAGGCGCGGGGGGGGAGGGGTTTCATTTCACTAATTAACTCGTTGGGCGCGCCGCCACTCCATTACCGACTGTTTATTGTGACAATTATTCCACCTGAGTCGCCCTCCGCGCCCCGCACCCCGCGCCCACCAGCTCATCATTCACGAAGCTGCCTCGCCTACGTTTTCAGCTGAACATTATTTCCGTACCTAATAGCGAAGTTTCCACTGAAAGTGAACAGCGCGACTCACAGGTCAGCTGCAGCCAGTTGCGGTCACCTGCTGGCTGCTGCTACATACATAACGAATCCCGCCGTCCCGCGGTTACCCGCATCGCCTTACAAGCTGTTGTGGCTGCAGGGGAAAAATGTATAACTAGCAAAACTATAACAGATTATCGTGCTGGCATTTGCAGCAATAAGTTTGGTACTCTCAGGCAGTGTATAGTACTACTGTATAGTACTACTACTGGTTCATTGCGTGTAACAGCGGAACTATACTAGTTCCTACTGTGGCCTATTACAGACAGAACGCATCTCTACCTACATTTGACTTATGCATTTGTGACGCTTCCTTTACTCTGGTTGTAAGTGTGATGGTCAAATACTAATGATTAGGATCAATATTTGGCTATGATAGACTGCAATGTACTCGTCCGACTGGTAGTTCGCACGTGACAAGTTCAAGCTAGGAAGAGAAGTGCGTAATATTTGCAAATCTGTTAATTAGCAGTAGGTAGCGACGTGACGACGACGACGGAACTCAGAATTTCAGAATTCTGTATTGAAAATCATAATTCAAGCATTAGGTATTCTTTGAATTATGAATAGACAGATAATATGAATATCGGCGGGCGGGAAACAATAAACAGTTTCTTGCTCTAATTACATCTGGCGACATACGCGACCCATTTCATACGCACACATGCGCGGCGCGCGACGTGCTCGCGGTGTGCGTCCGTGCGTGCGTGCGTGTGTGAGTGTGTGCGTGCGGGTGATAAGAGGTCGCGCGATAACCCGCGCGAGGCCGCCGATCACTCGGAAACTTTAGCGCTACCAAACTATTTCAGTTGGAATATTTACATCGATGGGCGCTACTGGGGGGAATAGCAGACATACTAGGCTTTAGCTCTAAGTACGTTTGTCTCCTGGGGCATACGCTCAGGCAACATTCATAGATGAGATTCGCAAGGGCAAGAGCCCGCATCCCCAACGTGAGTCCTGCAGCGACCGCGCCCGCTCACTAAGCATGCCGCGAGGTCCAGCACCCACCCTCATTGCGTAACACACTCTTCAATCACAATCTGAATCATTTTGAAGGATATTGCTAATCCATTGCTTCAAGTTCGAAAAATTTGTCTGCTCAACAATGTAAATACGCAATGAATGTTGTTGAACTGTCAAAACGAAACCGATTGCTACAGTGAACTGCAGACAGTCTCACTAGTCCGTCTACAGACTGTACACCATCTTATGTTGTCTGTAGTCAGTGCAGAGACAACGCGTGCGCCGCACGCCGCGCGCCGCGACGGTGCGCGACGCCACACATAAGTTGACCGCTGCGACACGTGGGCTCACGTGGGAGTCCGGCCGCACTCCGCCCTACGAGCTAACGACACTTAGCCACATTATTTCAAATATGAGCTCGTTATCGGTGCGCAAATAATTCTATAAATAATATTCAAGGAAAACAATGTAATATTTTATGAATGAGACTGTCAGCGTGGCAGCGGCGGCGCATATCGACACAGCGCAGGCGCGGAGCGGCGCGGGCGGCGGCCGCATACTTGGCGCCTCTAACTGTATTTTCACTAATTCGAATTTCATATCAGCGTCGCTGCGCCCGCGCCGCGGGAGGGAAAGTGTCGCTCCACACTCCACGCTGCTCTACACATTATAACACAATCAAATTTTAAGCGATCTCCATAGTGCGATACGGCGGGCGTGACATTGACCAGTGATAACAATTGATTAGAATGAAATATTTCGGCTTAACTGCTACTACAATAATCGAGTGTTATCGCACGTAATCATACACAGCGCCGCGTGCCGCGATGAGTGCACATCTACTCTCCTTATAAGATGTTCCCGTGTCTACGTGGAAACACAAACAAAGGACAGAAGGTGTACTCCTCTCTGCGAGGATCTCTTCCTTTGATTTATTCCGGTCTGATACCCTGAACCCTCCAACCCCCCTCCCTCGATCCCCTGCTAGTTCTTCTTCTGTTTTAATCTCTGTCCTATCCACTTTAACTAGGTTCAAGTAATGAAAACAAAGAGAACGTTTCCCAAGGCCCTACTCGTGAGTTGGCGTTGTTTCATTCTTATAAAAATAATATTTAGGTATGTACAATGTGGTGTAGTACTGCCATCGACTCAAAAGGAAGGAGTTGTACTTCTGTACGTACCGCACGGGTGTCGAGCTGCCCGCTCGAAGTACCGCACTGTCTGTGAGAATGAGAATGGTGTCTGCCGCTGTTCGTCTGAAATCGTTGTTTCGCTTCGTGTCGGCTTCGTTGACAGAATTAATTTTAACCGACTCGACTACAAAAAAAGGTGGAGTTTCTATGCAACGGAGCAAAGACTATGGGTCCAATCAGTAGGTCAGATTCTAGTCCTCTTTACATATTATATCGAAAAAGATATCGACTCCCTGCTCCAAGGCCTTTATAGTCTCAACGGGGATTGCATCTCTGCCTGTAGCTTTAGCGTTTTTCTGGTGATTAATGGCCGCTCTACCTTTTGACTTTGGTATATCTGGTTCCAGTTCATTAGTTAGGCACGGTTGTAGGATAATTCTGTGAACTGGTCGTGAATTTATTTCACGACCAGTATTTATACTGACAATAATTCTTCCAGGTCTCAGAAGTTTGTTCAAGTTCTGTCACTATGACACCATTGTTGTCTTCAATTGCCCAAGTTTTACAAGTCAGTGATTTTGTTTTGTTTATTTTTCGGGCTTCTGACGACCCGGAACGACTGCCACAGAGCTTTCCGAGTAATTCCGAGGCACGGAGGGGTCTTTCTTGGTATTTAAAGATGGTCACTCATCCACGGACCTACCGCGGCAGCAATAGACTCGTGCTGCTGTTATAATAATAATAACAATAATCCCATCGCCGTATCTCTACGTTGACGTCGTGGTGGGGCTTGAGCGCTCCGAACTCTAGGCCTGTGCCGGAAGAGTTTACTTTGCCGGAACAGGTCTAGGGTGAGGAGCCTGACTAAGAGAGATACAGAAACCCGTAGGGCAGCATGTGGCGAGCTGTTGGGCAGTAGCGATCCCATGGACCCTGTCTCCCAGGAGAAGTCTTGTTCCTCACCTCTGGCTTGCCTTTATTGGCTGGCTGGAGTGAACAAAGACGAGGAAGAGATCTCCCACCTCATTCTTGCCTTTATTGGCTGGCTTGAGTGGAGATTTGCAAGAGCAGACGTGCTCGGAGGAAGGAAGTATTAAGATGCTGGTAGGGATCTTGACCGTACGTCCGGGATTGTCCTGATAGCCGGACAATACTACTAAACTATTTACTAATACTATTCGAACACATAGATATATTTACATGCTCTTTGAAAAGGTTTCGTAGCCTTTGCATGAGACACTTCAACTCTTAGACTAGTTGTTTGTTGTAGTTGTTTTAAAAATACCGTTTTGTTTTTTCATTTTATTGTTATTGTTTTTATAATATTAGCGTAACTGTCATTATTTATTATTTGTTTAAATAGAACGGCCGAAGCCAATTACACTATTTAATATAATTTTACATAAAATATAATTGATACAACTTAGTCATGCATTCTTCTCACAAATCTTCAAACATTTCGATAGTATCATCTTCCATTCATCCGCAAACATATCAAGATCTGTGTGTCATGCACGAACCTCACCTCTTAGGACTAAGGATTTATTTATTAATGGTAATCTGTGAACAGCGCTGTGGGTTACACTATTAATAAAGTAATTTATGATTTTTCTGTTTATAATATTACATAATGTAGCTGTTTGTTGTTCCTATTTAATAAAATGAAATAAAATACATCTCCACTCCTCATAAGCACCTCAGGACATGTTGCCCCCTTGTCACTACGTCACTATGTGCTAGCGACCGTTTCCGGGGGCCCATTATTAAGTGTGCAAGTCACCCCCTGCCATTTTATCCGTGTAAATATAAAACATTGATCAGGGGTATAGTTCTTGCATAGTTATTGGTAACCAATCCACTTTAGCCACCCAAACCCATAGCCCAACTTTTTATTTTTATCCTGCAATAGTCCTACACCAACCGGGGGTTGTGTTGCATAGTGCGAACAGCATATCTACCACGAGCTCTTAACGCGATCCACTTTAGGACCTAAACTGAACTGTTCTGCTAATTCGTACCATGACGTCAGTTTAACGATTCAATCTAGGCCATGCCATCTGGATACCTACCACGAGCTCTTAACGCTCATTCACTTTCAACGATCCAAATGCCGCTGAGCATATTGGACGTCATGGTACGACTGTGAACGATGCAGTTTAAGAACCTAAACTGAAATGTCTTGCTTTTGAATCGTTTTTAAATACACACATCAAAAGTGTCTAGGGATCAAGCATTTTTATGCGGATTTCTTGAGATTGAGATGTGGCTTTGTAATAAATTTATGATTTTATAAATTTATATGGATCCTTTTTGGTGCATTTCATAATTTGAATCAGGAACTGTGAATCAAATTCGAGTAAAAGATGAAAATCAGCTGTCAATATTTTCCCTATAAAAACATACAACGCATTGAAGACATTATTAGTGCTACTGTTTCCCTACTACTGATTAAAACCAACGTTATTATGGAGCGGCGACGTCATTTAAGCAGGGAAGAAATGCTCAGAGCCGTGGGAATGATAGAAGCTGGTTCCCGGCAACGTACTGTGGCTTTAGCTCTGAATACAAGTCAGAGTGTTATCAGTCGACTTTGGACACGTTACCGAAGCACTGGTACCGTGGCTGAGCGCCATGGAGGACGGTATCGCTGCACCACACGGAGACAAGACCGATACATTCAAATCTTAACTCGAAGAGCTCCAACAATAACCGCCATGATGTTAGCCGTGAGGCTTCATCACTCTTCAGGGAACTTAATTAGCGACCAAACAGTCAGAAACCGCTTGCATGAAGTGAACCTTCATTCCCGAAGACCGCTACGGGTACCACCTATAGCAATGCACAATCGTAGGATTCGATATCAATGGGCTCTTGAACACAGAAATTGGGCAGAAGAACAATGGCGTTTCGTGTGCTTTTCTGATGAGTCTCGTTTTGGTATGAGACCGGATACAAGACGTATACGACACTGGAGAACCCCTGGACGCCAACAGCGATTAAAATCCTGCCAGGAAGTCCATCCTTATAGTGGTGGAACCATCATGGTATGGGCGGGTATTTGGATCGGCGGAAGAACTGAGTTGATTTGGATCAGAGGCAACCTCAACGCTCAAATTTATGCTGAGACGATTGTATCAGACGTCATCGTTCCTCTACAAGTGCAAATCGGTCCCTTATTTCAGTTAATGCATGATAATGCACGACCGCACACCGCAAGAGTTGTAAGACAGACTCTCGCCGCAGCTAACATCAATGTCCTGCCCTGGCCTGCTCAGTCGCCAGACTTGAACCCGATTGAGCATGCATGGGATATGCTACAGAGAAGAGCTCTGCCGAATATGGAGGGTATCCAGTCGCAAGAAGACCTTTTTTTGTTGTTGCAACGAACATGGGCGGCCATTCCACAGCGTGATTTGGATGAACTCATTTTGAGTATGCCAAACCGATGTTCTTGTGTTGTTAGTGTTCGCGGTAGAAACACGGATTATTAATTGTTTAAGTTACCCAATAAAATTTTAAAGAAAACTGTTATTTCAGTCTTTTTTTCGAACTTTTGTGTTAGTGGTTCAAATGTCAAAAATCCCTTTATTAGGAAAATGGCAAATTTCTTTATTAATGCAAAGGTGACTTGGTTTATCGTTACTGTGACAAACGACAACACTTTATTTGATGAATCCTTAAAGAAAATTTTAATTAATATCAATCAGGAGAAAAGTTATTGCAAAAATATATGTTGATCCCTAGACACTTTTGATGTGTGTAGATCATGGTAGGCCTCCAGGGATAATCGTCGGTTGGTGCCTCATTTCATTGAAAACGTCCAACGGACCTCTGCGAGTTGGCTTCGGCCCCTCGTACGCCTTCCAAAGGACTGGGACCCCATGGGTCCCGAGATATTTCAAAGACAAAATAATAATAATAACGACGCGTTTTCCGGGCCCTACATTGACCCGATGTAGATTTCTTATCGTCTGTATCCTGACTACGTTTTGGTGACCTTTTTGGGGAAACTGAAGGTTTCGTCTGTGCAATTATGGACGAAGTTATCTTGACGAATAACTATCGGAAACATATTATAAAGGACGGGACGGTTGACATGTGTCGGGCATGCCATCATCCGGGTGAGTCTGTCAGACATATTCTCTCTGGTTGTTCTCGTCTGGCTAACGGTGAGTACTTGCACAGGCATAACCCAGTAGCCAGGATTATTCACCAGCAACTTGCTTTGAAATATAAACTTGTGGACTCTGAGGTACCGTATTACAAGAATGTGCCCGACCCAGTTCTTGAAAATGACCATGTCAAGTTGTACTGGGATCGGTCTATCATTACTGACAGGACTACTGTCGCCAATAAGCTTGATATAGTGGTGATAGATCGATTAGCGCGCCGCACAATTATTGTCGATGTTACCATTCCACATGACGGGAACCTCGTTAAAGCTGAGAAAGAGAAACAAATTAAATATCTCGAATTAGCACACGAGGTTGTTGATGTGGATGTGGAATGTGAGCTCGGCTATCATTGTGCCGATTGTCGTGTCGGCCAATGGCCTGATGGCCGAAAGCCTCGATCACCATCTATCGAGGCTCTCGTTAGGCGGTTGGATCAAGAGCCTGATTCAGAAGGCAGTACTCCTCGATACGGCTCGCATTGTGAGGAGTTTCCTGTCTCTGGAGCCCTAACCACCGGTAGCTTGGACCCTGCTCCCGACACCGGCGGATCGCAATTTTTTAATATTTTTAAAATGTTTTTATAACTTATTTTTTATATTTTAAGAAATATTTATAAAATAAGTTAACTAAATAAACAAGTCAACCTCACCTGCACGTGGTGCATCCTGCTGAACAACAAACGAGGCTCTGACAACCGACAAATGGCGGTATAACCATGTCATTTCGCAGCTAAATGGCGCAGATTAGTGACGGGCAGCAGCGTAGTAGTAACTAGTACGAGAAGCTGCGACCTGCGATCGCTAACCCGCATGCCCAGCGCGGCGATTATGGGCAAACCCTCCAATGGCAAGCTACAATCAACCACGGCCCCCAGTTCCCGACCACCTTGCTATTCCTGATTTTGGCGGCGATCACGGTAACGGTAAGGTAGGGAGTGCGAAGAATCCCCGGGCTACGAATGGCCGCCAAACCCAACTGACCTTAGCGACGTATAACCACCGTATAACGGACGCACGTTACGGCTCGACGAACACCTAGTGCGGCTCGAGGAAGAAAAAGCGGGATAATAAGGTGGCACATTCTTGGGTTGAGTGAAGTCCGAAGAGAGGGGGAGGACAAAAACCCTTGAATCGGGTCACCTTACCGTACCGTAATTTCGAGAGGGAGACCAGCTATCCCAAGGCGGAGTCGGGTTCCTGGTAAATAAATCCCTTTGTGACAACGTTGTGGAAGTCTCCAGTGTGTCGAACAGGGTGGCGTACCTCGTTGTGAAGCTAACCGAGAGGTATAGCCTCAAGGTTGTTCAGGTTTACGCACCGACCTCGGCACACTCGGATGACGAAGTGGAGGAAATGTTCGAGGACATCTCCGAGACCTTGCAATCCACCACTAAGGCCCACTACAACGTTCTCATGGGAGATTTTATCGCTAAAGTGGGAGTACAGAACTGCAGCGAATCGGTAGTAGGATCCTACGGGTTTGGTAACAGAAATCATAGGGGACAAATGCTTGTCAACTTCCATGAAAAGGAGGGGCTTTTCTTAATGAATTCCTTTTTTAAGAAACAGCCCCAAAGGAAGTGGACATGGCGAAGTCCCGACACTATGACGAAAAATTAGATAGACTACATCATGACGGATAAAAAGCATATATTCAGGGATGTCTCGGTGATCAACAGGTTTAATACCGGCAGTGATCACAGACTTGTCCGAGGCTCTCTGAATATCAACTTTAAGCTAGAGCGATCTCGTTTGATGAAGTCTAGGTTCCGTCCAAATATGTTCCAAACTATGCTAGGATCTGAAGCGTTCCAGTCGGACCTGGAGAACCGATTCGCTGCCGTGGAAGCCACAAATGACGTTGACCAAGAGCTCGACCAAATAGTGGACCTCCTCAGAAAGGAAGTTACGCGATTTTTCAAAATGCGGCGTACGGGCAAGAAGTCCAAACTTTCGGAGGAGACTCTGGAGCTAATTTATATATTATTTATATTTATATTTATCCATTTATTTCAGGCATCAAGGCCCATATAAACACATACAATACAATATTAATATAAGTAACTTAAAAAAAATACTATAAATACATACAACATTATACTAAAAAACTAACACTAACATACACGAAGTGTCTGCGTCGTGTTTCGCTGACTGGTGTCATGTAGCCGGCCACGAAACCGGCGGTACACAACACCCTTCGGCCAGAACTCTTCCTTGAGGAACTTCTCGAGATGATGTGTCGGAACACGCACCACGAACGACTTGAAGTTCGTGTTGTGACGCGACTCCAACTTCTCGACCCTCAAAGTCCAGTTGGTCTTCACACGCATGTACTCCACGATCTTCTCAACCTTCGTGGAGTGGTGCAGTCTGGACACGTACTAATGACTGAACGACGTGAAAACCCACCTGTCACTTCGTCAGAACAACGGGCCCTCAACAAAAAGATTAGAACATTGGTACGACGCGACCTCCGACTCTCCAATACACGCTCTATAGAGAAAGCGATTGAGGAATATCGGGGGTCGAAAGTGTTCGTCCAATCACTAGGGAGGAGCCACCTGACGAAGTTGACCAAATCTAGTGGGGCAATTGTCGTTTCGAAGCCGGAGATCCTTTCGGAAGTCGAAAACTTCTATGGCCAATTGTACGCATCGCATGCATCTCGGCCTGATCCCGAAAATGAGGATTCCAGAGCCACCCTAACCCGCACCTTCACTGAAGACCTGCGAGAAGTCAGCCAAGACGAAATCGAGGCGGCTCTTAAACAGCTTAAAAATGGAAAAGCCCCTGGTGAGGACGGGATTACGACCGAGCTCCTGAAAGCGGGAGGAAGTCCTGTGCTGAAAGAGCTTCAGGAGCTCTTCAACTCTGTCCTGTTCTCTGGGAAAACTCCAGAAGCGTGGCGAAGAAGCGTGGTAGTTCTTTTCTTTAAGAAGGGTGATAAGACCCTTCTAAAGAACTACAGGCCCATTTCGCTCCTTAGCCACGTCTCGACGAGTTTCAGCCACCGGAGCAGGCCGGGTTTCGAGGAGGATTTAGCACCATAGACCACATCCACACTGTGCGACAAATTATGTAGAAGTCAGAAAAGGATAATCGGCCCCTATGTCTTGCCTTTGTGGACTATGAGAAAGCTTTTGACTCTATTGAGACCTGGTCTGTTTTGGAGTCTCTGCAGCGATGCCAAGTTGACTGGAGATACATCCAAGTGCAGAGATGTCTTTATGAAAACGCGACTATGACCGAACTGAATATATCCCACTGCATCTAGGGGTGAGACAAGGGGACGTAATTTCCCCGAAATTGTTCTCTAACGCATTGGAGGATGTGTTTAGGACGCTGAACTAGGAAGGACGCGGCATTAACATCAACGGCGAGTAAATCTCACACTTGAGATTTGCAGATGACATCGTCATACTGGCTGTTCAAGAATACGTTTACCTCGGGCAAACTCTGCAGTTTGGTAAGAACAACTTTGAGAGGAAGGCTAACAAAAGAATTCAGCTAGGCTGGGCAGTGTTTGGGAAGCTCTGTCGAGTCTTCTCGTCGCGTATTCCACAAAGCCTAAAAACTAAGGTCTTCAATCAGTACGTCCTGCCAGTTATGACTTAAGGAGCCGAAACGTGGACACTCACAGTACGGCTGGTCCATAAATTCAAAGTCGTGTGTTCTTGAGTGGAGACCGCGAATCGGTAAACGTAAGGTGGGACGCCCTCAGGCTAGGTGGAGCGACGATCTTCGCAGGATGGCTGGTAGCAGCTGGATGAGAGTTGCTGAAAATCGAGTTGAATGGCGTGCAATGGGAGAGGCCTATGTCCAGCAGTGGACTACTATAGGCTGCTGATGATGAATGAAATAAATAAACGAAATAATAATAAATACTTTGATTTCAGACCATGGTGTCCATTTTGTTAGTAACAATTTTCTTAAAGACTAGTGTTAGTAATACTTTAAACTACCCACAACAAAACATAAAAAGAAAGTAAACTCAAACAGTCACTACTGCGCCATTTGCCATGGAATGATTGATGTAGCTACAGTCTAGCCGACTAGAGATCATGCTGTTGGCGCTGCCACGTACTCTACGCACCAGAAACGCGCATCTTTTGCGAAATCATCCCTTGCATCCCTGATGCACTACAGAATCGCCGCAGCCCCATCAGCACCCTGAACGCATTATTAAATTGTACTCTGAGGGCACTGTAAGTGTAAGATTTTTGAGTATAAGTCGGCCCACAGGCTTGCCGTGTAGAATGATGTACAATAAGACCTAAACAGTGTAATTTTGACTTTTATTTTGTGTGTTATACTTATAACTTAGCCACAAGCCCCTCTAACTTAGAGGATAATAATTATGATTAGTTTATTTAGCTAATGCAAGAAAAGCAAAAAATAAATAAAAAATATTTAGATATTACTCCGGCCTGCCTGCTGCACCATCAACCAGCGGTCAGCGAGCCGTATGCGTGGCATCGCCTAGCCGTAGCCGAGTCGACGTATCGGAGCTGCTGATCTGCTTTGGTTACGTGCTTACGTTAGGTTGACGCCTGTTTGACGGCTAGGCGAAAGGCGAAACGGTGCCGATCCCTTTCCGATTTGATACGTGTGCTATGACCTTGAATTAACAATTATATATAAATATTTTGTGCTTTATCGAAAGTTAGAAGTAATGTCTAGCGAGCCGCGCGCCGCGCGCCGCTCGCCGGGGTGTGACCGCGGGCCCGGCCGCCTAATTAACGGGGCGCGCAAATGAATTAGCGGCGTCTCCCGCTATTACACAATTAGACGAGTGCTGCTGCCATTAGCCCCCGACCTCAGCCACCCGCCATGACGTCACTAGTCATCATCCACAGCCCACTACGGCCACCACTATCATCTACCTCGTAACACAGGTGATTGTTCTGGAAAGAGTCCTGCATCAACTGCAGTACTCACTCACAATCCGCTTCATTTACCAGTGCATCGATTATTGGATAGCTCCAGTTGAGCTGGGCTGCATGATGCATGCAGGATTTTATGAAGTTTTTGGTGAGTCTACCGAGTATATTTAGACTGGTATATTATACAGGCAAAACTACTTAGCTTTAATGTCATTTTAAAAGTTGAGTTAGAACTTTGTACATTTTGTGTACTTCATTGTGAATTGTAGTGGCAGTGACTCTGGGCCTTATGACCGTTCTGTGCCAACACGTGCGTGTATTGACGTCACGACGTGCTGTGCATCACGAAGTCACTCAAGTTACTCGTCACTCGGGAGCGCTCACCGTCTAGGCGTCTAGCTCGTGCTACTCGTAAAACTGAATGGAGCAGGTTGACGTTTACAAGAGCCGTCGTTAAACAAAATAATGTTTAACTACCACTTTGTTACTCTATGTTTCCCTATGATTCACTGTGCTGCATAAAGGTAGGTAGTTATATAAAACTCATCCATGCATTGTTCTTCATGCTAACTAAATATAATTGTTTTAGATTGTAGTTGCCAGATCTCAAATTGTTTTAGATTGTAGTTGCCAGATCTCAAATTGTGTTTTCAGCTCTAGTTTTGTTCACATGATTTTATTATCTTACTAGTTACTAAATTTCGATCCGTTGGATGATTCTGTTTGACAACACAGAAACAGTCAGCGCATCGAGCGAGCTTTGAAAACAACCGAGTGCCCGTGTGATCTTTAACGCTCATTTCTTTGTATTGTTGAGTTAGCGCAAAGCAGCGGAACTTCATAAGCCAGCAGACGGTTAGTGAACTAATGAGGTCGTCACTATACATAAATAATACTGCTGTCTAACTGTACGTAGTGAGGAACAGACGTCCACACATACAGGGGGTGGTCGATGTGCGCTACAGGGGTGTGACGCGGTGACATTCCCGGATGACGTCACGCTGTTCGTGTGGTGATTGTGGTGAAGTAAGTTGTCATTCCACCTGATGCAGCAGGATTGAAACTATTGACAGCTCACTTTAAACCCACTTCACCTAAGTTTTCACGGTGATATTTTTACAGAATAGCATTACAAGTTAATTGTTGAAGATGAGTTTGTGACATCCCGTACAACGTAGTACATGTCTCTCACTGTTTATGACATCCAGTACAACGTAGTACATGTCTACTCTCACTGTTTATGACATCGTAACTACTTAGTACATGTCTCTCACTGTTTATGACATCCGGTACAAAGTAGTACATGTCTCTCACTGTTTATTTATATTAGGTTCTTTAGAATATTTTTATAAGTAGCTTATGTTCAAGACCCGGAAACAGTAAAAACTTAGGAGTAAACAGAACAGAAGCTTGTGAATCCACAAAGAATTACATAACATATAAAAACTTTTTAACAAAAAAAAAATTTACCGCCGAAAAAACTGAAAAGCAAAAAATTATAAACCATTTTTTAAACAACCTTAATGACTAAGTTCCTAAACTAAGGCTATAATTTACTAATTAGCTTATTCATCGTGACTTTTTTTAAATTATTCAATTGTAATACACAACTCAGCATTTAAAATCTGTGAGTGAACAATAAATCACCCCTATTTTCCCACCCTTAGGGTACGAATTTTTTTTCCAAATTTATGTGGGACCAACTTCAAGATATAGGTACCCTAACCAATATAAAAAGAATGATCAAAATCGGACCAACTACTCTGTAAAAAAATATGCGTGGTCATACCTTACAATCACTGAGAGAACAATCAATCATCCCCTGTTTTCCTACCCTTAGCAGGGTTGGAATTATTGTTTCAAATTCATATGGGACCAATTTCCAATTAAAAAGAATTATCGTAAAGTTATGCGTGGTTATACATAAAAAAATATACACGTCGAATTGAGAACCTCCTCCGTTTTTTCGTTAAAAACGTATTTTCTACTTATGTTTATTGATTATTTATATATTTCACTTTTTAGTGGGAGAGTTTGTTAATATCTAAGTTACACTAGCCTAATGTCAACTGCTCATCGCCTTTTACAAAATATGGCTTTTCCCGTTGCTAGGACGTTAATTGTTGAGGAGTTCTCCTTGTAAGATCCAGGAGAACTCAACGACCACACACCACACGCATTGTGACGAGCATAAATTGCTTTGCAACCATATTAAAGTAATCGAATCGCAACCCGTAAAATATATATCATTGAGTAGTTCCGATAGCCATCTGTGGTCTTCATCATCAGCTCCACTTTACCAAATGATGATTTTCGAGAGCAAATGCTCATGTTACTTAAAAAAAATCCCAAATCACTATTGGTTTGCCCATCAAAGAGGGTTTCCCTCGATTTCCATGGGTTCCTCTCATCAGATTCCAACTTGATGACAATGGGACCACCTCGAGAGTATACCCTTTCAACAAATAAAAAAAATCAAATCTGTCCACAATTGACAGAGAAATCGGTGAACATACATAAAAAAAAAACCATACATCAAGTTGAACATATAACCTCCTCCTTTTTGGAAGTCGGTTAAAAATGGTATTGATGCTGACATTTGTGACATTATAAACTATTAGTGGTATTCGACCGTGGAACAATTTATGATGTAGTTCGGCCGTGAACTTGCTGATTTCACAAAACGTGTCTGTTTATTTTAAATGTATTATTCTAACTCTAATACATACAGATGTCGTCCAAAGAGGTTAATATTACTTTATCATTTACATAGGCACGCTGTTGCTACGAAACAGACCAATGTTATGTATAAATTAGAATTGGAAATAAACAAGTATAGGAGGCCGGGGTTCAAAGTGTCGATTTTCAAACAACACGTAAAACAATCGTTAAAATAAGGTCTGATCAAAAATATAAAGTCATTTATTCAAACTAGGCTGCGAATCAATACTTTTTGAACGAAAAAATTACGTAATAAGATAGTCCCCCAAAACGCATTCGTTTAGCTGGAAAGAAGAAGTGGGGCAACACAATCCCCAGCAGCACAGCTCTGTTTAGTTAGAAGAAATTCATTTTATATAAATATACAATAGTAAGTAATTAACATTAAAATTAACATTACGAACCACAAAACATTTTCGCCATTTGTGTCAGCTAGCACACGCCGTCGCCAATATACCAACAAAAAAAAATTAAAAACTATACTCAAGCCACAGAATAACTAATAGTACTTAGAACAGAAGGCCAACTCCTTTGATCTTGAAGAAAGCCGCTTTTGTAATAGTCTACAAAATCACTTCCCGCCAACGCGCAAGCTAAATTGCACTTTATCGCCGAGCACGAGAGTTGTTATTACTTTGTGTCCTTTCTCGTCCGCTACATACCTACGCCGCCTAACCACAAAACAGAAAGGTACTGAAGTCAATCACATGTATATACTTCACTTTTCATACTTACTACGATAGGCAGTCGCGCTAGAGTTGTCAACTTTGGCTTATGCAGAAAAAACTATCGTGGTGGTGGCACTCGTATCTAGTTGTTTGATTTATTGTTGTAAAGTTGGTAAAGTTTACAGAACAAAAAAATATAAATTTTTACATTTGTCAATTTTCACTATCGAAAATCCTTATTAAATTCTAAACGGATTAATACCCTATTTACAGAATTTATTTTGCCCTATTCGTTTTAGACCCAAACCTATCAAATGACACTAAAAACAACACAATATCTATACAAACCAAAAATCATGTTTTCAACTTACGTAATATTTGGGTCTCAAGCGGATGGCACTCGCACTCGCACTGATCCCAACAGATCCGAGGTATCGTGTCCGTGAGCGGTGTCTATGTATGCGTTGCTCGAGCGCACTTTGTATGTAGATTGACTTCTGTACTCTCTGTATTTCGTGGCTTAACCGAGTATTAGGGCTGTTCGGAAGAAAAATAAAATACGGTACTTACCTTTTTATGGTAGGTACCTACCCACCAAAACAAAAATACTTACTAAGATCAAATTTAAATAGGTACTTTCCTACCGGATCAAGTTTGCGCTATTACTTAGTTTTCGCTTAGCGAAAACTTCTGACTTTTTTTTCTTTTTGCTCAACTCCTAAGAGTTCTAGCGTGATGTTTAACAGCCAATAGCCTTCCTCAAGAATTGGGCTATCAAATGCAAAAGGATTTTTAATAAATCCGACCGATACTTCCGGAGATTAGAGCTTTCAAACAAACAACTCTTCAGCTTTATTATTAGTATTATTTTAAAACTATGATATCTCCTAAGATATTCGTTGAAATCGAAATACACACATCAAAAGTGTCTAGGGATCAACATATATTTTTGCAATAACTTTTCTCCTGATTGATATTAATTAAAATTTTCTTTAAGGATTCATCAAATAAAGTGTTTTCGTTTGTCACAGTAACGATAAACCAAGTCACCTTTGCATTAATAAAGAAATTTGCCATTTTCCTAATAAAGGGATTTTTGACATTTGAACCACTAACACAAAAGTTCGAAAAAAAGACTGAAATAACAGTTTTCTTTAAAATTGTATTGGGTAACTTAAACAATTAATAATCCGTGTTTCTACCGCGAACACTAACAACACAAGAACATCGGTTTGGCATACTCAAAATGAGTTCATCCAAATCACGCTGTGGAATGGCCGCCCATGTTCGTTGCAACAACAAAAAAAGGTCTTCTTGCGACTGGATACCCTCCATATTCGGCAGAGCTCTTCTCTGTAGCATATCCCATGCATGCTCAATCGGGTTCAAGTCTGGCGACTGAGCAGGCCAGGGCAGGACATTGATGTTAGCTGCGGCGAGAGTCTGTCTTACAACTCTTGCGGTGTGCGGTCGTGCATTATCATGCATTAACTGAAATAAGGGACCGATTTGCACTTGTAGAGGAACGATGACGTCTGATACAATCGTCTCAGCATAAATTTGAGCGTTGAGGTTGCCTCTGATCCAAATCAACTCAGTTCTTCCGCCGATCCAAATACCCGCCCATACCATGATGGTTCCACCACTATAAGGATGGACTTCCTGGCAGGATTTTAATCACTGTTGGCGTCCAAGGGTTCTCCAGTGTCGTATACGTCTTGTATCCGGTCTCATACCAAAACGAGACTCATCAAAAAAGCACACGAAACGCCATTGTTCTTCTGCCCAATTTCTGTGTTCAAGAGCCCATTGATATCGAATCCTACGATTGTGCATTGCTATAGGTGGTACCCGTAGCGGTCTTCGGGAATGCAGGTTCACTTCATGCAAGCGGTTTCTGACTGTTTGGTCGCTAATTAAGTTCCCTGAAGAGTGATGAAGCCTCACGACTAACATCATGGCGGTTATTGTTGGAGCTCTTCGAGTTAAGATTTGAATGTATCGGTCTTGTCTCCGTGTGGTGCAGCGATACCGTCCTCCATGGCGCTCAGCCACGGTACCAGTGCTTCGGTAACGTGTCCAAAGTCGACTGATAACACTCTGACTTGTATTCAGAGCTAAAGCCACAGTACGTTGCCGGGAACCAGCTTCTATCATTCCCACGGCTCTGAGCATTTCTTCCCTGCTTAAATGACGTCGCCGCTCCATAATAACGTTGGTTTTAATCAGTAGTAGGGAAACAGTAGCACTAATAATGTCTTCAATGCGTTGTATGTTTTTATAGGGAAAATATTGACAGCTGATTTTCATCTTTTACTCGAATTTGATTCACAGTTCCTGATTCAAATTATGAAATGCACCAAAAAGGATCCATATAAATTTATAAAATCATAAATTTATTACAAAGCCACATCTCAATCTCAAGAAATCCGCATAAAAATGCTTGATCCCTAGACACTTTTGATGTGTGTATGTTAAGGGCAATTTTGTTCAAAATTAAATACATTCGGATAAGAAGGCAATCACAACATGTTTATTTAGATAAGGATTAATATCATGTTTATAAAAACACCTTCGCAAATAATGCATTATTTAGAGCAAATTTGATTACCATAAAAAAGGTTATAGTGAGTCAACCTTAAAAGATAGACATATGCTGTCGCGGACTTTTTTATAGATTTTGATGTCTTCTCTACAACTGTTGTAGGTACATACCTAAAATTGCTCTAATATCAATAGTTTCCGCAGCGTAAGGATCTTGCAAGGAGACGTATAAGGATTTTTTTTGGTATTTTTTTCACACCTTGGATTACATTATCGAAGTTTTCATACGTATCCCTAACTTTTTTGAAAATATTCTATAGCCTATGTTTGTATCAGGGATAATGTAGGATTCTAATTATGAAAGATTTTTTCCAATCGGTCCAGTAGTTTCGAAGCCTATTTAATTCAAACAAACAAACAAACAAATCTTTCCTCTTTATAATATTATATATTATTATATTATCTCCTTTATTTCATCATTAAATACATATAAATTATACTTTTAAATATTAGAATATAAAAAAAGTTAAAAACATTTAAAAATATAAAAAATAGTAGCCCACCGGTATCGGGAACAGGTTACAAGCTACCGAAGGCGGTCAGGGTTCCAGAGCGAGGAACCTCCTAACAATGCGGACCGTGTCCAGAAGTACCGCTTTCTGAATCAAGCCCTTGATCCAGCTGCCCAACGCGAGCCTCTTCAGGTGTTGTTCGAGGGTCTTGGCTATCAGCCCATTGGCTGTCACGACTATCGGCACAATGATTGCTGAGTCAACATCCCACATGTTGACAACCTCGCGAGCCAAGTCAAGATACTTGATTTGTTTATCTTTCTCGGCTTTCACGAGGTTCTCATCATCCGGGACGGTTATGTCAATAATCATTGCGCGCCGCTCTAATCGATCCATCACCACTACATCAGGCTTATTGGCAACAATAGTCCTGTCAGTGATGATGGATCGATCCCAGTACAACGTGATATTTCCATTTTCGAGAACTGGATCGGGCACATAGCCGTAGTACGGTACCTCTGATTCCACAAGGCTGTATTTCAGAGCAAGTTGCTGATGGATTATCCTGGCTACAAGGTTGTGTCTATGCAAGTAGTTACTCTCCGTTAGCTAGACGAGAACACCCGGAGATAATATACCTAATTGATTCCCCCGGCCGGTGGCATGCCCGACAGATGTCAACCGTGCCGTCTTTCACAATATATCTCCGGTAATTGTTCGTCATCATAACATCGTCCATAATTGCACAGACAAAACCTTCGGTTTCCCCAAAGAGGCCACCGAAACGTAGCCAAACTACGGACACTAATAAATCTACATCGGGTCCATGTAGGGCCCGGAAAAAGCGTCCGTGAAGCTCCTTACTTTGCCATACCTTCATGCGATCATTAGTGTCAAGCACTACTACTGGTTTGCGCCAGTTCTCTTTACTTAAGGAGAGCGGGGTGAGGCCCTTGTCCACTTAGCGTTTAAAAAGCCTCGACCTCCACACTTTCGCGGGATATACAGCCTCATTACCGATGACCGTGGGTGATGCATTCGATTTGCAGTCAGCAGTGTACGGAGCCTCCTATCCAGGGCGTCGAGTACGGTCTGAGTCTATTTAAGTATGCCGAAAGAGTACATCAAAACCGGCATGACCCAACCGTTGAAGGCGCGCACCTTGTTTCCGCCTGAAAGAAGACCATTAAATACTTTTTTCAGGCAGCCAAAAAAGCGCTCTTTCAACGATTGCTTCATGTCAGTAATATTGATGCCCAACGCTTCCGACATACCCAAATACTTATAGGTTTCGGATGCGGAGAGGGCTTTCAGGTTTGTGGAATCCGAGAAATGGGTTCCCACGGATTCCACAATCTCACCTCGCTTTACATGCATGACCGCACATTTGTCCACACCAAATTCCATCCTGAAGGCGCTACTGAAAGTTTCAGTGATTTTCAGTAGCTCCATCAGTTGGTAATTGTTGGGGGCAAAGAGTTTTAGGTCATCCATGTAAAGATGGTGAGATATAACCTGACCACCTCTTCTCAACCGATAGCCTAGACCTGAATCCTCCAGCAGTGTGCTTAGAGGATTCAAGGCTAAGCAGAACCAAAGCGGACTCAAACTGTCGCCCTGGAATATGATTCGCTCGATCCTTATCGGTTCGCTATTCCTCTGGATATTTCGACTTCCTGGATAGCAATGGACCGTCCTCCATTGCCCCATACACGACATCAGGAAGGTGCGCAGAGTTGTATGATCTACTTTATACAACTCCAGCACCCTCATGAGCTATGTATGTGGCACCGAGTCATAGGCCTTCTTATAATCTATTCAACATGTCGACAGATCCTTTCGGGAACGACGAACCTGTATCCATATCAATGAGGAGCAACTCCTTAGTACCCCGGCACCCGTTCCTACATCCATTTTGAGAGGCAGACATGATGGAGTTGGTGTCTATATGTTTGTTAATTTTAGCTTTCAAAATGGATGTAAGAACTTTATAGCCCGTCGGTAGACAAGTGATCGGTCTATAATTTTTAGGAACCGCGGTACTACCTGATTTATGGAGCAGGTGGGTTATTCCTGTCGTTAGGAACTGGGACAACGACCCTGACTCTAAGGCTGACTGGAACTGGGATGCCAAGCGGGCGTGCAACCCTTGGAACTATTTTATCCAAAAGTTGTGCAGCCCATCCGGCCCTGGAGATTTCCAGTTAGGCAACGGACGGATTGCATGAGCAACATCTTAGGGGCTGATGATAAGTGCCCCCATTTCTGGTATTAGATCGCACGCTCGCTCAATCTTTCCAGACCAGTCACCCTCGGTGTGACTGACAGGCACCGACCAGATATTTGGCCAGAATGAACACATGGCGTCATCAACCCTCAGGCACATGTCAGTCACACTTTTGTCCGGTCGCTCCCAAGCTCTATAAACCCACCTTTCATTCCTCTGGCATGTGCGATTCTGAGTGTACCGCTCCACTCTCCGCCTGTACCGACGAATACGGTTTTCCATGCACAGATCTTCTGCTTCAGGAAGTCAATACGCTCTAGGACGCGGGACAAATAATCTCGAGAACTAATACCAGTCCCCGAGAACGCCCGCCTCACAAAGCGCATTACTCTAGGGCGAGTATTGCCCTCCCTGAAGCAGCAGCTTGCCGATGAGTGCTCTAGCCTCCTCCTTTTTTTGAAGTCGGTTAAAAATACCTCCCCACATTCTTTAACTGAATGAGACAAAATTCAAGTCTTGTATAAAACGCACACTATGCAGGCAGGCATATTATAAGTTAGGGGATTACATCGTTGATAAAGATGCCTGGATCAATGCTGGTCCTGCTCCACAACCACTAATTGATTAACACTTGAACATACTGTTGGAGCTGCTGAAGATTGTGGGACTATATTTGCATTGTATAAACTCAATTTCCTTTGTATTGTATAATTTCATAGCACAGATGTGAGTTCTATGTGAGCTACCATTTACCGGGTAATAAAGTGTCTTTCATTGACTTGAATGTGCCCTGGCGGCTGATAGTATGTCATGCATGCTCACTAAAATGTCTCGCTGACGGTGGCATGTGTGTTGGATCATTTAGCTCCCTTCAAAATGGTTGAGCTGAATGGTGCTGATCTATGCGTCATGTTCGTGAACGGGCGCCGTCAGTTGGGGCTGGTCATCAATTGGCTGCCTCGGCTTATTTTAATTTTTTGGATTGTTGTTTAGTTAAGTACTATTTGCTGTACTCTGGACGCTCTTAACACGTACGTCTTTTTTATTTTATTATATCGTTCTCACATATAATTATAAATTCAACATTAATGATGTAACTAATATTTTTGTAAAAATATAATTTAAAAGAGTGTCCATGGAGTTTCTTGCCCGTTCTTCTCCATAGGTACCTACGCTTTGGAATGGGCAACTAGCTTCATATTTTCTGACTGACCGACTTCTTGACAATTCAAAAGTGCCTGTAAATGGTTTAGTAATTGAAATAAATGCTTTGAGTTTGAGTTTGAGTTATGGGTGTAAAGGGCGCGTGTCCGCGTGCGATGCTATTGACCTCCAAACGCTCAGGGGCTCGGGGGCTCGAGGGCTCGGGCGAGCCGGCAGAGGGTGGCATTCGTTAGCGCCGCGCCCCGCACACTAATCATCACAATAACTACAACTGTGGGACTTTTAATAACCGCGATGCATGCATGTCGTTTCTCTGTGCAGGAAATATTCTGGCTTTGTTTACTGCGAGTGGTATCCTGTATGAACTCTTCTCGGTTACAATGCTACGCCAGTATCGCATCGCAGTCTGTCTCCGACAGACGTGTGACATTAAGGTGGATCCTCTTATTGCATGTTCAGATGTGTTTGGGTGCTCCACGTATGTACACGCGATACACGCTCCACGTACTCCTACTCCTCGCACCCACCCTGGCTAAGAGCAGCAGATTGTATACTTAAAACGGCCGGTCAGGTCCTTTCCTTTTTAGGGTGCCGTAGTCAATAAGGAACCCTTATAGTTTCGCTATGTCCGTGTGTCCGTCCGCAGCTTAGCTCAGAGACTCTTAGTCCTAGAAAGCTATAATTTATCATGTATATAGGTACATATCAATCACGCCGACAAAGTGATAAAATAAAATGAAAAACAAAAATTTTGGGTACTTAACTCCTCTAGACGTAAAGTGGGACTCGTCTACCCCATGGTGTGGGGTATAGTTGGATAGGTCTTTCAAAAATTTTACGGGTTTGTGACCGCCATTTTTTGATTCAGTGATCCGTTTGTGAAATATTAAGCTTTAAAGTGCCAATTTTTGTTAGAGTCAAGTATCCCGAGGAGAAACATGGAGATGCCCTATTCTACTATAGAAATAATAGTAATACAAATATCTATCATGTCAAAAAGCGTTTGTTTCCTTTTAACTAATCAAGAACTGCATATGAAAAGAGAGACATCTAAATGTTTGTCAAGTACTAAATTTGGCACATTTTTGTGTGAGTGACGTCAATATCATGTCTATGCGTGACGGGCCGCCATGTTGAGTGCCAAGTTTTATGAATGGTTTTGTGGTAGATGTGCTGTCAAACGGTTGATTGCTCAAAATATATTTGTTGTTTTCGAGAGAAATACGTCTAGAAACTAGGTGTTTCGGTGTCCATTAATAGGAAAATCATGCCCTCGTGTTGTATAAAACAGTGTGGTGCGAGAAAAAACAAAATGAACCCTACGAAATTCGGCCATTTTTAGTGCCCGATTCGTGCACGCAAATTTTGTAGGTATGCTCAGTCCATAGGTTTATTTAGTCATTAAGTGTCCCCCCCTGCCAAGTAAATGGTGCTTTTGGATAATATGTAAAAAAATTCACGGCAGTAGTATACATAACGAAATTAAAAGGAAAACTATCACAGCTAAGTAGGCTTTATAAGTTTACGAGTAATAGTCGACCAACTGTTAAGTTTGTAGTTACGGGTAGTCAGAAGCCCGAAAGTCTGGCAACCAGTCTTACCAAGGGATATCGTGTTACCCAGTAACTGGGTTGTGGAGGTCAGATAGGCAGTCGCTCCATGTAAAATACTGGTATTCAGCTGCATCCGGTTAGACTGGAAGCCGACCCCAACATAGTTGGGAAAAGGCTAGGCAGATGAAGATGAATGTTAAGTTTGTTCTTGGGATAAATTCATTCCAACTATGGAACCCTTCATGGTGCGTAGTCCGACACACACTTGGCCGGTTTTCCATCTATTCTTCACATAAGTGCCTGATTTAGAGTTCTGACTGCCCTAGACTAACTATGAATACGCGCCCCCCTCCCCCGGGCCTGTCCTGCCTAGCCCATGAATATACCTTTTTTTTAAATATTTTATTACATTTACGATCCGCGGTTTCGCTCACTGTTTCCGGTGAAAATAAGGTAAAAAATTTCCCGTGGTTAAAGGTTTTTCTTCAGGTTGCATGTTGTCAGTCTATCTCCTTTCCTTGTTTTATCGAAATCTGTTCAGCAAGCGTAAAAAGGTAACAACAGTGAGTTCTTTCGCATTTATAGCATTAGAATTTGTATAATAATAATAAACCATTTATTTCCAGGTAACAAAGACCCATTTAGATACATACCTTAACCTAAGTATACATAATAATATAGTAACAATTGTGTTAGTAAATAAAACTTAATAACTATGTCAGTATCACTTAGTTGCACTAAGTCTTCGTGCGTTCAGGTGGCACTTGTCCGCGAAAGCGGCGGAATACCACATCCTGCGGCCAAAAGCTTTAATCCATCACCAGGTGCAGGTAGCATGTTGGTATGCGCACCACAAACGCCTTAAAATTGACGTTGCGATGCGACTCTAGCAGCTGCACTCTCGGCGCGTACTTCAACTTTTGGCGCACGTACACACGGCTACACATCAAGCTATACATTTCCAGTTTCAGCTGACCTCGCATTGTATAGGTTTTTCTTACAATCAGAAGTCAGCTTATATGTTATAGCAGCTGATTATGTATATCTTGATGTGTAGCCGTGTGTACGTCACGATGTCTTCCGCGTCAGTGGTGTAGTGGAGGCGGAAAATATACACCGGAGTATTCGGTATAGGTATAGTTATTTTTTATATTCATTTAATTACATTAGGTTCTTGTTAATTAATTATTATCAAGTATTTCTATTGTGGCAAGTAATTAAAGACGTGGAGAGAGATTTAGTTATAAATCCAACTTCAATACTTAAGAAAAAGGTAAAGGTACTTGAGGTATAAAACTTCTCGTGGGTGGAAACTAATGAAGACTAATCAATTTCTCTTCTTCCACTTTAGCCTGTTTCAGTTCTCATCTTCATGGCCGCTCTCGGTGTGTTCGCCTTCAGGAGTCTTTCAGTTCTTATCTTCATGGCCGCTCTCGGTGTGTTCGCCTTCAGGAGTCTTTCAGTTCTTATCTTCATGGCCGCTCTCGGTGTGTTCGCCTTCAGGAGTCTTTCAGTTCTTATCTTCATGGCCGCTCTCGGTGTGTTCGCCTTCAGGAGTCTTTCTCTGATTGGTGTAGCCTCACGGTAGCCTTCTCTCTCCTCTTCACTTTTCTATTTTCATAAACTTTGTTACCAGAGTAATCTCCTCTAGTTTCCATTCCTACACACATGACTTGCAGCTGTACCGACATTTTACTGTAGGTGACTCAGTTTTTGCAATTGCTACAATAAATCATGAGCAGGGCAGACCACTGAGCGACATGCCCTTACCAATGCTACTATCGCACTCACACATGAAATAAGAGAAATAAATAAATAAACAGAAGAAAAAACGAGTTTACACTTGCACTACGCGATGTGCGGACGGAGCGCACCGAGTGCGGCGGCACAAAATACAGAGAGTACAGAAGTCGATCTACATACAAAGTGCGTTCGAGCAACGCACACATAGACACCGCTCACGGACACGATATGTCGGATCGGTTGGGATCAGTGCGAGCGCGAGTGCCATCCGCTTGAGACCCAAATATTACGTAAGTTGAAAACACGATTTTTTGTTTGTGTAAATATTGTATTGTTTTTAGTGTTATTTGATAGGTTTAGCGAGAGCTGTGGTGGCCCAGTGGTAATGGCCGCGACTTACGAGTTATAAGTCATAGGTTCGAACCCGGACAGGCGCTTTACTTTGTGTGAATTATTTCATCACCACTGCTCTCAAAACGGTGAAGGAAAACATCGTGAGGAAACCGGCATGTCCTAGAACCAAAAATTCGAAGACATGTGACATCTACCAACCCGCACTGGGCCTGCGTGGTAGATTATAGCCCACTCCCTCTCGAAGAGAGGAGGCCTGTGTCCCAGCAGTGGGAACATTATAGGCTGATTATGATGATAGGTTTAGGTCTAAAACGGATAAGGTAAAATAAATTGTGTAAATAGGCTAATCCGTTTAGAAGTTATTAGGGATTTTTGGTAGTGAAAATATACAAATGTAAAATTTAATGTTTTTGTTCTGTAAACTTTAACAACTATTGTTTACAACAATAAATCAAACAACTAGATACGAGTGCAACTACCACGATAGTTTTTTGTGCATAAGCCAAAGTTGACAACCGCCGAGCGTAGGTATGAAAAGTAAAGTACATACTCGTAACTACATACAAATTTGAGTGACTTCTGTACCTTTCTGTTTCGGGACAGAGGCACGTTGACGTTGTTTGCTGAGTCGATATTTATGTTTAGGTATTGGTACGCGCGGTGGGCGAGAGAGCGCGGCCGGAATTGTTTAGTCGCATAATATTTTCAAATTATCAAATTTTATTCTGTAAATAAGTAGTGCTTGCAAGGACAAGCTCAGCGCTCCCGCCGTCTCGAGGCCCTAGGCTCGAGCCTAGTTAGCCTGTGGGTAAATCAGGCATTTATTTTATATATTAATTGTTCCTGATAAATAAATAAATTTGAGTTCAAATTCAATGTTGACATCTAAATATTGAAAGCGCCTTAAAAGACACGTAGTTATGTACTAACAAATAAAAATAGGTATGAATAGGTGTAAAGAACCTGCTAACGCAGTATGTGGTGGTTGCTATTACTAGAGGAGCTGAACCCGATATGATGTTGATAGTCAGCGAATCCTGCGTCGCCGCGCGGTTACGACGCGGCGCGGTCACGGCGCGGTGCTCGGTGCGACTCGCTCCTTTTACTGGAGTTTCGCTGAGTGTGTGAAAGGATCACGTGATGTAACACGACGCCATGCCATCGTGTGCGCTCTGCAGACATACGACTACATTATACTGATAGGCTGCACTAAAAGTATCGGGAACGGAATATTTCCACTGTTCCTGTCATATTAAAATTTTTTTAATTGAAAACTCCTTGGTTTTAAAAATCGAATACCATTTATTCATTTAAAAAAAGATTCTCGGTCTTGTCACAAGGTTTTGTCAAACTTGTTTAGTCGTTGAGAAAATGGAATTGACTCGAGAAAATTCAAGAGCGATGATTTATATGACTTTCGAAGTGGTTTAACACAAAAACAGTGTGTTGACCGGATTATTTCTGCATTTGGTGATGAAGCCCCATCCAAAACCACAATTTATCGCTGGTTTGCTGAATTTCAACGTGGACGTGTCAAGCTCAGTGATGATCCCCGTCAAGGTCGTCCAAAAACTGCAGTCACCCAAGAAAACGTTGATGCTGTGCGTAAGCTGATTGAGGAAGATCGACATGTGACATACCGCGAAATTCAGGCAACTTTAGACATTGGCATGAGTCAAATACAAATAATCTTGCATGAACAATTAGGTGTAAAAAAGTTGTTTTCCCGATGGATACCTCATTCGCTCTGTGAAGAGCAAAAAGCGGCTCGCGTTACTTGGTGCGTCAGAACTCTCGAAAGATTCCACGCAGGATCCTCAAATGCTGTAAACAACATCGTATCAGGTGACGAATCCTGGATATACGCGTACGAACCCGAAACAAAAAACCAGTCACGAGTTTGGGTGTTCGAAAATGAGTTAAAGCCAACAAAAATTGTTCGTTCACGGAGTGTTGCAAAAAAAATGGTGGCCACGTTTGTCTCCAAAACCGGCCATGTTACGACTATTCCTCTTGAGGGACAAAGAACGGTTAATGCAGAATGGTATGCTAGCATTTGTTTGCCACAGGTCGTTCCGAAATCCGTAAAGAGAACTGCAACCACCGCATCATCCTCCATCACGACAATGCGAGTTCTCACACCGCGCACAGAACAAAAGAGTTTTTAGAGCAAGAAAACATAGAATTATTAGACCATCCGCCGTACAGCCCCGACCTAAGCCCTAATGATTTCTATACTTTCCCTAAAATAAAGAATAAATTGCGTGGACAGAGATTTTCATCACCTGAAGAAGCTGTGGACGCCTACAAAACGGCCATTTTGGAGACCCCAACTTCCGAATGGAATGGTTGCTTCCAATGATTGGTTCCATCGTATGGAAAAATGTGTCAAATTTCGCGGAGAATACTTCGAAAAGCAATACATACATTTTTAAATAGTAATGTTGTGTCACTTCCTTGATTCCCGAAATTTTCAGTGCCGCCCTGTAGCTAACTACTTACATAGTTTTCATGGAAACTTTAATTAGGTACGTAATACCTATGTGTGTCCACTACCACACACATTATGTGTGTGTGTAGACACTACCGACATCTTACATAAATAAAAATGTATTTTTTTATTTATTCATTTCAGTCCAAATACGTCCACTGCTGGACATAGGCCTCGACCAAGCACCACCAATTCGACTGGTTACTGTGTATCCTGCATCCAGCGGATTCCTGCGGCCTGTAAATAATTAATTATCTGTCTAATAATTGTGTAATGTGTACGCAGTCGATAGACGGCAGAAATCATCAACTTTGTAGGTACCTACTCGTATAACAGTCCAATGACGCGGTCGTCGGCTAAATGAACTTTTTAATATTAATAAAATGTTGAGAAATATCGTAGAACTGGTGAACTAGAGTTCAAGCTCTACTACATACAGGCAAAAGTTCGATGTCAAAATGTAAGACATGAATCCGAAGTCAAGTCTCTGAACGATAGAGGTTGTGAAGCGTGTATGAACTGTGTGAAGTAGTCGGAAGGGGTTGTAATGTAAGTGGACGAGGAAGGCGCGCCACAGCAGCCACAGGTCGCCGGCCGCGCGCCACAGGTGGGGTGGGCCCACGGGCCCCGCGAGCCCGGCGCGCGGAGCGGCACGCGCGGCTCTCGCACCCTTCACTTACACGTTTATGATAATTGGTGACCAGCCCTTACTAATGATGTCACCCACATTGTATCGCGACACAGTGACAGAGTGACGTGTGTGAAGAGGTCGCGACATTATGGCTTGATTGTGGGTATCTAGCGCTATGGAGCTGACAAATTGGCGTAGGTGATAGGTATCATTCGTAGTTTTTAAGATTCGAAATTCATTATAAGACCGAAATCCGGCTTGCAGCACTCAGTTCATTGACTAAAAGTTCAAACACTGTGAGTGATAACAGTCAACTAAAACAATATTTATATTCGTCACGTCTGCTGCACCGGAAGGGGTAGGCGGCGACGTGTATTTTCCACATGCCATGCGCCACGCTGCCACGCATGCGCCATTCGCAATTGTCAATGTGTCCCAGTTGTAGGTATGTAAAGTTATCGCCGAACGAGAAACAAAGTCGTTTTGGTTACTTAACACGCCATACACATTTAATATGTTTGATGAAGAAATCTGCAGATGTCCGCTGCTGAAGTACGTTATGAGCACACGACAGGACAGAACAGTAGTCCTACTTTTAATGCAATGACAAGAAGCGAGTCCGTCGAGTCATCATCGGGTTTGCATCATTATACAAACTTTCTTGAACTCGCCGGGTAATTCGTAGACACGGGTCAAGTGGTTACAAGTTGATGTTCCAAGTGACAACAGCTGCTTCATGTCGACAGACTGCATGCCAAAATGTCGTCTGCAGTGGTCTGCTGCGGCAGCGCCACTTTACCACGAGGAGGCCAGTACAACAATAAAGTAGTACTTATGCAAGTAGGTACCACCACTCGCGAGCCGCCATGTATATACCAACCATGTGCAACCATCGAGCCAAAATCTCATACCGCAGCCAAGAAGCTGGGCATCCTATAAGGATGATCCTATGTGAGGCGATACTTCACATCAGGACAGCTTTTAAGGGGCTTACAGGACCTAAACGCAAAAAAACGCAAGTTTTAGTAACCATAAAAGTATATGAACGACTACAGGAAACAAAATTAGAAAAATATATAATATTATTTAGGATATATGCTAGGTGATTTATTCCTGTCTGTTGAAAACATAATACAACAAAATTTGATACGATAGAAAAAAATAATGAAGATACCTCTAAAAAACTTTCTTTTTACAATAATAACCATACTAATATATCTACATACAATCATTATGATTTATTTTATCAGATTATTCTACAAGAAACATACTAAAGCACTAGTGTTTTAATTTTTTAGTCCAAACAAAGATTTTTTGTTTGTAAATAGATAATTGCTTCATATGTTGCAATAAACGACCAGTGTTGTGTCATCGCACTTCTCTTTCTTTTCTTTGCAGTCCGACAAAGACCGCACTTTAGGTCATTTAGTCGCCTTAAGTCTGTACAAAGCACAGGTCTTTTCCTGTATGGAGTACTGCAGCCACTTTTGGGATGGCTCAGCAAAGTACCAGCTTGCTGCACTTCCCTCCCACATTTAACTGCCTTCAAAGCAAGAGTGAACAGGCATCTTCTGGTTACGCTCATTCTATCATAGACCTCATCCATCGCTTTCCAGCGGGCGTGATCGAGGTCAACAGCATTCCCTTTAAGCAAAAAAATAATCGTCATGAAGATAACTTGCTAACGCAAATGTGTCGAGTACCTATTGCTGATGTCTTGTGAAACCACTCACAGTCTGACTGCTTCCATAATAAAATAAACGTCTTGTATAGCAATAGTTCTTCTGTGTGTTGCTCCGTGCAGGAGTGATGTGATGACGTCATTGCGTGGCTGCGCGCGAGCCGCTCGACGCTTAATTAATTGCCTGCGCCGGATTGTTCGCTGCGAAAGTGAATAGCTTGCACTGTTGCGTTTAACTCCAACACATTACACTAATGTCTCGCCGGACATTAATACTGAGGCAACATGGACGCAACGACCACGCTTTGAGATGACTACAGTAGACGCTTAAAATGTTTGTTGATTGATGTCGCCAAGGCACACTGTATATGCTTAAATAGTTGCTGTTAGCATAATAATATCTTTACTGCAGTGTGCGAATCGCCTTATGTTTTACACGACTGCGAAAAAAGGAGTGTAATGTGTTTAGGGTTGATGTATGTTTGTATGTGAGTTTTTTTATTCCACCATAACTTTTAAATGCCTGAACAGATTTGGATGTATCGTTAGAATCCTGACATCATCCCGAATGACACTGGCTATATGTTTTTTTTTTTTTTTAAAAATCAATATGGCGGCAGTATGGCTCCATATAAAAAGAGAAAAAAAAATTTTTCTTCAATTAGTACAATATGGGTATCAAATTTGAAGGCCTTGATGAGCATGAATAAAGCTTGTGACTAAAATGTATAAAATAAAAATAATGTTGTAAAAATAAATTTAGTGTATAAAGTTTAATTCCTTTGGATTTTTGGCTCAAACCTTTCTCTTAAAATGCTCTTCTTTCTGAAACTTTTGAATACTCTTCTTTAGAATAGGTGCGTTACCTTATTTTTAGGGTTCCGTATCTCAAAAGGAAAAAACGGAACCCTTATAGGATCACTCATGTGTCTGTCCGTCCGTCTGTCACACCCAATTTGCTACAAATCTAATAGACCGATTAAGTTGATATACATATTATATGTATGAATCTATGTGACCCAAACACAGACGTGTAACGTATTTATAAATGAATTTTGAATATGGGGGTAATTTATGGGGGGCAAATAGATAGTAAAAAAAAAAAGTTTAGCAATCAGTACCGTGTGACTTAACAAATGATAAAAAACTTTTTTACAAAAAAAAAACAACCGACTTCCAACAAAACACTCCAAAGTGAAAAATAACTTTCATTTCAGAAGTCGGTGTCGTTGGTTCTGCTTTTTCGATTTTTGACACCGACTTCTGAAATAAAAGTTATTTTTCAATTAGGCCTATTACAAGCTCTTTCGACAATTACAAGCCTTACCATCATCAGATGCGGGACCTGTTCGTCCCGTTACATCATTACGAGAAATGGAATGATGAAGACGATTGTTTTCAAGTCCACGTCTATCCAAGAACTGCTAAGTAGTGTCTGTCGACATATTGCTGTATCTCCTAATTCCTAACAGTTAAGGACTGCTGTGGTTACCATCGACCGACGGCTCGGTAGCATTATAGTCGGACTTTTAATTAGCTGCAGTAAAATAACAGCTTATGTGTAACTTAAATGACTAAAATTGGCGTCTATTTGTTTTTTCGCGGCCATCAACCAAACCTTGTTTTTAACCGACTTCAAAAAAAGGAGTAGTTTATCAATTCGGTTGTTTTTTTTTTATGTTTGTTACCTCAGTACGCCGTCATTTATGAACCGATTTGGAAAATAATTTTTTCTAGTACAGAATAGTGTAACAAACGAAACTTATTTGACATGCATATCTCTAAATGCAGTCCGAAATGAGTTATTAAGAAGTGTCATTTTACTGCACCTAATTAAAAGTCAGAGTATAAGTAAGTGATGACTCTCAGACTCAAACACTTGAATCATCTATAGGTTTCATTTGATTTGAGAGAGTTCAACTAACACACTGTACATGCCTACCAAAGAGGATTTTCCTCGACTTTCATGGGATCCCTTCATCAGACTCTGAGTTGGTGACAATGGGACCACCTCGAGAGCATACCGTTTCAAACCCTAATGTCAACTGCTCATCACCTGTTACAAAATATTGTTTTTCCCGATGCTGGGAGTTGCTTAATTTTTGAGGAGTTCTCCTTTGAAGAACCAGGAGAACTGGAGCTGATGGTGAAGTTACCATCAGATGCACTTCACCATACGCATTGTGACGAACATAAATTGCTTAGCAACCATATTAAAGCAATCGAATCGCAACCCGTGAAATATTTTGTCATTGAGTAGTTCCGATGGCCATCTGTAGTCTTCATCATCAGTTCCACTTCACCAAATTATACTTTCTGAATGCAAATGCTTGAGTTGTTAATGAAAATATCAAAATTGCTATATGTACGCCTATAATATTTGAGGAGTTCCCTCAATTCCTCATGGATCCCATCATCAGAACTGGATTTTGACAAAAATGGGACCAATCTGAAAGTATATCCTTTTGAATAAAAAATAATTTTCCAAATCGGTTTATAAATGACGCGGAGTACTGAGGTAACAAACATAAAAAAAAAAGAAAATACAACCGAATTGAGGACCTCCTCCTTTTTTTTTTTGAAGTCGGTTAAAAAGGCTTACTGTGAGGATCTCAAATATCTATATTTTATTTTTCATAATTTTAAAGTAAATTATATTAAAGTTATTTAAGAAAATAGATGAAAAATGACTCTTATCTCCGAAACTACTGAGCCAAAAAAAATAATACATAAAATAGTTCTAAACCTATAGATTACAGGAAAACCTATAAGAATTCTGTGGTGTAAAACAACATGGTAAATCTCTCAATATTGTGCGCATCGTACGGAACTCTCTCCACGTGAGTTCAGCTTACACTTGACCGGTTTTTTACATCTACAGACAACATGTTGTCTCCATCGCATGGGATGGAGACTAGATTTTGAACGTTCAAATAAGGGTAGGTAATCGGCGCGGCGTTCTGAAGTTAAATGTTCAAAATAGAACCTCTTTTGAGATGAGACGTTTATCGTCTGAAGGCCGATTTCTTCTGCGGATTTGTTGTTGTGGTACCCCAGAATTAGTATTATGAAACTCGCTTCTTTAATTAAATAATCTTGTAGAACTCGTTTAATTTGCAAAAGAGGAGTTAGGTGTGCTTACAGTGGGAAAGTGCGTCCACTTGTGTACTGGAACACAGGAGAGCAGGCGCAATTAAGAAACGTAATTCAGAAATATCTTGGCATTAAAGTATATTTTGTAGATAAACAGAACGTCATCGTTCTGACCTGACTGCTGCATGTTGTGTCGAAGCACTGCGTCACTAAAGCGACTTTGGTTTCCGTTGGCACCTATTTACGACTTCAGTGTATATATACATACAGTGAGCCTACTATTCCCACCTTGTGGCACAACTGCGCCATGCGCTGCTAACTAAACAACGCTTGGTAGAGTTAGGGTGAGGCCAAACGCACGTAATTTTGTGAGTCGTGAGTCGCAGAATTTCGGTCGCAGAAATTCTGCCTGGCAGAAATTCTGTTGGGATGCCAGACGAGCGCATTTTATTCAGTTGCAAAATGTCCCTGACTGACGCTTTGCTCGGCCCGCGTCGGCCCCCTCGCCCCCCGCAAACTCAATTCGGTCCGAATAATGCGTGTGAGTCGGCAGACAAGTCATTTTGCGTCGCCGTGTGAATGAAACAGGACTTTTGTATGAAACCGAATGCAGCAGAAATTACGCGTCCGAAATTACGCAACTCACAACTCAAAAATTTACGCTCGTTTGGCTTCAGCCTTAGAGTCGGTTCACATCTGACGGAAAATGCGTCGGGCGTAACTTCGATCGCGTCTATGTATTCGCTCGACGCACTAACGCATCATCGGTTGAGTGTGAAAGGTTGAATGTTTTCTCATACAGGTTGAAATTGAAAACATGCGACAAATCGAAATGGGAGATTGTACTCATCTGCATTATGAACAACTTTTACTATGGGACCAAACCTGAAATCGCGAAAAAAAATCAGCTGTTCCCTAAATTTTGACGAGTTATTAGAACATATTTATGTAGGGAGACCGTGAGCGTCCCAAGGAAGAAAAAACTCGCAGAGTTCGCACACGAGCGAGGTTGCAGTGAGAGCGACAGCAGTACAAGCATTTGCTAATAGTGATACAATATTACAATAGTTAAATGATCTCGTACGTACGAGACACAGTATAGGAGCGAGTAAGGTGTCACATGTGTCGCGCATGTTACGCCTGCGCGTGCACCGCGCCGCCGCCGCGCCGCGCGCCGCTTGGAGACTATTATCTCACTTTTTTTGGTAACAAAATTATTATGAACAGTTGCTAAAAAGTATATTTAATAATCTGATGATAACCTTCGCACATTCAAGTGTTACTCCTAAGGGTCAGTTCACACCGAGACGCGACACGACACATTTTAATATGATACACATTTCATTATGATAATTCAGAATACGTTGCCCACGCAGCGCTGATCACTGGCCCAGTATCGTCGCGTTGCGTCGCATCTCGGTGTGAACTGACCCTAACGGAACCGAGTGGTACCTAGCCTACTGACACATTGACACCGCATTCACAACCATTTTAGTTTTTAATAATGTAAGTACCTACGTTCATACGACATAATTGTTACCTATGGGTTTATTGAATTTCATCATATCCAATTCTTGCAACACATTACAAAAGCTTCCAGCTAGCCTGCAGCGACTGCCACCCTCACTTAGTGGAAGCTCCTACCAACGTGTGAACTTCTATGAATTTGTTGCAGCTATAGACTTAGACTTACTTTACTAGAAATTCGATAGTTCGGTCGTCGAGAACCAGTGAGTGGTGGCGAGTGATGGCGAGTGGTGGCGAGTGGTGGCGAGTGGAGGCGAGTGGGCTGGTGTGGGCCGGTGTGGTGGGCACCGGGCGACTGGGCGCGGCACGACAGAACAAACAGCGCTTGTTTGACTATGGGATAGCCGACTGACACTAATACGCGCAAATTGTCTTCATTGTTTTCAATATCACTTTTCTGCTTATTTTTTGGTAAAGGGGATTTGCATTCCTATTATAGTTATATACGTATTCGGTAATGTTCGCTAAGTTGCTCACTGTAATGTTGTCACTTTGGGTTTCAAGATGGGTATACATACATGCGTCGGATTCTAGATCTCGATAAGCTATACTTCCTGTGACGGCGAGACATCTGGCGCTCTTGGCGATGTGTTCACTGTGAGCACAGCCGCGCCCGCGCCTAGCAACGTGCGCTTGTACCCCTCCTAACTACAGCTATTCACAACATCACGCCCGTGTTCCCAAAGTGTTAGGTAGAAGTCGCGCTTACCATTCTCATGATCCAACTGGGCAGACCAAGTAAAGCTATTTAAAATCATAAACGGGGTAAGCATCAGTAGGTAGGTAGGTAGGTAAAGTGTACTAATGAAGTTTGGATCGTGTGGGACAGTTGCTAACGCTCGGCTTATCAGTGAGTAGGTCATCGGTCCAAGGGGTGCCCGATAACAATGAGCTCAAGGGCTTTCAATTCACAATATCCCGTTTAGTTTTCCTACTCACCGCACAAGGGTATTTTAGAAACTATGACTTATGTTATAATTTCAAGAGGATGGGAAAAGGGTCCTCTCTATTTACTACAGCTTAGCAATCTCTCTGCCAATGTTTCGGGTAGTCATTTGGACTTATTCCATAATTACTTTTTCACCAGTGGGCTCATTCCATAATTTTCACCAGTGGACTCATTCCATAATTTCTTGGAGCAGATACCAACACTAGCAGAGAGCTATTCACGAAAGCATACAATTAGACTTTAATTCGGCAAATATTGCGGATTTTAGATGGATGTGCGCCACGTCGAAGTCGGCCGCGGTCGGGGCTTGCGAGTGAGGCGACGCATTTGTGAGTCAATGGCGTCGGCCAAGCTGTCTGTCTCATTTGAATGGACACGTGAGCTATAATGTAAGTACCCATGTACTGTGTCGATATCGACCATCTGTACGTAACCACGCATGTTCATATAGAAAATGACCATGGAATCATTATCCTACTTACTTTTGCTAAAAGAAGAGATTCGCGATTGTCCACATACAGTGTAAAACGTTTACTGAGGATGATATTCTCATAGTATGTACCTATGTCTATTTCCTGTTTAACTTTATTATTCTATCACTTGTATATTAGTTTATATTATGTTTCTTTAAGTACGCTGTACCGGTATAGTATCCTATTAATTGTTGCTGCACCGGGTGACGTCATTACGTCGGCGCCGGCTGTCGCTGAAAACTAGCATAGGGTCGCAGCATAATGCTGAGCGATGGCCGTTTTGCGTGAATGTGACGCATGTTTCCCCTCTACCTTTTATTATTTTTTGTATTATGTTCTTTTTTTTGCGTCATGTTCACCGCAAATAAACGTTTTTTCTTTCTTTCTTTCTTTCACATCTTGAAAATACCACATTGTATCTTATGCACCTTTTTATCAAAATACATAATATGACAGTCACACAACGGAAAGTTAGTTGTACGATAGTTCTAGTAGTGATTAGGTGAATTTGGGTGGAGGATTTCATCGTCCACTTATTTAGGACGGGGTATTCCACTCAGAGCACTGCTCCCCACACTATTTCCTATCACTGTAGCTCCTGAAACCCAGAATCATTATGGCGACTACTAGAAAAGAGAAATGATTCTTCAACTATCTCAGAATCATGTTAGTTGTTACGAGCTCGCATATTATTTGCTACACTGTACACTACAGATCGCTGGACGTCTTGAATGTTCGAACTTGAAAGGCACGTCACACGTGTGTGTCACCTCTTCTATTGAAGAGACACTCCTTCGATTGCCTCGTGCTCACGCGACTCAGCTCGGGCCGAGTCCCTGTGTGTCGCGAGCCCGTGTTTGCTCGGCAAAGTGGAGTAATGGTGTGTGAGTATGTCAGCTCTGTCACACATTCAGCATGTTTGGCCAAGTGCACACGTGTCGACCCCCTGCCCCCTGCCCCCTGCCCCCGGCCGTTTTCAGGCCAAATGAAACTAATAAAAATATATAGAAGGAGCACTCTTTACAGTCTCTACATACGTCATTCTGCATTCTCAATTCAGATGACATCATTATTTGGTCTTGTAATTGTACTCTAGTCCAAAATAATGATGTCTTGTCCTTTGACCCTGAACTGGCCTAGCGTAGTACGAAGTTTCAATAGAATAAGAGGCCAGGTTATACTGGTTTTGTAACCACTGGCGTGCGTCTTACCTTACTATGGATCTCATCTGCGTGCAGCCTACCTTACTAGAGATCTCACTGGCGTGCCGCCTACCTTACTAGGGATCTCATTGGTGTGTGGCCTACCTTACTAGAGATCTCACTGGCGTGCGGCCTACCTTACTAGGGATCTCACTGGCGTGCCGCCTACCTTACTAGGGATCTCATTGGTGTGTGGCCTACCTTACTAGAGATCTCACTGGCGTGCGGCCTACCTTACTAGAGATCTCACTGGCGTGCGGCCTACCTTACTAGAGATCTCACTGGCGTGCCGCCTACCTTACTAGGGATCTCACTGGCGTGCCGCCTACCTTACTAGGGATCTCATTGGTGTGTGGCCTACCTTACTAGGGATCTCATTGGTGTGTGGCCTACCTTACTAGAGATCTCACTGGCGTGCCGCCTACCTTACTAGAGATCTCACTGGCTTGCCCCCTACCTTACTAGGGATCTCATTGGTGTGTGGCCTACCTTACTAGGGATCTCATTGGCGTGCGGCCTACCTTACTAGAGATCTCACTGGCGTGCCGCCTACCTTACTAGGGATCTCATTGGTGTGTGGCCTACCTTACTAGGGATCTCATTGGCGTGCGGCCTACCTTACTAGAGATCTCACTGGCGTGCCGCCTACCTTACTAGGGATCTCATTGGTGTGTGGCCTACCTTACTAGGGATCTCATTGGCGTGCGGCCTACCTTACTAGAGATCTCACTGGCGTGCCGCCTACCTTACTAGGGATCTCATTGGTGTGTGGCCTACCTTACTAGGGATCTCATTGGCGTGCGGCCTACCTTACTAGAGATCTCACTGGCGTGCCACCTACCTTACTAGGGATCTCATTGTCGTGCGGCCTACCTTACTAGAGATCTCACTGGCGTGCCGCCTACCTTACTAGAGATCTCACTGGCGTGCCGCCTACCTTACTAGGGATCTCATTGTCGTGCGGCCTACCTTACTAGAGATCTCACTGGCGTGCGGCCTACCTTACTAGGGATCTCATTGGTGTGTGGCCTACCTTACTAGAGATCACACTGGCGTGCCGCCTACCTTACTAGAGATCTCACTGGCGTGCCGCCTACCTTACAAGGGATCTCATTGGTGTGTGGCCTACCTTACTAGGGATCTCATTGGCGTGCGGCCTACCTTACTAGAGATCTCACTGGCGTGCCGCCTACCTTACTAGGGATCTCATTGGTGTGTGGCCTACCTTACTAGGGATCTCATTGTCGTGCGGCCTACCTTAATAGGGATCTCATTGGCGTGCGGAATACCTTACTAGGGATCCGGTCAAAAAACAATATGTGAAATCTGGTGAACTTCCTATCAATTTTGGAGTTCCGCAGGGCAGCCAACTAGGCCCAACACTCTTTATAATCTACATGAATGATATTCTGAACTCCACTCTTCCAAACGCGGAACTAATATCTTACGCAGACGACACGGTTATCACATTTCACGCACCCACCTGGGAACACGTCTATCGCCTTGCAGAAGAAGGATTAGCAACAGTAGCGCAAACACTGGACCATAACTTACTTACACTCCATATAAAGAAAACCAAACTCATAACATTTTCCAAAACACACTTATCTAGCCCTCCTCGCAACCTAACTTTAAAATTCCACACATGTCAGAACCATTTGAACACATCACGCGAAGACTGCTCATGCGATTGTATTAACCGGACATAATCTATTCGTTATTTAGGTCTACTCATTGACGAAAATCTATCATTTAAAGCCCACATTCAATTTCTTTCTGGCCGAGTAAGCAAACTTATACATACTCGTGTAATAAAGAAATTAAGAGACCGCACCCCAACGGACATCCTGCGAATGGTTTACTTCGCAATATGCCAGTGCATTATACAATACGGTGTATCTATTTGGGGTGGAGCTGGAAAAACAATAATGATCGAGCTTGAACGAGCCCAGAGAGCTGTTATAAAAGTTCTCTTTTAAAAAACTATTTTTCTACCCCACTGACTCCCTGTACAAAGACTTTCAAGTTCTACGTGTCCGCCAACTTTTTATTCTCATACGCATACACAAAACCCTAAAAATCTGACCTGATTACCACTCATTGACTTCCAAACGTGTCTTTCACATCTCGCTACAACAAACCACATCTCTCCTAACAAGACGCTGCCCTGCCTACCTACACACTTTTGTGTATTACAAGGTCACCAGTAGTTTGCCTTGTGACCCAAAAGAACTCTCCCTCTCCAAATGCAAAAATGTTGTCAAACAATGGCAATTAGGTCTTTCATACGATGAATCGGAAAACATTCTCACATCCCTCAAGTGACACTCGGAATCCTACTCCCACCACAGACACTGACACCTACACACCACATGCGCACACACTAATACACACACCACACGCGCACACACTAACGCACCCACACCCTATTCTTGATTATGTAACATTTCATTTTAATTGTTTATTATTTTTAAATTTAGGCTTTGTTCAGTGCAATTTAAGCCCTATTTCTGTTTTTAATAATTTACGATTTAAGTTTTACTTTCACTTTGATCTCAATATTTAATTTAGTTTTATATAATGATTTGCAATTATTTACCTCCTCTTACATAAACTGCAGTAGTAAATAGCAATACATAAGTATCACAACTCTGGTCCCCAAGATACAGGCGCCGCCTAGTTTGGGGACCGCCATGAAGATCCAAATGATGATCGATAACAGCTACAGACCGACATTAAGTTAGTTATAAGGTAATACTTGTAACATTGGTTTGTAACATTGTGCATTGGTTCAATAAAAAAAATATTGCATCACTGTAAGCAATCAGATTAAAGAAAACTACTGATCGACGTTTAGCTGTGCGCTAGATAGATCCTCAACCGGCGAATTTAATCAGAAACCCTGAATTATGACCCTCTTAGTTCTTAGAAGTCGCAGTGTTTCAAGAAAGGCAAAATTTTGACGACTTTTAAAAATTTGGTAATTTTGAGCTACGAGCTACTACTGGTTGATAAAGTTAGTTGACCTTATAAAGTAAATTTTCTGTATTTTTCTGATGTGCAATAACTCTGCAGATTGCGATGGCTGAGTACCTACTGAGTAGGTGCATAAGCGTGGTTGTGCACATATGCCTGCAGCTACGTGGTTAATGTTCTGTCGGCGCAGCGTGACTACGAACTGTAAAGTTTATGAAAATTCATAAAACCTGTTCTTGTGTAATGCATTAGCTAGTCGTCTCATTGGGCTAATTATAGCATGCTTGGAGCCCGGGACTAGATAGTGTTGTGTAGTGGCGGAAATGACGGCACGGGATTGTTACACTGCACATTATCATCGGACGCAGCATCTCATAAGGTTTGCGGGTACTCTTGTCGTTGTTGAACTGAGTGTCTGCGCTGATCTGAAAGCCTTCACTTTTAGCTTCATTTACAAACGTCAGCCCACAAAATGATCTTAGAAGGACTAGTGTGTACACAATAGTTTAGGGGCCCACGAGCTCATTCCCAATGTGGGTCCGTATCTAGATGTATTTGCTAATTAATGTAAATTGTGTACATAATAATAAGTGTATAATTTTCCTGGTCGTCCGGCGAGCATGCGGCATGTGATGCGGGACAGCGGGAGCAGCGTGCGCGACCCCGACAGAACGTTCTTGAGATACGGCCGCTTCGAGAAGCGCGGGTCAGAGGGCATGTCTTATCACAGCCCCGCACCACACGACGAATTACATACCTTAACGTGACAAACTTAAGGTCGGTTCTAAGTTGTGTTATCGTCGGACACATTGAGAGGTCGCAGTGTTATCGGCGTGTCTCTTCGTTATTTTCCGATTATAGTGATTAAGTATAAATATTCGTTGCTCTATTTCTGTAGTGGTGACAGCAGATAAGGCGCCGATACGTTTTTATGGGGCTCCGATAAACTTGGTTATCGCGATGTTTGTCCCGGCGCGCGGCGGGCGCGCAGCGGGCAGCGCCCATCCCATCGTACGCTGCGCGCTATGCTGGAGTAGGCACCGTGCTGCACCGTGCTGCACCGTGTTGCGCGGCGCCACCCGTCTCGGGTGGGACTGATTGGACAATTATTATTTATATCCCAATACTGTAGGTACATTTCTGCCGAACTCCAAGCGAGGCGTGACGTCATGTGTTATGTTTCAATCAACTATACCTATAGCTACAGCAGATTGCCGATTGTGTCGCTATTCGTATAGGTTTCATAAGAAGAGCTACACAATCAGTATTTGTACATGGTTAGTATAAGCACGCAAATATACCAAACCGATTGTTATCGAAAACAGGGGCAGACAAGTTACAAATAACGGATCTACCGTATAAAACAATATTTCTATAATTTTCTTTTAGGGGAGTTGTTGTTTTTGCCTACAGCTGTCGTGACCCGCCTAGTCTATTCTAGCGCGGTGGCTGTGTTCAGTGGAGTAGGGCGTCCCACGAATTGTTATGGCTTTCTGAGCAGGTAGTCGCGAAGATGGCGAGAAGACCTTGCTCTGTCGCCTCGTGTAGATAACATTAACAATTACTTAATTGTTTTGCTAATCTAAATCTTCTCAGGAAGTGATAAGGAGCAGACAGATGGTACAACTAATACACCGCGTTACACTAATCCTTTTAAAGCTTATTTCAGAAGCAGCAACTTATACAGAGATAATGATATTTACGAAAGTCATATTTTCATTAACTAGTAAATCGGTTTCCAACGTGTAGTAAATTGTAGCTTATCCAAAGATATAGGCAGTTGCGCACGCGCACGAGATCTAGAGTTTGTGAAGTATCTTGCTGCTCACTGACCAGCAATTAGTGAATGGTTATGTAATCAATATCAATAATAATAGTTATAATGGCATTCGGGGTAATTTATTGCGGTGGTTCATGTACTATATTTACAACAGAACACAAAAAAGTGGATATCAACGGCTTTGAATCGGATTCTGTTGTCGTTACTTCTGGGATGCCTCAGGGCTCCATTTTGGGCCCTGTTCTTTTCATTTTATTCGTGAACCACATAAAACGCTGCTTTATTAACTTCCATTTCTTAATGTATGCCGACGACATTAAAATCTATAAGTCGTGCAAAAACACACAAGACTGCTTGCTGCTTCAGAGGAAGACCTCAACAGACTTTCCAATTATTGTCAAAAAGTCAAAAGTCAAAACGTTTATTACGAACTAAATGTTAACAATGTTGGTGTTATGTTATGTTAATATTATGATTTAGCAGCCTCTTGCAAGCATTGCAATTATCATTCGCCTGCCCTTATCATCATAAATTAGCATGCATTGATTTTCTTTTATATTAGTACAATTAAATTGAGAAATTATAGGTATGTCAAAATTAAATGTCAATAATAATGGATTCTGGATTAAATACAATTTTATGCAATACTAATGTCATCCTTTTCAGGTAGTACAAATCATAATTATAATTTTATATATGAAGCTAAATAGGATAGACTAGATCTTATTGTTTGTATAGACAGATCGCCACTTTTGTACATGAAAGAAAATCGCTATTTTAGGCTAGACTCTAAATATTCTTTTGTTGAGTAGAAACATTTTTGGATTAGATATGGTTTTAGCCTTTTTTGGAATATTGTTACTGATTTTTAGGGTTCCGTACCTCAAAAGGAAAAAACGGAACCCTTATAGGATCACTCGTGTGTCTGTCTGTCTGTCCATCTGTCACAGCCAATTTGCTCAGAATCTTATGGACCGATTAAGTTGAAATTTGGTACACATATGAATCTCTGTGACCCAAACACAGAAGTGTAACGTAAATAAATGAGTTTTGAAAATGGGAGTCTTTTTTGAGGGGTAAATAGACAATTTAAAAAAAAAGTTTCGCAATCTGTACCGTGTGACATATCAAATAAAAGGGCTTACCGTGAGGATCTCAAATATATTTTTTTTCATAAGTTTAAAGTATATTGTATTAAAGTTATTTAAGACAATAGACGGAAATTTACCATTCCCCCCCTTATCTCCGAAACTACTGAACCTAAAATATTGAAAAAAAATACAGAAAATAGTTCTGTACCTATAGATTACAGGAAAATTAATAAGAAGTCTATGATCTTGAAAACATGGTAAATCTCTCAATATTGTGCGTACAAACTTACATTTTCAGGTGGAATGTATGGGAGAACATGTTTTTCAACTACACTGTTAAGTTTGTTCTTGGGATAAATTCATTCCAACTACGGAACCCTTCATTGTGCGTGGTCCGACACGTACTTGGCCGTTTTTTTTTAGTTTGTAATGTGCGTTTTGTTTGTGCAGAATAAACAATTTTACTTTCTTTCTTAGCAACCATATTAAAGTAATCGAATTGCAACTCGTGAAATATTTATCATTGAGTTGTTCCGATAGTCATCTGTGGTCTTCATCATCAGCTCCACTTTAGCAAATGATGATTTCCGAGTGTAAATGCTCAAGTTACTTGAAAAAATATCGAAATCGCTATAGCTTTGCCTATAAAATTAGAGGATTTCCCTCGATTGCCATGGGTTCACATTCCAGCTTGATTACAATAGGACCTCGAGAGAATACCCTTTCAAACAAAACAAATCTTTTCAAATCGGTCCACAACTGACGGAACAAACGGTGAACACACGTAAAAAAAAACATACATAAAGTCGAACACATGACCTCCTCCTTTTTGGAAGTCGGTTCAAAAGAGTTTAAGAGAATTTGGAGAGTTTTGTTTTTTTATGATCTATGTGTGACTTCCACACACACTTGTTCACATAATAAACTTCACCTTACAATGTAATATGTAATATTATTCAAAAAAACAAAAATCGAATTGAATACTGTTACACTTTACAAGGAACTGCTCTCAAAAAAGTTGACCATATTCGTGATTTAGGAGTTACACTTGACTCAAAATTGCATGTCAACTTTCACATTGATAACATTATTAACAAAGCCAGTATGTATGCTTTCGTTATGCGATCCTCAATCGATTTCAAACGACCGCATACGTTTATAATCCAATTGGAATACGCAGCCCCAATAAGGTGTCCTCTAAATGATAAATACGTATAAGCAAAGGCTTAAAATGGTAAAAAAAAATGTTTTACGCTCCATTCAATATAAATAGTACCGTTCAAAACTATCGTACGCACAACTACTAAAACAATACAACTCCTGGGCTTGGAGTCCAGGCGCACCCTACTTATGGTTGTGATGCTGCATGGCATACGTAATAACAACTTTGACTGCTCTGATATCACCAATAAACTTTGTTATATTGTATCCAGAACTGTTATCACGGCGAGAGGCGCGCGTGCCTCGGCTGTTCCACACTGTAAAGTGCAGAGCCAATGCTGGCGCAAGGACGCCCCCTCCGTCGTCTCTTAGAAACATATAACACACACTTTTTCGATCTTGATATATTTTCACAATTTCAAACAAAATTAAAAAGACTGACTATTCAATTCCTTGCACAATAATTATGAACTATTCCTAACCTAAGTCTAGCAGGGGATCGAGGAGAGATCATGAGGAGGATCAGGTGATCAGACCGGAATAAATCAGTGGATGCGTGGATTTGTTTTATTTCTCCATAATAGATTATTCCGCGGACATTGGTGTGGGTTACATGCTTATATACCTATATTACCCTAGTTTGTTATTTACTAAAATTGTAACGTGTAACTGTTTTATGTCCCAATAAAATAAAATAAAAATATCATATCGATCTTTTGTTTAATTAATACTACTACTACACCTAGTGCGGCTTTGCTTTCTTCTGGAAATGCCCTCCAGCCTATTTCCAAACAACTGCAACTCTAGTAAGCCAGAAACTACAACGGCGAAGAGTGCTTAGAGAAATGATTCAACCGTATAGGAACTCGCAACGAAATGAAAAAGAACAGATCATTGGAGAAGCAGACAGTAATAGTAGCCACTGCTCAGCATTGCTGGATGTTAATCCAGGGTTCAGCAGGAAGAGTTCGAGTGTCCAGTCGATAACACACTAAACATACACTCGTGATTACTTATCTCGCTACGTGCTCGAGGCGGACACACAATCAGAAACAATGATCTGCAACAATGGAGTTACCTTATCGCATTATGAAATATGAGTGCAATGCCGAAACTTCCATCGTCTTGTACGAGTTTCTAACGAAATGGACAGAACTTTCCGTATTTTAAGTGTCAGTAGCACGGAAGCGAATCAACAGGTAGATAGCGGTAGGTATATGAAATACCGTGCCTTGAAAGTGTGTGAATAACTAACTCGATCAGCTAGCCGGTCGGGCTGGTGGGCAAGTAGGTGCTGACGCTAAACCGAAGTATTCGGCGCGGGTCAGGGCCGCCTAGTGCATCGGCCGCGCGACAGGCGACGCGCAGAGAGCGCACTCGCAGCCTCACACGCCTTGCTTGTTGTCTGCTAAAGAAACACCTGTATGTTCATAGCAAGCAGTTCCGGCGTGAACTCAGTACACCTGTGTTAATCAGGGCGAAACCTACTCGAACTAGCTTGAGCCTGTTTTCAAGCGCTGCTGTATCGAGTGTGCCTTCTGAATGTAACTACTTGTATGTGTGGTGTCGAACTTGCTGCCCCCCCTTCTCTCCCCCTTGCTGCCTCACCTCCGCGGGCCATCCACCGCGCGTTAGACAACCCGATCGGAACTCGTTTCAATTAATTAACATTGATATGATTGCTCCACACCACCGATGTTGTTTTGGGCAACACGCTGTATAACAGCCGCTGTCAGGTGCGCGGTATACAGGTTGTTACGTAAAGGGCGGGTGCTTATGTAACGAGTGCACTATCGCACTACTGGGAGGCGCGGCGTCGCTGTTTAAACATTAATTAGTTCAATAAGCCGAGTATGGCTGTGGGGCTTTTCTTCTGAACACTGTAGGTAAGTAAACGATGCAATGAAGTAAGAATATCAATAATTTGCTGTAAATTCTAATTTAATCGATTATATATATTATATTCATAATTAAATCGATCATTTTGAATTGATTTATAGCATTTCTATTCTTAGAGCTTCTAAAACTCCAGGGGTTTCAAGGGAATTTACCATTTACCAATAACGGTTCCCCAGTTTCAAAACATTCGTGACATTTAAGGAATCTGGAAAAGTTACCTTCTTTAGGTAATTTAGTTCTTTAGTAGGTACGTGTCTGTCGGTCAGTCCGACACCTACACTATCATGACATTCACATTGAAGAATGTATGTTCAGTTCGAACTCCCATACTCAGCTGTTTATAGCAATATGGTATAGAACTCGTGATAGTCCAAATAATAATAAAAAACAGTTTGGTCGTGACCTCTGTAACATACTACAACTCATTACACAGTTATGCATATCTGAGTAGCAGCGTATAAACATGCAGATTACCTACTCATTTTTTTTGAATATTTTTAGATTTCATAAAAACAAAATTATTATGTACGTTTTTGCGCATTATCCGTAGCAGATTCTTATTCATTGTGTATGTACCCAGTATGCACCTAACTGGGAATTGTAAATGTTTGTTGTACGTTGTGCAGGTCATTCATATAATGTTTGGCCTTAGAATCCTCTGCCTCTGAAGCAGTAAGTATCTACCAATTAAATCGTAACATCCCCTTTTAAGGGAAGTTTAGATTGTCTGATACTTCATCTTAGCGTGTCGATAGCAATATAAATGGACTCGGCGCAGAATTCGGCTAATTGTTTGGCGCCAACACCAGCATCCATCAGTTCCTGTAACGTGCAGCTGACATCTGAGTACTTATGAAAGTTTGTAGGGATGAGTACCTACGAAGTCCAAGCAGACGAAGTCGCCGGTAGATGCTACTAGGTAGTAGGCTCACACGAAATCGAATACCGAAGAAACACAGTACACGTCCATAGACTTATGAAAAAAGATGCGACTCCGCGCCACGCATAGCGTACGTACAAACACGCCGCCTCACGCTCACATTTACATCATAGTATGCCAACCGGCCGCCGCCGTTACGTGACACGACAGCGTCTGTGCAGGTACTAATTGTGTCAAGTAATAAAATAAAATAATGTGTTGTGTTGTGTTGTGAAAAGGTATAAAAATAATTCTACTTCTCAGAAAAAGTGTCAAGGAATACCTAACATATCACAGGTTATGACATGCCTCAAATCACGCACACATAGATCAGTACGGTGCTTCACTTTCGATATGCGTGGCGCGGAGTCCATCTTTTTTTATAAGTCTATGTACACGTCATAAGATAGCTATAGATAAGAGAACAACGCTTCAGCTACGCTAGGTAACAGCAAAAATATTCTTATCCCTGTCGGCATTGATCACCAATTTCATTATGTTCAATTAAGTGGCGATTAGGGTCTATCCCCACTGAAAGAGCAGCGGCGCGCAGCGGCCGTCAGAGCAAGTGACTTTCCTCTTTTGGCTAGTCGCTAGAAGGCCGCTGCTCTTTCAGTGGGGATTGACCCTTAGTATCTATTGTGTTGATTACCTCGGGGCGGCGCGCGGCGCCTCGCGGGCGGTAATGAGCGGCGTCGTGTGAATGGGGCAAACAAGCAACGATGCCCGTCTACGCCGACCGCCCCAGGCCCCCGGGCGGGCCCAGGGGCCCCGTCTCCGGCACAGGCCCCGGCGCGGCGCGCGGATCTTCACGGCAGCATTGTTTCCAGTTGTAACACGATTGATAGCTAATCGAAATGTTTTGTCGACAACTCATTCATCAAATGTTGGGACCACGTTGGGACTATGGCTCTGTGAGTCTATGGGTACATTAGCATGTTTATGTAATTATGTTTATTTTAATATCTCGGGACCATTGGGTCCTGGTCCTTTGGAAGGCGTACGAGGGGCCGAACCCAACTCGCAGAGGCCCCTTAGGAAATTTGAATGAATTGCAGCACCAACCAACGATTATTCCTGTATGCACTATGCAAGTGCACCCAAGGACAGCCCCCGGTCGGTATAGGACTATTGCAGGATATGGAAAAATATGAAGTTGGACTATGGGTTTAGGTGGCTAAAGTGGACTGGTTACCAAGAACTGTTTTATTTGTACATAATGTTTTATATACATGCCGCAGGTATATTGTCAAACCCGTGATATTATAATTGCACTAGGGATATTGTACCTAATTAAACGGTAGAGTGTCAATCGACTTCATTTCTTACGTTAACGGCCTAGTTTTAGTGACATTGTAATGTCACGGGGATACTATAATAGTGATATTATAATAAATCTAGGTATATCATGAATGAAGTTGGCAGTGGGAGACGTCGAGCGTTCTGATTGGCCAATTATTTTTCATTCGCCATTTGCAAAACAATAATAATAGTAAACATTGGAGTGTGTGTGCAATTTTCTGTCTGAAATTATTGTTTTAATAGTGTTTTGTTAATTTCTTTTAATAAATATTTTCAAAATGTCTGACAGTGAACATTTGGAAGTGATTAAAACTTCAGATTCATTAATACAAAGTGGAAAACAGTTTGGGGTTTTTGGCACAAGAAGATTTTTACATAGAGCTACGAAAATACTACAGTGAGCAATCAGATAAAACAAAAAAGTGGCAGGGGGCAAACGGATCTCATATACCTTCAGTCTTCTCCTGATGCTGATTTCAATTGGTTGTTAAATTACCAGGATTAGTGAAATTGTAATATCACGGGTTTGACAATATATCTGCGACATATACACAGATGAAATGGCAGCTTAGGGGATGACGTGCACACTCAATAATAGGCCCCCGACAACAGTCGCAAGCACATAGTGTCGAAGTGACAAGGGGGCAACATGTGTCCTGTCCTGAGATGCTTATGAGGAGAGCAGAGGTTAGAGGTTAGAGGTTTAGATGGTTATGTTTATAATTAGTAAGAGCTAGTTCGATGGGAATCTATGAGTATAGGCAATTAAAGTTTATTCTACTAGGTATTAGAAGGGAATAAGAGATCGATCATTATTGCTGATAACAAATGGCTTTGATGTTTCTGTTTGTCTCAATATTCTTTCAGTTTTCCGTACAAAATCATAAACGAGCTGTATGTTGTGGCTTGTGGGGCTTCGCTGAGTCCTCCTGATTGATATTGTGATAGCACTTCGCCTGTTATCTGCTTCGTACATGACTGCGTGACACTTAATGGTGGGTAGAGCTATTAACATATAATATTAAATATTGCATAGTTTACGAGCCTGATGCACTAGCCCGTCCATACATGGCGGCATGCGGCATCGCGCTGTACCGCGTCGTAAACTAGACCTGACTGCAGCCAGTCCCGCAGCTTGTGGGTTTATGACGCACTCGATATCATGCTGTTTTACTTGATTACGGCAACATGCAACATAGTGTTTGGTTTTGTTTATACTTACAACGCTCTTCAAATTTTATTTTTCTTCTTTTTGACTTCATAGATATTTTTATATCACGAAGCGACGCGCAGATAAAACTACTATAGGTTATGTTTAGAACAATCTAAACATAGAAAATAGAAACTAAGATATTGCTAATGTGAACGTTACTTAATATTTTTTATAGCTAGTGTGAACCTTACTTAATATTTTTTTATGTATAAACATGCAACACTAAACGTGTGCCTATGCTGCGCCCCTTCTGTTAAAAAATTTGGTAACGTGCGGCTGTGTGCTCTGATTGTAAAATAGAATTACAAAGTTTTACAACGTTTCCACGCATTTTTATTCCATACAGGTAATAAACCTTAGTAAAGTTGGGCACTCGAAATCCTATAGAAGTATAGTATGGATGGATATCCATACTATACTATACTAATATTATAAATGCGAAAGTGTGTCTGTCTGTTACCTCTTCAGGCTTAAACCGCTAAACCGATTTATATAGTTTGAGTCCCGGGAAAGGACATAGGAGTATTTATCCCGATATTACCAAGGAAAAACTATGGGGGTGAAACCGCAGGGCGCTGCTAGTTATATGTATATTTGCGGCAAATCTTTGATTTAGGTTCTCAATATTATGTGATTCTGTGTGTCAACACATCCTCTGCCTAGTTCCGTCCGCAGTAGGTAGGCTATACGTGTCCCAGACGGCCACTCATCGGAGCTGGCTGTAGGTATGCACAGTCAAGTTGTTATCGAGTGACCGCTTCCGACATGATGACGCGCTCACTTGTATCCTACTCTGTACCGAGCCCTACCACAGATAATATAATACTATACGGCCCTACGCTTGTATTGCAATCATACATTTGCAGTAAGTATCTATTATAGAAAAAGCTTTGATGATAAATGGTTTTGCTGCAGCTTCACGCAGGTAGGTGTTCTATAATACTTAGCTAAGGTTGAAGCGAAAAGAAACCCCAAGGGAAGTGACAGACTTTTCCCGTCGCAGCGAAAAACTAAGGTGTCCAAACTTTAATCGGAAACTCTCGAACTTACGAGGGAAAGACGAGAGTTGCCATCTATGCAATCGTCTTCGTCAGATAAGAAGGCCTTAAACCTAAAAATTAGGAAGCTGACGCGGCGCGACCTTCAGTGCTCCAACACCCGCCACATCAGACGCGATTGAGCAGAACCGAGGGTCGAAAGTGTTTGCTCATCAATTAGGGAGGTCCCATTAGACTGGAACTGCGGACTGCGGACTGCTGCTTGGACTGCGGATGGCAGAATCGTAACTTCGAAGTCCGAGATAATCGAGGAAGTCGATTTTTACTCAACGCGGAGGATGAAACCAGCGGGGCATAGTGTAGATGACCATCGAGCCGAATTAACGCGCCACTACACACAGACAGCTCCTTAAAGCGGGCGAGGCTCCAGTCCTGAAAGAGCTAGCGAGTCTCTTTACCTCCATTAACCAAGACGGCACAACGCCCGAGGCGTGGAGCAGAGGTGCGGTGGTTCTGTTCTTCAAAAAAGGTGACAAATCCTTGCTGAAGAACTATAGACCCATCTCACTTCTGAGCCACGTACAAGCTGTTCTCGAGGGTCTACACGAACCGTCTCGCCAGGAGACTTGACGAGTTCTAGCCCCCAGAACAAGCCGGTTTTCGAAAAGGCTTCAGTAACGTAGACCACATCCATACTGTTCGACAAATTATACAGAAGACCGAGGAGTAAAATCAGCCGCTGTGTATGGTATTTGTGGACTACGAGAAAGCCTTCGACTCCATCGAAATATGGTTAGTTATGGCCTCTCTGCAACGATGTCGAATTGACTGGCGCTACATCGAAGTGTTGAGATGTTTATATGCCGCTGCAACGATGACGACGTCCAGAATTTGAACAAGACAAAAGTCATGTAGGTACAATTCGGACGTCTTGCCGAGTCCAATCCACATCGAAGGGTTGGCTTCTCGAAGTTATAAAGGATTATCTCAACCTAGGGCAAGTCATCCAGCTCGTTAGACACAACTTTGTTATAGAGGCCACAGAAGGATCCAGTTGGGACCGGAGTTACCGATATAGCATGCAGAGTAAGCAAACTGAAGTGGCAGTGGGCTGGCCATGTTTGTCGAAGGACTGATGGTGGTGGGGCAGACGAGTCCTGGAGTGGAGACCGCGTATCGGCAAGCGTAGTGTGGGACGCTCCCTAGCTAGACTGGATGCGGAAGGCGGAGGACAGGGTGTTGCGGCGCAATCTGAGGGAGGCCTATGTACAGCAGTGGACTGCAATAGGCTGAGTTGATAACTAAGGTTACTGCCAATCCAATTCTCATTATAGTTAAAACAACTTCTTACTATACGATCAATAGTAGGTAAAATACGGTTACAGCTTGACAAGAGTAAATGTAGAGAGAGAGTAGAGATGAGAAATGCTAGAACACCGTCCTTAGATACAACGGAATGTTGATTTAATGTGTGGTTGCTGTCCACAAAAGGCTGGCCGTGGCTTCCTGTTGCAGTACCTGTTCCTGTACATTGCAGCTAGCGAGTCTTACCTTACACTGACTGCACATTGCAGCTGGCGAGTCTTACCTTACACTGACTGCACATTGCAGCTGGCGAGTCTTACCTTACACTGACTGCACATTGCAGCTGGCAGTCTTATCTTACACTGACTGTACATTGCAGCTGGCGAATTTTACCTTTTACTGACTGTACATTGCAGCTGGCGAGTCTTACCTTACACTGACTGCACATTGTTAGCCTAAAAAAGTTCTAAATACTGTGGCAGCTAGAAAACTGCAGATACTAGAAGGTATGACTGTACCACGTGGGCTTCACAAGCACTAAATTGTTCCTATTCGGCTTTTTAAATGTAATCTATCTATAAATCTCTACTATTAAATGCGGAACTACCTACCAATACTCAATGAACGATCATCGATTTTGAGAAAATAATCACTAGATTGGTGATTGCAGTTTGTTGTCAATAGTCTATAGGTACGAGCTGCTGCCCGTGGATCTCTTCTCTCTTGCAGCCGGCACGAGCTCACGAGGTGGGGGTCGCACTGAGAGGGATCATCGCATGTAGAGCATCATTCATTTGTTCATTCACACCAAGAAACGTTCTTAATTTTGGTTTTTGAATATAAGTAGGCCTAACACGGAAATAATATTTTCTAAGTTGACTTTACATAATTATTTAATTGGTGTGAGTGGTGTTGGTTGGAGAAGCCCGGTATTATCCTACATTAACATAAGTTGAGATACTTCACACACACACATGCTTTGTAGTAATCATAACTCTATTGTAGGTAGTAAGCAAGATGAAGAAGTAATCATAACTATATTGTAGGTAGTAAGCAACATGAAGAAGTAATCATAACTATATTGTAGGTAGTAAGCAACATGAAGAAGCCGGGACAGCGCTCAAAATCATAAAATATTATATTTCATAAAAAAAAATGTTTTTCATACATAAACACAATCTGTAATGATGAGTGTGATTGACAACACTCACGTATGTGCATGTGTGAGTGTGTGAGTGTTGCAGAGTGTCGCCGCGCTATCGCTACAGATAATAAATCGTGCGATAGTCCCTGAACTGTGACATCTCGCAGACTGATAACGCGACACACAACACCACACGCTACAGACGGACACAGAAGATCCACTCTCTGTGGCAAGCAAACACGACAACCTGAACTAATATAGTGAACCACGTGTGATGCGCTACTGCAGAATCAAGACTGCTACATGACCTATGCCGTAGTGAGTATTTTTAATTCAAGTTCGTTTTCGCATGTGGTCCTTCTGCTCGAAACTGTAAGGTGCAGTGACACCAGTCACACTATAGCGACACTCGCAGTGAAGCTCGTCAGGCCTCAGATAATGGCTGTTAGCGCGCCGTCCATTTAGTAGGTTAATTTATAATCCAAACTGTACTGAATAATGAGCAACCTAATAAATATGGACGACCTGATTTGCTTACTTATTTACATTCAACCAAAATGTGTGTCGCACCGGTTATGACCTTTAGACAATGCTATAATGAAGCTGTCACCGCATTACAATCACGACGATATAATATATAATAGCTAGTCACTTTCTTCCCTTGGTTGTCAAGAGGCAGTTATTGGTCAAGAGTTCTAGACTACTGGTGATGCTACTCTGTACAGCACAACTGAATTTAAAGAAGTATGAATGGAATACAGTCCTGTTTTTACTGAGAGACAGTAGAAGTGTTGTTAGGTCAGACTAACAGATAGATGGGTGAAGGACCGCGGCGTGGGTGAGACTTGCAAAGATCATTGGGAAGCATGGCACAAAATCAAGAAGCCCTATAGACTGGGGGACCACGGGCTAGTACCGTATTATAATATTCATTAGTCAGTGGCAAAATGTTGTTAATAATGAAGATGCAGATGGTGAGTTATATAGGTGTGGTGTGAGCCATTTACTCAGCACGATTCCAAGGACAAATGGTAAACACTTTGCTCAACCCGGGAACAGAACTTTAGGCTACTGTCACGTTTGTTTGCGGTACAATTCGTCACGTTATTGTCATTTTCACCATTTTCATTTCATAACTTTTTTCAATGCAACAAAACCTTTTCAACATCAGCTATACTACCGCCATCTGTAAATTATTCCATCAAGTACAACGCTCGGTAATTCGGCTTCTCACATTAATTTGTTTAGTGAGCGCTCTCGACTCGCCGCTCGCTCTGAAGATGTTTCATGCAAACTTAAGCAGATGGCGCTGAGTTCAACAGTAGGATTGACTCGAAAATATGTTTTTAACCGGCTTCCAAAAAGGAGGAGGTTCTATTTTATGTTCGACCTCATGTATGTTTTTTTTTTATGTATGTTCACCGATTTCTCCGTCAATTGTGGTATACTCTCGAGGTGGTCCCATTGTCATCAAGTTGGAATCTGATGAGAGGATCCCATGGAAATCGAGTTTAACCCACAAATTTTGTAGGCAAACGTATAGCGATTTGCTTATTTTTTTAAGTAGGTAGGTAACTTGTGCATTTTCTCTCGGAAATCATCATTTTGTAAAGTGGAGCTGATGATGAAGACCGCAGATGACCATCGGACCTACTCAATGATGAATAGGTATTTCAAGGGTTGCAATTCGATTACTTTAATATGGTTGCTAAGCAATTTATGCTCGACACAATGCGTATGGTATGTACACGGTATGGTAAGTGGTTGTTGAGGAGTTCTCCTGGTTCTTACCAGGAGAACTCCTCAACAATTAACGTCGGGTGCGTCTCATATCATATAAAGTTATTTGAAATATTTCATTTCAATAACGTTCACAAGATATAATAAACGTGAGATATACCAATTTTGATATAATTTTGATATATTTCGTTGATATAATTTCTTACCGTACAACATTTGTTTGCTCTAAAACTTATTTCATATATAACATTAAAGGATATACAGTTTATTTAATCGAAAATCATTAATCATTTGGAATAAAACCTCCAAACAAACACAGATGCTGACAGAAACCCTAACCCTAGACATGGGCACCCCGAAGTTCGGTTAGTAAGGTTTCTTTAAACCCTGCAGACAGAAATAGGAGCCCAGCTCAGCGGGGCTCCGTCGACCTGCTGACAGAAACCCTAACCCAAGGCGGTCGACATCAGGGACACCCCGAGGTTCGGTTGGTTAGGTTCCTTTAAACCCTGCAGACAGAAATAGGAGCCCCGCTCAGCGGGGCTCCGTCGACCTGCTGACAGAAACCCTAAACCTAGACGGGACGATTTATCATAATGTATAAATGATGAAATATTATGTTAGGCTTGCGATTCGGAATTTCATTTTAAATACAACGTGTAACGTTGCCTCTTAAGGGGTCGTTGTACTCAAAATTATGAACAACTTTTACTATGGGACCAAACATAAGCTGTTTAGTACATTTTGACGAAATAATCGAGCATCACTTTAAATGTGAAAAAAGACTGCAGGGGGCCTAAAAAGGCCACTTTGGCAGAATCATAAAACAATTCATATCACCCAATTTCATCTGTATGACAGTTTTATATGGAGATTCGTAAAATGCTATAGGTACACCTCTGCCTACCCCTTCAGGGATATATAGGTGTGAAACTGTCAAACAGATAAATTGCGTGATATGAATTGTTTTATGATTCTGCTAAAGTGGCCTTTCTAGGCCCCCAGGTCTGTGGGGTAATTCTGTAGAAGTTACCAAGTCTATTATTGACATTGTAGTAGGTACCTACTCTAGCTCTTATCTTTAATAGTTTTTTAGATTTCAAAACCTCTAATATTTACAAGATATAACAACTGAAAGTATGATTTTATTTGATATAATTATCAGTTAATATAATAAACGATTGATATAATTTTAAAGTAACTAATTTCTATAAGCATAACAGACAATTAATACAAAATCGTTTGATATACCACTCAAAAGACATAAAACCTATTTAGTCTATTATGATTAAAACAAAAATTGTACCTAATTTCTATCATAGTTAGTGACCAGAGTGGTTCACTAAAGTTTCACCAATACTCTATTGACAAATTTTCATTTTACAACCAACGTTTCGTATACTATTTATTTCGAAAACAACTTATTCCGCAAATGTATTATTTTATAAACACTAGCTATACAAACATTTATGTGGTGAAAAATTATTTTACCAAATGCGTCAGATGATATTTAATCATTTATAAATTTTTCATTTCTCATTTAGATTCATTATGATAAATCATCAAGTCTAGGGTTAGGGTCTCCGTCAGCAGGTCGACCGACGGAATTCTTCCAGGTAATAGGTAGCTATCCTTCGGTCTATTTCCTCAAAATTCCTGTTTTTCTTGAAGGAGATTTGCTTGTCCAAATATATGTACTGCAGTACGTATTCGAGCGGCATGCTGTTAACCAAGATAGGCGTCATCTCGTTGTTGGTCATGAGTTTTGTTTTGTTAAGGTTCCTCTCTAAGCCCACTTGTTCGCTCGCTAGTTACTTATAATTCTTGTATTTCTTCTTCTTTCTTATTCTTGTAATGCTAGAATAGAAGCTTTTATTTAATTACAAGCAGCGCCCCGCGGTTTCGCCCGCATAAGTTTCGATCCCGTGAGAATATCGGGATAAAAATTATATGTGTTACTCCTGGTTATAAACTATCTGTGTGCCAAATTTCATCTAAATCCATGCAGTAGTTTTTGCATGAGAGAGTAACAAACATGCATCCATCCATCCTCCTACTTTCGCGTTTATAACATTTAATTATTACGCCTTTAGACGACTGGAAAGTATTTTCATAAGACTTAGAAACAGAAACAATAAGTTGGGAGATATTTTTAGGATGCAAAATAAAACATAATAAAGTAAATTCGCAAATGTCAAGCCATTGCGGGGTAATGTCAAAGTCAAAGTCAAAGATTTATTTGCATACTAAGTGTACATTTTGGTGTTGTTTGCAAATGTAGGTACTTACAACTTAGCGGCCTTTTCAGACATCGCAAAATGACATACACAGATGAAAAGCCTTAACAACTATTACGGCTTTTGATTGTAGGATAACGAAATTACGATCGTTGGGTATATATATGTGATAATATGAAAAGGTCTAAAACTAAAGTTTTCAAGAATTACGGCTCTTCAAGTATGCTAACTAGCTTTATTAATAAGAAAGGGCTTAAGGGGGGGCATAAAGCCAGAAAAAAGTCAAATTTCACCCGCGCTTCCTTGCCTACCCCTCTCATCAAACACGACAAAAACAAAACACAATCCCTTCCCGCCAGCAGAAACTTTTCGCCCGGCCAAGTAAGCCAGAGATTAAAACAGAAGAAGAACTAGCAGGGGATCGAGGGGGAGGGGGGGTCTCAGGGGATCAGACCGGCCGGTATAAATCATAATATATATTTGTGTTTGAATTTCCATCTTCTGTAATAAGTATACGCAAAATAATCAGATGAAAAGGCTTTATTCAATGTAGGTACCTATGATAGCAGGCTGTGCAAGTAGATATCTTGATAGGGCAATATTATTGTATGTCCCTGAACCTGTTCCGATGCTGGTAACAGATTCACGGACATACAAGTAATACAGCCTATCTATGAATTTCCAATTCTGGATTGAAGGACTAAATTTACTATACTGTAAAAAAAATCTTATATTAGAGAGCAAACCGAGTTGAATGCCTATACATTTTCGATTCCGAATGAAATTACAAATGAACGATTTTCGGATATTTTCCTGTACCTATTTATGCTGTGAGACCTTGCTTCTTGCCAATTTTCATTATTCTAGGTCAACGGGAATAATTAAAACCTATAAGGTACACCCAAGGATTTAAATTTCAAAACACGCGACATGAATGGCAATTTATGGCAGCTTCTAAGCCAGCGTATTTTAGCTTGATATTTTTACAGGTCCAAGAAACCGTAGATCTAAGTATTTCATATCAATTTCAACTTGATACGTATTCCTGAGAAAAAGGGACAGACGGATGGACAACGAAGTTATCCTGTATCTAAGGATTTAGATTTTTCCTTTTGAGGTACGGAACCCTAAAAAGCAAAAGCACTTTCATCAAAGTATTATATTACGTACTCCTAATCATAAATCATGATGAAAACAAACTCAACAAATTTGTTTTTTTAACGATATATAGGCCAATATAATCGCATCGCTTATCTTATGATTTTTTACTTTGAGCTATTTTAATGAAGCCTTTTTAGAATGACGACGTTATAATGGTCATATTGGACAAAGATGATTGAAAATATCTATAAAAAATCTTAGAAAATTTGTTGCGCAGTGATGAGCAACCCTATTTAATTTTCTCATAATGGTTTCTCAAATTACAATATTGAACCGAAATATGATCATTGTTCATTCCCTTTATTTTCAATGCAATTCTTTAGTAAGTAAAATCATCTGTTTATTTTGCATATACTTACTATACGCTAAGTTTGAATTCCGAATCTAAGAATCATGTCTTAGTATTTTTTTTGGAACTAGAAACTCAATGTTGACGTGACAAAGTTCAAATTCCAATGTAATCAAATTTTGTTTAGGACCTACAAGTTGGACGTCACCACATCTTGATGAAAAACAGTGTTGACCAAGAAAAACATTATATTTGTATATCGTGGATTTTTCTTTGCAGGATCGTGCAAAGTCACTGACCTGTATTATACAAGATAGAGGTCAGTGTGCAAAGTCAATAAATTAGCAACAGTGATACCCAAGTAAAAAATAATATTCGTATGATGGATTTTGCACTGTATTATGCAACGTCAAACGGCATGTGTCATAAAAGCCTTTCCTGTGCGAAGTGCGAGTAGGAAAAAATCCCCGCCGAAAACATTTGTGGAAAACGAGCCCAAGTTTGGTACAAAAGAAGTACATGTTTGTCGGACTTACCGATATGGCATCTATGTAAATGGGTTCCACAGTCTAAAGTTCATTAGGTTCCTCTTTTGTAACTGTTGAAACTTTAGCTTTAAAAACTTGCCAAGTTATAATATGAACTTTAGACTTTCTCTCAACTCTATAGAACTTAGCACCCATTTAGATCGGCGAAGCCGACAATCCCAAACATGTTGATCCGTCACAACCTTTACTCATCCTCACCATAAAAAGAAGGCTAGTCATGAGAACACTATCTGTTTGAAATATTGCATGTGCACTCCGTTTCGTACTTTTGTCCACAATAAACTCATTACGCATTTCATTTCCGACATTTCTTTTGTATGCTCCAATAATAATATACCCTTTACGCTGAATTTAGAGTTTCAACTTGATTTAGGGAATAGTACCTACTAAAACCTTATACGGAGTTTGTCAAGAAAAGTGGAAGAAAACGAATTTGGATTCTGAGTTAATCGCCGTAAGGTCTAAAATCTCCAGCACGAACTTTCAAATGAACGCTAGTTGGCTATGTTGCAAATTTTCTCCGCAAGAAAATGAACCGAAATGCAGAACAATGGCGCTAGTGGTACTATACCAGTCAAAAATCTGTCAAATAAAATGTATGTCATCTTGACTTTTCAAATATCAACATTGAATTATTTCAATATTTTTATTTTATAGTTTTGCCTCGGTACCTATTTGTTTAGTTTATCAAGTCTTATTGTTTTTAATAATCGTTTCGGGAGTGGTTTTCGTTATTTTGCCATATTTTCTATTTCACAGTGTCTTTCCTACAAAGTGATAAATTACGAAAATATTGTTTACGTAAATTAAATATATAGCAGCGCAGCCGAAAATTCGAGCGCAGTCCTCTCGTCTCAACAGAGCGGGGGCGACTGATTTGTGAAACATATATATGTTTGAAGTTCCCGCAACGTGCGACGGAAGATGATTTCTTCCACGAACTAAGAACGTCGTAAGTGCTATAAGCTTATCGTCGTAATAAAACCACAAATAAAAGTAATAAAAAAAAATGCTTCCACAATCTAAGTCACTTTATATTAATAAATTAATCATCAAATTTTCATTCCAGTAGTCATAAGCATATTAAGTACAAATCGAAAAGTCGTGAAAATTGGAGGTAACTTCGTGATGTTTTTTATTACAGAAAATTTTACTATTTTGTCTTTCTGTGCCACAATAAGTTTGGAAATATCATGTAGTTATTCGTGTTATTTTTATTTTATACCTAAGTCTCATCAATTTCATGAAAAATCATATTGAAGTTAGGCTATTTTGGTTGATACCTGCTCTTAACGTGGAAATTATGGCTTTTTATTTTAGACAGCTATGTTTTCGGGACTAAGTTATGCCTTTTTAACTATTTGCAACTTTGACCACAACAATGAATTACAGTTTTATCACCGACACAGAAAGGTGGAGAATTTTTGAACCTATATTTAGGTAATTTTTATAAAAATGTTAGTTACGGCTTTTCAGCATACCAGGGCAGTACTTATTGGTTGATTTAAAGCCATCGCTTCCCAAAAATTGAAGCATCTGTCTGAATTGGTTTCAGTTGACCCCGTCCTCATGCCGCCCCCTGCCGCCCCTCTGCCGTCCACGTGCCGTCTGCCGGCCGAACCCCGGTTGATTCGTAATTGGCTGTCTATTGGAAATCCTCTGCGAGTCGTCGGTATTGATGGCTGCTTCCCGTCACACGTACCGATTCTGTTTCGGTTTATTTATGTATTATGGATGGAGACGTATCGAAGTCATTCGTTATTTTGGAACTACTAGCTTATTTATTAAAACGATAAAATATATAATATAATAATTTTAAATACATGGTTTGTTGGAACTACCTTAGTTATCTTACCTGTCGTTGCAAACATACCAAGTGTAAGCACTTGGTATTATAACGAGCTAAGGGTCGTTATGATTTTCTGGAATAGCATACTTTATCTATCTTCTTCTTAGCGTGTCGATAGCAATCTAAATGGACTCGGCCCAGAATTCGGCTACTTGTTTGGCGCCATCACCAGCGTCCATCAATTCCTGTAATGTGCAGCTGAAAGGACACGCAAGACACGATATTAAGTGTCCCATCGTTTGTGTCGGAGTCGTATATGAATCTCCACCTGAACAGGTTTTCCTTGCTTCGGCCAACCTGGGTCCGGAGGTTACCCAAGGTAACTCATGTCCAGGTGGGAGGTCTTCAGCGGGTGGAACGAACGGTTTGGGTAAGGAAGCACTGTCTCGCCACAGCTTCAGTCTTTCTTGTGAAGGTTCGCCAGTGAGTGGGACGACACACTGTAAACAAGAGCGAGTCGGACTCGCGCACCTAGGGTTCCGTACCATCATAATATGTTTTTAAATTTTCATTGGCGAGTCCTATATTTGTCAGAGAATTTTAACACTGCATGCTTTTTTTTTTAACACGTTTGCTGCCAGGCGGCAGACACAATAGAAAATCTATTGTTCGCGGTCACCGGTGACCGCGTTGGCAGTCAATGCCTTAAGGGCGGGAAATCATCAAATGACCCCTCCCGCTTTGGGTGGAGCGGAAGGGAGTGTCACACTCTTACTGACTAAAACCCATTCGTGTTCCTTCCGTAGCCCTTTACGTTCCGGGGTAGCGGTAACCCTTTCGGAAAATCCCGATGCCCCGGCAGGCTTCGGCCCTGACGGGCCGCTCCTTCGATGCTGACAACTCTTTGAGGCGCGCGTGGAACACATACGCGCCGTCCAGCACGGGCCTGGTCCTGATCGGACGGCGAGCTACCCATTACTCGCCGTCCGCAGGAACGCGCCTATGGTGGCCGGGAGTCGTTACGCGGCTCCGGACGCCCGGGGCGTCTCCCGCGGCGGCTGGGACGGGCGGCTCTCTCGGCTCTCTCCCTCGCCCATCCCGCCACCTCCTTCGCTAGCATGACTGCTTCGCAGAAGGAGGTGACTGCCTCCCACTCCCTCCCGCCCCGGACCATGGCCGGAAACATTGCATGTTGCGGTGTAGAATATTGCAGTTTTAGGTCAGCGCCATCTCTTGACCGATAGTGGAACTAATGTAACTTTCGTTGATGATTTCTGAAAAAGTGTGCTATTTAGAGACATCGTTTTGTTTTTCCTGTATCTTTACATAAACTTGTATCACATAGAATAATGTCGGATTTTTCACTACGCAAACTTCGGAGATAAGGGGGAGGGGAACGGCATTTTTTTAAATTTTTCATCAGAAGTCGAAAACTATGCGGCCAAAAAAAAAAAAAGGAAAAAGTGTTTGAGAATGTGCAAACTGCGCTCTTTCATATGATAGCCCACATGCCCTAGTAGCCCCGCTTCGAATTTTTCAGACCCTCTTTCAGTCCCAGTTGTAAACAAAAAAATTAAAAAAAAAATCTTTCTTTTCTGCAAAATAATTGGGCAAATGTCATCTAAAACTATTCAAAATTTCTAGTTGATAGATAGCATTAGTAGTTCTTGAGATATCCAGCTGTGACAGACAGGCAGACTGAGTTGAACCATATGGGTTCCTTTTTACCATTTTGGTACGGAACCCTAAAAACTGTTTCGGCTTTTCAGCCTTTGAGGTACAAGAATGTTGTCGTGCAAAGGGTGTCGTGTGTCGGAGACCATTTTGGCTCTTTCGCTGGAGCATGCCACCGCTCTGCGAACCACTGGTGGCACTATTCCTGCTAGTGGATACAGCATTTGTACCGGGGTCGGTTTTAGTCATTTATTGATGATCTGGCACGTTTCATTCAAAGCTGTTTCCACTGGTTTTGCAGAACTACTTATACCTATTCAAATGAATGTCTCAACTCTAGTTAATTTAACCTCCATAAATGAATAGTCCAGCGAATTCTTCACAAAATCATAATGTTTCTGTAATAAAACCGCGAGCGTTGTTTCATTTCTGTGCACAGGTAGGTAATTTGTAAAGTAGGTATAACACATTTCTGATTTACGTGGCGCTCGGAACTAACAATACTAAAAGTTTCATATCAATCAAGCGGCCGTTGTTTATGGCTGAAGATCATGCGCCGGCGCACCTCACATCAATAACCCGGGATATCAAAGAAAAAACAAAAGGCCCGTGTTCACATATTTACAATCAACCAGTGGAATATGAGAACAGTTATTTTAAATCAGAAGCCGGGTGTCAGTAAACCCATCATCTGATTCAATATTATGAACCTAATCGATTGAGATTATCAGTCGTTGAGCGCGGGCCGACGCGTTGTGCCTGTGAGAATCTAAGAAACGTTATCCAAATATGTACCTATGTATACAGAATGGAAACTTTCAGCGGGACAGTCAGGGGAAGTACCTTGTCCGTTGCAGCTACACGAAAATGGTCTTAGGAGACTATCCATAATTTTTTATGGAATTTTGATCTCCATTCACAGATTAAAAAAAAAAAATTACAGTTAGCAAGAAAATAGCCATTTTACACAAAAAACATTTTTTGATGCCAATCGATCCTGTTTCGAATACTGATCAAAAACTTCTATGGGACCAACCATCGTTGGAGTACTCAAAAAGTCACAAATTGCAAAAAACTTTTCCCGTACATTTTGTATGAAAATTTTACGCAAAAGCTTTTTTAGTGACGGTTGAGATCTTTTTGTTGATTGAATAAAACGATAAGTTTAAAAACAATTCAAGTTTCGAACTCGTTCTTATTAAATAAAAAATAAACTGACAGTTTATTGCGTCCGAAAAGCTCTGAGTGTGTTGTGTATAATTGCGGTCAAAATGGCGGTCACTTCGAGCACTTGATATCGTAGAGCAAGAAATAGCAAGATTTTAAATAAGGATAACATCATCAAGTTATGTTAGTTAATAAAAAAAGAAAATGAAAACGCCTTCTTTTTGATATATGTGTAAAATTCTACGTGATCATTTGTCTTTTATTTTATTTTTTAGAGTTCCGTACCTCAAAAGGAAAAAACGGTACCCTTATAGGATCACTCGTGTGTCTGTCTGTCTGTCCGTCTGTCACAGCCAATTTGCTCCGAATCTTATGGACCGATTAAGTTGAAATTTGGTACACATATGAATCTTTGTGACCCAAACACAGACGTGTAACGTAAATAAATGAGTTTTGAAAATGGGAGTCATTTTTGAGGGGTAAATAGACAATTTAAAAAAAAAAGTTTCGCCATCTGTACCGTGTGACATATCAATGAAAGGGCTTACCGTGAGGATCTCAAATATATGTTTTTCATAATTTTAAAGTAAGTTGTATTAAAGTTATTTAAGACAATAGACGGAAATTTACCATTCACCCCCCCCCCCCCCCTTATCTCCGAAACTACTGAGCCTAAAATTTTGAAAAAAAATATACAGAAAACAGTTTTATATCTATAGATTACAGGAAAATTAATTAGAAGTCATCTTGAAACAACATGGTAAATCTCTCAATATTGTGCGTACAAACATACATTTTCAGTTGGAATGTATGGGAGAACATGTTTTTCAACTACAATCAAACTCAAACTCAAACTCAAAGCATTTATTTCAATTAAACCATTTACAGGCACTTTTGAATTGTCAATCGGTCAGTCAGCAAATATGAAGCTAGTTGCCCATTCCAAAGCGTAGGTACCTATGGAGAAGAACGGGCAAGAAACTCCATGGACACTCTTTTAAATTATAGTTTACAAAAATATTAGTTACATCATTAGTGTTGAATTTATAATTATATGTGAGAACGATGTAAAAAAAAAAAAATATACGTACGCGTTAAAGTGTCCAGAGTACCTACAGCAAATAGTACTTAACAAAACAATAATCCAAAAGTAAAATAATTAAAAATAAGCCGAGGCAGCCAAGTGATGACCAGTCCCAACTGACGGCGCCCGTTCACGAACATGACGCATAGATCAGCACCATGTTAAGTTTGTTCTGAATGAATGAATGAATTGCACCGATCCCAGCGTGGTTAAACCAGACTCGATTAATCGAATGAACCCCAAGATTCGCACTAGCTCCTGTAGCCTCATGTTCATGGTGCTACAGCGACCATTGCATATCAAGGAATAGACCGGGGGGCGCGGTAATGGTAGGGAAGACGTGCCCGTAGGATAGGTAAGGATTTAAGAGCCTACCGGATATGCATCCTAGAGCAAGCCTTGGACTAGTGGAGAGATGGGTAATTATTATCTATGGATGGGCATCTTTTAACGACCTTGCCTCCATCTTGGTTCAGGTCGAGCTTCATCGGTGAGTCTTTTGGCAGGGCTCTACTGCTTGCTCTCTTCCTTTGTATGCCCTTGCTCTGCTGTGTTGTATTAGATGTTACTGTTTTCGATGTCGTCTTCGAATGTTGCTGTTTTCAATGTCGGCCTCGGAAGTTTCGCTACTATCTGTTTCCGGTTTTTTTTTTGTAAATTTCACTAGCAGCGATCTTGATCTTACTTCTGTCTTCCGCTGTATCCATCCAAAAATTTATTCCCTTGTCGAAGTACTTCATGTCCTGTTTTAAATTGTCGTTCCATGTGTATTACATTTGGCCTTGTACTGGTGTGGGTTGGTGAGGTGTGGTTCGCGACGCCTGTAGACTGGGGTTCTTGATGCGTTTTTTCGTCTAAGAATTCATGCATTTTCTTTTGTCTTGGTTTATTCCTAGAGTGGTTTATCAAGTCTCTCATGATAACTCGCTCGTATCTTCTGAATCTTGACCAGTTAGCTTTAGTAGGTGCCGATACTTTCAAACCATGTATCATGCACGGTACGATCACCATTCGATACATTAGTCTGGCTAATTTCCAGTCCATATTTGAATTATTTATGAATGGTAACGATTTGGCGTTTTTCATGGCCTGTTCGCAACGTTTTTTTATCGTGCTTTTTCTGCTTAAAGTAGATGTTATGTATGTACCTAGGTATTTGCTTTCGTCACATGTCGGTATACTTATCCCATCCACGTGGTTCCACGTGGGTCGTTATCTGTGTAGCTATGGGTTCTTTAATTAGTATTTTTATTTTGTTTCGTTTATTTGGAGACCTACACTATCTAGTAGGGGTTTAATATGGTATAGGATACCTTCTAACCCTTCTAGGTCATCTGTAATGAAGATAAGGTCATCCGCAAATGATAGTACCAGGGGGAGTGAGATTTCGCGATCCTGGTCAAGTTTTATTAATTGGGTTTCGTCGAGGATTCTAAGGACTTCGTCGATTACCAGTGTAAACTGGCGAGGGGACAGCGGGCAACCTTGTTTGACTCCCTTTGCTTTAATAAACCAACTGCTTTGCTGGCCACACCACTTGATGCATGTTTGTTCATTCATACAAAACTTGATTATCCTGTTGGTTAGCGATTTGTTGGTTCCTTGTAATAAGATATCTCTTAGTGCACTGAGTCAAAGGCCTTTTCAATGTCGAGGGCGAGTATATAAATTTTTTTACCCGCACGCCGTTCTTCGTCTAAGACCCTTTTAAGCGTGAAGAAATGGTCATCTATTGATGTATTGTTTAAAAAGGCTGCTTGATAGTTGCCCAATTCCGTTATTATCTCAACTTATTTTTTTGGTACGTAGGAGGCGTAGATTCTGTAGTAACCCGTATTGCAAACCGATATGCGGCGATACTCATTCGCATTTTTAGGGTTATTGTTTTTTGGAATTGGTACCTGTACGGTCTCCAGCCATGTGTCTGGTGCTTCGTTCTGTATCCAGGCTCTGTTCATGTGTTTGTGAAGGCTTTTTGTAATATTTGGGGCATTGCTTTGTAAAGCTCGATTACCACTTGGTCAGTTCCGGAAGCTGTCCCGTTCCGCATTTTATTAATGATTCCCATTACGTCCTCCACACTGGGCCCAACACACTGTACTTCGGTTATCGGCTTTTTTATATTAACTGTTGGTATAAGATGACCCTCGGATTTTTTTTTTAATATTTGCTCGCATTTGGTCATCGGTATATAAGTAGATCTTTTTCGACGTTTTGTTTGAAGTTTGTTTCTTCTGTAAAAAAAGTATAGCATCTGCATGCGTTTTGCAGGGTGGTTTTTCCCCAGTCCATTGAGGCAGGCCCTGCATGCTTTTCGTTCTTCCTGATATTTAACCATTTGAAGTGTTGCCTGACATTAATTTACTAGGTTGTGCCTATTTGGGTTATGTGGTTGCCTACTTCGTAGGAATTGTTGTAGGTTAGCAAGAGCTACCTAGTCGTTGATCTCTGGCAAGAACTGGCTGAAGAATCAGAGTTTCCTGGGCAGCCGCTTTTAATACTTTCGTTATGGTATTCCAGGGTATTTCGATGTTTTCGTCCGTTGATTTGATTCCCATATCTTTTTTTTTTTTTTGTTAAGCAGTATTATTTTGTTTTCGTGAATTTACTATTGAGGGAGGCATAATAGCACTGTTTATAGTTGAAATCCTTGGACGCAATTGTTGTTTCCTTTGTGTCTTGCTGTTGTCTTTGTGTATTATTGTGTTTGATGTTTTCTTTTTGTTTGATTTGAGGCCCCACGGACGTTCCAAGTTACAATACGCAATTCTGAATAATTTATTGCGGTTCCTACACGGCTGGTTTCTAAGTATTGTGAACCCAGTGGCATCTGCGACTACGTCTGATAACGGTGTATACGTTGATGCTTGTTGTTCATACTGTGTTAATGAGCTAGGTAATTTGGGGCTGTTCGTTTGAGACTGGGGTCTCGTGGGTTGATCTTGCTCTTCACGTGTGTTGTACTGGTTAATTAAAGGCTTATTATGTTATGTTGTTTTGACGTTGTTTGATGTTTGCCTTATATCTATCGGGTTTCTGTTGTACTGTTCGTCGTCGGTCATGACCCAGCTATCATAGCGCTGGTCCTTATAGAGGATGTGTATGTTGCCGGGTACTGGTTCACCGGTAGGTGAATACACTAGCGTGTGTCTTGTATCCGTGTGCACGTGCAAATTTACAAGATAGAACTCGGACGCGGCGATTAAGATATCCTCTCCTCCCCAGAACGTCTTGTTAAACTGCGTGGTTATGTATTCTGTTATCCTTTGTTCCTGGGACAGATTGCTGTTAGGGGGAAATTCTTGTATATTATTTAGAAGTGCTAGACTCTCGATGCTGCAAAACATATGAGGCGAGGTCCTGACGGACAGCCACATGATTGAAAGTTATACCTATTATATTATTTATTTGATGGGCTATGGCCCTAAATAAGCAGTTCCCGTCTTTTGTCATACGCACAATTATGCCCATTTTTGAAGACAAAAAACCACTTTTGTTTTTATGGTATTACAAGACCTCTGCACACATGTGTTGTGAAGCTTTGGGTTTGAGGACCAATATAGTTGACAGGGAAGCTCACTGCCTGTAATTTATGAGCTTCGCTATTTTTTTGTTACTTAACCTTTTTTTGTTTTGCACTTCCGAGTCCAATTTTTTGCGCATGGGCATACAAACTTACCTTACAAGCTAGGAAATAGGTAGCTTGTTCAAGGCAGTTTTGGTATTTTAGTACAATGTTAAATTAAGAATAGTGTGAAGTACAAATTCTAGAGCGATACCGTATTTTAGGCTAGAATAATAGAATGTACTTCTACTTATTAGTTTATTTTATCCCTCGCTCATATATATAATTTGAAAACCTATCCCTAAAGCCTAATTCTAGCTTACAGTGATGCCTAATTATAAATACACGCGTGGCTTCAAAAGTCCAAATTAACAAAGCAAAACGCAGCCGGATACAGCTTCCAATGGAGATCCCTAAAATATATGGAAAGATCTCACCAAATCGACGTCACGAAGATCCTCGGCTGGAAGGCCTAGACCACGGGCTTGTATACCAGGAACACACGTATGCCACTTTACCACCGTTCTAAGGTGTTTTAATTTGCACTCACAAAACAACAAGCGAAACACCGTTCGAATTTCAAATTCGAGTTTCAAGCTCAGAAACAGCCACATGTGTTGGGCACATTGCATCAAGTATAAACAAAGGCGGGACAAGACACGTCTGTCCCCTTCGGCGGTCACTATCCGAATCCCTACAATGTTAAGTTTGTTCTTGGGATAAATTCATTCCAACTACGGAACCCTTCATTGTGCGTGGTCCGACACGTACTTGGCCGGTTTTTTGTATTTCAGTTACACAAATTCTTTACAAAATGTAAGGGAAAAGTTTTTTACAATTTGTGACTTTTTGAGTACTCCAACGATGGTTGGTCCCATAGAAGTTTTTGATCAGCATAGCTATTCACAAAGCTACGACACGGTTTGGTACCGTATCGAATGTCAATGTTATCGACGAAATCCTATCATCGCTATTCACAAATCCGAAACCGTACAATTTTGACAGTTCATATACGGTATGTAGACATCAATTCTTCCGACAGGTATTTGCTGTCGGAAGTGTTATCGAATAACAAAATATTGTATAAAAAAGAGTAATCTAAGCAATAAGTGTCAAAACACGGCTCCGGGCAAGGTCCTCATGCCGTTGCATGAATGCAAAGAGCATCTGCCGCTGCTCCAATGACACTCTTTTCTGAAAATATGCATTTTCAATATTAGGTACCACGTTTTATAAAATGAAAATAAGAAGATAGTAATTTGTTTAAATACTGATAAAATACATAAAACCATTTCTCTGAAAAAAAAAAAAAATAATTTTTCACTTCTCAATTATTATGTTTAATTTTTTTTATTCGCCCAAAGGGCAGGCTATAATAGTCTTTCGAGCATACCGCCTTGTCTTCCGTGTTTTTTTTTTTTTGACAATGGCATCTCGCAGTTCATCCTGTATGAGGATGGCTACTGCTTAACCGGACTTTCCTGTGGATGCCTTGAATTAAGGCCTCCAGCCAGGGCAAACAATAAACTTAAAAACTAAGCGACAGCGCTAAGGGCACCCCCCCACGGGGTTCGGACCTCGGCTCAGGGCGTCGCTGGAAGAGGACAGCAAGGGACAGGCTGGATCGGTATTATTATTTTGGGGCGAATTTAAAACTATAGGCTCAGCTGCGCGGGCTGGCTCGAGCGAGGGTCGGGGCGGGCACGGTGATGGTGCGGGGCGTCGCGACGGGCCTCGACGGCGAGGACGGAAGGACGGATGTCGGGGCTTGTACTGTCGTCTGACAGTACTTGTGGCCTTACTGCTCTCCTGGAGGAGGGTAGTGGCGTCGTCGGGGATGGTGAGGGTATGCCTTGGTCGGCGAATCCTACTTATGCGGGAAGGAGTGTATCGGGAGGCCGCCGCAATCAGGGGATTGGGGTGCTTTATGGCAGAGTCAAAGAAGCGCTTGGAGAGGCGTTTCATGAACTGCTGGGTGGTGGGGATTCTGAGATCTAGATGCAGATTCACATTTCGGACATAGAAGGGGGCTCCCGTAACCTTTCGGAGGAAAAGGTTTTGGAGGGTTTGCATTTTATGCAGAAGTCGCGGCTTGGCGTGTGCGAAGACTACACAAGCATAAGTCATGATGGGGCGGATGACCGCGGTGTAGAGGCGCAATTTGCACTTGACTTGTCTTTCGTTCAATTATCTTTATAGCTCAAAACAAAATTCATAAAAATAATTATTCCAGATTTCCAGGTTTGACAGAAAGTTGAAGTTTACAAAGCAAGGTTTAATAAAAATCAGGTAAATTTTATTTATTAATAAAATCATTGTTTACTGTTTTTTATTTGTTAATAGTTACTGAATGCATAATCTATAGTTGCCCATAATGAAATACCCAATAAAAATCATTTATGTACCACTTAAAATTTTCTACCACGAATATCTATTTACTACCATTTTGTAGCGTTCCCCGTATACACACCTAAAAAAAAAACCTTTGCACAGGGATCTGTGAATAGCGTTTTACCGGTCCTTCGGTTCAGAAATCAGGTTATCGAACAAGTGTCATTGTCGATACGATAGTGAATCGTATGTTTGTGAATAGCTATGCAGTATTAGAAACAGGATCGATTGGCATCAAAAAATGTTTTTGTGTAAAATGGCTATTTTCTTGCGAACTGTATATTTTTTTTTAAATCTGTGAAGGGTGATCAAAATTCCATAAAAAGTTATGGATAGTCTCATAGCCTATGAGACTATCCATAACTTTTTGAAAATGAAACAGAACAGAAAATGGTCCTATGAGTCATAGGACCATTTTCGCGTAGCTGCAACGGATAAGGTACTTCCCCTTACTGCCCCGCTGAAAGGTTCCACCCTGTATACCTATACCCAATGTTGATAATTAAAAAATGTGGTCCCAGTCTGCAGCGTGTCAGTCTGCAGCGTGTCAGGTACTTTTCGTCTCTGCTTGCTCTTTCTTGGCAAAGTTTAGGTACATATTGTTCCACTGGATCTTCTGTACGCGCATGTGTTTTTTTTCTGCAATAATGTGCGATCCAGTGCTCTGTACCTACTATATAATATACATTTGTAACTATTGTTACTTTACGGCGTGTTTCTGGTTTACTGTGCGTTATTTAATGTTATTTCCCAGAAGCTTTTGCTATTCTCGGCGGTTTGATAGATCTGCCTATCTGCGGTTCAAACAAGTCACAACAAAAATGTAAACCTATACATTATATTCATGTGTTCTTCTCAGGTCGTAACTCATATAGCGAAGCAGAAGCGATTGTTTTACAGATAACTGAATTTTTTGACTTAATTCCACAATAATCAAAATAGTGGACGCAAGCCAACACCAGAGGGGCAATTCTCGTAATCTTTCACTTTTACAGACTGATCTCAGTCTCAATCTGTCAAAATCGGAAATTATCCCACTGGAACGTACACCAGGATAAATAGTAAGTATCCTATGTCCTAACCCAGGTTATGGCTTCCCTGTGCGCTCCGTTGTGATCCGTTCAGCCGTAAGGTATGAAAGACAGACAGAGGTACTTTTTCTTTTGTAATACCTATTAATTTTGATATTCATCATTTCTGTATTGACATAATGGTAACCTTCCAGGAAATCATAATAAATGGAGCAAAACTGTTCTATGTAGATTATAACAGCAAGCAAATGTAGATTATACATGTATTCTTGCATGGTGTCAGTGTTGATATCAAGGAACCTCAGCGACCTCCTGGGCAGGGTGCGAGGCGGCGGGACGGGCGGGAGGAGGGAGGGTAACACAATTTATTATGATATTTGGGTTAGTGCAGGCCGCTGACAAAACACCACAATCAGTAACTCTTCCCCAGAGCTAGTCAGGTCGTGACACACGAGAAAATTTACTACAGAAGTACCTTTGCTTTTTTAAAATGTTGACAACAGAATACGATAAAACATGCCAGGGTAGTCATCCAACTGCTAAAAACTCTTTCAAGGTCAAACTGTTTACCATTGACCATTGCCGTGCGGTTGACCATGACAGTTCCTGAGGAGGACTGTGTGATGGGATGGGAGATCGGTTCTGGGGATTGTTCTAGTTAGCAATAGCAAAGGAATTTGTCGAAATAAACAAATATCCAGAGAGCTCCGTTACCTAAACTTTGGTTTTCGGCGGCTAGTTACTTGGTGACGTTGACCTACATACAGCCGGGTCGGAGACGTGCTGGACCGGCGCCGGGAGTTGCCGTACCCGTCGGCCGCGCCGGATGAAGCCCTCCAAGCATCCAACTTTCTATGATGGAATGACGGAAAGTTTTCGTGGCGTAACGTTACCTGTTTGTGTTGTATGCCTTATACTAATATTATAATGCTAAAGTGTGTTTGTTGAAATTTTGTCCTCAACGGACCGACGTGATTTTTGCATAGATAGTTTATGGACTACGGATCGTGGTATAAACTACCTTTATTAAAAAAATGCGCAGTTCCTTTGAGATGGAGCACAGGACTGAAGCCAGTCACGGGTAATAGCTGTGTTTTAATAAATATAATGGTTTATTGTTGTTTGACAGCGTAATGATATTTGCTATGAATGTGCGGTGATCAGTATACTTAAGCTGGTCACGTCAGTTATGGCGGTACGTGGCTGCCAGCTGCAGCGACAGATTTGCGAGGATCGCCTCCTTGGAACTGCCTCCCTCTGAGAGCAGTCGATCAATCGAATCCCCACCACGCGTCAACGTAATGCAGAATATGAGGTTTATGAGTACCGATAAAAGTGCCCACCTACTGGACCATAACAATATAATAATTATGGATGTAGGTACCAATATAAAGAGCAATTTATATAAAACTAGCTTCCGCCCGCGGCTTCGCCCGCGAGGTATGTCGATAAAAACTATCCTATGTCCTTCCCCGGGATGCAATCTATCTCTCTGCCAAATTTTATCGAAATCCGTTCAGTGGTTTAGGCGTGAAAAGGTAACATACAGACAGACAGAGTTACTTTCGAATTTATATTATTAGTATGAATACGTCCTCATTTATATTGTGCTAAACGGTTTATTTTGAACCTCCATGGACATAGTCGTGATGGTCTTATACCCACATCAAATATTGAGTGTATGGAGTTAAACGTCGTACACTTCGGGACGTATTAGAGAGAGCGACGTGAAGTATTCGCTCCGACTTGCTTGTATTATATTGATCAAATATACCGCACACACAATTTTTCCTTTTCGCTGGAGTAAAGTTGACTTATCGAGTATCTACAGACCTGGAACGGTGTGTACTTTCCCAATGACTAACATAAAGGTAACGTTGGTTTAAGAATAGTTTAGAAACGAAAGTAAGTATTCCTTTCCTAAACAAGCTATTAAGGGGGGTGCCCTGTTGTAACACTTTCGTCATTGTGTGCAGTGCACAGTGTAGGTAATATTGATTACAGAATCATTATTGTAAAAGATGATCTACTCTGTAAAATTTAACTTATAATAAATGTCAAATTAAAACGTATGAACGTTTGTGTTCTTGTTGGCGGGATATGAGTATTTTGGGTAAATATTGTCTACCGTTTATTATCGGTCGTTCAGGGAGAACCTTTTTATGAGTCAAAGTCTAAAATTGGTCACAAACAGTGGATGTCAACGCGTTGTTATTTATAGTAGATCCCTCGAATACCTCACTGGTGTCGCGCCCCGAATGTGCCTGGAAACCATTGATAAATTTTGTACTGTATGTGACAATACATTTATTTGACCGATCCTAACTACGGGTTATTGCGGGTATTTCCACAGGGGTGTGTCTGCGAATAGAATTGACAAACCAACAATAGGGAAAGGGCTGGAGTATCATTTCCAAGGTACAGTCAGGAAAATTAATTGCTTATTAAATTGACCCCCGACGTAATATTCTTTTTATACAACTTTCAAAGAATTTCTGTCGCTATCTCATTGACCAGCTATTGAGAAAGCTTCACACTGGCTTGAAATCAAGTCTAACCATGATCAAGTTTGGTATTTCTGGACAAAGCTATAGCTCACAGCCTAGCTTGGTTTGCGTTCCTCATAATAAATAATTTTTCAGTTATAATATCATAGCACGATGACACACTTTAGACACACACCACCACATATAAATGCAAAGTACTCGTAAGCGCAATATTCACACTGAGCATTGGAACTAGCATACACAACCGCAACCTCTGCGCTGCCACCGATAACATTTATTTTTATGTTCATCTATATGTCGGAATTCGTTGAGAATTGTAGGCAGTCAACAAAACTTGTTATGATTTGTTTTTCTTATTAGTAATTTAAGTGATTTTACTATCAATTATTGTCTAATAAATTGGAACATAATTCATTGAGTACTTGGTGTACGCACTAATTGATTTTGGCAACTTATTTCGATAATTGTAACCGATGGTTTTGTTCAAAACAATTGATGACATATTACTTTGATCTTAAAATGATTTACTTTGTGAATTCACTATTGTTTATTTACGACAATTATTCTTGTACTAGCTTCTGCCCGCGACTTCGTCCGCGTGAAATTTCACCCTCTTAGGAGTGGAATTTCAAAAAACCCTTTCTTAGTGGATACCTATATACACTTCACAAAGAACACACTCCAAATTTTATGTCTCTATGACCAGCGGTTTAGGCTGTGCATTGATATAATCAGTCAGACAGGATCACAGGACTTTGAATTTTATATTAGATTATAAAAGTAAACCTAAGTACCTACCTAATAAAAAAAAAAACTCAATAACAGAAAATAAAATACCTACCTACCTAAATAAACCTATTTCTGATGATACGTGGCTAAATAATAACAGCCGCACAGGTCGATCGATCAGGTTAAGCTACGCTTGCCGCGGTTGGTCTGTGGATGGGTGACCATCTTTACATATGGAGACCCCTCCGTGCCTCGGAAAGCACGTTAAGCCGTTGGTCCCGGCTGTCATTCGTGGATCTTTGACAGTCGTTACGGGTAGTCAGAAGCCCGAAAGTCTGACAACCAGTCTTACCAAGGGGTATCGTATTACCCAGTAACTGGGTTGTGGAGGTCAGATAGGCAGTCGCTCCATGTAAAATACTGGTATTCAGCTGCATCCGGTTAGACTGGAAGCCAACCCCAACATAGTTGGGAAAAGGCTAGGCAGATGAGGCAGATGATGAACTAATCTAAACTCAATAAATAAGCAAAATCCCTAAAAACTAATATCTATACGAATGACTAATCCTACCTAACAGTTTTATAAAATAACCTACGGTCACTACGTACACTATCAAATATACTACCCATACTTTAAAATTAAAATCTATACTTACTTATAAAAACGACTTATAAAAATAAACCTAAATAAGTCTACCTTAAACTGTACTTAGTAAAAACTAAAAGGAATAAAAAGGTCGCACTGAAAAGCACGTTTTGGAATTGCAAGTAGCAGTTAAAACATACAATTTATAGAATGCTAATATGAACGAACGCTCGCCTATTATTATTATCTTCGTCGTGTACTACGACAAACTTATTATTTGCGGTTGGCACAGTAATCGGGTCTAGGGATCGAACCGCAAAATTAAGTTTGTTTTTTATTGTATATTTTTTTCCAGGATAAAAAGTACCCAGTGTGGTGCACAGGATATTAAAGAATAATTATACCAAGTGTCATCGTAATCGAACCGGTAGTTTTTGCGTGATGCCTGAACAAACAGACAGACAGACAGATTTTTTTTTTAATCACATTTTTGGGATCTGTGTCGGTCTAATAACACAACAACTAATACCTATTTTATAAAAAACAACAAAATAAATTCAAATAAACTATTTAAAGACTAAAAGTCGGGCTGATAAGCACGGTTTGTTAATATCAATTATCGTCTGTCAATAAGGTCGAACGCTCTGAACGCATCAACAGCCAAATATTGAATGAAGCTCGCGCTCGGACCTCCCTTACCCTACCGCCGCGACCCGCGTCGAGCGCGGCAACCGTTACACAAAAATAATCCTTATGGCATGATTCAGTATTCACGCGCGACGGCGCGATGGCTTATTAGCGTATATTTTCATGTATAAGTTTGGTGTTTCTATACCGATTACTATGATTCTTTTTTTATTGAATAGGTAATAATATTAACTTCTTTTAATTAGGGATGAGTGAGAGTATTATAAACGTAAGAGTAAACAAATATAATCAGAAAGCTCCGAACTGCTAAGGTATCGGGAGTTACACGTGTTATTGTGAGTCAACCATAAAAGATAGACATATGCTGTAGTAGGATATTTTTTTGATAATTTTATGTAGAACATTTCCGTCATAAATGATTTCTATGTAGCTTTAACCATTAAGGCTGCACACGCGACGGAAGCTTAAAAAATGGAGCAACTTCTCCCGTTTTCCCAACATTTCCTTTCACTGCTCTGCTCCTATTCATTGTAGCGTGATGAAAAGTATACTATAACCTCCCCAGGAGTATGAAGAATAATTGTACCAAGTTTCGTTAAAATCCGTCGAGTAGTTTTTGTTTCTATAAGGAACATACAGACAGACAGACAGACAGACAGACAGACAGACAGACAAAAATTTTACTGATTGCATTTTTGGCATCAGTATCGATCACTTATTACCCCCTGATAGTTATTTTGAAAATATATATCATGTACAGAATTGACCTCTCTACAGATTTATTATAAGTATATAGATTATTTGATTACTTATATTGTAAGTCTTATTAGATTTAGCACATTTCAGTGTTTTGTATCAACTCTAGTAAACACGTTGACGTACTTCCGTGCGTCATCGGACAGAGTTGTTGTGGGGCGAGTGCGTGGTGGGGGGGGACAAAACCTTTATAACTGACCGCATTCGTTGGTGCCAAAAAAGAGTCGGTCTTCGGACTCGTCTCCTGACAGAGCACTAGTTTACTAAAGTGCAGCCTTGCTGCTGGAATTACATACCTGTATTCAAAATACGCTATATTTGGGTGGCTCTGTCACTATACGAACAATAATCGATCCTACGATTTGTTCGCAATTACTTTGTTACTGTATATAATTACTTTACTATGTATGTGTCATGTATCTACAGTGTGTAATTTGCTAGTGTGATTAATTGTTCATGAAATTATCATCTGTTTTGAACTGCAAACCGTTTTTCTATTGCGCATTGGTCAACACTACCCACACAACGCCCATACATTAATTATAATATGCCTGATGATAACGAGACAACCTACCTTCTCCGTTATATATAATAATATGCCAAAAATTCTTAGAGCTCGGATTAGAACGCCCTTCAGGTTAGAGCCCCTACAGTACTTTGTGAAGAGGACGTGAAGTTACGAGGAAGCACTGACGGCGAACGCACGAGTGAGCCTCAATATTCCTCTTCAATTACAATATAATAACAATGCTCTCCACATGATGTACATGTTACTTCTTGCTACTAATATGGACTGTATACGTTCTGTTATTGTCATCAGGAAAAGAACTGCATTGATGATGAGTAGGATCCGTGGTAGCACCAACACTGTCCTCAGAACGTTAGCGCGCTAAGTTGATGGTCCGTTTACTGTGTACTGGGCAGATGTGTGCAGGTGCACAGGAATAGCAAATAGCTGTTATTGTATATAGGTCGAAAGATATGTTGACAGATTTTAAAATTCGGCAGTGAGTTTCAGCAACTTAACTTCAATTTAAGTCCATCAAATTTAAGTTTCTCTTGCGTGGATAATGAGACAGGTATGACGCAGTCCAGTTCAAGTACCTACTCCAGACTATTGGCAGTCAGGTCAAGATCACGCTTTGGATGACATTTAGCGCACTGATCACCCGTTCAGATGCCAATGTATACGCTTTTATAATAAACTACGAAGCCACGTTCAAGATCTAAGCCTTTTAATAAATTCAAATTATTCATTAAACATAAGTTGTGCCAGAAAGCCTTTTATACCGTCAAAGATTATATTGAAGACAAAAAGGCTTGAGATTGAGCTGCTTCCAATTTTTTACATTTTGAATGTTTTTATTTTTTCTATATATACATACATTGACATTAATGAATTTTATATAAACATTGCTTCTTAAGTTTTGAGTTTAAAAACCCCGAAACAAATAAAGAGAAACTTCACGATTTCGGACAAATGCGTGCACTGACTGGACAGGTCCTCTCAATCTGTGTGGTTATTTCCTCAAAAGACCATCTCAGACATCGATCTACATGGTCTTCATATAACCTGACCAAGATTACGTCTGGGCTTTAAAAGAGACTGTGACCTCCGAGTTTGTTTCGGCCTTTCTTCTCAGAGTAGTCAGATAGGAAACGCCGACCTCATCTAGTTTTATAAAAAATATGATTGACGTGTAAAAGTGTTTATGCAAACCTACTTACAAAATAAAAATCATTTACCATTTACTGTTAGAATATGTCAATGAATTAACATCTTTTGGTCCAAAGTTAAAGTAATTTATTTGCTAGAAACGCGATAAAGTAGGTAACATAACGACGTGTGGTAGTTTCCTTATGACGTTTGTGATATCGATAACGTAACGTAAAGACGTGTGGTAGTTTCCTTATGACGTTTGTGATATCGATAACGTAACGTAACGACGTGTGGTAGTTTCCTTATGATGTTAGTGATATCGATAACGTAACGTAACGATGTGTGGTAGTTTCCTTAGGATGTTAGTGATATCGTGGGCAATATCTAGTAGTTCAATTCATAATCATAATCAGCCTATAATGTTCCTACTGCTGGGACACAGGCCTCCTCTCGGTGAGAGAGAGTAGTTCAATTGTAATGAGATAAATAAATGTTATCTTCACACTGTTATTTCTAAGAATATACTATAAACGCTTGGAAACTAATGAAATTCTGAGTTACTAATGTTTTAGTTTGAAAATCCTAAATTGAATTTATTTACTTGGGGACATCAATTCATGTCGAAAACTAGTTTATTTACCGAAAAGGCGGCGAGACCGCTACTGGAGTGGTTTCAGAGTAATCACATAAGCGTCCAGGGGCCCTGGTATATGATGATCACATAAGCGTCCAGGGGCCCTGGCATAATAATTATGATGATCACATAAGCGTCCAGGGGCTCTGGCGCCTCTAGCGTATGATGATCACATAAGCGTCCTGGGGTCCTGGCGTATGATGATCATTTGCAGGCTATTTGATGTGCAAATCATATGACACTTCAATTGTTATCTAATATTGACCCGACCGGCTATGAAAGTGTTTGGTAAACCCCTGACGTTTCCGTACTGTTTAGTGAACATTTTGTTGGTAACTTAGAACACAGGAGAATACCGCTGACTACTCGTTCCCTTTTCCTTATTTTATAAGTCGGAGTGGAAGACCTGCACTGTACTGTGTTTGTTGCTGTAAATAGAATGACAGCGATACTCCCTTACACAAAATTACTAAAAATAAAATTGTGCGGACCGCACCGCGCTCGCTGTCAAAGTTAGCGACTGCCACTAGAGTGGTGCGCCGGACAGTCGGCGTTTTGTACAACGCCACTCAAGTGGTGCGGGGCGCGTGAGTGGATTAGAAAGTTACTCTCAGGGGCAGCTGCTCACCAGGGATCTGCGGGCAAAGAAGGATACCATACGGGTGTCATTTGAGTAACGTACGGGGCGTCAGCGGGCTCTACACAAGGAGGTAGATAGTCAATATAGTCATTATAAAGAAACGGCAACAATAGTAAGTTAACATCTTTTAATACGATCGAGGGTACATTGACGAGGAGTGAACTCATTAGCGACAGACGCTGATCGCTCCTATTTGCATATTTTGTCCACATAATAGATACCTTCCTACGTACAGAAGGCCGGCTTCATACAACAAGCGAAAACGCGCGCACACATAGACACGCGTCTACGTATAGCATTCACACTCGTGACTGACGTTCAACACACTGCAAGATCGCGTCTACGTGTCTATGTGGAGCCTGTTTGCGCTCGTTGTATGAAGCTAAACACTCTGTAAGTACCTATTTTGCAGTTGTAACCCATCCTACGTCGACGCCAGCGGGGTGAGAGAGGAAGGTAGGGGGAGGTGGTGATCCGGAATAAATCGTTTAAACTGGATCATGTTATTGAATTTTTATTAAATTATCTTACTATTTGTTCACGGTTTATTGACTTACTATGTAAGGTTTTGTGCTACAAAACCGTAGACGTCCGCAGTTGCGTAGCCCTCGTGTAGCACTGCTACACTTGCAGAATGGTTCCGTAGTAGCGGTACACAAGTTCCTTCCAGACAGTTACTGAAGAATCCTCACATAAACAATCATTACAGTACAGCGCATGTATTTCCCGAAAGGGGTAGGCAGAGTTATTTCGAAATCGAAATCGTGACCACGGACACAGCTGAAAGATCACGCTGATAATTTATTTACATTCCGGAAAATATCATTTTCTGATGGGTATTTGCGAACCCATGGACTTCGTTTAGATTTATGCGCGAGTGGAATATCTACTGTGTTATGAAAGTATTTCAGGGAAAACCCTGAGATTTATGCGAGGAAGCATCTATTACATCTATTACCGCTTCTATAGCGTGCCTGTGAGTGAATAGTAATGAATACCTTGTTATAGTCACCGAACTAATTACTCCTCGACACACACTGTGAAACTATTATCTTTCCAGGAGACAAGTGGTGACACCTCTGATTATTTGAATATGCTAGCCGCACATGGTTTAAGGCAAGGAATTGCCAACCAACTAGACTTGATAATTGTCTCGATCAAAACACGAAATACAGTTACTAAAATTGTGTTTGAACCGCTCTAACAGATCACAGCCTAATACATGAATAAGTTTAATATTGGATATGTGCGTAGCACAACACAATGTGGCGGCAAGCTCATCGCCACATCACTACGCATCACATTGACATTATTCATCGCGCAAGCAGTTTATCGCGCGATTATAGCGCGCACAACGTCCCGACATCAATCTCCGGGCAGTTGCCCATCAGACACAATGAACATCCACCTGGTCGGAGCATCCTCCTTTTTCTATGGAGGATGAGTGAACTTTACACCCTGTTGTTCCTCATACCTCTACACTGGTGACCCGAGTATGAACGTCAGCGCAGCCTTTGTGCAACTACTTCAGCGAAACTTCATCATCATTAAGTACTTCTTCAAGCTTTCGAGCGGCGAGTCACACAGCCAGCCAGCACCCACAGGTTCAAAGGCTATCCTGACCATCAGCAAGCAGTGGACGCGCATTCCTAGTCATCTCCCTCAACCTCATTAGCAACCTTGGTACAGCGCACTGCACTATCAGCCGGTCAACACGAACAGCTGTTAATACCTCTCCTGGTCATCGCCAGCAGTCAGCAACAACCCGGCGCTGTCACACATCCGACTCAAAGTGTTATTAGGTTTTTAACCGACTTCATAAAAGGAGGAGGTTCTCAATTCGACTGAATGTTTTTTTTTTATATTTGTTACGCGATATTTCCGGCTATCTCATATATAATACATAATATAATTTCATTGTAAATCGATTTCAGAAATTATTTTTTTAATGGATAGGCTATTATACGGTATACCTCAGGGGTAATCCCCCTCTTGGCATACAATTTTAAGGCATAATATTGTTTGGCATAACGTTTTCGTATAACTTTTATTAGCATAATAATACTGTGGCATAATACTTTGGCATAAGGCAAAGGTAAGCATAACTATCATTTGGTCTAATTTGTTTTTTCATAATTTGGAGTTGCATACATTTTTAAGGCATAATATTTATTCGTCTAATAATTATGAGCCATAATAATTTAAAAAGGGTATCCTGTTATTTGACGAAAAACTAATCACAAATTTTTATTTTAAAAATAACGTTAGGTAAATTTATACTTGTTATCACCGGAGTGATCATTATGCAAAAATGCTGGAAATGTTTGTACTGTAGAGGCTGTCTATGTAGCCTTGTCTTTAATAACTCAGGCTGGTCCTAATTGACAGCATATTCCTATCGAACATTCAAGCAGACGTCAAATATTGAATATTTTTGGATTGAGTAGAAACAGTGCTAGAAATAACGTGATGTTGTAAACTCCCTTCTATAAAATATAAATATAGTGCTTATTGCTGTTTGATTTAATTGTGAGCTCCCCTCTGAGACTCACCCCCTTATAGTACCTACTAAGCCTTACCCTTGGGAGAAAAACAGGCGTGATGGTATGTTTCTTATTACTTGTGACGATTCGTTACAAAGTGTGTTAACGGGATTTTAGGTTTAAATAAAATCGGTGGTGAATGTGTTTACAGCTCTTTTCACTTTACGGAAATTGTTATTATAAATAGTGTACACTTATTGTACTTATTGTAGTCACTCTGGTTACATCCCCGAGTTTTATGTGTAGCGTAATATTTCCACACATCGTTACACATACATAAGGTGTCATGCATATTCATGTGATGTGTAATATCGTTGTTTTATCTTCGTCTGACAGCAAAGCCGCGCCGGTCCGCCGGTGCGCCATCCAGCCACTGACCTTTTAATTTGTCGCTTTAGCTGCTGAGCTAACTAAATAACACGGTACACTGTTTACTACGGTGTTGTTGCACTCTATGTTATAATATACTTGATTATATTATTATTGGTGATCAATATTGTTCGTTCCTGAATCAGCTTACAAATGGAAGCCCCTGGTCAGGACGGGATTACGACCGAGCTCCTGAAAGCGAGGGAAAGAGCATACGGAGCTCTTCAACTCTGTCCTGTTCTCTAGGAGAACTTCAGAAGAGTTGCGAAGGAGCATGGTCGTCTCTTCCTTAAAAAGGGTAATAAGATCCTTCAAAAAAAAATACAAAAAGACTTCCGAAATTAAAGTTATTTGTCACTTTGTAGGTAGTGTTTTTTTTTGGAAGTCGGTTATTTTTTTTGTAAAATTTTTTTATAGTGGAAGTGTTTGTAATTTATCTAAGTTACAATAGCCTAATGTCATCTGCTCATCACCTTTTACAAAATATTGCTTTTGAATTTTTTGATTTTTGTTGTTTTTTCGAAAACCGCTTCTCCGATTTCGATAAAGTTTTAATGGGACCATTTGGGAAGTATACCTTCTCCAACAAGAATTTTTCAAATCGGTTGGCAAGCGACGGAGTTATGAGCGAACAAACAAAAAAATACAAACATCCGAATTGAGAACCTCCTCCTTTTTTAGAAGTCGGGCAAAAAATTACAGACCCATTTCGCTCCAAAGCCACATTTATATGTGGCTTTGGAGCGAAATGGGTCTGGTGGGTATGGGTACTTTTGAAAACAACTTTATAGTTGTTTTCAAAAGTCGTCACGAATCGTTTAGCGCGTAGACTCGACGAGGCTAGGTGGAGCGAGGATCTTCGCAGGGTGGCTGGTAGCAGCTGGATGAGAGTTGCCAAGAATCGAGCTGAATAGCGTGCAGTAGGAGAAGTCTATGTCCAGCAGTGGACTGCTGTAGGCTGACGATGACGATGATAGGTTCCTGTTTACCAATGTCCTACAACAAGCCCAGTTAATTGCCCAACTTTAACTTACCCAATTTAAATCTAGACAATTTACAACCACAGTAAGCTAGTCCGCTTAGTTCTTGTCTGTACAAATTACTATCAATTATCTAAAGCTCTGTTTTTACTAGAAAAATACTTGAAATTTTAATTGCATTGCTTCTCTCATCCTCTAACCCCCTAAGTACATGGCGCGTGGAGGGAGCAATGTAATAAGAAACGCTTTTGTTGCTAATTGTACGGCTAATCTAGTTAGTAATAACATTTAGTTAGTGTTATTTAGTTAGTGTATTGACTACAATCGATAATGTCAACACATCAAATTGAAAATATTTGGCAGAGGCTACTGATGGCGCGGTAGATATACATGTACACGTGTTTGAAAACATTTCACGTCAACTTAGTTTAATAAAAAACTTTTTTACAAAAAAAAAAACAAGACAAGACTGATGTGGATGCAGTCAACGAACTAAAAAGACGTTGATTACAATCAATCACGACAGATAAATAAACTTGCGCTTTATTCGTTAATTTGTCAATAATTTGACAGTACCTACTGTTGTTTTATTTTGTATTGTAATAAAATACTTAATCTCTGTATTCACTCAGTAAAAAAAAAGTACTACATGTTTATAATTGATTTTTAAAATCCAGAAATGTAACACTGTAGTAGGTACCATTTAGGAGCTTAAATCAATGTACGCACGATGATATATCAAGCTATGCATTTCCAGTTTAAGCTGACTTCTCATTGTACGAAAAGCCTATAAAATGCGAGGTCAGCTATAACTGAAAATGTATAGCTTGATATGTCGTCGTGTGTATGTCGTAGATGGATTGTAGAATCCGCTGTTTTACAAAACAGCTTCGTCATGTAAAACAACTGAACAACGTTCAGGTGGATTGTCATTGCGCTACGTTTTACAAAACTGCAACCGACGACGTTTAGTTTAGACGTAATGCAAAATGGCTTATCTTAAGTCACAATGCGCGTCTTTCATAAAACTCTAATAACTTTAAATTAATATTGTCCTTGAAATCACTGTTTTCACTTGAGTTAAGGTAATTTTTACTCGAATTACTCGTTTCGTTTATTTTTGTTTCGAACGCCATTATTGTTGCTGCGACACACAGAGCCACGAGCGACAAAATTGAGTACTAAAATCTAAAATCTGACGTTTCATTTCATGCTGTTTTACAAAACCGCTAATTGACCCGCTGCATTGATAAATGCAAAACGTTTATGTAATTCTGCATGTTCAAGTTCAGTAATTATGGAAAACCGCTGAACATCGAACAGTTGTTCTAAATAACGGAGCTGTTTTGTAAAACAGCGGATTATACAATCTATCTGCGACATGACATGCAATAACATAGCAATGTCCGCTCTAAAGTAAGCAGTCCGTGTGTTCGAGTGCTGGTTGTACCTCCGCCGAACATAAGCAATGTAAGGGCCGTCGCTAAAGTTTTTTACAAACATCGTTCGTAGTTGTTTAGAAGTTTGTTAAGATTTGTTGTTATTTACTCGCTACAGACGGAGGATATAAACTCCGTCCCTCCCTGTCTGGGAGCCTTTGTTTTTAGATTGTCTAGATGTACTGTTTGTAGGAAGATCTGTGCTTTGTTTTGACTAACTTTGTGTTTACGCAAATAATATTAAGAGGAATTTCCTTCGGTATCCACGCAGTCCGCCCGAGTGTGCACATTGTCGTCGCAACAGACTGACGTTAACGAGACTGCCGCGTTCCTTTGTTTTGCGTTAGGTGAAGTGCACAGACGATCATTACATTACCACTTATTTTATAATTTTAGTTGAAAACTAAGAGTGCCTTTAAGGATACAAACTCATACGGTCATGGCCAGTTTTTTAAAGGTTTATTACCTATTTAGGTAAACCCAAGCACAGAATTAATAAAAAAAAAAACGTTTTCGACTAGTCTTTGAAGAGGCTCTATTGAGGTAGATGGTAAGATGTGTTGTTGATATGTTTTGCATCTGTTTGGTGATTTAAATACTAGCATTACAATATATTGTCTAAGTTTTGTAATAAGCACATAAGTATCCTGTTCATATGTGTTACGGCTTTTATATTTTAATAAGTAGTCTATTCACTTACCCTTGTGTCAAAAGGGTTTACCTTTCGATAGGTAAAAAATTGGAGTTCATCCTATCCATACAACTTGATAAAGGTTCGCAGGGATATTCGTAAAGTTGCGTACACGATACTTACAGTGGCATTATGTGACACTTCTGCATGTACAGACGCCAGCACATCAAGCTACTACAATCTGTCAAATTTCTTCAACAGTTTTTCAACTTTATCGCTAAAACATAATGTTCAAAGTTGATTGGGAAAATTTGATAGTTTCAGGTAGCTTGATGTGCTGGCGTCTCGTCGAATCAAATCAAATCAAATCAATTTATTTGTGAAACATAGGATAATCGTCTGTACAACTATGTCTCATAACGTTCGAGACAGTGTCAACTCTTGCAGCGGATGGTATTGTAGGCATGAAGTATGCGTCTGATTGCTAGGACGGACGGTTACATTGTAACAATTTGGGCCACTGCCCTATATAACACAACTGTTTAGTAACAATTGTGTTATATAGGGCAGTGGCCAAATAGTATATACATAATAATATAGTTATTATTATGTATACTTAGGTTAAGGTATGTATCTATGGCTCTTTGTTACCTGAAAATAAATGGCTTATTATTATTATTATGTTTTTATCTACAACAGTACCTTTAAATTCTACCCTGAACAAACAGCAAACCAATAAGTGAATAAGTACCAGCACATATGTCAGTGCATAAAAATAGTTAGTTATGGAAGGAATGATGGAGGTTGCTGTCAGGCGTGGCACTGACGGAATCGTCATTCTGTCAATCATGTGTTAGGCTATAGGGAAACATATTGACCTAATTAGAAAATAATAATGTTAGCAACATTGACATATATATTATGAAATCATTGGTTAGCAATAATTGTAAAGTATTTTTAAAGCGTCAGTCAGATCAGATATCAATGATCTCCACCGTCACACTGTAGGTAAACGTACATAGAACGCGCGCAAAATAAGTCTGCACTCGGCCGACAGCGAAAATAATCGTTTGCCGCTATCTTGGACGTTTATGTCATGTGTCAAGAGAGTGCTGTGTTCCGTGTTTTCCAAAATAAATAATCGCCATCATTATGCCGAAAGTGATTAATAGTGCTGGCAGGGATATAATGTGAAGGTCAAACTGTGACTACCCCGCCCGTGACACTGAACAGCTTGACGTATTACTGTAGTGTAGTACCTAGGTATCTATTAATAGACAACATAGGTAATGAATGTAGCCACTCGTAATACTAGGTAAAAGCGTGTCTGGCTCTGGCTATAATTACATCCCGTCGTGTGCCCACAACATGGCAAGCTGTAATAAACACGACCACTGCCATTAGGCCGCAGTTACTCAATAAAGCTCGCAAAAAGTGTTGCTGAAAATTATTACAATCTAAAATCTAAATTAACGCGGATTTTCCGTGACCTTGTTGTTTATATTTTAATTATATTAGTAAGCACATTGGCCATTAAATGCTTTCGAGGAAGCGCTGTGTTGTGCAGGAGAAGAATATATTAGGTCCTTACATATGAAATTGGCGTTTTGTACGGGAGGAATATAAAGTAATTTTTTGTTTTGTAAAATACACACATCAAAAGTGTCTAGGGATCAAGCATTTTTATGCGGATTTCTTGAGATTGAGATGTGGCTTTGTAATAAATTTATGATTTTATAAATTTATATGGATCCTTTTTGGTGCATTTCATAATTTGAATCAGGAACTGTGAATCAAATTCGAGTAAAAGATGAAAATCAGCTGTCAATATTTTCCCTATAAAAACATACAACGCATTGAAGACATTATTAGTGCTACTGTTTCCCTACTACTGATTAAAACCAACGTTATTATGGAGCGGCGACGTCATTTAAGCAGGGAAGAAATGCTCAGAGCCGTGGGAATGATAGAAGCTGGTTCCCGGCAACGTACTGTGGCTTTAGCTCTGAATACAAGTCAGAGTGTTATCAGTCGACTTTGGACACGTTACCGAAGCACTGGTACCGTGGCTGAGCGCCATGGAGGACGGTATCGCTGCACCACACGGAGACAAGACCGATACATTCAAATCTTAACTCGAAGAGCTCCAACAATAACCGCCATGATGTTAGCCGTGAGGCTTCATCACTCTTCAGGGAACTTAATTAGCGACCAAACAGTCAGAAACCGCTTGCATGAAGTGAACCTTCATTCCCGAAGACCGCTACGGGTACCACCTATAGCAATGCACAATCGTAGGATTCGATATCAATGGGCTCTTGAACACAGAAATTGGGCAGAAGAACAATGGCGTTTCGTGTGCTTTTCTGATGAGTCTCGTTTTGGTATGAGACCGGATACAAGACGTATACGACACTGGAGAACCCCTGGACGCCAACAGCGATTAAAATCCTGCCAGGAAGTCCATCCTTATAGTGGTGGAACCATCATGGTATGGGCGGGTATTTGGATCGGCGGAAGAACTGAGTTGATTTGGATCAGAGGCAACCTCAACGCTCAAATTTATGCTGAGACGATTGTATCAGACGTCATCGTTCCTCTACAAGTGCAAATCGGTCCCTTATTTCAGTTAATGCATGATAATGCACGACCGCACACCGCAAGAGTTGTAAGACAGACTCTCGCCGCAGCTAACATCAATGTCCTGCCCTGGCCTGCTCAGTCGCCAGACTTGAACCCGATTGAGCATGCATGGGATATGCTACAGAGAAGAGCTCTGCCGAATATGGAGGGTATCCAGTCGCAAGAAGACCTTTTTTTGTTGTTGCAACGAACATGGGCGGCCATTCCACAGCGTGATTTGGATGAACTCATTTTGAGTATGCCAAACCGATGTTCTTGTGTTGTTAGTGTTCGCGGTAGAAACACGGATTATTAATTGTTTAAGTTACCCAATAAAATTTTAAAGAAAACTGTTATTTCAGTCTTTTTTTTCGAACTTTTGTGTTAGTGGTTCAAATGTCAAAAATCCCTTTATTAGGAAAATGGCAAATTTCTTTATTAATGCAAAGGTGACTTGGTTTATCGTTACTGTGACAAACGAAAACACTTTATTTGATGAATCCTTAAAGAAAATTTTAATTAATATCAATCAGGAGAAAAGTTATTGCAAAAATATATGTTGATCCCTAGACACTTTTGATGTGTGTATATTTAATTAATCAAAGTATGCACATACCTATGAGATGGCAAAAGATCATTGATCCCTTTACTAAAAAAACCATGGGGGCGAGAATCAATGAACTCTTTGAAGGCGGTTTGGACTGCCGCATCGGAGTTGAGTTTTTTTCCTTGTAAGAAGTTGTCCAAATTCCGGAAAAAATGGTAATCTGTTGGAGCAAGGTCCGGGGAGTACGGTGGATGTCGCAGATATTATAATTGTAGCTCATCTAACTTAGTGGTTGTTTGTTGTGCAGTGTGTGGTCTTGCGTTGTCGTGAAGTAGCAGTGGCCTAGAGCGATTGACCAATCTCGGTTGTTTAGCAGCTAGTTCTTCCTTCATGGTTTGCAGTTGCTGACAATAGATATCTGCCGTAATCGTTTGGCCAGATTTTAGAAAGCTGTAGTGAACGACACCGGCGCTAGTCCACCAAACACTCACAAGTAACTTTTTCTGAGTCAATTTTCGTTTAGGGCAGGATTTGGCTGGTGCTCCAGGGTTCAGCCATTGCGACGAGCGCTTCCGATTATCGTACAGTATCCACTTTTCATCACAAGTAATGATTCGATTTAAAATCCCTTCATTATTGTGTCGGTTGAGCAAAGTAACACAGCAGTCGACGCGTGTTTGCAAGTTCGATTCACTTAATTCATGAGGTACCCATCGTTCAAGTTTTTTTACTTTCCCGATTTGCTTCAAGTGGATTGATACAGTTTTATCACTTACCCCGAAGCCTGCAGCTATCTCTGAAGTGCTTTGTGATGGATCCGCTTCCACATAATTAGCCTATAATGTTCCCACTGCTGGGACACAGGCCTCCTCTCTGTGAGAGGGAGTGGGCAGTAATACACCACGCGGGCCCAGTGCGGGTTGGTAGATGTCACATGTCTCCGAATTTTTGGTTCTAGGACATGCCGGTTTCCTCACGATGTTTTCCTTCACCGTTTTGAGAGCAATGGTGATGAAATAATTTACACAAAGTAAAGCGCCTGTCTGGGTTCGAACCGACGACCTACAACTCGTAAGTCGCGGCCGTTGCCACTGGGCCACCACTGCTCTCACATAAAATCTCCGCTTCCACAATAGCCTTTAATTCTTCATTTTCCACTTTGGTCTCCGACCGTCCACGGGGTTAGTTCTGAAGGTCGAAATTTCCAGAACGAAAACGTTGAAACCAAAAACGTACCGTGCTTTCTTTTGCGACACTGCACCAGCGCCGTACACATCAATAATCCTTCGAGCTGTTTCTGCAGCACTGGTGCCACGGTAGAACTCGTACTGGTAAATATACCGATATTTCATGTTTTCCATTGTGCGGTAATAAGCGACGCCAAAGAAAAAAATAATGAGGAAAAACAAATGAATGACTGTTTTCAAAACTCAAATGTACCAGCTAAATGAATTTATAAATTTGAATTTGGAATTCTTAACCAAAGAGGAGATATTTCAGATCAAAGTGGTCAGTACGACAAAACGCTAATTTCATATGTAAGGACCTAATATTTGGGCAAAAATTAGTGGTACCAGCCTACTACTCCAAAGTTTTACTTCTGTTTTCAAGATAATGCCTATGCAAGTGCGATCACTGAGCATGATCCTGGGTTCAATCTCTCCAAGTTGGGCAAAGTGGTTTTTCCATCAGAAACATTTCACTGCAGCCTTCGGTTGTTGGCAATAGGTTCGCCCGTACTCTATGGCACTTAAACATAATTAACTGCCGAAACGTGGCAGTACTAGACATCTCTGTCCTTCCTGCTGCCTGCTTTTATGATGCTATTTTATAATTCCCAAATTATTTTATAAAGATTAAGTATGGTATGGTAGAACTTTGCGCATTCCAAAGTTCTACCATACCATACTTAATCTTTGCTAAATTGCATGAGCTTTCTTAAACAATCGTTCCTTTCTTCCTATAAAATGTAAACAATAAGCGCACGCTTGCTGGCAGGTAGAAGGCAGTGACGTTACGGTTTTAAGATCTCACCTTTGTAATTAGAATATTATTCTAGGAAATAAAAGTTTGATTTGATTTGAACCTACCATGTGTCAGTTCCAGCTCATTGTTGCTGACGTAACCAGTAACAACTACGCAGGCGGTAGTTCAGCGAGTATCGCTCCACGTGACGCGTCTTCAATCTCCGCGTGTGTCGCCCCCCCCGCACTGCTTGGAACACGCCCCCGCACTCAGCCATCGTCGCTATTCATAAAAAGAATCAGAAGGTACGCTTATAACAACGTCCTATAAGGGCCCTCGGAATTGTCTGGGATGTAAAGTTGTACTCAATACTCAATCATTTATTGCATTCCACAGTGTGAATTGTGCACTTCACTTAGGTGGTATCTAAAAATATAATGAGATCATTATAGACCCATCGGGGCACAGCAATATAGTAGATTTTGCACAAACAAGGCGCACATTTCAAAAAAAGACATAAAAACAACAACAACTTCTTTATTCTTACTACATCTAAATGCTATTAGGGCATATACATAAATATTCTTTACAGTATGGCAGCATTTTCTTATTAAAAACTAGCTGCGCCCCGCGGTTTCACCCGCACAAGTGTCGATCCCGTAGGAATATCGGGATAAAAAGTAGCCTATATGTTAATCCAGGGTGTCAGCTACCTCCATACAAAATTTTATCAAAATTGGTCCATCCGTTTGAGCGTGAAGAAGTAACAAACATATTAACACACACACACACACTCTCAAACTTTTGCCTTTATAATATTAGTGTGAGTAGCACTTTGTCCGAGACTTCGTCCGCGTGTATTTCCCACATTCCTCTAAAAATTTTGAAATGTAGGTACGTTTAAAATTACGATATTTGTTTTGATAAATAAGTATTGGGGCCAATTTTTATAAGATTATAGATCAAATACCAAAATGTAGGTACCTACGTTTAAAATTACGATATTTATTTTGATAAATAACTATTGGGGCCAATTTTTATAAGATTATAGATCAAAGGATTAAGATTGTTCAATGCCTGTGTTCCCTTTTTACCACGACAGGCTTGTTATTAAAAAAAGCGTTTGGTACGTTTCCAAAATTATGAATGCGCATTTTTGAGTTAATGGAAGCAAGTAGTATAATCCATCCCTTAAATTTTATTAACCTTTTCCACCCCGGTAGGAGCCGATTTTTGAAAAACCCTAAAACACATCCTTTTTTATGTTATGTATTAGTACATTTAGTACCGAGATTCGGGTTAATCCGGCAGCGGGTTACATTTTTTTTCTACCTATTACATAATATGTTTGTCACCCCCTAAATCCTCTGTGAGGGGTTTTTTAAACTAAAAGTGACAGTCTTTATTATTTTCCGAGGCAAATATTGCCAAGTTTCAAGTTTATCAACCAAAGGAATAAGATTTTTCATATTAACTGTATCCCGTCTTATCATCCCCACAGGGGTAGAATTTAATAAAATCGATTGTGATGTTTCCAAAATTTGACTCAAAGATTATATATACCAATTTTTGAGTTATCAAACCCCACAGTACAATGCTCCCCTGTGAAATTGACTACCCCTCTTTACCTCATAAGGGGTAGATTATTGAAAAAACCCTGATACCTACACTTTATTATTTATTTTGGTTTTAAGTATACATACTGAGTTTTTAGTTAATCGGACCGCGCGTTACATTTCTACCATACAAACCTTGACACCCTCAAACCCTCTGATGAGGGGTTGTTTTAAAAAACTAATAGGTAGGTAATGAAAAAATTTAATACTTAGGCAAGTATTCTTGCTAAGTTTCAAGTTTATTAACCAAATGAATAAGATTTTTCATATAAACTATATCTCTTTTTAATGTTTATATATGGATAGCCTGATTGGCGAGCTCAGTAGCATGCATGTAGGTTGTCATATTGATGGAATCGCTGTCAATAATATAAGTTATGCCGACGACATGGTGCTGCTGGGCCCGTCAATTAGTGCCCTTCGTCAACTACTTAGTATTTGTGAGCGGTATGCCGAAAGTCATGGTCTCAAGTATAATGCTGCCAAGAGTGAGTGTATGTTTTTTGGTCGTGGTGATATAACCTCTCATGAACCTCCACCTATTTTTCTTAACGGTTCTCCTCTCACTAGAGTGAAAAAGTTTAAATATCTAGGGCACATTGTTACCGAGGATCTAAGGGACAACGAGGACATTGAACGTGAACGCAGAGCGCTGGCGGTCCGGGGAAATATGTTGGCACGCAGGTTTGCTCGTTGCTCAGCTGTAGTCAAGTTAGCGCTATTCAAAGCGTATTGCCAATCATTCTACACGAGCAGCCTGTGGGTTAATTATACTCAAAGGGCATACAGCGCTCTGCGGGTACAATACAATAACGTCTTCAGGATGTTGTTGCGGTTGCCACGGTTCTGCAGTGCGTCCGCGATGTTTGCCGAAGTGCGTACGGACGACTTTTATGCAATAAGACGCAAGCGTGTGTCGTCGCTGTTGGGCAGAGTACGGGGCAGCAGCAACGGCATTCTGAGGACTGTTGCCAGTAATTACCAGTGTCCGATACACTCGCTTTGGGTAAGCATCGTGGTTGGGACGGTAAAGTAAGATGTTTGTTTTAATTGTATCTGCTATTTATATTTAAATCACGTACTTACTAACATAGTTATTAAGTTCCTGTTGTTACTAACCATAATGGATCATGTAATCTGATTAATAAATAAATTATTATTATTATTATTATTTGTTGGTATACATTTTTGTATCTCGGCACTGATCTGCCGGTTTTTAGGGTAACACGGGCCAAAGCCAAGTGCTTCCCCTGAGAGTACTAACCTAAGTGATAGTTGATGATATATGGCGTGGTGATATAATGTTTTGACTATGTGTTGCGGTGGTGAATGATGTCTGTGGGTGTACTATTTGTGCATCATTGTCGTTCTGCAGGAATTTCCGGACAATTCTGCAAGTGTTCAGAATAGCAGCTTTCTGTAGGGTTTGGTAGGTGGAGGGAGCTACGTCCAGCGTTTTCAAAGATTGATGCAGTTGTTTGGGAATGACACCCGTGGTTGAAATTACTATAGGAATAATGGCTACGCTACCTAATTGCCACATACGACTTATTTCTATTTTTAAATCTGTATATTTTGACAGCTTTTCGGCAATAGTGTTTTGTAAGTTATGTGTGTTTGGTACTGCAATATCAATAATTTGTGCAGTTTTATTAATTTTATCTAGTAAAGTTATGTCTGGTCTGTTATAATGTGTTGTTCTGTCTGTGAGGATGGCTCGATCGAAGTATAGCTTGTGTGTTGTGTTTTCAAGAACCGTTTCTGGAGTATATTTGTAGTAAGGTACTGGAGGTGTAGTAATTAATTTATATTTAATGGCAAGTTTTTGGTGAATTATGTTGGCTATTTGATCGTGCCTGTGTATAAACACAACTGTGCAGCTGCAACTGTGTAGTTCAGACTGACTATAAAGTCAGTCTGAACTATTGCTTTGCATGCTCCAGTAATGTGTTGAATAGTTTCAGAAGAACTATGACATCGCCTACAGATGTCTGTTGAAATAGGGATTCGCATGATGTACTTTTGGTAGTTACGGGTTTCAATAATTTGGTCTTGAATTGCTGTCATGAACCCTTCAGTCTCAGGGAATAAATCTCCGCGCCTAAGCCATTCGTTCGACGCTAACTTGTCGACGTTAGGTTGGCAAAGGTCATGGCGATGTCTTCCATGGAGTGACTTCTGGGTCCATTCCGATATTTTAGTCTGTCTATCAGTCTGTTTCTCATTAATTTGTGTTGTTTTGTCAGACATGTTTAGCGGGGTTAGTTTTCGATCATTATAAGCTATTGCTTTGTGTAGGGTAGAGGTTGTACTTTTTATGTTAAAATATTTTCTAAGGGTACTGATTTGTTTATTGTGTAGGTTCGTTATATCTATTATTCCTCGTCCTCCTTCTTTTCTAGGTAGTGTTAGTCGCTGTACGCAAGATCGAGGGTGGTGTTTTCTGTATTTGGTCAAACTGGTGTTAATGATGCGTTGTAGATTCTTAAGTTCCGTTTTCGTCCAGCTTATTATGCCAAAGGAGTATGTAAGGACGGGAATCGCATAGGTATTTATTGCTTTGATAGTATTTTTGGAATGCAATTGAGTGTTTAAAATGGATTTTAGTCTGTGTTTAAATTGTTGTGTAAGTTTATTTTTTATTGCCTTATGTTTAATTTGCTTTGCTTGAATATATCCCAAGTATTTATATGTTCCATGTTCGTCTAAGGAATCTATGGTTTCACCTGATTGTGTCGTATATGAATGTTCGTATGTTTGACCTGCCCTCACTGAATTGATTTTACACTTATCAATTCCAAAATCCATACCTATATCACTCGAAAATTTATCTGTGGCGCTAGCGAGTTCATTCAAATCCTCTGGTGAAGAAGCGTACAATTTTATGTCGTCCATGTAGAGCAGGTGGTTAATTTTACAGTCGTGTCTGTCCGTCCGTGTGTCATCTGTAGTATCATTATAATTGAGTTTATATCCTGGCATTAGTGAATTTAATTTATTTGATAAGGGGTTTAAGGCAAGACAAAACCATAGTGGGCTAAGCGAGTCCCCTTGGAATATGCCTCGTTGGATCTTGATAGATTCTGACTCAACAATTCCTGTAGATGTCGTAAGATGTAAACGTGTTGTCCATTGTGTAATTGTGTTATTCAAAAAGGTAATGATTTGAGGGTTTATCTTATAAATATGTAAAACTTCAATTAACCAAGTGTGTGGGACAGAATCGTACGCTTTTTTGTAGTCTATATACATAGTATATAGATCTTTTTTCTTTCGCTGAACCTGTTTGAGAATAACCGAGTCTATTGTAAGTTGATCCTTGCAGCCCTGACTAAATTTTCGACAGCCTTTTTGTTCTACGGACAATATTGAATTTGATTCAAGGTGTTTGTAAATAATTTGCGCGATGCATGATGTTATTATTTTATATATTGTTTGTAGGCATGTTATTGGTCTGTATTTTGCTGGGTTGGCGCTATCGTCACTGTCTTTTGGTATCATATACGTAATTCCTTCCGCTATATACGTAGGCATCGTTGTTGGATTTGTAATAAAGGCGTTAATGTTATTATATAGGTATGGGTGTGTGTATGTTAATTTTTTGTACCAAAAGTTGTGAATGTAATCAGAACCGGGTGCTTTCCAGTTGTGTAATTTTTGAAGCACGTCATGAAATGTATTTATCGGAACTTGTTCGAACTCCATTTGTTCAGTGTGCATATTATTTTCTGTCTCTATTTTAACCCACTCAGCTTCAGTATTATGGCATATTGGCCTCTCCCAAATTCTTGACCAAAATTTTTGAAGTTCGTCGACTGACGGTAAGCAATGGTTTGTGTTACTTTCGTTACTATTGGGTGCTGTTTGATTAGTGGTCGAATTTTTTAATGTTCGATAAAACTGCTTTTCGTTGTTTCTAAATTTATTATTTTGAATTTTTCGAAGTGTACAATTATTGTACATATTTAATCTACTATTTACAAGAGTGAGTTTCTGTTTTAGCGTATCTAAGAAATGTGTGAGTTGTGTGTTCGGTTCTTCATGGGTTGAGTGCATTCTATAGTTTTCTAGTATTGTGTGTACCTCCCTAACAAGCCTCCAGCCTCTGTTTCCTTGCATGTACGCTGTAAGTCTTCCGATTTTCGTTCTTAAGTCTTTAACTCTATATTCTAATCTTTTCTGCCATTTCGGTTTCTTATTTTTCTGATTGATGTAAGTCGTACTTTCAGGGGTGATATGTGAAATTTTGCTTCCATTTGTTTTAGCAGCTGTCCAAGCAGCAGTATATATTACTGTTTGCAGGGTTTCGAAGTCTGTATCTGCATTGACATATTTTGGAAGGATGACGTTATTAATGTAACTTACTATTTGTGCTAATTTTTTTGATGGTTTTTGTTTAGGTATATAATTTCTTTTTGTGGGATGAATGTTTGTAAAATGCTGTACTGTATTTGAGAATGTTTCCTCTAGTTCTTGACTTCTTTCGTGACTTATTTCGCCATTTGTGGTATTATATTCTGTGTTTATAATGGTGGATGTCAAGGCTCCTAAGTTAATGCAATTCAAGAAATTGGGCTCGTGTGCTACTTCGGTTTCTTGTGTATGTGTTTGATTATTGTTAACGTATGCAGTTTCTGTGTTATTATTTGTGGATGTTTGTGTTGGGGTATTGTCTGTAGCTATAAGAAAATTTTGATGTTCTAATTGCATATAAGAATTCGTTTGGATGAGTGTATTCTCTGCATACGTTTTTAGTTCTTCGAGTCGTGAATCTGATATCATTTTATTATTTAGGATGATCCTTTTTTGATCTGATATTCTCTGCTCAGATAGGTGTGACAACTGTGGGTAGAACCCGATAAACATTTCTCTTAATTTTTTCCTCCAGACAGTCATATCTGTTTCCATTTTTGTAGCTATGAAATAGGATTTAATTAGAGTTTCGTTCATTTCGTTCGACCACCTCATTCTACTTTTTTGTTGTGATTGTAAATGTGTGTTGCATTGATCTGTATTTAACTGTGACGGTGTCTGGGTGTGTATAATATCTAAGTGAGTGATGTCTGTTCGTAGCTCTCTGCTTACTTCTAACCTAATTTTATCGAGTGTAGTGGCCGAAAGTAAATTATTGTGAACTATTGCTCTTCGTTGGTCTACAACTCTTTGCTTCGAGACATTCATTTGTGGAAATCTGTTAGTGAATTGTTGGTGCAATGATGTAAGGTATGAATTTGTTTCAGTTTCTAAATTGGTGATAGTTAAATACGTACGCCAAATGAATTGGTTCATGTCTTCGCTCCATTTTTTACGCGTATTGGTTGTGACAGTAGCGGGTGACGGGTTAATGGCAGTAGTAGCCTCCGACACAACGTCTACTGACATTGATGATGATGATGATGATGATCTTAATGAGCGTGATAAATATGAAGGTGGTGATGATACGATTGATGAAAAGATGGACCTCGGAGAGGACGATGATGAAACCGGTGATGTTTCATCACCTGTTGTAGGCTGATTAGCCTGAATTTGTTTTTGCGTTTTAGACCTTGTTATCATGATATTTCCCACGAGAAGCTAGGGACACAAAAAGTCGACCACAGCAGAGCCCTGCGTTCACTGTGGCAAGGGTGAATAAAACTGGAGGTCCCCTATTTTCCAGAGTTGGCACACTAACGACTAGCGCTCTCTCCTAGCCATGCAGCCCTCGGCATGTGCGACCTTGGCTTAGATTGTATCTCTCTTGGTCTGGCTCCTCACCCTAGATCTGTGTCGGCACAGTAAACTCTACCGGCACAGACCTAGGGCTCATGGAGCACGCAAGCCCCACCACGACGTCAACGTAGAGATACAGCGGTGGGGTTATTATTATTATTATTATATCCCCGCTTTTCACCCCCCATAGGGGTGGAATTTTGAAAAATCGTTTCGTATGTGTAATTAGCTTGACTCAAAAATTACTTATACCAATTTTCGAGTTAATCAAGCCACGCAATAAAATCCTCCCTTGTAAAATTGACTACCACTTTTCAACACCTTTAGGGGTATGAAAAATAAAAAATGCCAATCTTTATAATTTACTTGGATATGTATTCGCACCAAGTTTCAAGTTTATTAACTCAAGGAATAACATTTTTCATACAAACAAAATCCCCCTTTTTACCCCCTTAAAGGTCGAATTTCCAGAAACCCCTTCTTAGTGCTCCCCTACATTTTTTTTTAAAGGAATATTATTTAAAAAGAAGCCGTTTGCAAAATTTTACATTCCTAGTCCCAGTAGTTTCGGCTGTGCATATGTCAGTCAGTCAGTCAGTTTCTCCTTTTATTTATATAGTTACATAGATTTATATTAATTATAATTGGAGTTTCTTGTCGATTCTTCTCCATAGGAAACGACCAATTGGAACCATGCACCTAGCTTCTGACGTTTCATAAGTGCCCATGTAGGTTTATGTGAAATAAAATATTTTTATTTTGATTTTAATATTTTTTTTTGTATGTATTTCTTCGTGTTGTAGTCAGCATGTAAATTAACGAGGCCTTATGTGTCAATGTTTCGTTATCAGTGGACTGCGAACATTCGTCTGAAATGGCTCACCGAACGATTAGGTACTTATGTATTTCAAACTCTTGTAGATAGTGATTGTGAGGTGTGCTTATACACTTGTTCGGGTCGGAATGGTTCGGAACGATTCGGCACACCCGGGCGGAATATATATTCGAATTTGCCCCCCTCCGGCTGAGCCGAATCACGCCGACCCGATCCCGTGTGACCACCACTTACTTATGAACACGTTTTTAGATAGGTCTTTGAAGTGCCTTTTAACCTTTTCAAATGGACCTTTTGCATCATACCTGTGATGTGTCTGCGCGTGTCGGTGTATACGTTTGATGCGACTTCATTTTGCCTCCATTGATAGATTAGGCTAGTTGGTCGGCGCTAACTCATGCGAGTTGGACCAGTGTGGCACACGCTGGCGCTCGAGTGACGATCGTGGATCACGCAGTCACGCTGGAACATTCTCGATACATCACACGTTCAATATTAATAACGTTGTTAATTATGCCATCGATTTTCATAAATATAATTTCCGCCTTAATCTAATGTCACGCAAATGTTGGCCTTTTGTCATTGAACAAAGTTTAAATCCCAAACTTTTATGAAGGTAGATTGAGCTATTTTGAAAGAAAGTAAGAAAACAGTTCATTCTTGCAAAAAAATAAGGGAACATTTATTTACTATATTGTTGCCACGCGTCGAGCAATACATTGTATTAGCGGTACGGCGGAATGGGGGAATAACGAGTATAGTACTGACAATAAAGCTCGTCTTTTTACAAATCGAGGGGAGCCCTAGACAAATAAATCTTGAAACATATTATCGTACATCAAGAAAGTTTTCTTAAAGTGAGAATGGTTCAACTCAGTCACAAGCCCCGTGAGCCCCGCGAGCCCCGCGAACCCCGAGAGCTCCGTGAAACAATTCTATTTGTTTGAGTACCATTTGTACGGCGCACGTTTAAATTTGTTTAATTCTCAATCGTTCGCAAAATTTGTTTCAAATTGTATTTCAAAAACTTTTCCGATTTTGTGTGGAATGGAATTCACATTGAGGAAGAAGGAGGGTGAGGGGAAGGTTTTTATGTTGCAAGTACAAGATTATTTAAACATGTTGCAAGTACAAGTTTATTAATGGATTGATTATCTGATGCAAGCTGTGGATGTTGATGAGTCTATATGTATATCATAGCTACACATTTCGGTACTATTTATTTCTTTAATTCATCAAGTAAAAATTTTAAAAGTTAACAACACTTTCATAAAACCCTCTCGCAGTACTTCTGACATGCCGACAAAATCTATAAGTATGTCGCATCCGGTCACTCGTTTGACTGATTCGGAACGCGAGTGCTATCTAGTGGCGCTGACAGAGTCTAGCCTGAGTTCGTGGGGTGCCTAGAAAAGCGAGCGGCGAGCTGGAGGAGCTCTCTTGGACTTTGGACATCGTACGAACAACATGCGCTTAGAAACTGTCGATTGATTCGCTGGTGTGATTAATTTGTTCGTGAAATTATAATCTGATTTGAACTGCAAACGGTTTTTCTATTGCACATAAACTTACACTACCCACTGACACGCTCACATAGCTAACAAGACACACATACCGTCTCCGACAAGTATATACCTACCTACATAAAATTCAAAGTCCTGACTGACTGATATATCAACGCACAGCCTTAACCGCTGCTCCTAGAGACATAACATTTGCAGGGTGTGTTCTTTGTGTAGAGTAGGTATCCACTAATAAAGGGAGAATTTTGTTAAGAAATAAGCAGTACCTTTGTACTCAAATTATTTCATATCCCTATGTATTTTACAGTGTGTACATGAATATTAAAATAAATAAATAAAAATAAACAACTAAGGAGAAACAACATAAGTCCAACAGTTTATTGCATGTAATCAGGAAGACGGGACTTTAGTGCTACACGTGACGATACATAACAAACAAAATATTCAATTGTTCAATTCAAAAAGTGACTGAAAAGCAAAAAAAATAAACCATTTTTATTTAACCATAATGACTAAGTTCTTCAACTGATACCTAAGTAATTTTGAGTCGGCGCCAAACAATCAATGAACAAAGATTGGTTCCGCCCGTGGGTTCCGCATTTAAATTTTTTGACATGCGGAAAATGCGGAACCAACGACACCGACTTCCGTAATTAAAGTTATTTTTCAATTTGGATGTTTTAGTGAATAAAATAACGATTCGTCGCACTCTCATACGACCGCTAAATGGCGCATCGCTGTAATAACTGGGGGGAGTTATTGAACGTGACCGAATCAAATAAAACTAATATAAAAGTTTCCGTCAGTTTTGCCGCCAACCGCCGCTGACGTAAATATGGCGCGAATAAATGTTTAGTCTATACCTCAGGGCCACAGAGTAGCCGAGACCGACGGGGACCACATCAGTTATAAGCAGATGTGTCATCTTGATCTATTGTTATATCTTGGTGATATTTTTATGATCATGGTCATTTTAAGTAATTTATGGGATATTTTTTCTGAGAAAAATATTCGATTAATGAGATTTACGGTGTTTTTTTATGGGAGCCTTGGCCTTGAACACAAATGGCGGCCACACCCGCTGTTATTTCATCTGAGTGGTGTCGTGAACGATTACCTAATGAGTTTATTAACTAGCAGGTTAAGTTTCACGAATGAACATTACATAAACATGGGCTATTTATTTATTATATTCCAAACTAATCTATCGTATTCCATGATCTGTCAGCGAGAACTGCTTCCCTATCTGAGTTCGCCGAACCTCTGACGATATAAACTAAGTGAAAAAAAAAATCGTATTTATGAATCAATATTATTGAAGCTAACTCAAAAACTACCCAAGCAAAGTTAATACAATTAAATATGACTACCCCTGAGGCATACATTATCCACAAAAAAAATATTTTTTTGCATTACGGCTTACAGATAACGGAGTTCTGAGGTAACAAAAAATATTCAAACGAATTGAGAACCTCCTTCTTTTTTGAAGTCGGTTCTTAAATAAAACTACCTAATTGTCTACCCCTTTACAATAACGCTAGTGATTTGCTATCAGTAAAAAGACTTTTAATAGTTAAAGAGTTCCATTGTCTGTCTCCGAAATTTATCAATACTCAACAGATTTTTACGAAAATTTAATGAGACCCTTTTGGGAAAAAAATGATAAATAAATTAAATCAATTCATGAACAAAAAATTTATGAACGCAAGATTAGAGGTACCCCAATAACAACTTTGACAGAAATGTGGTGTACCGTGGTATACTGAACACATCTGCATACCCCTTTAGAGGGTACAGGCATGATGTTATGTAATGTAATTGCGTAAACAATGCAACATATGCGATAGCAGCTATCGCGGTTGATTTGCTGGCATTTAGTGAAGAGTTCCGTTGTCTGTCTCCAAAACTAATCATCAGATCTCCACGAAATTTAATTGGGACAATTTCGAAATAAACCTCTTTCGAACAAAATAGTAGATTGTTTGCCAAGGGAGCAAACAACTATTTTGAGGGCGAGAGTGTTTCTTTGAATCCAGAGCGCAGCGAGGCATTCAAAGTACGTCACTCGTGCTTAAAATAGTGTTGCTCCCGAGGTGAACATACCTTTATACATTTTGACGAGTTATGCGAACATAAATGTAGGGAACAGCTGTTTTTTTTTCACGATTTCATGTTTGGTGCCATAGTAAAAGTTGTTCATAATGATGAGTACAATACATTATAACGGTCTTTAAAAGAGTTATGCTCAAAAGACTTCTTTCTTTCTTTGATAAGTATCATGTTCTTGCCAAAGAGCAATACGGGTTTAGGAAGAACAGATCAACTTCACTAGCAGCGTTTAACCTAGTTAAATCAATTTTAAATAATATTAACGCTACAGTTACAACATCAGCTCTGTTCTTAGACCTAAGCAAAGCTTTCGATTTTGTTCATCATTCAATTCTTCTCGATAAATTAAATAAAATCGGTATAAGAGGTCCAGTCTTAGAATGGTTCAAATCATATCTGTCAAATAGAAGTCAAATCACGAGGATCACCAAATTAGAAGAAAACGGTAACAGTATCATCAATTTCGATTCCCAACCTCGACATAATTACTTTGGTGTACCGCAGGGAAGCATTCTAGGACCACCGTTATTCCTTGTGTATGTTAACGGTCTTCCCCAATCGTTAGAACAAGATTGTGTACTTTTTGCTGATGACACGACGGTAATTATAGACTGTAAGAACGTTGAAACCTACGAGTCAGATATAAATAACACATTAAATAACATCATCACATGGTTAGATAACAATGCTTTAAAAGTTAATATAGATAAAACGAAAATATTAAATTTCAAAACGCAAAAGAGTAAATCCCTCCAACTTAAATATCTCATAGAAACCAATTAGTCGAACAAGGACAAAAAACAAAATTTCTGGGGATAACACTCGATGAACACTTTACCTGGAAAGAACATATTGACGAAATATGTATGAAATAAATAGATTTGTTTATGCTTTAAAAAAAGTTAAGGATGAGACATCTAAGCGAACTGCGCTGATGGTGTATCACGCCTATATTTGTTCCATTATTCGGTATGGTATTATAGTTTGAGGAAATTCCGCGGAAATATCTAGAATACTATTAGCACAAAAAAAATGTATTCGTACAATCTGAATCTTGTAGACCAGTGTTTAAATCACATAACCTTCTTATCGTTCCTTGCATTACATTTATGAAATCGCAAAATTTGTTAAACTTAATTCTAAACTCTTTAAAGATAAAAATAATTTTAACAAACGAAAAGTCACACAGTATTTATTGAAAATCCCTACCTAGTCTAATCTGTACCTAGGATAGAACTATTCAGGCGCAGCTGCGTGTATATGACGCCACTAATATATAATTCATTACCTATCTGGATTACAGAACTACCTTACAAAAAATTCTGTGTGATTTTGAAAAAATGGTTTATATCGCATAGTTTTTATTCTGTAGGAGAATTTCTGAACAAAAAATCTTGTAAGTCCTACCACTTCAGAAATGCATTGTAATAGTTTTTTAATTATTTGTTCCTATGTTAATTCAATTAACTACGTTATTAGTATAATATTACTACATTTTGTTAATATATACCCACATACTTCATGTATTAAATATTTGCATGCCATCATTACATGGCGGAATGTGTCTTTGCACTACTATTTTACATATCATCTTTTGTACCTACAACATTTCAAGCAAATAAACGATTTTGATTTGATTTCTTCATGTATAAGACGGAGTTATGCCTGAAACTATATATAAAAAAACCGGCCAAGTACGTGTCGGACCACGCACAATGAAGGGTTCCGTAGTTGGAATGAATTTATCCCAAGAACAAACTTAACATTGTAGTTAAAAACATGTTCTCCCATACATTCCAACTGAAAATGTAAGTTTGTACGCACAATATTGAGAGATTTACCATGTTGTTTCAAGATCATAGACTTCTTATTAATTTTCCTGTAATCTATAGGTATAGAACTATTTTCTGTATTTTTTTCAAAATTTTAGGCTCAGTAGTTTCGGAGATAAGGGGGGGGGGGGGCGATGGTAAATTTCCGTATATTGTCTTAAATAACTTTAATACAATTTACTTTAAAATTATGAAAAAAAAATATTTGAGATCCTCACGATAAGCCCTTTCATTTGATATGTCACACGGTACAGATCGCAAAACTTTTTTTTTTTAATTGTCTATTTACCCCTCAAAAATGACTTCCATTTTCAAAACTCATTTATTTACGTTACACGTCTGTGTTTGGGTCACAGAGATTCATATGTGTACCAAATTTCAACTTAATCGGTCCATAAGATTCGGAGCAAATTGGCTGTGACAGACGGACAGACAGACAGACAGACACACGAGTGATCCTATAAGGGTTCCGTTTTTTCCTTTTGAGGTACGGAACCCTAAAAAACATCAAAATTGAGAAACTCCTCCTTTTTTGAAGTCGATTAAAATACAGATGGTTAATTTTATTGTCCACTGTCTGCTCAGTGCAATTCAGTTAACATTTTAGTTTGTCATGAGAATGACGGCACGACAAAAAAGAGAGTGAAAGACGCGTTTTTTGAAATTCATAAATTCTGGCACAGTTATCTGATGCACAACATTCCACGCAATGAAACCTGTCCGTTTATGTACACATAGTGTAAACCAGGCGTCTGTCTGATCCCGTGTCAACATCGGCACTAATGCCAATCTGTCAACATGATAACACGCAATCCCTGATTAGCTGTCACACGAAGCGAGCACCAAACCAGAAAATAACCAAACCTTATGTTAGTATTTATAGAGAGAAGATAGCGAGGTGTCTCAGCGATGTTGTTCGAACATCGGGCCGTTTGTAACTATGAGTTTTTAATGAAGGTAAGTCTCAAGCTTTTTTTTTTTTTTAAGGATGGGAAATCATCAAATGACCCCTCCCGCTCTGGGTGGAGCGGAAGGGAGTGTCAGACTCTTACTGACTAAATCCCATCCGTGTTCCTTCCTTAGCCCTTTATGTTCCGGGGTAGCGGTAACCCACCCTTTCGGACAATCCCGCTGCCCCGGCAGGCTTCGGCCCTGACGGGCCCCTTCTTCGATGCTGACATCTCTTTGAGGTGCGCGTGGAACACATACGCGCCGTCCAGCACGGGCGTGGTCATGATCGGACGGCGAGCTCCCATTACTCGCCGTCCGCAGGCCCGCGCCTACGGTGGGCGGGAGTCGTCACGCGGCTCCCGACGCCCGGGACGTCTCCCGTGGCGGCTGGGACGGGCGGCTCTCTCGGCTCTCTCCCTCGCCCATCCCGCCTCACCTCACCTCCTTCGCTAGCATGACTGCTTCGCAGAAGGAGGTGACTGCCTCCCACTCCCTCTCGCTCCGGACCATGGCTTGAACCAGAGCCGGGCGCGAGAGGTCGCCGCCGCTGCCGATCGCCTCTACGAGGACACGGCGGTGCTCCGCCCAAGCGGGGCAGACCTTCACCGTATGCTTTACCGTATCCTCTGGGCGATCCTCGCAGTGGTGACACCGTTTCCTTCTGCCTGATGATGAGGAACCCCCGAAACATCCGTGTCCGGTGAGGACCTGCATCAGGCGTTAGGTGAGGACACCGTGACGCCTCTCTAGCCACTCCTCAAAGAGGGGTCTTATCGCCACTATCGTGGCGTGCCCTGTAAGTCTCAAGCTACGAGAGGCTTCAGTTGCATAGTTTCTGAACTGTGGAAGCTTCAAGTCGTCTCAAGTGATATTATTTAAACGGTTTGATAAAGTTAGTAAATACTTACTAATAACTACTTGAAATTTTATTAACGTAATATTATTAAAAGATACATTTAACTAGGGCAATTAAATGTAATTAAAATGCTCCAGAACAAGGGTAAGTACTTACACTTTTATACAACGTACTAAATAAAGTATAAAGTCACATTATTTTCCAAACGTTTACTTTCAATAGTTATTGTTTCTATCTAACAATCACCTTCAGATCGTAAGTTTCCAAATATATGACACACGAAACCGTATTTACATCACCAACATAAATATAGGTATTTAGGCATGACTGCATAAGTTGAAAGTAGTGAAAAATATCAAATAAATATGTGAAAAACGTGTGTACCAAATTGAGGAATTTTGAAAAGAAATACTGTCTTCAAAAGAGTCAGTAGGTAAATCCTACATAATTTTGAATTAAATTTGTGCGGATCTTTGGTAGCACACAATATCGCGGCAGAATCTCTTTTCACTTTTTATTGGTTTTAATGGAGGCTCGCGAACCACTCAACACTAATGAAATTACTATATTTCAGTGAATTCATCTCACAACCATAAGAATGCGGGACCGCGGTATTAAAGAGATGGAAAACGAATTTTCTTTTTGCAATTCGTAAAGCTTTCTTGGAAAAATGGATATAAGTTAGGTATGTATTGTTTGCGTCTATGTACTACTCGGTGGTACTTAAGTTTAGTGAAGTAATATCGCTGGGACTCCCGGAGGGGTTGTCAGTTATACGTAGTACTGTTTAGTGAATGGTCTAACATAAAACAGCTAGCTCTAGAAGTTCCGTTGCTTACAAAGTTTCGCACACAGCTGACATAACTGTCTTTGAATCTTTTCTTTGATATCATGTTATGTGTATCTTGCATGAATAATTGAAAACATTTATTTGTTATACACAGAAGTTACATTAATTTGTTTATACCATCTCTGTAACATATGGAATGCAATAAAGAAATTGAGTATTGAGTATTGAGTACATACATTTGGTCTTCAGTAACAATTCACTTGTCACTTTAGGTGTGGTATATCTTGATCATGTGTATCTTGATCATCAGCCGCTGCCGAAATATAAGTACCGAGTCTGACTTTCAACAAAAAATCTACAGTTAATTTAAAGTTTTGCATTTGATCTATGTTCCTACATACTTACATAACGTCATAGTTACAGTTTTTTTTATTTAACTTGTACTTACTGTTCTACCCTCATTCCTTCCGCATCCTTTTTATTTTTAGAAACTTTATTATGAACCTTCTTTTTTCCTTACAAAGTGTAGTAAAGTCAATTGTTTACAAAGTAGGTTTTCATTTGCGAGTTCCGACCGGCACCGCGCCGCGCCGCCAACGTCGCTTTGTCACGCGCGAGTGTGGCTGCAGAGATGAGCGAGGATATCCAATAACAAGGCAACTTAGTTCAAATATGACAATAATAATAATAATAATCGTTTATTTATATAAAAAGGGGATACATTTGCAATGAATAGCTTAACTATTAAAATAAAATAGCGCACAGTTGCTAATTTGCCTGAACTAGGTTGAACCTGTGCTTCAGGCTACAATGAAGCGATGATATTGGTTTGTTTCACACACAGCCCTCGCAACGCATCCTCGCACATCTCTGATAGAAACGCAGCCTTAGTCCCGCGCTAAAACCTATTTCCAACTGAGGTATTAGTTTCTTCTCGCGGTTTGTCGGCACAATGGTCTTTGTTTATGTTGGAGCTTTGATAGGTTGACTGGTTTAAATGTTACGTCTTTACATTCTGTTTAGACGTAGAAATGTAAACTAGAGACCCTTTGCATTTACTTAGGGGTGACTGTTTATAATAGTAATGTGACGTTCTACTTTTGCAATAACAACCTGAAAGGACATTGTCCACCTTGTATGGGCTTTTGGCTTGGTATGAACAGGCACTTTAAGGATAAATATAATACAGGTTTAATAGCTAATACCAGGGAAAGAGAATATTGTAGTAAGATTTTATCGAGACGCCTGTAAGACTTGTTTTGCTTACTTGTTATTTTTAAATAAAACACACTTTTATTCATACTTTTTTTTTATTAAACAGCCACTACCTATTATCCACTACCTCTTATCAAACAAAAATAGTGTTTGGTTTAGTGGTTGCACAGTTATTGGGATTATTTAAAGAAATTATGACGATGGATGCAAACGTACCACTTGTGGAGCGACCCACCGCCTTAAATAATAGATCCACTTCCACAAGATTGAGAGTATGCCTTCTCCTTTGCGTGATATCAGTGTCACAATTCGCACATCAGATCTGTAACAGTTTCCACCACAGGCAGGAGTTATAATTATCCATATTCAAGCTAAGGTCAATGATGGGATCGGTGTCGGAGTCCAAAGGCGTGCCGTGGTCAACGTGAGAAGGGGTATCAGTGTCCATTTTCAAAACCAAAACAATACTTGAAAAATAATCACAGCAAGAAAACAATATTCCCGATGCCAAGAGACAAAGTAAATGACAACTGACAAGTGACTTGAAGTGACAAGACAACTGACATTGAAATAAACGTTTTCTTTTTAAATAATCGATTAATAAATTGATTAAAATCGAAGTTAATTGAGTAACTTCGATAAGTTTAAATACTTTTCTTTTCTAGATATTAACTAAGGATAAAACATGTTCAAAATAACTTAAGTGATTACAAATAACAGCTCTAATTGAATGTAAACTCTTGCCTCTTGTATGAATGAGGAGGACTTAGTTGAACTTCAAAAAAAACAATTAGAATCGATTTGTAAATAATTATTTTAAAATAAACGATTCATTGTTGGCATCACTATGAATTAATGAACGTCGAGTACTGTCAATATGGCGAATAATAAAACAATTTCAGTACTTATTAAATACACTATTCGTGGGCGCAAGTTGATACAAAAGTATGGAATAATTAAGCGTTTAAAAACTAAACAGGATTTTTGATTAATTTGTTTCTTTTCGAGCATCTTGTCCACGCGAAGCCGAAAATGGACAAATTCCTTTCCAGAGTTAGGTACTACTTATTTAGTAGGCTAATAGAAAAAAAATATCCTCGTTTAAAAATTGTGAGTAGGTAGTTATTTGACGAAACAATAAAATGTCATTTAACCTCAAGTTTTCACAAAAGTTCGACTTCAGTCAGTCAACAACAAACCGACCGTGCAATTTCAGCACAAGGCCTGAATTTCCTCCACCATCAACATGGCTGCTAATGGCCATGTGAGAGTTATATCGGAACATTGATATTCGCAAAAATTATCCCGATATTGAATAAATAATAAACACGCGTGCTTTGATGTCTTTTAACAAAACACGATCCCATTAGCGGTCTGATTCACCTTCAATGTGGCAGAACTAAAACATTCGTCGACTGCATACGAAATAATCGAAATTATCGGAATAATTGGAATATTCATGCATTTGTATTGCTAATTTAAATTACTGTTATGTGTTGTCATTACAATAAATCAGAGCACGTTAGATTAAGACACTATAGTTAATGACGTGTTCTGATGATTATTTCAATGTTTTAGGGAGACTTATTTATTTACATATATAACGAGGTTCTTTAACACGGCTTGCGGTAGTAGGAGTAACCTCGTAAACATCGTTGTTCAGTTACCACAAAATAATCCGGCTCGAAGGACCAATGTTCGGGGTTGGTGTCAGATCAAGATAAACTAAGATTAAACATTATAAAGATAACGACTAAAACTACCTCGTGCAAGAATGACTGGAATGAGTTAACATCAGAAAACAAATATTATTATTTATGCTGCAATGAATGTAACGTCAAACTTCTGTGTGAAAATCAAGTTAGTGCAGTTAGTTATCAGATGCTGGTCTGTTGCGTGTTGGGGAAGGCTGTTTAGTAAAAACAGAAGATTTTATGATATATTCAAACAAAGGATTGTCTAGTAAAATTAGCACGACAACAACGGCCATCTCGCCAGAAATATCACCAATCAATCTTATAGTAAATATCACTATGCCAGAAATCTCTTTAATCCCAATAACTCGGAAAACCTAAGGCAATGAAGCAGAGTGAACCTTTGAGCATCGATATCTCCTACCGCGACATCCACCAGTATACTGCTATATATCTCATCTTATCGGGAATCTTGTTACTGGTGGCAGCTTACTGTTTCAAATGTTGGCGGCAAAGGCAACGTAAAAGAAATCGTTCCACTTCAACAGCAGGGGCAGCGGGCGACAGCCTCTGCGGCGACTGCGTGGCCATCTCCACACACCGTCCCAGAAAGTGTTGTGATTGAGTGAGTGTGTGAATAAGGGCAATCTAGTAGTTGTAAATTAGTGAAAAGTGATCCTAAACGACTAGCGCTATCTAGTGAGTGCTTAAAAAAAAGGAAGATAGAGGTTCTTCACCGATCTTTCGCGTGTTTTCTCTTCCTGATTTACACTGTAGCGATTCTGTTTAATTTGTAAATAATTTTATCTCATTATTTTAACATAACTAACCCTACTTAGCAATTTTAGTATTATTTGAACATTGATTTCACATTGTTAATATTTATTTCATTACCCATTTAACTATACCTACTTACTAACCTCATCTTTTTCTCCCTCAGGAGCATGTTCGGGTCAATCACTGAACAATAATAAACATGTCAGCGTAATTGCGACACCGCGCTTTATGGCTTGAATATTTTATGTAGGCATTACCTAAGTAAAACAGTCAGTACGTTTTCGGATAGCATTATATCGGGCGCGACTCAATCTCATCTCATTGACCTCATTAGTTTTAATCGGTATTCCATTTGTATTACTGAATTATACCTATCTTTATAATATTTAATCTTAGTTTATCTTGATCTCACCTCAACCCCTAACAATCGTCACATACCAAAAAAGCGTTATGCCCCCTCTATGCGACTTGACAATTCAAAAGTACCTGTAATTATTGTTTTAAACCGACTTCAAAAAAGGAGGTTCTATATTCAACCCGTATGTATGTTTGATGTCCGCGATTTTCTCAAAAAGTATTGATATTTTAAATAATTGCTTTGAGTTTTGAGTTTGACTTTCTCTAGAAGATTCTAACTGATATAGTTTTCATGGTTTTCGAGGGTGCTAAAGCCAATAGTGAGGTCAAAATGAAAACCAAGACGGCGGCTGCGAAAACAATTTTTTTTTCGACATGGTTGTCATTTTCATGGTTTTTGAGCGACAACTTCCTTCACACTTCTTCTCTCTTTTTGTCTGTTTCTATTATATACGAGTGTATCGCGCTGGCGGGGGTCCCCCGACTGCACACGTTTTTGGTGCACCAACAACAGTAATTCAATCTAAGTATCAATCAGTTGACTTTTAACTTATTATAGTAACACTTTTTGTAGATAGTATTTTGGTTTGGCTGTTTCTTTATGAAAACATGACTAAACTCATGCTTTCAAATGTGGTATCTGACTAACCCATTAGTCAGATACCACATTTGAAAGCATGCTGCAACTCCCAAGTTAACAGCAATCCGTTGTTTCGAGCCCACGGATTACACACTAGCTGCTAAATCCGTGGACATATTTTATTTTTAAATATCACTGCTTTTAACTGCGGAGTAAAAGGCAGAGATACTTAAAAATAAAATATGTGTTCCGAGCAGTATTCCACCGGGCGGGCGTGATCTGTCCCTAGGTTCTATCTACCGCAACTATCACCGCTCACGCTACACAATCACTATGCTAACACATGGCACGATCTGCATCACTCCGCGTGAACACTGTATGCGTGTGTACGTGTGAGGCTGAGGGAGAGCAGAAACTGAGTTTCTTTGATATCTGTCAACAACGTTAAGCACGTCTTTTAAAAGCCTCGCCGGTCTGCAATGTGTGCCAGTTAAGCTATGTTTATGTGTGGTTTTTTTTTAAACCTAAATCTTAAAACATTGGTCTGAACTTGTCTAAGCTCAAATCCAATCAATTATTTAATATCTTAAAGCCATTTAGGTAGTTATTTATAAACCACGTCGTGATGTAAAACATGTTTCTGTTTTAGCCCTATAGTTTATTTCGATCCGTTAAACTCTAAAAAAGAAGGCTGTGATGTATTATAGATAATACTTAGACTCTTCGTAAATCGTAATTGAATATTTTTTTGCGAATTAGTGAACGTTTAATCTAAAGATTTAAGGCGTTTTGGGCAATTAAATCTAAAGTTGTTAAACGCTTATTTGTCTAGTCGTCGTAGAGCCGTGAAAATTAATTCCATTAAAAGAAAAACGTTTTACATGCCTCGAAGTAGTGAGAAGAGAGGGGATAGTAGCAGGGCCAGGAGGATTATTATTAACATTTTACTGTCCAGAAACAGGACTGACAAGTTTGTAGGCGTTCTACGGGACTTCGCAGCCTCTACGAACCCCGCGCTACGCGCTACGAGCCATTCATATTGTGGAGCCGAGTCTGTTAGCAACGTCAGTTGGCGCGTCGCGCTCGCCCCGGCTGCTCGTGTCCCTCCCCTTGCGGCGCTGCAGCGAAACTTTACTCGACCGATCAAACGAAGCAACTCTTGCGTGTGTTTTAGACTACTTATGTACAGTGAATGTTAAGTTATTGTAGTTTGTGGATTGTAAATGTTAAAAAACTAAACTCTAAAACTTTTCTAGTGTTGTTAGTCTACAGGTTTAAACTTAAAAAACTTTCAAGTAAGTACTTAGTAGCTAATTTAATGTATCTATAAGAATATGTAGTTTATTTAAAATCAAAATTACATGTTAGTACATATGTAAACTTTTTAGAAACAAACTTTTACCAGTTCAAAGTAGATAGAGATTGCAAATTATCCATCGTGAATCTAACTCACTTGCCACCATGCAACGCATCAGAACCGGAGCTCTTCCACAGTTACTTGCGAGTCACACGAGTGTGACTATCTCCGATAAGTGTGACACTTCCCGCGGCTGTGTGACATGTATTGCACACGTATTCGCCACATCATGCCTTTGTAAGGAAAGCCGGTTATCGAGCGAGAGATAACAGTAACAACAGTGTGTAATTAAGAAGCAACTTGTGATAATGTTTTCCATTTCGCGTTCGTTACTGATAACGTTTTGGGAAGGATCTCAATCTGTCAAATTTCTTTGATAGATTTTCAACTTTATTACATAGGAATAAGGTTCATTTTCAATTGGGATAATTTGACAGATTGGGGTAGCTTGATGTCCTGGCCTCTGTACAACGTTTGTTTACGAGACTATTCACATAGGTACATACATATATGACAAGTTATACATTTATAACTTCTCATATATGTATAGTAAAATGCATTCATTTTACTTAAAGTTATTTGTTTGTGTTGGTGCTAAATTCGGGTATTTTTAGGTGATTTATTTATTTATTATTCACAAAATCCACAGCTCTTTGGTATTTTATCTTAAAATATTTATGCTAGTCTTACAGCCAATTACGGATTCACAATTTAATACTGTTTAATATATGCAACAGAAACAAACGTACAGAACGAAGTGAACTGCACCATCTAAGCATTGCTAAGTGTACAGTGATATTGATTATTTTATTGAAGAAGATTGTTTGAATAAAAAATTGGAGAAAATTTGCATAAAATTTGCACTTGTGTAAGAGTAGACTCTAAAGCCATATGCTGATCGTGATTCCTATAGGTATTTTGGATAGGTTATTACCACGATGAATACCTACTTATAGTGAGTTTAATAGCTTTAAACAAAACCAGAACAAAAACCAACAAAAAAACTGCCAGTTAACCCAGCTAAGTTATCAGTTTTTGTATAAACGTACTAAACTGCTTTATTTTAGAACGATATTTATTAAATTCCGCGATATTCTGTCGATCAAAACTAGAGATGGACAGAAGCCAATCTATCGAATACCGACTGAAAATAGCCTGAGCTAGAAAGAAAACGCGTCAAAAGTGTTCAGCTGAAAGTTTTCCAAAAACTAATATAAAATATTCTATCTGAGACGTTAAAATTCTTTTACAAAACTTCGGGACGAACGAAGAATAGATCACATTAAATATTAACATTAATAAGTGTTTAAAAATAAGTCAGAATTATATGTAGGTAAGTAAAAACTTACCGGCCTTGGTCCTAGAATCTAATCCGTCTCACAGAGAGGAGGCTGCGACCTAGTAGTAGCAGGATAGGCTGATTATGCTATGCTTATGCTAAGTACAAATTAAAATGAAACGGTAAAATTCTTATTGACCATGAAGTTGGTTGACAATATAATCGTACAGGTGGCGTTAAGAGTAGGCACAGGCACGCACCTACACAATTATTCAGCAAACACAGTTGTCCTTATAGTTAGGTAATACTGCCTGACTGACGTTATGGCGAAAAACACAACTACAGCGGTAACTCTTACTTCGAGATCATATTAAAATTGTAGTACATAATTCATTCGCATTTCTTGAAGCACCTTCAACAAACAACGAATAAAACAGGCAACTGAACATACCCCGCCCGACGCACGGCCGGCATCAAGTAGCAGTACCTACTTGTAGGCACGACGACGAACGAACAACTTTATTTAATTCTCGGATAGGATCACCAACTTTGCTTTTAATATGCTTCTCTGGGTACAATAATCTAGTTCAAGAAGTGAGAGAGACTTCTATCTTAGATTTCCATAACAAATACAGAGGTAGGTATAGGTATTGTTCTTACCGTGGATGTCGGGAAACCATTCTACAGAATAAAAAAGGTGCTACGATGTTAAAGGTTATTGTGCCTAAGGTGTTTACGGGGAGTCTTCTGCAACATTTGAACAAAGAGGACATTCAAAACTAATTAATTAAACAAACTAACTAAACTCTTTAGCGTCCGACTCAAAGGGTAGTGGAAAAAAGGCGGGTGCCTCTTCGTGACACGACAGAAGTGTGACTTTGACAGCAATGACAGCTGTCAGATATCTGAAGGCCAATTCTCGTAATTTAAAACGATCAAAATCTAGTCGCAGTCTCATCTCAGCGACAAACAAATGTCAAAAACTTGTCAAAATGTAGGAAAATTAGAGGTATTTTTGACAGATTGAGACTGAGATCAGACTGTGAACGTTCTTAAAAATTACCAGAATACCCCTCTGCTATTTGGTAAGATATTTGATACCATTTGATGCGCTTTCACAGACGCATGGAGTATGTATGACTGTTATACATTAGGCCGACATTCGAAATCCCGAATCATAAATCATGATAAACCAATGTGGGTCATTTTATTATTATTTTTTTGTTTAATTTTTATTATTCTCTTTGTTTTGTTAGTTTTTTTCTAGGTCTGGCAGTTTGAGTAATTTATGTAGCCTACCCAAATGTCCTTTCTTTGGTATTGTTCGTCGAATCGTTGAGCTCCTTAAGTTTTGAGTTGAGCTGCACAATTTCTGACGAATGCGTGCACTGACTGGACAGGTCCGCTCAATCTGTGTGGTTCTTTCCTCAAAAGACCATCTCAGACATCGATCTACATGGTCTTCATATAACCTGACCAAGATTATGTCTGGACTTTAAAAGAGACTGTGACCTCTGAGTTTGTTTCGGCCTTTCTTCTCAGAGTAGTCAGATAGGAAACGCCGACCTCATCTAGTTAAAAAAAATATGATTGACGTGTAAAAGTGTTTGTGCAAACCTACTTACAAAATAAAATCATTTATCATTTATATACCTATCTTCTTCTTAGCGTGTCGATAGCAATCTAAATGGACTCGGCCCAGAATTCGGCTACTTGTTTGGCGCCATCACCAGCGTCCATCTGTTTCTGTAACGTGCAGCTGACAGAACACGCAGGACACGATTTTAAGTGTCCCATCGTGTGGAACAGCGCCACATTTACACTCCAAGGCGGAGTCATCTATGAATCTCCACCTGAACAGGTTTTCCTTGCTTCGGCCAGCCTGGGTCCGGAGTCTGTTTAAAGATTTAAAGACTACCCAAGGTAACGCATGTCCAGGTGTATAACTATGTGTCAAGTAGAAAGAATGAGATAAAAATGTTATTACTTGTAAATATTTAACGTAGTTCCATATACCCAAACGGTTGTGTTTCTAATCTGTCTGGAGATGGAGAGAATGCTATTAACTCGTATAGCTCGGTTAGTGGTGTCAACTGCGACAGCGAAACGATCTTCAAACGGTAAAATGATATTATTCTGAACGATGAAATATCAGCATGGCCGGAACGGTGCCGGATCTATTAAAAAAATTGGTCGGTATTATAGAACCGTTATTACCTAGTATTACTGTCATTGTTAGAAGGTATATATCGCCGGCGGCGACTAGTAAGCCGAAGCTGCGGAGGTGAGCATGGGTCCATCCTCTGTTACGTGAGGGCGGAGGTGAGCATGGGTCCATCCTCTGTTACGTAAGGGCGGAGGGGTTGCACTTCCCGCAGCGCCGGAGATGATGCAGAAGCAACTTTAAAGTGTTTTGAGGTTAAGTTACAATAAATAGATAGGTGACTACATGAAATTAGAGCTTTCATCGACCATTATTTGATGACGATAATAAGGTAATTTTTTGTTCAATTATAGTAGATTCACTGATCAATTACTTATGCTAACGTATAAACATATAGGTGACTGTATGAAATTAGAGTACGTTGAAATTATTTTATAGATGAATTTGATACACTTATTAGAAGCTGACAAAGCGTAGACATATCACAATCACCATGCTGCGTCATATTAACAGTAGCTTGTTTTACAATATGGTCACTTGAAAATTCATTCGTCGTTGACCTATTAATTCATTAGACAACTAAATTTGTATATTTAAAGGCGAGAATGACATTTTAAAGAATATTGATCAAGTATGAAATCAAAATGTAAGTAAATAACGAGTCACCCATACAATAATGAGTCACCCATACAGTACTGGTCTAAATCTAATAGAGGTACCTACGTAGTTATAGGTAGATGAAAATTAATAAACATTACATAGAGAGCAGTGTGGTCAAAGGAGCAAAGTGTAGATAATAATATAAAATGAGTATTTCCTAATGGCATGTTGTAGTCGGTCTCCACTAATTATAAACATAGTTACCTATTGTTACTTTTTCACCATCACACAATATCTACACACGTACTTTACCAACGGGTAGAGTCCGACCATAAATTAGGTATCGGTTTTCGGCAATTTTCTATCGAAATTATCGGCTATTTACATTTTCAGGCAAAAAAAAATAGTTTCAGCCGTTACCGAAAACAAATGAAGGGTTGGCAAATCAATACTTTCAATACAGATATAGATATTCAGAGACAATTGATAACTTTACAAAAATAAAGCACATAACTATGAAAATGAAATAAAATTGTATGATTATTATTAATAGTTATTTTTTTGTTTAAACGGTTTTTAAAACGGTTAAATAAACTTAATAATTGAAAGATGTACTATATTGTACACTGCATTTCTTTTACTTTTACCAATGAAAAACCTTTCACAAATAAAAAAAAAAAACTTTTTAACAAAATAATTAAACCGCCGAAAAAACTGAAAAGGAAAAAATAATAAACCCTTTTTATTTAACCTTAATGACTAAGTTCTTAAACTGATGTAAGTATACCTTAGTAATTTTGAGTCGGCGCCAAACATTCAGTGATTTTTTGTTAAAAAGTTTTTATTTTATAATTTTTTGTGGCTATAATTTACTAATTAGCTCATTCATCGTGACTTTTTTTATTTTTTATTATTTAATTGTAATACACAACTGAGCATTAAAATCTGTGAGTGAACAATAAATCAACCCTATTTTCCCACCCTTAGGGTACGAATTTTATTTCCATTTATATGGATCAACTTCGGGATATAGGTACCGTTTCCAATAAAAAAATATCAAAATCGGACTACGATGTAAAAAGTTATGCGTGGTCAAACACAACAAAAAAAAAAACACGTCGAATTGAGAACCTCCTCCGTTTTTTCGTAGGTTATAATAAGTAAGTATTTTATTTTCGTTTTAGGTCGAAAATCGATCGGCCGGAATTCGTTTTCATTTCGGGCGGACTCTACTTACAGGTATAAAAACAACCCCGTCCTATCGATAGCATGTCGGTAATGAAGTGCGTGCCACAAATAAAGGGTTTTTCCGCGTGATTGCGAGCACATGTGACTCACGCACAAGATGAGCGGCAGAGGGGATCCTCTCTAATTGCACGATAGATCAAATCACGACCTGTGGCATGCCTGTACTTACACACAGTATGAGACACAACAGAAGACCCACTGACAAAAAGGTTAACACACATTTATTTGTCGAGAGCACAGACAGAAATCATACAACACATAGTAAATTCGATGGCATCAGCAGAGAGTCTTTGAATAGATTCCGGAATCAGGTTGGCCGAAGCAAGGAAAACCTGATCAGGTGAGATTCACAAACAAAAAACGTCCAGCGTGTCCTGTTGTCTTCCAGTTACCGGAGTTGATGGACGATAATAAAGGCACCAAACTCGCATCTATAAATTCTTGGCCAACTCACTTTAGAATATTATTTGCCTTAGACACGCTATGTAGAGGAAGCAGAAAATCAAGCGCTGTGTAGCAAGCATCTGATTGATCAAAATCAAGAAACCATTGTTCATTTGTCATCAATCTATGTACAGAGTGCACCTTCGGTATGGATAAAGTTCTGTGTACAGTGTAATTAGTGCGGTGTTCACGGTGTTGTCCTTGTGGGGAAGGCACAGCAACAAGTGGATTATAATAGTGGTTATAGTGACACCTTCCTTGGCGTTAGGAAAATAATGAGTAAGTAAACAAACAAGCTCTCGTTAAATGTAAATAATATGGATTATGAAACAATACGTAGGCTATGTTTATGTTGGGCTCAGATACAAATTAGTAATTACTGTAATCAAATAACTATTTTCATTATTGACGCTTGGATTAATTCATTTGTAGGACGTTTAGCAGCTAATTCATAGTTGCTGGTTTACTGGAGCGATGACTGACACCTAATATTGTATTTAATTAATAATTATTAGATAACCTAACCAAAAATAGTGATAGTAGGTAATGTCTGAATTGTCATGCACGCATAAGGCTGAGTATACGCAATATAATTTGAGTGATTTACACAACAAAAACGAAAAGGCGTTATCGATGAACCGACTATCGGTTTATAAGCACGGTCTACATTTGACTCAGTTAGAAAGCTACGTACACACGAATGGGACGGGTCAGCTTATCAAGCACTTTGAATGACATTATGATGAAATATCACATTATTTGGAGCAATGAAACGACCCTTTTTTTTTTTAATGATGGGAAATCATCAAATGACCCCTTCCGCTCTGGGTGGAGCGGAAGGGAGTGTCAGACTCTTACTGACTAAAACCCATCCGTATTCCTTCCTTAGCCCTTTATATTCCGGGGCAGCGGTAACCCTTTCGGACAATCCCGCTGCCCCGGCAGGCTTCGGCCCTGACGGGCCCCTCCTTATCTGCTGACATCTCTTTGAGGCGCGCGTGGAACACATACGCGCCGTCCGGCACGGGCCTGGTCCAGCACCCGTATTCACAAACATACGATTCACTATCGTATCGACAGTGACACTTGTTCGATAACCTGATTTCTGAACCGAAGGACCGGCAAAACGATATTCACAGATCCGTATGGAAGGGTTTTTTTTTAGGTGTGTATACGGGGAACGCTACAAAATGGTAGTAAATAGTAGTAAGTATTTCACTATGGGCAACTATAGATTATGCATTCAGTAACTATTAACAAATAAAAAACAGTAAGCAATGATTTTATTAATAAATAAAATTTACCTGATTTCTATTAAACTTGCTTTGTAAACTTCAACTTTCTGTCAAACCTGGAAATCTGGAATAATTATTTTTCTGAATCTTGTTTTGAGCTATAGAGATAATTGAGAACTACTCGGAAGACAAGGCGGTATGGTCGAAAGACTATAGCCTGAACTAAGGGCGAATTAAAAAAAAATGAAAAATAATAATTGAGGAGTGAAAAATTAGTTTTATTTTTTAAACAGAAAAATGGTTGTATGTATTTTATCGGTATTTAAACAAATTACTATTTCCTCATTTTCATTTTATAAAACGTGGTACCTAATATTGAAAATGCATATTTTCAGAAAAGAGTGTCATGGAGCAGCGGCAGATGCTCTTTGCATTCATGCAAGGGCATGAGGACCTTGCCCGGAGCCGTGTTTTGACACTTATTGCTTAGATTATTCTTTTTAAAACAATATTTTGTTATTCGATAACACTTCCGACAGCAAATACCTGTCGGAAGAATTGATGTCTTCATACCGTATATGAACTGTCAAAATTGTACGGTTTCGGATTTGTGAATAGCGATGATAGGATTTCGTCGATAACATTGACATTCGATACGGTACCAAACCGTGCCGTAGCTTTGTGAATAGCTATGCTGATCGGACGGCGAGCTACCCATTACTCGCCGTCCGCAGGCCCGCGCCTACGGTGGCCGGGAGTCGTCACGCGGCTCCCGACGCCCGGGGCGTCTACCGCGGCGGCTGGGACGGGCGGCTCTCTCCGCTCTCTCCCTCGCCCATCGCGCCACCTCCTTCGCTAGCATGACTGCTTCGCAGAAGCAGGTGACTGCCTCCCACTCCCTCTCGCCCCGGACCATGGCTTGGACCAGGGTCGGGCGCGAGAGGTCGCCGCCGCTGCCGATCGCCTCTACGAGGACACGGCGGTGCTCTGCCCAAGCGGGACAGACCTCCACCGTGTGCTCCACCGTGTCCTCTGGGCGATCCTCGCAGTGGTGACACCCGGGCGTTTCCTCCCGCCTGATTATGTGCAGGAACCTCCCGAAACTTCCGTGTCCGGTGAGGACCTGCGTCAGGCGGTAGGTGAGGGCGCCGTGACGCCTCTCTAGCCACTCCTCAAAGAGGGGCCTTACCGCCGCTACCGCGGCGTGCCCTATGATACGACCCTTGGGCGTCTATTGTTTGAATGTTTGTGTTCAAAAATAAAGCCGTATACTGCCGTGATACTGGTGTATCTGTCACTGTTACTGAACACTGTTATATATCACTAGCACTGATTAATATATAGGTACCAGTTTCTGTTGGGAAGTACTTATTAAAGTATGTATCCAGTAAGTGCTACTATTTGAACGAGCGAGAATATTTTAGTGAGTCATGGCATATTTACGAGTAAATGCACTTATTATACAAATTGTGAGTGTTTGAGAAAAACGCACAACACAAATAATACACGAGAGATTACTATCAAAAACATGCTGAACTAATAAACCAATTTATCTCCGTATAATTAACCGTTCCTCATCGACGCTATCTTGGCAGTAATGCCAGCATAATAAAATAATGCAGCGCGCCATGAGGTGATCGTATTATCTCCACGATGAGCCGAGCGCCTCGGGGATGCACACAATAACTACTCTTATTATACCACCCGAACATTATGGCAAGAAAAAGTTCACTCTTTTCACTCCACATAATGCTTAGGTCCCTAATATCGATACATTATTTAATTTTGATCTGTGCTACAATTTTCACGCATTACTTATTTGCTGCTTTGTTTCAATGTTATTATTAAAACTAGCTGTGCCCGCGATTTCGTTCGCGTGGATGTCGGAAAACAATAGGTAATGTGTCGCTTAGGAAAGGTGTAATTGCCACTCCTTCATTGAAAAGGAAGAATCATTAGATCTTGCCTGGAAACGCTTTCCTTACCTAGGGTTCGCTACCACGGCCCTTTCGACTGCAATCACTGCGTCTTCATGGTTCATAATGACAATGCGACGAAGTGTCACTTTATTTTTGACAATAAATTAAAATAAAAACGCCTGCTCGAGGCTGATTATCTAACCAAACAGCCATAATTATCTCCATTTTATTTTGCGTCCGTCTTAGAATACCAACTTGTAAAATCATATCACCATTTTATCTAAAGTATATCTGAGATTAGTAGGTGAAGTTTGAAGTTAGTTTTTCTAAGTCTTGGTTTCTTCTCTGTGGTAAATTTAGAATTTCTTAACTTGGTATTGAAGATATCATATATACCTACCAATATTATGCCTTAAAAAGCATCGAGATATCTAGATGAGGAAGAATACATTAATGGTAAGAGCTTCTACATAAAGTTGCCCGTGTAAAAAGCAACCCATTAAACTTTGGTTATATTTGACACCGGCCGCCATTTAAACTACGAAGATGAAACCCATGAAAACTTTAGACATGATTTTGATTTAGACCTTATACTGCTGAAAACCAGAAAAAAAATTGTAGAGATAATTACAAAAAAATATAACCGACTTCCATAAAAAACCCTACAAAGTGCAAAATAACCTTAGTTTGGGAAGACGTTGCGCGTTGGCAAGAAATTACAGACTTCTGAAACCAAAGGTCTATTGCACTTTGAAGTGTGTTTTTAAGTCGGTTGTATTGAAAAAAAGAAAATTGCAGCCGCCATCTTCGATTTTCATTTTGACGTCACAATCGGCTTCATCACTCTCGAAAACCATGAAAACGACACACACTACGAATTTTTCGATTTGCAGCCGCCATCTTGGACTTTCATTTTAACCAGTACTGAAACGGTTTACCAACAGTCGATTGGTCCATGAACCGTTGGTCAACACCATTAACTTTTCATCCAAAGGACTTGTGACCCACGAACGTTTCCCCAACAGAACTCTACGTCAGTGAATGCTTAACCAACAGAATGTTTTGACCAATAACTTTTCAGCCAAAGAACATTTGACCCATGTCAAATAGAACTAAGGATGCAAGGGCGAGGGAAGCGAGCTCGGGACTTGGGGCACCCCGACTCGGACAGGTAGGGTTCGAAGGGATGATGGCGGCTCAAGTGAGCGAGCAAAGCGAGCGAAGGGCACCCCGAGGTTAGGCTTGGTTAGGTTACTTTATACCCTTTTCACAGAAATAAAGGACTACGTCTTATTATTATTTTACTTTCACTTTTCCCAGCGTCTGTTGGTCTTGTTCTTTGGGTGAAAAGTTATTGGTCAAAACATTCTGTGGGTAAAGCATTGACTGATGTTGGCAAAACGTTCGTGGGTGAAAAGTCCTTTGGAAAAAAGTTAATGGTTTAAAGATAATGTTCACCAACGGTTCATGGGCCAATCGACGGTGGGTAAGCCGTTACAGTTTCATTTTAACCTCACTATTGGTTTCAGCACTCTCAAATACCAATAAAACGAAACCCATAAAAAAAATTGCAACCTCCGTCTTGGATTTTCGTTTTGACCTGACTATCGGCTTCAGCACCCTCGAAAACTATCAAAACGACACCCATGACAAAACATTTAAAAAAAATGAAGCCGCCATCTTGGGTTTTCATTTTGACCTGACTATCGACTTCAGCACCCTCAAAAACAATGAAAACGACAAACATGATAAAAAAAAATTGCAGCCACCATCTTGGATTTTCATTTTGACCTGACTCTCGACTTCAGCACCCTCGAAAACCATGAAAACGACACCCATGACGAAAAAGTTAAAAATTTAGGTAACCGCCATCTTTGATTTTCTTTTTGACCTCACTTACTGGGGTCAGGATCCTCGGTAACCATGAAATATAGCTCTCTCTCTCTGTGTGTGTGTGTCTCTATCTACCTATTACTTTGAAAAATGAGGCATAACGCTTTTTCGTTATTTGACGATTTCTCCCTTAGAACTCCTACCGCAAGCTCCATATAAGAACTTCGTTAAAAAACGCTCTGCGTTACTCAACTTTCTATATCAATAATTATCTAACTTCTTTATCGCTCAGAACACCACATTAATTATTATTATCTTACATTATCCTCACTTTTTGTTTAAAATTATTTTAGCGCCACAGGCGCCACTAAATAAACCATCAATGGAAAGCGATTTTGTTTAATATTATAATTATTATCATTACTTTTTAAAATAACATAGACATAAGTAAGTATCTGTGTTATTTCGTCATTTAAGTAAGCATAAACTAATAGGACGTGATTATTCACATCACAACAACAATATGTTTTCGTTAGTAGGTACTATATCGCGCCAATAGATGTCGTTACGTGTTACTAAAAAACGTAAAAAGTTGTTCTAGAATACTTTAAATTGATTATATCTTTTGATAGAGTGAACCGATTGCGATGAAATAAAAACTAGTCACTGCTCCGAGTTCTACACCATATTTGAGTATAAAAAGTAACCGTATTGGTTTGGTACTTTTTACGTTGACCCTGTTCAAATCAATAATCTGTCACATCCAAACAGACAAACAGACAAAAATTCCAAAAAATTATGAAATGGCATCTGTTGGTTATCCTTTAACACCCCAACAATTTTTTTTGGAAATATTTTCAATGTACAGAAACGTCTCGTCTACAGATTTATTATATGTATAGATATAGATAGATAGATAGATAAATTAAAATATATAAGATATTTGCACAACTATATTGTATGGTATCTAAATTGTTTTATTAATATAGAACAGGCGCATGTTTTTGCTGAACTTTCTATTGCCGGAAGCGGGTTTGATTGCTGTTCGTAAAAATGTTTCATTTGTGTCGGACGGTACACAGTTTTAGGATACCTGGGATCTGACTTTACTGTCGTATCTTTTCTTAGTAACCCTGATTTCGTATATATAGCTGTCCCATTTTCCCTTTTCCGTTTCAATGTTGGGTAGGTAATGAAAGTTTCAAGTAGTAGCTTTTCGTGCAGTATTCATAGTGCTCGACCCGCCTGCAACGATAAACCGTGAGATTTAAAGACCTCTAGTAACAGATAGATCTATACGTTGCAGCATGTTTTAGACCCTCTTTGCTCGGCCGACTGTAATGTTGGCATTACGTAGTTTTGAGGAAAGATGAATTGCTGACGTGGCGCACATTTCCCCTCCTCATTCAAGTTAATATTGAAGGAATTCGTGTTTTATCGCGGATCAACAACGCAAAAACTGTTCGCGTCATAGTCAGTTCTGTACAGTTTAACGCCGCCGCCGCCACCATATTTTTGAGTTATGGGTACACATTATAACACTAACTTATTAAACAACTTTTAGCTGTTTGGCATACTATCTAACATTGACGAAAAACATAACAAAACGTATACCCTCATTCACCCAATCTTTTACACACCACAACTCGCAATATATCAGCGATTATCCCAGTGACTACCCCGTGGTGTGTCATTTGGGTGGCGTGGCGTGGTGCGGAGTGTGGTCAATATATCTGTATACTGGCACACGGCGGTCGCACACTGTAATTACTGCGGGAACAAATACACGGACATCGTTACACGTAGTACATGCTTACGTACAGACTTGAGCTGCCGTCACACTGCCCGCGAGTTACAAACAATTAAGAGCTGGAGTTGCTGTTGTCTTGAGAAAGTTGATTTTTAAAGCAATAACTCGTCCTCATGAAGCTAAGTTTAGACTCAAAGACTTACTTAGAATATCCCTGAAGCAAGCATATCAGAAAATTAACCTTTTCTATTGCATTACCTGCTCTAAGGGAAACAAGCAGTTCTGAAAGTAATTCTCTAATTCCTGACGATGAGACCTCAGACAATTGCCGACCGGAAATTCCGACAGTATTAGGTCGGGCTGTATGCGAGGGAGGCTACAAACACGACGGAGGTATATAATGAGTATTTGTGTTTTTTCGAAGCCGATAGCTCGGGCGATTGTGAATGTGTTGCGGTTTCTTCTCAGGCCGGTATAAAGGGGGTGTTTGAACTGCGCAGTGTCACGTACGGTGTGACAGACGGTCTGTAACTTACTGAGCGATTAACTTATCTAGTCACATTAGTAGATAGTCTAGCAATAGCTAGGTACCTATGTCTTTTTACTACTTACTTACTTAATAGAATTTAGTAAGTACGGATACATGTGATATACATTTTATAAAATTTTTAACAGTGTTTGAACGTACAGACGCCAGCACATCAACCTACTACAATCTGTCAAATTTCTTTAATAGATTTTCAACTTACTGAAATAAAATTGCACAGTACGATTAAATATTTTGTCTTATAAATATTGAGATGATAGACATCTTAATGTTTTGTAAAAGTATTACTACATATATTTATATTACTTATAAATGTATTTAATCTTTTACATAGATAGTGAAATTGGCAAATAGCGTACCTACAGCGTAGTAATTACGACATTACGTATTTTGAAAGAACCATAGTTTTGCAGTAACACAAATAAAAAAAACGTTAAATATTTTCAGTCACGTATGCGATGTTATGTAGACTATAAATCCCATAGTTAACTACTGCGAATTAAGTACTTACTTTACTTAACTACGGCATGCAAATTAACAAATTAAAACTAGATGGCGTAGGTATATTTTTAAATAAATTAAGCATGTCACTTAGTGTCATCAAATACATACGACGAAGTCCTTCGGGACACCGCTAATGAAATTAAAACTAGGCTGTGATGTGAGTGTTGTACAAGAGCCACAGTAAGTACTTAATACTTAATGTTTTGTTGATATTCTAACAAATTTTATTATATTATGCTTGAAACCTACAACTTAAATGATAGGTACATTCATCTATTTAGCCACCATAATGTTGAATTAATTAATAAAGTAAATAAAAACAGTTTGTATTTTTACCGCCAGATAAAACCAAAAGAAAGTTTAATTAAGTTAAAAAAGTGAGGCCGCCTTATATAACATTTAATTAACCATTTTTGGTTAAATAAGTAAGTCAAAAATTATTTTGACAAAACATGCTTTAATTAAAAGACTTATCTACGTGTTAAAAAAATTCATGCTTTTTTAAACATTACATTTTTCAGATTTGTATAAATTATATATTTAGAAAGAGTAATAATTATGTACTTAGACTTTTATGAAATATTTATATACCTATAGATTACTCGTGGGTTTGTCTGGACTTAAATTCGATGTTTCGAAAGATCTCCAGCATTACTCCTGCTGACAAATGATGCTATAACTCATAAGCCAATAAAATCCCACCATAACTTCTGAAACATAACATTAATGAGTCTTGTCATAACAGTATTCAAAACACAAAACATGTACAGTACCGGTAACACAACATAATCCTGTAACAACAGTTACTTGTAATACCGGTAATACTATAATACCTGTAGGAAGTGCAATTAAAGGGAATTATACTTGATGGCAACATTAGGCGCGCACATGGCAACGCTCCGGGAAGTAGTTGTTAAATCTTATAGGGTGTAAAGTTTTATAGGTGATCAAGTGATTGTTGCTACATGCTTGTATGTACCTATTCGTTTGTTCTTTGGTAGGCAACCACATACCTAACTAACGTAAGAATGATGAAATTTCATACACCTGACTTGCTTTTGTAAGTATTTTTTAAACTATAGGTACTTCACTTAGGGCTGATTTTCAAATAGTCAGATAACTTTTGTCTTTTGAATGATAAATTGCAGTTTGACAGCATTGGCATGGGAAATAAATGTATGTCAAACTCTCATATTTAGTTTTCAGATAATTGTTAAGTATCTAAGTATTGGTAAATCAGCCCATATGAACATGAAACTTTATCTACTGAAAAGTTAAAGCTCATTTGTAACTATCAATTAAATATGTTAGTATACATGTCGCAGCCAACTGGTTTGATTAGCAGTTTAGTTAACCGCCTAGCCTTTTAACTAAACAGCGGCCGATCAACTAATGGCCTGAATGATATTCAATTATAGCAATCAATCAATATAAACAGTCGCAGTACCTAAGCCAGGGCACCCCGACCAAATGGGTTAGGTTATGTTAGAACTGCGATCAACCGCGTGCGAGCCGCTAGAGCGAACCGAGGCGAGCACTACTTGCAAAGGCCAGGCGGTTAACTAAACGGCTAATTTAACCAGTTGGTTGCGATGTACATACCAATTATTCTTAGATATCGTTATTTTTAAAGAAGTATACCTTCTAATGTACACCTGCTACGAACTTATATTTTTTTACTCTTTCTAGATTAGCTGGATCGAGGTGGCTCTAGCAAAGGATGCCTGGAAAGATTTGGGAGAGGCCTTAGCTCAGCAGAGCAGACCAACTTAAAAAAAAAAGATTAGGCCTGGCTTGTACAGACGCCAGCACATCAAGCTACTACAATCTGTCAAATTTCTTTGATAGATTTACAACTTTATCGCTAAAGTATATGGTTCAAAGTTGATTGGGAAAATTTGACAGTTTCGGGTAGGTTGATGTGCTGGCGTCTGTACAAATGTCGTAAATCTGGTGTTTACGTGCCGATGTGAAATAGAATGCGAAAATGTGCCAATCATTGTCACGTTTGCAAGAAGCTTCTTATTACCGCGAGGCTTTAATTTTTTGGTCTCTTTTTATAAATTGGCTTTTCTCATGGAGTTTCTAGCCAATTGCCGACAATAGGTAGGTACCTGCTCATACCCCTAAACCTAAATCAAACCATTCAGTTAACTTTAAACTAAAAATAAAGTATTTCTAGGGGGTATGCTATATTGCGGTATCTCCGCAATGTAGCACAATGTTGGTCGTTTCAAATTACGCGTACTATCGTGAACACTCCCGCCTGACCAGCACTAAGTTCAATTTAGCTTGCAAAAAATAGAAGCGCTCTCTAGTAAGCGCGTCAAGGTCAAATAGTTCGTTCTTAAAATTCACAAAAGGAGTACACGTGATGCGTCACTAAGCTGCGCAGTGAATAATAGGCGAAAACTTTAACGGGGCTTGGCTTGGCGTCGCCGCAGGATTTAGGCGAAAAAAAAATTATGTGATCAGGCGGAAAAGGCCGCGATGGTACCTATCTGTAAAAGAGATTCATCAGAAATCATTATTATTTTATGGAGGCAAATCAATATGGAATAATTGGAAATATTTCCTTTCTGGGAGGAAGAAGAAGCCTGTAAAGGCGGTCGGGCAATAAAAATGGGGCAGCGCAAACAAAACACGCGCTAGCCAACTCCAGGCTAGGTCGGGCTACAGAGCGGGTGGTTAGCTGAGCAATATTTATATTATTATCATAACGTATAACATACCCAATGTTCATACATCGTTGTTCTTTACGATCTTTCATTTTCAGGTCATCACTGTATTGTTCTAATCTGAATCACAATTATTATCATAATCAAATGGATGGAACCATCAAAAATCCACTACTCCCACTTCCCGTAGCCTATGGGCTACGGAAAGTGGGAGTAGTGGATTTTTAATGTTGAAATTAATTGAATTAATTGATTGTTGAATTAATTGATGTAGAAATTAATAATGTTTTTAAAGGATACTTATCTATGGATGAGTATCCTTTAAAAACATTATTAATTTCTACGCCTTATTAGAGTAATTACTTGGTTACAGTAGGTAGTCTTGGTATTTGCATATCCGTTTTCTACGTTAATTAAACAAACCAGAAAATATTAATAACTTATTACTTTCAGGAGGTATACATGCATCCAAACCTCGTCCTCCGAGTTGTGGTCAGACTGTCAGAGCATCCGTCAACTTCCAAGTTATTAAAATGTGCCAATTATTTCGCCATTATGTACACTCTACCAGTACGTACTCGTTACGTCGGATATCCGCCGTTAAATATTCAGCAGCAAAGTATTAAACAAGGGTTTAATATTTCATAGGACTCTGTATGCTGGCGTTGGTTTCGCTTCTCTTATAGAAGTAATTGTGTATTTGCGTGCATGAAAGGTTTTTACATTGAGTAGAAATAATTTATTTTGGCAAAACAAAGTTTTCAGTTTTTTATAACGTGTTGCAGAGTGTGAATGTTACTTGTTGAAGAGATTAACAAGTTTTTCACGTAGGTAGGTAGCCTATTTGAGACGACCTACATCAAACTGTATACATTTTGGCCTTAAGGTGCCAATAGTCGATATTTTTTCCGTACAAATTTCGGGAGAGTATTACTCCACTGTTTGACATTGTACATCCAAAGTTAATCATGATATCGCTTTGACTTGTTATTAATTTTGTCTGTACGGAAACAAAATAGTAAAAAAAAAAGCGATTAAAAAGTTATGAGCCAACAAAGATTCGTTTTTCTTGCGTTTTTTAACGTAACTTTGAGTGTAAATAAATAATAAAATAAATGTAAAATCTTCAAAACCATGTCCGTACCGACAAAGCTCAGTTATCTCAGAGTTCCATAAACTTTATTTAAAATTGATTGATGCAGAGGTTTTTTAATAAAACTCGATTTTCCAAAGCACTTTACGAATTTTTTTACGCGCCTGTCAGTTTGGAACGGTGTTTCTGTGCGTGAGAACTAGACGTAGTGCGAATAGACTAGCATCTAACTGCTCACCACTGATACTAGCTCTGTCAGACACGAAGCCAGGTGAGACAGCGTGTTTTTTGGCCATGACCACCAGTGAGTTTGAGCTCGCGACTAGTTTACTCTTAAAGTAATCTGGATAATATTATTATCTACGTCAATCTTACTAGCAGAATTACGACAAATTTCGCTTTAAAAATGTAAACGCAAGAAATTAAATAAAATACCAAGTAAGGGAAACTAAAGTTGAAGCCCATTTGCAGGCGAGGCGGCTCCGCAATCATGAAGACGTTAGTGGCCGCTCACAAACGAATTAAGGTTTCTGGAGAAACACAAAAACTCTCACAAATTATTCATCATCTTATTTCGCGACGTTTTAGTGAAGCCTGGTTATTAATTTAGGCCAAATTTTCGTGAGATATGGGCCGGGTATATTTTACTTCCTTATCTTAGATGATACGAAAAACAATCTACTTTTCATCCGCCTACGCCTCAGCCGTTTTGGTATAGAAATGATTTATTTATTTAATATTAAAGCCAATTACTTTGATATTTGCCTGAATTCAGTATACGCGGAACCTAGTGATTGTAGGTAGTTCTTGGAAGGCTTTGTAATCAATTCAGTCAGTGGGCCCAATACTGCGTCTGTAGTCGTTGTGACAGCGAAGGTATACTCGATCAATATTACTGTTTCCGATGAAATCGTATTAATTAGTAACAGATATAGGTACATAGTAGGTATAGTCGTCACGGAAACTTTAATTAAAAATATTCTGTTTAATTTCAGTTTTAAATATGTAAGAAATAAGCATAGGATTGGTGTAGGCCATCTTATGTAAGTATAACAATCGTGTATTCATTGTAAACCAGATTTTAATTTATGTAGCCTCACAAGCGGTAATACAGCATAATTTGTATTATCAAACTGTATTAACTCTGTATGCTTTTGGATAAATAAAGATTATTATTATTATTATTTATGTTCAGCGAAACACGTTTACGTTCAAATACCTATTCAATGTGAATACCTAAATAATTTGCACATTATTCATGATTCATGGAATTTGATGAGTATAATATAATAGTGTTTATTTCAGTAGATATTCGTATCAACATTGGCATAGGTACCTATTATTGAAATTAATATTTTTACAATCGGCAGTTATTCTGATTTTACTATATTTTCAATAAATTCGACTGCCAATAAGTAGAGACCCAGTGTGTCTACTAACATCTGTATCTAGATGCAGTTTGTTCTGCGACAGCATTTTTATTGTGTGCTGGGTCATAAATCTCTCGCTGGCCAGCATGCATGGAGTCGCATTAGCGCGCAGACAGACGGACGGACAAGAGTGACGATAACATGCAGCACAACCCGACCCTCTCCAAATTCACTTAGTATGGAATCGTACGGGACAACTCTCTCCATTTTCTTTCTGTTTTCGATTGTTAAAAATATTTGATTTCCGACGTTTCCAGCGGTTCTACCAACCAAGTACGAGTTGAATTGTGAACGAGATTCTTGCGTTCGCCTTGTTTTGGAACCTTTTATTTTAAGTTCTATTTGTGTTGGTGATCTTATGGCCTTCGTTAAGTTCTAACAATATGATCCTCATTTTCGATGAGTTTGTTGTGTAAGTAATCAAACGTTTAGTTTACTGAAACCCTTGATCTTCCCGCCCACGTATGTTTCCACTGCAGCCTGTTTTTATCTTCGAGCGAATAGACGGCTGTCTCTAACCGTCTTTCGGCGCCTTCAGATATAGAAATAACGGAGCACCGGTGCACCTCAATACTGATAGAAATTGAAACAGTCTAAATCAACCACTCAACTGTCATCCACCGAAAATCGACACGGAAGGAACATGGCCGATTGTCCCAGTGACACATTTGAACATGAAATTTTTTGCGCGCCCGTTCACACTGTATTTTTATTTTTAGTAATTTTGTATCATTGATATCATGCACTAAAAATTATAAAATTGACTTGTATTAGTTACAATATAAATACCTATGCAGCTTGTCACTCCTTTTTTATCCAATGATTATTTCGAAAAGCGTGGAGCATAATCAGCCTGTAATGTTTCCCCGCACTGCTTCACCGTTTTTAGAGCAGTGATGATGAAATTATTTACACAAAGTAAGCGCCTACCTGGGTTCGAACCCACGTCTCGTAAGTAGACGACCATTAATTGTGCCTTTGTGTGTTGGCTATTTATTCTGGTGCACTTATTAGTTTATCCATCCATCTATCTATTTATAACCTTAAAAATGTATTACTATACACAAACCAAGAATGAACTTTGGCAGTGCAGTGGAAAGATGAATATTTATGCCTGTATACCAAATAGCTAGGACTATACGAGTACGTACTACTGGGTACTGCTCACGCTCCCTCGCTAAACTAATACGTTTGAAAATGAATGGCTTCGACGAGCTCACTCCTGCAGTTCCACTGCGCCTGAACTAGTTTCCTTCCCTGCCCGCTAAGTTTAAAGCACGCCGATTTGCATAAAGAAAGGCATTCGAATAGTTAGCATAAATTCTTTTATCGGTTTAGTTGATCTTGTTCCATGTTTTAGTTATTAGGACACGGACAATTATATAATGTAAGTAGAAGGAAGTACCTAACGGTTGAGATCTGTAGAAGTGAAAATTCTGTACATTGAAAATATCAAAAAAAAAAATTGTAGGGGGTGTTACTAGACCGACACCGAACCCAAAAATGTGATTAAAAAAATGTTTTGTCTGTCTGTCTGTCTGTTTGTTCAGGCATCACGCAAAAACTACCAGTTCGATTACGATGAAACTTGGTATAATTATTCTTTAATATCCTGGGCACCACACTGGGTACTTTTTATCCTGGAAAAGTATATACAATAAAAAACAAACTTAATTTTGCTGTTCGATCCCTAGACCCGATTACTGTACCAACCGCAAATAATAAGTTTGTCGTAGGTTACGTCACCCGCAGTGGAGGTCACTAAGGGGCGCTGAACACGGCTATGATACTATAATAATGGTACAATATCGCTCGCTATACAATTCAATGGACTATCATCACACACGACGAAGATAATAGAATTTGTTTTTTTCGTCTGTCTGTCGTAAAAAGGTAACATATAGTTACCTTTTTACGCCTAAACCACTGAACGGATTTCGATCAAATTTGGCAGAGAGATAGATTGCATCCCGGGAAAGGACATAGGATATTTTTTAACGACATAGCGTTGTAATAAGAACTATTAGGGAATACTCCGAAATAAGCGTCCTTGCCGTGCAGCCAACAACAACGATGTTACTCACTGCACTTGTAAGCTGTCTCCGATACAGACGGTCGGAGCACTCTCCCTCGTGCGCAGGGCCGTGACTAACTCCCGCGTGACGCACAGCCTCGCACAGGGACGCATACGTGCACAGCGATACATTCCTAACAATGATACCTACATTAGCCGCTCATGTAAATCTCACGTTATTCCTCTCAGTGGACGGTTTGAGACGTTGAACCACTTGTGTTTGTCTGTTTCTCAGAATGTTTCAGTGTTTTGCTATTTCCGTCAGTCATCACTATAGAACGAATATAGAATACTTGGAAGCAATAAACTACGGAACACGCGATTGGAAATGTCAAAAATAATTGTTCTGATTTCAACTATTTATTCGTCTTTTTGTCAAGGGAAACTAGAAACGGTACTCGATTGTTTGTATTGTATCATAAGTTAAAAGATTGCAGGAACCATTGCGCGATATCCACAGTTCACTCGGTAGTTAGTGTGTTGTTGTCACGACTTGGACGCGCGCCAATCGGAACATGTCTCTAACCGTACTCGTATGAACTACAAACACAACATCACAACAGGACCGGCTTACTGCGAGTGAATATTGCCGCCAAGTTTATGTTATATCCATGCAAATGCACAGTTTTAAACATGCCTCGCACCGGACACCTGGAAATGTATTGCCTTTTAAAATTCGAGTTCTGCAACAGATATTTTATTTTTTGCTGAATAGATACAAGATTTTATTAATATTTTTACGCGCTAACGAAAGGGTTTTAAAACAAAATAGTAATTTTTCGGCTTTTTCGGCTCGTAATTAAATCAATCAGTTAATTAAATACTCGCAGAACACAAAACCTGCGAAAAGAAAAGTTAAAATCTCCCTCAGAGTCTAGACGTCGTCAGACAAAGAAAATATGACAACAATAAAGTTTTTAAGATTACGTACAATACGAAGGTTTGATAACGAACATAGAATAATATGGAGATGGCATGACAAATAACACCACTCGCTACTTAATAAACGTGTTCTTGTGACAAATATTTTGAGAAAGAAATATAGAGATATCGTTCAGTCGTCGAACGTTCGAGAAACGAGGTCTCTTTTAATTTGGGAATCAATCGTCTGTCGACGGCAATATAAACGGCAATACTGGCCCCGCCGCCGCCGGCAGCTATATTATTGGTCTAGGTACTACCTTCATTTCATGCCTAAATAAATATCCCGTTGTTGGTAACAAGTATCGTCGGCGGAATTAAAAGGATAATTGCTCTAAGCCATCGCTTGGATCTTAGACTGTAGCGTAATTACTTAATTTACTTACAATACAAAGAGAACGCGTTACATAAATATTTTACGAAAGGTAAATTCAAAATATTTCCGAAAACGTTTTAAAATAGAAAATAATTTAGCACATAAAACATTTGAGTCTGTTTAGATAATTACTTTGTAGGTAATTGGAATCTATAGGATAAATTCGGTAACTTTTAAACAAAAAGCAGCTTACATATAATGCTGTAAGCTGCTTTCTGTTTAAAAGTTAGCAAATTGATCCTATTCCAATTCCGTTTACATTTGGTAAAAAGTATAAAATGAGTTTCTTATTCTTTTCCTGTACCTCATCACTACTTACTGAAGGTTGGTCGTCAGGTCAGTGTCGCATGCTCCTCACTATACACTTTTCAATATCATTACTATGATTAACTTGTTTGTTTAAAATACAGTTTTATATTGCGGTATAGTTTAGTTGCATGCTTCCAAAGTCCTACATAGTTGAATCCTACCAGAATAGGTCCTAAGTTAGCTACATTCTGTTGTCTTACACGTCGTCTGTGAGACTAAATTGGGTTACCACAAACCTTTCCAAATATTTGTCAGGCGCGCCGCCCGCAGACCGTCGTTGAACCAATTGGATACACACCGGGACTCTGGGCGATATGCGGTAGCACTGGATAGGGATAAGTGGAAGGAGGAAAGGGAGGCCTTTGCCCTACAGTGGGACCGAAACGGCTGATAATAATAATAATAATGTTGAGTTGTAATATAAAACTTTCGTGAAAAAAAACTAGCTCAAGGGCGAATATTTCAGAGAAATTTCAGAGAAAAATGTTGGACGTTCAACTTATTTCCCATTCAAGAAAGTTTTAGTTGTTTCCGCTTTTATAGCCGATGAGTCTGGCGAAAATGTTTTAAAAGCTGAGTAGGTACGTTTATAATTGAAACTACGAACACTGTTATGAGGGTAATGCCGGCAATTACTACAAGCGAAGAAAAATAAAATAAATCCATGAATAACAATTGCAGAAAAGCGAGTTATTTCCGTAGTTGCATGTCAGAGAGCCGTAACTTTGCAATTTTCTGCATGCTTCAAGTTTTTATCGACTCGTTTATGTTTAAAAGTTAGAAACTTGTTCTTAATAAAAACTTTAATACAATTATACGAAATGAATGCATTTTTCCATATAAAAATACAGATGTCTCATTGAGTAAACAAAGCACTCGAATACGATTACCGCTCGTAATCAGATTTTGTTAACGTCCGCACCGCCCGCGCATCGCTTGGTTCGAACAAATTGGCAATTCTGCGATTTCCTTTCACACGATAATTTGTTAAATTGTATCATTGGCTGCGAAAACAATACATATCGTGAACAATGAACAGTGTGGCATACACAACGTTTAGATTAGCATCTCAATCTGTTTACTTGGGGATTCAAACGGAATGTATTTAAATTGAAACGGAATAAGCGCACATTGGCGGTGGCATGTGAACAGCTAAAGTTAAAATTGAAACGGAATAAGCGCACATAGGCGATGGCATGTGAACAGCTAAAGTTAAAATTGAAACGGAATAAGTGGACATTGGCGGTGGCATGTGAACAGCTAAAGTTAAAATTAAAACGGAATAAGCGCGGGATTCCCTCGTTTCGCATAATGTTCTTCTTCCTAATATACTTTGGCATAACTAATTTGGCATAATTTGTTTTGCCATAATAATACTTTGCCATATCTTTTTTGGCATACTGTTTATGTTGGCATAATCATCTTGAAGGCTAATTTGTTTTGGCATAAATTTAATTCGCATAATACTAAAGTAAAGTACCTACCTACTTAAAGTTGTGCTACTAGGCGACGTAGAATGCAAGAGCGAGCGAAGGGCACCCCGAGGTTCGGTTTGGTTAGGTTCCTTTAAGGCGGAGGTTTCTTGAAAATTGTCAAAAAGTTGGTTTATAAAGCAGTGTTTCTCCCGTAAATAATTTAGATTTTTTTTTTCATATTTTCTAGTCTTATTTTAAAACAGTGATGGAACTCAAATCATAATTAAACATATATTAATGCATCAAAAAAAACTTCAAATACACCTCTGACATGTCTTTAAAAGCAGTTTATCATTTTATTAATAAATTAAATTTTATAAAAAAAAAAAAAAATATATCTAATGCCAAACTGCATTCAGTGATGGATTATTTATTATTAAGTAGTTTGTAAATAGATGATTGTTTCATATTTTACAATAAATTACCAGCGTTGTGTCATCGCGCTTCTCTTTCTTTTCTATGCAGTCCGATAGTGACCGCGCTTTAGGTCATGTAGTCCCCTTAAACCCTGCAGAGAGAAATAGGAGCCCCGCACAGCGGGGCTCCGGTGACTTGACCTCGTTAGAAATAAAACATGCAGCATGCTAAATTTATGCTTTAAAATGTTATGCTTAATCATTATTATGATTAGGGAAATTATGCTTAAAAAAATTATGCGTAAATAATGTTATGCGAAAATATAATTAGGAGAAACAAAAGTATGCCAAGTTATATTATTAGGTCTTAAAATTTTATGCAAATGAATAGGGAACCCATAAGTGCACATTGGCGGTGGCATGTGAACAGCTAAAGTTAAAACAAACAATCCAGAAGAACGATGATTTCATTCTGGATTGTTTGTTTTGACTTTATGTGGACTGTTTCCCTCCGAAGTTTGCGGTATTTAGGTAAGTAATAATATTATGTACATAAGAATCTTATGGATCCCATAAATTCAATGTGGACATAATATTTGGAACTCCAATACCTACGTTGTGTTGGGCCAACTGCCAGTCCAGTACTTCGCGACCATTCGTCAAGCGTATAGCTTATAGTGAGGGCCACTCTCTAACTTAGTATGGATTATGAAAGGATAAAGTTCAAAGCACAACTGCAAGCGGGAGAGGATGGCTCTAAAAATACTATTACAAGAATGCACTCGCTCGCGTTACCAAGAGCTGAAAAGACTGGATGTTACTCCTGATGGAATTATTATCAGGATGGTCGCAGAAAACGTGACAAACGTGTAGCGTAGGCGGTTTTGCACGCCGTTGCGATACATTAAAAATAAGTTTAGATCTAGACATAAAACTAAGTAGCTAACATTACAACAGGATAATCGCAGTGGCGCCATGGCGTGAACCAAAACTACGGCAGGTGCATAATAAAGTAAAAATCCTGCGCACCGGAGCGCGTACTTACCTACCCTGAGTTACCCTGTTAAAAAAGGTGTGCTGGAATTTGTAAATTTTCTTGTCATTATTTCTCAAGTACGAGTATCTCTATGTACATAAATAAGAAAGACCAACAACGCACAGTAGGTACTTGACATTTATCTCGAATAACACGAATGTGTCCAATCCCTCTCATTTTAGTTTCAAATTGATTCAAATACCGTTGTTTTGTTCCAGATTGTTGTGTGCTCAGGAACGCGTAGTAACGCGCAGTAGCGCGCAGTTTGCAGCAGTTCGTGGGTGTTCAGCGGTAAGTGTGAATTATTACAGCTATTCCTAAGACGGAACACAAGAAATACTCTCAATACACGCAATGGACGATAAACATGTCGTTGACAGTTGTAACCCTTAAGATATTTTGCAAAACAGATTTGTTTTTCACATTTTACGTAAGCGGGTTATTTTATTATGTATTTATTCAATTTGACTTATAAATTGCTTAGTGGAATTGACCGCATTTTAAGCTCAATACTTACCATCGGCCTCGTCACAACATAGCTAATTGTGGCGCTTGCTAAATTACTACCTATTAGTTTAAATCAGGTTCATTTTGTTTTTGTGATCTGATAGTTGCACTAAAATTTTATTCTGACATAAGAAATACAGGTTTTCCTATTACATTCCTCTAATTTACTATTTCGTTACATAAAGATGCCAACTGTCTGTGACTAAGCATAAAGATACGTACACACTAGACGAAATTCGCCGCGTTGCGGTGCGGTGCGGTGCGGTGCGGTGCGGTGCGGTGCGGTGCGGTGCGGTGCGGTGCGGTGCGATGCGGTGCGGTGCGGTGCGGTACGGTGTTGTGCGGTGCGGTGCGGTGCGGTGCGGTGCGTTGCGATGCGGTGCGGTGCGGTGCGGTGCGGTGCGGTGCGGTGCGGTGCGGTGCGATGCTTTGTGGTAGGTATGTGATATGCAATATAGCGCGCGGCATTGTCCGCAGCTTTACGGATGTGCGTGTTTGTAATAGCTTATTCTTGCAAATAACGCGATGTCAGCGGACGAACTATTTTTATTTATAGTAATGAGTTGTATAACAAACGTTTCATGTCATAAAGAAGGAAATGGAAAGGTATATATTAAAATAAATGTAGGTAATAAAAAGTCGTTTTTTACTTGGTCGTACGAATTTTTGCCAAATTGCGTATGACTATGACATACCTACGTATTTACTCGTATGAATATTGTAGGTAACATGTAGTATATTAGTTTTATTGTTACTTCCCACACAAATGTTACTTAACTCGAAACCACTTTTATTACTTGCAATAGGAGGCATATACATTGTGGAATGCAATAAATGATTGAGTATGTATCAGAAGGGTGTGAAGTGCGTCATTTTCATTTTTGTACTCGGAGCAATTAAAAGATAAAAAAGTGACGATCAGAATCCTTAATTACTTAAAAACTGACATTAACACGCGCTTATTAGTTTTCTTGTTTTAATTAAACCACTCTTCGCCGTAATTTTATACAGATAAAATTGCATGACAATTATAATCATCAATTCTTCTTTATTTTCTGTTGCTCTAAAGTTTTCACAACCCGCGAAAACGCGCGGTGTCGCTATTGTGTATGCTTCCTAATACTGTGTAATAGAGCTAAATTATTGTACGTCTTACTGATAGTACAGAACTGAACATGTTACCATAATATATGTGTGTGTGTTATTTTATGCCTATAAACACAACCAAGATAACGTTGCAAACGTCTAAAAAACTGTATAGGACCAACCAGCGTAATTTAATAGAAAAAATTAAAGACTCAACAACGTACTTAAATATTAATATCAGTTTATTTTCTATGTTAACCTGCAATCAGGTTCACGCACTGGTAGTGTGGTACACTCGAGCTAATCTGTTCTATTAGATAGATACCGTAGTTTGCTCTAACGCGTTGGATGGGTTCCCCTCCATAAGGCGGCAAGTGTACAGTCAAGGGTTAACATATGTTTCTAAGGTACCTCTTGGCAAACAAAAACATCTTTCTCTTAGAGGATTGGTTCCATAAAATTGCCGAAATACTTATTATACATTTCATTAAAGCATGTGTATGAATTTGCTTTTTTTTTGTGGTTGTAATGGCAATCATATCATTTGGTTTTAATAGGGTTTAATTTATTTTTTTTGGTAGGTTCTTTGGATGTGAGGACTTTGTAGGCCTTGTAGACTTTCAATCTGTAGACCATTTTTTATTTTATTAAGTACGTGGTACTTGTTGACAGGCCTCCGCTGTCCTACCACTACCATACCTATCCAATTATTTTTAAAAGGGTAACCGTGGAGTTTCTTGCCGTCTCTTCTCCAAAAGAAACGACCGATCGGAACCGTGCACCTAGCTTCTGACGTTTCATAAGTGCCCATGTAGGTTTATGTGAAATAAAATGTTCTTGATTGATTTTAAGCTATAGGTACACATATATATATATATACACATATATTAATTAAATTGAGAAACATCAATATTATCTATAAAGAAGAACTAAGTGTGGGCATATATTTGTTTGACTGGACATATTGATGTAGGTATAAGATCATTGAAGATAGTATTGGTTAAAGAGTTTATTGTAAGCTGTGGTATACGCTCGAGGCCCACACAGTATGAAAGCTCATCTGCAAGGTTTTTTGTTTTCTATGATAATTGAATAACAATAAATTATTAAACCCCCGCGGCCTGTACACAATCAGGCAACATTTGCAAATTAATAAAATATCCTCTCATTGGCTCTATCTGATCTGCACATTAACTATAATTTCACGTCAGCTGGTACCAGCTGAAGTGAAAATGCAGATCACACGGTCATTGTGTTGTTCGCATTATGCGTTTTCACGTGCGCACGTGTGCATGTGTGCGTTATCTGTGCACACACAGAGCACACAGAAGGTAGCTACCAGTGTTCGTAAATTAGTTCGGTGTAAAGCAATATTTGTGCGGTTGTTCAAAGAATGTAAAACAATGCTAGCTGGTAAACTGTTTTGTAAACACAGGAAGTGCAATAGCTGTGTAATTGTAATTATTATTTAATGAGATCTGGAAATGATAACTGTGTGGAAAATTTAAGAATATTCAATGGTGTTCAATACATCCTGGCGAACTAGAAAACTACATTTTTCAAAGTCCTGAAAACTATTTTTCAACAAAGTAAGTACCTACCTGAAATCTACATATATCGAATCAATAGCGACTTCGCGGAACAGCCTAACCCTAACAAATGACAGGTCCAAAGGCTTTGAATACACATACTTTCTTTGTACTTGAGGGTAATGCTCATATATCAATGTGGGAGCATGTAGCCTTACAACAGCCGTTATTCTAACACAAACTAATTACGCTGCGTTTTTCACGGCCAGTGGGGACATCGCCTTGCTTAGATTTATCGTCGGAGGGAACTACCCCCTCCTTGACCCTCCGGCGGTGGCAGGGCTGCTCAGATTGAGGGATAAAGTATCATTCCGATCTACGAGTCAAAATATCGACTATGAAGATATCGAATATAGATAAGAAAACTAATTGGCTTAGGTGTGATCATATAAAAAAGTCGTCAGGCTAATGCCTAGATTGATAAAATAATGTTTCTTAACACTTGCATAAATTTAGACAAATATTCTAGTATCAATCTTGCTTTGTCAGTGTGCAGTTGATACAAAAGTCTGGCAACAAAATTGTTAGGGTTAAAATGGTAAACAGGAACCCTTATGGTGCGACTCAGTCTGTCTGTCCGTCTGTCACAGCTGGATATCTCAAGAAATACTAATGCTATCAACTTGACATTTAGAGTAGTTTTAGATGACATTTGCCCAACTATTTTGCAAATAAGAAGGAAATAAAAATACTTTTTTTGCAACAGGGACTGAAAGAGGTTCTGAAAAATTTTAAGTGGCCCTACTAGGGCATATGGGGTATCATATGAAAGAGCGCAGTTTGCACATTCTCAAAAACTTGTTCTTTTCTTTTTGAGGCCGCATAGTTTTCGACATTTTATGAAAAATTAAAAAAAAATAGCGCCCCCCCCCCCTTATCTCTGGAGATTTTATAGAGAAAAATCCGAAATTATTCTATGTGATAGAAGTTTATAGTATAGAGATTACAGGAAAAATAAAAGTTACAGTAGTTCCACTATCGGTCAAGAGATGGCGCTGACCTAAAACTGCAATATTCTACACCGCAGCGTGCAGTGTTAAAATTGTCTGACGAACATACTAGGCCTCGCCAATGAAAATTTAAAAACATAATTGTGATGGTACGGAACCCTCGGTGCGCGAGTCCGACTCGCTCTTGCCTGGTTTTTTTATGTTATCTCTGATTCCGAGAGGTTTCCTTCTTTGTGAAGAGCCTATTTTCTTTTGTGGAATCGTAAATGACAACAGACTAAGGGGTCCCAATCTGCTTGCAAGTCCGTTTATTATGGTAATATGTGAGTAGATAGCTGATGAGGGAAACAATATAACAAATTAGTAGTTTGTGGTACGGGGATGTGTAGAAGTATCTTTACCGACTCAGCTGCAGGAAATAAAATGACACGTTGTACCGTCACGTCATAAGGGCAATCATTGTATAACAAATTGACTTACGTCTTCTTCTTTGCGTGTCTACTTGGCATATGTTCGACTGAATGTACCTCCTGGATGGCTCTGTGTCTATTTGCCGTGTTATTATAGCCCTTTCATACAATTGTTAAACAATGACAGTTTTGATTTGTGTATACGGATAATTAAGTTAGTAGTAAATTTTCTTGAGTTTACCCATTCTAGTCTTCTGACCATATCTGTCAGTGGGTATAACGTGACTATGGGCTAAGTGCAGATAAATGAGATTGTCAACCACTTGTTATTATTGAAATGGCCGCCGCGAGATGAAGCCGGGTCAGGGAGCCTGTGGCTGCAAGGGAAGGCTCAATCAGGGGCTGGCTTCTGCCGGGAATAGATGGAAATGAAGTGAGTATAATAGTATGCTGACGTTGAAAAGCTGCTTATAATAGTGAAATAGGGATTTTTTCTAGATTCTTTACAAAAAAATCAAGCAAATTCTAATGTTCGCAGAAAACATTTGAATTTGTGTGAACTTTTGGTTTTTTTTTTTCCAAAAGTTCACGCAAATTACGGTACGAAATATTTTGCTTCAGATGTTTAAAGGCTTCCTCGTCGTTTCTTTAATGTAACAACAGATCGCAAAAACAGTAGTGCCTTACGTCAAACTGACAGTAATTTTCCTGCGCTGTGTTTGTAGTTCATAGAAACACGATCACGGTTTTTTGTGGCGTATATATTTTTCACATACAGAGAATCACAGCAGACAAAAAACATAAGAATAAATAAAAAAATAGAAACATATATGGGTATAAAAAAAAAGTTTGGGTGTTGGTCGTCAACAACACTGTTATTTTCCGTTATGAAATGTACATATTGTCCTACCATCTCATGCCGCGATGATAATACGGATATTAACATTTAGCACAATGAGCAGATAAACGCCATTAACTTGAGACATCCACAGACGTTACAATCGATTGCTAATCGTTTAGCAACTAGTTGTGAAACTGTCACTTAGCTGGAAGGCGATGATGAATACTCGCTTACAAATAAGTAAGTTAAATCGTTCCTGATGTAATTACCGGTAAGAGGGCGCGCAGACGGCAGACTGCTGTCGTAGACGGCAGACTGCTGTCGTAGACGGCAGACTGCTGTCGTAGATGGCAGACTGCTGTTGGAGAAAATACCTACTTATAATGTGATCGCGATTTAGTTTCCCACGAAATAGGTAGTGTTTACAGCTAGAACTAAGTATTAGGTGACGATTTATTTTCGGCAAGGTGGAGCTTACCTGTCAAGTATTAGTTACTCTTAGATTTAATGTTGATATTCTGAAGAGATTTCTGATTCTGCTACAACTTGCATGCACTTCTTCACGTTATATTGAAACAGCAGTGATTGATTACAGACAGGCTAAGTGCAGCAATTATAGCATTGTAGTCTGTCAGATAGTTAACTCTATGAGCGCATTAGCGGTGTCATTGACGGAAATGTTCAGAGATAATGACATTCACGGCGAGTGTTGTATAATTGCGTTGTTTAGTTTGTATTGTTTATTGATTGCTTGGTTCCGGTCGTTCGTTAGGGATTATTATTTACATTGCGTTTTTTAATGATTGCAGTTAGCAAATACGTTTTGAATTTCATTTATTATTATTATTATTAAGTAGTTTTCGTGCAATACTTTATTCTCATGCTGTTGTGGCATGCTTGGAGGATCCCAACAGGGAATAAAAGTGATATCCTCCAGACTGATTTTAAAAGATCAACTTCTAACTCAAGCAGACACATTTATGAGACGTTCTGAAAAATACAAGAAAATTAATTAACGTTACTTACATTACTGCTTGTATACCTCGATATATTATTCACAAACTTAACAAGGTACTTGTAACTTCGCGGTACACCGCGAAGTTACAACTCATTGTAACAAGTTGCTAAGATAGCGCCAATTTTCACTCACATGGCATCAACACTGAGTTACGATATGAATGTGATACTGAATACTAAAGGAAGCTAATGAAAATGTTTTGCGCATTTTTCTAGAAACAGCGATCCCTTGTTAAAAGTTGATAAGGGAGTTACCGTTCCCTCTCTTAGTTCGTCTAAATACCTACCTGTTTTAGTCAAGCGGCGTCGATGGTCTAAAACTGGGGTTGGTTTTTAATCGGGTAGTTTAATCGAGTTGGATGTTGCAGAAATTAGGCACACATGAGACCTAGCTTTGCATCTAAGGGATAAGTAAAATGCAGTGTCACTCTGTGTCACTTAGGTCTACCTAATATGACACGTAGACTAAGTAGACATAATATTGGGCAGACGTTATAAAGTTATCACCAATAGCTCTGGATACTTTAGTTTTCAGTAGACCGTAAACCAAAAATTTTGGTCTCTCCTCTTTTTACGCAATTGATTCTAGTATTTAGAAGTAAAAAGTCTTTTCCTCAGCCCAAATAGTTGTACATGATTGGAAAGTCCCCATAAATTATGTAGGACATAAAATTATGTAGGACATAAAATCTCAATGTCTCGTCTATCGTGGTGCAGGCTCCGGCGGAGGCAGCAGCGGGGAGCGGGGCGGGGCTCGCGGGGTCAACGCTAAGTATAGTACAGAGGGTCAACTCAATAGGCACAAACACAATTACTATGACATTTTTATCAGTTGTAAATTTTCGCGTGACGACACAGTCTCGGCCTGTCTCGGCACCATACGCATGATGAATATCTTGTCATAAGCAGCACGGTATTGTTATATGTGTTAGGATGAACTTTTGAACCGGAATCCAGGAATACTAATAATGTTGGCAAAAATAAATAACCTCAGAGTGACTAACTGGCAGATGACAGACAGATCAGCCTGTAGTACTTTCATCTCTTGGCGAACTCTTTTAGGTACTACTATCTTATTCCTCTCAAACCAGGGTTATTGAATAGCTCTCCTCCCAGCTACTTTATTCTGGCTTAAGGACCTAACTGTCAGTAATAACTCAATCCAGAATTACCTACATGTATTTGACACTCGTGAACCCGTTTCTGCTAAATGAATGACCGCGACAGGGCAGTACTTCTGTGCGTCAGTGTTGCACGGTGACAAAATTAAAACAAATGCCGTCCCTCCGGATGTTCGATTTATGATTACGGATGGCTGATGCTGATGCTGTGACGGTCTTGAGCTAAACATGTATTTATGGGAGAGTGGTGCCTGACGCCTTCCAGATTGTTTTCTGTGCGATTTTGATCACAAGGCTATCGAATGCTCAATCCATACTATCCCCTTACTAATAAACGTATTATATCAGATGAAGAGTTACACACCGATTTCTCTCTTTCAGTCGTCAGTAATTTGACTATCGAAAGAAGAAGACAAAGCGTTTTGTAGGTAACTAGGTATACAGACGCTATTCAACGTTTATTAGTAAGGGGTAGGTATTACTATAAAACCGAAAGTAACTCTGTCTGTATAACCTTTTCACGCCTAAACCACTGAACGGATTTCGATAAAATTAAGGCAAGGAGACAGTTGGTATCCTGGGGAATACATGCTACTTTTTGTCGCGGTAGCCGGTTCCCTTGGGATTATTTCCGACATCCACGCGGACGAAGCCATGAGCAGAAGCTAGTGATTTTATAAAGTCTTACAAGACGAGTCTTGTAGGAATTGAACGTTGATGGAAGCATGGCTGTGTGAAAGGGCTGAATTCGAAGGTGTAAGTGAGACAGATGACATTTATATGCTATAGAGTTATTATGCTTGGACTGACGAGGAAGATATTTTTTTGGTTAAGTACCTAGTTAGGTAGATAAATGAACTGGAGATTTTGAAACACAAACGGAAAGACGCGAAGACGTGATTTTGACCAAGACATAGTTTAATGAGTTTATTTTTAATAAACTAGTTAAGTTCTGTCATACCTATTATATTTGGTTATTTTCCTCTGACCTCGCCCCCTATTTACTCATTGATATATGAATTTTCTTTATTAGATATACTGATTTCAAACGGTTCATTCTTCAAGAGGAAAACGTTGAGATTCTGTAAAGCAATTAAATAAACTTATTACTGTTTCCTGAACAAATCATTAGAATAGAATTCTTGAACATGATTATGAAATAACTGTAGTGAATTGGCCTTTGCTTTGTGTTTCAATTCAACTGAGAATAAAGGAATGACTGAAAATACCTGACAAGGAAATACTTCAACGGAAACGTAATCTAAAGTGGTTCTGTTACTAGAAACAACAACCAGGAAAACTACTGAATAAGCGGAAAACTAGGTGATATTTTGCAATTTCCAGTTCCCGCGACTTCGTCCGCGTGAAATTTCTTGTACCCCCGACACACCCTGACACACCCCGACACACCCCGACACACCCTGACACACCCCGACACACCCCGACACACCCCGACACACCACGACACACCCCGACACACCCCGACACACCCCGACACACCCCGACACACCCCGACACACCCCGACACACCCCGACACACCCCGACACACCCCGACACACCCCGACACACCCCGACACACCCCGACACACTCCGACAAACCCCGACACACCCCGACACACCCCGCCGCCGCCGCCGCATCGCATCACCTAACCGCGCTAAGTATTCGTTTTCGCTTAGCGATCTTTCTGACTCCTAAGGGTCACAGCGTGATGTTACATAACCTAGTCTTCCTCAAGAGTTAGACTACCAAATGCAAAAAGATTTTTACATTTGATATCACAAATTCAAATCCAACCGATAGATTCAGAGATTAGCGCGTTTAAAGAAACAAACTCTTTAGCTTTATTATTAATATTGAAATATATCAATAAGTCAACGTAAACCTATCATCTGACTTCAGAGTAGGTATCTATAATGATGCTGATCAATATTGTTTTATTTACCAACGATGACGAACAGCGTGCACCGAAGGATCACCGTGGCGGGTGAGAGGTTAAATATATCGATGACTATCTCTGTCTTGGTCAAATATTCTCTTTTCAGGCAAGACAAAACAAAGAAGTTGCAAATCGCATCGAAAAAGCCTGGAAGAGCTATTGGGCCATGAAAGATCAACTAAAGGGCGATCAACCACTATCCTCAAGAGAACACTCATCCACATGTGTATTCTTCCCATCCTAACGTATGGTTCTCAGAAATGGTCTTTGACAATTCAGCAAAAGTCCACGCTCGAGGTTTGCCAAAGAGCTATGGAAAAGAGTATTCTGGGTTTTAAACCTGTGGACCGGGTTAAGAATACAACAATCCGTTCCATCACAAAAACAATTGATGTCACTCGGAAAGCTGCCACGATCATGTGCATGTCATACGATCAGTAGGCCAAACTTACAACCCCTTAATGGCATACGACATCGCGGCAGGCACAGAAGATCGTGGGATGAGCTGGACTCCTTTGATAATGATTGGTTCTTGGCAGCTCTGGACAGAGAGAGGTGGAAAGAGATTAGAGTGGGCTTTGCCCAGCAGTGGGACTACTAACGATGATTTCGTAAGAGAGTATACACCAATATACACAATTGCACATGCATCCTAATTGAGCAACGCACTTGGAATGACAATTCCATTTATTGTGACCACAGAAATCTAAATAATAACCTTAATAAAATACCTAGATTTCTGTGATTGTGATCTAACAAAAATTTTGCTGTCGCCCAAACGAACTTTTCAAACATTATTAATATGAAGCAATGTCATGTTGTTGTAGTGTTATATTGAAAGGGATTTACATTCCGTGTGTAAAATTTATTCATTATTTATCCATTTCAGGCATTATTTTATTTCAGGCATCAAGGCCCGTAATAGTTATTTATGCAACTGTTGCATAACAAAGGGTATTGTTTTAATACCTAATTATGTACAGTTGTATAGAAGACTTTATCTACACACATGATAGGTATCCTCTATAAAAGGTTCTGAAACAGTTTTTGCAATACTAATATCGAACAAAAATGACGGCCGGCGGAGTACGACGTGAATTCGAATAACCTATAAGTTCTTTTTTAAATTACGGCACTGTGGTGGTGAAACGGTGCATGAAAATGTTCTTTTTTTGAAAAGGATTTGCATAATGAAAATGTTAACATTATAAAGTGTTATAATGTTAACCATAATATTATCATCCAAACGAGTGCGTTTGGATGATAATATTATGGTTACTATGACACTGGTTGTTTTAATGTTGGCAATAAGCTCCTCAAGTGGAGTTGAGCAGGACATCTAGCTAGACGAAGAGATGGCCGATGGAGTAAAGCTGTGACCGAATGGTGGCCAAGGTTCGGCTAAAGAAACCAGGACCGTCCAAAAGCGCGCTGGGCTGACGATGTCGTCAACGTCGCGGGAAACACCTGCATGAGAGACGCACTGAACAGGGAAGTATGGCAGAAGAAAAGGGAGGCCTATACCCGGCAGTGGGTGATTACGGGCTGAAATGATGATGACGATGAATAAGGTAACTGTTGTAGAAACTTTTATAGAGCATGGGTGTATATCAACACCCATGCTATAAATCGTCTATAAAAGTTTTTTTTAAAACACATACAATACAAAAAAAAAAGGGAAAAGGGATGGAAAAAAAGGGAATAAGTATTATACGCAACTAGGGTGCAGGTGCAGTACAACTAGGTGCAGGTGCAGTACAACTAGGTGCAGGTGCAGTACAACTAGGTGCAGGTGCAGTACAACTAGGTGCAGGTGCAGTACAACTAGGTGCAGGTGCAGTACAACTAGGTGCAGGTGCAGTACAACTAGGTGCAGGTGCAGTACAACTAGGTGCAGGTGCAGTACAACTAGGTGCAGGTGCAGTACAACTAGGTGCAGGTGCAGTACAACTAGGTGCAGGTGCAGTACAACTTGGTGCAGGTGCAGTACAACTAGGTGCAGGTGCAGTACAACTAGGTGCAGGTGCAGTACAACTAGGTGCAGGTGCAGTACAACTAGGTGCAGGTGCAGTACAACTTGGTGCAGGTGCAGTACAAACGTGCACCCTCTCGGTACAGATGGGGCAATTTCTGTAAACTTTGCGTCAAAAGCAATAACACTAAACCGTCCATTTAAATGATAGGCACCGTCGCGTCGCAAGCAGCGACTGATCGTCGCAGATGCATCCGACACAACTAATGAGGTAGAAGCCATCACCGCTGCACGCTGTCTGTTGGAACACTTGAAAATAACAAGATTCGGTTTCAATTATCTAAATTGTGTTGTAAGTATTAAGTTCTTAGCGGAGCTAGAAGAGCAAAGTGTTTAAGCAGTTATTTACTAGCTTCAAACAGTCAGATGGGATGAAGAAACGAAAGTTACGATTTGAAAACATCGTGATACATTGCTTTGTTGAGGCGTGATCGAGTATCTAGTCCAAACTTTTAGTTTTCCATACTACTTATTTGTTCAGGCGTCTCGACGATAACTTCAAGTTTTACTTCGGGATGTTGACTTAGGCTTACTTATTTAGGAATGGTTGTGATACCCGTGTTCAGTAAATAGGAAGTAACTTGATGGGCTATTTGATGCTCACTGCTGTTTTTTTGTTTCACTTCGCTCAGACGTAAGATAACTCTTTACAGTTCATGAAACATGTAAAAGATAAGCCTTTTGCCCTTACAAAATTGAAATTGACCTTGACTTTTTCCAAAAAAATATATGAAGTTCAAGAAGAAAAAAGAAGAGAAGCAGAAGGTGAGGTGGGGGAGAGAGAGAAGAAGGTGATTGAAGTTTTCATGTTGTTCATGGTTGTCGAAACTGTGCCCGCTCATGAAACGTTGCCGCGCTCGCTACCACTATAGCCGTGTCCTTACATGAACTGTGAGTGTATTCTTAACAAGCGCACTGTTATACGCCTCCAACTTGATAACGATCTTAATTGGATCCAAATAAATTAGTGACGCAACTTTCAGCGCAGCATAGAAGTTTCTTATCTTGACTTTACATGCTCAATAACATTAATTAAAGTAATAAATTAAGAGCGTATTTATAGGCTCAAGTGAAATTAACGATTCGTTAGAATCCCAGTGATTTGGAATTGAAACTAAATAGTTAGGAGTCTGAACAAATATTAGAATGTTTCGGGATGTCACTAAGACGAATTTTGGACTTTAGGACGAATTGGGGACATTTTCTTCTCGGAATCAGTCGAATCAATACTCAAATTTTAAGTTAATAGCCCAGTAAGATCATCACTTAGAATTAATCTAGGCACTTTATTACTTTTATGAGTTTCATTCAGATTAAATCTCAGGTGGATCGAGATTTAAACTGACGAGATTGAAACTAGCGCGTGCTGCACTTTATTTAACCTGACGAGATTGAAACTAGCGCGTGCTGCACTTTATTTAAACTGACGAGATTGAAACTAGCGCGTGCTGCACTTTATTTAAACTGACGAGATTGAAACTAGCGCGTGCTCCACATTATTTAACCTGACGAGATTGAAACTAGCGCGTGCTGCACTTTATTTAAACTGACGAGATTGAAACTAGCGCGTGCTGCACTTTATTTAAACTGACGAGATTGAAACTAGCGCGTGCTCCACTTTATTTAAACTGACGAGATTGAAACTAGCGCGTGCTGCACTTTATTTAAACTGACGAGATTGAAACTAGCGCGTGCTGCACTTTATTTAAACTGACGAGATTGAAACTAGCGCGTGCTGCACTTTATTTAAACTGACGAGATTGAAACTAGCGCGTGCTGCACTTTATTTAAACTGACGAGATTGAAACTAGCGCGTGCTGCACTTTATTTAAACTGACGAGATTGAAACTAGCGCGTGCTGCACTTTATTTAAACTGACGAGATTGAAACTAGCGCGTGCTGCACTTTATTTTTCTTGTAGAAATTCTTTCCTGGATATCTTCGACATATAGGGAAAGCAAAGAGATTAGTGTTATCGAATTCCGGTCCTGCATATACCAGCTCGACTCAGTAATATAAATATTTAGTTATATGTTTGATTTATTCTTGGTGTTTAAAATAATCAGAATTGTTGAATATCCATTATGGCGCCTACAGATTGTCAGCTTCCGGCGCGCCAAGTATTAAGTTTAAATTAATGATTGCATATGATTATTGATTTAGATACTTTATTGCATTCATTTCTTTGTTAATAATTGTTATTTAATTTTCCTCATTATAGTTAGTAATGCAATCAAAATATTAAGTTATAGGCAAATCTATAAATACCGGTGTGTTAGGCAGTTCGTATCAATCGTTTTGTAACCGTCACCAAGTGCAAATGCCGTAAGTGGAAACTCTGTCCGATTTAAAGAAATAATAAACGTATTAATAGTGCAAATACATCGTTTGTTGTGACAATCCTGATTCCTGACTGTGCCCATCGTTTCACATTAGTTAGACCTGCTCAAACCACGAGGTGGGCGTTCTCAGAACTTTGATACACACCTTCCTCTAACTTCGGAATATTCGGAGAGACCACAGCAGTAGCACCTACATACATATACACGGTTTAAAGTTCACTTTACTTATGTCACTGCTACGCCTTTACCACGTACCTTAGTAGGTTATGTCGTGTCTTAAAACCCTTTATGTTAACAGTGGATATAAAGCCATCCCGAATCATTGTTAGAGGAACTAGCTCCGGGCTGAAATGGGGGGGGGGGAGGGACGCGCTTGTTCCTCGCCTCCACCGTTAGACAATGGCAGCAAATAGAATTAGTTGGGAGTGTAGGAAGAGTCTGCGGCTTTTCGACCGTGGTTGGAGTGCACACTGTTCGCATTAATTACTATTGAACAGCTCTTAAACCACGGAGACACGTCTCTTGGTAAGTTATTGCTTTACATAAGTACCTGTGAGTCGTACAGGACGGGATTAAAATTTAAATTAGGTATTTAGTCGATAACAACTAGTAAGATACTTATTTCTTAATTATTTGATGCCCATGATTAGTTATTGATATGAGGGGTCCGTGGCTAAATAATAACAGCCGCACAGGTCGATCGATCAGGTTAAGCTACGCCTGCCGCGGTTGGTCTGTGGTTGGGTGACCATCTATATATGGAGTTCAGGTAGGCAGTCGCTCCATGTAAAATACTGTTATTCAGCTGCATCCGGTTAGACTGGAAACCGACCCCAACATAGTTGGGAAAAGGCTAGGCAGATGAGTAACACAAATTACACCTGTACCTATGCCTCAAAGGGTTAGACAGTTTAGTTATTGATATTTCAACACATGACGGTTCACTGTGAATAGGTAATCATAATAATGTACTGGCGACGAGCTACAGTGATCATCATTGGCGTTTGGGAGATTGATGATTGCAATTCGATATGCTTAGCTTATCAAACACACGGTGGCGATGTCAATACGACAACAAATTAAAAATCGTAAAATTATTTTTTTTAATTACATAATCGATACAATCGATTGCCTGACCTTTAATGACTGAGTAACATCACTAGTGTCAAAAAAACTTTAACCGAAAATGAAACCGCCGAAAAAACTGAAAAGCAAAAATTATTATAACTATTTTATTTAATCTTAATAACTAAGTTCTTAAACTAATGTAAGTATACCTAATACGTAATATTGAGTCGGCGCCAAACAATCAATGAACAAAGATCGACTTCAGAAATTAAAGTTATTTTTCATTTTGAGGTGTTTTTTTTTTTTTTTGAAGTCGGTTTTTTTTTTTGTTAAATGATTTTATTTTATTTTATTTTATTTGGGATAAAAAACAGGAGTACAATTAAACTTTATACATACTTCTTACTAATTAAACAAAATACTTATTATACTACCAACAACATTATCCACTTATTACTAATTTGTAGATTGTTAACGCTCCGTGAGTGAGATGAAAAATAAAAACAGAGTACATGAATCAATCGTGTGATAGTTTAAATGATTGATTGATTGAATGAATGCTCACTTAATCTGAAATTTATGGGATTGCAAAAGGAAAAAAAAATATACTTAATAAATAAAAAAATAAAAAATAAATAAATTGTATATATACATATATATATAAAAAAAGAAGATATTAGGTACCTACTTAATAATTTATAAAGCTAAGATAGATTCGACTACAGATTTTCTAAATTGACGTGCTGTTAGATTAAAGATATCAATGTTTTCAAACCTAGTGTTGTAGGAATCTACAAGTTGGCGCAAAGGAGCGCGTAAACCAGCATTGGTGTTACAGACGTGCTTGCTATTTATAGCTATTAAGCGGTATGGACGCGCTTGTCTACGCACTACTGTCCTCGGAACGATGTAACAAAGTTTGTTTATTAAGTCTGAACAATCATATTTGTTGTGCACGATGCCATGTAGAAACATTACTCCGAGAAGCAATCTTCTGGATTCCAGGGTTAACAGTTTGTAATTCTCAAGCAACATATCCTGCGAGCCGCGCCTGTGATAGCATCTATAATGCAGAGCTCTTAGGAATTTACGTTGAATAGTCTCAATCGCGTCAATATATTTTGCGTAATAGGGATTCCATATCATAGTAGCAAACTCCAGACAGGGCCTAACTAGCGATACATACAAGTATCTATAGGTTGAAGGACGCTTAAAATCTTTGCTATTGCGCATAATAAAACCGTACATTTTAAGGGCTTTGTTGATAATGTTGTCTACATGGATACTAAAGTGGAGTTTAGAGTCTAATACGACACCGAGGTCACGCATTGAGTATACTCTTTTTAATTGTGTATTTAGTAAGTGATAGCTATAAGTGTGCTGCTTTATGTTTTTAGTGAATGTAATCGAATTACATTTGGGCAAGCTCAATGAGAGTTTATTCAAGGTGCAATAGCTAGACAATCGATCTAAGTCACTTTGAAGCATCAAACAGTCATCAATACTTTTTATAGTTTTGTAGACTTTTAAGTCATCCGCGTACAGTAAAAAGTTCGAATGCTTAAAACAAGTACTAATATCATTTATAAACAATGTAAATAATAAAGGGCCCAAAATTGAGCCTTGAGGAACCCCGGATGTGACAGAAAACAGCTCCGATTGAAATCCGTTAATAACAACCTTTTGAGTACGGCTTGTTATGTAAGAGGTGAACCATCTCAGCAGATTTCCGCGAATACCGTTGAAGGCAATTTTGCGTAGAAGTAACTCGTGATCCACCCTGTCGAAAGCTTTTTGAAAGTCTGTATATATTGCATCGGTTTGTAAACGTTTATCCATATTTTCAAAGACATGGCCCACAAAAATAAGCAGATTTGTATAAGTAGATCTTTGTTGGACAAATCCATGCTGTTCTTTAATTATAGCCTTGTGCAAAGTGGGATAAATTTCGTTATAAACCAGTCTCTCAAAAAGCTTCGACAAGGTAGATAGAATTGAGATCGGACGGTAGTTCTCAACGTCATCTTTTGATCCCTTTTTAAAGACTGGAGTTAAGTGAGCTATTTTTTTGATTGTTTTCTTTAGGTAAATTAGTGATCTTTGTTCATTAATTGTTTGGCGCCGACTCAAAATTACTTAGGTATTCTTACATTAGATTAAGAACTTACTTATTAAAGTTAAATAAAAAGGTTTATAATTTTTTGCTTTTTAGTTTTTTCGGCGGTTTAATTTGTTTTGTTAAAATAATTTTATTTTATAATTTTTTGTGGCTATAATTTGGGGTCCCCGTTTCACAGAAAGACATTTCATAGAATTTCGTGCCCACATAAATGGAGAAATACGCCGTCTTGTCACTTGTCACCCTTTTTAACTTTAACATTTTAGATACATGACGTTGCAACAGCATATAGTAGATTATAATGGTCACTGTTAATGTTACTGCTAAAATTTACTTTTACGGAAGCTATTGATGCAACCCACCCTTAAACTCACAATTAAACATTACACAAAAGCCTCAATGTGCTTTAGAAAAGACGGTTTATTTTTTGACTCTTTTTATTATACCTGACAACAGCGAAGCAATATCGCTATCTATGTCGCTTTTAGCGATAAGACCGCCCAATATGACACCCCTTGTACAATTTGTACATTTGTATCTGTAATATTAATGGTGTATACATAATAAAGAATATTCTGTTCTAAAAATGTGACTAATGTTTTTAGCCTAAGTCACAATTCGCAAAACACGACGAGTTGCTTGTTCAACCCTGTCTGCAATCATTCTCACTAAACACAAAGCGGTAGGAAATAAAAGACTTAAGTATAATTGAAGCGAGACATTACGCTGCAGATAGACCCAAACGATCCCATTCGCAGTGAGTACCGAGCAACAGAATTAGGATTCAGAGGTAGGAATGTTAGATCCTGTGCCGAGATTGTGAGCCTCGCTAAAGAGACTGTGTTGTTCCGAGACACGCCAGAGGCTGGTTCAAGATACTCACGAAAAAAGGCTCAGTTAAGAACATACATATTTTTGTAGCTTGAGGGCGTTCGCTACATTAAGCGTGCGCACGCGGCGGGTCCCGCCTCGCGTGTTTGTATTAAAAGATAATATGAGCAGCGCTCTCTGGCGCGGACGCGTGCGACGCGTTTGTGCATGGTTTGTACACGCAGTGGCGCCCGCTCCGTGCACCCGCCGCGTGCGTACGCTTCACGTAGCGAACGGCCTAAGGGTTGATTTTTCCATCGCCAGATAACTTTTATTCGAGGAATAATATTTTGACAGTTTTTTAACCGACTTCCGAAAAGGAGGAGGTTATATGTGCGACTTTTTTTTTTGATGTTCACCGGTTTCTCCGTCAATTGTGGACCTATTTTATTTTTTTTCTTTTAAAGGGTATTTGTCGAGGTGGTCCCATTGTCATCAAGTTGGAATCCGATGAGACGATCCTATGGAAATCAAGGGAAACCCTCAAATTTTATAGGCAAACCTATAGCGATTTGGGTATTTTTTATAGTACCTAACTCTTGTATTTGCTTTTGGAAACCACCATTTGGTGAAGTGAAAGTGATGATGCAGACCACAGATGGCCACCGGAACTACTCAATAATAAGTATTTCACGGGTTGCAATTCGATTACTTTAATATGGTGGCTAAGCAATTTATGCTGGTCACAATGCGAATAGTGAAATGGAGCTGATGGTGAAATACCAGGAGAACTCCTCAACAATTGACGTACCTGCATCGGGAAAAGCAATATTTTGTTACAGGCGATGAGCAAGTTGACATTAGGCTATTGTAACTTAGATAAATTATAAACAGACCCCCTAAAAAGCGAGAAATAAAATATTTTAACAAAAAAAAAACCTCTTCCAAAAAAATACACTACAAAGTGAAAGATATAATTTCGGAAGTCGGTGTCAAAAAACGAAAATGCGGAACCAACGACACCGACTTCCGAAATGAAAGCTATTTTTCACTTTGTAACTTTTTTTGGAAGTCGGTTTTTATTTTTTGTTAAAAAGGTTTTTGTACGAAATAACTGTCAAAATTTTAAAATTTTTAGGTAAGAAGGTATGACACTGTACAGCTACCGCTACCGGTAACTACCCGTAGCTGTATCAAGTCGTCGCGTTAAGCTGGGTCCACACTTGTATCATCTTTAAGTTTAAAATCAGGCGTATCGTATTGAGTATTCGTATCCTAAGTGTGGACGCCCATTTCGCCCATATCGTATCTCTCGTAGATACCGCGAGACTAGTTTATTTTAGTTACTTTCATAGTATCATGTCTTACGGTATTTTACTTTGGGGACGGGCTGCAGACATCGATTCTATTTTTATTCTGCAGAAAAGAGCCATTAGAGCCATATATAATCTTCGCAGGCGCGATTCTCTAAGGGAACTGTTTAAGGAAATTAACATCATGACGGTGCCTTGTCAATATATCTACGAAAACATCATGTATGTAAGGAAAAATTTACATCTTTTTAGCAAAAGAGGTGAAAGACATAATTATAGTACTAGAAATAGGGACCTATTAGTTCAACCAGGTTTCAGACTGGCTAAAGTAGACTCATCTTTTATGGGGTACTGTTTAAAATGTTATAATAAAATACCTCCCCACATTCTTCAACTGAATGAGACAAAATTCAAGTCTTGTATAAAACGCACACTATGCAGGCAGGCTTATTATAAGTTAGGGGATTACATCGTTGATAAAGATGCCTGGCTCAATGCTGGTCCTGCTCCACAACCACAACTAATTGATTAACTCTTGAAAATACTGTTGGAGCTGTTGAAGATTGTAAGACTATCTTTGCATTGTATAAACTCAATTTCCTTTATATTGTATAATTGCATAGCACAAATGTGAGTTCTATGTACTGTAGTGCTACCATTTACCGGGTAATGATAATAATGTCTTTCATTGACTTGAATGTGCCCTGGCGGCTGATAGTATGTCATGCTCACTAAAATGTCTCGCTAACGGTGGCGTGTGTGTTGGATCATTTAGCTCCCTTCAAAATGGTTGAGCTGAATGGTGCTGATCTATGCGTCATGTTCGTGAACGGGCGCCGTCAGTTGGGACTGGTCATCACTTGGCTGCCTCGGCTTATTTTTAATTATTTTACTTTTGGATTATTGTTTTGTTAAGTACTATTTGCTGTAGGTACTCTGGACACTTTAACGCGTACGTATATTTTTTTTTTTACATCGTTCTCACATATAATTATAAATTCAACACTAATGATGTAACTAATATTTTTGTAAAATATAATTTAAAAGAGTGTCCATGGGGTTTCTTGCCCGTTCTTCTCCATAGGTACCTACGCTTTGGAATGGGCAACTAGCTTCATATTTGCTGACTGACCGATTGACAATTCAAAAGTGCCTGTAAATGGTTTAATTGCAATAAATGCTTTGAGTTTGAGTTTGAGTCTCACCGTGTCATGCCACGTTCATGCAAAAAAAAACTACGTCCACACTTACTATACTGTGTCTTGTCAGCGTGTCACCAACGCGTGTCGTCATATTGTGTAGACGCTCAATATTTCCTACGATCTTCGTATCCAGTTTCAACTCATGATAATAAAACATCTACGAACGCCGTATCCGTGCGATGATCGCAGAGGAGCGTGTCCGTGCAATGATCTCAAATAAAAGTGCACGTCCAAACTTGTCTAGATCGTGTATCGGCATTGCTTGTCCCCTTTGATCATCGGGGAAAAACCGCCTCGAAATGGATCGCGGTGTGTCATGTATCAAATGACTTAAACGTATCGTGACACAGTATCAAAATGTGACCATAGGTACTACGATCATTCTGCCAATCATGACACACTTATCCGATACGACATGTGTATCAGATACGCGGTTACATACGGATCGGGTTGTATCAAGCTACGGCGTGTAATATGTTCGCGTATCATTTTGCGTCCACACTAACGAAAATGAAACACGTCGATACTACGCGTCGGAGATCTGACACACTATGGACACTAAAATGATACAAGTGTGGACCCAGCATAACGGGCGCCTTGTCGCCGACGCCACGTTGCGCGTGGTCGGGTGTCGACGGAGCGGGCGCATTACACCCATTGGTAATTTAGGGACTGTTGGTGGAAGGTGGGAGCGACGATACTTTAGAGATATGCTTATGATGACAATGTCTTCGTAGACATTTTAAATAGGTACTGATGAACTCTTTAAGATTTCACCTTTACTTTTTGGTACATGATTTGTCAGAAACCATGCTAGTTTATGATTGTTATTTATTTTTTATGAAGTAACGAAAAAGTTAATTAGGCAATTTACATATCAGCAACGGGAAATTATTGAATAAAGAAAATCTTTGCTTTAAAACTTTTTTTTTTAAGAACTGTGATGTCAAAATCGTGACCAAGACGTCTTCATAAACTTCACTCGCTCATCGCTTAAGCCTCGTCCACACGGTAGGCATCGTTATGGAAATCGCTCGGTCGTCACGACCGAATTAAATTCCGGCTGAGTTACAAACTACTGCTTGTTAGAATAAATTAACTCTTCCATTACGAGCCGTGTTGAGCTAAACGTTGCTAACGGCTCGGCTTTGTTTATCTGAGGATCCACAGTGGATCGTGGAGACACCTAGCTTCACTTCACTTGTTTGTGATTGAGATGGGTAATCTGTGAGATTTCCTTTGATTATAATGCTCATGTAATTACTTTGGGAGATAAGGTTATTTGTAACTTGATTACTTACCGAAGGATAAGAACCGTTACATGAACATAAATAGGTAACTACTTGGTAGACAAATAGGATCTGTATCATATGAGTAAGTTTCGAAACGTGTCATTCAGTAAATTGGGTATTGATCAGCAGGTACTCCTTCCTTTCCTTAGCTAGACAATTACAGGCTGAAATGATACTTAATTTATCTTCGTTGTTCATAGATATGTACGAAAGAAGGCTTACTTCAACGTAGGTAGGCATACAATACAACGTCAACTGAAAGCTTTGAAAAAGAAAAATATCGCCAGCTAGTTGCTCTTTGAGTCTAGCAACTGGGTGGGGTCGATCAATGAAACATATTTACGCGTATTTTTCTGCATAAAATCAGAAAGGACACTTTTTCCACTGAGCTACTTCCTTTATAAAACTATTAATAGCCTCAGGAGGTCTGATATGACAATTTAATTTAAAAGGTGGTCGTGAGGCGATTTTCCTTAATTATTAAAGAAATTTAAAGCTTAAAACTTGCTTTCGTGTGTTCATTCAGACTGCCTTAGTTACGTCATCAAAACCACACAATCTCGTCTTTGATGAACTTTTACTTTGTAGCTATTACAACTGTGAGCTTTCAGTGGTCCTTCCAGCCCCATTTACTTGTCTCCCACACATAGCTGGACATGCTCGCCTGTCATTATGACGTCACAGGCGCTGCGTAGCGCCCGAACACTGCATTTAATAACATCCCATGGCCCCCTTCTATGCTTGCGATTCATTAAAACTCATAAAAGATGACGTAATAAAGTGACATGTTTGTGTAGAATGCTTTGGTTTTATTTATATTATGGTTGTGCAGTTATGCTTCTTATATGACTCATGTTTACATCATGTGAAATGAGAAAATTGATTTTTCTTGTGAAAATCATAATGGATTTTTCTCTCAAACTCAAAGCATTTATTTCAATTAAACCATTTACAGGCACTTTTGAATTGTCAAGAAGTCGGTCAGTCAGAAAATATGAAGCTAGTTGCCCATTCCAAAGCGTATTTACCTATGGAGAAGAACGGGCAAGAAACTCCATGGACACTCTTTATTACCCGGTAAATGGTAGCTCTATAGTACATAGAACTCACATTCAATCTCACACTCTTTTCAATGTAAGGAAAAGGAATATTTTGGATTACCAATCCAACAAAACCACACATGCTTAATTAGTGTGTTATGCCGAGATCCTGTGGAGGAATACCGGTAGATTTTATGTTGAGTTTTAAAAACAAAAGTTACTTTTTGATAAGTAAAACTTGCGAGGAAAGTGGTCAAGCTTCCAAATTGTTTAAATGATAATGGCTCAAGAGTTTAGATGTGACGTCATATTAAATCGTTTAGAAGTTATAAAGTAAGGACATTCAATTAAGAAACAAACTTAGTTACGATGTTCTTTTGTTTGTAATTCCGCCGCTAATTTAGGAACGGAAGGAATAGATGCAATAGGGAAGCAATTCTTGGGCATAAATTCAACGATAAATACGCCTAGTGACCGTTCATTCTGACGGAGACAAAGAATTAGATTATAATAATGTTTTATTTATTTTTTTAAACCTATAGGTATGCTTGTTATAGGTTTTGTATCAGTATGCGTGTTTGTAAACAATTAAAGAATAATAAATATTTTGGTCGCCAAATGAGTTTTTAATAAGAACGCCTACAAAACTTCTCGAGCAAAAAATAGAATGTTAGCCACCCGACAGTGAGATAGTGATAGTTTTAAATATTGTTTTTAAATATCCTCTAAAATCTGAGACACAAAACTTTTGCACCGGGCCTGGGTTATTTTTGGGCCATCGCCTTTCTTCTCATTTAGTTGAACAACATTTTACCTTTTTATAACATGTTTTTCTGTACTTCAATTAATCTCAAGTTTCCAATCTGACTCACCGTCGATAGCCGTCCTTCTTGTATAATCGTGTTAGTCTTCAGCAATTACTTTGGGTGCAGCTTCCACTCTAACTAAATTAATATCAGTTTACACTGGACCGCAGCCACCTGACCTCAGCAACCCAGCTTTCGACACTTACCTATTACAAATTAAAATGTATTAAATTAAAATTTATTGCCTGCCCCGTTTGTCTCGTGGTCGCAAGCACGACTGCTGAGCGTGGGGTACTGGGGATTTGATTCCCGGGTCGGGCAAAGTGTTATTGAGTTTTACCATTAGGAATTTCTTAGTAACAGCCCGGAGTTTGGAAGTTGGCGGTGAAAGCACGCTAAGCCATTGGTCCTGCGCCTAATGTTTCCCCAGTGGTGTCGGATTGCCGTCCCATCGGACGTGAGAGTGAGGGAAGAGAGAGTGCACTTGTGTCTGCGCGCACACGCCTGCACTATAATATCTCCCTTATGACACTGATATATAAGGCTATATCTACGCAATAATTCTGCGTAAGAAATGGAAGACCATATAACTCACCGGGTGGAAGTGTATCAGTGAGTGAGAATCCTAAAGCTTGTGAAGAGTGCGGTCTGCGGTGATCCCTAATGGATCGGGTTTATTCGCCTGTCTTATCGGAAGGAACGGATTTCTTGGTGATGACACAAAGGAATATAATAAAATAAATAGTCCCCAGTACCACGTACTACGTAGGTACTCTGGCCGCGTTTAATGATCTTTTGGACTCTAATCCAACAAACGATCTGTGTGCGGACGAATGGGCGAAGATTTTGTCGTCATGTCAGAAGTACTGTGACAGGGATGTATGAAAGTGTTGTTAACTTTTTTTACTTGATGATTTTATATTTAATATTTTATGTGATTCTTTTGTGTGTGTCTTTTTTGTGTATATTTAATTTCTGTAATTGGATTTAAACCATTTTAATTTAATTTAATTAATCTATCTATACTTATAATAAATCTGTAGAAGTGAAAATTCTGTACATTGAAAATATCAGAAAAATTAATGGCAGAGGGTTTTACTAGACCGACATCGAACACAAAAATGTGACTATAAAAATTTTTGTCTGTCTGTTTGTCTGTTTGTTCAGGCATCACGCAAAAACTACCGGTTCAATTACGATGAAACTTAGTATAATTATTCTTTAATATCCTGGGCACCCGATTCGAAAAACTGAAGTGTTAATAATTTGTTGAAATGGAACGAAAAGTTAAAAAATATTAGCAACAAATAATAGTGAATGTATAAATATAAATAAGGCATGCTAATAATACTTTTACTGCAATAACATTTATTTAATGTACTAAGTTATAATGAATTACGAACTATGAATGCAATGTAATTGATTCTTTTTAAGGAAATAAAAAAAGGCTATAATAATAATAATCCTGGGCACCAACAAATTTCACGCGGATGAAGTCGCGGGCAGAAGCTAGTAAATAATATAATTATATAAATAATAATTATACACTTCTCTCATACTTTGTCGTTATAATCACAAACTGTTATACGTACTTAAAGCATTAATTAGCATGTCTGTCACATTGTTTTAGCAAATGGTTTGAATGACAAACAGCATAGAAGCCGCGACTCTGGTAACATTCGGTGTCGGCCGCTGAAATTTTACAAAATATTTTTTTATGTTTCCATGTCCTTGTTCTTTGGAGAGGTGCGAACGGTGAACTTGCTTCCGAACTTTTTCATTACGAGTGAAACAATGGCGGGCGTGTTGCGGGGATGTATTGTTTGCCACGTCGCGTCGTCGCTTCGTGACCGCGGGGCGAAGAATTGATGGATGCAGAAGTTCTACTTTTGACTATAGCACATTCAATTGTTGCCCCCAAACATATTTGCTAAAAACAAATCAGTACTTGCGTATAAGATAGCATTTGGTATCGAACTGAAACAACGTGCTTCATGAACAAAGATTGATAAAGAAAGTTGTGGAAAACGTAAACAAATCATGTCGAACTACATATACCTAATACATATACCTAATACATATACCTAATACATATACCTAATACATATACCTAATACATATACCTAATCGTATAACTACATATACCTAATCGTATAACCTTCATACAAGTTTCACGGTTCAACAAAAAGCGCTCTAACGATATTGTAACAGTTTTTATTATTCATCGTAAACAGCGGAACTTCTGTTGTTACTCCATAATTCAGCTGGCACGTACAATGTCGGGGAATTAGGATTGTATGCTGTGCTCTAATCTGTAGACTTGTAGGATTTCAGCGCGGGATGCAAAGCCGAGCGAAATATTAGGTTTGACTTTCAACGTCCTACATCTTCTGACATGCGACAATACAATTAATTAAAAGCTTTTATAATAATTAACGTTTTTTCAGACTTTTTCGGTCTAACTATCTAAACTCAAATATTAATTACGTAGACTTAACCATACTTTAAAATATATTTATTTTGTACTAAAACCAGCAATTAGGAATGTAAGCTGTGAGGAACACTAACAAATAAACTTCGTCTCTCAGATTCATGCTGCGATCCGTAAATCCAATAAATTACATAAAGCTGCCTGAGCTGCAAGCACCTAGGCTGTGTGTCGGGGGTATGGCTATGGTTTGCGTACATTTTCGAGCCAGAAACATGATTCTAGATTAATAATGAATGGCCCTGGATTACGAACAGTTTGTTCTACTTATTGACTCAGCCTATCGCATGCTCTTTCAAGAAAGGGATAGTAAGTAGGTGCTCAATAAACACCACGAGAGTAAGTTTGTTTATGAGTGCAGAGTCAACCGTTCGCCGGTGGCTACCGGCGCAAATAACTTGGGTTGGTGATGTGAATAAACTGCATTCCAACTTTGCAGAGCCATCTGATTACGATGATATTTTTTTATTCCTACACTAATAGAATTAGCTGCCTATACATACAAAATTATGAAGCCCCTCTATTATGAGGCCTACGTTTTTTCGGTGTTAATAAGTACTACAGATAACATTTTATATGAGGCCAAGTCGTGGCCTAGTTAGTGCATTCTTTAATACAGCGAACTCTTTCTAAAAATGTGCGAAGGAATGTATCTCGATACATTAATTAATTAACACTAGCTCCAGTAGGTACGTAATTAGGTTAACAGGGGAGCGGATCAGCAGCGCGCTGTTATCAGCCGTTATCAGTAGCAAATAGAGCAGCAACTTGTTACTGAGACTACAGCGAGTGCTCTGTTTACTAAGATACAATATTAGCTAATAGTGAACCTTATGCTAGTATAGTAATATAAGATAGTTACCTCATTTCTAGTGATAATTCTTCTTAATGAATGGTAAAGTTGTAGACTAGGTACATTTTTAATAAAATTTTATCATCATTTAATAAATGTATCTACGGATCATACTAATAATCCTCTTCATAATCCGCCATTTTGTGAGCTCAAAGTATTATGTAATGAGAGACAGTAGGTACCTACATTAAAATTGATTTTAGAGAACCGACTAAAAGCATAGCATCAGCTACCAAGTTATTCTGCATTATAAATTATTTTGCTCTAAAATCGCGAATTTCGAGCTTTTAATGGACGCTAACATTAATATTGTATTCAAGATTATCTTACACGAATAGCAAGTATATTTCTGCCTGTTACTAAACACACACACGACTGCACATACATTTATTAACATTACGTCATCAGAGAGACACAATAACTTCGTTTGTACATTTCCTAAGAACATCGGTAATGGCACGCTGGTACCTCAATTAATAATAAAAGACATTAGCCTGTTGTTCTGCCTGCCCCCTCATGAGATTTGTGTCGATACGGAAGTAAACCACATTTCGGATGAGGGAACGTTAATGTGTTGCGTATCTGTGGCGGCGGAATGTAAGGATAAGATGGCAGTAGGCTAAGTTAGTGTCTTCGTTAGAATATCGACGTATTCATACCCACAAGAGTAGTCACAAGCCCCGCGCATCGTGTAGGGACCGCCATTTAAATATTAGGGTTTTTTACATTCTGGCTGGAGAGGTGATTTGAGTTTGTTACTTACTGGTTAGTAGGGTCGTGAATGACATGCCCTATTCTACGGTTTGATACAATCAAAGAGACGAGAGTAAGTTAAATGACTAACGGTTGGTACTTAAATCAAGGCGATTTGCGCACAGTACCCACTGCAGACCAACCCAATCATTCTGGAATGGGTAGTGTGTGCAAATCGTTAAGTTGAGTGATTTTTGTTTAGAACTCGACCTGTCAACCTGTCATTCTTATGTGAAAATAAACACTTTCATGAAAGGATTGTTTTTTTGGGAAAATAGGCTCCGGCAGTTAACTTGCCGTATTTTTGACCAAAAAAAAACACAAAAATGTAGTAATGTAACATCCAATTCAATCTCTATGACGTGAGTTTATGACAGCTGATCAGTCAGTATGTTTGGACGTTAGGACGAGACCCGCCATTCTCACAGATAGCTTCCTATTGATTTGACATAAAACGCGGCTGCGAATATGTGCCGTTCTCTCTCAGAATGGGGAACGTTTGAACGTTTGAATGAACAAAGTGATGAGAAATCTTAAAATCAATACATCAGAATTTTTAGTTTCATTATCATTGTGTATTAAACACGTATTTTTTTATATATTTCAGTGTTTATCCGATTGGCATTCAGTACTATAAGTCGCAAGCTAGCTCTCCGTATTAAATTATGTTATTTCACGATGTAGGTACGAAATAATTATCTGTTTTCAATAGAGAAGCTGTTTGTCAGTGAATGTAGACCAACTATCATCAGATCCGTCCGCTTTTGACCTATTGTTAAAATCTTCCAGTATCTTGTAGTATACGCCTCAACACCACTCAACGGTCCCCACTCAGATCACTTCTCAATGATTCGGAACAATGGACTTGTTCGAACACCCCACACATTAGCCGGTACTAATGTACTGCTGTTACGACAAACTTTAATCAACATAATCGCTCGTTCTCTTAATGATATAGCGCAGGATTACACTAATGTTATGGTTATTTGCTCTTGTTTTAGGATTTCGCCATTAACGTAATGGGTAATTAAAATGTAATTTTATTGTGTTATCCGATACGATATTGTAATAACAAATGGAAGCCGTCCTAAGTGGTATTGTATTGGTCAGAGGGGCAATTCTGGTAATTTTAAGAACGTTCACAGTCTGATCTCAGTCTCAATCTGTCAAAAATACCTCAAATTTCAGTACATTTTGACAAGTTTTTGACATTTGTTTGTCGCTGAGATGAGACTGCGACTAGATTTTGAACGTTTTAAATTACGAGAATTGGCCTTCAGGTGTATGAGCCGAACGTAGCGACCTCGTAGCGCTACGCCGCTACGCCGCTACGCATGTGTGCCTCTACGAATGTGCGTAGGCGTGTGCTACGAAGCTATTAAAAAGTAATACAATTACTATGAAATTGCACTCGTATGTTATTAAGCACTAGATTAATGACACAGTCCACGAAATATTACTTCACACACTTTTTTTTAACAAAGTGTCTTTTGTTAAAATACATTTCGCTCACCTAGTAATATATTGGCACACTTCACTAATCCACAATAGGTATCAAGTCTGTTATCAACCAACCAAGAACCACAACATTATATTTAAGTAAGTTAACTGCATCTGCCTACCTTATAATTGATTTATTTAGATTTCTGTGGGTATAATCATAAAGTTTTACGAACTATGTGAACAAAACGATCATGACACGGAACTATATTAAATAGCGTGTTTATTCGAATAATTACTCATCAAAAGAAGGTCGTAAGTCAAACTAAACGTCAAGCTATTTCTTTGTGACTTTGCTTATGGACTTTTGGTGCCTACTGTACAAACTTCTAATACTAAATAAACTACAAATTATTAAAGAAAAAATATAATAATCTAATCTAACTAAAAATAATATTAAAAAATTTAAATATTCCGTCGAAATATTACTCAGCATCGCTGTAGACTGGTAATGTACCCAAGAGACTAGAACCAGCATTGCATAAATATGTAAGTGGTCACGCCCTTTATACCTGGAGGCTTTTATTTAGGTAGTAATTTATTTTTTGATTTATACATACATTTTGAATTCTGATTTAGTATTTTTTTTAGCTTGAGTACGTATAGATTTTATAGTACCTATTTGTTGGTATATTGGCGTGGCTAGCTAACACATGGCAAATAATTTAATTGAATGTTCTGTGTCCTGTAATGTTATTTAGTCGAGTATTTTATAACTGAACAGACAGCTGTGCTGCTGGGGAGTTTGTTGCGCCACTTCTTCTCCCCAGCGAAAGCACTAGGAAGTGGTGAAGGGCGGGCGTTTTGGGGACTGTCTTTTGTAATTTTGACGTTCGAAAAGTGCTGATTCTCAGCCTAGTTTGAATAAATGACTTTTGATTTTGACTGGCGGCCAAGGTAAAAGCCGGGCCTTGGGTCACGGGAAGTCTCAACCAGCCGTTTAGAGATTTCATTTTTTCACAAGCAATGAGCTCTCGGACCCCACGGCCCGAGGGTCTCAACCCCGGTTTTCGCCGCTTGAGGTTTTCCGCAGCCGCAGCGGCAGCGCCAGCATAGCACGCCGAGCCAGGAAGATGGGATGGCGCAAGAGTATCGACGCACTTTGCGTCCCACACTAAAGGCCTACCCACCTTCCATGGAAATAAAGACATGCCGTCCGTTTTCTTGCCGTCGTGCCAAGCCATTGGGTTCTAAAACAGCTGGAACGCCTACGGTGACAAGAGCTCGTCGGATGATATTCGCGTGCCGCGCGCACTTCAGCTGCAAGACAGGCCGTGGTGTCCGAGGCTGTTAGCCACTGTGACAGCGATGGGGAGCAAGGAGCTTCTAGTCGCAGGGAAGCAGCGAGGCGGTAAGTAGTGTCGTCGAACAAAGTGCCTATGTTCGACGAATATAATATTATAATATTATATTTTTGTTTATTTGATTAATATCTTTTGCCAGCTGCTCAGTAACATCAATCATTCGAGTATTATTTCGTTTTTGTGTGATCGAAAGCTCAATACTGACTGGTCTGTGTGAACAACAAGAGGCAACCAGACTAACCAGAAGAACCGATTTTCCTCGAGGCCTTAGGCGATCCATTAAACTACTAATTCTTAGGAGATTTTATTAAAACGTTTCATCAACATATATTTTTTTTTTTTCTGAAAATCTTTTGAAGTTATAACGAACATGACTTTCAATGTTTTAATCTTTAAGATGAAGCGGAAAATTTATTAGTCTTCTTCTACATTACCAAAACCGACATCAAGCCATAAGCTAGACATTAATTAGTTCTTCAGAGTAAATAAAAGTTCTTATTTGAAAATGTTACATTAAAACTTTCAATATTAATGTTGTAGTAGGTACTCCGCAGGGCAAAGACCTTATCTCAAAGAGTATAAAAGATGTTGTGTCGCATAACATAAATCTTCTAAGTTTTATTATTTTTGTAATATTACAAAAAAAAAATGTATTCAACAAATACAAAACGATGTCACCGAAATACCTATTTTGTACCCGTAATTTTTGATTTTTTACCGTATTTTTATTTAATACCGTATTTTTATCGAACATCTCGGTCCCTCCAAAGCACAACAAACCAAGAACGTATTCACCGCGTCACGTCCGAGAGCGTCTATTGTAAAAGCTACTGTAAAGCCCATCAAAAACACAAGGCCAAGGTTTTAGCACAATTTGAAAATATTAGCGCAGACAATGAGGGAGGGACACTCGCCGACAGAAGTGTTTGCTCAGACGAAGAAGTACAGTCGCGGACTCAAGTGGCTCCAATAAAAACTCCGCTAATGTAAACGCTGTTGACACTTGTCGGTTAAAGTGACGCTCGCGTTTGTCAAAGTCAGGCACTTTGGATGATTTTTGTGGACTTTTTGTTTATTTTTTTTCTTTTTGAATTAGGTGATAGGGTATCATCTAACTTTGAAGATTTTTTTTCTTTTTTTATTTATTCTGGTATTGTAAGCTCTCTTTAAACATCATGGCAAAGTAAGAGTTGATGCTGTGATACATCTCACTGTAAAATTATACGTGTACCTATTGTATTAATACCACGTTTGATTAATATATTGCATAAGCAATAAGCATCAGTACTTTTGTTTCGAACCTTATATTTAATTTAACGATAAAAGTAACCTTTGCAAAGCGCTCGCGGTCCACTTTATAAGAGAAATAAAAATGCACGTTAATACGAGCAATGCTTGCAACACAATAATAATGCAACGAATAGAACCGACACGAATAATTACATTTATTCGTGTCGGTTCTAATACGTTGCTTGTCATAGCTGTTGCTGCGGCTCTGGCTACACGTGTCGAATGTATTGTTTGTAAGATATCGGTAACGAGTGGGTAAATACGCAGTAGTACTTATATGAGCTCTATTTCTCGTCTTGATATACCTACTAGTGACGTACATACAGCTTCACCGAGTAGGGATCCCAGCACAACTCGCGCAAGCTCCATCAAAGCTGCACAACAGTTTATTGTGTATTTTACAAAATTATCCACACTAATATTATAAATTCGAAAGTAACTCTGTCTGTCTGTCTGTCTGTCTGTATGTTACCTTTTCACGCCTAAACCACGGAACGGATTTCGATAAAATTTGGCAGAGAGGAAGGACATAGGATAGTTTTTATCGACATACCTCGCGGGCGAAGCCGCGGGCGGAAGCTAGTTTTTCAATAAGTAAGGTAGGTATATTGACAAGCGACGACACAGATGAACATTTAACGTTAGCATGTGTCTAGTTAGATCGGAGGTTTTAAGATCGCTTTACAATTACGAACAAATAAGTACTGCACTCACTGGAAATACAATATATTACGTTATGGCACTTATTTTGTGTTGATTAAAATTTTTACATGACACAGCTATCAACTACTTACTAGGTAGTCACAGATTATATAATAACATAGTCGGATGACAGCCATATCATACAACTTGTCTCTGGTAAAATATTTCCTGATTCCCTTTATCGCTGCTTTATCGTTTCAAAAGCCAAGACACACATCACTGCAAAGTGCGTACAAGGTGTGATGCACACAGAATCTAATGTGTTGTCTTTAGGTACCTGTAATATGTAGGTAGGTACCTACCACAAAATGCTCTAATTTGAAATGTCTGTTTGTTTGTTAAGTCTGTCTGTCCTGTACTTCGGTCTGTTTAGTCTAGCCCTGGATAATGGAGCAGTGATTGTGTTTTACAGACATGTATCACAGGAGGCGTTTGATTCTAAAAATATTGTGACACTATTGGCTTTTATCAATCATAATCTTTTGAAATCCCTAGATCTAGACTCTTTGAAAATATCCTGAAGGCATAAACGCTTTCAAAGGGTTAAAGGGCCAGTATAAACTAGGAAAACTACGAACATATTTTGGCAAAAGTAAGCTTGTATTTTTTTATCCTTGTAGGCTTGCCTTTAGCCACTTAGGCCCTTTGTATACGCCAATAAGCTTCCTTAACAAAGACATTAAATTATTTACAAATCTTAGATCTCTTTGTTCCTTAGTGATCCATCAACACTGACGACCATGCCTACACACGGCGAATAAACCATAGTTTTGACAACAGCAAAAACGTGTGTGTACAAAGGGCCTTACTCACCTTACGTGCAATGATACTTGCAAGTTTAGAAGCAACCTCCGTTGTTTTATCCAATAACGGTCGCAAGTAAGTGGTATGACGTTATGATTATATTAATCGGAAGTTTTCCTAGAAAACTTCTATTTTAGACGCGACTTTAATAACTAATTAATCATTCGCGACTATAATACCCGCGGGCGCGTGAAGCTGAAAGATTGAAAATGAAAAACAGACTTCTTTGAAGTATGCTCTCCAAAGAGTCCATTAATTAAAAATTAATTTTTTATAAGCGAAATATTAACGAAAATATTTTCCTCAGAATTCCCTTAAGTAATTTTGCAGGTTCTAACAAATTAATTTCAGGCACTGCTTGATTTGATTTAACTTTATTTCCTAGAATAAAATGTACATACCCACTCACACGCCCGGGTTTTTCCGTGACGTCGTTTGAATTGTCCTGAACACATTTTTTCTTCGCGCCGGGGGTGGTCTCGCCACTTATACACGACTCCTACACAAAAAAAATCTATGGAAGCGATGCTTACTGTTTATTGTTTTCTAAAGTGGGCTAATTAGGCTTCATTTTAATGCTTGTTTCGTAACTTTAAATGAATTTGATTTTTTTCAATAAATGATTATTTTTTATGATTGTTTACATTACGTAAATAAAAAACAAAACTGATTTTCATTCAAAATCTAAAGTGGTGCTGGTGACCCTATTTTTTATTTACCTAAAAATAGCCCCAGTAATACTGAATCCAATGACATATAATACATACCATTGTTGTTCCAAAGTTTATCGGTTTTATGTACGCCACTGAAGTGGTCTCGGGCGTGTGAGTGGTTATAAAGGTATCTCAGACAATTTTGTCTATAATCTATCGTTATATATTTTTCAAGCTTTTTATGCTATAGGTATATAAACTTGCTTTGTTAGTTAGTTACTATGAATTGGTCAAATCTTGCTGAATTAAAACCACTTAATCTTATCCTACGGAGTTGTTTTTTTTTTCAATTGTTTAACGATAAGTATCTACTTCGTTATGTATATTTATGTCCTTTGGCGAGCTCGATTGCATATAAAGGTGTGTTTCTCTGTACGATCTCTGTTCTTCATTGAGGCTTATTGAATTACATCGAGCGAATGATTGACTAAACTAAGTCTGTGAAAGTTAAATTACGAAGAAGATTGAATTAGTTTGATCTGCACAAAAGATTTGGAGCTTGTATTTTAGTTATTGAGTTCAATTTAAATAAGAATTTAATATAGCAAGCTTAATTAAATATTAACACCAATTTATGTGTTTCCAACCAACTATTCAATTTAAATCTAATCAATCAATCAGTTTTAAAATAAATCTCGGCACAAATACAATATTTTCAACCGTTTTCAAATAGAATCACAATAATCCCCAAATCACCTAACTTATTCCATACCTAGGCCACCTGATTAAACCGTCACTTGGTCGTCATGGCAACCTCCACGGTTGCCACAGGCCACGAGAAGGCGAAACACGGCGACCAACTTTTAATTGGCTTAATACTTCACACGCCACCGGCTTTTACCTATCACGACACGTTTCAATTTGCTCGGTTTTCATACCCTACCGACATTTTTTTAGAAAGATTGCATTGCTGGACGTTCATACATAAGTCATCTTTTTGATCAAGAACATAAGGTTCAATGTGGCAATCGCAACATGGCGACAACATCATTGCTACAAACTAGTATTGAAGCGAGATTTCTGCCACACGTTATTCTGACGACATCCATTTGTTTTATTATAGTTTTGGTCCTGAGATAAAGAAAATCTGCGTGATATTATATGTGTGTCTCACATAGCAGGCAATAACTACTTATATGAAAAAGCCAATATCACTTAATATTAACAATACTCAGATTGCCGGATTGCTTTCTCGTCTTGACTCAAACACGATTATCCAAAACTAAGACCTAAGTTAATACCTCTCGAGTCTGTAGGGAGAGGAGGGACCCAAAGAATTTTTAATTAAACATGAATAAGCCTCTTTAACCGCGGAAGTTTTAATCTCGCGATTCCACTTTAATAAACTGAAGATTGGCCACCGTATTTTGCACCAACAGTACTGTAAATACATTGGATTTAAATAACGTATTGAGACAGAATTAATAGAGAGTAGAATAGTCGTTTGTGTAGAGTTTTGTTTATAAATATTTAGGTAGCTTGTGGGATTGACTGGAGGTTACCCAAACTTAACAAAGCATAGCAAGCAAACTCCTCATAATTTGTTACTATGGCAACCATTATGATCAGGGCAAAGCCAATACCCGACTTGATACAAAGCACCATCCCTTTAAATTGGGATTTAAAGGAAGACAAATCAAAGATTCAATCCATCCAGTATGTTCGTTCATTCAAAGTAATTCACACATGGTAACCCTCCAATGCCCCAATTCATCCTCAGCTTCCTGCTCCCTGACGTCACGTGCCAAGGTATAGGTACATCGAACGGGTAACAATGTGAAGCAACTTTCTTCAAAGGGTCTATTTTCGGAGCTTAATATATTCATCAATATTTATCAGTACCTACAGTTTACCGATGGCGTGTTTGTGGCTTTGTTGGATTTAAAACAAGTATAGGTTCTGCGAACAACCGCAATGGAAGGTTTTTTACTGAGAAAAACTTCATTAGGTATCGCTGAAGTTATATAATTCATGTAGGTCGATGTACTTCGCGAGCTATCGATGGAGGTACGGTACGGGGGTTTGTAATTAATGCGCTACACATTATTGAACTAGAAAAAATACGAGATTCTGCAAATCTTTTTGAAAACTTCCTGTCAACAGACATCTCGTCTCGATCCTAATATTAGGTCCTTACATATGAAATTAGCGTTTTGTCGTACTGGCCACTTTATTCTGAAATATCTCCTCTTTGGTTAAGAATTTCAAATTCAAATTTATAAATTCATTTAGCTGATACATTTGAGTTTTGAAGACAGTCATTCATTCGTTTTTTCCTCATTATTCTTTTCTTTGGCGTCGCTTATTACCGCACAATGGAAAACATGAAATATCGGTATATTTACGAGTACGAGTTCTACCGTGGCACCAGTGCTGTAGAAACAGCTCGAAGGATTAATGATGTGTACGGCGCTGGTGTCGCAAAAGAAAGCACGGTACGTATTTGGTTTCAACGTTTTCGTTCTGGAAATTTCGACCTTCAGAACCAACCCCGTGGACGGCCGGAGACCAAAGTGGAAAATGAAGAATTAAAGGCTATTGTGGAAGCGGATCCATCACAAAGCACTTCAGAGATAGCTGCAGGCTTCGGGGTAAGTGATAAAACTGTATTAATCCACTTGAAGCAAATCGGTAAAGTAAAAAAGCTTGAACGATGGGTACCTCATGAATTGAGTGAATCGAACTTGCAAACGCGCGTCAACTGCTGTGTTACTTTGCTCAACCGACACAATAATGAAGGGATTTTAAATCGAATCATTACTTGTGATGAAAAGTGGATACTGTAAGATAATCGGAAGCGCTCGTCGCAATGGCTGAACCCTGGAGAACCAGCCAAATCCTGCCCTAAACGAAAATTGACTCATAAAAAGTTACTTGTGAGTGTTTGGTGGACTAGCGCCGGTGTCGTTCACTACAGCTTTCTAAAATCTGGCCAAACGATTACGGCAGATATCTATTGTCAGCAACTGCAAACCATGAAGGAAGAACTAGCTGCTAGACAACCGAGATTGGTCAATAGCTCTAGGCCACTGCTGCTTCACGACAACGCAAGACCACACACTGCACAACAAACAACCACTAAGTTAGATGAGCTACAATTGGAATGTCTGCGACATCCACCGTACTCCCTGGACCTTGCTCCAACAGATTACATTTTTTCCGGAATTGGGACAACTTCTTACAAGGAAAAAAATTCAACTCCGATGCGGCAGTCCAAATCGCCTTCAAAGAGTTCATTGATTCTCGCCCCCATGCTTTTTTTAGTAAAGGGATCTATGAACTACCTATGAGATGGCAAAAGTGCATAGATAACAACGGTGCATACTTTGATTAATTAAATATATTTAACAGAAAAAAAAAGACTATATTCTCCCGTACAAAACGCCAATTTCATATATAAGGACCTAATATTTGTCCCACAATGTATTGCTATGTACTTACCTGTCACGTGTGTAGGCGTTATCTAAAACGTGACACTTTCCAGTGAACGCCCTCTGTCACACTTGCCTACTCTGTGTCATTAATTACGTAGGATATACTAACTATTTACAGCACCCGAGCGAACACATTATCACACATCGGGCATTGGAAAGAAAATTCATCACTCTTTTATTCACGCATCAACGCATGCCTACAAGAGTGATGAATATAAATATATTGATGGATGGAGAGCGACGGGAATGACATGAAAGAGAAGGGTACGAATGATGACGTGACGGTTGATAGGAGAGAATGGAGAGAGAAAACGAGTTGTGCCGACCAAGTAACAAAGGACAAGGGCAGGAAGATGGTGAAGGACATTAAAAAGAAACTGTCACACAGGCAGGCATGCGGTGACAGAGAATGCTCTATAACAATGCTGGGGAGTTCGTTGCGTACTCCGTGGTTGCGCTAATTCATTCCAGCTAAAAGACTAGGAAGTGGTGAATGGCTGGCGTTTTGGGGGACCGTCTTATGTAATTATTGAAATTCTACGTTCTAAAAGTGTTGATTCTCAGCCTAATTTGAATAAAACTTTGATTTTGAATTGACTTTTTAATATAAATAAAGATACCTAGTAGTAACGTGCTGATGTCAACCAGTTTGTGAAGACTAATGGACTGACTGCCTCTAAACGATTAGGAGTATCGACATTTTCAAAGGCTTAACGTCTCATTTAGCTCGCTAACTAATGACGAAACAGTAGAGTTCTTTTATTGTGTTTTGTATTGTTTCTTATTTTGTTGAGGATCAGCAAGAAATATTGACCCCGATGTATTTGTTCTAACTGATCCATATAAACTTATTTACTAACTAACCCAGACAATTACAGTAAGTACTTGTATCTATTTACTGGCCAAAAGTCGAGATATAGCCAGTCTGGACATAAAATTATATTATTCTATTATGTTCTATGTCGGTGCTCATTGAGGGTATTCAATTATTTATATGATGCCCTCTTTCAGTTAGGTATAAGATATGTTATTTTACCACAGCTAGTCTTCATTCCGACCCACTTATTTACAATGTCACTACAAAATATATTTATTGTAGGATCGCAACCATAAAATTATTTGCTGTCCGAATGAATGCTGACTATTTGATGCATGTTTTTTATAGATCCAATTTTTTGTAGAAGGCATGTTTTATTTATTTCTGTACTGAAGTAAATTAAATACATTTGACATTTTCAGAAAAATAAATGGTTAGTACAAAATAAAAACTATCTCTGTTATTTTTTTTATCATAATGAAATAACAAAAAGCGTGCATCAAATGATATTTATTTATTTGCAAAATATACACACAGGTTCAGTCTATAATTAGGCTAAAACTTAAGATTTATTCCGGTCTGATAAGTACATGACTCTGTTAGGGCGCAGCAAATATTATTACAATTAACTCATAGCTAGGTTATAATTAAAGTTAACATTGTGTTGGATAGGTACCCAGTAGATAGTATCACAACATTCATTACTGTTATACTTATTCTCTTTCTAACAATTTATCACAGCGCAAATACAGTAACCTTATAGGCAACTACAGCTTTGAGCCGTTTGGGGTCGAAACGCTCGGGTCATGGGGCCCGAGTGCGCGTCTCCTTTTTAAGGAAATTTCTCGCCGGTTAGTCGACTCTCCACGTGACCAGAGGGCTGGCTCGTTCTTTGGTCAAAGAATTAGCATTGCCATTCAACGTGGCAATGCTGCCAGTCTTCTTGGCACGTTTCCGGATGACAGCGATGCGGACGAGTACTTCGACGCCTAGGTGTCTTTCGTTTTTGTATTTATTTATATAATAAGTTAGTTAATATATATATATATATATTAAATCGGTGATTCAAATTAAAGATTAACTTACAGAAATAAAATCTACATAAGGATCGATGAAAAAAAAAATCATTTAATTATAACAGTATTAACGTCCGACAAAAGAAATAAAAATCAAATAAAAATCTTTTACTCATACAGCCGCGTGACGCCGGTGCCGCGGGCTATGCGGGCTAGTACTCACGACATGATATTTGGTGTAATTATGAATGAACGTCCAGAAAGACGATCCCGGGCCCCGCGGGACTCGAGACGCAGAATGAAAATGAACCTCGGGGGATGTTCGTGTACACAACGCCGAAACATGCCTCAAATATTACGCTGTCAAGGTCTCGCATAGTCGGTACGTAGCTCGTAGGACGAACCGACATGCAATAAGAATATACAGAGAGATCACTAAGATCGACATGCAATAAGAACATACAGAGAAATCACTAAAATACACACATAACTAACTCAGAAATCACTTTTATAAAACTTACTTCTCTGTAGGTACCTTAAATGATTGCGTTTCAAAACGTCTGATTACTAGATCATTTCTGATTGATTTAATTGTTCCCTGTATTGCCTAGACTCATGACGTTAATGCTAGATTGACTGTAGAGTTTAGGCTGTGCCTACCTTCTAACTATTTTGTGAAACATACTCTTCTTTATTATGAAACAATAGACCTTGAATATATTCGTATTTACTCGGACGTGTTCGCCCTCCCCCCCCCCACTGACATTTCAGTCCGTGTTCGTTCCACAATAATTATCAGTAAACTTTTCTGAAAATATCGAGGTTTTGACGTAGCTAAGCCAGATTTAAAATGTGTCAGTGTAATATGACCCTCCATTCATGATTTACAAATCCAGGGATAGTAAAGACACTAATAATTAGAGACCCGTATCCGTGTTGCCGGTTTTCAGCATGGTGTTTGAAAAGATAATGCTTAATCAATGCTCAATCATTTTAACACGAACAAAATCTTTCACGATCATCATTATGGTTTCACTAAAGGACGTTTTACGATCGACGCCGGTGTAACCTTATTAAAACACATTTTTTACGCGTGGGAAGAGGCTCAAGCTGCCACAGGAATCTTTTGTGACCTCTCCAAGGCATTTGATTGCGTCGATCACGAAACCTTGCTTTTGAAACTTGAGCATTACGGACTTGGAAAACTTGTGCTCAGTTTAGTTAGTTCTTATTTAAATAATAGACAACAGCAAGTTCAAATAAATGGTGTTAATTCACTTGGTACAACAGTAAAAATGGGTGTGCCACAAGGCTCGATAGTGGGTCTTTTTCTCTTTTTTGTGTATATTAATGATCTACTCCATTTATTAAAAAATCATCCACAAATGATGGTATTTGCTGATGACACTTCCTTCATTTTTAAGGTAAATAAACGTGCTATAAATTTTGACGACGTAAATAATGCCCTACTGCTGGTCCACAATTGGTTCACTGCTAATAATTTAGTATAAAATGAAAAAAAAAAAATTAAGTGCATAAGATTTTCTTTACCAAATGTCAAGGGTAGTGATTGTGAGATAATATTGAATCAAGAGAAACTAGAATTCGTCGATAAAACTGTTTTCTTTGGGATCACGCTCGACTCAAGGCTACAATGGAGTCCTCATTTAATATTTCTTGCAGGACGGCTAAGTTTAGCAGCATAAACTGTCAGAAAAATCCGTCAATTTACTGATGTAGTTACCGCGAGACTAGTCTATTTTAGTTGCTTTCATAGTATCATGTCTTACGGTATTTTACTTTGGGGACGGGCTGCAGACATCGATTATTTTTTATTCTGCAGAAAAGAGCCATCAGAGCCACATTAAATCTCCGCAGGCGCGATTCTCTAAGGGAACTGTTTAAGGATATTAACATCATGACGGTGCCTTGTCAATATATCTACGAAAACATCATGTATGTAAGGAAAAAATTACATCTTTTTAGTAACGAGGTGAAAGACATAATTATGGTACTAGAAATAGGGACCTATTAGTTCAACCAGGCTTCAGACTGGCTAAAGTAGACTCATCTTTTAAGGGGTGCTGTTTAAAATGTTATAATAAAATACCTCCCCACATTCTTCAAATGAATGAGACAAAATTCAAGTCTTGTATAAAACGCACACTATGCAGGCAGGCATATTATAATTTAGGGGATTACATCGCTGATAAAAATGCCTGGCTCGATGCTGGTCCTGCTCCACAGTCACAACTAATTGATTAACACTTGAAAATACTGTTGGAGCTGCTGAAGATTATAAGACTATCTTTGGATTGTATAAACTCAATTTCCTTTGTATTGTATAATTGCATAGCACAGACGTGAGCTCTATATACTATAGAGCTACAATTTACCCGGTAATAATATGTCTTTCATTGACTTGAATGTGCCTGCCCTGGCGGCGGATAGTATCTATATCATGCTTACGAAAATGTGTCGCTGATGGTGGCGTGTGTGTTGGATCATTTAGCTCCCTTCAAAATGATTGAGCTGAATGATGCTGATCTATGCGTCATGTTCGTGAACGGGCGCTGCCGTCAGTTGGGGCTGGTCAACACTTAGCTGCCTCAGCTTATTTTTAATTTATTTTATTTTTGATTATTCATTTGATTGGATGTTTCATATTTTCTGACTGACCGACTTCTTGACAGTTCAAAAGTGCCTGTAAATGGTTTAATTGAAATAAATGCTTTGAGTTTGAGTTTGATCATGTCTTATTTATAGGGCAAATGTCAAAAGTGATCATAGAGAGGTTTAAGGGTGTTATCGTTCACTGGGACATACCCATGTGAACGTTCGCGTTGCGGAGAAGTGAGGAAGGGACACTCCTTATGAACCTGACGTTTCGTGTTTCCTTAACGTGAGGCAAATGTGTTTTGGTATAGGTACACTCGCATGTCATCTGTGGTATTTCACGACCCCATTACACGAGACGTTGGCACATAATCATATACACTATTTACTAGGCACGCTTGTAAACCCCTTGACTGCTCTCGAATTCATCTTTCAGATTTATCTTACATACTTAATTACCTATTTAAGTAAACAATTAACAGATATATTTAATACTTAGGCAGTCAAAATATTTATTTTCTGTAGCTTCTAGACGGCCTTGATGCTAGCGACCACTTTCAGATGATGCTATTTTTCTTTAAGTTTCAAAGTTAGATTCTTGTAGAGTAATAGGATAGTTTCTTAAACAATACAGAACTAACTAACTAAGAGTTCTTGTGTTGTTGAGTGTGGGCGGTGAAGATAACTAACCGAAATACTTCCATTCATAACAGCAGCCACAAGGTTAATATTTTTATAACAAGCATCCATTCATACTCTCGGAATGTACTTATGATCTAAATTAATGATTCTAAAAGTAAAGTTTTAAGATTTGCGATCATTACGGAGGAGATTGTTAAAAATAATAACGTAATAAAAACTTTATTCGCCGCACTTGTGAAATTTTATGATCCATTAACTTTCCCTTCAACAATGTATTGTAATCCAACATTCCTAAATAATGATACGAAACAAATTTGAACTTTTGAAATATTTTAAGAGGCAATGATGTGTAGTTTAAAATTGTTTAACGTCTGACTTGAACTTTGGAAAAAAGCTGTCAAAAGTAAGCTATATCGATGAAAGTTTGTCATTGTACCCAAATTTTACCATTAAAATTAAAGATATTGCAGTTGCCGTTTTATCCATCTAAAAGCACATTTTATTATTTAGAATGCTAGTATTTAGTTAAAAACAAAACACAACTCAGATAAATATTGATACCGCAGCCTCCACTCGGCGCGAGGAGCCGGCCGCCATTTCAATGTCTTCTTCTGTTTTACGAGAAGACGAAACAATGCACGCACAATAAACACGCGCGTATCCGCTTACGCATATAACGTTTGATGACTGCCTAAACTCAGTAAGTGAATCATAAACTAAAGTACAGCAGGGGAATTAGAAGGTTTATACTTTATAGCACGCTCATGTTGTTTAAAGATCCTCCATCGCTCATTTTGAGTTCCACATGAGGCCAAACAGTCTGTGCTGTTGGAGCGCGTTCAGAGCAACTTTACGCGCCACTTGTACAGTATAAGGGGTGTACCCGTTTTACCTGATGATGTACCTCACTCTTTTTGTACTGGGTATTGTCGGGTACAATGAATTGAGGGTGCAACGGGAGTTTACACTTGTCGCGTATCTAGTTAAATTACTATGTGCAATCGAGCGTAGACAAAAGTGCTGCAGCGCTATGTGTGGAGGCGGCGGCGGCTCCTACCACTGCTGGCCATGCCAACAGCCAGGACCAACCTACTCGCCGAAATACCTGTGACTGGCAATTCGTACCATTAACGAACTTCATGGCAAAAATGTGTTCACGTGTCATTTGAGTGAATTCGCAAGTACACTGTTATTTATTTTGTTATAGTATGCCTATAGATCAGTGTAGTTCATATAGTTTGTGTTGAGTATTAGCTGCTGCCCGCGACTTCGTCCGCATGAAATCCTAACTAGTCCTAACTAAAAGAAAGAATGAAAATACATTTATTAGCACAGACTAAAAGACACACAATACACCAAATACATACATCAGATAAAAAATAAAATCAATAAAAGAAATTTGCAGGAGAGTGTGCCTCTCGGCTGCGCCAAATAGGCCCAGTTCAGCAAAAATGCCAGACAACTAGTGCCTGACGCTGGTTTTCAACTGGACCTGATGTGTGTGAGGTGACTAATATTATAAATGCGAAAGTAAGTTTGTTTGTTTGTTTGTTACCTTTTCACGTCTACACCACTGAACCGATCATCCTGAAATTTTGCATATACGTTGTCAGGTGTACATAACTAAACGGACATAGGGTACCTTTCATCCCGAAAAAAAGTACTGTTCTTGAGGAAAACAACAATACACGTGTATGTGTAATACATGATCGGTTCAGTGGTTTAGGCGTGAAAAGGTAACAAACTTACTTTCGCATTTATAAGATTAGTAAGGATAGTAAGGATTTACTTATTATTATTATTTATTTACATACATACGCCACCACTACAGCGTTCCAATTCGGTAGTGTGTAGTTAATTCACAGTTCATGGAAATATATAACATAAGATTTAATTTTTTTTTGTAGCGATCTATCCGAACTTTTTGTACGTTTATATTATCTATGTAATTATTATATTATCTATAACCGCAAATAATACGTTTTTCGTAGGTTACGTCACCCGCAGTGGAGTTTACTAAGGGGCGCTGCACACGGCTAAGATACTATAATATTTTCATTCATTCCCCCCCGCGGGCCCAAGCGCGTCAACACGTAAACCTAATGTGCTCGCTCATATTAATTCGCTGTCAGTAAATAAACGAGTCGTTATCCACAAAGTATATACTGTTGTGTACCCCAGTGCATGCACTACTCGGATCACTAAACCGTTTCTGACCTTATTAAGTGACTGCTAAGTGAAACAGTTTTTTAATTATACAAGTTGCAAAATTTTAACTTGTCATTGTGAAGTGTTTGAATCATCGCGTAACGAACTTTGCCGGCTAGCGTCACGTCACGGCCATCGTCCGTCCTTGTTACACATCGTTGCTTCAAGGACAAAAGTTGTGCTCGGCTGCCGGTCGGCGGGCGTTCGGCTGGTACCTAATCGGAGTGAATCGTAACCCGAAACACAGCCCGAAGACTTACGAAGGCGGCGTCATCTGTTCTTATGACAAGTAAATAATTATTATCTATTACTTACAACGTTTGATATTGCAAGATTTGTAATAATTAGTTCATTAAACTGAAGTAACAAAATGTTGCGGTCACCACCAGAGACTTTATCCTCGCCCTTACATAATTCGGAACCAGATCTATCAACAAGTTCTACTACTGAGCTCCAAGAAAATATTACTCAGAGGAAAAGAAAGAGAGGTGATGACGCCGAGTTGCATCGAATAGAAACGATGATGCTAGAATTTAAATCCATGTTTACCGACTTTGTTGCTAAACAAACCCAAAACAATAGCAAAATTGACTCACTATACTCAGCTCTCGAAGGTATAAGGTCTCAAAATACCTTAATAAGCAGTCAAAACGCTGATATTCGAAACCAAAATAATGAAATACAAAAATCCGTACAATTCTTATCAGATAAATACGATGATGCCATACTAGAAATAAATAATTTACAGGCAGAATGTAATTCCAACCGAAAAACTATAAAATCGCTTGAGATCAAAGTCGACTACCTGGAAAGAAACCTGAAAGCATCAACAATTGAAATTAGTAATATTCCATCTTCAAATTCAGAAACCCGAGAAACGCTAACTAGGTCATTGCAAGAACTTGGTAATATCGTCAATCAACCCATTCTTCCAATAGAAATAAAAAATATCTTTCGCGTGAAAAGTAAAAAAGAGACAGTAGGCACTGTCATTGTAGAATTTTCATCAATTCCCATAAAAGAACAATTCCTGCGGTCAACTAAAAAATACAATAGGAACAATTTGGAAAATCGCCTCAGTACCAACCACTTACATGCAACCGGACCTTCGAAACCTATTTACGTATCGGAAGCGCTTACTTCGGCAGCAAAACGCCTGCACTATCTTGCTCGGGAATTAGTAAAAAGCAGCGAGTATGAACAATGCTGGACCACAAACGGCAAAGTATATGTGCGTGAAAGGGAAGGGATGCCGAGTCGGCTAATAAAATGTGAGGAAGATCTGGCTAAACTTCGTATACAGAAATGACTATCAACCGTTCTAAAACTGTATGAAATATTGTTTATATTTTTCTTTAGCTACCTGTCAAGAAATAATTCAAATTGCTTACTAATATTAACTAATACTTACTTATACATTTACAAATATACTCCTATCTGCTTTAAAAATGTGTGTAACACACATACTATTTATGTACATCCTTACACACCACACACATTTACAATTAATTACGCTGACGCTCAATTTGCAGGAATAAATTTATTAATTACTCTTATACTATTACTATTTAGCTCTGACTCCCGATTTATAATATGTGACCTTTTCATTTTATTCTTGCTGGATTTAAATTATTACTACAGCACTGTTACTTATGCCACTATTCGTAATAATATGAAATCTCAACTAAAACGCAGTAAAACTGAAAAAATGCAAATATCGATTAACATAATATATCATTCGATAACATAATAAATAATATACAAAATATAGATTCTGTTTCTGTGTCGACCTCATCCACCTGTGACTTAGACAACTGTATGCCACATAACTTAAAACCTAATCAATCACTTAAAATTTTAAATCAAAATATTAGAAGCATAACAAAAAACATGGCCGGCTTACACACTATTATAGCTAGAACTAAGATCGAGTGGGACATAATAACGTTGACTGAATGCTGGCTTCCTACTGCCCACTACATCCCGGACCTCCAAGGTTACAATTCGTTCAAAACTCTTAATAATATGACACAAAATGAGGGTGTCGTTATTTACATAAACAAAAGCCTAGGAATTTCCGTTGAAGAACCTTCAATCGATGACGCAAACTGTCTTCTAGTAAAAATTGACTCGTCTACTATTTTACTAACAATTTATCGTCCTCCGGGTTATAGAGACATAGATAAATTTCTTAATTCACTTAATGTTATTCTGACAAACATAAAACACTATAAAAATATAATTATTTCCGGTGACTTAAACATTAACATTCACGATAGCTGTATCGACACATCCAAATATAGTTATCTAAATTTATTAGCCTCACATGGTCTACTGCCTGCTCATACCCTATCCACGCGCTTACTAGCCTGCCTAGACCACTTTATCCTAAAAACTAACCTACCTGCTTTTACTTTTGTGGCCCATTCTGCATTAACTGACCATGATACAGTTTTACTATTCCTGAATAAGAAAAATACAAAACTAAATACAAAAAGAACAGTTATCCGAATCAATTACGATCAACTAAACCTAGACCTTAAACAACTTAGTTTTGAGCAGGTTTATCATTCCCAGGATCCTCATGCAGCAGCTGAGCTAATGACCAGCCTTATTAGAGATGTACTTGAGTTAAATTCAAAAAAAGTTAAAATACCTAATAGGAAAAAGATTATTAAGACATGGCTCACTCCAGGTCTTCTTCGATGTATCCGGCACAGAGACAGTCTTCATAAAAAATTAAAAAAGTCGCCTGAAAATGAAATTCTTAAAACCTCTTTTACACGATATAGGAACTATTGTAACAAATTATTGAGAAATACTAAGGCTATATTTGAGAGAAAACAATTAAGTGACGCTGGTAATGATACAAAACATATCTGGTCAGCTATTAATACAATATCAAACAGAGTTAAAAATAAAGACAGCACAGCACATTTATTACAAACGACAGCAACCCCGTTGCAATCAGTTAACCTAGCTAATAAATTCTTTGCCAACGTCGGCAAAAATCTAGCTGATAAAATTAATAATCGGTCAACCAACAACGCAACCTGCACTTTGAAAAATGGAACCACGCAGTCTATGACATTATTACCTACGGATGAAAAAGAAGTTGCAGAACTAATTATGTCATTACGTAACGACTGTACTATGGGATGGGACAGAATCTCAAATAGTCTTCTAAAAAAACATTTAGCCATATTCGTGCCGCCACTGACATATATTTGTAATCTTGCTCTCACAACCGGTCAATTTCCAAAAGTCTTTAAGAAATCGCTCATACATCCCATATTCAAAAGTGGAGACAGAAACCGTGTCAACAACTACAGACCGATAGCTGTACTTCCTGCCCTATCTAAAATACTGGAGCGGATCATGAATAAAAGGCTCGTGGACTACTTGGAAAAGTTTAACTTGTTATCGCCTTCTCAATATGGTTTTCGTGCTGGTAAGTCCACATCTGATGCTGTTCATGATCTCGTAGACTATGTGGTAACAAACATGGATGGGGGACGGAAAGTCCTGGGTGTGTTTTTGGACCTAGCTAAAGCCTTTGACACGGTTTCTGTGCCCATCCTTATACAGAAGATGGAAAGAATGGGAATTAGAGGTATTCAACTCAGGCTCTTCGAAGACTATCTGAGTGATCGTACCCAGTGCGTAAAGATTGATGACATCATCAGCGAGGAGTGCGCTGTCACTTGCGGTGTTCCGCAAGGCAGCGTGCTTGGCCCCAGTCTCTTTCTCATATATATTAACGACCTGGGTGGGCTCACTGTTCCTATGGGCAAAATTATAACCTTTGCTGACGATACGGCCCTTCTTTTTTCTGCTAAATCATGGCATGAGGTGTATTCGTATGCACAGACAGGTTTCAACATTGTAACGGAGTGGCTTCATAATAATGTCCTCACATTAAATGAGGACAAAACCAAATACATAACATTTTCCTTAAGGAATATCACTCAGCCTGTTCCAATGGCATCGTCGTATTCCTTAGTAGCTCACTTCTGTCCAAACCCAAACATCAACACGTGTACTTGTTCACGTATTCAGAAAGTAAACAGTATAAAGTACTTAGGCGTTGTACTAGATAAGAACTTAAGATTCCAGGAGCACATTAACACCCTTAGTAACCGTCTGCGTAAATTAATATACGTATTTAAAACTCTAAGATATGTTGCAGACGAAAGACTGAGAAAAACAGTATATTTTGCTCTTGCTCAATCACTACTAACATACTGCATAACATCATGGGGTGGTGCCCCAAAATATACAATCTTGGAATTGGAAAGAACACAGAGAGCTATTTTGAAGGTGTCTTCTTTCCTACCTTTCCGTTACCCCACTGTACTCCTATACAAAGAAGCCAAAGTGCTAACTGTGCGTCAGCTGTTTATTTTGCATACAATTCTGAAACAGCATGGACTTCTAACCTATAACCCCTTACTGCTACGTGGTGGAAGACGAGTTGAACCCGTTGACCGCCGTCAAAATAGGCTCTCCACTATGTTCTCGAAGCGCTTCTTTTGCTATTTAGGTCGATATCTGTATAATAAAATGAATAGGACGCTTGTTGTTTACAATCTTACCAAGACCAAATGCAAAATTAAAGTGATGGGTTGGCTCCAAGATTTGAATTATGGTGATACAGAGAAATTGCTTGCTGCCCCGGTATAACTTATTTATAGATTAACTTTAGTATAACATATTCCCTGCTACACTTACATCAGCTACTCTAGAAATTACCTACACACATTTATACAACACTCAATCACACATATGTACATGCACATACACACACACACACACACACACACACACACACACACACACACACACACACACGCACACACAAATACTAACAATACTAACACTAGAAAAATTCGCAATTGAATATGAATAAGTACATAATAACTTACAATACAATTAATACAATGTGAATACCTATATTTATAATAACTTACAATTCAACTAATACAATGTGCATATAATTATTATAATAACTTACAATGGGTACAAACAATGTTAATCTTACCATGTTTAGTAAATTTTTAGAGCACTTACAAAATTATTTAAATGTAACCATTACCTTAGGGGCGGAGACCTGGTGTCCTGAAATACAGACCTTCCGTCTAGCTTAGGCACCAGTCTCCCCACAATATAATATTATTAATGTATCTATTAATTGTCTAAACCATTATTAAAATGCACTGTTTTGTATGTATTGTGGTGAGAAAATAAATATTATTATTATTATTATTATTATTATTAATATTTTATCTTAAGATACAATATCGCTCGCCATACAAATTCATCTTAAGATACGAAAATATGAAATAATATTTATTATCTTCGTCGTGTGTGATAGTCCATTGAATTGTATGGCGAGCGATATAAAATATTATAGTATCTTAACCATGTGCAGCGCCCGTTAGTAAACTCCACTGCGAGTGACGTAACCTACGACAAACTTATTATTTGCGGTTAATACAGTAATCGGGTCTAGGGATCGAACCAAAATTAAGGTTGTTTTTTATTGTATATGCTTTTCCGGGATAAAAACTACCCAGTGTGGTGCCCAGGACATTAAAGAATAATTATACCAAGTTTCATAGTAATCGAACTTTTAGTTTTTGCGTGATGCCTGAACAAACAGACAGACAAAAATTTTTTTAATCACGTTTTTGGTTCGGTGTCGGTCTAGTAACACCCCCTGCCATTTATTTTTTTGATATTTTCAATGTACAGAATTTTTACTTCTACAGATTTATTATAAGTATAGATGGTAGCTATTGTGTTAATGTTCCTATTATTTTTTTGGTTTAGTTCTATGTTGCAATATGTCCATGAATACACCTACTTGGGCCAGTTAGTCTCTTTCCAGTCCAGACAAGACAAGGAAGTCTTAAGACGAACCGAAAATGCCTGGAAGAGCTACTGGTCCATGAAAGAGCTTATGAAAGGAAATCTATCTGCCTTTGACACTAAAGCGAAAAATTATGGACATGTGCATTCTTCCCATTCTGACCTATGGATCCCAGACTTGGTCTTTGACAAACATACAAAAGTCCAAACTCAAGGTTTGCCAACGTGCAATGGAGCGCAGTATTCTAGGCGTCAAATTGACAGACCATATTCGCAACACCACACTGCGTTCCAAAACACAAATTACTGACGTTGCTCAAAAAGCCGCTAAGCTGAAATGGGACTGGGCTGGCCACGTCTGCCGTATGCCCAATGAGCTGTGGGCCAAAATAACCACCACGTGGAGCCTGACACAGCTAGAAGACGTCGCGGCAGACCCCGTAAAAGATGGCGGGACGAGCTGGACAAAACAAACGACCAGTGGCCCACTTTAGCCCTGGATCGAAAGAACTGGAAGTCATGGGGAGAGGCCTTTGCCCAGCAGTGGGATGATGCAGGCTAACAGTATCAGTATCAGTATCAGTTCTATGTTTAATATTTAATTAATAGTAAATAAGTTAGTAGGTTCTTATATTTTTGTAAAATGACCGCACTGTCGCATTGGGTACATACACCTGCAATGACAGTTGTAAGGGAGATTTCAATAAATATATACCTAAGTAAGATGGTTTGTTAAATGTGATAAATTGCAGCTTCTCCGGGAAGGCAGGGCCGCCATTTTGAATGCCATTTCCTTATGGGTTAAGGATATGGAGTCAAATAGGTTCATAGTTTACTTATCACATTGTGAGTGAATTGGCCACATGTAAAAACATGACCTTGACTGCAGTGGCGTGCATTGGTTTTTAGGATAGGTAGGCACTAGGCAGGCACTAGGCCGGATCTAGTCTAGGCAGACGCGGTCACTAGTCAGAAACATAAAACAAAAGTATCTAAAACCTAACAAAAAAAAGTTTTACAGCCGCCATCTTGGATTTTCATTTTGACTTTATTTACGGCTCCACGCTCTAACAACCTCGAAAACCATGAAAACAACACCCATGATGAAAACTATAAAAAAATTACAGCCGCCATCTTGGATTTTCATTTTAACCACACTATTGGCTTCAGCACCTTTAAAAACCATAAAAACGACACCCATGATGCAAAATTTTTAAATTTTTGCAGCCGCCATCTTAGATTTTCATTTTTACCTCACTATCGGCGATCTCAATATCCATCCCTTTCTTTCTTCGTACGGCCAAATTACGAACGAATTGCAAATTACGATTTTAACATTCATAGTCGGTTGGATTTGAGTAGGCATGCCTACTTTAGGGTGATAAATTGCAAAGGTCGAACGTTATGCTATTACGCGTGAGACGTATGTATTTTTAAATTTGTCGTATTATCTTGAACGTGTAAAGATCAATGACAACGCGCGAATAGTATACGGGAGCCGAGTAGGCCGTCTGGCGAATGCCTACTGCCGCGCGTGTTTATAGGAAGATTTTGTTTTTTCTTATGTATGATAATTTACTGTGGGGTAAAATACAACTATACTTAATTAATTTATTTATAATTACACTAAAATGTAATTGACAGGCTTATGGTGATTTATCGAGGTAGGCACTGCTTTTATGCCTAAATGAAATGCACGCCACTGCTTGACTGGAGATTTTCACAGCTTTTGGGAAATAGAGTCACAAGACTACCACCGATATTATATGTGGACTTATGTTTACATAATATTAATAAACTGTTCCACCGAACCGACTTATCAACATTTTGTTTTAGTCCAGTTAGTGGAACAGCTTAGCAGAGCTCCGAGTGGAATACCTCCAATTTTACATGAAAATGTTTGAGTCAATCTGAACTGAGTTGAACTCAGAATGTTTCCCGCAATCCCGCATAACATCCAGCGTCACATCGAAGTTTATCCGCGTATAGTTTCAAACGACCCACATTGTGCGATTAAACGACAGATGGCAACCATAAACGATCGCCCATGAATGGGACATCGGTTTAAAAAATCCCATAGAAAATGGTCGAAGTTAGGCGGGCGTTAGGCAGTGAGAGCGGGCGACACACTTGTGACCAACTCTTGCGATTTAAAGTCGTGACCCACACCAAACCATTGTTGGCTCTTTGCCATACAAACATTAAATCCCTATTATTTAGTTAGGATTTAAGGTCAATTATTATAGTGAAATTAATGGTCTTTGCGCTACAGAGGGTTCAGAAGCCTATTGTCTCGACATCAAAGTCCCATTCAGAAAATATTGGTTTTCGCTATTCTGGGCTCCACGGATTCGGGTGCCTTCTGAGCTGATCGAATTACGTGCCTTTAGGCGCACTAAGGCGTTCTATTTAACAAGCATTGTAATTGCGCGACGAATCTAATAGAATTTCTCTCGTGTTCGCGAATCCTTACCTACTTAGGTACACTTGAGTTGCTACGTGAATGTGATGTGTGGTGTGTGTGATGTGATGCGTGTATGTGGAGTGTGTGAGGGTGTGTGTGTGTGTGTTGTGTGTGTGATGTGATGTAATGTGATGCGTGTATGTGGGGTGTGTGAGGGTGTGTGTGTGTGTGTGGTGTGTGTGACAAGATTTCTCATAGGCAGTGACATAGTATTTACTGACTAAATAAAACACTTCAATTACGGTATAAAGGTTTTGCCTTTAGTGTCTTGAACATCTTTTAAGCGGTATCTCTCTCTATTGTAGAGCCGAATCATCATCGGTTGATTACTGCTACCTCAGGTAAAATGTGCGTAGATTTAAAACTTTTACGACTGTAACTTAATTTCGGATGTGTCACAAGTTACCAAAGTCTTGAAGGTGAACAGTGTTGCACACTACAAAGTTAGTTCGCTAACAGCTTCGAACAGCGATAATTGGCAACACTGGTCGGTATCGAAGCTGTTTGCCGCAGTCGACCAGCCATCTGTGCGGAACGACTGAACTTGTGTGAAGTCTGCGACGCGCTATATTTTACTTCAGGGTAACCAAACTGAACTATAGATATTGAATTTCTAAGTTTTTGGATATCTTGAAATTAAGGGGAATCAAACTGTCACTGTTTATAAAAAAAATTATTATAGCTGCAGTTTTATTGGATAAAAAACTGAGAAAAGTGTTCCGTACATTTATAGTTAAAAGGAAGTTGTCTTTATAGCTAGTGAATAAAAATAATAAAGTCGACGGCAGTATCATCTGTCATTTAGACGAAATCAGTCCCAAAAGCGGTGACGTAGATATATTGTGTCACGTCACACGTTTAGCGTGATTGACGCAGCATTAGGGAGCTATCAGTGACGAGCTTGAACATCTTGGCGACAGAGATGATATAGAAACTTTTAACGTTAAAAAGTATACACCACTAAGATCTTTGCCCTACACCATCATGACGGTACTCGTCTAATAAGTAACATAAGATGCCCCAGCACAACTTCTTTTAATTTTTAACCGACTTCAAAAAAAGGAGGAGGTTCTCAATTCGGTTGTATTTTTTTTTTTCTTAGCTTCATATCGCGGCGGGAAATTCTGATGATTATACTAAAACACACACTTAGGTAGACAAAATACACTGGATCAAATACACTGGATCGAAACACGTCTCGTGGCAATAAACCTTTAATTGAGTTATAAACGCACAAGGTGACGCACCGGCCAAAACAACGTAAAAATGTTAATTTTGCTTTTACAGCCTCGCGAATAAATATGAAAGTGATTCGGAACCTTTATGTCGTATTCAATACGACAGAACTTTTATGTCGTAGATACGACGGACGGGTTCTGTAGATTACTACTTTATTGTTGTGAATGTAAATTACGTAGGTACCTATTGTATGAATTGGGACACTTTATTGAAAACGATTTTATTAATAGGCATATGGGCTAATGAAATTTACAAATTTTGTTATTTTTCGAGAATTTAATTTCAAAACACAAACGTAAAACAATAGATGCTGTCAACCATCGGGGTTTCCTCGAATTCATTTCAGTTTTGGGAGTATCAAAGAAGCGTCTGGACAAAACATTGTAAAGAGCCCGGTTTTAACATTTATTTATTTATTATTTATTTATTAAAAATCTCCCTACCGCTATCATTACAGGTTTATACCTAATGCGATAACATGAACGGTCGAGTGTGGAATCGGTCAAATCAGCCCTTAACGTATGTCACTGGTCGTTAAATTTTGGAATATCACAATACCACCAATACACGTTCTTCGGCACTTTGTTTTTAGAAGGCGCATTTAACATTTCTTTGATACTTAAATGAGGCAATATTTATTTCATTCCATGCCTCATGCCGTGAACCCTCACATTTCTTCAGGCGTTTGAGAAAAGGTTATGGGCTCATTACTTTGAAATAGGTCAATACTGTATTGTTAGGTGGAGTGTTCAGCAAGCTGTTACTATTTACGATCTATTCAATGTGCTAATAATATATAACACACAATTATGTCTTCGTGAAGCCGTGTCTCCTGCGCGTGTTTTTACGAAACATTACACACATAAATACACACATCAAAAGTGTCTAGGGATCAAGCATTTTTATGCGGATTTCTTGAGATTGAGATGTGGCTTTGTAATAAATTTATGATTTTATAAATTTATATGGATCCTTTTTGGTGCATTTCATAATTTGAATCAGGAACTGTGAATCAAATTCGAGTAAAAGATGAAAATCAGCTGTCAATATTTTCCCTATAAAAACATACAACGCATTGAAGACATTATTAGTGCTACTGTTTCCCTACTACTGATTAAAACCAACGTTATTATGGAGCGGCGACGTCATTTAAGCAGGGAAGAAATGCTCAGAGCCGTGGGAATGATAGAAGCTGGTTCCCGGCAACGTACTGTGGCTTTAGCTCTGAATACAAGTCAGAGTGTTATCAGTCGACTTTGGACACGTTACCGAAGCACTGGTACCGTGGCTGAGCGCCATGGAGGACGGTATCGCTGCACCACACGGAGACAAGACCGATACATTCAAATCTTAACTCGAAGAGCTCCAACAATAACCGCCATGATGTTAGCCGTGAGGCTTCATCACTCTTCAGGGAACTTAATTAGCGACCAAACAGTCAGAAACCGCTTGCATGAAGTGAACCTTCATTCCCGAAGACCGCTACGGGTACCACCTATAGCAATGCACAATCGTAGGATTCGATATCAATGGGCTCTTGAACACAGAAATTGGGCAGAAGAACAATGGCGTTTCGTGTGCTTTTCTGATGAGTCTCGTTTTGGTATGAGACCGGATACAAGACGTATACGACACTGGAGAACCCCTGGACGCCAACAGCGATTAAAATCCTGCCAGGAAGTCCATCCTTATAGTGGTGGAACCATCATGGTATGGGCGGGTATTTGGATCGGCGGAAGAACTGAGTTGATTTGGATCAGAGGCAACCTCAACGCTCAAATTTATGCTGAGACGATTGTATCAGACGTCATCGTTCCTCTACAAGTGCAAATCGGTCCCTTATTTCAGTTAATGCATGATAATGCACGACCGCACACCGCAAGAGTTGTAAGACAGACTCTCGCCGCAGCTAACATCAATGTCCTGCCCTGGCCTGCTCAGTCGCCAGACTTGAACCCGATTGAGCATGCATGGGATATGCTACAGAGAAGAGCTCTGCCGAATATGGAGGGTATCCAGTCGCAAGAAGACCTTTTTTTGTTGTTGCAACGAACATGGGCGGCCATTCCACAGCGTGATTTGGATGAACTCATTTTGAGTATGCCAAACCGATGTTCTTGTGTTGTTAGTGTTCGCGGTAGAAACACGGATTATTAATTGTTTAAGTTACCCAATAAAATTTTAAAGAAAACTGTTATTTCAGTCTTTTTTTCGAACTTTTGTGTTAGTGGTTCAAATGTCAAAAATCCCTTTATTAGGAAAATGGCAAATTTCTTTATTAATGCAAAGGTGACTTGGTTTATCGTTACTGTGACAAACGAAAACACTTTATTTGATGAATCCTTAAAGAAAATTTTAATTAATATCAATCAGGAGAAAAGTTATTGCAAAAATATATGTTGATCCCTAGACACTTTTGATGTGTGTATTTGTTTTCATATTTCGAACTAAATTATTGTCGAAATGAAGACGTGTCGGAGTTCCGTATTGTCGAAATAAAATCTTGTCGTATTACGGTTTGTCGAAATTCAGTTGGTAAGTCACACAAGCTGTCTCCTGCGTATTAAAATATTTTTGGATTAATGTTAACTATTTACAAGACAATAACCTCAAAGCCTGCGTCAGTTGGAATTAAGCTTTCAAAATAATTCTAAATGCTAGAAGTGCGCGGTGCGCGTCGCGGTTGAAAATGAAACAAACCCTTTCCCTCTTCACCCGCGCGAGGAATGTTTTCCACGCAGCTCGGAAAACAAAAACTTCGTGTTTTCATAATGTATGGCCACACCTCTTTGTTTTGATGTTTTTGTGTAATGTTTCAAAAAAAACACGTAGGAGACACGGCTTAATACACACAAGCTATAAGATAGATTCTCTGTTCCTGCTATCGCATAACCATGTAATTTGATTATGAGAATATTATCCGACATTTATTATCATAGAAATGTATACCAAGGAATAGTTCGATGTTTCATGTCAGGACGCGAGCATCCGTTGACGTATCGCTACTTAATGTCTGTTCAAAAGTATCTGATGAAAATGTAAACAAATGGGTCAGAAAACGTACCTGTGGATGCCAAATTAGTAGATCCACTTTCAAATTGAGTGTTTTGATTTGATTATTTGAATACTTAAATCCAAAATTCTAATTTTAATTCATCTTAAAAATGATTTTAATTCTCAATTTTCGTTGATTATTTTTCAATTACAATAATGACTAATCATATTCTACAATAGTTGTTGGAAAAAGTGCTGAGATATAAATTCACATGAATGTGTTGCTAATTCCTTCTAATGAGTAATCGCGAGAATTTCACCTAAACAGGGTTTGTTTACACTTTCAACAGGTGCTTTTGGATTGCACCATAAATAAAACATTTATTTTTACCAACATCACACGTACCTACATACAATGTACATAAAAAAATATCTGTCCACATACATATCCGACACGTCAGTACGTACCCAGTTGTTGTACTTTTTATGGCACTTTTTGCTACATACTCTGAATGTGAGTAATAACTCTGCTAGGCGAAGAATACTTACAGTAGGTACATTAATAAGTAAATTTATTGTCTTTTTAGTACTAAAACACTGACTATGATTACTTTCATTTTATTATTTACGAATGTAAAATTTTACGATGTCAGTTATAATAATATAATGTTCTGCTGAAAGTAATCCTGCACAAGCAAAACTATATATCCATATATATTTTGTATCGATAGACCTGACACGGACTCTGTCACCTGGCATGTACTCTGTACCTATTAAAACAGACTGTAATACCTCGCAGCTCACGTCTACTCAGGCCGCATCCTACGTGTCGTTGACACGCTCGTCCTCCAAACACAAAGCTAACAAGTCTCATGTGCACAGACTTGCACTGTCACCGACACCCTTCAAACTGTAATACAACTAAGTAAGTTGCTTGGCGGCAGAAACAAGTTATACTTATTTCCTTTGATAGGACTTTCCTCGGACAAATTCTTTTTACCCACGACGGTATGGAGACGGTATATGCGTTTGGGGTGAGAGGATGTGTGTGCAAAACAACGATGCCATTCATCTCCAAAACTACTAGTCCGATTTTGATGCGGTTTTCAGTGATGGGTTTGTATTTGATTGGTGCAAGTTCTTAGGTAGGTGTTACGATGACAACTCAACAGGGGGCGCTGCAGTAAACATTTGTTTGTACAAACCAATGTTGCCATTTATCTCCAAAACTACTAGTCCGATTTTGTATAATGAACCTCTTTAAAAAGTTTGAAATAAAAAGAATAGTCCTCCGACTTCCATATTAAATTATATGTTTTAGTCTCGTTACATAAATTCTTTAAGTCGGAGGTTTTTAAATTGTTTTATCCTTTTCCAATTACAATTAACCGTCGTGGGTTTTTTAAAAATTTTTAATTTTGCTTTTTTAGTTGTTTCAGTTTTGGAGCGCACGGAATTTAAACACACGTAAAATGACAATTGTCAAACACAGCTCCGCCACGTTCATTGTGTTAATTAAGTTTTTTTTTTTTTTGAAATGGTTTTGCTCTTGACTCTAGTCTAGGTTAGAGGTGACAGAGACAAAGTCGATGATGGAGTTAGTTTACACAGAAGAAGCCTACTCACTCTCACTTTGAAGAGATTCGGCTTGTATGCGTCCAGAAGCACAGACGCAGGTAGAGAGTTCTACTCTTTTGCTGTGCGCATTAAAAAAGACATTTGAAAGGGCTTAGTTCGAATGAAATGTTTATTTTCTCTTGACTGTACTTACTAAGAAGGATATTAAAACAGAAGAAGAACTAGCAGGGGATCGAGGAGTGGGGGGGTCAGAAGCCCGAAAGTCTGACAACCAGTCTTAACCAAGGGGTACCGTATTACCCAGTAACTGGGTTGTGGAGGTCGGATAGGCAGTCGCTCCATGTAAAATACTGGTATTCAGCTGCATCCGGTTAGACTGGAAGCCGACCTTAACATAATTGGGAAGGGGCTAGGCAGATGATGATGATTTATTCCTCAATATTCATGATTGCACCTACACCCACCACTGTTTGTCTCTGCCTCACCTAAAGGTTGACTGGTCGAAAATGTCTACGGCATTAAGTCCTCCTCTGTTCATTTGTATGCTTAAAGTATTATATAAATTTTTATTAAACCTATGAAGCAATGGATTAGAAATATCTTTCAAAACTCTACGATTGTGATTGAAACTGGGTTACGCAATAAGGGTGCTTGTCAATGACGTAAAAGTCACAAACGCTTGTGATCTGCTCCGGCTACGATATGGTCGTGTAGTTCTTATTAGTACTGGACGACGTTTGTTTGATGTTCTTACACCAACAGTCTGCAAGATATTAATGGTCAAAACAAGTCCAGCTATCGGTCAAGCAGTTGTGCGGCCTAATCTCAAATACATAACCCGTCCGAAAGACGATCGATGATAAACGAGTGTAGTTTCGCCAAAACAAGCTCGTATTGGCCAACAACTTTATCTCCCACTTCTAAACATAGCGGAATTAATTATATCCACTTTGCTTCCGAGAGAGAATCGGGTTGAGATCATTAAAAGTTTGGCTATAGTTGCGATACTCAAACTATTGTCTGTCAGTATGTTGCCTTGGTTTGCCTAGGAGAAACTTTTGTCATGAAATAAGTTATAGGGAACGAACTCATTTATTTCAAGTGTCTGTTGTGAGCGAGGACAACACTTGTTGTTTTAATTAAACGTTTAGCACACAGAGCGTTTAAAAATAGATGGCAATGCCTGTAGACTTTCCTTGCTTGCTTTATGATCAAAATAATCTTTACAACACTTGGGTATAATTAAGTAGGTACTGACATTTCCATTTTCTAAATCGAATTTTATAACAATTAGGCAAATAACCCATCGAATAAAATGGATCGGCTCAGACAATTTATTACTTTGAAAGCCTCTTCGAGACGTACTCCTGAAAGCTAACTCTGTTTATGTTGAAACTTCCGTTTGGATAATAATTACATAAATCACCTCCCACCTTCAGCCTTGCACAGTGTTGTTACCTTCGGACCTGTGAGGAGACGAGACTGGCTTTATTGTTTTTATTTTTTTAATTTTTTTATTTATTGGCCTATCTACAATTGTAACACTGTTTATCCTAATAATACAAGCAATATGATACAAGCATAGTGTACAATATGATGCGATAGACACAGCATGCAAAAAAACAAAATTATAACACTAATAAAATTACAATAATTGTGCAGAAATAACACTTTCAACAACAGTGGGCAGCTTTAGAAACACAGTAAATACAAGGATTACAAGAGAGAGAGAAAAAAAAAGGTAAAAGTCAATAAGGTGGCACTTAGTGGTTGGTGGTGGTACTTAGTTAGCGCATTGCGTTCTCTGGCACAGATAATTTATAAATATTATGTTTTGTCGGATATTCTAGGAGAGTGGTCTCAATCTTCTACAAAAAACAACAAAGTAGACACAAGTACAATCGACACGAGAACAAAGTAGTTAGGTATCGCTTACCTACTTTGTAATTTGGGACGCAGGAAACAAAATAATTTACGAATTTATTAATTCTGCCAAGGATGGGAATGACAATTTGATTTGGGTATTCCCGTGACCCGTTTCCGTATTTCTACTGCAAACAGAAGGCCAATTCCCGTAATTAAGAACGTTCAAAATCTAGTCGCAATCTCATCGCAGCGAAAACCAATGTCAAAACCTTGTCAAAAATGTAGGGAAAATAGAGGTATTTTTGACAGATTGAGACTGAGATCAGACTGGTAACGTTCTTATAATTACGAGAATTGCCCTTCGGATAACACATTATTAGCCTTTCATTGAAGCCGTTTTTATTGGAAGTTTAATTGCGGGATCTTTCGATAATTATGTACGGTATGTTGATATTCTGAAGTATTTGAACTCATGCGGTGTGAAATGAAAAATCTTTATCTAGATGAGATAAAAAAAAACGGTCATGTACGAGTCGGACTCGGAGGGCTCCGTACAAAGGTCATTGTTCGGCGTCCATACATCGTTTTCCTAAGAACCAGAAGGGACGTGAATATACTTTCTGTGTTCTAAATAATGCATATATTCGATTGAAACTAAATTAAAATCACGGACACTTCTGAGAATTGTAAAAAATCCAAAACACTTTCGGATTTTGAGGTTATAATTAACGTTTATTACAATGCCAAGTCATCATTCTTAGTAGGTCCGTATCAGCCAATCACAGCCAGAAGTCGATATTTCAAGAAGAAATCAGAGTCCTTTGTTCATGCCAAGTTGTTAGACAAAATCATAACAGAACACCAAGAAAATGCAATAACACAAACGAATACACACAACCAACGCAGACTGAGCACAGGTTGCCGTCACACAGACTGTCATTACAATGAAATGTCAAGTATAGTGTCATCTATCAAATCATCGACTGTCAGTGTCGATGTTGCTCGTTTTACACAGCGCTTTCAAGCGCTTTATGATAATAATAATATTAATAATCATTTTATTCCTGACAACTATAAGATCTATAAATTGTTATTAACAGTTTTGCACTTAAAATATTACGAGTATTGTTAGTAACTTAAACTAAAGACGAATTAATGCTAGGACCACCCAACAACTAGACATCGATAAACTATGGCTCAAGTCTTCGCACAAATTGCCTTATTATGGCGGAGGAATTATCAGACGCCACAGCCTTCAGAATGCTATTGTGACTGTCCCTTATTCTGCTCAGGAGTGAGGCCGTTTTTTTGCGGATTATGGCATGAAATGCATCAATGTGGGTTACCGCGAACATTTCTGAGGCACTGCAAAAACGAGGCAGTCGCAACTGCATCCCAAAAACATTAATATTGGACGCGCAGGACATCCAGCGACCTTTTCGAGTAGTTGACCCAAAGACAGCTGGTGTAAAAACTCTGACAATAAGCTTTAAAAAGCGCGATCTTTACTTGGTCTGTACACCGAGCAAATCTTCGTACCAACATATTACCCCTGACCGCTAGAGCCCTGCGCTCCCTCTCAATGTCACCATGGTCACTGAGGTCGTCGGTAAGAAAATGCCCAAGATATTTAAACTTTATGACTCTACGTAGGTATTGGCTTACCGTTTATGATAAGTTCGAGGGCATTCTCCCGGCGCTTACCAGCGACCCCAAAGACCATGTATTCACATTTTTTGGCATTATAGACCAGTCCATGTGCAGCAGCGTAGGTCTCACAAACTTTGAGCAGCTCGAAGTTCGCCCCCGGCGACGGGCCCAGCAGCACCATGTCGTCCGCATAACTGATGTTGTTACAATTAACACCATTTACCCTGCATCCGACACGCATGCTGCTGAGCTCGGCAATGAGGTCATTAATATATAGATTGAAGAGCCGGAGAGACGACAGACCACCCTACCTCACTCCGCACTCCAATCCATATGATTCCGAGAGCGCATTAGACCATCTAACACGGTTCGTCTGGCTACGATACCAAAACTGCAATACACTAAGCAGTTCCTCCGGTATACCCCTACTCCTCAATTTACTCCAAAGCACATCGTAAGAAACGAGATCGAAAGCCTTGGAGAGATCAAGGAAGCAGGCGTACACAGGCGTCTTACGGTCAGTGTAGTATTTTACAGTATGCTTGACACCTAGGATAGCACTTTATACTGTTTGTAACCAAAAAACTTATTCATAGATCAAGCGCTGAGGGTGTTGGGTTTTGTAATTACACTCCGCTGCGTACAAAGTCTTGGCTGAATGAGCTTAATACTCTTTGCCTATTCAAAACGTCAAATTAAAACAAAAAATAATGACGCCGGGGAATAAGACCCAACTGAATTACTTTTTAAAATGTTTACAAAATTATGAAGTGTCCGTTCTATTCTAATAATTGTAATGTAAATTATAATAAAAACTAGCAATTATTTTAAAGGTTTCATAAGTGTTGATTCGTAGGCCATTTTTTACAATGTCCTTTGTAGGTAGGTATGTAAATAGTTTCAAAATATTTTTTTTTGTAATGTAACTAAAAATTTACGGTTTTCGGATGTTTTCCTTTGCTTGTGCTACATGACATTGCTTCTTGCCAAATTTCATGATTCTAGGTCAACAGGAAGTAGGTACCCTATAGGTTTTGATTTCGGAACATATACGCCCGTGTCTTTTGATTGCATTGACTTAGTCATTTGATGTTTTTCACTGCTTCAAGGGATTGAAATCTTGAGTACTTGATATTAATTTCAACTTGATAACTTCACGCGTTCCTGAGAAAAAGGGTCTTGACTAACGGACAGACAGACGAAGAACGAAGTGATCTTAAAAGGATTCCGTTTTTCCTTTTGAGGTACGGAACCCTAAAAAGTAACAAGAAACAATTGGCACACAATAATCCACAAGTATTGTTTCATCGAAGTCTCAAGTCTATTACGTAAGTCGGAGTGAAGTGGGGAATCTATGCCGGGGAAGTGAGGCCTGGCAACCAGCCAGAGCCACGGAATTGAGGATTGGACCAATATGGACTAAACTAGACTAAACAATGTATTGGAAATAAAAATTGGAGTTAATTTAAAAACAAAGGAAGGTTTGCGAAATTGGAGCGGCTATGAATACTGCCAAATTATGTCGCAGCAGAAATAAACAAAGTTAAATATCTGATAGCAATAAATATAACGTAAATTTATTAGAGAATATTTTTAATATTAGATCATTTTATGTATCAAAACACACAGTATTAGGCATTTAAAAAAATCAAAAAAAAAAAAAAAACAAAAGTCATTTATTCAAACTAGGCTGAGAATCAGCACTTTTCGAACGTCAAAATTACATAAGACAGTCCCCCAAAACGCCCGCCCTTCACCACTTCCTAGTGCTTTCGCTGGGGAGAAGAAGTGGCGCAACAAACTCCCCAGCAGCACAGCTGTCTGTTCAGTTATAAAATACTCGACTGTATACAAAACTAGATCTGCAAAGTATCTAATTAACATTACAGGACACAGAACATTCGATAAAATTATTTGCCATATGTTAGCTAGCCACGCCAATATACCAACAAATACCATAAAAATCTTTAAAATTTTAAATTTATATATCTTATACGTATAAGTTGCTTTTCGTGTCTGTCTATGACACCAAAAACCGTTGCGTACTTTAGAAGCTGTTGATTTTGTTTCCATGTTCATTTTGAGAATTGATTCCGAAAGGTATGCGTTTAATACGTTACTATTAAACTTATATGTATTATAGAAATCTCGATGTATTGTCAAATCGTAAAAAACGCTGCGAAGCAGAGCAGGGACGCAGAGCAGGGACGATATATAACTAATTAACTTAGTTATTGAAAACTTATACATTGTAGATCTGCCTGAGGAGTCAAACATATTTTCTTTGATTTTATGATGACATGTTTCAGCACGAAAATGTTTGTAGGAAGCATGCTACAGGCATTAATATTTGTGTCTGGAAAAGTCTTAGTTTAAGAACACACTACGTACCTACCTACTAGTGTAAATATATGCTCCCACAAGATTTATAAAAGCTATTTGTTTTGTTTCAGATTAGCTTGTGAACAAGTGAATTGGATACTTGTTGAACGAAGCTGTGAATGTGATGTAAGTACTACATTAACTTGCGTTATCTTAGAAACAATCTTTGACAGTATCTTCTTTCTCGAGAGCGGGTGAACCTGTTTTGAATTAAGTGCCTACCAAAACCTATTGTATTAAAGATTGAGCACATAAGACGAAATATGGTAAATCTAGATTATTGTATAAAGAATTAACAGTAACTACCTAATCTAGGTGAGGTGTTCCAACTACGATGCCGTAAGTGGAATAGCTTAGGTGCCGTTCGCTGAATTGCGTTAAAATCGGTGCTCAAAGTAGAATTCCTCATGCAGGTTACCGTTAAATCTCTTATTTCTTTACCTTAGTTATTCATATGAAAAGACAACCTGTATCATTTTTCTCAAACCTACTGTGTAACTATCGATTATCTTTAAGGTACATACTTTATGCTCAAACTTTTAATTCAATCCCAACTCGAATAGTACTAATTACGGAAGTTCATTGCAGGCGTTAAATCAGTCTCACAGGGAGACTTAGAAGCTTCAACTCCGTATTACATCAAATCTACGGAATTCAACCGAAATGCGCCGCCACAACTGTTAAGAGGCGCCCTCACACACAACTAATTTATCGTTAAACTCCCGACTTAGTTCGCTCTCACTTATATTTCGTCTGTCGCCATTTTCACCAAAACTTATCAATAGAACACAGTACCCGGCCGTTTGTAACACATCGAGGTTCAGAAAGAGACTGTCACGAGTGACACGAGAGTGGCATGAGTGACAGAGACGACGCTCTACAAAGACGAACTTTTTCTACAGTTCGATGTTCCATATTCAATTCCGGGTATTATACACTCGTTTGTCGTCTGTCAGAACCTTTCATACGTCATCACCGGGCACTGGGCTGTTCGACCCATTTATAGCGAATAATTCGGTTTCGTTACCAACCATTAAAGAACCCTTCGCGTTTGAACATACGAGGGTCGAGAACTTGCCACAATGGCAGATTGCGAATATTACATATTATACTTTTGTGACGATTTTGTAAAGTTAAATGTATCCTTATTTTACTATGTATGTGTGTATAACTGCCCCGTTGGTCTCGTGGTCGCAAGCACGACTGCTGTGCGTGGGGTCGTAGGTTGGATTCCTCAATCGAGCAAAGTGTTGGTCCTGCGCTTGTGGGATTGTACCAGCGCGGTCACAATTATTTCAAAGCTAAAAAAAAGAAATATATAAAAGGTGTTCTCTCATCAGGCAACACTGTACTGTCATTTCGTTTAAAGCTAGTTATTGTAAACAACCCTATATATGGGAAAACTTCAGTAGGGATGGGTAGGGAGACCTGTCTCGGAGAAGGAGCTTCGTATAATTATGATAGAACTTCACTTAAGGTAAGTTCGTTTAATCACATAATTATACTTACTCCTTCTCCGAGACATATTAACGTGTCGGGTCGTATCGGACTGCCGTCCCATCGGACAATGGGAGTGAGTGCACCATTGAACTATTATTATTATGTGTGTTATATAGGTATAGAATAAACCTACTTTTCCTCTCCTTAGTAGATAAATACTTACATACAATCTGTTATAATATTATACAATATGTCTTCGCCTCTTTGTGGATCCATCCTGTCGTAGTTCTGTTGGTAGAAATTGCTTTAGAAATAAGCAACACCTTGGTTCTTGTGATATCCTGTAGGTGTGCTAGTTTATGTTGTTTGCTGTGTGTAAAAAAATATTAAACCCCTTATTAATAAACGTTGTATATCGTCTGTATAGTTACACAACGCTCTGTCTTCTTCTTTCAAAAATCAAATTACTGATGACTGAAAGAGAGAAATCGGTGTGTAAATATTCATATGATATAATACGTTTATTAGTAAGGGGGTAATTAATAATAACCTATTGTTAGTCTAATATAATGTTAAAATCAAACAACAAAAGGAGAATGCCATGGGATCGTACCAACTTGCGAGGGAGCGGGTCACAAGTCACAACCAAATGTAGTTCATAAAATTGCTCCTATTTTTTTAATTAGATTTACGTTTTTGTTATGAAAATGATTCCCGGATTTCGCACATCAAAAATAAAAGGATTTTTATTTACATTCTTACGTATTTTCTCTTATGATACTGCCATTGCACTTCATTTCCGAATGTTGCTACGAGTACTACGTAAAAAAATATAGGTACCTGCCAACGACCTTTCAAATGAAGAAGATAATTTGTTACTACCTACAGACACCGATTTACTATATTATTAGGTATATTTGTATGTGTGTCTAAAAAATCTTTAGGTCTCGCGTTTCGTCGTATTAACATAAATTATTCTTTTGGAATACAATCGTTTAAAGAAAAGAGGACCGATAAAAAAAAACCTTTTTATTGTGACGTATTGTATTTGTTCTGTTGCGCCGACACGGATGACGTTACTTTTAATATTGGTTTCATCTGAACTATTTAAATGTAATTAAAATCCTTATTAACGAAAACTTTCAGGTGTCAACGTCAGGTTTCCATAGCGTAGTCTTTGTGTGCTAATCCTTAGCGATGCCTCCATCATTCATCGTCATCGTTAATTTCTCGAATGCGGGAATCAATGTACAAAATAGGTAGCACTATAGGTAATAGGGCATTAAATTCTCGTCCAAATACACTAGATTTGGTTGTGACAGCGGACTTTTCTTTTGGTACAGGGCGCCCTATATTTGACGGCATTCTCCGTTGACTCGACACCTAAAATTATATGTTACCTACTACTTGTTATTAAAATACAATTACTGAGAAATATCAAAGAAAAAGAAATATTTCAAATGAAAATGTCAAGTACAGACGCTTGACATTTAAATCATACACGTTCTGAAAGCAGTAACAGTTCTGGAAATTACTTACTTTCATATGAGACAGCTACTCAACGGTCACGCAAAGCATGGAATATCTGTGTAAAAACAGCCAGCAACCAAAGTTGATTAACACTTCCGTTTTTAGGGTTCCGTAGTCAACAAGGAACCCTTATAGTTTCCCGTCTGTCCGACCGTCCGTCCGTCCGTCTAGTCTTTTAAAAATATTTCGGGTTTGTGAAAACCATTTTTCGATTCAGGGATCCGTTTGCATTAAGCTTTAAAGTGATCATTTTTGTTAGAGTCAAGTGTCCCCCCTGCCAGCTAAATGGTTGCTTTTGGACATGTGAAAAAATTCACAGCAGTAGTATATACGAGTACATTAAAAGGAAAACTATCACAGCTAAGAAGGCTTTACAAGTTTACGATTAATAGTCGACCAACTTAAATGTGCAGTTGTAATGTTTGGGAGAACATGATTTTCAACTATAATGTTAAGTTTGTTTTTGGGATAAATTCATTCCAATTACGGAACCCTTAATTGTGCGTGGTCCGACACGCACTTAATATTACAATAATTAACTCTTAGTTAATATATCAAAATTTAAAAAGCAGTTTATGGAACATTCTTTTGTGGCCATTTTGATACGTAAAAGTGACAGTGTGGACTTTTTCTTGCTGACCGCCCTATAAGTGACTGTTTATCTGAACTTACTGACTAAACATTGTCGCTGTAACAGTGAGTAGTAGGTACAAGCCACCGCGGCACCGCCTTTACATATCCCGCAATATACACTATACGTTTCGAAATAATCACACATGCAAATCCTATTACGAAGAACGGTGTCATAATTACTCCAGTGATTTTGTGTCGTAAAACGCAAGATTTATAGTTGAAAGTTAATTAATTACGTAGCTACATGACTCACATTAACACTCATACGTGAAAGTAGAATGAGCCTGTAGTCGCGACATATTCAAATGTAAATATTCGCATGTATTGCTATTAAATGTTACGATTTTTTCACGCCTTTGCGGGTTTGGATATGTTTCAAAGCTCCCCGGGTAGGTGCTTCGTTTTCACGGTGAAAATTAGAGGACTTTCAGAATTTTTCTATTTACATACCCACTGTAGGAGTACAGTGAAATAATAATACCAGCCATTGCCCCACTGCTGGGCTAAGGCCTCTTCTCATACAGAGAAGGCATGAGCATTGATCACCACGCTTGCTCCAGACGCGTTGGTGATTTTAGACCTTTATTGGTTTTAAGTCAGGTTTCCTAACGATGTCGATGACGTTTGTCTTTTACCGATGTGAGTAATGTCCAAGAAAAACTCAGTACATATCAATTGAAAAAGTCATATTGGTACTTGTCCGGATTTGAACTACAACCTCGTGCATGAGAGGCGAGGTCATAACCGCTGGGCCATCGTGCCAAGTAGTCTAAACAGTACGTAATATTTTTTTATAAAAACGAATTTATTTTCAAAACTCAATCTAAATTCCTTCACAAAAATATATTACTCAAGTAGGTACCTACGAGTATATCACAAAAAAAATTATGAAAAATGGGTCCAATGCAGCAGAAAAGTCAAAGTCAAAGCATTTATTTCAAATAGGCACATAAAAGGCACTTTTGAACGTCAAAAATTACAATGAAATAGAATTGATTCTAGTCGCCCCTTCCAAAAGGTAGTTTTCGTATGGAGAAGAATGGGCAAGAAACTCCACCGTTACTCTTCTAAAATGTTTTAAAATATTTTGCATACATTAATTATATAATAAATAATATGTGAAGACGATGCACCTAAAATAAAATTACTATACCACAATAAGTAAAAGAATTAAAAATGAAACCATGACATGTAAATTAATAAAGAATAAAGCCTCAGGTGCAGCTTGTGGAGCACTTTGCGTGGCTCCGGTTAAAAGCCGGAACTACCCAGCGGAGGCTTTTTGTCGAGTTCCGAGTTTCCCCAGCTTGGGGAGTAGATAGTAGATTGTGTGCCAAGGGAGCAAACAACTATTTTGAAGGCGAGAGTGTTTCTTTACGTCACTTAAATCGAGCTTAAAATAGTGTTGCTCCCGAGGTGGACACTCTACCTTTTATCACCCTGTATGAAAAATAAGTAAGTGCAACTTATGAATAAGAATGGTACGCCGTACGTTTATTTATTTACATACAATTAGAAGCAATACATAGAAATAATTAAAGGCTAATGTTTATATTTGAACATTTATGGAAGTGCATCGTAACAATATTTTTTTTATTTGGCTCGCGCGCCTTTTACTTTATCATACAGCCTGTTACTTGTTCATACAATGTTCGTGATTGATCTCTTTGGTGACTGGAACTTTTACTAATAATATCCACATTTAAAAAATTCAAATCACTTTAGTCTCCAGGGATTAAAGAGCTATTTTAGTCCCTATTTACGAAGAATACACTAGCTGTTTTTGAATAGATGTGATAAAAAACATATTTGTTTTCGATGTTTTATTGTCAATGGATAAAGTAGTTTAGAAATATACCTATTCTGAGGATTTAACTTGAAGCTAGGCTTGAGGAAAATAAGGAATACGGAATGTGGGTTACTTGGGTCAGTGACTCGAAGAATATTTCAATTCGGTGGCGTGGTAAATCAATTTTCATGAGAAACATTGTTTGGAATAAAAGCGGGTTTGTACTTAAGTGATTAAATTCCGAACAAAAGTGCTCCCACAATCACAATAACTGACTAGCCTATGAGCTAGTTAGATGTTTATTAACATAGCAAACGGTGGAATCAGTTCCATTCGGAGACAATTACAATTACCTACACGCGCGTTGACAATGATATTATAAGTGAAAAAGTACACTTATAATATCATTGCGCATTGACGTGGAGTTGCGGACACCAGCCCGTACTACCTATTATCTACATTCACACAAGTATACTTTAAAATATGTAATTTCTACTTAAGCTATTTCTTCTGTCCTTTAATGACGGTCTCTTAACTCCGTTCGACAACTGAGCACCATCTCAACGGGGCCTCACATTAGCACCGCGAGTTGTTCTACTAAAGTGCACTAATAGCGCTGAGTGCACACCGCTGTCGCACCGCTGAGCTGAGCGGAGCTGAGCGGAGCTGAGCGGAGATTACGCGCCTCTTGTCTTTGTTGACAATAAAATAGGTTCATCAGAAGAACCACTTGCTACGATAAGTTATAATTTTGATTTATTTGGTAGCTAAACGTCAAGTTTAATCGAATCGTAATTCTAGGCACGTAGATTAGGGAGAATCTCTGGAGTATCGTTAGTGTTACAATGTCCAGTAATGTCCCGCACCACCCTTGTGATCTGACTGCAGATTCTTTAACAATTTTTTTATGAACGCGTAAAGTACACTTGATAGACAGATGAGGGTCACTGTGTTCCTCTTACTTGCCTAAATCATCTTCAACAGATGCCTACAGTAGCCCCTTATCCATTTGCCCATCACGGAGCTCAATCCCTCCACTCTAATCCACCTATGGAGCCTTGTGAAGATCGCTCCCTATAACCTGAGGGCTTTTTGGATTACGTTTGCTTAGCTTCCTAATCGTCCGGTATTAGGAAGTGGTCTGTACCTTCTTACGTAATACCTCTACCTGTTATCGTCAGTTAATGAATGCTAATCCCCTCTCTGTTTTAATTACTTGCGGCCGCGAGTTAGATCTGAAGCGATACTCCAAGGGCCGGGAGGGCCCGCTCGTTAGCCGGCAGTTTAGCTACCGTATCATGTACACAACTTAAGCGCCGGTTAGGGCTAAACTTTCGTTTACCATGGTTTAGGAAAGGTTATGGGATAATTTTATGGAGATGAGCAGTGTCTGTATGAGGGTGGGCGATGATAGGATGTAACTATAAATTATGTTAATGTCACTGTGATTGTATTTGAGTGGCGAACGCAAGGCTGTGCTGGAGTTGTTACAGAAAAGACAGACAGAAGAAAGAAAAATTGTTTATTCTGCACAAACAAAACGCAGTTGCAGCTGCAGCAGCTTCATTTTTTTTTAAAGACATAATATACTCATACAACGTAGTCAAAAGCCTCGTAATCAAGCTAATAAAATGTTGACAATATTGTGCATTGCTTGATGTCAAGGTAAACCAAACCAAACCAAACCAACCAAACCAACCAAAGACAACACATTAATTGACTAAAAAAACTTGTCTTTATTTGACAGCCTCAGAACACTTTCCAGCAGGTAAAATAATGCAATATTTATTTACTCAACCACATCAGATACCTATTAAATATTGTTTTAAAAAAATGCAATGACAATATTATTATCTAATCGTATGGAATTTAATAAAGTTTATAAAACATCCTCTTTTTACTAAAGTAACTAAACTAAAGTTGTTAGTAAAAAGAGGATGTTTGATGTTACCTATCTCCGGCTATAAATCCGATAGGTATAAAGCGCTGTCCGATATTAGCATCACGTAAACATAATCTAAAAATTCTATCTAGGACACGGCCGGCCTCTCCTTCGTCATGTTACTCGTATCTCGTAAAAGATATGATGGATAAAGCCGCTTGCGCACCGACCGGCGCAAATACCACCGAATGAACTCCTATTATCGGAAAAGATATTAACGTAGAATGTGTGCTCTAACCTTTAAGGGCTTCCGTGATCCTTTCAGAGACGTAAAATTGTTTTTTTTTTAATGAATATTATACACAGTCATAAGGAATCTCAAGATTAATGTTTTTTGAATTATTAAAGATTTTGTTTTCTGAACTTCACTCCTTAATTTCTGCTATATCGTTACACTTACCTGAAAACAAGTATGATTAAGGATGTAAGTATTCTATAGAATTCACATTGCACCTCGAGAAAAACTAGCCTTATTATCATTATCTTTAAGTTTCAAGTTGAACGTCTGTCAAACAGGTTTATACAGCTGGTCACGCTCACCAAGTGCACTGTAAATGTGGGTGTTGTGGCGCGCTCAATACCGGCCTGGCGCGGGCGACTAGCCAACAGACGCCTAATGGCCGGAATAAGCCTAATTTATACGAATACATTATGCAATTGTCCCCGTTTATATAGCTTTTTATAAAGTAGTTTGAGTAACAGATTGGCTGTTTCATAAGATTTTTGCAGAGAACTTTAGTTGGACTTAATAGGGATGTCACTGGCATTTAGCGAATCCCAAGTTGTTTGTGCTCACAGAAATGAAATATTCTGTGGTGTTTCTGAGGGTTTGTGAATATGACAAACAACACTCTGATAAATTAATGAAAAACATTTAGCGAATCCCAAGTTGTTTATGCTCAAAGAACTTCATAAGAAATATTCTGCGGTGTTTCTGAGGGTTCGTGAATATGACAGACAACACTCTCTGATAAATGTAGAACAACTTTTTAGTGGCTTATTTATTTTTGTCCCACGAACAGGAAAAATTTTATTAATTGTAGATAAAGAAACCTTGTGTTATAGGTAGGAAAGGTCTACGTTTAGCCACAAGGGGCTATTAAGTTTCCATGTCCCCTTATTACTTACAGAACATGGTATTTTCGTACAATTTGCATATCCCGTCTGTTTATCGCGGTATAAATATCGTGTGACGTTTACGACTCTGCCGAGGCCCTCCGTGCAGTTGTCGTGATGGATGGAGGGTCGTGAGGAGGTCAGCCTGTGTTTATTAATGTTTGTTTACTTTTGAGGCTAAACGATCATCTTTGTTTGAGGGCGGGTTCTCGTTTTTGTTTCACGGCAAAAAGACAACACTGCCGCACTGTGCTGTGTGTTGGTAGAATCCGTATTCTAATACACAAATATTTAGTCAAAAAATAAAACGTACAGGATATCGCATATTGGATTCCCCAAAGCTCCAAGCAATTGCTTCTTAACTCCAACATCTTACGAAATACAAATCACTTTTTCCTCAAATCCATAGTCATCAATTATTGATCTTGAAATCGGTAACACGAATACCTTAATGAAATAGTTAATTAAAGGTGGAGACAAACGAGGTTCTTGGGTTCGGTAGATAATTCTATACTTCGCGCTAGGGGCGGCACTAATCGGTAATTCTGTTTTAGTTAGTTACTCAATTAGATTGAAACTTTCTAGTGATTGACAGGGGCGCTTCCGTCGAGGAAAATGTTTGTTGAGAAGTGGGAAAAATAATCAATTAATTATAATTTATCAAAGTTTCCGGATAACAGTGATGCGGACGAGTAGGTTCGACGCCTAAGTGTCTTTTTGGTTTTGTATTTGTTAGTTAGTCATATAATTTAGTACCTACTGTAAATAATTACTGAACTATACATACAATAAAGGCAAAATATATTTATTTATTAATATTAGAGAGAAAAAAAACATGAAACAGGAGCAAAGAAAAATAATGGTTTAGTAATATCCTTCAAAATGATTCAGATTTAAATTAAATTTATAGATTGAGTGTTGTTGAAAGGGTTACAAGTACTGTCTGAAACTGGATATCATGACTTAGAAGAATAAAACACTTATTGTTCTGTCTACCAGAAAAATATTATAGGTGATGTAAAATTAAAAAAAATACCTTTTAATGACACACCTTTTAATCAAGATTAACTTTTGCTTGTCAGCCATTAAACCGGTTAAAATTGAGAGCCCATTCAATTTGTTTGTTGTCCAAGTCAGCTTACGAATTATTTTCCTTATTTTAGTCAACCAATAATAACATTTCGCATGGAATTTAACATCAGATTACCATAATTTATCAGACTTTTAAAAACCTAGGATTTGAACAAAAAAATAGTAAGAAAGCGATTGGTACAGCCCTAGCAGCCCCAGCAGCCCCAGCAGCCCTAGCAGCCGGGGCGCAGCTCGCGGCGGTGAGCGCCGAATTGCGTAACTCAATTAGGTGACACGGAGGCTGAGAGCTCCGAGCTTTTGAAGAGATTTTGTCATCTACTACAATTACCTGAGACTGAGACCTAACTAAATGGATGTTTTACGGCAGGAGTAAACCGGTAGAAATCGTACCCCCCCCCCCCCCCTGAATGCTACTTTCTTCTTTCATTCTTCTTTTCTGTTTTGTTATTGCTTCCTTTTTATTTTATTTTCTTGCGAGATATATTCCACATATATGTTTTCGAGGGTGTTAAAGCCGATGATCAAAATGAAAATCCAATTACGCGGCGGAGAAAATTTATAAGTTCGTCATAATTATGTGTGGATTTGTTTTTTTTTCAAAAACTGAAGCATTTTCCTTCACGGTTTAAATCTCAACAAATAATAAAACGTATGTACTGTAAACTCTTTCACAGTTAATGCATGTTTGTCATGATAATCTTTTTTTGCACTATTTAATAAAGTTATATACATGACTGTGGCGGTCAAAAGGTTAAATAGTCATTCTTCCGGATGTTGTACTTATATTAACTAATAAGATTTTTTGTTTTGTTTCTCTTGTAAGTGAATATTGTAAAATTCTTTTAGAGAAATAAATTCTTGAAACTGAAAGTTTATTCACCTTTTATGGCGGTAAACCAACTTCGGCGGTATGCTCATGATTGCAGAATAATTCTTTTTTGTAAACATTAGGTTTTGCCCTAAATAATGTGGTGTGTTATGTAAAAGCCGCACAGGTCCATCGATCAGGTTAAGCTATGCTTGCCGCAGCAGGTCCGTGGATGGGTGACCATCTTTACATATCGAGACCCCTCCGTGCCTCAGAAAGCACGTTAAGCCGTTGGTCCCGGATGTCATTCGTGGATCTTTGACAGTCGTTACGGGTCGTAAGAAGCCCGAAAGTCTGACAACCAGTCTTACCAAGGGGTTTCGTATTAACCAGTAACTGGGTTGTTGAGGTCAGATAGGTAGTTACTCCATTCAAAGTACCGGTACTCAGCTGCATTCCGGTTAGACTTGGCTGCCTCATGTGACACGTACCAAATATCATGGGGAGGATTTACACGTGAATAAGGAACGGCGAAATTAAATCACTATTAAGTTCAAAGAAATTAAGACACATAAAGTAAAGAATAAAATAGTAAATACTTAATACTTATTAAAAAGGAATAATATTCCTTCCAAAAAATGAAAGTGTATGTAAGTAGTTACTTGATAGTGTATGTAAGTAGTTACTTGATAGTGTATGTAAGTAGTTACTTGATAGTGTATGTAAGTAGTTACTTGATAGTGTATGTAAGTAGTTACTTGATAGTGTATGTAAGTAGTTACTTGATAGTGTATGTAAGTAGTTACTTGATAGTGTATGTAAGTAGTTACTTGATAGTGTATGTAAGTAGTTACTTGATAGTGTATGTAAGTAGTTACTTGATAGTGTATGTAAGTAGTTACTTGATAGTGTATGTAAGTAGTTACTTGATAGTGTATGTAAGTAGTTACTTGATAGTGTATGTAAGTAGTTACTTGATAGTGTATGTAAGTAGTTACTTGATAGTGTATGTAAGTAGTTACTTGATAGTGTATGTAAGTAGTTACTTGATAGTGTATGTAAGTAGTTACTTGATAGTGTATGTAAGTAGTTACTTGATAGTGTATGTAAGTAGTTACTTGATAGTGTATGTAAGTAGTTACTTGATAGTGTATGTAAGTAGTTACTTGATAGTGTATGTAAGTAGTTACTTGATAGTGTATGTAAGTAGTTACTTGATAGTGTATGTAAGTAGTTACTTGATAGTGTATGTAAGTAGTTACTTGATAGTGTATGTAAGTAGTTACTTGATAGTGTATGTAAGTAGTTACTTGATAGTGTATGTAAGTAGTTACTTGATAGTGTATGTAAGTAGTTACTTGATAGTGTATGTAAGTAGTTACTTGATAGTGTATGTAAGTAGTTACTTGATAGTGTATGTAAGTAGTTACTTGATAGTGTATGTAAGTAGTTACTTGATAGTGTATGTAAGTAGTTACTTGATAGTGCTGCCACAAAAGTAACATAATTATTTTCGTTCCTTCCTCGTGGTCAAACTTAATGGTCAAACTGATTTGACCACGAAGAGTCAACTTCACTTTTGTACAAAGACACGATTCGACGTTCCTTAAAGGCCGAGACTGTCTCCATTGACTGATACCATTTATTAACTAATATAACTCGTTTACTTTAAATAGACGAAGTGAATTTAACTGCAAAGATAAGCTCACACTATCTCCGTTTGAGAACACTTGACGTACCTATAATTTCGGCTTTCGTCAGTTTTCTTCGAATTTCGGATACTTTCGTAACTACACTAAGTACATCTCATTGTTACTCGAGCTTGTGAATACCTCATTAGAAAATAATTGGTCTGTCTGTATACTTGTTAAGGCCAGTTTCAAAATACGATCAATAATTTTATTGTAGTTTGTTATCAGCATGTTATTTTGTAGCATGTTTCACATTAGCCAAGACCAGTTCGTTGCTACTCTCAGGGCATTGAAAAAAACTCAAGGCTACTAAAAGCTATTTATTGTTAATTAATTCATCTTTCCAATAAAATGGTATGACGTTGATAAAATGTAGATAACAAGTTTTTTCGCCGAATCAATCAAAAGCCCGCGAAATCAAGTCAATTACACAGAAGCCGCATGCTCGCGACTCGCGACCGGGTCATAAACAACAGTATCTCTTATTGTGTGCGGACGACCGTTTTTATTCGCTCCGCGGCCAATATTCGCATTCATTGCCCGGGCGCTATCTGCAGTGGCCGGGCGCCCCAGGGCCACCCGCATCACTCACGACGCTCAGACACGTAAATGCTTGTAGTTTTTCTCAACAAATCCCGGTCATTTCTCAACGTTGAAGCCTATTCGTTATGTTTACCAGCGTTTTTTTGTATCTTTATAAATAGTAACATTACTCACCTTTCCTTAAATTGGGATACCTTAACCCTCCGTTTAATATTAATAAAGAAATGAGTTAACATTCTGTATAATATGATTTACACCAACAGCTAAATTAAAATAGAAGAATAACGACGGATTAGTAAAACAGTTAAGGTTCTCACAAGTAACAACAGAAAAAAAAAATTGCAAGTCTTAGGATCACTAACAAGCAACATAAAACAAAACTTAGTAGGCACAGTATGCCATTTACCACCAAACCCATATCAACACAGTACGTGTTGATAAGGGTTTGGTGGTACATATATCTAATGAGAACTCTTTACAAAGTATATTATATACTTATAAAGTCCCGACTCGCTCGCACTATGTGTGAATTAAAAAAAAAGCTATGTTTATTGTGGTTAAATGGATGTTCGCAATTTATTTCAGTTAATACAATATTTCTGTGGCAGCCCTGAGCAAACTGCAGATTCTGTAAAATATTCGCGATACGCTTGCACATCAAATACGCAGCACCTGCAGCTAGCGCTGATACTGCTGCATGGTGCGGACATCACCTGCAGCAGTTCACTGACATATTTTTTGGGTTGTTACTGTCCCCTTTTTAAAACAATAGTTTCTCATCGTAGGCAATATAAATGATTTGGAACAGAAAAGTAGTAGTAGTTGGTGGTAATACAGTAAAGGCTCTCGCAGATAGGCGCCATGCGACGGTGTAACGCGATTCTGGTAGAATATTTTCCATGTAGTTTTCATAGAAATTGTTCTACTATAGAGTCTGTCTGCAGGAGCCTTAAAGCAAAGCAGCAGGCCATGAATCCGATCAATTTCCAAAGTCAAAGCAATTATTTCATAATTACCAACCTCTCAGGATGTCGGAGGGCGCAGCCACACTGATATCTGCCCTTACCTAATGTGCAGTGCAACTGCATAAAAAACTATTGACATATTTAAAATAAACCGAGTTGAAAAGTCTTCGCACCAATTGTATATAATAAAAACTTAAGAGCGGCAAGCAACCAACGTCAATCATCGATCAAATTACAATTATTGCCAAATTCCGACCGGATCTATTTTAATTCTTACACAAATATGATTGAGTTTGTGACGTCAATCACACTATCGGATAAAGCTTACGTCACAGATTTACGAAAATAAAAGAATCAACATTGTTACAAAAGGAACTTGATTGATATTCTGTAATTAGTTCTTTCAGAATGTCCTAAAAATAGTACTTTTACCGGCAACGTTACAGAATGTTACATACTACATCGTACTACGACCACCCAATTTAAGCTTTAGAAACGTTTTTCTCAGGTCTACAGGAACTTTAATGTTTAAAGTATAAAATTATAAGTATGTCCCATAAGGCGCCACATAAAATCATGAAACGTTTCGTGTGAAAGAGCGTTCATACTGTAGTAAAACTAGGGAACGAAAGAGGTTACCATACAATATAGATTGGTGGAACATTAAGTAACGAGTTTCTACAACTTAAGTGATAACTTAGGATGTAAGTTTTTGCTTAGCGCGAAATAATCTCAGGGTTATGTGGCAATATTCTAAGTTCTTTCGAACTTACACTGTTTCGTTGTATTGGTATCCCATTTGCGAAATTAATATTTTTTGTTTACGGAGAGCCTCTCAGGTATTTATCTGAGAGGCTCTCCGTAAACAAAAAATATTGACCGATGGCCTGAAGATGGCCAAGTAGATTTATTGCGAAATAAACACAATTTGTTATTCTGGCGATAGTTTAGAACGGCTTATGTTACTATTGAATGCTGAAAAGCTATTCAAATGATGTAGTTGAGATTGTTAAGTCCATAATACGTGTTATGGATTGGATTAAGTTACAATAAAAAAGGGATTTTCATTACCTAATCCTTTTTGCTATAGAGGCTTTCATTCCTTTGAAGGCTTAGTTAGAGAGATTGCTTATTATCTATACTAATATTATAAAGCTGAAGAGTTTGTTTGTTTGGTTGAACGCGCTTATCTCAGGAACTACTGATTCAAATTGAAACATTCTTTTTGTGCTGGACAGTCCATTTATCGAGGAAGGCTGAAAGCTATATAATAATGCATTATAGATTTTTCCGAGTCAGGAGAAAAATGTATTACCTACTTATGTTTAAAAATGCTTTTAGTCGTAGACGCAGTATATCACAATATTAAAGGATACTTGAAACGAAAAAGCTTCTGCACTAAGAAAAAAGTGTAGGTATAATTCTTTCATAAAACAAATAAGTGAAACATTTATGAGAAGATTTCCACACTGAACTGCAGTAAGACTTTGTACAAAATGCTCATAATTATTATATGCTCTTTGTTTGCTTATTACAATGCTTTTATTTTCCGTTGTGTGTATTATAATGAGTCCTTTGATGTCGCGAGTACAAAGTCGAATCACAAGGTATCACTGCTATAGTTGAGAGCGTTAATTAATATTGCCCGGGGCTATATTAATCATTGGCAGTGTAATTAATTTCAGATACGCAAATAAAGTTAATGAAAAGTTTTAGATTGGAAATACTAATAAACTTTAATTAATATTTGGGGTTTGATTTTTTCGATGGCAAGATTTGAAAGTGCAAAAATATATTTTTTCAGTTTTAAGGGCTGGCGCAGATTTGGGCGGGCCGCACCGCAACTATCAACCATCACACAGTACTACAGACGGGCCACACCGCAATGCGCTGCGCTTCTCCAGTGGTGTGCGCTTAGCTTTATGCACCACATCACCTATACATAAAGTAGGATCTTTAAATTGAAGATGTAAAATTGCTGTCACCGTTAAAAATGCCGTTCCCGCAAAATTGCGACCTGAAAAGAAATCATGTTGCAAAATATTTCCAGGGCTGTAGCCTTTAATTCCAAACAACATTAAATATTTCAGTCGGTTTGACTTTATCGTGCACTGAAGTAGACTCGGTCATTTGCGAGAACATCGAGTACAATGTGTAAAAGTTAAACGAATTCAGGAAACTAGGAAATAACAATAAGAAGATTTTTGCTACGACAATTGTTGTCAAGTTGTTGAGCAGTGTGGACTGTGGAGCCAATTGTTGCCAAGTTGTTGAGCGGTGTGGACTGTGGAGCCAATTGTTGTCAAGTTGTTGAGCAGTGTGGACTGTGGAGCCAATTGTTGTCAAGTTGTTGAGCAGTGTGGACTGTGGAGCCAGTTTTTGTCAAGTTGTTGAGCAGTGTGGACTGTGGAGCCAAGTCCTGTGGGTTCAGGGTTTCGGACTTGGTAGGTTGGCAATTTGGCATTACGGTTGTTTTGTTTTAAAGGTCATCTAGTATGTAGGTACTGATGGAAACTGTTTGTTATGGGTACTACGAGAAAGCAGTTTCTGTAAATGCTGGGATAGCGGCCAATTTAGGTTATGAGGGCAATAGCTTTGTACGGGACGGAATAGTGATAGAGAGTGTCGCTTATTGAAAAATAAAGGTTGAATAAATAGTTCGAATTTAAAGTGTAACATTGAAATTAACAGCTACTACAAAAAAAAACATAATAATTAAAAGCACAATCGAAAATTCCAAAGATCTGGCCAAACTCTGTGATAAGTTGTTTATTTATATGTTTACAATCAAATTTAAAAGTGTTTAGGTAAACATTTTGGGTATATTCCCTCATTTTACTACCGTTTTACATTCAAGTTTAGTCATTCCACGTGTAATGATATATTGCTCTAAGTACCAGTAAATCTTACGGTTCATCAAGGTCACGTGAATAAAGACGGGCTAACGACTCCCACCCCCACGTAATAACAAACTCAACTTTAGAAAGGGGCCCCAACATCAGTTAAAACCACTTCAAATTGTGGCAAGGAATTCAAGTGAGATTGTTAGTTTCCTTTTGGCATTGCGATTACAGTCAGTTATTATTTATGCGTAAGAACGATATTATCGACATCGTTCGTACGCATAATCATTTCATTACTTTGGCATGAAAATAAAACCTGTGACATAAGAGAGAAGTAGATAAATCTTTGTTTTAGCTACACACTCTTCAGCGATTATTTTGTTTCTAACGCCTTTATTTAATCTATATCGATATTATAAATGCGAAAGTGACTGTCTGTGTATTACTTTTTCACGCATAAATAATATCCACCTACACTGGTAAGCCATGACCTGAATTAGGACAAGGGATACTATTTACCCCGGTATGTTCCCATGGGATAATTCTCCTGTAAGCGGGCGAAGTCTCGAGCAGATGTTAATCTTCTATAAATTGTTTGTGTGATGTCTGTGACACTATTCAACTGCCTATGAACTTGAAACCAGTAGGTTATGAGATCCTAGTTTGACCCGGTTCACTTGTTGGACGTTGACGCTGACTACATGATTATGAAGGTCTTGCAACAGTTGCTGAAGTAGCTATTACTTTAGTACAAACCTGACATCTTAATATTGTGTACTTTACTTTAGAAGCCTGTTCCAATACCTTCGGATAAGTTCTGACTTAAATTACTTGAAATAATTTCAAACATATTATGTTTCCAATTCACAATTTTATTGTCTTCGGAGGTGGCGAATCAATAAACATAATATTATAAACTGAAGCCTCTTGACGTGTCCGTCTGTGTAACCACCTTGTTCTTCTAAACTACGCAACGGATTTTGATGCGGTATTCACCAACATTTAGAAAATTTATTCCGAAAACCTTACCTGTATAATACATTAATATTAAACTTACATTAAGGTGTTTTTTCAAGTCGTAAAAACCGTGGAAAGCAGGAGCGGGTTGGTGGTGTCATCGTAAAAAGTTTAGTTGCATAAATCACAAGAGTAAAGAGAGAGAGAGAGAGGAGTAGGTATAATTGATAAAATCAGAACACTTTACCCCAATGTCCAACCAAAATCTAATCGGCCTACTCAAATAACAACACAAATAACCCGTTTATCTGAAAATCAAACTGACATGACGGCATCGTCACTTCGGGCCGACAAAGTTCTTACACGTGCTTCAGGGTTCATATTTAATATTACATACAAAGTTACACATCGAACCTGACTAGCTTGTATGAAGGTCGGTTTCATTAGCTGTCTGTTTGTCTTGTTAAGAGGAATTAGTGTCAGGCACGCATTTATCGACGAGAACTTATATTTAATTACGTGCTTTATATTTATATCGAATATTAACTTATTTTTGTATCTACGTTATGAAAATAAATAAACCTGTACACATTTGCCATGCGATATGGCTTCGTAGCTGTCTCGTAGTCGCGTTCGTAGCAGTTCGTAGCACCGCTACATTACTTTCTGTAGCGACACTATTGAAGTAATAAAAGGACATTTACTATGGTTGTCATTTGTTCATCATTTAAACTGTATCATTATTTCGAAATAGAATCGCAATTATTATTCTTATATTAATTTATGAACGTTATTATAATAAATTACGAAGGTTGTAATAAATCAGAAATAATTTCATTCCACCCTAAACAACTACAGTGATTCTCTTCACAAGTTGTTTGTTTATCGTAACACCGGAGAAGTAAAGTTGAAACATTTGTCATAGTCCGGACCGCGCCGTAAAACGAATGTGCCCGAAACTTTTTAATAATATTTTTTTTTTTTTTTTATTATATTATGAGGTAGCATGCAGTTGTAGTGTGTGTCAGTTCGTATCTGTATGTAAGACCGGAATGAGAAGGTTTATAGTGGATAAGACAGAGATTAAAACAGAAGAACTAGCAGGGTATTTGGTCAGGGGATCAGACCGGAACTGCTCGTGTATTTTTGCACATGTTTAATTTATGTTTTCAGATACTGCTGTTAAAATAGCTTTATAATCATTAGTATTTTAATTTTTGCTTTATATTCTGGTATGCAATTATGCATGATATTTCTTTAGTTTATTGGATACCAAATTAAATTCTTTGCAAATTGCCAATATGTCCAGTCCCTTTGCTAAGCGCTATGTTACGGCAATCTTTATAATTATGATACGACCCCTTCCTAAAGCTCGATGATCAAAACGATTATCTTGCGGCAGTTCTATGAAGAATAATGAAAAAGAACAAAGATGTTCAATCAATTGACATTTGAATCCACCCACTGCAACTCTATCCAACAAAACGTGTCATAAACCAGCCTATCAATAGAATTTATGTAATTGCAAACCCATAGTAAAATGAATTGTAACCACTACCGCACGTGAAGGCTCATACGATAATAACATGTACTTTGATAGCCAATCAAATCAAACTGTCAAATACATTATACTGACTATCCGAGTTAATCGGATTGATCTCTCATATTCCACGAGCTTGTCCCATAATATAATAATGTTGTCAAGTTTTCATTGTCAAATGTGTAACTAGCGATAACAAGATTATTTTATGAGCGTTGGTGTTTCAGGAATGTTCCAAACTGTTAACAATTAAATGACAAGTAATATTAGCTACCATTTAATTCAACGGCTTATTCGAAGTCAAAGTCAAAGCATTTATTTCAAATAGGCACATAACAGGCACTTTTGAACGTCAAAATTTACAAAAATTATAATTGATTCTAGTCGCTCCTTCCAAAAGACAGTTTCGTATGGAGAAGAATGGGCAAGAAACTCTTACTCATTAGGCATGCACTATGTCGTATTTCTAATTTCCTTACATTTTCGACATTTCGCCGAGATGAGACTGCGACTAGATTTTGAATGTTTTCAATTACGAGAATTGAACTTCTGCTGTTCAAAGAAATTCTTGTGTTCTATTTTGATGAAGCTACTGGCACATGGTCAAGCCTTAGTGTTGTTGCAGGTGACAATGAACGGCGATAACTACAATACATAAGGCAGGTCATTGCACTATTTGCGAACCTGTTCCACACAAAACCCTACCTATTAACACTTAACCAACTAGTTTCCTAAGCTCTTCTACAAACTATTGCCCCCACGACTCATCAAGTTTCAGGACACATTCTCCATTGTTTTCCTTTCATCCATACGGCGATGTTTTGCCAGACACTGTGTAAACTTTCCCTCAACTTAGGTACTTTTCAACTTATGAGTGGTTGGCACAAGAAATAGTTGTTACTATCTCCGGCTATCTCTATTGTTAGTTTGTCTTAATATTGAAACGTTTTGCAAACGCTTAGTGACTTTCATGTTTATTTTTGGGACACAAACTTGGTGTAAACGAAAAGGCTTGTTATTTGTTACGTTTGTTAGAGATCAAAACTTACTGGTTGGGAATTTCTTAGATGGAATTACGAATTGTGACTGTGAAAACTGAAAGTGGCAAACTATCCCCGAGGCGTTGCTTATGTTGCTAAGGTTTCGTATTGAAATCTGCTAATATGGAGGATAGGTAACTTAACAGAATTTGACTTCGAACTTCATAATATGCATAGTTTACAGTCAAACACAGTTGAGTTTGAGTATTGATACATATTACAGCAGTACTTGTCAGCTATGTATCAAATGGATTTAGTTTACAACATTCTTGCTTTGAAGATTACATTAAATGAAAACTCTTTAGCAAGATGTAAGTATGCACTTTAAGTACTTTAAAATAATGTTGTATATGTGTACTTGTAGTGGAAGAATACCTCCAATAAATGACTATTTGTACCCCAAAGTAATATTGCTGTCTTTCGGTGTGTATGATATTTATAAGAAGTGTCAGTAAACTCTGTCAGTGACATGAGACCACACTTCGCTAATCCCCGGGTAGTGACATTACACCAGCACCCTGATTGTGTAACACACTTTCAATCACAATCTGAATAATTTTGAAGGATATTGCTAATCCATTGCTTGTTTTGTTTGTTCCACTACGTAAATAACGCAATGAATGTTATTAATGCTTTTTTTGGGTGGTAATATAAATATTTCGGAGTCATTCATTTGACTGATCGGGACGCCGGTATGTGCTCAGAAACTGTTGTGTTGTGTACTTGCAGTGTGTGATTCACTAGTGTGATTAATTTGTTCGTATAATTATAATCTGATTTGAACTGCAAACGGTATTTCTGTTGCGCAATAACCAACACTACCCTTAATACGCCTACAACAAATAAAATATGGCTGATGATAACGAGAGACACATACCTTCTCCATCATATAGATACCCATCGCGCCTGCGGAGTTTTAACATAACCCTGTATATGGACTATTTTTAGAGTGGAAAGCTGTAAATTGGTTCTACAAGGTTATTTTAATAGTTAGGCGAAAGCTATGGTTTCCCAACATATTGTTCCACACGTTTATGCTCCTTTACTAACCACTGCTTTGCGATACAAATACGGGAAAATTCCAAGAATATTTCTTATTTTGAAATTTTCGTTCGGTTTCATTAAAGTTAATGAATGGCGTTGCGTAAAAAACTAGTATTTTAGGTAATTCAGAACAGGTCTGTTTAAACAGTTACATTCATCGTGTGCCATTTAAATCTCTTTGAGGAAAGTCTGCTATTTAAAATGTCAGTTGGCTCACGTGTCATTGAATTGAAATTCATTGGCAGTCGCGCTGAACTGAATCGTTTTACATGATATTTGAATGTCAGATCAGCTGATATTATCGTCTTTGAAAAGTACTGAAGCGGAGTACGTACGTACTAATTGTTAACTTGAACACGTTTGAATGGAACTTTTATGAATTGGTATTAAAATAATTGAAATGTGTAATTTTCTCTTTTCAGGCGATGAAATAACATTCATACTTTTAATAAAACAAATAAATTCGCATAGATATTTTTTGTAATGTTGTTGATTTTGTTGTTAACAAAACTTAAAGGAAAATGTTATATCGCGTTACGGTCTAATAAGTACAACAATACCGACTTGTTTTGTAAAAAAAGCGTCATTTTTGTTTTGTTTTGCCACCCTAATATCAAATTCTAATTAGAGTCATTTTCTTTTAGTTTTTGTTATAAAAGTACATGTTGCTATCAAAACTACCTACTTATTTCAACACCAACATTGCGTGTAGGCGTATCCTCGAACCGCCTACGCACTTTCTGTTTCGTGAGGTGTACAGAACTCTAGGCTCGCGAAAATTATGATTATTTTATTAAAAATCTATTATTTTAGAATTTGCGGGGGCGTATACCCACGCAGGTTTGTATTCTGGGGGGTGAACAGGGCTGGAGGCTCTAACAACCCCTGTTGTGGTACCTACTCACTACTCAGGCCCACAGGAACCACCCACGCTTCTCCCACGATATGCTTTTTGTTTTGTTATTTTATATACGTACATCTGTGCGCTCAAATTATTAATGTTAGTTTTAGATATTGTTTCTCGGTAAGTGAATTATGTACTTATGCAATTCTTATGAGAAATAAAGTTGTTCTTAAACCTAAAACAGTGAGAAACGAAAACAGATACGCAGCTAAAAATCTAATCTATCAACTGATGAATCTCGCCCGCCAACCGAAAGCAAATCTAATAAATAATAATGTAAACGTTGTATAATATACGAGGTGCGGAGAAATAACGTTAAATATTTACGAGTGCTCGACGCGGTGTGAGCGGCGGCCGCGCCATCGATCACCGGCCACTCGCCACCCAATTTATAGTTAGGTATAATGAGTTTAAACAGAACTAGTGATGTACCCAGTCTCCCTAGTGTTGTGATTCTCATTACGCGCCGAGATTATGTTTGTTCTATAGGATTTTGTCTATAATCTAATAGGTCTAAGGCCTTTTTGATTTCATATGAAATTATATTGGAGTTGAGAGTTAATTTTACTGAATTTTATTTTATTTCTAGTGATTTGTTTATTAATAATTTGAGATGAGGTTTTGTCAGTGTAATTAGGTATTAATAATTAAAATAATTATATTTTTTTACCTCTCCACTCCTCATAAGCACCTCAGTACATGTTGCCCTCTTGTCGCTACGTCACTGTGTGCTAGCGACCATTTCGGGGGGCCATTATTGAGTGTGCAAGTCACCCCCTGCCATTTTATCTTTGGAATAAACATTGGTCAGGCAGGGGCTATAGAATTTCCATAGTCCTAAATAAAGTTTAGGACAGTTTAGTTTATCGTTCACTTTAGCCACCCAAACCCATATCCAATATATTTGTTTCCATATTCTGCAATAGTCTTACATCATCCGGGGGTTATCCTTGGGCGCACTTGCATAGTGCATACAGGGATAATCGTCGGTTGCTGCCGCATTTCATTCAAATTTCCTAAGTGGCCTCTGCGAATTGGCTTCGGCGCCTCGTACGCCTTCCAAAGGACCGGGACCCCATGGTCACGAGATATGTAAAAATAAATAATAATTTAATTAATAGAAAACAAACATTTAATTTATCAGATTAAATTTCAATAGAAAACATCAATTGGTTTCTTACTAAACTTCAACATACCCGACGACCCTGGTTACTTATCTCTATTGGTGACTTTACACAAAAAGACGCTTCTGTCTGTTGTTGACACAGTTTCGCACTCGCATAATATTATTATGGATAGTTAGCAATAACGTACAAACAGAGTGCTCGCAAATATTATCTGAGACGTACAAACTAAAAGCTCAGTACTCGGAGCTAATTCTATTTGCTACCTAATTACTGTTTGCAAAACTAAAACATTACCGTGTCGCTCTCCAGATGCCATGACACTATTCTGAAACTTCGGATAAGAAAATTAAAACAGTAGCCACTGGACTATTAGTTTTATTTTCATCCATTTGCCAAGATACGTCTACCATTCTTTTCTCTTTACTTAATGTATAATTAACATTTATAGTCGTATACTATGAGTGTGGCGGTAAACGATTCAGTTTTTTTCTTTTTGGCTACTCTATTTTCTAGTCCCATTAAAGAAAATCAAACGGAACAAATATCTGCATTCACATTTTTACAAATGCATACAATCTACCAGCTGTATCGTTCACCTTCATAAAAACCGCTGCCAAATACCGGTCATTGGGGACTGCCGGCTCCCGGCAATAGGAAAATACAGTTGGCAATGTGCCGAGATCGTATGTCCGTTCTCTATGCATCATAAACCCGGACAAACGGCTAATTTGCCGTCACGTCCGACCTACGACCTGTATTATTAAAGCAATTTGCAGCTGCACTAATGATAATGTTCATTAGTTGCTACCGTTCCCACTCGATACTGAGCGCATTAACACTCGCCCCTGTATAAGCACCAATGTACAGCGCACAATTCGAAAATGTTGTTGTGTGCGCGAAACTTCATTACAATGTTTATGCACCTCGTAACCAGCTCATATTTAGTACCGACCAGGTATATTGCAAACGATATCCGACTTTATTTCAGTGTGGAAGAGTTTATTATTGATTTTTCATTCCTAATGCTGAAATGCAATGAAAATGAATTAAATTTTCATATGCGTTAAATATGAAGTGTGTAATGCTGTTGTGTGCATTTGAAGATGATGTTAACATTGAAAACTATTAGCTCTACGACGTTATTTATAGGTCAAAATATCTAGGAAGTAAAGTTATTTTCGTCTATACGAAAATAACTTTACTTTAAGGACTTTACTTCCGACTCAAACGCAAGTCGTCACCGATTGCCTTAGGTATTATATATAGACCCACGATTAACGGATGCAATTCCTGAGAATATTGTCATTAAACATGATTTTGGAGAAATCTATTACAAAAAAAGGAACTTTAAAACATGTCCAACCTTCTTTCGCAAACATCCGTTATAAGTGCGACTCACACCTGACGGCGCGATTAAATTACAAAGCTGATTCAAATGACATGCCTCAGAAGCATAAAATAGGCTGCGACATAAAATCGAGCGGTTTAATTACCGCGCGAATTAGTCGCGCCGCGCCTGCCTTTGTCCGGTAATAGGACGCTGCGAGGCTGCTAATAGTAGCGCGCGCCCCGCGAACGTGGGCGGCGATGCGCGACCGGTGCGCGGTGTTTTGTCGCGCGACAAATTGATCCGCTCAGTGTGTAGCAGGTTTAATAGGAATATTCAGAAGGAGGATAAAAGTTTTCTTTAATTAATTTAGTTATGGAGTTTGCTGAATTTTTCAAATATTATTTTAGTTTTTTAATTTGAATGATAGAGAACAGAGGTAGATCAGAAAACAAAAAACATGAATAATCTAAAAACGATAATAAATAAGAAAATGTTGACAGGCTTTGGTCAAGGGTCGTCTTATTTACTTGAGCTTATAAAACGAGAAAAAAAACCGGTTAAGTGCAAGTCGAACTCGCGCACCGAAGTTTCCGTACAATTTTTTTTTTTATTTCATGAAGTACATATTTACGGTTTTTGGACGTTTTCCTATATTTGTGCTACATGACCTTGCTTCTTGCCACATTTCATGATTCTAGGAAGTAGTAAAGGGAAGTAGATACCCTGTAGGTTTTCATTCCTTTGCGAGAATCTAAAATTTGCGGCTTAAACAGCTGTATCTTTTGATTGCGTTGGCTTAGAAGTTTGATTTTTTCACAGCTTCAAGGGACAGTAGACCTGAGTATTTGATATAAATTAAATTGTAGCTTGATACCTCCACGCTTTCCTGAGAAAAAGGGCCTTGACAGACAGACAGACGGACGAACGGACGGACAACAAAGTGATCCTATAAGGGTTCCGTTTTTTCCTTTCGAGATACGGAACCCTAAAAACCATGGACTTAAGTCCATGCTTAACACAGATGCTTAACCTCACTCAACATATCGAGGACGGGTTTGGAACAAAGCTGGTGACGGCGCAGTATTCGTGGACTTTACAAGTTGTCAGCACCATACGACACAGTAAACACACTACCGGACTCCTAAATCGAGCCACCGTGCACTTTTATGTTTGATGAATCAGAGAAAAGATTTTTAGGCAGTTTTCATTTCGGTGTCACTATTGTTCCAAAGAATTCACGAATTTAAAATAGAGAAGAAAATCGGATTTGCTCGCACTTGAAGAAGCAACAAGCTTTGATTTGATTTGCTCGCTCTTGAAGAAGCAACAATCTTTAATTTGATTTGCTCGCTCTTGAAGAAGCAACAAGCTTTGATTAGAACATCAATAAGTCAATAGTTATTTAGTAATTTTTTTTGTCACCTGTGCACTTGATGGAGTTCGCACAGCTGAATTTTGGGCCAAACATGTTTGAACTTTTTGCCATCGCTAAGAAGAAGAACCAATTTCTCACGCATACTGTATCACCTGTAATTACAATTCAACAGACACGTGTCAGGTGGAACTACCCTCAAACTAAGTTGATCCAATTTGTCAAACTACCCTCGTAACACACTGTTTAAAGGGACGACTTATGTACATAATGTAGGTAGGTGTTTATTCTCGTCGAGGGTCGTGTAACACTTCTCACTAATTATCTAACATAACACTGTTATCTGTTAATGAAATTAAATGAAAGGCGGGTGAAGGGCGGGCGTTTTGGAGGACTGTCTTATGTCATTTTGATGTTCGAAAAGTGCTGATTCTCGGCGTAATTGTATAAATGACTTTTGATTTTGAATGTAATATTTATTTGTGTAAGTAGGTAGATCTTTTTCACGTCAATATTTAAACAACTAGATATATAGGTGTATTGAATACTTGAACTAGGTTGCAAAACATAACTTAATAATTACGTTTTGTAGCATCAGTGTAAACTATACACTTTCAGCGTATATTAAGTAAATTCTGAATGTGTCATCAGAGGATGGTTTTTATTCAATCATATGACTATATACTTAACGAAATCATTAAATATGCTACATTTAATGATTTCGTTATTAACTTTTCTTGAAGAAAATCTTTCGATGAAAACTATTTCTCCCGAAAACTCTTGGAATATTCCTATTTTTCGACATTGTTTCCTTACCTATCCGAGTAACTTCATTGTATTTAAAGACCAAATTTGCTTAGCCATATGCTACGTTAATGGTAGATATGCATTACCTACTTAATGATGTTTCTTGCGTTTAATTACCTACTTACACATAATTATGCTCTCAGATTCAGTAATTCAATTGCTGGCAGGTATCTTATTCGATGCGGTACTTCGGTACTCGAGACTATTAAGTATAGCCCCATTTGTTACTTAGAAAATATCAGTTAGATCAGGGTCATGCTAGTTTATGACAAACTAGCTAACCCAGTGAACTTCGTGCGCCTCAGAATCAATAAGAAAAAAGTTATATCAAAGTGAATTTTCTCTCCATTATTATTTTTTCCATGAAATTTTCCCATGTTTTAATAGTTATACTGCTCTTCGGGGCGGAGACAAATCCAACAAATCAAAGATCATAATAATCGGTCCAGCCGATTTTGAGTTATAAATAGAGTAACTAACCCGACTTTATTTTATATAATTTATACTAGCTGACCCGGCCACGCGTTGCTGTGGCTAACGTTTTTGTAATATTTTTTTTTCTATCCTGTCTTTCAAGTTGGATCAAACTGCACACGGTGTACAAATTTGATTAAAATCGGTTAAGTAGTTTAGGAGTCCATCGCGGACAAACATCGTAACACGTAATTTATATATATTAAGATAACAAATTATTATGTGGATCGGGGATTGGCACAGGAGAAGGTAGGCCTGTGCCCAGTAATGGGTAGAGTCGGGCGGCGGATGATGCTGGGCCTGTGCCCAGTAATGGGTAGAGTCGGGCGGCGGATGACGCTGATAATAATAATATTTGGATACAGTTCCGCCCCACTGTCAATCCTTCAGTTTTTCAGTCAACTTTATTTTTATATTTCCTCCCACTCTTAAGTTTACTACAACTTCGGTTAACTGCCATTAAAAACGTAGTTCTAGGAACTCCAATCACATATCAGATACATTGCCAATACATATAAAACGAATGCTTCGTCCGTATCAGCGAGTCATTGCGGTGGACGTGCGGCGGCGCGCGTTGCGTCCGGTGCGGGATATTTGCGGGTCGGTCCGTACATTTGCGGGTCGAAGAGACGTTATTTGCGGTGCGGTCGCCGCGCGGCGCAGCAACCGCACGGAAATTGAAATATTTATCATATGCGATGCGCGTCCGATGCGCTGCGATGTTGCCAGATGTACCAGTACTGTGTGCGGTGCACTTCACACATTTTGTCGGTAAAAGAAGATTGTACAATGTACAGGCTGTGACTTATTGGCAGAGTGAGGGTGATATAAAGTGGTTGAAAAGCGAATAGTAGACCGCGACAGTTTTTATTGCTAGATTATTTATGCGTTTTGAGTTTCATTTCTAGAGCTAGGATCCGTTCATCAGTATTACCCAATTATGTGCTAGAGTTGTTTTAAGTAATAACGTGTTACGGTTCTGTGTTAGCTTATAAAAATAGCGTTCATAAAGAATCTGTTACACCGACGTATCGCAAAACGTTTCTATCTCGTTACCTAATATCACCACATTATACACTATCGTTCACATAGAAGATCCACATAAAACGGAATCGTGCAATCATAACGTACCTAATAATAATATTTTTTGCGATCCCTAAATCTCCGTGCCCCTTTGTGTTGGATCCCCTGGACGTCCGGACCTCAATCATGGTCGGTCTTAGGACCTCTCATTACAATTTGTTCGTACCTCTAATGTGGACCATGGGACCCCAAACAAGGTAACGTTGGATATTTCTTAGAGTAAATGGAGCAAAAGGTTCTACATTAAGTCATAATAGGACCCGCTAGGTTAAAAGGAGGTTTACTTAGGTAGCTTAGTCAACAATAATGACGCTAAAAGCATCCAGTTCTTACTACAGATAAGTCTCTATTGTGTGTAATTTTACACAACTTTTATTTTTGGTTGCACTAATTTACACAGGTAAGTGTTTTGATATAATCTGTTCAAAGGTCCTGTTCTGTTCTTAGAGTAGGTATTCTACCTATCTGTTCAAATCAAGTAATTGTCCAGGATCTAGGTCACAGTTGGTTTCATGATGCCAAAAGTGTCATTTAGAGAGATTATTCAGTCTTTCGTTTGAATCTAATAATAACTGATACAAGAACGTAACTACTGTTAAATTTGCCTTTTTAATTACCTTATTTCTATTTGTTGGCACAAACCGTAATCGTAGAAATGCATAGAAGTGTAACCCCGCAGAACCAAGCCTATTAAATCACCATGTAATTCGACAGTGAAGCATTCGTGCAGTCTGCCCAGGTAGCTCTAGGTACCGTCTAGCCGCTAGAGAGAAACTAATGGCTCCTTAGCTCACCACAAACTAAGTATACAATACACGTTATTTATGCTAATTTGTAGAAAAACATGATAGGTGCGCTAGGGGGGGGGGGGGGGGGGTGGTTGTGTGTTGTGCAAACAACACACAGCCTGAGACATTGCGATCCGATACGAAATTTTGACGAATGAGTTTTATATTCAGCTTTTGGGAAACATATTATGATTGATAACATTTAGCTACTTAGTCCTCATTAGACTTTGAAATCTATATAATACTAGTTTAATCTATATAATACGGGTTTCACCCGCATAAGTGTCGATCCCATAGAAATACCGGGATAAAAAGTATCTTAACTGTTAATCCTGGTTATAAACCATTATGTGAGCTAAATGTCATCCAAATCCGTTCAGTAGTTTTTGCGTGAAGAAGTAACAAATATACAAACACACTTACAAACTTTCGCTTTCATAATATTATTACTGTGACACTTCACGTGGCCGGAGGGTTGGGTCGTTCTTTGGCCAATGAATTAGCATTTTCATTCAACGTGGCAATGCTACCATTCTTATGGACACGTTTCCGGATGACAGCGATGCGGACGAGTACTTCGACGCTTAAGTGTCCTTTTTTTTGTATTTATTGTTATATTAACTTAATTAGTCATTTCATTTAGTATCTAGTGTAAATAGAGTTATCTATACATACAATAAATAAGTGTGATACCCATAGTGCAAATAATTTAATATATTTTTAAACCAGTTTATGCCACAAGAGGCAACTAAAATGAAAACTAAAAAATAAAAAACTAGATTGTGCAGCAGACGCGTAAGTGGACAATGAGCCATCTGGTAACTTTACCCTAGTCAAGCAAAAATGTATTGAAATAATTGCACTACTTTTACTGGAAGACAGAACCAACCCACCAGTGCTTTACTTAGCAACAATTTGACACGGGAATCCGGACCAATACCATGTTATACATCGCAATATAATATCTACTGTGCCTTTGACAGCTAATTACCCACTATTACAACTACAGCCGCTCATTATCGGCCATCAAATGGACGAGCCACAATATATCGGTTTTGACTGTCCATCCGACAATTTTCCGCGTCGGATAATTAGTACCGGACTACCCACTATTTTGTATTTGTAATTGCTAATAGAAGTGGTTAAGTTTATCTAGTGTAGGTACAACAAATAGTAATCGTTGTCACATTACAAATAAAAATAAAACATAATAACTGTAGAATCCTAAAAAAGGATCATGGATGGATAATTAACTCATTCATTTACGACATTTTACAACATAACACATAATTATAAACATCATCCATCGCTTTCCTCCAGGCGAGATCGTGGTCAAGAATAGTCCTATTTAGGAAAATGCATGGAATTAGAATGTACTTACTACAATTATATAGGTTGACCAATTCGGATGCAACTTTAAATTAAGATTATTTTTATTCCAATATTTGCAGATATTTTTCGAGGGGCCCGTGGCGAAATAATAACAGCCGCACAGGTCGATCGATCAGGTTAAGCTACGCTTGCCGCGGTTGGTCTGTGGATGGGTGACCATCTTCACATATCGAGACCCCTCCGTGCCTCGGAAAGCACGTTAAGCCGTTGGTCCCGGCTGCCATTCGTGGATCTTTGTAAAATACTGGTATTCAGCTGCATCCGGTTAGACTGGAAGCCGACCCCAACATAGTTGGGAAAAGGCTAGGCAGATGATGATGATGATTTGCAGATATTTTTCTATAATTATATAATAAAGGCTTTCCAATTTTGTATGAAAAATCGCCAAATCTCCAACTTTTTGCTGGTTAATACAGTAGCCATGGTCTAATAAATGGTGAATAATGAATTTGCCACATTTTAAAGAAAAATAGTAGATATCAAACATCCGTCTGCGCCTAATCAAAATGTTGGCCTAAAAATGTTGTTAATATTAGAATTAGCCAACCCATACAAAAAAGGTTTTTTTTTTTTTAATTTTATGTATTGGTTACAGAGGCATTTAAGCAATGAACAGATAATAGAGATATATAACATGCAACAGTGTGAACTCAATTTGCTACTTGAATAATGCAACTTGAAATCAGCCATAACAGACTGAACCGCAACCGTAGACAGACCGCAACCAAAACAATGACTTATTCATTTCATCCTATAAGAACGTGGCCCTGTCATATTTTGACACAAGTAGCGTCATTCTCATCCACACCTCACCGTATATTTCTACTGGTTATCATCCGTCGCGCCGCGTCCCGGTCCCGACAATGGCCCAGCGTGGCGCGGCGCACTTCCACTGACACCCACTTACATCCGTCACAATGGCGACACAATACACTGATATATTCCTCGCATTGTGCTGCTGTATCGTGATCATCTGAGATAACTCTGAGTGACAGGATGAATGCTAGTAGACGAATAAATGTTTGTGATTTTGGCATTCATTTACCTGGTTGTGAAACTTCTGAAAAATAGAATTCTTAGGGATTGTCCATTTACTCAATATTGCAATAGTAAAAATAAATAATAAACTTGACTTGTGTCTAGTTTATTATGGTGGCGTGGTAGCTTCAGTAAGGGTTTAAAATATATAGAAACACAAAGTTCACAGTGTTTGTAATGTTTAAAGTTTTCATTTACCTCCAGGTAACAGTTACTAAAGCTATTTTTCTATCTTCATTTTCGATCCTGTGGTTTACCGTAAAAAACACCAAAGAGACGGTTTCACATTAACAACATCAGAACGTATTTCCCGTTCACCTTCAAATGCTTTCTACGACTTATTTCCTTTAATGAATGACATCGAAATATATTCTTATTTACACATTTCGTGTAACATCCTCCCAAATAAGTATATTTAAGACTCAACAGATAGCGACATCGTATCTCGAAGCGTCCCTCGCCGCGCGCCGTAGTAATCATATTTTGTGACTTTTACGTCTTCAGACCTTGAAAATATAAGTAAAAGTATTTTCAGTAATAAGTTTCTCCTTACTATTTTTTTTTCTATTTCTTTCTTTAATAGAATTCGAAAAGTTCTAGGGCGAACAATGGACTAGTTTTTGCGTCCAAACTTTAGGTACTTAACTTAAATTCATCATAAATGATTCACAATTCTGTAAATTGCTTATAATAAACACAACACGTAAATAAAAATCATCATCAACCACTGCCTGGGTAGGCCTCCGCTTTCTTCTGGCTTAATAATGTACTCTCCAATTTCGTGTGGAAACTCATAAATAGTACTCATACTTAGGTCATAGAACGCACGTGCTTATCATTGTATATATGTCCATGTACAAAATTTGGAAGAATAAGGACACACTCAACAAACATCTAAAGACATAATCGAAAAACGTTTTCAGATTTCTCTCCCAGCTCCTGTTTATCGATATCTAAGAGAAGATGATCTATTTATTATTATGAAATGCTTGGTTTCCATATTCGAAAGTTTTTGCTCCTTGGAGCCGCACATGGAATAGATATTCATAAATTCGATGGTTTTTTCCATGGCGTGGTAATTGAGTGCTTCGTGGAAGTTTTTCTGAATGTTTTGACGAGTGAGGAAAAATAAGAAATCAGTTGTGGATTTATTGTTCATTGCCACCTGAATCTTAGGACAGGTTTCTTTGAAATGGCTACAAAGAGTTTTACAGCGGGATCAACAAAAACAACATTATGTAGGTACGTCCGGCGATCAAGAAGGCGGAGGACAGAGTGTTGTGTCGCAGTTTGGGGGAGGGCTATGTCCAGCAGTGGACTGCGATAGGCTGAGTTGATGAGGTACGTCCGGCGATCAAAAAGTTACCAAAAGTCTAAGTCAGCTTAATTTAACGCCTAAGGTGTATATACATTTTTTGACACAACACTAACTGACGCTAAGTCCCTGTCATGCGGGTACATAAAATCGTTTTATAAAACCCGTCGTTGTCAGGGTCGGGGTATGAATCCTCGTTACTAAAATATATTTTGATCTTCCGCCCTTGTGATCATAGCCTCGTTTTTTCTATCATAAACGGTTTATGTTAATAAGGGCACCGCTGTTGATTTTAATCTCAGTCGCACTTAGGTAATGAGATTTTGATTCTACACAACGCGATTACAATAATAAATGAGATCGGATTGTCACCGACTATGTTTTTGTACGAGAAAACGTGTTTAAGTTACATTTTGTTGGTGATATTTTGCTCGTTAGGATTCTTTTAGAGCCAAGGAGGAGTTTGGAAATTGGTCCTGAACTCCTGATAAATGGGAATAGGCTGCCGTAGGACCATTTGCCAGTGTAGGTGTGTAAGTATTAACCATGGATCAATACCTAAACAAATTCTCAGAATACCCAGTATGTTGACAAGTATTACGTCGAACATTGTTTTACAAATACACTGATGCTGATGACAATATTTCATATTGTACAGTCAAGTTACTAACGTGTTAAACTACACGTTCATAGCCGTATCATCGACACGTGCGACTACGTGACGCGTCCGGGACTCCGGACCGACCGCCCCGTTGCGTTGTTCAGATGAGTGGCGATGTTGAATGGTCGTGTAGAGTACTTAGTATGTATGAGCATTGTAAATGTAAGGTCATCAAGTTATCTCAACATTTTATAAATTTAAGTCATTTTCGTGTCTTTCTGTGTGTGCCTGTGTGTGTGTTTTCGTGTGTTCTTCTAAATTAAGTTTATGATGTGGTTTTCACCATCTTTTAAAGAATTTCATACGGAAGGTTTATGGGCATACACTTATATTAAACTTACATATTATAAAGATACTTAAAGAAATGTCAATGTTTTACAAGTCATTAAAACCGTGTGAAGATAATTTATAATTCATACTTTAACTTCAGACAAAAAATACATTTAAAGTAGGTAAGCACTATTTTGAATGTTCAACAATATAAAATAAGTCTCTATTTTATTTTTAAACTAAAGCGGTATAACGTCTTGAGCCGTCATCCCGACCGCGGCGTCCCCGCGACCTTCGTACCTGTCGGGCTGGAATGACTGAGGCTGTGAATTCTCTTACGTAAATATAAAACAATTGCCTAAATACATATTTACGTTATTCAGTAGCCTATCGGAAAACTGCTAATCTTTGTTAAGCAATTCTGCAGATTAGTCAAATTTGTATAGTTGCAGTAGGTAGGTACTTGAATTTGTAAGTAAATGTAGTTTCCGCCGTAACATAAATGCAAAATTCCATCAGCACCGCTCTCAAACATCCCTATTTTGGACCAATTTTCGAGACACGAAGCGTGAAATTCCTCAAATTACGTTCTGCAACCGTTCACATTGGACGTGTAGTGATGTCATAGATGGTCGCGTATTCCCTACAAATTGTACATGCATGGCGCTGAATAAAATATGTGCAAGCGACACAAGGATCAGCGGAGATTGTCGAAGATCGCCGGAGATGTCCAAACGGTTGCCAAACAAAATATCGCAGTATTTTCCGTAAAACGAATTTCTATAAAGTTTGTGTGCGAATTTTTCGTTGTGATTTTGAATACGGATTATTGGTCTGGCATGTTATTTTTATAAAGGTAGATGGTTATATTGTTTTCTTTTTTGTAATATTTTGATTTAGTTAGCTGCTTGGGATTCAATTGAATATTTAGTATTAGTGTTTTATTTTATTCTTATTGTTTTTACCAAACGATATCTATGTATAATGAAAACTAACACTCTAGATGCTAATATGACGCGTAGCCTTCATAGATTGAAAGGAGACTATTCAACTTTACAAACGTTGACAGGTAAAAGTGCCTCAAGAGTCTTTTCAGGATACCAGTCAAAGCTTGTACCATTTTTGATCCAACATTTTTTTTTTTTTATATTAGCAACGAAGTATATTAATAACTAAATTAAAGGCGTCTCAGCAGGAAATCCGCGGCTTATTCACGGATATTCGTGGAAGTAAGCTTTGGCCGGATATTGGGAATAAGACTGTCTCTATCCTCGCCCGGCTCGGAGAACAGTTTGCCAATATCTGATATTCTTTATATTTTTAAAGTATTGGTTTTATTTAAATTAAACTTCAGTGATTCGCCCTTCGAGATTACACTTATTAACTTGTAGTATCCGTGCTACTACAAGTAAGTAAGTGTAATCTCTCGGGCGAATCACATCGTTTTGTAGTCATCGAACGTCACTTACAAGTAAGATCGTTTGACTTACTATTGGATAGAACTTCTTATAATCGTTGGATTTGAGAAAATGTTGTGTTCTGAGCTTGAGCAACGCAAAATAAAATAGTAAAAGTAGTAAATAGTAATACTGTAATATGTAGTAGTACTAATAAACATTAAGTACATAATTATTACTTACAGATATTATTGTAAGTAAAATGCTTTTGCCTATAGTTGTTTTAGTAGAGCAGCATACTGGACAGGTACACTCAATCTGTGTGGTTCTTTCCTCAAGAGACCATTTCAGACTGGTAATTCACATAGTGTTCACATGATCTGACCAAGATTATATCTGGACTTTAAAGGAGACTGTGACCTCTGAGTTTGATTCGGCCTTTCTTCTCAGAGTAGTCAGATAGGAAACGCCGACTGTCGCGTCGGCATTTCCTATCTGACTACTCTGAGAAGCGGCCGACCACATCTAGTTTAAAAAAATATGATTAGGTGTAAAATTGTTTGTGCAAACCTACTAACAAAAATAAAATCATTTATACTTTATTATATTTATTTTGATTTTTTTTATACTATACAGGTTGAAATTGAATATCCAATACAGAATATACTATCCAATACAGAATATACAATACAAATCGAAATGGGAGATTGTACACATCATTATAAACAACTTTTACTGTGGGACCAAACCTGAAATGGCGAAAAAAAACTATTTATCTAACATTATGAAAATATTAATCGTAATTTAGTATCGCATATACGGTAATGCACCGAGTCCGTCTCGAACTACCTGTTTCGTGAATGAATGAATCTAATCTAAACTATGTAGGTAATATTAGAAAAAGAGAAATTATTTGTATTTTTGTATGTTTGTAAGTTTGTATGTTACACTTTCTCGCTAAAACAGCTAAACGGATTTAGATAAAAGACATAGGATACTTTTTGTCCCGATATTCCCACGGGGTCGAGACTTAAGCGGGTGAAACCGCGGGGCGCAGCTAGTCTGTAATATTAAAAGGAAATATTGGATAGATATACCGTGAAACTGTACCAACAAACTCGAAGCTAAAAAACTGTCGTCTGCAAACTCAAATAAAAATAATTCACTCTGTTCCAGACTTTTGCACATAAAACAAAACGTTAAAGTTTTTTCACTGAAAATCCTGAAAAATCTTGTGTTTCAATAAGTCTTGTCAAACGAGACAACTGCTGGCAATGTTCTTATTGCAAACCCTGCACTTGGCCCCTTATTGAAACTTACACTTTGCACTAACCGTGGGAAATTGAAACCTATCTCCATTTACTAAAGACCATTTTAAATCAAACTGCAGTTTTTCGGCAACACATTTCACACTGTAAATTGAACTTAATAGTTGAAAAATTACAGTTTAATTTCCTTTGTGGTGGATGTATTCAAAGCTTATGGATTTAGGAAGGATCGGTCGCGATTGTGAAAGAAGACGGATTAAGCCGGGAGCGATAAGGGCGCAGTTCGAACTAGGCGGCCACGTCAGCAGAGGTCGTTGACTAGCAATGGCAAGTTGCGAGGTACGGAGCGATCTAATAGACGCGCCGACGAGATAGGAAGGCGATCCGTTTTGTAATTAGGAGTTGAACATCGAACTATTCTCAGGCTAGTTTGACAGTCAGCTGAGCGTTTTGTCTGGGCCTGAAATTAAATATTTCCAGTTCAGTTGCAAGTAGTTTAATGGCACAGGTTTAGTTGTGCTAAACTCACCGTTGGAACAGTTAGGTACCTATAGACTTTCAACGAAAATTTGTTTTCTAAACAAGGTGCTTATTTGAAAGATCCTTAACCTTACCCCGTTGCCGTCACGTCACCTGCAGAGAGAGAGGCTGGCGTGATTGATGGTCATGACGGCGCTTATCGTTAAATGAGCTGCTGGGAGGTTGATAGCTGGGAGGTTGATAGCTATAGGGCTAAATATTCAGAAGTGTTAAAGGACTCGGGACCAGCTGATTGGATTATTAATAACTGAAGAGAGGTCTTCTTGATATTAGTGACCTGACTGGGTAAATGTTTTTAGTAGGTTTTTTGATTGATTGAGGACGTTCAGATACCTCCACTCTAGTTCTTTTCTCGTTTCGTGTTGAGATTGGGACGATATATTAAATAGTTCATGATGTAACGTAGAGCCAGTCAGCAAGGTTTAGGCTGACTTAACTTGCTTTGGAATTATCTACTTTAGACCCAAGTCCCAGTGTCCTTAGGTATTATAAGAACATTATGTGATTGCAATTCAGTAAGATTTAAATATAACGGTAACTAATTCATAGACCCTTTTTCTAAAGTAGGACTTTCACAGGGAGATAGGCTTTAAAATTAAAGTTATTTATATCAGTGAAAAGAGTATTTAATTTCCAATTTACATTTATCACGTCCATTCATGATAATTTCATTGATACAACACCTGCTCGTTTACTTCTGTGACGAATTTATTAGAATCTATCCAAAAATATACTGTTCGTGCAACCAATAACGCATCTTAAATTAAAAGCCAATTTCAATATTTATATATTAGCATCAATGTAGCTTAGTACACATACTTTATGAACAACTAAGTAACTACTGCACCCTAATTGCGTAACACACTATTCATCACAATCTACATCATTTTGAAGCTTATTCAAACTGAAACTCAAACTCAAAGCATTTATTTCAATTAAACCATTTACAGGCACTTTTGAATTGTCAATAGGTCAGTCAGAAAATATGAAGCTAGTTGCCCATTCCAAAGCGTAGGTACCTATGGAGAAGAACGGGCAAGAAACTCCATGGACACTCTTTTAAATTATATTTTACAAAAATATAATTTAAAAGATTGCGAATCCATTGCTTCATATGTTCGAAAAATTGTCTGCTCAACAACGTAAATAATGTAATGAATGTTGTTGAACTGTCAAAATGAAAGCCATTTTCTATTGTTAGTGTGTCACGCTATTATCCCGCTGATTACATTAATACTTGATGTGTAGTTATAATTTACCAACTTACAGGAAAATTTCTATTAAATCATGCGCTGACTCCTCTATTCTCCTCTATTCTGTTGACACAATTTCTGTGGTAGCATTTGACCCCTTAAACCATAACCCATTTTAAATCATAAATTTGATAAAGATCTGCTCCATGATCCCCCAAAACGGGTTATAATTAATCTTGTCGGTGATCCTCTGCAGGAATGTAAAGTATATACAATTTCACGCTGTTGCCCACTTATCCATAGAGTACAGAACAACCCAGAAGGCGCGAACGTGTATACGACGGAGACAACAGTAACTGCTCTTAAACAAAATTCTACAGTGTAGTTTTTGCCATTTGGCCGACATCTTTTTCTTCAAGTAGCTATCAGTTTTATTAATATTACTTACTATACGTACGCCTCTGCCTAAACTTTCAAAGACAATAGGCGTGATTGTGTTATGTATATTTTGTAAATTCTACGTTTTACTCGTAGAATACAAGGAGACAATAATAATTATTTAACCCCAAAAAGTTAAAAATGCTTCCGTATTACGCGGGGAGTGGCAGGAGCGGGATGTACGAGTATGTTGTGTTTTGTTTTTGAACACAGCCTGCGGCATGAGATTATGATCGCGCCTGACCTTCTGGTTTGTTCGGTATTCTGTGTGTTTTCTGTAGAGTGGAACAAACATAATGACTGCGGTGTAAATTTGAATAATGTTATTCACGGCGCGACTGTACGGGGGCGTCCTCTGGCCTCAACATGGGAATTACTTGTGCAGACGCGGATGAGATTTTAAAACGCGGGGTCGTAGGTTGTTGCAGATGAAATTAGTCCTATAATGTGTTTTGTTTGTTGTCATGGTAGTATATATGGGCAATTGACGCGGAGGAATGAGGAGCATGCCTTGTGGAACGTCTTGAGTATGAGTTCTATAGTTAGGGTAGGCCAATAATAAACAATGGATAGATTGTGTGAAAGATGATTTGGCTCGAAAGTTGGTGAATCCTAAGATGACTGCTAATAGAGATGTATGGAAGAAGCAGACATGCTCCGACCACCAACACGTCGGGATAAAGGTATGAGGGTAATTGAATATTGTTTTGTGCCTGTTTATACCAAACGTCTTTCGTACGAAGTAGATAGTCTTAATTAAGGAGTATTCTTGGTGTAAAGTTTTCGTAGTTCAGACTGAGTAGCACTTATCCTTGAAATGAAAAAAAAACTTTCAAAACAATCTGCACCCACAATATTTTTTAAATACATTTCAAACAATATTTTTAAAAGTGCGTCAATAAGCGCGTACGCCGCGCGGCTATAGAATCAATGTTCTATCTAAATCGAATCAGTCGATGTTAAGCTCAACAATAGCGCATTTAGTATTCAGAGCAGGTGCTGAGTGTTTTAAAAAAGAAAATATTCTTCTTAAAAAGTATTAAGGACCGAGCATATTTTATACAAAGTACTACATTATTTATAGTGCCTTTTATGTACAGGTGATGCTTTAAATAATGTTTATTCTGACAAAATGTTTTTATAAGTGTACAGGCTGATGTTATAATCGCTTCTCATTAATAAAAACAGCATAAATTGTAGTTAGCCTATTTGATATCTTAAGTAGGTATTTATTTATGATGTACCACCGTACAAATTTGTTGTTCTTTATTACAATCAATTTGCCTAACCTAACCGTATGTCTAGCCTTCCAGTCTAACCGGATGCAGCTGAATATCATTATTTTCTATAGACCTCTGACCTCACTGGGTACCACAATACCCTTTCTTGGTACAATACAATAACAGATTGTGTTATTACACTTGTGATGATTATGATTTTACTACAAACTGATTTTATTATTGCTTTTGTTACAGATTTCACCGTGATGATTCCAAAGAAATTCTCAGTTCATAGGTCAGTATATTACCTATATGGGTTAAATTATGAAACTCCTTAGAAACGAATAAAGATAATTAAATGAATACTACATTGCTTATGCACGGAGGGCATACCACTCTTTTTAACGTTACCAACACCTACTTATTAAACTTGTGTACATACGAAATCGTGTCTGCCTGTGTGACCGCATTGTTCTTCTGAACTACGCAACTGATTTTGATGCAGTTTTCACGTTACATTTAATAATGAAATCACGAAATTTTGTCAAGTCGTTAAAACCGTGTGCAGCAGAGCTGGATCGCTAGTGTTCAAATAAAAGCAACACATATTGTTGTTTCAAATTCTCTTCGTCTCATTTGCATTAAACTAATGTACCTTTCTATTCTGATTTGAATCGACTGCGCTGTCTTGTTCGACATGGCTCGAAGCTTGCAATGCAAATCGACTTTCCAATTATCTCTCAATACCAATCATTGCCGATTAGGTGTTTTAGGAGAAAAGACGACTCAGTGATAATTTCAGGAGAATTAGAACATTAGAATACAGCTTGAGCAGTGCCCTCCTTCTGTCCTATTTGTATTTATTAATAGCTGCTATCGGGTTTCATCAATGGGTTACATTATGATAATACCCCAGTTTCGTTAAAAACGTTCGTTTCAAAATGACGGAGTCATTCGTTTGACTATTCGGGACATCAGCGCCACCCGGCGGCGCTCAACAAAGTCTAGCCTGAGTTCGTGGGAGTCGACGAAAGCGGTAAAGAGCGGTGTGGAGCTCTCTTTACCATTGGACATCGTACGGACAACATGTGCTCAGAAACTGTCGCGCGTTCTGTATCTGAGTTGTATACATATAGTGTGTGATTAATTTGTTCGTAAAATTATAATCTGATTTAATCTGCAAATGGTTTTTCTATTGCGCAATTACCAACACTTCCATAGTGCGCCCATAATAGTTAAAATATATCTGATGATAACAAGGATAACAAGAGACACGTCCATTCTCCGTTGATTATACATTTCTCGCCCGGCTGAGCCGATCCGAACAAGTGTGTAACACGCCGAACTTTCGTCTGCAAACACAAATCACGTTCAATAGCAAACAAAAGATCACTACTCACCTGCCCTCTCAAGCAGCTGTCATCCAACTATTACTACCTAAGATCGTACACTATTCATACCCGTGACCAGTGGATAATATTGGAAGCATGCGTCATCAGGGGTGGACCGTGGACGTTTACGGCCTATTATGTAACTCGTATATTAATTTTGTTGCCTCCATGGCTTGTAAACGTAATATAAACCTGCCATGCGAGAGTGCTTCCTGTATCTTGGAGGCTTTAGAATATATCTATACATAATTATATCAGTATCTGCATAATAAGCTTCCAGGTAATTTAAAAAAAATCGTATTTTGTAGCGGTCTTCCCTCAAGTGCTTCCCTCGTGTGCTTCCCTCGTGTGGTTCCCTGGTGTGCTTCCCTGATGTGCTTCCCTCGTGTGCTTCCCTCGTGTGCTTCCCTCGTGTGCTTCCCTCGTGTGCTTCCCTCGTGTGCTTCCCTCGTGTGCTTCCCTCGTGTGCTACCCTCGTGTGCTTCCCTCGTGTGCTTCCCTCGTGTGCTTCCCTCATGTGCTTCCCTCGTGTGCTTCCCTCGTGTGCTTCCCTCGTGTGCTTCCCTCGTGTGCTTCCCTCGTGTGCTTCCCTCGTGTGCTTCCCTCGTGTGCTTCCCTCGTGTGCTTCCCTCGTGTGCTTCCCTCGTGTGCTACCCTCGTGTGCTTCCCTCGTGTGCTTCCCTCGTGTGCTACCCTCGTGTGCTTCCCTCGTGTGCTTCCCTCGTGTGCTTCCCTCGTGTGCTTCCCTCGTGTGCTTCCCTCGTGTACTTCCCTCGTGTGCTTCCCTCGTGTGCTTCCCTCGTGTGCTTCCCTCGTGTGCTTCCCTCATGTGCTTTGGGGACAAAATATTTAACACAACTTTACATCACGCCTGTTTCCCGCGAAGGGTTAGGCATCTACCTATTAGAAAATCACGTTTCCCCACAAGCAGTTCTGGATATTGTATGATTTAAAAGAGTGTATAGACCTACCAATATTACAGCTTCACAGAATTAAATTGAAAATATTTATTTGAAACTAAGCACAAAATAATTATTAAATGACAAAACCCGCCAGCAATTTAAAATTGTAGTAGCTGGTACAGCTACACAATATTTAAATAGTATTCGGCTCGCCTACGCACCACCACGTGCTTGTGGGCTGGCGGTTCGGCATCGAATGCCCCCCACTCAGCCCGCACCTTGTGACGTGTGCGCTCGAGACAAATCATAAGTATATCTGTATACACTACATCCCTTCCTTATTTTAATTTAGTTTATTTCCGTATTAAATACCCCTGTATTAAATATTAAGGATCTTTAGGAATAAATAATAAGTTTTTATATTTTGAATCTAGTATTTATTAAGTTACAAGTAGTCTACTAGATATTACTCCTCTGTAGTGAATATCTTAACTTTTTATTAACTAAGTAAGCCGCAATTTAGGCATCTCTATAAAATCCGTTTTTTCTAATCAATCCTCACAAGTAATCCTTTATTTTAACTCCATTATAATCAATATAATTTTAAATTATTAATTATCTATTTATTTTGTTTATTATGTCCGGCACCTTCCTTTTCTTTCCCTTCAAAAATAAATTTATACCTCCTCTTAATTGCTCGGAGTAGACGTATCTCCTAAGTGTAGTTCTTCTGGCTCCTTATCATTCAAAATTTTCCACTGACCTTCAATTTTTTTCAGATGTACTACATTCCTCCTAAGAACGTGTCCTGTTGAATCATTTCGCACTTCAACATCTCCTCCTGCTGCTTTTTCAACTGTGTGAGGAGTTGGGTCATAGTTTAAACTTAATTTGTTAGCTTTAATGATATTCTTCAAATACACTTTATCTCCCGGTACTAAATCACATTGTTTTGCTTTTCGTTTTCTATCGGCATATTCTTTTCCCAACTGTTTCTTTTCGTTATCCCTATCTCTCATCTCCGAGTCTTCCAGTTGACGGTTTATGTCACTAACCATTGGGATTTTGTCGCGAAATTGCCTTTTGAAAAATAATTCTGCCGGAGGTTTTCCCGTTATACTATGTGGGGTACTGTTGTACATAACCAAGTATTCCTCCAAACCCTCTCTCCAGTTTCTTTTCTCAGCCTGGCTGATTTTTAAGCGTTTCAATATATCTCTGTTTTGGCGTTCTACTTCACCATTCTGTTGTGGCCAATACGGTACAGTGTTAAACAAAAGTATGTTTCTTTCGTTACAGAACCTCTTAAATTCATCGCTACAGAATTGTTTCCCATTGTCTGCAGTTATTGTTGATGGGTTTCCAAGACGGCTAAATATTTCTTTTAGATTTAATATGATATCTGCACTGGAAATCTTTCGCGTTATCTTAACCTCTTTATACCGACTAAAGTAATCAACCACGACCAATATAAATTCCCCACTCGGAAGTGGTCCCATTAAATCTATAGCTATGTCTACTCACGACTCATGTGGTAATTCTCGTCTCTTAAGAGGGTTTTTTGGATTTGGAGCAGAGACAAGTGTGCATCCTTTGCAAGACTTAACCAAAGTCTCAGCATCTTTATCGCACTTTGGCCACCACACTTTAGTTCTCAATCTAGCCTTCATTAAGACTATGCCGGGATGACCTTCGTGAGCTGCCATTAAGACTTGACTTCGTAGTTCACTTGGGATTACTATCCTAGTTCCTCTCAATAGAACTCCTTCATAAAAGCACAGCTCATTTTCAAATAACTTGTAATTTTTTACTTCGTCGTCCCATTTATTATTGTAAATACCTTCTTTAACCTTTATAATCTCTTGATCTTCTTGTGAATATTTTATAATTTCTTTTAATGTCACGGTGGTAGGCTTAGCTTTCTCCACAATCCAATGGACGTAATCTTCGACTTCATTTACCGATGAATTCTCTAAGTTGCATAATCTAGACAAAGAATCTGCAATATTCTCTTTGCCTGGTTTATAGATGACCTTGAATGCATATGTCTGGAGTCGTAAAATCCACCGTTCTATTCTGGCGCATGATTTTGACTTGGGTCCAAATATGACCTCAAGTGGCTTATGGTCAGTTATCAATTCGAATTCCTTACCATACAGAAAAACGTGGAAGTGTTCTACAGCCCATACTAATGCCAGAGCTTCCTTCTCTGTTTGGCAGTATCGCCGTTCGCAGTCTGTCAATGTCTTATGCCCATATGCAATAATCCTTGGCTCTTTGAGGTCTATCTGTATCAAGACACCACCTAATGCTACTGGACTAGCATCGGCTATAACCACTGTCCGATCTTTTACGTCATAGTAACCCAAGGTAGGAATACAGGATAGATCCGACTTTAGCTCATTAAACGCGGTATCCTGTTTGACACCCCAGAATTTACTAATTTCTGATCCTTTGCCTTGCTTGTTCCGAAGTAACTCTTTGAGAGGTTCAGTTTTGGTCGCTAAATTGGGAATCCATTTCCCGACATAGTTTATAAGACCCAGGAAGCTCTGAAGCTCACCTATGTTACTAGGTGGTCGAAATCCCTGGATACTTGATACAAATTTCTGTAAAGGTTTGACTCCTTTGTCCGAAAATTCATGTCCAAGAAATTGTATCTCAGTCATTGCAAATAAACATTTGTCTTTTCTTAGCACCACATTATTCTCTTGTAAAGTTTCTATTACTTTCTTTAATCTTCGGTCGTGTTCTTCTTTATTTGTCCCGTACACTAAAATGTCATCAATAAAATTGATTGTTCCCTCACATCCTAAAAGGATACGCTCTAGCGTCTTTTGGAAGATTTCAGGAGCGCATGTGATACCGAACATTAGTCGTTTATATCGATAAAGGCCTTTACTGGTAATAAAAGTAGTTATAAAACGAGAATCTGGGTGCAATTCAATTTGGTGAAATGCATCCTTAATGTCTAATTTGCTGAAGAATTTGGCACTTTTCATTTTAGGTAACAGTTTGTCCATTGTTGGCAACGGATGGTTTTCCCGCAAAATTGCTTTGTTAGCTCGCCTCATGTCCACGCATAGGCGTACCTCTCCATTATCTTTTAAGACAGGTACTATCGGAGATACCCACTTCGAGGAGCTATGGACCTCTTCAATTATATCTCTGTCTATTAGTTCTTTGATTTTACTATTAACTTTTTCTTCAAGTGGTATAGGGATTCTCCGAAGTGGCTGTGAAACTGGCTGTACACTATCATCAATGGCTATTTCAATTTGAATATTCTTTAATTTTGGAAATGGTTCTTTGGTTTCCATTTGGTTAATCTGGAGTCCAATTTTGAGGATTCCCATACTCATAGCTGTCTGTTTCCCTAAAAGATTCCTGGTTCCGTCTTCTATTATGTAAAAAGTTGCACCCTCAGACTTGTCGCCTATTTTGACATCAGATTCGAAAGCTCCAATTAGTTTTAAAGGTTCATTACTTCCATATCCATAAAATGTTTTCTCCGGGATTTTTGTCTGATTACTTATTTGTATTCTATTATTTTTTAAGTCTTGCCATGTTTTGCCTGTAATTAAATTACATTTGCATCCGGAATCCACTAACATGTTAACTTTTACCCCTCCTATATCACATTCTATCTCGCTGTCCTCATCTATTCTGAATACGTAATGTATGTCATCTCCCCGCCTACTTGATTGTTTCGGCTCTTCTTTTACTTTTTGTGGTTTAAATTTCTTACTGTCTGTGTTATTATTAATTTCACTTTTCCTTTTTAGTGGTAGTCTAGTCCTACAATATTGTCTAAAATGCCCTTTCAATCCACATTTTAAACAATCTTTGTCCCTAGCTGGACACTTTGTGTCTTGGGAGCCGTGGTTTTTACTTCCACATCTACCACAAACAGATTTAGATGGCAGTGTTTTATAATTGTCTTTGTCCCTTCTTTTGTTAGTTCTTGAATCCACTTTATTTATCTCTATGTTTTTTCTGGTACCATCCCCAAAACCCTCCATTTGCCGATTAACTGCTTCGAGGGCGTTTGCCTCAGCTATTATGCTGTCTAATGTCATAGAATCTCCTGTTTGCAATATTTTCTTTCTAAGACCTTGTAACGTACATTTTTCAGTTATCTGATCTATAATTTGGTCATCCTTATCTTTAAATTGACATTTGTCGGCTTGTTGTCTCAAGCGAACTAAATATTTTTCGAATTTTTCATTAGATTCTTGTTTAATTAAACGGAATAAATGACGCTCATAAACTTTGCTCTGTTTCGGTGTAAAATAGGCATCAAGTTTACTTATTGCGATCTTGAAGATATCTGATTCAGTTGTGCCAGATACGTTGGTTTCAGGTATATTATAGAATATTTCTTGTAATTCTAAACCGCCAAAATGCAATAAGCTTGCTCTTTGCTTTTCACTCTTATCGATACCAGAAGCTTCGAGATAAATAAAGAGTGCTCGTTTCCACCGCTCCCATCGAGCTCCAACCGAAGACGGTTCTCCTTCGCAGTCGAATTTCTCAAGCAACAGTTGAGACATAGCATTTACCTGGAACCAACCAACATTGTTGTTTCAATATCAATTTAATGATCAGATAATACTGCTTTTTGAACTCAAGTATGAGTTAAGACATAGCAATAATCTGGAACAACCAGTTTATTGTTGTTCCAATATCAATTTAATGATCAGATAATACTGCTTATTTAAACTCAAGTATGAGTTGGGACATGGCAATAACCTGGCCATAACCAGTTTATTGTTGTTACAATATCAATTTAATGATCAGATAATACTGCTTATTTGAACTTAAGTATGAGTTGGGACATGGCAATACCCTGGAACACCCAGTTTATTGTTGTTCCAATATCAATTTAATGATCAGATAATACTGCTTATTTTTAACACTCAATGACAACATTTCCATGGCGCCACATGATGTGTATTATACCTACCCATGATTTAATTCCTAATGTTGTCATTTAGTGATCCTTTGAACATTGTCAAACTGATTCAATTTAATGACCAGCAGTGCAGGCTGCTTTCACATCAATTTAACCACGCACTCCGCCAGCTTACGTGGATGTAGGTTATTAAACTCCGTCACCAACCAATCATTAACTGTGTTTGAAGTACCCAGGTATTCCAAAGTATTTAAGTACCTACTAACAAAATACCTCTGCCTATACTTTCAATATAGTATTAAGCATGATGTTTTTAAGCAAATTTAATCTACTAAGACACTACACACATATTAAATGTGTGTCTAATACACAAATTTTGTGTGACTAGGTGATCGTGATCCATACCTCAACTTATTTAATGAAGGAAGTCGTAAAATAAACGACTTATTTAGGTAGTTATAATAGGCAGCACTAAAAAGTATCTACTACTGAAATAATAAACCCTAATTGGGTATATTATTATGTGAAATCTTACCTAGGTACCTATACAATAGGATAATATTATCTAGGTACATCCTTCCTTAAATAAGTAGGTAAACAGTTTAACATCTGCACCCACATGTAAACATGCCTACATTTCTTTTTTTTTTTTTTTTTTTTTTTTTTCCGTTAGAATACTAGCAGTTTAAACAGATTGACAAATTGTATGCGTTAGGTACATTTGCCAACCCGGTAAGCGGTAGGTAGGCACTAAATGGCGAAATGTACCTATATATACTAAGTCAAAATATTTATTAAACGTAGGTATCTTATAACAATCAAATACACATTGATAATTCATAAAAAGTTACCAGTGCAGCTGCGTTCGGCGGCGCGCGGCGTGCTGATGTAATGAGTCATTCATAGCACATCTTTGCGTAAACAACAATGATTGTCAATGGTAAACAACTTAAATAAAAGATTAATCAGTTGTCACCACTACTGCACCGTTACGATTAACGTTTTTAACTTTAGCATCTAAATAGCGGAGTTAAGGTTTTAAGTTTAATGTAAGTACATAAGTAGGTACCTTGTTTTCATTAGGTAAACAATTTCATGATGCTAAGGAAATAAAATGTGTAGTGCATAATAGTATCATTCCAGTGTTTGTAATAGTTAAGTTTTATTTTCTATTAGTACATGAATAAAATCTCGCCTTTAACTTTTTACACATTTTTTTTTTTTTAATATACTTAGACCACTTTACTTACAGTTTTTTGTTTTGTCCTCGTCGCCAAATGTAGTAGCTGGTACAGCTACACAATATTTAAATAGTATTCGGCTCGCCTACGCACCACCACGTGCTTGTGGGCTGGCGGTTCGGCATCGAATGCCCCCCACTCAGCCCGCACCTTGTGACGTGTGCGCTCGAGACAAATCATAAGTATATCTGTATACACTACAAAAATCCTATCACAAAAAACTACTCCGACACAATATTCAATTCGCGCATCTCGATATTCCCGAAATTGATATGAGACGAGTCGAAACAGACACCTAATATAAATCTAAATCTTTGCACTTGAAATTACATTATAAATTCAATAATAAAGATACAGTCCTAGACAGGAGGGCTGTCTGGTTTGAAAACCGTTTATAATCTGATCTATAATTGAAAAGAAAACAACGTCAGTCTTGTTGTAGACACTGTTCATTACTTGTATTTGTTCACGTGGCGTGGGCGAAATGGTACCTATTGGTTATTGGTTTGTACACAATTCTATTTTAGAAATGCTATCTACTTTACCTTTTTTATTTCATTTTAATAGGTTGACGTCATATCGTGCATCGATAGCGATAAAAGGATTGATTGTATAGTAGGTATAGTATCTGCCTTTGAAACTTAGCTTTACATTATTTTGTGAAGAACAAAAGAGCAACGTGAAATGTTAAGATTATGTTTTTTCCAAATGAGAAAAAGCATTTGCTCTGCAGCGGGACAGTCACGGGATCATAATTATACGCATAAGATCATAGTTAGAAAACAACAACGCGGAATGTCTATTACTGACCCGCGGTTTCATATTACTTAGAAAACCCACTTATAAGTAGACTCTCGTGAAAAGGTCGGACAATTCGTAACTTTAGTAATCTAATATTCTTACTTTTTTTGGGATAACGAGCATCGAATGAGATATAGAAAGTCCCAAGAGATGTTCTCTACTTATCACGTAACCAGTTTATACGTAAAATATTGTTACCTATGCACCCATTGTAGACAATTTCTCGAATTCTTACAAATTATATTCGACTATTTTTATTATAGTTATGAAACCTTATGATACATTTATCATTAGTTCTCAAATTGGTTCCAACAGTAAACATGTAGACCTGTTTTTATTCTTTTTAAATCTAGCTTTTAATATTTTTCTTGAAATGTATTTATCAATATAATAATATATAATATAATATCCTAGGACATTTCACACAACGCCATAATTATAATCCCAAGCTAAGCAACCTAATGCTTGTGTTATGGTAACGAGATGGCTGATAAACTACTTATATTTTTTTTTGGAAATACATTATATAGAAAAAACACAACAACAACAACAGTATCTTCAACATTTAGACGCCGACATTATAAGACAGAGATTAAAACAGAAGAAGAACTAGCGGGAGATCCAGGGGAGGGGTGGAGGGGGGGGTTCAGGGGATCATTTTCATTTATTCAATAACAATTTACATTGTGTCTGAATGTTTTACAAGATTATATAGTTAAAATAAGCAAATAATTATAATTAATAACGAATTAAAAACAGAACTTACACTAATATTATTTACATTTTTCTGAAACTTCAAAATTAAAAACAATGTCAACGAGAAAAACAAAAAAGAAAAACCAAATACATGTCACTAATACCCACCTAATAATTTCATTTAATTTCTAGTAACAAAAATTATAATATTAATTAACAATGTACACACGGCTACACATCAAGCTATACATAACCAGTATAAGCTGACTTCTGATTGTACGAAAAACCTATACAATGCGAGTTCAGCTAAAACTGGAAATGTATAGCTTGATTTGTAGCCGTGTGTACACTATCCAGGCATAATTCAAAAAAAGCAAAAAAAAAAAGATCTGACCGGATTAACTCATTCTGAAAGGGTATTATTAACTACAGAAAAGTTTTGCACGGTTAGCGGTTTCTGTTGCGCACGTGTCAGCAAATTAGATCTAACTCCAAACAGTAGAAGATCGCCAACGATGTCACGTCACCTAATAAAGCCCGAATTTGAAGAGAACAATTTCATTGTTATTGTTTACACATAAAACATACGTCACCCTGTAATCCCGAAGGTCGCTCGCTTGATCTATATATTTTTTTACGCTTTTCTGTTTTATCCTTAAAGCAAAAAGTACCAAACCATAGACAAACTGAAAAATAACACCTTAAAAGTGGATCCATGGGACATCATGACCCTTCGTAATGGGAAACCGCGAAACATGGCCTGCTAAAATTTTAGTGACTTTTCTTTAACTCGGTGTATAAGCGTTAACGGGCGCGGTCCACTGATCGAACTGTTCCTCGGTTGGCGAGCGACACGCGTAATGTATGAGAGTGAACCCATGGCTTATGCTACGGGTGATTTATACCTTTGGTTTAAACCTGATAGGAGGCTCGAATAGGGGAAAATCATAATAAGAAATTATGTTGTCTCGTAGTAGTTTCTTCTTATTTATCAATGACCCTTATATTTCTAGACTAGACAAACTCGATAACAATAACGCAGATATGAAAACATGAGGCACAAGCCGGTCCAAATCACATTAAGTTCCTAATGACACTTTGTTAATGTCGTCAAATTATCGCAGTTTATAAAGTTATATATATATGAAGAGGCCTGACCACGTAGTCCGCCATTATTGCCCAATGGGCCACTAACGCCCATCTTAACTCCAATTGTCTCGTAAACATTTGTATCAGAAAAAGATAACTTTTATATTCGATTTTATGCTTTGTTTGTATAGTCAACTACACAATATTATAATGGTAATACTTACACTACAAAAACCACTCTTACTGCTATGATATAAAGTCCATATTAAATTGTTAAAACACTCATGTGCGGTTGACTGTACCATAAATGTCTTAATAAGAACATAAACTAGGTATGGTGAGGATGTCGGTGCGAAAATTTATCAGTCCGAATTTCATGACCGTTTTTACTCGCGTAGCTTCTGTAATGATCAAAAGAAAATCCAGGATCTGGAAATCCAGGATGTCAACTCAATCAATCAACTTAGCCTATCGATCGCAGTCCACTGCTGGACATAGGCTTCTTTCATGCTGCACCACAACACCCTGTCCTCTGCCTTCCGCATCCAGTCTGTCCCAGCCGCCTTTTTGAAGTCGTTTGTCCATCTAGCTGGGTGGTGTCCAACACTACGCTTGCTGATCCGCGATCACCACCCCAGGACTCGCTTGCTCCACCGGCCATCGGTCGTTCGACAATCATGGCTTGCCCACTGCCACTTCAGCTTGTTTACTCTGCAAGCTATGTCGGTAATTCTGGTTCTTTTCCGGATAACTTCGTTTCTGAAAATCCAGGATGTAGACTTTCTTAAATGTTGATATTCGTGGAGGATTTTAATCCCGATGCTGCATGCCGGAGACCAGTGGAGCCCAAGTGGTAACCGCCGCGACTTACAAGTTGTAGGTTGGAACCCAGATAGGCGCTATACTTTATGTAAGTAAACTATCTCATCACCACTGCTCTCAAAACGATAAAGGAAAACATCGTGAGACAGAAAACCGCTACTTATGTCCTAGAACAAAAAAAATTCTAAGATATGTGACATCTGCCAACCCGCACAGGGCTCGCGTGGTGTATTACGGGCCCACTCCCTCTCACAGAGCGGAGGCCTGTGTCCCAGCAGTGGGACATTATATGCTGAGTATGCTATGCTGCATGTGGGTGGATTATTTGTCTGAACGAAGTTGAATAGACTTTGTTTGGAAACATTTCGTCTAATATTAGATGATTGTTATATATTGGGTTAGAACTGCTGTGGTTCTGTTGTGTGCCTCAACATTAATGTTCTATAAACAAAACCAATTTCGTACGGTTTACGACGGTGAAGGAAAGACTTAGCTTTTGCCCGCGGTTTCGTTTATCTGACTCTCAGGAACAGTACTTTTTGATATAGGATGTAAGGCACCTTATGTCCTTTTCGGTACCTCTGAAAACGTTTAGGTATGCAATTAAAAATTAATTATAGGTATTAGGTATGCAATAAAAAATTAATAATAATTTGAAATTAAAAATTAAAAATAAAATTTCATGATGATCGGTTGAGTACCTAGCTAAGATGTTCTTTCGCATTGATAATATTAGTAAGGATTTGGTCAACTAGTAAAAGATAGTAACAATTAGTCATGGCTAAAAGTGTTGCAGACTAGCAGCACTAGATATTGCTTGTATTACTTAGACTTGGGACGTCTCAACAATCCCTCTAAAAGAGTACCTAATATGTGGAAGTCATATTGTCTTGCCTTATATGAGAAGCAAAAACTCGACCAAATATTTAATATGTCATCCCCACAGATAAGACCAGAAGTCAATATGCTGAAGAATGATAAGATCTTATTATAAATGTAATGATAACGTTAGTTTGGTATTCCAAGCACGTTCATATTCTCATTATCTGTTTTGTTGATGTTATCATCAGTTTCTTTAAAGCTAGTGTTTAAGGTGTGTTCTAACTAGATTTGACATAGACTTAACAAACAAAATTGCTTGATTTTGATTTACACGTTGATAGAATGAAAGGCTAGCTTTTTCATCATGAAAACTTATTTCACGACCTATTGAAAGTGTAAAAAACACAGAAAGAATACTGTTTTTTTTTAAATGAACTCTCTTCTCATGTATTGGTAGTTGTACGGTACAGAACTTATTAAGGAAACAAGACCAGTCTTATGAAGGCCGAACAACTAAATTAAAAAAGGTCAACATACTAAAGTTCCGGCACAAAAAGTAATCTTCTCGTCGCAAACCACAAAGAAGGTGACAGAGATCCACCAAACGAACATTACAACATGCAACGAACACAACGGACACTAATAATACCCACAGAGAGCTGAAACAAAAGAACAGCAAAAAGAACCCTCTGAGTACAAGCCGGGTGAGGTGTCTGAAGCCGGGTGAGGTGTCTGAAGCCGGGTGAGGTGTCTGAAGCCGGGTGAGGTGTCTGAAGCCGGGTGAGGTGTCTGAAGCCGGGTGAGGTGTCTGAAGCCGGGTGAAGTTCGGATCATATGCTTTTTGAAGGACAAGTAAACTCCATTTGTGGTAGAATTGTAACCCTTCTGGGGATCGTTGTGTTCTATTTTTAATAAATAATGTTCTGTTTGAGGAATGTAGGTTTGTTATCTAGTTTTACGTACACTAAACGTATGTTTGAAGCGGTAACTTTACATTCTATGGTTATAGATCTGAAATCATATTGATATTGAAAACGAATTTGCGCACAAATCACGTTTATAGACAGCTCAGCTGCGCAAACCGCCGCATTTTGCGCGAGCGTAACGCATGTTTGCGCATTAAAATGTACGGAAATATTGCGTCGATTGATATTAGATTATGGTTTTCTAAATGATTCAGGCATTGACTGCCAACGCGGTCACCGGTGACGCGAACCATAGATTTTCTATTGTGTCTGTTGTCTGGCAGTCAACGTGTTAAAATAAGTCCCATGAAACTGCTAATTTTAACATTTATCAAATTCAACAAATTCCAATGTTAGAAAGAAAAGAAAGAGAATACGTTTATTGTCCTTATGGTACGTTATGTTATGGTACGTTATGTTATGGTACGTTATGTTATGGGATCGAGCAACTCCATTTTATTTTGAGCAAATCCCACCGGCCATTGTTTGTTTAATTTACGAGTTTTTTTATTGTGAGCAAACCTAGCGTTTAAAGATATCCGTTTTAAAAAAGCGTGTTCTAATAGATTTTATACATTTCCTATGTTTTGATCTATTGGAATCTCACAGCTGTATTGTGTTGTATGAAAATATTGCTGAGTACTGGACAGGCCGATGAGCAGAGAGCAGTAAGGAACACATGTGTATTGTAAATGATAGCGATTTGGCATCGTATGCGCACGCACACCGCTGACGATAGTGGTGTTGAAACATGGCGTGTCTGAATGAAGAGTTAGAATGTATACAGATCGAGGGATTGTTACAACTTGGTTTGTATTATTGACGATTGTTTGTACATGTACAAGCTTGTAATGGTTACACTGTAGGACAAAATTCTCTTATTGTACTGCGAAGGAATGAGCTAAACAGAAGAAAGTTTCTAAAATTCTTCAGGTGACGATCTTGCAAAGGATAAGGGGCTGTATTTTGAAGAGTCAGCGCCATTACCTACTGTTCCGTTGAGAAAAAAAAGTGCATTTTATACTGTATACTTCGCTCATTTCCTGTCATTGCGCAACAAGCCGCGCGACGAGAAACACTCGGGACAGACCTACTTAACAATAGATTTATTTGTTATGTCCGTGTCACGTTTGCGTCACGCGTCTAAATCTCGTGCACTCCGTTGAAGTGTGCCGATGATACACCTAAACATGACAGCGTACCGTTAGGTATATTTATGGTGTTGCAATTTTGAGAACCTGGGCCAATCTTTAGGTATAAGATTCCAATCAGTCTAATCAGCAGATGATTCAGTGATAACTGCACTGATTACTGTAAGTTTCAAAACCGGTACAACAGTTACTGCGTTTGAATTTTACAATAAATCATGTAAAAGGCGGCTGTCATTATCTTCAAACTTACGTTTTTTTTTTAAATTTAATGCGTTGACCCATTTTTTTTCCTTAATGGTTAAGAGATAACATCGTGTTCTTTTATCTTTTCGACCAACATTAAAACAACAAAGCTCATTTTAATGTCTTAGTCGCCATTCCTTAGAATTCCTTCTTTGACGATGTTGTATAGTCTGCCTTCAAATTTAAAATTGAATTTACTGTACTTATCTCTCCAAATTTTTATCGTGAATTGTTCGCAAAGTTTGAAAACCTACTAAATCTCATTACTACGAATCCACGACGTAATAAAAAGTGAGTTTTATTATTGAATTAGGGTGAACAAAAAAACTTGAGATAACTAATTATAGTTGCCAGCCGAAACAAATGCTATTATTACGACACCACTTAATGGAGTACCTATTCTGTGAAAATGTAATTGTAAAAACCTAGGTGAATTAATATAGAAGTGAGCTGTCCTTCCACCTGGTGGTAGGGATTGACAATATTGACAGCTCACTTCACCTAAGTTCTCACGGTGAGAATTGTACAGAATACATCGGCAGGTCGGCTGTTCTTTCTTTTGTTTTCATCCATTTCCAATGTGATCCTCTGTCTAATCTTCAATAACATCCCGGAAGCCATCAAACTTGGAATGGAGCTAAAAGTCGTAAACTTAAAGTTAATATCACCGTAGATAATATAATCAGTGCTTTACTATCATTCAACGTATATAGGGCGGCTTTAACTATTACCAACGGCTTATGCTACACAGTCGGCTGACACAGAGGAGCGGTAGCGATTGTCATGGGGGTTTGATTTAAAGTAAAGAAGTTGTTATAGCTATGTTGTAGTAAAATAACATATTTAAGTCATGGGCTTGGCAATTCTTTTATAGAGAACTACAGAGAAACATTCCATAATAAAGAATTACAGAAAAATAACATCGATATTTTCCCAGAAGTAAAATAACAGTGAAACAACAAAACAAATAGTTTTTAGTAAAAACTTTAATCTGGGATTAGGAATTTTATCAATTATTTAAATACATTCTAGTATTAAAAAGCCATCTAATATGTCGAAATTCGCATCCCACCAATCAGTTCTGTCGAAATGTGGTTTATCGCTCCACTACGCTTATAATATGACCTCGCCCAAACATAACAACCTAACCTCCCCTCGTTCTATGAGGCAGAGGGCTTATAGGAGGTACGACGCTAAGAATATATTATTATATTTTATTAGGAGGGATGTGAGACATAAAACAGTTTTTCTGTAACGTTCGTCGGGACAATATGTTATGTGTTGTGGGTCAGTGCGAAGTCTCAATCAATTACCGTCCGTGATGAGTTACAGATTCATCCCTGTTTTGTTTTCCGTTTGTTCACTTGTAGTATATCTTAATTACTTTGTTTTGTAGCTATTTCCTACCGGGAGATAAGGAACTGGCGATTAGATAACTTCCCTGATCAATAAAATTTGATATCACAACATAAGTTTATCGGTCAAACTCCGATACAGAATGTGGCAACTTTTGATTTGTATTATGCAATCATATCAAATTGTTTTTAAAAAGCATGATGTCTACCGCTTGATCTCTAAGCCTCTTCCTTCAATTCATCACCAAAAATATAAGCTACATGCTTTAAGTTTGCTAAACAAGCAGACCCGCATGATCCGAGCCGCACTGCAGCCGTCACGCACCCGTCCCGCAGCCGCCATGCAGCCGTCCCGCAGACGCCACGCGCCCGTCCCACAGACGCCACGCAGCTGGATCTAATTCTAAACTAGATATTTTCCCCGCATTAATCACGTTTGAGTAAACACATGCGTTTGACACGTTGCCGTCCTCACAGCAGACAGACAGGCTGCGGCTGAAGCTGAAGCCAACAGGAATATTCTTCGTTTAATGTTATAAAGGTTCACATTAACGGGCAGAAGGTTCATGCAGACTTGACTAGTTAGTCTGATCTGAATAAAGTTCGTACCGTGCGTGGCTGTTAGGTTACCGTCAGACAGTCTCACGCGCATGCGCCGGGTGATAGCGTGACGCACTAACAGTAGAAATGGCTTTCATTTTGACGGTTCAACAACATTCATTGCGTTATTAACTTAGTTGAGCAGAATTTTTCGAACTAAATAATATAAAATAATAAATTAGCAATATTCTTCAAAATGATTCGGCTTTTGATTTATAGTGTGTCGACGCAATTAGAGTGCCGGTCTGGTTGACTCGTGACTCGTGTTTATTCTGATATCAGATATCCTAGAGTGGGCTGTTGTTTCTATGGGTTTAGAGATGTTTCCTATACAGGCCAAGATTTTTCTGCTTTAAGAGTGGTTTTTCTGCGGGTTTACTTTAGCAGTGTTATGTCGTAGACGTTTCAAACCGATGTTATGGCTCAGCTATTTATGGACTTTTAAACACATCATTATTCTGGCGAGCATGTTTTCTTTACAGGAACAAACACTGTTCAATAATGAGTTTGTTGTTAGGTGGTGTTTCTCGAGTATTTTCTATGGATAGAATGTTTAACGAAAAATAACAACATTGTACTCAGACAACTATGGAGCAAATAATAGAAACACGAGTTTCATATTTAAATTATTAATATCATTGCATGAAAGTTTTCGGTAAAATTAAGCATCTATTTTTTCCGGAGGCAATACTGAAGAAAATGACAACGTTCCCATAGTTCTACACAGTATAATCAGCCTATAACGTTCCTACTGCGGGACACAGGCCTCCTCTCAGTGAGAGGGAGTGGGCCATGCGGGTCGGTAAATGTCACAAGTTTTCGAATCTTTTGGTCTAGGAAATGCGGTTTCCTCACGATGTTTTCCTTCGCCGTTTTGAGAGCAGTGATCATGTGATCACTGCTATCTACACGTCTTATGTATATCAAATTAGAATTCATTCAAGACATGAAATGTAGGAACTAAATAAAGCCTTACTCTCAATATTTTGAATATCGTATCTACTGTAAAGGAATTTTGTCAAATCTCTGTCTGTATCTTCTACGTAAACTAAAAAGCTAATAATGTGTATGTTATTGTTACAGATACACCCCGGTGTAGCCCCGGTGTAGTCGCGGTGTAGCCCCGGTGTAGTCGCGGTGTAGCCCCGGTGTAGTCGCTTTGAAGCCCCGGTGTAACCTCGGTGTAGCCCCGGTGCCAAGTCGACAGCTCTCCAAATAATTGTTTGCTGACACAAAATGTGAGTATCAAAACTAAACTTATTAAAAAAATATATCAAAAATAACTTCCCTGATTTTCCTTATAGTTTTCCTTTTAGTCGAGGCCTCCATTGCTTCGTATGTTCGAAAAAAATATCTACTCAAGAATGTAAATAACGCAATGAATATTATTGAACTGTTAAAATGCAAGCCGTTACTAGTACTGTTAGTGTGATACGCAATTACCCCGCGGATGTGGTTGTCTCTCTCAGATGATTTAGGTTTTGTTTGGGAAGCTAATATCGGTAACTATCGTGTACATTTTCCGCTTACCTAATGGAATCTGAATAGGTGCCTAACCTTACTCAAAGATATTCCACTATAATATAAGTTGAACATCCGTCCGATTCATGACGTGGGTGTATCCCACGCTCATTCTATCATCTTGCTCCATTACGAACATATTCCAGCAGAACGTAATAATAATAACGAGTTCGCGTCAATCATTTATCAACCTGCTTTCAATCCCGACAATAACCGGGCAGTACGTGAAATAACTACTGTCTGCAAACACCGATTAATCATGGCGATGTGAAAATAATGAGAGTAGCTGTGTACCGTTCATGTGGACTTTCGATATTAAACTCGGGATGAATGTGGACATTTTCATGATGAGAATGTCATATTGGAAATTCTTTGCAAGGTTCAATAATTTCATACGCTTGTATTATTTGAAAAAAGCCTTTCCATTTTTTTTAACGAAGTTCTTTATCACGGCTTGCGAACCTTCGGAAGGAGTAAACTGGTACAAATCGTCAAGTACCTAACGAAAAAGCGTTATACCGCCTCCATGCGGCTCTATAGTATGTAAGCCAGACGGTTTTAGGCTTTATATCTGGCTATTATAATAAGAAAGAGACAGAGAGAGAGCATGCTGAAGCTAATGTTGAGCCCAAGATGGCGCATACGAAAACTTTCAAATTTTTCATCATGGGTGTCATTGCCATCCATGGTTTTCAAGTGCTGAAAAGCCGATAGTAAGGTCAAAATAAAAATCCAAGATGGCGGCTGCGAAAATTTTAAATTCATCGGTTTCATGGTTTTCGAGGGTGCTTAAGCCGATAACAATGGCAAAATGAAAATCCAAAATGGCGGCAGCGAAAATTTTCAAATGTTTCGTCATGAGTGTCGTTTTCATGTCTGTTGAGGGTGCTAAAGCCTAGTCCAAGATTACAACTTTATAAGAGCTTCTATAAACTTATACTAGATGCCACTGTATTAGAAACGCGTATTAAATTTACTGTTTCTCGAGCGCGCGAATATCGCCGAAGGAACTTCGTTCCTGGCGAGGGTCCCCCGACCGCACACGTTTATATTTTCATATTTTCTCGGTCATTTGTGATTCATGTAGTGAATACAATACAAATGGATCACGTTACATTGTCATCTGCTTATTCATACTTAGTACTTATTCCTCGTAATATTTATCACCACCACACTTCTAGTAACCCGAGAACATAACAGACTCTTACTGATTACATTAATAGTAATTACCGAATCACAAATATAAATCCAAACATCAGTCGACTGTCGGTCGTGCCGACATATCCAGTGAGCTAACCTATTAATATTTGTTATTTCCAGGTAAATATCCTCTACGAGAAGCTACTTCTAAGCTCATTATAATGGAGTTGGAAGACGTGGAAATGTTTCGAGATGGAAACTACTCTTACGATGAAAACGGCACGTACAATGGAACATTTGAGAACTGCCCCAACATCAACCTGCCAGTTGTGTACGTCGTGACGCAGGTCCTGTATGCCCTCGTCTGCGTGGTCGGACTGCTGGGCAACACGTTGGTCATCTACGTCGTCCTCCGCTACTCCAAGATGCAGACAGTTACCAACATGTACATCGTAAACCTGGCCATCGCAGACGAATGCTTTCTCATCGGCATACCGTTCCTGATCACCACCATGTCGCTGCGATCCTGGCCGTTTGGACGCTTCATGTGCAAAGCGTACATGATATCCACTGGGATCAACCAGTTTACCAGCTCCATATTCTTGTGCATCATGAGTGCGGATCGGTACATAGCTGTGTGTCACCCAATAGCCGCGCCGAGACTTCGGACGCCGTTCGTCTCACGCGTCGTGTCTGCTGCGGCGTGGACGGCGTCAGCGCTGGTGATGACGCCTATCTTCATGTATACGACGCTGATACCTACGGACAATGGTCTTTCGTGCAACATCGTGTGGCCCGAGCGAGAGTTTAACAAAGGTCAGACGTCCTTCACGCTGTACTCCTTCGCTCTCGGCTTCGCCGCCCCTCTCACTCTTATCTTCGTATTCTACTGCCTCGTCATCCGTAAGCTGAAAACTGTTGGCCCCAAGAATAAGTCCAAGGAGAAGAAACGATCGCACAGAAAAGTGACCAAATTAGTTCTGACTGTGATTGCGGTGTACGTGTTATGTTGGCTGCCATATTGGGCGTTCCAAGTGGCGCTCATATACTCTCCACCGAACGAGTGCGCCAGCCGCATCACTATCACGGTGTTCCTGGTCGCAGCTTGCTTCAGCTACAGCAACTCAGCCATGAATCCGATCCTCTATGCTTTCCTCTCTGACAATTTCAAGAAGAGTTTTCTAAAGGCGTGCACTTGCGCGGCCGGGAAGGACGTGAATGCAACTCTGCATGTGGAGAACAGTGTGATACCACGGAAGAGAGGAGGTGGAGCAGCGCGAGCGCAGCTGAGAGCAGTGGAGTCGAGAGGAGGTCTGTCAGTGGGGGGAGGTGCCGGAGCGTCGCGCTCCGAGGCGTCCACGGCACTGACGTCGAAGTCAGTGGCGGCCAGCGAGGCGCTGCCGCTGGAGGCGCGGCCAGCCACGCTGGCGCCGCTTATAGCTCCCAACGGACTGTCGCACACGAAGCTCTGAGTGCGGGTCTCGCGCGGGTGCCGCGAGCCCTCCAGCTCTCTGCTGGAGGAGGAGACGCTGATCGTGTCCATCGACTAGACTAGAGACTATCGGCGAACGTCGCCGGCGGCCGCAGAGACCCGAGCCCTGTCTCTCGGCCGCCGACCTGCCTAGCGTCCAGTTTTGTACGGTTCAAGTGTTTAGTATTACGTTTAAGGTGTGCTGTGTGGACCGATATGTAATGAACTTGTTCAGTTTCTGTATAAAGTCAAAATTGAATGGAATCGATTCGGCCTAGGGTTGTAACGATGAATTTACTAAAATGTAATTTTTTATCGCATAGCGAATGTAAGGTTACTGTTTGTATACTGTGTAATTAAGATGTAAAAACTTGTACATATCGTGTAAATATTCGTAAATTGTCATAATGTCACAGTTGTAATAAAATTACGTTCGTGAAAATGTGTTAGTTTATTTTATAGCCATTCTCAACCTTGTGCCTCTCTTAATAAGGCTTTGCCAGCCCCTTTGTAAAGCCAAGCAGTTGATATGAATAAACGACTACTATTTAGGAAATGGTCTCACATTTCGAGGCCGTTGTGAACACTGTTTATGGCTCAGTTTCAAACAGCTCGTTTAGTTTGAACGACTTGAATATAGATAGAACACTAATATGTGGCTGGTAATCTGGGTTTACTGCCTACCGACGGACAAGTCTGCGCTATTCACAATAGCAACATCTACACTCACTCAACTTCATCTGAAAACGTTTAGGCCTTAAACCAAATTGACTGCAGATGAACTGATCGTAAGTATAAAGAAAGAAGAAAAGAAAGAAAATACATTAATTTATTTAGCACAGACTAGAAGGCACACAATACATTCATCAGTTAAATACAAAGAATAAACATGAAAATAACAAAGGTGTAAAGTCCGATGTAAGAAATTAGCAGGAAAGTGTGCCACACGGCTGCGCCAAATAGGCCCAGTTCAGCAAAAATGCCAGACAACTAGTGCCTGACGCTGGTTTTCAATGAGGTGACGGATGTAAATCAGTTTTATACTGCAACGTGACGTGTGTAGACATACTTAAATAGATAAATAAAATAAACTAGTGTCAGATAAAACAATAACGAATATGTATAAATAAGTGTGATTATTGAGTAAACATTGCAAAAAATAAACAAAAAATACTAAAGCCAATAAGTGAGATTGTCGCATGATAGACCTTCGCAAATAAAGAAATTCTTCGAAACGAGTCAGAACAAAAACCTGTTTTATACGATGCCTGAATTCCATGCTTCAACACATTGTCATAATAACAAATTATTAATCCGTGCAGTGTGATGACATCGCACAATACGCTGCAAGCAGCCGAGCGCGGTGAACTATTTTCGATCACTTTGCAACTTGAGTGTGTTTTGATTTAAACTTGCCTTAGCTCTTATTTGCATTGGGTTTATTAAAACCAAATAAAGTCCTTAAATAAGTCAGCCAAAACGTTTTTGGCGAAAGTGTACATGAACGAAAAAAAAAAACTTATAATATAAGGATGAAACGTAAGCGCTAGTAGATAATAGAAACACTTGTATAATTAATAAATAATGGGTTCTTGTTCAATGTGAAAGAAAACGAAAACTACCCACTTTTAATTTTAATTTCCCGTTTCCTTTCTACAGCCTCAAGGATGTCTAATCGCAAACCGCACAGAGGTTCGCCCACTGCCAGCTCTTGGTGAAGGATGGATGAAATGTGTGATGAAAAAAGTATGAATAAACACTAAATTAATAGTTATATCGTCATACTCAAGTGACATATGCTACGGTCATACACCTGGGCAAACGGATATGTGACTACAGTATGAAATCGCAAAGACAGATTAAGATATGAAGCTGGTATTGAAAGGTGCAATTATTCTTTTAAATCAATCAATACTGTACCATAAGCTACCATAATCGCTTTACGAGAAGCACATGGCGACTCATAAATACTCCTGAAAAATTATATCCGTTTCAATAACCACCCAGGGAAGTCTCAAAAGGATCTTTCCGCAGTTAAAGTATACTCCACAAACATTTACAAATGACTGTTGACCAGATCTGGGCAGCTCTTAACGTAAAAACTAACACATACAAAAATACACATTATTATTTCTGGCTCCGGCGCCCACGCCGAGCTGTTGGGAAACTTCGCCTACACACACAAGAGGGCAAGAATAACGCTTTCCGAGTGAGTTTGTGAATGTATTGTGTGGGAAACGCATCACACAAGATAGTCACAGTAAGTCCACCCACTTGGAAAGTAAAATCGCTTGCTTATCATGGCGACACAGAGTAAATGGATTAGTTTATGGCAGAACCAGTCTTTCAAAGAGACACTAGGTACACTACTATCTGGTACCCAGAGTTCATTTTAGGTTGGACGGGTGGTAGTCGTTAAAGCTGAAGTTGAGCAGATGTTTTAGAAAATTGGTATTGTATCCCTTAGAAACTGAAGAAAATAAAATCTGTTATATTTAATCTTTCTTGCGATGTTTGTAGAACCACAGTAAGAACTGAAGAAGTTCAAGTAGATAGTGAACAGTATTACAAATTAGTACGTTAGTCGAGGACGTTAGGAGTGATACTTCTGCATCTTACTGTTATGTGTCTCATCCTTTCGGGTTACGACCTCATTTCGGCTCCAAAGAATATCCGGAGAGATTTTGTCCAAGTAATTATTATTATTATATTGTCACAAAGGATTAGAGACTCTTTGTTATTTGAAGTTCATTACGCAAGAAAAATAATTTAAACAAATAATCAGTACACTGCTGGGACACAGACCTCCTCTCTGTGACAGGAAGTGGGCCGTAATCCACTACGCGGGCCCAGTGCGTGTTGATAGATGTCACATGCTTTCGAATATTTGGTTCTAGGACATGGCGGTTTCCTCACGATGTTTTCCTTCATTGTTTTGAGGTATCTGATTGCTGTAGGTAATTGATGAGTGTTTAAACTTGAGAAAAATGGTCGCTGGAAGAAAAGTGTTGATTTTGTGAATTCGTTAAGGTGACGCCGACCGGAAAACGGAAACGGATAATAGTGGCCACTATTTTCCGTTTTCAGGATTATAATAAACTAAAAAACGTAAAACTACCGTTTGTAATAATATTAACGTATAATCTTGTGGAGCACAACTTAAATTTTCATTCTAAAATAAAAGAAATAACCAAACAAACGATAAGGGCGCCGCTGCGCGGTCGGCGTCGTCTTAAACTTGAGTAAGTAAAGCTACAGTTTTCTTGAAAGGCGGTGACCACACATAACTGCCGCAGCTGCTGTCATGAAAATTATGACAGCGGCAAAGATAGTCGTGTTTCTGTTTCGTTTTAACATCTCTGGCTCACAATGAAGAGGAGCAGTGACTTGACTTGTCATGTAAACGCTATTTTGTGAGAGCTCGTACTTTTTTTCGCGTGACTAAGTAGTACGGTGAGGGCAAATCTAGCGATTTGAATCTTTGGTAGTTTGACTTTACGGTGTCATATAGGGTAAACGCGGGTGAAGTCGACAGTGACCCAGAAGTCGTAAAATTGTCTAAAAACTTCAATATCTTTTTCTTCTAAATATGTAATTGGCCGATTTTTATGTCAATATATTTTTGGTAACATATTGCACAATTAAAATTACAACACTGAGTTTTAACTGTAATGGTAGCCGAGATATCTTACTTGAAAAGTGTGTCCCACACTTTTTTTATTTTATTCCAAGTTTAGCTGCTAAATGTCAAACTCAGCAACTGCTTTTGTGTTTTGATTTACGAACCTTCAGTGGGGTCTACGGTAAGTCTGATTGTTTGATGAATTAGTTTTAGGCTTTGGAGGTTCATTAGATTCCATATGATGCAAGCTGACTTTGATTGAGATTTTTTTCATTTCTGGCCGATTTACGGCCGGTATGAGACGGTAGCCCAGAAGGTTTTTAAGCAAGCGTATGCAGGGCGAAAATTTGATAGCTGAGTAGAAGTGGCATGACGAGTGAACACCAAAAATGTTTCTATTAGGAGCCCCGTGGTCAGGAGTTCACTTTCACATTTTAAAGAAGGGCTAAAAAATAAAGTGATCTTCAGAACCGTTGATTTTGGTATGATTGTGTGCGGCATAACCCCTAATAACTTAAATAAGCAAATCTGATGGAGAAATTGTTAAAGGCCTAAGAGTTCATATTAGTGTTCATTTAAAATTGACGACTACTGGGTCCTTTGGATGAATTAATAGCACAAATCTGGCGAGTACTGGAACCTACAAACCACCCTTTATTCAAATTTGCTTAAGTATTTATTATCACTAAAATTAATAGCTTATTTAGAATAACGGATTATTTTTCTATTTCGTCATGCAACTTTTCACGCAGCATTTCTTCAAAGTCAGTGAATTTCTAAACCCGACGAGTATTGGTACGTTTACCTAACGCTCTCTAAGAAAACACACCAACTTACTTTCACAAACAATGTTTCAGTGACGTCTTTCACCGGTATATTGCGGACGCTAAGTGTCACCGCCCTTCTAGGAAAGCATAGCTTTGGACAATAGTTTATTAAAGGATCCTAATTATACATAGTAAATTTTTTATTGTTCTAAAATTGGAACCCTTCAAACCTCTTCAATAAAAGAAACGTGTAGATCATTGTCCAGTAAATGAAAAGATTTTTAAAAACCTTTTCCATATATTTTTAACTTCATCAATTCTTCAATCGTTCAATCTACAAATAAAACAATAGGTGCTAAAAACGAAAACTCTGTATTTTGACTAACAAACTATTGTAGACAATAACTTTCCTATTCTTACATACATATATAATCAGCCTATAATGTTCCCACTGCTGGGATACAGGCCTCATCTCTGTAAGAGGGATTGGGCCGTAATCCACCACGCGGGCCCAGTGCGGGTGGATTCCTATTCTTACCATACCTAAACAAAAATCTCATAAAAGCCTCGCTACGTAGGTACTACGACAAGCCAGTATGGCTGGGACCATGAGACATACCTGCTCTATGCCTGGAAGTTCTAACCACACAAATAGGATGCACGAACTTATCAATTATCATTTTTTATTGATAGTGGTTGTTTTTGGATCCTATAAATGATATGGTAAGAATAGGAAAGTCATTGTCTACAATATATGCTACACATAAAACTAGAATGTACTACCGCCAACGTGTCGGTATGCAGCGCCTATCTCAGGAATCCACGCAAATTCCATTCGTTAGGAACCCACTCGCCCGATGACATAAATCTTCGGCCAGACCATAAATAATAGGGGTACAGAATTTGTGGGTCTATGGTAATACCTATACAGGGTGCATATTTAAGCCCAAAGGCGGTTGGAATATTTGATTTTGGAACCGAATTAGTTAAAACGGATTGTTGGCAAATATCTTTGTTTGACATGACGTTTGATGAATGGATTAGAGGGTTGCATTGTGAGATACTGTGCTTCAATTAGAGTAATTATTGTTATACTTTAATTAATCATATCAAGTAAGAACCTGTTCATAAGTAGGTATTACAAACTAGTAAAGTTAAAAGACTATGAGCGCCTAGCGTGGATTGCGGCCTAGCTTGATGGCGTGACCATTTCAAGAAGTAGTCTTCGGAAAAACTTGGTTTAAATTAAATTTAAAGAAAATGTAGTAAAACTAACTTGAGACAGGCCAAGCCAAGCACCATAAGATGGTATACAGGCTGGTTTTACTGCGACATTAAAGTCAATAAGCTGCCTGTTACAGTAAGATAGCAAAGATGTATATAATCACTTAGAGCGCAAGATCAGATTCAGAATCACCTATTACGCTTGTCCGGGCCTAAAACACACCCTGTATAAGCAAAGTGATACTTATCTTTTATGTTAATAACAACATTGGACCGCCTGTACAATGCACAGTTTTGCTAAATAGAGCCCTTGAAAGCTCTTTTCTTTGCATGATAAAGAAAATAAATGTACGTAGATTATTTCAAAGAAGGGTTTTCAGATACTTATGCAGTAAGTGAATGTATTTACATATTTTACTACTTACGAACAAATAAAAGCTAATGCAAGTGTTTTAAAATCTAAATCGCAAAATATTTTCTAAATCAGAAAGCTTTTTTAAGAGTTCTAAATCTCTTTTATTTATTTCATTGAGGTCAATATTATGGTCTTTTACGATATACACGCGCTATAAAGAACCCCATGGCTTTCCATCATATAGGAAGTACTGAAATAGGCATCAATTTGTTGGAGTTAGGTTAGCGTAAACATACGTTTCAAATTTTTATGGACACGTCCTACTTTCCTCGGGTGTTTTTTAAGTCAGTGGCAATAATTTCTAATATCTCTACCATGGTGAATTGGTGGTTTCAAGTTACGATCTTGGTTTATCATTTTTCTCTCTTGGAGATCTGTCATGCGTCTGAAAAGGTGGACAGGCGAAGTCTTCACTTCTCCACTTCTTCAACTTCTTTTGACAATTCAAACATAATATTCCTTTGGAGCCACCGGTAAATGATAAATAAATGATAAATGATTTATTTTCTGTAAGTAGGTTTGTACAAACACTTTTACACGTCAATCATATTTTTTTTAACTAGATGAGGTCGGCGTTTCCTATCTGACTATTCTGAGAAGAAAGGCCGAAACAAACTCAAAGGTCACAGTCTCTTTTAAAGTCCAGACATAATCTTGGTCAGGTTATATGAAGACCATGTAGATCGATGTCTGAGATGGTCTTTTGAGGAAAGAACCACACAGATTGAGCGGACCTGTCCAGTAAGTGTACGCATTTGTCAAAAATCGTGCAGCTCAACTCAGAAGTTGAGGAGCTCAACGATTCGACGAACAATACCAAAGAAAGGACATTTGGGTAGTACAGGTACCATGGCTTGTTTTCTAGTACGTCAAAGCTTGGGGCCCTACAAAATGCGGCACGCAGTGTTTGCTGCAACTGCTACATGGCTAATCCGGAACTTCCTGAAATTCGGAGCAGATTTGAAAAATGGCACCGCAAACAGTTTTTTCTTTTTCTTGAAAGCCTGAGAACCTGGAGATGGAAATAAGCCATTTATCATCCTCGATATTTTTATTAAATAAACAGCTAGTTAGTTTACTCTATACAAATAAGTTCATAATATTTTGATATCAAACATCCCTAACTTATCCAAGGCCAGTGAACTATAACGTATCCATCAAAATTCTTGCAAAACGAACACTCACGCACTTTCCCTCACAACCTGCGAACAAGGGCCATCCTACGACGCCGACGCTACAAAGTGTGGTGATCAATCACCGCCTGACAAGCGCCGGCGGCGGTGCTGGCGGTGGCCGGACGAAGCGTCGATGGCGTTCCATGAATATGCAAAAATACGAAATTGTCACCTCGCACCCGACGACGTGTAACATGATTTTGTTTATGAAGGCAGTTTTATTTATAAATATCTTCACCTCGGCTTTTTTGTAGGGGTGTGTAGCTTTTGAGTTTAGCTAGCATGTAATTGATCAACATTGAAAGCTCGGCTAGTTTGAGTGAGCAGACAGGGGTCCGAAACACATATTTTAGTAAAGGTATTAAGTAGATAAGCATCACAATAATATGGGGAATTAATATTAACTTCCCGACCGATTTCGGTCACTGTGGCCAATCTCAACGGAGATTAGCCAGGTGCGCAGGAGATATTATAGTGCACAAGTGTGTACGCGCGCAAACACAGGAGCACTCTCTGTTCCTTCACTCTCATAGTCCGTTGCGACGACGGCAATCTAACACGACCAGGGAGAGATCAGTCGCAGGACCAACGGCTTTACGTGCTTTCCGAGGCACGGGGGTGCTCCGCGCTGCTACTGAGAAATTCCTAATAGTAAAAACCAATAACGCTTTGCCCGACCTGGGAATCGAACTCAGGACCCCACGCTCAGCAGTCGCGCTTGCGACCACGTGAACAACTGAGGGCAGTTCAAAACAAAGCAGATTTACCAGATTGGGAAGTTGATTTGACAAGTTGGACATGTTGAATTGTTTTTATTAGTTTAACAACTACAGCTTTCGTCTCCGACCATTACAAAAATATGGAGGTGGCAAAATGACTAGGAATGTAAATATTTCTCAAATCATTGGCCCAGAATGTAGGCAGTACCTAAGCTGTTACATGATGGAAAATATAAACCTAATAAAAATGTCAATAGCTCAAAGTAATGGCGGCTAGCTATGTGAACGTCTAAACACTGAAACAATTAATTTCCTAGCGAAGAATCTTTAGACGCGAGTCTAGTTGGTGGAATGCGAGCAGATTAATCTTTAATGTTGTAACATTGCTCAACAGAATAATTTAAGCAAAATAACTTAATGTTTCCCCAGTAGATACGAATTCCGTATTTCCATCTAAACTCTGTGCGGCGTCATTGGTCTCGTGTGAATTTGAAGTTGTGTTAAAAAAGATCTAAATAATTAAGTATTGTTTACCAAACAAGTCAGCGTGATTCAACTACTTCAACTACCACCTACGAGTATATAAACAGCGACGGAAACGTGTCACTCACCGTGTCATACGTATCTAAAGAAGAACTAGCAGGGGATCGAGGAGGGGGGGGTAGAGGGGGCTCAGGGCATCTGACCAGAATAAATCGTACTGTATACACATATTTAAATATTAATTGGAAAGCCAAAAGAGGAGTCCAATTGCTAGCAGTAGAGTCGGTTAATACCTTTTTTTATTGCTAAATTATTTTAACTACTATCGCACTTGTAGACATTATAATTATTATCGCTACAAACTAGGTTTTAAGATTCAAAAGATTTCGTTTGTATTCGTGAAACGAATTACACAATATCTCTAAATTCTGTTTGAACTAAGGCTGAAAAAAAATCTAAGCGAACAGCAGATGGCATAGCTACCAGTATTATGGTGAATCTTTCAGTAGTTTTATGTATGTACCTAGGTATTAAATTAATTATCTAAAACTAAATACTGTCAGATTGCTCTCTGAAAATATGTCATAATATGTTATGCACAGACAAACAGAGCTTTTAAAACCGACTTCATTTATTTTATTTATATTTAATACCAACCCGCACTGGGCCCGCGTGCTGGATTACGGCGCTCTCCCTCTCACCGAAAGGAAGTGTCTGTCTTCGCACTGCAGGGGCAGTGCCACGAATATAGGCTGATTATACTATATTTAATAACAAGTATTATAGGTCTCAAATATTGCAAAAATTTTTAATTTCCTCAAACAAGTGATTACATATACAAAATAGCGAGGCATTTAAAACGTAGGCTCCAGTTTGCAAGTAGCATGCATAATTCAAACGAACTATATATTATGAGCAAACTGATTAACGCCCAACTTTCACGTCTCGACTCAGATAGCGCCGCAATTTTGAATTTAAGAGAATCGCTTGAAGTAGGTACATACAATTTAAATATTATATGTGATTGAGAGTTATGTTTCTAAAAGTTTTAGGATTTTGTTTTGTGAAGATTAGCAGCGTGCGAACGTGACATAAAGTGGTTGGATTTCGAGCACCAAATTTCTGACAGAATTTTCAGAATAAAACTTTTTTACAAAAAAGCAACCGACAAACAACAACAATTTCAGAAGTCGGTGTCAAAAAACGAAAAAGCAGAACCAACGACACCGACTTCTGAAATTAAAGTTATTTTTCACTTTGTAGTGTTTTGTTGGAAGTCGGTTGTTTTTTTTTGTAAAAAAGTTTTGTATTTTTCATTTTTTAGGCTTCCTTACCTCAAAAGGAAAAATACGGAACTCTTATAGGATCACTCGAGTGTCTGTCTGTCTGTCCGTCTATCACATCCAATTTTCTCCGAATTTAATGGACCGATAGGTATTGTCTGAGAGTCATCACTTCTTGCTACTGAGCTGATGATAAGTGAAAGTCAAATACTTTTATTCAATTAGGCCTATTACAAGCTCTTTCAACAATTACAAGCCTTACCATCATCAGATACGGGACCTGTTCGTCCCATTACATCATTATGAGAAATGGAATGATGAAGACGATTGTTTTCAAGTCCACGTCTATCAAAGAACTGCTAAGTAGTTTCTGTCGACATATTGTAGTATCTCCTAACTCCTAACAGTTAAGGACTGCTGTGGTTACCATCGACGGCTCGGTAGCATTATAGTACTGGACTTTTAATTAGCTGCAGTAAAATGACAGCTTATGTGTAACTTAAATGACTAAAATTGGCGTCTTTTTGTTTTTTCGCGGCCATCAGCCAAACCTTGTTTTTCTAGTACAGAATAGTGTAACAAACGAAACTTATAATGCATATCTCTAAATGCAGTCCGAAATGAGTTATTAAGAAGTGTCATTTTACTGCAGTTAATTAAAAGTCAGAGTATAGGTAAGTAATGACCCTCAGACTCAAACACTTGAATAATCAATAGGTTTCATTTGATTTGAGAGAGTTCAACTAACACACTGTACATGCCTACCAAAGAGGATTTTTCTCGACTTCCCTCAATTCCTCATGGATCCCATCATCAGAACTTTGTTTTGACAAAAATGGGACCAATCAGGAAGTATATCCTTTCAAATAAAAAAATAATCTTCGAAATCGGTTTATAAATGACGGCGTACTGAGGTAACAAACATAAAAAAAGAAAACATACAACCGAATTGAGAACCTCCTACTTGTTTTGAAGTCGGTTAAGAAATAAAATTCTTTGATCTACTTATACATAAGTCGAAGTTATGTAGGTATCTTATAAATTATGATTGTGTCTGTCTGTGTAGACTGTCAGAGCGGTGGAATCTTACATTTAATTACTATTTTGTATGGTTTTATCCGATACGTACAGTTGGAATTAGTTTAACTTCGCAGCTGAACTGACCCAATTAGATTGTATTTGAAACGAGAACACCCGCGTATCCGCTGTACATGGCGTTACCGTGCAGCCGCAGAATGCTTTAGAATATTGTAAGTTTATCGAAATCAGAGCTATGAGAAAAATCTTTTTGTGAAACTGTCCACAGTTTATTGCTAGGTCGTGCTTTGAGCAACTATCTGTAAAACACTATGGCAAAATCCATGGACCATAGCAAGTCTGCCTAGAAAAGAGGAAGCTTCACGATAGATAGAATTTGTTAAAACTTTATCATGTAAAATCTGTCTATCTATGAATAAAGATGTCTAACCTTGACAGAAACCACCCTCTAAACTTGCCCGCGGTTTCACCCGCGTGGAGCTCGGAAATTCTCGGAAAATAACAAGTACCTATCCAATGTGTTAATACAGGTTATAAACTATGTATACCCAAATCCGTTCAGTAGTTTTTGCATGAAAGACTATCAAATATCCTTCCATCCATATTAATATAACATATAAATATAATAATATCATATTTATATGTTATATACATATAGTAGGATAGGATATTATTAGTTTATTAGTAGGATGTACCACTTCAATACAGAACATTAGCTGCTCATACGTTATAATTAAATAATATAAGTCCTTCTATTATATTATCGTTTCATAATAATTTGAATCACAGCCGTGTTATCACTGTCTGTTTCTATTATTGCTCTCTTCAGCAACACCCACACAATGTTGTTGGAACATAATTTATGAACCTTCAGTCAGCGCTGAATTTACATGCACCTGTTTGAAATCCTTCACCAGAGAACGAATCCTTGAACTTTCCGCTTCATAACTAACTAAACATACTCTTTAATCTTATGGTTGGATTTGCTTAGTGTGAACAGAGGTTGGTTAAGGTCTAAGGTCTCAAGATATGGGTATAAATGAAAGTGACTAAGATTTTTTTTCTAGATTAGGCACCGGAAACACCAACTTTTGATAAGCACTCTTATCCTTAGTGCAATGGCTATAGTAACTTGTCTTTGAGCATGCATAAAGCAGCCTCTTTATCAGCAACGCGCGCTCAATCGTAAACACAAAAAAAGGACCGCGAGTTAAAACTACTTTAGAACACAAAAGTTGGTATGTTTAGCCGCAACAGCTTAACAAACGATAAAGTTCATCCCGGAGGGAAATGCATCCTTTATTATTCATAAACAGCAAATTTTCGTAACATTGCACATGTAAAATCAAAACTTGCTCCGTATATGACGATAACGGGTAAGCAGGCCACATCTACATATTATGTATGATACATTAGCATATAAATAAGGTCGGGATTGAGACAATGTGTCTGAGACTGGACTGCCTGAGGCCGGCCTGGACTGGACTCGGCTGGACTGGTGCGGCCACGACTTATGAGCTAAGTGGTTAAATGTGCTACTATGCTACTTTGTTAGAAAGTGGAAATTGACATTTGAGAAAATATATAAACAAATTATAGATATCTACCACCCGGGGAAGACGATACCACAAAATTATTTTTAAACATTTTTAAACTATCGAATATCGAGACATTGAAGTTTAAACAATGACTTGTCGAAACAATCTAAATAGTATCTAGTGATGAACGGACTATGGGTTTTATAGATAATATAAATTTTTATGGCACAACTGACAGCCAAAAACTGCCTTTTCAAAGTTAATGACCATAATAATATTTCTTCTTCCTCTGACACCGAAAGCGACGAGATTTTGCTCCGATTGCTACAATCTAAGCGGATTAGCACACTGCTGCGTTTCACGCAGCGGTGTGCGGGATGCGGACCCAAATTCCTCGCGCGTGAGTGTGTTTTATTGAATTTGTATGTGAAAAATCACGCGCCTGGGTGCGTTATCTGCGCCCCGCTGCGCGATGCGGTGCAGTGTGGACCTCCCCTAACTGACTCCCATAATGCTCCGCTACTCAAATCGCGACATAATGTTTCGTAGCGCATTTCTTTTGCGGTTTCGCATCATTATTTGGCGCGGCGGAGGTGTGCCTTTAAAACTTTCAGTCAATTGTAAAAACTTTGATGATTGTAAATTACGAGTACTTTTTATCGACGTATGGTTTGTTTTATTAGCGTGAGTGATCCTACTGTGCGGTTTAATTACCAACCGCTGTCGAGTTTATCACATGAGATACTCACTTCCTGACATACGGTGTGCAAGGATAACAACAAGCAATAAAAATATTTTTATTGCCGAACCTAATAAACTCTTACAGCCCTTACTAATTAATCGACTGAATACTGTTGTGAAGCAGCAATATTACCAGCAATATTTATAACAACAGGTACCAACTGAATTATTACTTATATTTTAAAGCTCTGATAGGTGGTTATGGAATAAGAATCGAGTCCAAGTTGGTGAGCAACAGCACGTGACACAATACCTCCACCGAAGTGAAAGAGCACGTACCTATACTCCCACTCACAAATCAGGCATTAATGCTATTACTTTTATACCAAAAGCATCTGTATTCCTTCTCAAAATTCTATTTTACTATCCAACAGTTGATTGCCAATGTATAAATACAGCCCGCATAAAAAATTAACGCCTCTCAGTCAATCGATGCAAATTGTTAAGGATGCACCCATGATGCACCTGTGCCATTCACACCATGCACTTCTATATAATACTTATAAAAAAAAACTACAGCACACACCACTACTACTTTTACTTGTGTAAAAGTGGGTACAGTCACGAGCGTAAATATTTTTCCTAAAGTACAGATTTGTAATAGGTATTACGAAAATGGTAACTATTATCATACTTAACAATCTCTCCATGTATAATACTGGTATTCAGCCCCATCCGGTTAGACTGGAACTCGACCCCAACGTAGTTGGGAAAAGGCAGGCAGATGATGATTACACTTTAACACTCATTTGGGGTGACTTCAAATAAATTGGTATAAGGGCTATAAAACGATTAATGACAACTTATAAAAAACTTACTTCTTTTCTCAAAGTCACAAACGAAATTTTTTCACAAGAACATTACTTTTGAATTGTGAGTAAGTGTAAAGTATTTTAAGATCAGAAACATAACTCTGGGATCCATCAAACTCAAACTCAAACTCAAAGCATTTATTACAATTAAACCATTTACAGGCACTTTTTAATTGTCAAGAAGTCGGTCATTCAGAAAATATGAAGCTAGTTGCCCATTCCAAAGCGTAGGTACCTATGGAGAAGAACGGGCAAGAAACTCCATGGACACTCTGTTAAATTATATTTTACAAAAATATTAGTTACATCAATAATGTTGAATTTATAATTATATGTGAGAATGATGTAAAAAAAAAATACGTACGCGTTAGGTGTCCAGAGTAGGTACCACAAATAGTACCAACGCGGTCACCGGTGACCGCGAACAATGGATTTTCTATTGTGTCTGTTGCCTGGCAGTCAACGTGTTAACAAAACAATAATCCAAAAATAAAATAATTAAAAATAAGCCGAGGCAGCTAAGTGATGACCAGCCCCAACTGACGGCGCCCGTTCACGAACATGACGCATAGATCAGCACCATTCAGCTCAACCATTTTGAAGGGAGCTAAATGATCCAACACACACGCCACCGTCAGCGAGACATTTGTGTGAGCATGACATACTATCAGCCGCCAGGGCACATTCAAGTCAATGAAAAACATTACATTACCCGGTAAATGGTAGCACTATAGTACATAGAACTCACATCTGATGCTGATCTATGCAATTATACAATATAAAGAAAATTAAGTTTATACAATGCAAAGATAGTCTTACAATCTTCAGCAGCTCCAACAGTATTTTCAAGAGTTAATCAATTAGTTGTGGTTGTGGAGCAGGACCAGCATTGAGCCAGGCATTTTTATCAACGAAGTAATCCCCTAACTTATAATATGCCTGCCTGCATGGTGTGCGTTTTATACAAGACTTGAATTTTGTCTCATTCAGTTGAAGAACTCACCCATAACTCAAGCGGATGTTGGAGAAAAAACAGCCAGGCTGAAGTGGGATTGGGCCGGACACGTCGCGCGAATGCACCCGGAGAGGTGGGCAAAGATCGTCACTCACTGGATGTCTGAAGGAGGACATCGCCGTCGAGGTAGACCACGGTGAAGGTGGTGTGACGATCTGACGAGGTTTGCAGGGCCAACATGGCCAGAGATCGCTCACGACAGGGAGGGTTGGAAGGAAATAGGGGAGACCTTTGCCCAGCAGTGGGACACAGCAAAGGCCAAGGAAAAAAAAAGGTATTTAAGTACTTATGCTCGTGACAGTAGGTACCTAGTTTGATGATAATTTGAATAAAAAATTCGCCATGTCCCTCGGATACGCGCAGCTTTTTCCGTCGGGTTCATCACTGAAGTGCGCTGCTTCAAATGAATGCCCACTTCACAACTACGTAGCGTGAAGGCAGTAGGTAGGCTTATCGGCTCATTAATACGAGCATCATTTGTCTTCGTTTCAGGGGTATGTATAGGCTATTTTTACTTTTGTGCCAATTATTCTCATTTTTGTGAAGTTGTTTGGTAATAGAGGACAAAACAAAAAAATAGTAGAGACAAACTAGAGCTGTATTACCTTTTATAAATCATCTAGACTTTACGGTGTCGGGGTAATTATTAACCGAACTAGTAGGAACCCCGACACGAACGAAAAAAAAATAGACAACTAAAAACAGAACGGAAAAAACAAAAAAATATTAACGAACCTTACCTCAGATGAAACCTAAATTGAAACAAAACCTTTCCGTTAGTAATTGAGCTTGTTTTGATATCAAACTTTTATTCTTAACTAAAAGCAATAAACACGCACATTTAACCCGAAAGCATTTATTTAACATACGATCAATTTAGCCAAAAGAGACCACAGTCTAAGTAGTGAAATATGGCCCCCTATCACTAAGTAATTAACTGAACTGTTTTCGCCTACACCTCACTTTTAGTTTGGGAAGTAGGCTATTCGCGTTCTGCGCAGTCTAATTTATTGACGTTGAAATATAGGATTATTTATATGATATACATCTACCAACCCGCACTGGGTCCACTCCCTCTCACAGAGAGGAGGCCTGTGTCCCAGGAGTGGAAACATTATAAGCTGATTGTGCCATATAATATTAATTAGGAATATAACGAGTAATGTGATCTACTACAATAAACAAAATTCTATCAAGAGGTGACTTGTTTTCTAGTGAGGGGTACACTTTATATTGAAGACCGGAATAAATCGTTTTACCCGCGGGAGGTCGGAAATTATCAGACGGGATAAAAACAGAGATACGGAGATAAAAAGTATAATTATATAATTCCGTAATACATTGTTTTCAAATATTACTCTATTGGTTTAAGCGGCGCACGCCAGTAAAGCTGAAGTCGGCATGACTTTTTCCGACTTCTTCAAAAGACATCGTCAGCACAAAACATAAATTAATTATACATTTAAACCTCTCCCATGAATCACTTCGTCCATTGGTGAAAACTGTATGAAAATCCATCCGGTAGTTTTTGAGTTTATCGCGTTCAGACAAACAGACGCGGCGGGGAGGACTTTTTTTTAATAATATGTAGTAACTATATAATTTTTGTTTATATAGAAATAAAATAAATTAAATTTTGATTGGACAGATAGAAACAATAAATAATTTTATTTAAATGATTGTTTAATACTGGTTTTCAACATTGATGGATCGCCGACTATTAATCTTATTCACTTTGGACTATGATTGATATTTTGAATTTAAGATTTGATAAGATTACTGACGAAACATTTTCAATTTATACTTAGAATCGAACATGTTCAATTTTAATTTACAACTTCAGCAATTTATCAAAAACAAACCAAGCTATCAAAAATCAAAACAACAAAAAGCACTGATTCGAATGTTTTCGATCTTTTATGATCGAGAACTCAAATTCCTACAATTAATCGTTTAAAAACTTTTAATCGATTCGATCGCTCATCGGCCCGGGACTGCACGGAGCGGCACGTCACGGCACGGATCCGGGTTATCGGTTTTTATCTTCAACTCAATTTGGAACGCAGATTATTAATCTCGCAAAGTTTTCACCAAATTTTTACGACGAGGTCACTACGGAATGTTTTCCTAATTTCGCGTATTATTGTACGTTTTCTTACAACGAGTTTGTTTTGTTTGTAGGCTCATTTACAGACGGTTTCCGTATGTTTATTTTTAATAGGTATGTGCTAACAAACCAACATTAAACATTTGAAGAAACATTACCCATTGCAATTGGCAGCAACTTTTGCGTTGTATTCTTGAACTTAGAACGTCAACATAGTTCTTACAAGCAAAGGTCTTCATAATTAACTAAATAAAGATATCATGTAAGCTATGAGTATTCATATAATCGTATCGTCCAATTAGAACGTTGTCTATCTTCAAAAAGAAGAAAAACATCTCCAAGTGAAAGTTCGTCCTCTCAAAATAAATAAAGTCACGGTTTCTAAACAATAATAAATCTGGTGTTTGCGTATGTTGTGTGTATGATGTGTATCTGAGTAAACAAGCATCGGTCGTGGGCTCGTGGCGCGCCCGTCTAGACTGCGTTATTCAGACGTACGGTGCGCTTATCAGTTTTGAACACTATCTACTTTAATGTCGCAAATATGGTGGGTTTGTTTGTGCATAATACGAGATGTTATTTTTTTCTGTTAGCTATGGGAGATAAGTGTCGCCTCGTATTCTAGCATTTTATGAAATCAATACCATTCAGTGCAGCGATCCGCTGCACTGTTTCATGGGATGACGTAATTGCCACTCTCTATAAGATGAATTTTTCTATTTTATGTCAATCGATTGATAAAAGTGCTGTACCTGACCTGACAGTAGGTAGCTAATCAATAAGTCTAACTAAATACGCAAATATATTAAGTCAATCTTCAATTGCAGCCACATCTTATTCTTTTCCGTCTATAAAAATGCATAACTACATAGTTTAAAACTAATACAACTAAATAAATGCCAGCGATCCTTGGTACAAGTAATGGCATCCGCCGTAGACACCTGAGTCAGTGGTTGCTAACATTCAGCCGACGCAGAGTAATGCGAGCGCCTCCCAGACGTATTAGTTCCTTCACCTTACAACAGGTAGTTGCAGAGCTTGCAGAGCGGGGGGATAGATGAGAGTATTTGTTTACTAAGCTTAGATGTAGGATTGTTTTCTTTTGTGATGTTTCTAAGGAAGAGCTATCGAAGTAGTGTTATGTGTCGGCTAACTAATAAGACGATTTGTTGATGCCCTATGATTACTTTCCCTCTTTTTATATAAGAAATTATTTTAAGATTTGGATTATAAATCAATTGATTAGGTATTCAGTCAATTAGAAAAACGAGACAGGTCCCAAAATTAAACAGCTTATTACATAGTTTTTGAAAGCCTGAACAAAATCTCATGAATTATTCAAAGACCACCCATTGTAAAATTTATATATTCTGTAATTTCACTCAACTCAGCCTATCGCAATCCACTGCTATACATGGGCCAATCCCATGCTGCGCCACAACACCCTGTCCCGCGCCGTCCGCAGCCAGTTTGTCCCAGACACCTTTTTAAGGTTGTCTGTCCATGTGCCTGGGGGCGCCCCACACTACGCTTGCCGAATCTGTAATTTATGGTGCACATAATAAAGAGTAATCTATGTATTTGTCTCTAAGAAATAAAAAAGATCTCATTAATCTCATGTCAGAATATTTGATCGGCACTGATTGATAATCTGAAATATCAACAGCCTAACAAATCTCTTGTCAAGAGGTTTAAATACTAAAATTAAGTACTTGAGTGATTGAGGCCTTATCAACCTGTACCTAATACTAAGTTACGGCAATTTGAAGTGCCTGTAAGGGCCACCTACGCATTTGCCTTGTGTAGGTATCTCATAGTTCTCTATGAAGTAAATACCTAGACCTATCTATCTTTGGGTAAATAGCGAAGACTGATTGTGAGTCACCATTTAGGTTTTAAAATACACTAGGTATTTTAAAACCTAACCGTGGAGATACACTTACCTAAAGTATGTAATGATACTATTTCAAGTAAATTTTAATGATCTACCCACACTAAATACCTACTTATCACAGGCGGTATCACACTAAGCTATAGGTAATCTTAATTAATAATCTCAAAATTTAGCAAATCTGTTCGATTCAGCATACAGGTATTATACAGTGGCTCTCTATAGACGCTGATGGAGGACTTACATTATGTCTGCGCGGATTATGTTGAGAGATAAATTATAACATGTTTAATTACAAAAACGAGTTTATGATATATTAATTATAATTATATATATATTTTATTACGTTGATTACTCGGCAAATCTATTATAGGCTTTAATCTAACAACACGTAAGTATCCCAACATGAAATTAATCAAATGAGTTCAAATAGTACATTCAAATTAATTAAATGAAGCAAACGAAAAATAACAACAAACAACTTGAATAAACATTTGCATTTATATTCGTTTGAAAAAACAAACGATCATGCATATTCATGTAAAAAGGTCGGTTTATTGAACGTAACAGCAGTATAAAACCCAATAAGGCGTTCTCATGCCGTTATTCTATCTGAAGGCATTAACACGATTTCGGAGCATTGTACTACAATCCGACGATTTATAACAAAACATAATATGTTTTTACATTTCACTAAAAATCCCCACCTGTCTCAACCGAGCAATAAATCCCGGTGAATGACTGTCCCGCTGTCCGGGATTATGAACGAGTCCCGGCATTCCCGGGATTTGCATAGGAAAATGTTTGGAACCGGTGTCTCTGTTCTAAGTACTTTATTGCCTCTTTGTTGTGGCTAGTGATGTGCTTGAATAATACATGACGTTTAATAATCTTTTAATTTTGCGTAATCGTTCATAATATTGAAGCAGTTGTTAGAGCAGTGGTGGCGCAGTGGATACGGCCGCGACTTACGAGTTGTAGGTCATAGGTTACTCATAGGTACTTTGTGTAAATTATTTCATCACCACTGCTCTCAAAGTGGTCATAGGTACTTTGTGTAAATTATTTCATCACCACTGCTCTCAAAGCGGTGAAGGAAAACATCGTAAGGAAACCAGCATGTCCTAGAACCAAAAAAATCGAAGACATGTGACATCTACCAACCCGCACTGGGCCCGCTTGGTGGATTACGGCCTACCTCTCGAAGATAGGAGGCCTGTGTTCCAGCAGTGGGAACATTCTGTAAGTAAAAGTAGGTACTTCAGCCATACGTCGCTACCTACGTACTGGTGCAGAATTACAATAATTCTCATTTGTTTGGAGTATTTCTACGCTACCACTGAACAAAACAAAAAATATAGCTTGCAAAATATCAGTTTGTTGAAGTTTTTGACATTCTGTACCTACAACGAGTATTTCATTTCAGTATCCAATTAAAAAAAAAAAACCAATAACCATGTTATTTTTACTGTAAAAATATGCTGGTTTCATAAAGGGTTGTTTCAACGATTCCTACCTAACGATGTGCGTGACTATGATGAAACATTATTTCTTTATTCCCAACATAAAATATTTTTTTCTCTTTTCTCGTACAAAATGTGAAGTCGAATCCGATAGAATATTATTTATACAAAGTGAAAAAAATCTATTAAATTTTGTAATTTGAAATCAAATCATGCATCATTAAACTAGACGTTTTCACAGATATTTTACTGTCACTACCAGCTCTAACTGGACTGCTGTGACATAAAATAAAGCTGCTGTACGTGTCACCGTGTCGATCCATCGTTCAACATTTTCTATCGCTATGTGATACAGGTTGTAGCGCATATGAGAGTGACGCATACGTCATCGTAAGCCGATATGACGGCGTGAGGTTGACAACAAACCATTACAGAACTGATTCGAAATAGGGCTGACATGGGAAACAGTTTTGGCAACCACTAAAACTATGTGTTTATTTTTTGTTTTGTAACAGACAGGACAACGAAGAAATTATTATGTATGTATGTACAGTCAACCAACCACATAGCAGTAGCGACAATTTGATAGTGGCAGCGCTTTATTGTAGTAGCAATAAGTGTGATTTTTATAGTGCAAGTGTTACCACTGATATGCGGTTAACTGTATACAACAATAGGAAATAACAATGTAATCCTATCCTGCCCAAACGAGCTACTTTTACTAGAACAGTTTGTGCCTCGTAGTGAAAAGATTTGCCAGATTACAAGGTCAAAAGCGGAGTTAAATGAGTTGTGCCAGACTTATTTAATATCGTCGAGAATTTTAGCGGCTATTGGAAATGGCTTTTTTTTAATTAGTAGACTTTGGGAAAATCACACACATTATAAAAATCATCTCCATTATTGTAATTTAAGCGCTTTGAATAAACACGAACAATATATAAGGTGCTATAAAAATATCTGCCACGGCTGCAATGGGAGACAGTATTCTGTATATAGATTACAATAGTAAAGATACATTATTGATCTTATGTCATAAATTGTTCCTACAAAATAATGTGCGTTTAATTTGAATTGATTTAGTTGCATGAAACCGTCCCATAGTAGTCAGCAAATTTCGGTGTTCATTTACAGAATGGTTAGAAAGAGATAGCAATTGTTTTCATTGACGAAGCGACACATCGAGCGTAGTTTGTGAAGCAATTTCTTCACTACTGTAATCTATATACAAAATACTGTCTCCCATTGAAGGCGTGGCATATATTTTTATAGCACCTATATGGTGCTATAAAAATATATGCTACGCCTATATATTATATATATATCACATATATATTATGTATAAAAATTGCCCATCCCTAGTCGCAGACCGTACGCTCGCGGCGCCATCCATCAAAGCGACACGTTGATGGACGAGTTCAAACACACTCCCAGATTGAATTCGACGCAATATCATTGTGCCGAAAGCCGAACCTCCTGTTTGCTTAACCGTTTGGGATGTTGGCAGAATAACAACAACCTGTAGATAGATGTTGGTACACTTTTCGCCGTTTATATTGACTGATTGAGTCCGTTTTTAGCGAGTGTGTGAACTTGTTTAGGATCAAAACGTTTGGAGGACAGGGGGTCATTTTAATCGGCAGTTCATGAATCAGAGATGTTTTATTGCAATGTACCTCAACTTGTATTCTGTAGGTAGGCACATATGAGTTAAGAACAGACTAGGTAGGTACTAAATTAATTGATTACCTTCTTCGGTTTCTTGCTGTACATAAATACTAGTACCAATAGTACAGTAAGAAACCGAACAACTAATATACGTCTTATTAGTAGGGGTTAAGGTTCAACTTTGGTACAGTACTGACCAAAATATCTAACTACAATTTACTTTTCGAATAATCCATCGTTTCAAACTTGGATGTTCTAACTTCTGACCCTGTAAAGTGACAGAAGTATGATGTATGTAGCATAAATGTTTAGGTTTACACGTGTACGCTTACACGTGCATCACTGGGAAATTTCTAGGTGTTCGCCTATTACAACATTTACAACGTACCAAATCCATATCCGAATCGGCACACGCAAATAGATATTATTTGCATAAATGAAATGACGCTCACGGAACCGTCCGATCACCGATCAGAACAAATGAAATGTTTGTACAAACATGAGTAGGTACACACGGCTACACATCAAGCTATACATTTCGTACAATCAGAAGTCAGCTTATACTGGTATAGCTTGATGTGTAGCCGTGAAAAAATCTACAGTCAAAGTTAAAAATCGCAGCACCGCGCACTGGAGCGGTATCCGGAGTAGTATGATACTTAACTACTTAAGAGCTTTGTCTTTATTTTAATGCTATGCCAAATTTGAGATCTGTGGATCCCAATACAAACATCTGCCCAATTTTTTCGAAACTGTATCCACCGCGGATACAATTGCTACTACGCGGACAAAATTGTTAGAAAATGTTGATCGAATATTTGCGTCACTCATCAATTAATCACAAAAACCATAGCACTACTGTTCTCGTTGCGTGAGTTTTCAAAGTGATGGGTAGGTACTATGTATATTGTCATGTTATTCTCATAAAAAGATTCTTACGCTCGTCGAATACATTGCATGCATGCACGGAAAACATTCGAGTGGTGAAAGATACCTATAGCTTTGTTTCTCTGTAACACTGACAAAGTTGGTTAAAACAAGAATAAGAGTACCAAGTTTCTATTACCATTTATTAAAAGAATAAAATAATAAGTTACCCATTTATTTTTCCTACTTGAACCGTAATTTACCGTCGTTGCTTGGACGAAACGAGAAGAAAATACAATAACAACTCTTAGCGCATTTTTTTTACTAATTCTTTATTTTATTATCTTCATATATTGGTGCAATTTTATTACTTAGTGCGGTTTGGTGGAACAGTTTATTCATATTATTGTGGTTTCTCGAACGGCACCTGCCTTAACTCATCAAGTTCCGCTAATGAGACAATTGATTTTCTAGTGTATCGTGACCGATGTAGCACGCGCGGGGCTTGACCGGTTTTTTTTTTGTGATGGGATGTATTTTTAATTGATTGATTGATGTTCTCAAGTCAGCGCGTGTATAATTATGTCGCAGATGGATTGTAGAATCCACGGTTTAAAACCGCTAGTCGTTTTACAAAACAGCTCCGTTATGTAAAAACACTGAACGACGTTTAGCATTTTTACATAATTAATGAACACTAACAGGCAGTGTGCAAGGTATTTTCTTCGTTTTGATATTTTACCTTTTAATACCTTTTGTTTATGCTTTTTCTGATTGACATATTATATAGTTTGTTTTACTACCCGAACCATTTTAATTTCAGTAGAAAACGCCAGATTGTACATTTTAGTTAAGTAGTCATTCAGTCTGTGTGTTATAACAACAATAATCGCGTCCGAAATAGAAAGTCTTTCGTCAAAATCATGAATAAAACGAGTAATATGAGTGAAAATGACCCTAACTCAAGTGAACAGTGATTTTAAGAACAATTTTAATGAAAGGTATCAGAGTTTTATGAAAGTCATTCACTCATTTTCATTGTAATTTTGAAACGATGATTTACATAGGTAAACACCTAAGTACCTTTATTAATAGTTTAATATAAATTTGTTTATAACATAATTATTTAATTTTTTTTTTTATTTCATCATTACCAAACCCTTATTGTAACTCCAGATAAGCCATTCTGCAATACGTCTAAACGTCGGTAGCAGTTTTGTAAATCTTAGTGCAATTACAAATACAATCCAGCTGAACGTTGTTCAGTTGTTTTACATGACGAAGCTATTTAGTAAAACAACTAGCGGTTTTGTAAAACAGCGGATTCCACAATCTGTCTGCGACATATACAACATTATTTTTAGTATATGCGAAACCTGAATATATTTTGTTCAGAATAAATAACTGAATCGATTTCAATAATTTTTACACCATGTTATATTTTGTCCCAAAAATATTTAATCACTATTTAATTACAATAAAATCGCCGTTCAGTTAGGTACCTGCTGCCAAACTTTTATCAATGAGCGTACGATGCTGGATTAGCATAAAACGTGGTCACCCCGCGCCGCGTCGCGTGGTGAGCATGTTTTTGCACGGACAACCAGGTAATATAACATGCTTATAACTTTGTGATTTCTGATGATACAGTTTGAAATTTTGTACATAGATTCTTTACATAAAGATACTAGACACGTGTTTCGGGTTTCGCATATACTAAAAATAATGTTGTATATATTTTTATTTTATGACCACGAATAACTTTTTACAGGGTTCCTCTAAACCCGTGGCTATAGTAAATACTGATAAATGACAGGTATATTTTCAAACTAAATGTATTTTAACGTGCATTTATTATTATTTGGTTCAGTCATCTGCTAGTACCTCTCCATCGACGTACAGCGGTTTGTGAAATGTCAAATGATGTCATGATTGATCACTTAGGATCAGTGAACCATTGCCATGCGCTAAACTAAATGAAAAGTGTATTGATCGATTGCCAACCATTTTACAAAACAATATTAACTAGGTACCATTTCATTTAACTTTTTAAAAGAGCAAAAATCCTATTATAAAAATAAAATTTTAGCTTACGCTTTGTGTGAAAGTTCGTATTTAAATAGCAAAAAAGAAAGGTGTGTCCGAGAATTTCTCTCACATTCCGTTACAATATTACCTACATAGGTAGTTACGCTTTGTACTAAAAGTGCCTTTATTTTACCTGAGCAAAATCTCGCCTCCGCATTAGCCGGGAAATAACCGGATAATTCCGCCTTCAGCCAGTTCAAACTAAGTAAATTCGGTTGGAACCGGTTAGGAGCGGGCGGCGGGTATATCGATAGTTACTGTTATGTTTGTGCGTCCATGTACTTCGCCAGATGTTCCTTTGAGAACCGTGTAATGGCTGAAAGTTGGATCGATCCAGATTATTTACCGCCTTGGATCTCGAGTTGGGACCTGAGCTGAATAACGAACACTGAACAAGTAAGTAGTTCTTGTTCGTTCAACTACCTGTGTGTAACATTAGAATATGTTTACGAATAAAGTTTAGCTGTAGGTAATCTGGCGGATATTGAGCGCGAATGTTGTTCCGTTTTACTTTTATTGCGGTCGTTTCAGTATTATGGTTTCAATACAAATATGTAATTGCTTCATACAAGTTTCGTCTATAAGTAAGTGCGTTACGTTGTTGTTTGTATTCTCAACTAGCTTTTGTCCGCGGCTTCGAAGTTATCTCGTGATCGAAAATATGCTATCCAGATCACGGTCTATATGTGTGCCTTTTATCGAAATCCGCTCAGTGTGTTGTGTGACACCTCTTAAACAACACCTTCAATATGAATCCTTGGACCAAATTACCTGCGGAATAAGTACCTATCACACAAGCAACACGCACCTATATCAAATTAAACACACCCACGTTGCTGATTTACGCATTCACGAGAAACAAAACGATACTATTGTTTATTTGAAATCACAAGAAATTACGTTTTTGTTCGGAACGTACCTACAGTCAACTGCACGCCCACGGGTACAGTTTGACTTTGATAGGGCCTTTAATTCGTAGCAATAGAGGTGGTTTTCGTATTGCAAGTGTTACATATATACATATCGATGGCTGATAAACAAAAGCTAAACGCTTGTGTTTTGTCTGACGCACGTTCCGATCTTTCAGTGCCCTGAGTGGAATACCTCAACTCAAACGACCGACACCACAAACAGACATAATAACAATCGCAATTCACAAGACACGTTATGGCATTACTAAACTGAACCGAAATAATTAAAAACTTGAACTTAAAATTATTTTTAGTGTAACATAGTTACGTCCAGTTTATAACGCTAAACAACACAAAAACAGACGGTAACATTTACTCCGCGCATTCGTGCTAGGCCCACAGATAGTGTCCCAATGCGCAATCACAAGGTTTACCAATAAAACCTGGACATTCGAAGGCTTTATTTTAGCAAATCTTAAATTCAATATACAAGTTAACCGAACCAACTTAATGAAAACTTAATGAAAAATGAAAACTGTAGCAATTCGACCAAAATTGGCAATTAATTAATTTGAATTATTAATTGTAGGTTAGGTGAGCGGCCAGAATACTGTTCAGTAGCGGTGTGGAGGCGCCCTACTCCCCAGAAATTTGTAGCCCTGGGTAATAAACATCCATGATGATGGTCTCACCTTCACCGACTCCTCAACTTCCCGCCCTCTTTCCTCCCTGATCCGGATTTAACTGCTTTTAATGTTACTGCTCCCAGCTGATTGCAGCCGTGAGCTCCTTCCGAAGTGACTTCTCAACATTTAAAAAAGACTTATTGAGTTCAGGCGCCGGGGAAGCTGGTGAGTCGCATTTGAGGGAGTTTGCGGCTCTAATTAACCTGATGCTCAACGACGGTGTGAATGATGCCACCTGTATACGAACCTTCTCCACGAAAATCTACGTAAGTATATGTATATGTCAACTTTCAACGTTTGCTGCCCATTGATGCTGTTTCTTATAAGGATCAAAATACTCTATCTGACCAACTGAGGTTTGAGTACACGAAAAAACCGAAATCGCAAAAACTTTTCCCCTATGTACATTTCGTAGGCAATGAAAGTCCAATTTCCAATTTCTGTTTCCTCACTATGCTGATGGAGCAGTTGATTTTTCATTTGTATACATAGACTTGTGTTTTGTTTTAACTTAACCAAGTGAACATACAGCTGTATACAAAACGACTTTTTTAATTTATTGGCGAAACTTCGCAGTCATGATGGGTATAATCGGTATATTATGATATGTAGTAGGCACCAATCGTAAGCATTATTAACACAAATTCTATACATAAAAGTATACAGCCAGTATAGTTTCAATAACAAAGAGCTTACCCACTCAATATTTTCCACTAGCCTTACCTTACCTTTCAAAAAGCCTCACAGCCTTTCACACTGCCCAACGGAACCTTTCGGCGGAGATTAAGGACGGCTCGGGATTCGCTCACGAAATCTATTGGTGTTAATACACAGGGCCGTGGCGCAACATGGGTAGGTACAGAAGGTCGGCTCCTTACAAGGAGCGAAACAGGCGCACGCACTCGAAACGTACGCTTGCACTCGCTGTTCCGTAGACGCATGTCTATACTGCTTATGTGTGCGTAGAGTTACCATACTTCCGAAAATTTCTGCGGATATTGCCAGCGTTCGCCCCCTGGTCAGACATCGTCCGGTTTTTCGTTTTAAGGGTTTTTTTTTAAACAGAAAAGCTTAAATAGACCCTGAATGAAAAAAGAAAGATTAAATAGTAAAATGGCTGGTATTTTTATAAATGTGCGCCTTTTTGTCGCAACTTTGAAAATTTTAAAATGGTAACCCTGTGTGCGTGTGTGGTTCGCTCGTTTGAGTTTCACCAACTGGACACACGTGTGTCCAGTCTCTCGTGTCGAGTTGGTGAAAAGCCCATTCTACGGAGCCGACCTTCTGTACCTACCTATCTGTTGTTGGTCGACCCTGCCAGTGTTACCGTGTGAACACGCGCGTTTAGGGGTTAAGGTCAAACTTGATGGATGTGGAACGAAACCAAAGGAGCGTGGTAAGATTTTTAGGCTTATTTTAAGATGTTATAAATAGATTCCTGCCACAATGGTAAAGAAAGATCAAATATTAAATATTAAAAAAACCGCTAGTTTCACGTCGCCGGATTTTACATAGTTCAAAGAGTTTTACCTGGGTTCTTTCTCAAAGAAACAACTTTTTATAATAATGCTAATTAATGTTTTAGTTTTTTAATGTTTTAGAACCCAATGGCTTGGCACGCGACGATGGGAAGAGACCAGACGGAATGACCATAATGCCTTGGAAAGCCTTTGATGTGGGATGCAAGTGTGTCGACACCTTTGCGCCATCCATCTTCCAAGCACGGCGGGCTGTGCTGCGGACAGCTGCTGCAGGTGCGGGAAACCTCCAGCGGCGAAAATACTTCACTCTTTTTGGGAGTTGCACATTCAATAATGGGCCCCCGGAAACTGTCGCTAGCACACAGTGACGTAGTGACAACGAGGCAACATGTCCTAAGATGCGTGAGGAGTGGAGAGGTATTAACAGCTCGCCACATGCTGCCCTACGGGTTTCTGTATCTCTCTTGGTCTGGCTCCTCACCCTAGACCTGTTCCGGCAAAGTAAACTCTTCGGGCATAGGCCTAGAGTTCGGAGCGCTCAAGCCCCACCACGACGTCAACGTAGAGATACGGCGGTAGTTATTGTTATTTTAAGACTGTTAGCTTTAAAAAAGCAGTGGGAGCAGTGGTGGCCCTGCGGTAACGGCCGCGACTTACGAGTGTTAGGTCGTGGGTTCGTACCCAAGCAGGCGCTTTACTTTGTGTAAATTATTTTATCTCCACTGCTCTCAAAACGGTGAAATCTACCAGCCAGCACTGGGCCCGCGTGGTGGATTACAGCCCACTCCCTCTCGAACAGAGGAGGCCTGTGTCCCAGCAGTAGGGACATTAAAGGTTGAGTATGTAGCTTTTAAAATATAAATAAATAGAGTAATCAAAAAAATAGTTCTTTGTTTTCTGGTTTTTTCTTGCATGGAATAATTATTTTATTCAGTTTTATCTACTTTTCGATGTGAATAATTATATAGTTACCATAAATTATTAAACCGTTTACATGCCCCTGTCCCAAATATTGACAGGTATTAAATATTCCAAAACTGGCTTCACTGGCCAACTCTGAGGATGATTTACAGCAGTTTGATTAAAATCTAATTGAACGCTATGTAGCTAATCGATGTTGGCGAGCTCGGACATTTGACCTCAGCCCTTGGAACTGTTCCAGAAGAAGTTAGTTTGTACAATGGTTGGTACAGCCATTAGACATGGAATGCAGTCATTAAGGAATTTCTCAGTAGAAGCCAGACTGCCTGAAGTCCGGATTAGTAGCCTGGTCGAGAGCAATAGGCTCCAATTAACATCACATGTGACTTAAACATTAACACGTTGGCTGCCAGGCAACAGACACAATATAAAATCTATTGTTCGCGGTCACCGGTGACCGCGTTGGCAGTCAATGCCTTAATAATTAAATTTGGTTGCCCTTTCGGGGAATATAGACGTTATGTTATGTGAAAGTTCAAAATATATGACAGACCACAGTTTTTCGATCGTCTCCGTCGACTCCAAAGCTTCGATTTACAAAAGTTATTTACCATTCACTTTTGACAAACCTAACATCCTACCATTATAATTATTAGGATAGGATGTCAGGGTTGTCACGTGTGTGTTTCGTCCACGTTAAAAGGGAGGGTTGGTAACCAGGGATTATGTGAAGAAGGTGGTACTTCATTGTGCCAATAACAGACAATGCAATCAAATTGGTAACAAAAATAAAATCATTAATTATTACTTAACAGACGCAGTAATCAGTACTCAGCTTCAGTATAATAACAAGTTCCAAAATAATATTTAATTAAACGCGAAATAAATGAAAACATGCTGATGAACATTTGTAATTATATTTGAATTTATATGAACTACCAACTATTTTACTGAATGATGAAACCAGGGCAGCCCTTCACACAAATCCCATTGTCAAATAAATAAATTACAGCTACGGTATCAGAACGGTTTGAATTATTATAGTGCAATAATCATTATGTTCGTAGTATCGGCACCCAACCGCAATATTATGCCGAACTCATTAAGTGCACAGTGGTTTCTGTCTATGGTAGGTACTAAGTTCTAATAGGTTTAGATCGCTGCAGCTCGAACAATTTTGTTTTCAGTGGACTGTGATTGCTATAGCGAATCTGCTTTAGTGCTGCGCTTTATGTTTGACCTGCTTGCAAATGACATTATTTTGCAATAATAGGCACAAATTCAGCAGGTAGATGCTTTCAAAGCTTTAAAAACCATCTAGCCGCTAACGGGAAATGAATGCAGTTGTGTGTTATTTGTAATATGTTTACTTGGTTACAGTAAGGAATTCCTGTTGAAAGAACAGAAAACAAAACTGTTATCGGAACAACGTGCGTACCTAGGCATTGGAACGAAAACCGCAATAGGTATATTTAACACGAATCTTACAGTGGGTGGAGTATTGAGTGCAGGTGGCATGTGGAGTTAGTTGCTAGCACAGTGTTGCAGTAAGTGCACATTAGGTACTGTTAATACAGAGACAACTTCGTGGCACGGTAACTATGCAAATTTGTTGGAGAGAGCAAAGCAACCACAGAAGTGAGAGCAACAGTTTTATGAAGTTTCCAGGTTTAGATGGTAATGTTGCTCATGATTTAAATATTTAAATATCAAACAAGAAATTAACAACCGGCACGTGCTTAGGAGGTACCTAGTGATTTAGATCTTACAAAAGTTGCAAATTCTAGATCTTATAAACTTTAACCAATTTTTCTATTGTCTAGAGCTAAATAACCAAACCATTAAGTGCCAAAATATAGGAGACGAAATTTTTCTACAAACCAACAAAAAATCACGACATTTTTCGAATGATTCTAAATGTGCTGTAATGTTGTCTTACATAATATGCTTATGTATACACAAGTAGGTACATACGTACACGCGAGTATCAAGCTGTCTAGAGGTTTTTATTTTTTATAGAATTTACATACATTTCGTTTATTGAAATTCTCGTGACACCGATTCCAATAAAAGTTATGATATGTCACAATATGTGTAGCTTCCGACACGCAATTCGAAGAGAAAACATTTTTTTATAATACGAATATCAAGCAAATTGTTACTTTTTCATCGTATTGTGAATTTCTCTCGGCGTTCATTCGAGATGTACCTAATTGGCAATCATTTAATAAAATATGTTTTATTGTGTTTCTACAAAAAATGATAAAATTTTGTTAACATAATTCTGTTTTGTGAGTCGGTAAAATAATTGCGTAGCAGACAGGCCTTTTGTGAGATGGAGGACAATTGATGCCCCGGGACAATGTTGCGAGTTATATTTTGTGAGATGGAGGACAATCGATGCCCCGGGACAATGTTGCGATTTATATATTGTGAGATGGAGGACAATTGATGCCCCGGCACAGTGTTGCGAGTTATATTTTGTGAGATGGAGGACAATCGATGCCCCGGGACAATGTAGCGAGTTATATTTTGTGAGATGGAGGACAATTGATGACCCGGCACAGTGTTGCGAGTTATTTTTTGTGATATGAAAGACAATTGATGCCCCGGCACAATGTTGCTAGTTATATTTTGTGATATGAAAGACAATTGATGCCCCGGCACAATGTTGCTAGTTATATTTTGATCATTGATGCTTTATTGTCAAAAGCTATTTTAACCTAAATAAAGTATGGAACTTGTCAATATATTCGATTATTGGCAGGGACAATTCTGTTTCAGTTGTACTTAATTTTTTTTTTTGTTTTCCTGCTTATAAACAAAAACCATAATGCGATACCATAATTATTTATTTTATAGGGTCTAAGGTAACTCGGTAGTAATGAATTGTCCAGGAATCAGTCAGTTAGTCCGATATTAATGGAAACCTATGTAACTGGTACGTAGTTAGTCCCAAAGCTTTGTTTCATCTTCTTCAACTTGTTTTTAATTTAAACATAGTGCTACTGATACCCTCTGCCCTTAGTCCTAAGTTCACGATACTCACTCACACATACAGACCACACGTACATTTGTTTGCGCTAACTATTTTAGAGTAATTGACGGCCGTTAATGAAATCCGTCAGCTGCAATGCCGTAGTTAATCACTTCTCTATACAAATACTTCTGTAAACTGTTAGAGCATGTGACGTCACAGATTAAGGGCTAATGAGGTGTAATTAATTAAAAACAAAATAGCGATACTTATTCTCTTGTGTGTTCAGTGACGTTGGGCTTATTTGAAAGTCTGAGAGGTAGTGAGAAAAGCATCGTTGTTGTTCAGTCCCACCGCTTTTATTGATAAAATAATAAAACAAGTTAAACAGTCTGAAGTTAATACAGAGACGTGAACAGATTGTTGTCATGACTATTTTTTCCCCAAAGGCGCAGGTTGAGGCAGACTACAGCCACTATTATAACCCACTATGTTTAAGTCCAATATAGGGGGCGAGCCTATTGCCATCAACTACGTTACAGTACATATAGAGACTCTTTGTTGCTACTACGAAGTTCATGAAGAGCTTTCTCATCACTATGAACTGTTTAGCACTGTCTGCCGAACTATTGCTGATTTGAATATATGACATGTGTGTAGAGGAGTGTACGCGTCCCACGCGGCGTCTATTTGCGGACACACAATAACAGACCACATTGCAGCAGCCACCTCCGTGCCCTCGTGTGCAGGCGGGAATACACGACTAGGTTGATTAATGTAACTTGATAGCACTAAAGGATTCTGTCTAACTAGTTATCTCTATTGGCCCCGTTGGTCTCGTGGTCGCAAGCGCGACTGCTGAGCGTGGGGTACTAGGTTCGATTCCCGGGTCGGGCAGTGTTATTGGGTTTTTTCATTGGGAATTTCTGAGTAACATTCCGGAGTTTGAAACTTAGCGGTGTGATACTCCCGTGCCTCGGAAATCACGTCAAGCCGTTGACCCCGCGCCTGATCTCTCTCCGGTCGAGTCGTATTGCCATCCCATCGGACTATGAGTGTGAGGGAAGAGAGAGTGTACCTGTGTCTGACATACTTGTGCACTATAAAATTTCCCACGATAAGGGCTGGTCTTAGCTGTGATTAGTTAGCATAATCAGCCTATAATGTTCCCACTGCTGGGACACAGGTGTCCTCTTTTCAGGATGGTGTGGGCCGTAATAAAACCACGCGGGCCCAGTGCGGGTTGGTAGATGTCACATGTCTTCGAATTTTTGGTTCTATAAAACTTACTGGTTTCCTCATGGTGTTTTCCTTCACCGTTTTGAGAGCAGTGGTGATGAAATAATTTACACAAAGTAAATTGCCTGTCAGGGTTAGAACCTACGACCTATTATCTCGTAAGTTGCGGTCGTTACCACTGGGCCACCACACTGCTCTCTGTGATTGGTTGCCATGGCCGAAGTTCGGTCTGGAGGACTTTATTTATTTATCTCTAAGTTGCTATCGTTTTGGACAAACCATAAGGGCACCATTATTCTACAACAATGTTACACTGACGGTTCTTGGACGCAGTTTAGATGTACTGATCGCGTTTAGTTTCATTGGTGATATTCGCCCTTAGGCGTTGAGCATACGATTTAAATTCTCAATGTTGTGGAAGTGGTTCTTGTTATCGACACGTTGTATTTAATTCGAAAAGGTTCTATGACGTCACGGGCGGGCCGAACAGCAAACGAGCGTTTAGTAAATGGCGTTTCACGAGTTGCTGGAGCCCCATCAGTCAGCGCGCAGTGCTCAAAGACTCCACAACTGTCTACAAGTATCCATCTACAGTATGTGAAAAAGGGTAACAAGTATCAACATGTGCATAAATCCCAACTATTTTGTAATTCCTAAATAAATTTGACTGTGGCAGCTAATTATGTAATTTAAAGATAATTATTAATTTTGAAATGTGATCATTTATGTATTTTTAACATATATGTGCTTATATTAAATGAATATTTTAGTCTGTGTTATTTTCCATGGATGAAACCAAAGATTCTGTATTTAGACAAAACAACCTTTGATATACAATTAAACGCACGTTTACATATCGGTATTTCCAAACTATGTATTTTGGATCGCAACTTCGCTGTGAATCTGTCTCCTGGTAGCTTCACTGAGTTTAGTTGATGAGTAAAACACTTTGCCATCATAGTCATCGTTTTATCGTAGCCTTCTTTAATCACGTGAGCTTTTATACGCCCGGCTTCCATTTGGTGATTCATCGTGAGGTTTTAGACTACCTCGTTCTCCCCCTTCCCAGCATCACGTGTTTATTTACTAATACTGAAAAGAGTAGATATTTTTAAAACCTGTGTATGTAAATTGTTATTGTGTTATTGGTAAAAAATATTTTACACTAAGTTTATTTGTTTCGTCGCATGAAAAATTACAATTGTCACATTGTCACACCCCCTACCCAATCGCGGTAACCTCACGATGAGGCGACGACAGCTAAGGGTTGCCCTAATCACGTGATAAGCACGTGACAAAGACATGTCAAAAATAAGGTACACGTTCACACTCGCGCCGCTCCAAATCAACAGTTCGTTTATTTCCCTAACCCTCTCAAACGATCGACCTTCAAACACTTTTTCACGTCAAGAACATTTATGTGGCCATTAGCGAAGGTGCTGATGTATGGGAACCATTCAATGTTAAGGGAAACAACTCCATTGTGATAGTACAGGCGATAGATCATCTGCTAAGTGACGCTGAGAAGAAAGGTTGGCAGACTTTGAAGGTTGTAACTTGGTAGGTTGTTCTAGTTTTTTAGTTTATGTATGTAATACGGAATTGGATGAAAATGTATAGGGTTCACTGTTACTTTTCTTGCCAAAGATAAATTACATGTTGAAATAAGTTTTGGGTGTGTGAGTCCGAAGGCACTTATGAATTTAGGTTTCCCCGAAGACCTCTATTTTTAGAAGCTAATAGAAGTGGTATTGAAATTGCTTTCTACAGTATTCATGTGAAAACAAAGGTTTAGCAAGAAAAAGCCTAACTTTGTCGTTGCGTTAAGGCGAAAGTGTCAGGGTAGCCTGCGAAATTCAAATGTCCTTACGTTTTTTTGCAATTTGCAGGTCAGTATCAGGTTATATGTTAATCTAAGTATGATTCGCGGCCGTAACAAATATTTATCTAGAGAATTCTAATCATAAAAATCATCAATATATCTGTTCCTATTACCCTATTGAATGACTATTTCATGAAATCATGACTTTTGAGACCAATTCTAACTTAAGGAGTTTTATTACTGATTCTAATGATTATAATTCTGTACGGTCATATTTGTTGCGGTCGCGGATAATATTTTAATCAATAAACAATTTTTATTTGAATTTTGTGGGCACCTTAACGCATCCACCTTAAATGCGACCTTCTAAGAAACATCACCAAAAAACGTTACAGCGCCTCTGACATCTACAATTAGAACAAGCGATGTGGAAAATTAGTAGCTCCTACCTGCCCTGCCTTAATTAACAGTTTGTCCCAAAATCAGTGACAACTAGGAGAACGTCTTGGCCTTCGTTTTACTCAAGGCCATAGTCAAAATGTTGTACAGCGCGGCATAATCGGTACGACTGCTTTATACTCGTAGGTTTCGATATTATAACCAATTGATCAGCCAATCTATATGTAATCGGTTTCAGTAATGACTAAGAGAGAGAACCTACATATGTCTGTATAATAAATATATAATACATCACACGTATTTGAGTAATATGAAGCAGTGGTATATGAAGCAGTGGTATTTTCTATGTACTCTACGTGTTTTTTTATTCATTTTCTATTTTCTCAGATTCTAACGTTTTCTCAGATTATTTTTAAAGACTATTGATTCAATTTATCAAAGTTTGTTTACCAAAATTATAGATTTACTTAGCGGTAGATAGTCTGGGTTTTTGGTGATCTGAGAACTCAATCAGGCTATACCTAATGTTCCCACTGCTGGGACACAGGCCTCCTCTCTGTGAGAGGGAGTGGGCTATAACCACCACACGGGCCCAGTGCGGGTTGGTACTCGTAGATGTCACGTCTTCGACTTTTTGGTTCTAAGACATGCCGGTTTCCCCGCGAGGTTTTTCATCACCGTTTTTAGAGCAGTGGGTGGTGATGAAATTATTTCCACAAAGTAAAGCACCTGCCTGGGTTCGAAGTTCCGAACCCCCGACCTACAAGTCGTAAGTCGGGGCCACTGCGCCACCACTGCTCACCTCAGAACTAGCCTAATATAATAGAATAGTTCTTTATTTGCACAGAAAGTAGGTACAAGTTACAGATGTTAAGTTTAAAACCGCAACAACGAAGCGACTGTCTATCGCCGAACCTCCAACTTGCTGGCTTAAGGAAAGTCGAAACTTTTCGGTAAACTAAACATAAATTCATAATCCTACCGAAAATACCCAACCACTCTAACATTTTGCAAACATTCAAACAGTTTCACCAATAAACTATTTTTTATTTTGTCTACTTACGCAATCTACAGTGAAATTGTCAAACAATCAAAACTCAGCCTATTGTTATTAGTACCCAAAAAGTTAGATTTTCTCCGAACAAAGTTCAACGACCGGAGAACCTTTCGCTCTAGTAACAAAAGCACCTATTCAAACACTAGCTGGCCTCCCAGCTTCATCTCACCCCATTCATTACACGTAACGGTGTTGACAATCGTTCCGTGATCGTGCGGTAATCGCGTCGAGATCGTGTCGTGATCGCCTCGCCTTGATTATTGTTTGCGCATAAAATCTCATGAGCAAGATAAGTGGTTATGTTTGCGTCGAATTGTTTGCGTAGTTTGGGATATCAAAGAGACGTAGATATTGTATCTTTTATAAGTTATCACGAGATTGTGACCCTTTGTCTTCTTGCTTCCTTTTATTACCTAATTGACCTTAAAAATAGGCTAGTCAGATGATGACCTTCAAAAAATGAGTGCCATACATAACTATGTAATTTCACATGCTGTTTGTATCTATTGCCAGTCACACCTATAGATACCTACATAATATGTACCTACTGCTGTAGAAGAGTACAGCACTTCTGCTTAGCCACGTGTGCCGTAGGTACGTACATTATTCACATACCGTTCACGCGTAAAACTATTACCATCCAATTCTCGTCAAAATCCGTGAAGGGCACAAAAAAAGAAAGCCGAAAATAATCATAATCAGCGTATAATGTTCCCACTGCTGGGACAGGCCTCCTCTCGGTGAGAAAATAAAGGTATTTTCGCAAATTGTCCTGCGTTCACAATTTATTGCCAGTTCTTTTCCCGCTAAGATCTCGGAGTGACAAATGAGCTTACCACCAAACTGTCCTATAAGCAATTAATAACTATGAGCGGTGCGTTTTTGTGATTTCCCTCCCTGCCTATCCCGCAACCCGCAGTGACGCATAGCTGGTACATCATCGTTTGTATCTATCGGGAACAAGCCACCTTTACACCAAATGTCATTAATTTACTCAAAGTTGATAGGAGAGTTTTTGTTTAGTCTTGTTTTTGGGCAAAGGTAAACAAAAACTTTGTGGGAACAGAAAATGAAGTAACTAGTAAATAACGGAACGAAACTAACATTGTACATAAACTCTATTATATCGGAAATATAAATTATGTTAAAACTACGAAACTAACTCTAACTCTCTCATATTCTGTCACCAACAAAGCTGGCAGAGACCCACCTTTTGATTCTAGATCATTAATAAAAGTCCAGAGATAGGGTGGCACCCAAACTACTTAAACTCAAAACTGTTTGCCCACAATATTTGGCCAGTATTTAAACTTCTATTATTCTAGTATTTATGTATAAGACATAAAAAAATTAGCAATAAAAGCGCAGTTTTTCCGTTTCATTAGTGGCAGAATGCCAGCTAGCCATAAATAGTGCTTCGCCACAAATCAAAAAGAATTTGAATGTGAAAAATTGCCTGTCTCGCCGGGCTACATCCCTCATACTAGAGATTTGGACGTTTTTGTGTTCGTTCTTTTATAGCGCTATGAAAGAATGAATGAACTATGGTTGACCTCGTTCATTTGACGGTATTAGAGGAACATTAAGCTAGTTTTTCTTTTTAAACGGCACTTGTATTGGATATCGTAGTTTTTTTGTGTACAGCAATCTGCAATATGCATGCTCACTCATCAATCCCTATCTGACTTTTATGATAATAGCGAGTAGCAGGAATACTTATAATCTATCAGTTCTTCGAATTACTAGGAAAAAATATTTAATCTTTGACATTGAAACTTTACTTTCTGTAAGGAAAACTTCCTCTTAATATGCTTTAAAACAAACATCATTGTGGGCGTAATATTAGGTACAACTCTGCCTATCCTTTCGGGGATTTCAGGTGTTTTGATATGAATGTATTTTGTCGATAGGTTCTGCACTCGAGAACCATCATGAGAGTGAAAGTTTTTTGTCGTAAAGTCACAACTTTTGAAAGTCATAACTAGGAAACTACTCGTAGGCGAGGTACCAAATAGTAATCCACAGTGTAGTGCCGCTACTTCTTCCATACCGCGGTACTTACTTATTTGTGAAGTACGTCTTTTTTGTTGCGTTCCAAACAGTTACAACTCAACCACAATGCGAGTGCGCAAGTTACGCCGAGCCACGTAAGTTAACCAAGTTGTTACCTGAACTTACTTGTACTTGCTTACTGGTTGCACGAGTTCATTAACCTCTGTTAAATATATATAGCTTTCAGTCATAGTAGTATGCTGTTTTTAGTAGTAGAGATTAAATCCAAGAATTTGTCCCAATTAAAATGTATTGTTCCCATAAATATACTGTAAGATTTACTAACAGGGTAGATAATCGAATGGGTCCTCGTTTGTCTGTCAAACATAACATTTTTTTTTTTTCAGAAGTAGTACTACGTGTATAACTTACATAATTATATGATAGGCAATATCATATACCTAGCTTTCAAGAATGCCTAGACTCGTGAAACAACAAAAGTACAAACTAATACAAATTATAACGATGTTTGAGTGAAACAATCAAAGTTTACGCTCCGTTGATTCCCAAATGGTATGTGTACAAATTGTGAACATCTATGTTTTTGCTATGACTACCAACAAAGGAGAAGTTGGAACTACAGTCTGTAGGTTACATTTTTTCTTCTTGGTAGTATACTACTATTACCTAACGGTCAAAGATAAAGCTATAATTTTCTGTCATCTAACCATAAATTGGTGATTACTTTGAGTTTTTTGGCACAATGGATTAATTTGCTGGCCATACTTGTGTTATAATCTAAAGACTTTCTCAACTTTTAACCAAGTTTTGATAACACTCGCAGTATTCTCGTAGCACCCGCGTAGCAACAAGCTACGGCGTAGCTTGATCTGTGCTATGACCAAGTGGAAGCCTCTCTCCACACCATTGGATACCATTGACACGTGTTAAAGCAAAACATAAACATTCGTTTCCAGTGAAAAATTATGTGGTATAATATAACATAACGCCGGTATTCGCCGAAGGGTTAGCCAGACGTACCTATAGTACACCCACATTCCGCCAGTTATGTTTAATTCCCATGTAATAGGGAGCGAGCCTATTGCCAGCAACCGTTCAAAAATCTAGACTCCGGGTTGCTACTGAAAAACTCCTGGTGCGAAAACTCAATAACCCCTGGAACCCAGGACCTCACGCTAAGCAGTAGCGCTTGCAACCGCTACACCAACAATAACGTTACATGGTATACTAGTCTACCGTACATGAACGTCCACCACCACATTTATAACCAAGAAGTGCGATCAACTTGTAACTGATCCATCGCTGGACCTAACTTTATAAAACACGAGTCATTGTTGCTCTTTTCCTGAATACTTTCTGCTCAATGTGGCTATAAAGAAGTTTAGATGAGATTCCACTAGTTTTATTAGTTGCTAGTGAACAAACTATTGTAGTAGGTGCCGGCTATTGATCCCGTTGTTGCGGAACTGAGAAACCGCGGGAGAATATTCCCAACTATGTTCGAGGAGTTGGAAGTTTGATGTGGCCGGCGAACAAATTAGCGTACGGTCGCCTTGCTCATTGATACGAGTAATATCAGCGTAAGCAATTTTTAACACAAAATTTGCCACCAAGAATGTTTATAATTGAAATTATTTGACATTGAAATTGTTTATTGAAATAATTGATTTACATAAATATTTACAAAATTGGGCCATACTAGATGTAAGTAAAAATTATTGAATTCTACCTGAACTAGGAATAATTCTGTATCTCAGGTATCTCACTAAAAAAATAGTAAATAGTTTATCTGCCTACCTCAGACGTTGGTCTGAGCTACCTACGATTACCTACTATAAATTATGGTTTTATTCTAATTGACAGAAATAACGCTACTTTTTTGCATGATCGTAAGACATTTTTGCAACCACGTTCTATTACGATTTTTGCAATGTTACATTTTTAATAAGGTTGCGTTTACTTTGCCATACTTGAAAAAATTACCTTGTCGACAAAATATTAAGATTGCATGTGATTTATTTTGTAACACGAATTGTAAAAACAAAAACCTAAATTATTTTTTAAAATTATATGACTTGGAAAAGACAATTTAAAAATAATTATAGAACATAAAGTAAAAAACCGACCAAGTGCGAGTTGGACTCGCACACTAAGGGTTCCGTACCGCCATACAATATTTAACACTACGTACTCGTATAAAATAACGGCAAAAAAATCAAGTTGGTTGTATGGGAGCCCTAAAATATTAATTTTATTCTGTTTTTAGTATTTGTTGTTATAGCGGCAACAGAAATACACATTCTATGAAAATTTCAACTGTCTAGTCTGTCAACTTAGGGGAAGGTCGGTGTAACAAATACAGAATTAAGTAACTAAAGTTAATGTTGGTCGAGTAACCACGCCTACTTATAAACAAGTCGCCTTACAATCAGTGGTAGATAACATGGGCGGTAAGAAAATCCTCAAGTACAACTTTTGCTGTCTTTAAGTCAGCAAAAGTTGTACTTGAGGATTTTCTGGGGTCGTAACATGTCTTTTTCTTCCATACTTCTCTATAAGTCGTTATCTCGGTAGTCACTGATGGACATGGCGTTTGGAATGTTGTTTAAGGCATTGACTGCCAACGCGGTCACCGGTGACCGCGAACAATAGATTTTCTATTGTGTCTGTCGCCTGGCAGCCAACGTGTTAAGCAAAAATTACTGCATTACTGATCAAACAGTCGTGAAGAAAACATTGAATCATATTCCTTTTATATAACCAAATTTTTTCACTAAACTCTTATATTGAACTCACTCTAACGAAATTAAATCAAGAAAGTAGTCGCCACACAATTTATGATCGAAGTTCCATTTTTCTTGACCCTTTTTCTGGAACCCATTATTTAGATGCGAACATTATTCAAATATTATTATATTTTTGGCATTGTTTTATTCTTCAATATTATACAGTACTTATAAAAATAATTTTTCAATTGCTTGGAGGTCCTTATGTACCAACCCGCACTGTGCCCTCGTGGTGGATTACGGTTCACTCCTTTCGTCAGAGATGTGGCCTGTGTAGGGACACAGGCCTTATAATGTTCCCATTACTGGGGTAATAGGAACATTATAGGTTGATTATGCATTACGTAAGTGTACACGAACAAACAAATGATTTACAAATCGAATAGAACTTCACGCTTCAAGGTGTTGAATATCCCCTTGTTTAGAAAAATACTGGACTTGACTAGGCAAAATAAAAAAATACCTAAAGCCAAAACATGTATCACCGTGAAATATGTATATTTGCATATATAATCCAGTCTGTAGTCACGTAAACAGGCTTATTAATCAAACTTAAACTTCTTGTTCAGGCATGTCACGTCCGCCTCGTAATAACTTTACATCTAGCGAGCTTCTCTCGTTCTGTGCGAGATCGAATTGAATGGCTTCGAATGACTGCCATACGTTTTACAGCTGTCATAATTTAGCGAGTTAGTGCGAAACTTGGAGATGCACTCCCCGACCTCCCCTACACGGCGAGACAGGTTTTTATATATTAATATTTCAGTTTGTAGATAACTGCGTTTTTTATTCTTCTTTGTGAATGAAAACTGTTTATAGTGTGCGGCAGTTATCATGTTTAGTTTTTCTTATTTATTTGTAGTATCCTCCAAAGCCAAACATGACGTTTTATGAATATCATTCTGTAATCAGTCGTATACCAATGTTGTCCCCAGTATTACAGGGTGCTATTAAATGGAGTCCAAATAATTTGTTTAGAACTGAAATGCTGGAATAAGTAACATTTCTACAAAAAAAAATACTCCTCAAGTAAAACTAACAGACTAAATATATTACCAGCAACTTCGACTCAGGTTTTGTCAATAAACTTTACTAACCATTCATCATTATAATTGATTAGTTTATTAAATAAATTTAAGCTATTAGCGTTATCCTCGACTCAGCACTTAAGTATAAATTGGTTATTGATTTCGGCTCCCCAGGATTGGGACATTGTGAATGTATTTAGCAGAACATTTTAAAACCCTGCAGAAAATGAAGAAGCCGATTGTATCCTAAAGCGTAGGATAAAAAACGCAATCTAAACTCCACAGGAGAGCGTTATGGAATTTATTAAGAACCCTTGTTCGCCGGCTTCAATCTGCTCCTACTATGAGTTTTGTTATCATATTATGAAACGTTAGATTATTTATAGATTAGTTAGCTGAGTCAATCTAAACTTATACTATAAAGAGATAAAACTGTTGTTTACAGTTAAGAGCGTTTACGCCGTAGGGCATTTCATACAAACTTTCAAGCCGTTGTTTTTCGAAATGAATGAACCGATTTTAATGAAACTTCATACGCATAAGCAGGAAATAAAGGTCTAAAAAGTTAGCAGAGAACATTTTCGAAAAATTGTGTAACAGCCAAATTAGACCGATTTTAAAGTTTCCATAGAAACAGAGATTTCCAGTTATCTTTTTTTAAATAAGACATTACGAAAATGTTCCCTGCTAACTTTTTAGACCTTTGTATCCTGCTTATGCGTATGAAGTTTCATTAAAATCGGTTCATTCATTTCGAAAAACAACGGCTTGAAAGTTTGTATGAAATGCCGTACGGCGTAAACGCTCTTAAGGCTCCCGCGGACAGGCACGAGGCAACAGCGCGACACAACTCTAGTAGAACAATTTCTATGAAAACTTCATGCAAATTGTTCTACCAGAATTTTCGTCGTGTAAGTACGTAAGCAATCGGGTCGTAAGTACTTGTCGTCAGGGTGCGGCCAATACCTACGGAGAGCAAGTCAATGCTCGAAGACTACTAAAGGAACACTTACTAAATAATAAGTCCCAAGGTGTTCACACCCTCATAGACATGAAAAGCGTTACAATCTTTGTTTAGGAAGCAAGTAGGTACGAAATGGGTTCTAAAGATATCCATATCGAAAAGCAGGTAGTCAGGCCGGTTTTGGGGATTGCCTTTAAGAAATCCTGAATAGGCCTCTTTTTGTATAGGTACTAGCAAAACTTGAGAGCAGTGGTGGCCCAGTTTTATCGGCCGCGACTTACTTACGAGTTTGTAGGTCGGTTCTAACCCAGACAGGCGCTTTACTTTGTGTAAATTATTTCATCACCACTGCTCTCAAAACGGTGAAGGAAAACATCGTGAGGAAACCGGCATGTCCTAGAACCAAAAATTCGACGACATGTGACATCTACCAACCCGCACTGGGCCCACGTGGTAGATTACGGCCCACTCCCTCTCACTGAGAGGAGGCCTGTGTCCCAGCAGTGGGAACAATATAGGCTGATTATGTATGCAAAACTTGGAACTGATAAGAAATCAGGTGTCGGAATACAAAATAAAATATTTAGGATAAGACGAGTTTTCATTTTATTCTGATGGCTTGTAAAACTCGTATAACAATTATAGTCAATTGGGAAAAAAGGATATTACCAAACAGTAGTATATTAAGCATACACAATGTTGTCTTAAAATTAAACCCCACAAAATTTTCCACAGATGACTATTTATTATGTAATCAAAAAAAAAACTGTTAGCAAACTTTAACTGTAGAAAGGCTAACTCAATAAAAAAGTTAAAAGAAAAAAATAAGATAAACAATATCAAACAATAATAAAAAAAAACATACCAGTCACCAACTCAGGGCAATATAGAATAGTTGTGAATGTAGCAGCAGAATCGCAGTGCTACACGGTGATGAATATTTAAGTCTATTGACTTAATACGCGCTTGGTCGTACTTCTAATTCAATAAATTAATATTCATCAATTGTAGGTAGAACTCGACAGATGCGACAAATTCTAGAATAGTAAGAGCCATAAGACAGGCGCTGCAGTGTCATGGAACAATATTAAGCGTGGCGTCGACACACACGCACACGGCGCACGCCACTACAATACGATAGGAATAACGCGAAGGCGACTGCTTGCATCCCCAATTTTAATTTGCCCACTGTGCATTCCGCAGAGGGGGTAGATTGATATTAAATTCATTAATACGAAGGAAATGTGAATTGTCATATTACTGATAGTTTCAGATTGCAATTCTTAGATACTAGCCGCTTTATTCGGCAAAATTAATAATTATCGTAGCGACACCTTATTAAAATATTCAGACTTCGTCCGTGACTGTATTAATCCAATTTAAAACAGAAAAACAACAAACGATAGCACTGCATAATCACCCATAATTTTCTCGCTATTTTCTCCAGGAAAAACTAATTATAAAGTTGTAAATAAATGATTACACGAGCCACAGCACGCCCTCGAGGCAAACTAATTGAAATTAAAAAATATTTCCTTCGCAGCTATGCTCTAATGACATCGCATTGCGGTTACTACTTCTGTGCCATACGATAATGAAACATATTTCATGATAAATGATAAAAAATTTAGTCATGCATGATAAATGCTACTTTGTAAAAGTGCAGTGTAAAAATGGCAGCACCAACCGCGTTTTAATAAATAGTGTGTATTTTCATTATTTAAATAACACTCTTGCAATATAAATACACTTTATTTCAATAAAATATAATCCTGGTTATTTGGAAAGTTAAAATGAAAATAAATGTGATTAATGTGTAACAAGTAGGCTGTGCACTCGTTAGTTACCGGGATGCAGTCAGAACAATCAACTGACTGCACAGTTTTAAATTATCTAGTTGGTTATCCATCACTCATGATTGCTGTAAACGCATTACGACAAAATGTAACGCGCAGGTACCTACCGTGCAGGGACTTATTTTAAAGTTGTTACGTACAAAGGAAAGAGTTTTCTACTTTTCCAAATAACTTTAAATTCTTCACCAATTCAAAGTTCCTTTTTAACTAAAAGATTTGTGCAGATTTTTTTTTCAAACGTTCCAATGTTCCACGAACCAATCAAAACTTTTTCCAAACTGTATTTTCATTTTCCAAACCGACCGCATAGAACAAAACGAGAGAGTAACAAAACTGTTGCAGTACACACACACCGACAGCTTTGCTTCCTTCCCAACCTTTAGCAATTTGTGTGGGAAAACCTGCGAGAAAATATATGACGACTGTTGCGTTTGATGTTACGTGGGTGGCCCGCGACGTAAGTGGCTTTATTGTATTAGATAGAACTTAACGTACCTTTGTTTCAAGGGAATCTTGGAATATGGTGTACCTACTTGTATGCAAGTTTTGTGGACTATTTCATTGAAAAATTGTTGGTTTTCGTTGTTCATATTCCCAAAGAGAGAGGAGCTTATCTCTCTCTTTTACTTTCAAAATTATTTCAAAGCAATGAAAGAGGCTCATACTTAAATTCTCGATGGTGCCGTGTGATATAAGCGAATAATAAAAATATCGAATGATTAGAAAGAAAATATTTCGATATTTTTATGTATCAAAGATAATTTTGTAATTTTTCCAGAGATCACTTTGCCGAACACAATTCAAAATACACTCGGTACAAAATCTTTCATGAAAACAATGTGTTTGCGGTACATTTAGGTTATGAAACATGGCGTCATCTGTTACTGCAGCTAACACCTGCAATGTTTCTAACACATTACCTACTGCTATTAAACCAAGAACTGCGTGAAACTATGAAACTACCCACATTTACATTCACTCATGCGACGAATATACTGATACTGATACTGTTAGCCTGCATCATCCCACTGCTGGGCAAAGGCCTCTCCCCATGACTTCCAGTTCCTTCGATCCAGGGCTAAAGTGGGCCACTGGTCGTTGCGACGAATATAGTGAAAAGAAAATTCTTTTTCATGCTGAAGTTAAGAAAATGTTTTCAAAAGATTAGGTATAAATAAAAATACTATGAGATCGTGTTTTTAATGTTTACTTTTTATCGTTACTTAGTGAAAGAAAATATTTGCTTACACTGGGCCAGACCACGGTGCTATTTGTTTATATATTTTGAGCTTCTCATATGTTGTACATAACAATCGGAGTATCTATTCCATAAATAACATTGTGCTCCTTAATCATCAAATTGTAAAAGGCAGTAAAGATGCTGTCCAAGCCAAACAATTTAATACTTAATAATTATTTAATTAAAAAAATAAAACAGTCCACCTCTGATAAGTTTGCTTGCAGAAAAAATTATTGTTGACATTTCTTTCCATTCCACCTTGAAATCTGTTTACTCTAACATCTTATACTACCTACAAATAAATAAAATCTACTAATTGAAACATCATCTGCCTAGCCTTTTTCCCAAATATGCTGGATGCAGCTGAATATCAGTATTTTACATGGAGCGTCTGCCTATCTGACCATCTGACCACCACAACCCACAGTTACTGGGTAATATACTGGTAAATATAATACTCCTTTGCAAGACTGGTTGTCAGGTTTTCGGGCTTCTGACGACCCGTAACGACTGAGAAATCGAAATAAAACAAGAACATCGGGAAAATTCGAATGAATTCATGAAATGAATTGTTTGATGATTCGATTTAATTCGATCGTAAGATGGAATAAACTCTATTGAATAGAATTGGTACAAACATGCGAATGTCACGGACCTCGCACAGATTCGATTATTTTCTTTTTGCCTACAAATAGTAACAAATGTCTGCACAAACGTTATCAATTAGACCAACAGATGTTGACTTTACAATCGGTAAGATGAGAATTTGTACAAGGCTAGATAAATAATACTACCTTCCTTAAGAAAAATATTAATTAATTGGGTATTTTATTGTACTGTAGTATTGGGAACACAAGTTCTTTTTAATAGCTAATAATTGATACATAATGACATATTATGAGTCTGCAAAGGCATATCTATATTTCACAGATTTATTTTGAGTTAGTCCTTGTAACAGAAATCAAGTTTATGATTACGTGATTTTTATTATACTTGATTCTCATCAGGTTTAATTCAGCTGGCCGCGAAGCTCAGTTCAGTTTGTCGTATATAATTTATGTTGTTTATGTGAGCGTCCAAGCTTGTAAGTAATTCCAAAAAAAAAACGAATGTAATAAATATCATTAAAAGGCACCTTCGATCAAAATTAACATAACCGTTAGCTGTTTTACAAAACGACTTACCAACTGAATTTCGACAAACCGTAATACGACAAGGTTCGACAACACGGAACTCGGACACGTCTTCATTTCGGTAATACTTAAGTTCGAAATACCTTAAGTCCGACACTACTGTACTCCGATAAAGCGTTTCTTCGACATGACTTAACTAGGAAACGATGCGACTTCGACGAGATGCTTCTTCGACAACAATGGTAGTCCGACATGAGTCAATTTCGACGTATCTACTCCGGCATGCTGTACTTCGACAATAGCTTACTTCGACGTGATATATCTGAGACACGATGCTACTTCGAAATTATTCTGCGACATTAGGGAACAACTAAACTTGTGAATGATGATATTATAAGGGGGTGATTACCGAGAAGACGACTCAAACTCAAAGCATTTATTTCAATTAAACCATTTACAGGCACTTTTGAATTGTCAAGAAGTCGATCAGTCAGAAAATATGAAGTTAGTTGCCCATTCCAAAGCGTAGGTACCTATGGAGAAGAACGGGCAAGAACCTCCATGGACACTCTTTAAAATTATATTTTTACAAAAATATTAGTTATATCAAAGAAAGAAAGAAAGAAAGAAAGAAATCATTTATTTGCTGATAATGTAGGTATACATATAAGTTGGAATATTTGTTAAGTGTCCCGATACATTTTACCTTACGGCATGCACATATTTGGTGTGAATTTAATAGTACTATAGATACAGCTATCGATACGATTATTATAAGCCATAGTCAAATTTAATACGTAATTAGAGATCAGATTAAAACAAGAAAATAAAATCAAATAAAAATAACAATAATAAGTAATCAATTAACAATGAATAAAATATAATATAATAACAATGAATTAAATATAAATCTCTCGCAAATCATAATGAATAATATATGTCGTGCCTAATGTGAAATGTTAAAAAAAAGCTTAATGTCAAAATAATCCAAAACATTAACGACAATCACAATTATTACTAGTTATAATCTTTACATAATCTGGCAATTGGCAATGTCAAAATCTGTTTGACAAATTACATAAAGCAACAACCATAAAAAACAATAAAAAACTATAATGTCATTATTATAATCTAAAACATTCGAAATTGCAGACAACGTACATTTATCGATAACATTTTCCTATATAGTTTTGTCATTTAAAAAGTCTTTAATTGTGTAATAGCATTTTTCCAGCAATAGTTTTGTTAATTGTTTCTTAAACATTTTTATGGGAAGGTCTTTTAAATTTTGTGGTAATTTATTATATACAAGCGGTCCCATGGAAAGGATGCTATTTTTTAATAAGGCTGTTTTATGACCACCTGTGCACAATTGGTTTATATACTGGGACCTCATTGGTGCTGTGCGTTGCCTTATGTCAATCACTGAGGTAAATAGGTGTTTATTTAATTTAACGAATAGGGCAACTTCTAGTATATATAAACTAGGTAATGTTAGAATGTTTAGTGATATAAATACCGGTTGACAACTTTCACTAAACTTAAGACCTGTCATTGATCGAATACATCGCTTTTGGGCTCTAAATATTCTTTCCCTCTCACTGCAATTGCCCCAAAATATGACACCATATCTTAATAATGAAGCAACTAATCCATGATAGGCTATAATGTTGTAATGTTTAATGTTGAATTTATAATTATATGCGAGAACGATGTAATAAAATAAAAAAGACGTACGTGTTAAGAGCGTCCAGAGTACAGCAAATAGTACTTAAAAAAACAACAATACAAAAAAAAAAAATAAGCTGAGGCAGCCAATTGATGACCAGCCCCAACTGACGGCGTCCGTTCACGAACATGACGCATAGATCAGCACCATTCAGCTCAACCATTTTGAAGGGAGCTAAATGATCCAACACACACGCCACCGTCAGCGAGACATTTTAGTGAGCATGACATACTATCAGCCGCCAGGGCACATTCAAGTCAATGAAATATATATTATTACCCGGTAAATGGTAGCTCACTTAAAACTCACATCTGTGCTATGAAATTTTACAATACAAAGGAAATTGAGTTTATACAATCCAAAGATAGTCTTACAATCTTCAGCAGCTACAACAGTATGTTCAAGTGTTAATCAATTAGTTGTGGTTGTGGAGCAGGACCAGCATTGAGCCAGGCATTTTTATCAACGATGTAATCCCCTAACTTATAATATGCCTGCCTGCATAGTGTGCGTTTTATACAAGACTTGAATTTTGTCTCATTCAGTTGAAGAATGTGGGGAGGTATTTTATTATAACACTTTAAACAGTACCCCATAAATGATGAGTCTACTTTAGCCAGTCTGAAACCTGGTTGAACTAATAGGTCCCTATTTCTAGTACTATAATTATGTATTTCACCTCTTTTACTAAAAAGTTTTTCCTTACATACATGATGTTTTCGTAGATATATTGACAAGGCACCGTCATGATGTTAATATCCTTAAACAGTTCCCTTAGAGAATCGCACCTGCGAAGGTTAATATATATGGCTCTGGTGGCTCTTTTCTGCAGAATAAAAATAGAATCGATGTCTGCAGCCCGTCCCCAAAGTAAAATACCGTATGACATGATACTATGAAAGTAACTAAAATAGACTAATCTCGCGGTATCTACATCAGTAAATTGACGGATTTTTCTGACAGCATAAGCTGCTAAGCTTAGCCGTCCTGCAAGAGATGTTAAATGAGGACCCCATTGTAGCCTTGAGTCGAGCGTGATCCCAAGGAAAACAGTTTTATCGACGAATTCTAGTTTCTCTTGATTTAATACTATCTCACAATCACTACCCTTGACATTTGGTAAAGAAAATCTTATGCACTTAGTTTTTTTTCCATTTAACGTAAACGCACCTAATAACGACCCGTTTAAATCCGCGCTCATTACCGCCCTATTCAGAAAACTATCATTTTTATGTCATGTATTAAAGCTACACAATTGGTTGCTTTAAAAAAAATGTAGATGTATTTGTATTGCAAATGTTCATCTCTTGTTTCTGTGCGTAACTCGACGATTTAAATAATAATTGCTCAGTTCGTCCGTGGACGCCGAACTTAGTGCATTTTCCATAGTGTGGCATTCCCGATGGCGTAAGTACTCTTGTTTCTTTTTTAGCAGAAGATTATATCGTCAAGCATTTTAATGTAACTTCTAGTTCTTTTGATGCATTTTTGATACTTTCAGGAACACAAGTAATGATTCATTTTAATGAGATACTATTTTATTTTGCTTAACTTTCAATATTAAAAATAGGCGGTAATAGGAACAAAAATCACAATTTTCTTCCTATTGTCGACCCATGTCGCTGATAAGTACTTGTTGTATCTTTTGTTTGCCATGATTTTTGTTAAAATGCTTAAATTAATAGGCAGGAGGCTATACTAACTCAGTTCCTTAGTATGTTAACTTACATTTGAGCTATTAACGCCTTATATTCAAGAGCTTTAGTAGCCGTATACACTAACTTTGTTCTTATGTAAATATTTTGATGAATAAAGGAGGTATAATTTTTAAATAGTGTATTTTTATAGTTGAAATATCATTATTATTAAATATTTTCAGCAACCGCACCACTTAAAATCATATACATGTGCAAAAATCACATGTATTTACACAATTCATACACATTCCCTTGGGTCGGTAATAGGTTTTACGATTTCCTTTAAGAAAACCTATTACCGATCTACTTGTACATTTACGACGGACCCCTTTTTTTTTTAAGGATGGGAAATCATCAAATGACCCCTCCCGCTCTGGGTGGAGCGGAAGGGAGTGTCAGACTCTTACTGACTAAAACCCATCCGTGTTCCTTCCTTAGCCCTTTATATTCCGGGGTAGCGGTAACCCTTTCGGACAATCCCGCTGCCCCGGCAGGCTTCGGCCCTGATGGGCCCCTCCTTCGATGCTGACATCTCTTTGAGGCGCGCGTGGAACAATTACGCGCCGTCCGGCACGGGCCTGGTCCTGATCGGACGGCGAGCTACCCATTACTCGCCATCCGCAGGCCTGCGCCTACGGTGGCCGGGAGTCGTCACGCGGCTCCCGACGCCCGGGGCGTCTCCCGCGGTGGCTGGGACGGGTGGCTCTCTCCCTCGCCCATCCCGCCATCTCCTTCGCTAGCATGACTGCATCGCAGAAGGAGGTGATTGCCTCCCACTCCCTCTCGCCCCGGACCATGGCTTGGACCAGGGCCGGACACTAGAGGTCTCTCTACGAGGACACGGCGGTGCTCTGCCCAAGCGGGACAGACCCCCACCGTATGCTCCACCGTGTCCTCTGGGCGATCCTCGTAATGGTGACACCCGGGCGTTTACTCCCGCCTGATGATGTGTAGGAACCTCCCGAAACATTCGTGTCCGGTGAGGACCTGCGTCAGGCGGTAGGTGAGGACGCCTTGACGTCTCTCTAGCCACTCTTCAAAGAGGGGCCTTATCGCCACTATCGTGGCGTGCCCTGCGCTGGGTTGCGACAGTCGCTCTTTCCATGTCGCCATGAGATCGCGCCGGAGGTCCGTCCGTTCCGCAGCGAATTGCCGCGGAAGCGGGTTTTCCCCCCGGCGTAGTGCCTCCGCGTGTCACTCATACAGGCGCGCGAGGACTATCGCCTCCAGATCCCATGGCGGCCGTCCGGCAAGGAGGCTTGCCGCCTCGCCCGAGATCGTGCGGTACCCCCGTATAAGCCGTATGGCTACCACCTTTTGGGGTGCGTTCAAATAGTGGGCGGCTCGTAGCCGCAGTGAACGCGCCCACACCGGGGCCCCATATACGGCCATGGACCGCACGACCCCCGCGTAAAGCCTCCGGTAGGAGGCGTTTGGCCCCCTCAGGTTGGGCAAGAGCCACTTGAAAGCGGCCCCGGCCCGTTCCAGTTTGGGGGCCAAACGTCGGAAATGCTCGACGAAATTCCACCGGCTGTCGAGGACGAGACCCAGGTATTTCATCGTTGTCTCGACGCCGATCTGAACCCCTCCTACCGTTACTTGGGATCCCGATGGTGGCCCGTTCCGAAGCCCATCAAAGGACATGGCTTCGGACTTGTGCAGAGCCACCTCGAGACCCAACTGCCGGATCCTCTCCACGACTATCGCAACCCCGCGTGTCATCGCGTCGGCTGCCGCCTGATGCGACCTCCCCTGCGCCAGGACCAGCGTGTCGTCAGCGTAGCAAACCACGCTGACGCCATCAGGGATCGGCCATCAACCATCGGCCCTACTACTCGACGGAGGTCGGCACTCGGTGATACCAGAGTGCCTCCCCAATGCAGCTCCAGGGCAAGGTGTTAAACGCATTGGCGATGTCGAGTGACACCGCCACGACAACCCCACCCCGGGACACCGCGTCCCCCGTCGTGAGGGCTCTCACACGCATGATGGCGTCCACCGTCGAGCGCCCCTTGCGGAAGCCAAACTGGCTATCCGCAAGATCCGGCCCCATCCTCACCAGGTGCCCGACGAGGCGGCCCGCAATCACTCTTTCAAAGAGCTTGCCGACCTCGTCGAGCAGCACGATGGGCTGGTATGCAGACGGAGAGTCCGCAGGGCGCCCTGGCTTCCGAATGAGGACCAGCTTCCCCGTCTTCCAACGGAGTGGAACCTGGCCTCTCTCCATACATGCGCTTAAGAGCGCCTCCAGTCGGGGTTCGAGAGACCTCGACGCCAGGGCCCAGGCTTTAAATGGCAAGCCGTCGGGCCCTGGGGCGGTATTTTTGGCCTTCAGCCTACCTACCGCCACTCTCAGATCTACCACGGTCACTTCAGGGATGTCGTCGTCGTCGTCCGCGTGGTCCGCTTCGGACACCGCAATTGGCGGAGCCATGGGCGGGGGAGTATGCTCCCCCCGTGAAGGGAACAGAGCGCTCACTACCACCTCCAATAGCTGGGGGCGGAGACTCTGCGTCAGCGGGGGGGCCCAGGTGCGGAGTTTACTCTTGTATAATACCAAATTGCCCCCATTGGTTATATATTATAGTAGTTATAATCAATGCTGGCCTTTGGTAATTTGTTAAACATAATTCGTATAAATATGATATTTTTTATTGATTTAACGCTGTTAAGAATATACTATTATAAGAATACATATAATAGCATTCTGTACTGTGTTGGACCATTTATATAAACAGTTCAATATACACGAGCATTTTTATTTAACTTTAACGGTTCCATCTATTTAGTGGTCGGTATTAGGTGTCACATAAACGGTATTAGGCACACACCCGATATTTTGAGTCGGTAATAGGGACATGACCCTTTTCCTTTTATTTAATTTTTAATTTTTTAATTAATTTTTTGATTATGTGTTCTTATACATAACTAAAAAAATCGATAATTTCAGTACTTGAAAAATTTTTTTTATTGAAGCCACATATTAAGAATGTGCTTAATTTTTGGATATCAATCTGAACTCCGCTTAAACTGGCGGTAATGGGTGCGTTTATACTAAATTATTCAGATATTAATTTTATCAACAACAAGTGAGTTGATGAACCAATCCATGTTATTTATTACACTGATACCTACGTAGAACGACTGCCATTTTTTCACATTTAGTTGTCTGAAAGTTTATGTTGGAGTGTGAAGTGGTAACTGTTATTGGAAATAATTAATATTAATTAGAATAGTTTTAGTGCTCATCAATTTATATAACACATATTTAGAACTCCTTTGTCTCATAGGGGCTGGCAGCCACTACAGAATGCCACTTACTAGAATCTTACGTTTATCAGATGGCCAATTCTCAATTACAGTCATTTACATCAGATGGCCAATTCTCAATTACAGTCATTTAAAACGTTCAAAATGTAGTTGCAATCTCATCTCGGCGACAAACAAATTTCAAAAACTTCTCAAACTCAAACTCAAAGCGTTTATTTCAATTAAACCAATTACAGGCACTTTTGAAGATAGAAGAGCAAACTATACGACACGTTTGAAACAATCATTGATTAATCACGAAGCTTAGCAGACTTTACCGGTATCTCATCCAAAATGGTAGCTGTAACAACAATATAGGTCTATTTTTAGACATTATCTCATGTGTAAATAAATAAACATATTTACTTTCACTACTCTTCCAAACATTCATATGATTGCGTCTACCCGCACGTTTGAAAATTGAACTTATAAACACCAATTTTGTCAAGTAATTGGTTCGGGGGCGAGCTTATCGACTAAAGCGATTTCTGTTTACTTTCCGCGAGATTCACCCCCGCGTTAGGGGTGACTTTGTTCATATTTCGATGGGGTTGTGTAACCGCGTGTGCTAAGATGAAAGTCATTTTTGATTACTTTTTGTTAAAGCATAATATTTTAGTGCTTTTCTTTCAAAGTTGTCTTTTAAATATTGTTTTTTGGGTTCTATTTTAACCCAGTTTTCCAGTTTAACAACTTCGGTATTAATGTTATCTTTCAACAACTGAGTTTCGTATATGGAACATCACTTATTATTATCATTCGTCGTAAACTGTGAACTCGTATTAATTACGGCAAAAGTTTATGTAGAAGCTTTTTAGTAGAAGCCACTCTAGCTTCATTTGTTTAGAAACCCTTTAAACCATAATGTACTACGATTTATTCGACTTATCCCGAAAATGGGATCTCACACTAACCAAATATTTACCGACCACAATTAATTATACCGACCGTCACCTCCAGGCAATTGAGGTACCCATCGACAGGCGTCATAATCGCATAGCCCCATTTGACACAATACGTCGCGGTGACCTCTAGCCCGGTCAAGGACCTGTATTGTCAGAGCAATAAAAGGGTCTAATGGCTCACATCCGATACTGTGTGGTAGTCTTTTGTAGTGGAGCTATTCTGGGCTGTCCTTGGTGGGCTTTAAGGCCGTGATTTAGGTTCTGGATTTGAATAGCCCTGGCTTTTACATGTAAATATGGCGATTTTTCGGACTTATGTAAATCTCCTGTACCTAATATATGGAAGTATTTTTTTGGGGTGTGAAAAATATTCTGCATGCAGTAAAGAGTAGCTTCATTGTGATGCTGCGGTTGGCACGAACACGTATTATGAGATTTATGAGCACAAAAAACTGTTTTGTTCATGTCTCTCTTATTTGTTATTTTCTTATTATTTTATCTGTAGGTAGGTAAGTAGACACGGTATCAAGGGAGCTCATATTATTTCTGATACAGTTGGAAAATAAAAATGATTTCGTAACAATGATCTCACTGTTTTCGTAACAATATTCAGAACATAACACTCGGCCGTTTGGGATAATATTATCTTCGATTAGTAACACTTCAAAGTCGAAAAAAAAAAAAGAAAGGTCGAGGAATAAGTAGTTGAGTTTGTTTAGGAACCAACCCAAATGACCTAACGCTATTTTTCTCTGTGACTTTGATAAATTACGTAAGTTCACGGCAAACTGAATCCTTTCATGGTTACCGATAGAAATCCTTAATCCAGCAAGGTAATGTTACTTTTGTGTACAAAGGCTATCTATTGTATGTTTGGTCAAGCTGCTCGATTCGGGTCTAATGCGAAAACTTTCCACTGGAAGAATGTTCTACTAACATTGACCCAGAGAACTAGCACGTTTGCAAATCATAGGAGTTACGAATATACGCGAGGTGGCATTGAGGCATTAATATGAGCAATTTTGGCATACTTCTTTCACTATTGTCAGAGCGGTCGTGGATCTTATGTAGTTTCTTGTCTAAGGGTTGATGTGATAGGGCACGCCGCGATAGCGGCGGTAAGGCCCCTCTTTGAGGAGTGGCTAGAGAGGCGTCACGGCGCCCTCACCTACCGCCTGACGCACGTCCTCACCGGACACGGATGTTTCGGGAGGTTCCTGCACATCATCAGGCGGGAGGAAACGCCCGGGTGTCACCACTGCGAGGATCGCCCTGAGGACACGGTGGAGCATACGGTGGAGGTCTGCCCGGCTTGGGCAGAGCACCGCCGTGTCCTCGTAGAGGCGATCGGCAGCGGCGGCGACCTCTCGCGCCCGGCCCTGGTCCAAGCCATGGTCCGGGGCGAGAGGGAGTGGGAGGCAGTCACCTCCTTCTGCGAAGCTGTCATGCTAGCGAAGGAGGTGGCGGGATGGGCGAGGGAGAGAGCTGAGAGAGCCGCCCGTCCCAGCCGCCGCGGTAGACGCTCCGGGCGTCGGGAGCCGCGTGACGACTCCCGGCCACCGTAGGCGCGGGCCTGCGGACGGCGAGTAATGGGTAGCTCGCCGTCCGATCAGGACCAGGCCCGTGCCGGACGGCGCGTATGTGTTCCACGCGCGCCTCAAAGAGATGTCAGCATTGAACGGAGGGGCCCGTCAGGGCCGAAGCCTGCCGGGGCAGCGGGATTGTCCGAAAGGGTTACCGCTGCCCCGGAATATAAAGGGCTAAGGAAGGAACACGGATGGGTTTTAGTCAGTAAGAGTCTGACACTCCCTTCCGCTCCACCCAGAGCGGGAGGGGTCATTAGATGATTTCCCATCCTTAAAAAAAAAAAAAAAGTGTTGATGTGATTCGCTTTACGATTTCTCGCCCCCTGCTGCAATTTTTGCTATTTTTAGTGCACTCAAGGATCGCCCACTGCGGATTTAATTTGGTAAGTTTATCTCATGTCTAGTGCCCTCCACTCTCCCGTACGACAAGGCGCTCTATAGAGTCACCGTCAGTCTAAGACAGACACGATTTAAGCCAATCGTCTATACTATAACGCGATTCAACTAATATGGGTAAACCCTACTTTCTTGTCGTGAATACTTCCTTACAGGTTTCATACGATGATGGACTGAAAATGCTCAAGTAGGCATTGTTGCTAGCTTAAAATACGTTCCAAAACAGTAACATAGAGATAAGCTGAGGAAGTAAGAAGGATTGAAGAACACACATCGGTGAGTTTGTAGTCTATAAAGTTCACCAGCATAGAAGCCGAAAGCAAAAGCAAGATTTCAGAAAAGCAAAGTAAATCAGAATACAAGTTAACGTAATGCAAATAAATTAACTTTGAGGGGGACGCGCTAATTTAAGGTATCCCGCGAATTGCATATTTTGCGATATACTGGTCAGAGTCAGGTTGTATGTAGATATTTAAAAATATGATTCGCAACCGTAACAAATATACTTATATTTTCAGAATTATAAATATTAGAATCATCAATACAACTCTCTAAATTAGAATTGGCCTCATGTCATGATTTCATTAAATAATTATTCAATACTTAAGGCAATTTGAATTAAACTATTAGCACCATCATTATTCATAGTTTCTTTGATGGCACGGGTTATAATAGCATGTGTATGTCGCTGCCAACTAGTTAACCTAGCCTTTTAACTAAATGGCGCCGTTTTGCTAACGGCCTGAATGATATTCAGCCATTCAGTCAAACAGCTAGGCAAGTTACTTGGATCGCTAACATTTAACTACTTGCCTAGCCCAGTCATTTAAATTGGTGATTGGTTATTGGTGATTGACTTAAAGCGACAGGTTGTTATTTATATTAACAAGTTCGGCAGTAAAACTAAAAAATTAGCTGTAAACTAAGTAAGTCAAAAAGAGACATAACAAATATTTAAATGCGTAAGTAAATAATATTTAGCATTAAAATGACTTACGGGTAATAGTCAGTAAGAAATCTAACTTGGAAATAGCGCTCGCCGGCCGTTGCCGCGCCACCGCTCACTTCGCTCGCTCGGCTCGCGTGCGTTTGGTCATAGGTCTAACCTAACCCATTTGGTCGGGGTGGCCTGGGTTACTAACTGCGACCTATTCGGCTCGCACGTGGTTCATCACAGTTCGGACCTAACCTTTGAACTGCCGAACTATTTACCTAACTCCAACATTTTTACTGGTCATTCATGTATTACACTACTTGAGCATTTGTTATACTGACATTGTAGAATTAAATAACCAACCAATTATCTTTTTAATCGGTTTTTTTTACTGTTCATGCTTTTTAAACACAACAGCCACCGAAAAATAAAATGACGGCTCGTTATTTTTTTCAACTGATCATAATAACCTTCCAAATGTCATAATAACAGTTGTTAAAATGATTATTTACCCTATTAAATAAATCAGCTAAGCATCAGCCAGTTCATTAAATGGATGTTCATTAGACGCATTGGCGGAATATCATTCCGGCCCTAGTTGAACGCCGCCGTTTGGTTAAAAGCCAGTTGGCGGCGACATGTATACTGTTTACTACATGTGTATATATATAATACTACACAACTATTAAAATAAATCTCCTTGATTCCGCGCTCCAGATCGGCACTCCATCATAAGGAGCCCATGGTATTCATCAGTGTGTTGTGCGCTGAATACCTACCAACCCCGCCAGATTTATGCGCCGCACAAGAGAAACTTTTATTAAATTTGGACGATCTCCGGCTGCCGTATTATACTAATGGCTATCAATATTTCGTACTCGAGGACTCGATTTTCTGCGGACTTGGCGAATTTGGTTATATTGCCTTTAAAATTTGGGTTGGATTAAGAGGAAACGTTGGTAGAATAAATTGTTTAAAATTAACATCATTGTATAACTTCATTACATGCAAAGTATCTAAAAGCTAACAAAAGCTTAAAAATATTGCACCAAATTAGCTATCTGAGCTATGCTGCATAAATCAGGAAGAAATTAGGTCCCCGACGTTGTCGCATAATATAAATTATGAAATTCTCCTCCCACTCATATTTGCTCACACTGTCCTCAAATATTCATTCACACGGCACGAGACGAAAGAAGGAATTCGGACCACAAAAATCTAGAAGCATATTATACAGGACGCTAATTAGTTTATTTCAGGTAAACTCAGATATACACTGGAAATTCATAGTGCACCTGTACATAAAAGAAATTGTTAAAGGAATCCGTATTCATATTTCGTTTAACCTTAATTTTTATCAATCGGTTTTTCTTTTATGAGTTTTACAGTGGTCTTTTTAGGCCCATAAATGATTGTGAAAACGTCATTTCAAAATATGTTGAGTTAAAATTTTCCATAAATCTTATTCCGATCTTTCCTTTGCCACACATATATTTTAAACGGTAGATATATAAAGAGTTTTAATAAATATTTAGTACCTATAAGCAACAAATATATTTCAGTAGAAATCACTATAGTTAGGTTCGTATACATTATGCAGTTTAAAGTCTATACAGCCGAACCTTGGTCATGCATAACACAACATTAGGTAGTTTCAGTTTCACCTTGTAACTTTTCAACTTGTAACTTTAGTTAATTTCGCGAGTTAGTTCCATGAGTTCAGGCATATCCCTATTTACGCTCCGGCTGAAGGTCGCATGGCCGTGACTTCTTTGTTATGCTCGGTCGGGTAAACTTAAAGCGCATTGTTTGGATTAGGCAGGATCAGACGACGCCTATTTATTTTATGTTTAAAGTTTTTGTCTTTTGTTTTTTTCGTGCGATTTTGTTTGTGACTAGATCACTTTGAGAAGCTGTTGTTTTATTCAGAACTCTGTGAGATGCTCCTGATTTTAACAATACGACTATAGTATAGAGGTATAAGAAACAGGGTGTGAAGTTCACTCATCCTCCATAGAAAAGGGATCTTCCAACCAGAAGGGTGTCGTGTCTGGTGGGCTACTGCCACACGATTGATGTCGGGACGTTGTAAATTTGCTAGTCGCGCGGTAAACTGCATGCGCGATGCAGTAGTTTGCGTGAAGAAGTGTGATGCGAAGTTCGCATGTGGCGGTGTAGATGCCGTCACAAGAACCTACCTAATGCACGACTTAGGACCATTGAGAAGATCTTCGCTTCCCTAAAAATTAATCACTGTGTTCCAGTCTCAAAAATCAATTAGCGAATAACAACACTAAATTGGTTTTCGACCATTGATATTACATTTTTACGACTAGCAATAAGATCAGGTCACCAGTGATCAGACTCACAGCTGTCTGCCAAACAGATCTACATGCAAAATAAATATAGTTATAAAACTGTCGTAAACTATACAATGGAATCATTCGCTTTTTATTAGAAATCCGTAAATTGTTCAGAAGTCGTTATTGTCAGGAGTGCGTATTTTATTTATAGTCTGGCTTCTTATAGGAATATTCTTTATTACTTTTATGGGTAATATGAATTATGTAGGTCGTGACAATAATTGCCATTAGTTTAGGTAGGTAGGATTCAAACCGCATTCATTTCTATCTGTGTAGTTTAGGACAAACAATTTGGTCCATAGTTACCACATTTCTTGGCTATCTTCATACCCAAGCATATTCTTAGTATTGCGTTTTGGCACTGTTCACGTTATCGTTCTTGTAAATCAATAAAGTTTTCGTTTTCATCGGAACTGCGTCGGCACCTCGGAAAAATCCCTCGAAACTTAAAAAGTCGTTTAACAAAAGCGATTCGTTCTGACGGCTTCACCCTCTTCAGGTCAAGTAGATAAATGACAGGGAGATGATTTTAGATCGTAGTTTTAGATTTAAACCAAAAAAAAAGTTATCTACCGCGCTGCTTGAATCTAAGCATTAGCGAAATCGTTTAACTTTAGAACTTGGGAGTATCCCCCGAGCGCTACAAAAGTCAAGCACACTTCGGCTAACTTCGGCTAACTTCGGCTTTCCGAACACTGCCGACGACGGCGCGGCGATACCGTACTTTTCCATATTTGCTACTATTCTGTACGGAACCTAAAGAAGCGAATAGGTACTCTTTAAACGGTTTTTATCTTGAAATAAAATCGTGTTTACGAGAATTCGTATGGAACCTTTTACTTATCAATTCGTGTAATAGAATTTTAATTTAGGGCTCTGTCACGCATACAATAGCTTTATTGCCCACTTTTATAAATTTATGAGGGGCTGTAAAGGTGCGTTTACACCAGCGAGTAGAGAAACATGTCAGTAAAACGTGTTTACGGTTGGATCAGTAAAATTCATACAGCGGTTAATGGACCTGGACAATTCCCAAAAAAAATGGTTTAGTGGGTACTACGTTCATTATTCATGGCTGTGCCGAAGTGCCTGACGTAGCGATAAAATAATAGCATGAGTGTAGTTGATAGAGCGCGATGCTATCGCAGCCATTTTTCTACGCTAAACTAGCGCACAAAGTCAGTCGCTCAAAGTGAATTAAAAAAATTAGTTGAAAAAATGCACGCTCTTTTTTAGTTTTTTACAGCTACCCATATGTATGTACTTCTAGGATTGTATTCAGGCATGGTAGTAACGCAAGCTGACTGGGTATTTTATTCGACAGAAAGACATGAAGAATTCTCAGAAGTACAGAGAAAACAAAATTTTGCAATAAGGTACTGAAGTCAAAAACGACGTAGGTACTCTTCTGATCAAATAATTAATAAAAACTCCAGTCACGACCTTAGTGTCTCATTGAAGTAAATTATAACACTAGTGTAACTAAAATCTGTATGTAGACGCCCTTAGCTCCCTTTGACTAGTATTCCAGACTGATTTGATTCGAATGAGATAAGTTTCCACATCAAAGTCAAACGTCAGTAAATAAACAACATAAAGTTGAGAACATTCATAAATATGAAGCAATCGCGATTCATTGCGCTTTTCCAACGAGTTTCGATAAAATTCGTTTATGATTCAGATGAAATCGAGCAATGGACTGTGAATTAAAAAAATAGCTTGTTTTATCTTTTTACTGATAAAGGATTTTATTAGGGTTGTCATTTTGTTTTCTTTTAAATAAAAAAGCAATGTTGCTACTGAAAGATGGGAGTAGGTACACAAAAGACAGAAATAAAATGTTTAACCTCAAATCTAAATTTATGTAAAGCTTCATGAAAGATTAGGCCACTTTTCCGGCTTGTTCGTCTAACTTTACATTCATTACTCACATAACCTTCTTTACACTTGTTCGTCCTGATAAAGTAGATTCTACTCCACACGATATGCAGCTGTGTTCCAGTTTGATGGGTTTAGATGCAGGTGGAAATAAAAGCATGTCACGAGTAGGTAAATAATGATTAAAAACTTACCTAACGACGAAGTTTTACAACATGTATTAGCATTCATCTTGACCTGTTAAAGATTAGGCACCCACACACACACACGCACACGTCTCCGAGTTTGTCATCTACACCTTCTAACACAAAACTCACAAACAAAGATAACAACAACGACTCTAAACAATTCATCGATTAATTTGCGTAACACTGAAAAGATCGTTATTATACTTATTATAAATTAATGTCAAAAGTCTCTGTTCTGTGACAGAGAGCTGTTCGAGTGTGCGCACAGATGTAAATCATGAATTTTTATGTTATTAAAACATTTGAATTTGGAACCAATATACATAGAAGTACTTAATTTGACTCTTGTGATTACAACATATTTGTACACAATAAACATAAAAAAACCATTTATGATTTAGTAATCATAAATGGTTTTTACTTAGGTAAATGATTTTGTAATATTTAATGATATTTGTAATATATTGAGGGGCTCGTAGCTAAAAGATAACACCCGCAAGGGTCGATCGACGTGGGCTGGCCGCGATCGGTTCGGGAATCACCCACCTTCTATTACATATCGAAACCCCTCCGCCCCCTCCGGGATCGGATTTAGTCCCGGCTGTCATTCGTATAGCTTTGACAGTCGTTACGGGTAGTCAGAAACCAAAAAGTCTGACAGCCAGTCTTACCAAGGAGTATTGTGTTACCCAGGGGGCTGACTCTTGAAACTAATTTTAATTCCAATGAGATGCCAATTTGATTCCAATGTTAATTTTACAGTCACGTGGTTCGATATAAACAATATTGTCAACATTGAAATTAAATTGACATTGATCTGCGATTATTTTGTTACACGTGAAGTTAGCTATGTTACGGGCTGCAATAGTCTGGTTCAACTCATTACGATAAACCGGTAATAGGGCTTTAAAATGCTTTATCTTTTAAATAACAAGGCTAATAAATAAATATGATATAAATAGTTGTATAATGGATTATTTGTAACGTATAAAATTCATTTGGGCGTAAGAAAACGATTAAATCATTAACCATGACTTTGGCTGCATGCGGTAGGATCGTTGCCTACACTACAAAAAAAAGGTAAGTCAAGTGGTTTTAGAGGTGAATTCGAAATGCAAGTTTGTTTAGACTTAAGTAATATTGTTCGGGTTTGGTTCTTTTTTAGTAAGAAATAATTACTGTCCGATAAGTTCCTTAACTAATATTACAGTTTTACAAGTGGCAAGTCAATAGTTATACTTAATGATAAGTTCTTTAAAAAATTATATTTTTGTAACGAATGCCGAAAGTGTATGTGAATAGTGAACAATGTGACCAGTGGAGTGATAAATAAGTTAGAATAAGTGTAAACGTGATACAATAGGATAGTTAAGACACTATCCGCGCTCCGGGCGCATATTTAGCGTGGGAGTCGATACGGATTAATACTGTTTTACTGAGTAAGTTTTTTATTTTCTAATTAGATTTTAAGTGTTTTTATTGTTCTAATTAGCTTTCTAACTGGTTTTTATGATTAGTTTTCGTAGTAGAATCTGGTAGGAATATTTAATGTAGAATTTTTGAGAATTTTAATGATGAAGAAAAATTATAGAATAATTACGTAACTTGAAAACGAGGTTTTTTGATTATAGGAATATTTGCATGATTTTAGTGTCAAATGAGAGGATTGTGTTTAAAAATGATATTCCCGTTTGAATTATGTAAATCGGTCCACGGGCTTTAGGGATAGAAATAATTTTGTATACCTAATGAAAACATGCCGAAGTCCGATTTTAGTAAGTTAATGTTCTAGAAAGTTTTATTGATAAATGATAAATGATTTTATTTTGTACAAACACTTTTACACGTCAATCATATTTTTTATAAAACTAGATGAGGTCGGCGTTTCCTATCTGACTACTCTGAGAAGAAAGGCCGAAACAAACTCAGAGGTCACAGTCTCTTTTAAAGTCCAGACATAATCTTGGTCAGGTTATATGAAGACCATGTAGATCGATGTCTGAGATGGTCTTTTGAGGAAAGAACCACACAGCTTGAGAGGACCTGTCCAGTCAGTGCACGCATTTGTCAGAAATCGTGTAGCTCAACTCAAAACTTAAGGAGCTCAACGATTCGACGAACAATACCAAAGAAAGGACATTTGGGTAGGCCACATAAATTACTCAAACTGCCAGACCTAGACAAAAACTAACACAACAGAGAGAATAATAAAAATTAAAGAAAAGTGACCCACATTGTCTTCACATGCACAATAATTAAAATAATATAATACTTTACAAAGTAAGCAAGTGTCATTGTTTAAATAAAATTCATTAATGTCAATGTGTACATAGAAAAAAAAAATTAAAACATTCAAAATGAAAAAAAATTGGAAGCAGCTCAATCCCAAGCCTTTTTGTCCTCAATATAATCTTTAACGGTATAAAAAGCTTTCTGGCACAACTTACGTTTAATGAATGATTTGAATTTATTAAGGCTTAGATCTTGAACGTGGCTTGTTAGTTTATTATAAAAGCGTATACATTGGCATCTGAACGAGCTACCTATTTTCTTGAGCCTTGTTGTAGGTACAACAAATTTGTGTTTGTTCCTAGTATTTATATTATGGACATCACTGTATTTTTTAAACAATTTTATATTTTTATGGGCATATAAAAGATTTTCATAAATATACTGAGAAGGCACAGTCATTACATTAATCTCTTTAAATTTGTCTCTGAGAGAGTGTCTCGAACTTAATTTATAAATTGATCGAACAGCTCGCTTCTGCAAAACAAAGATGGTCTGAATATCGGCGGCATTTCCCCACAATAAAATACCGTACGACATTACACTATGAAAATAGCTAAAGTACACTAAACGGGCAGTCTCTATATCAGTTAAATTACGAATTTTCCTAACCGCGTATGCTGCGGAACTTTGCTTTTTTGACAATTTATCTACATGTGGTCCCCACTGAAGCTTAGCATCCAAAGTTATGCCCAAAAATACTGTGCTGTCTACAGGATTCAATTCCTCGCCCTTTATCAACACATTAGTTTTCACCTGCCTAAGGTGAGGTAGCGTAAACTTACTATTGTATAGAGATAGGATGAACATGTTGTTATGTAATACGAAAGAGGAGTAAAATCCTTGCTCACTCTATAATTTGCTTTAAATTCGTATTCATTCTTATAAAACGCTTTGTCCGTATAACGCATTATCCGACGCTCATCTCGTCTTTGTTTCAGTTGTTTTTTATGGGAATTACGTAAAACACTAAATATTACTGCTTATCGTGCCATATTATACGTTCTTATAACCCAAAGAAAACCACATAAAACGCAAATCAATTTCTAAAAAGTTACACGTTTGTTATTGGAATAATCACGAACAACAAAATATCCCAACGCAATATTGACGCAATACACAGCTGTCAAAATACACTCAAGAGTACCGTTTACCCCCCGCCAAGCCCAATCCCAATTCCACTTAGTTCCCCAAAATGGACACCCAATTTAAAAATCATTTGGCGTTAGCATCGAAGTTAAAATACGAAACGTCACAATTCCAATATCGATCTATCGGAATTAAATTCAAGAGTTAGCACCCAGTACCTACTGGGTTGTAGAGGTCAGATAGACAGTCGCTCTATGTGAAATACAGGTATTCAGCTGGATCCAGTTAGACGACGAGATGACCCCAACATAGTTGGGAAACTGCCAGGCAGACTGATTTAGATTTGTAATTTATTATAATATTAGTTTTATATTGCTATTTTAATGTAATAATGATAGGTACAATACTTTCAGCCCATGCCGATAAAATCTATTGATATAAATTATTTAGTTATCTGATAAAATGTTTAAAAAAGTTTATCTTCATAAGATTTGTTAATTATTACGTAAGTAAGATTTTATTTAGCCAAAATGTATGATGATCTGTGATTGGTTTTTTTATTGCCATGCTTTGCATTGTTTTTACTGCGCTAAGTGGAATAAACAAGTGGACCGTTATCTTGCTTCCCAGCAAACATGCAATAAAGTACAGCTGTAACTGCACTTTACTCCTTAAAACACTCGAATAATCAAAAAATAGAAAGCATTGCCGTCAAACACAATTCTCCTCCATTCCTCAAAGTGCATCGCCGACGTAACTGTATCGGCACTATACTGAAGTGTGCAGCATCCTCACTTAGCCGACGTGGCAGAGTAGAGGTAATGTGTTATCACAGGCCGCTGACCCACTTGTGTCCACAATAAAAAACCAGATGAGTTATGGACTTGAGACTCACGGGAGTTCAAATTAACCAACAGTTGGTTTCATTGGACTTTCCTAGCTTATAGGTTACATTATAAAGTTATTATGGTGGAGTAGCTTTGTTTCGTTACTGAAATATGTGGAACTAGTTAGATAACTAAGTTGGCTGACAGAAGTATACGAGTACCTACCACATTTTGTACATGAAGTACTTACGTAATAATTATTAATCATTTATTTAAAATCAATAATCACTATTATGTATTTTTGGTACGATTCTCTTGCAATACCTATAGGTATTTTTACCCAACTACGGCGAAGCAAAAAGGAGGGTTATGATTTTGACCGATATGTATGTTCACCTGTTCCCTCATAACTTCTAAATTACTTGTCATAATTAGACAAATGAGGTATCGTTGGAAGCGTCTTGATCATCCGCTGATTATAGACTAAGTGACGTTACATTAAATTGAGTATGGCGCCCTCTAGCGGACATAAAGTCATAATCCAAAATAAAATAAATTTATCGTGCCCTGTGGGGTATCAAGTGAAAGGGTTTAATTAGCACATTTCAAAAATATAAATATTACTGAAATAAGCCCCAAAATAAATAAATAAAATATAAGACAAAAAAATAAAACCCGACTACTGAAACGGATGAAACAAGAAAGTACCTTCCCGTGGTCGCAAGCTATAGTATGTTAGTACAGCGGCATGCGACCACGGGAAGGTACTTTCTTGTTTCATCCTTTTCAGTACTCGGGTTTAATTTTTTTAATAATGACGTCACTGTATATCATAGGTGCAGACGCGCGCACGCGGGTCGCTGTATTTAAACGTTAGTTTATTCATCAAGTTATTATTACTAAATAACCAGGCAAGTGTTTCATTATTGTAACTATGGTCTAGATAAAGTTTTAAAGGAAGCACTTAATCGTACATAATTTTTTGTTGGTTCACACTGTCAGTAAATTCCCTAAAAATAGCCTTTGATCATTTTCTCTTGACTGTACTTACCTGTCATAAAGAGTAACCTAGCATAAAATTGGATAAGAAAGATATTAAAACAGAAGAAGAACTAGCAGGGGATCGAGGAGGGGGGTGGAGGGGGGGTGGAGGGTGGCTCAAGGGATCAGACCGGAATAAATCGATAAATAACAGAAACACGACTTGAGATAAACGGATAAAGTTTCTCTAAGCAGTTCTTTCTGGTCCGTGAATTTTAAATTTCATTTAGTCAGACGATTTATAGTCATTCTCATACACTTTTATAGGCACCTAAGTCGTTCATCGAACCAAACAGACCGGCCGGTCGTACTTGTGTACAGAATATAAACGTTTTATATTACCTACCTATTTTATTATTATATTATTCATCAAAGGAATTGGGTTCTCATGCTAATCTAGGATAAGTGTTATTTGAGCCGCTCGTCATGCTCGGATTATGTTGTCTTGTGTACGTATTTTCATGTGTTTCATTAATGTTATTACACAATGGTACCTAATTGGCTGAGTGGTTTTGTTTTGATGTAGTTATTAAACTCCCATGGTTGTCGTGAAGGACTACTTAGGGATAAGCTTATAGTAAAAATACACAGTAGTTTAATGTTTAAGTAGATACTTCAAACACCAATATGTTTTTGGTGAGGTAATTATTTCATAATGATGGAAATTTTAGTTTGAGTAAATTGAGGGCTGAAGTAAGTGATTGGTCAATTTATCCCCTTTCCGTCGATTCCCGTCTTGTGAATTTTCTCGGTTTCATTACCTTTTTTTTTTTTTTTTTTAAGGATGGGAAATCATCCAATGACCCCTCCCGCTCTGGGTGGAGCGGAAGGGAGTGTCAGACTCTTACTGACTAAAACCCATCCGTGTTCCTTCCTTAGCCCTTTATGTTCCGGGGCAGCGGTAACCCTTTCGGACAATCCCGCTGCCCCGGCAGGCTTCGGCCCTAACGGGCCCCTCCATGTCTGCTGACATCTCTTTGAGGCGCGCGTGGAACACGTACGCGCCGTCCGGCACGGGCCTGGTCCTGATCGGACGGCGAGCTACCCATTACTCGCCGTCCGCAGGCCCGCGCCTACGGTGGCCGGGAGTCGTCACGCGGCTCCCGACGCCCGGAGCGTCTACCGCGGCGGCTGGGACGGGCGGCCCTCTCGGCTCTCTCCCTCGCCCATCCCGCCACCTCCTTCGCTAGCATGACTGCTTCGCAGAAGGAGGTGACTGCCTCCCACTCCCGCTCGCCCCGGACCATGGCTTGGACCAGGGCCGGGCGCGAGAGGTCGCCGCCGCTGCCGATCGCCTCTACGAGGACACGGCGGTGCTCTGCCCAAGCGGGACAGACCTCCACCGTGTGCACCACCGTGTCCTCTGGGCGATCCTCGCAGTGGTGACACCCGGGCGTTTCCTCCCGCCTGATTATGTGCAGGAACCTCCCGAAACATCCGTGTCCGGTGAGGACCTGCGTCAGGCGGTAGGTGAGGGCGCCGTGACGCCTCTCTAGCCACTCCTCAAAGAGGGACCTTACCGCCGCTATCGCGGCGTGCCCTGCGCTGGGTTGCGACAGTCGCGCTTTCCATGCCGCCATGAGATCGCGCCGGAGGTCCGTCCGCTCCGCAGCAATTTGCCGCGGAAGCGGGTTTTCCCCCCGGCGTAGTGCCTCCGCGCGCCACTCAAAGAGGCGCGCGAGGACTATCGCCTCCAGATCCCATGGCGGCAGTCCGGCAAGGAGGCTTGCCGCCTCGCGCGAGATCGTGCGGTACCCCCGTATTAGCCGTATGGCTACCACCTTTTGGGGCGCGTTCAAGTAGTGGGCGGCTCGAAGCCGCAGTGAACGCGCCCACACCGGGGCGCCATACACGGCCATGGACCGCACGACCCCCGCGTAAAGCCTCCGGCAGGAGGCGTTTGGCCCCCTCAGGTTGGGCAGGAGCCGCTTGAAAGCGGCTACAGCCCGTTCCAGTTTGGGGGCCAAACGTCGGAAGTGCTCCACGAAGTTCCACCGGCTGTCGAGGACGAGACCCAGGTATTTCATCGTCGTCTCGACGCCGATGTGAACCCCTCCTACCGTAAGTTGGGATCCCGATGGTGGCCCGTTCCGAAGCCCATGAAATGTCATGGCTTCGGACTTGTGCAGAGCCACCTCGAGACCCAACTGCCGGATCCTCTCCACGACTATCGCATCCCCGCGTGTCATTACGTCGGCCGCCGCCTGATGCGACCTCCCCTGCGCCAGGACCAGCGTGTCGTCAGCGTAGCAAACTACGCTGACGCCATCAGGGAGGTCTGCCCGCAGCACCCAGTCGCAACCGATGTCCCACAGGAGCGGCCCTAAGACCGATCCCTGTGGGACACCGCACGACATCTCTCGCTGGTTCCATTCCCCATCGCGACCGGGGTAGATGACGGCTCTGTCCGTCAAATACGCCCCGACTACTCGACGGAGGTAGGTCGGCACTCGGTGATACCGGAGTGCCTCCCTAATGCAGCTCCAGGGCAGGGTGTTAAACGCGTTAGCGATGTCTAATGACACCGCCACGACCACCCCACCCCGAGACACCGCGTCCCCCGTCGTGAGGGCTCTCACGCGCATGATGGCGTCCACCGTAGAGCGCCCCTTGCGGAAGCCAAACTGGCTATCCGCAAGATCCGGCCCCGTCCTCACCAGGTGCCCGACGAGGCGGCCCGCAATCACTCTTTCAAAGAGCTTGCCGACCTCGTCGAGCAGCACAATGGGCCGGAATGCGGACGGAGAGTCCGCAGGGCGCCCTGGCTTCCGAATGAGGACCAGCTTCCCCGTCTTCCAACGGAGTGGAAACTGGCCCCTCTCCATACATGCGCTTAAGAGCGCCTCCAGTCGGGGTCCGAGAGCCGTCGAGGCCAGGGCCCAGGCTTTACCCGGCAAGCCATCGGGCCCTGGGGCGGTATTTTTGGCCTTCAGCCTACCTACCGCCACTCTCAGATCTACCCCGGTCACTTCAGGGATGTCGTCGTCGTCCGCGTGGTCCGCTTCGGACACCGCAATTGGCGGAGCCATGGGCGGGGGAGTATGCTCCGCCCGTGAAGGGAACAGAGCGCTCACCACCTCCTCCACCAGCTAGGGGCGGAGACTCTGCGTCAGCGGGGGGGCCCAGGTGCGGAGTTTATTCCGCACCATTTTGTAAGGGCGCCCCCACGGATCTCTGTTCAGAGTCTCCACCATCTCCTCGCGGGCCAAATTCTTGGCCCGCTGAACAGCCTCTTGGAGGGCGGTCTTCGCCGCTCTGTACCCCTCGTACAGCTCCGCCTCCGTGGCTTCCGCATCCGGAGGGCGAATGCGGAGCCTGCGGTGCCTGGTGTACCGGTGTCGCGTGTCAACGCACGCCTTGCGTAGCGCCTCTACCTCCTGCGACCACCAGTACACCTGACGTCGGGCGCATCCTGGCCGGACTCGGGGCATTGCCACGTCACAGATCTCGGACATGGCCTCCCGGAACCACTCACCCTCGTTGTCAATATCGGCAGGCCTGTCTGGTGATGACACCCAGGCCTGCACGATTGAGGCTTCCAGGAGAAGCTCCCGGTCCAGCTGCTTCAGCGCCCACCGCGGACCACTCGGGGCCTGTTGGACCGGCGTGCTGGAGGTCTGGGCGGAGACGTCGATCCGGATATACCGGTGGTCGGAATAGGTCTCCACCTCCTCCATGACGCGCCAGTCAATGACCTGCTGTGACAGAGCGGGGCTGGCGAACGAAATGTCCACCACGGACTCCCCCCGCATCCGCACACAGGTAGGAACAGAACCCCGATTTAGGACGAGGTTTCATTACCTTTACGTTGAGCACATTTCAATATATTGCCATCGTATACCTACAAAAGTGAACAAAACACAAAGATCACACTATCTTCAGATAAAATGATCTTTGTTAGGCGACAATGAAAACTAGATAGGTATAGATAATCTAGCAATATAGGTATCTAGATGGTAGATTGATCGCCGAGCTGCTGTCTTTGACAAGTCAGTATACAATCAGAAGACCAATTCTCGTAATTTAAAACATTCAAAATCTAGTCGCAGTCTCATCTCAGCGACAAACAAATGTCAAAAACTTGTCAAAATGTACTGAAATTTGAGGTATTTTTGACAGATTGAGACTGAGATCAGACTGTGAACGTTCTTAAAATTACCAGAATTGCCCCTCAGGTCACAATCACAATACAGCTACCGAGAAGGTCCGACAAAATAGTTGACGACACAGCAGGAAAAGACCAACTTACATTATATTTTATCCTTCACGTCAACGAGGACAATCTCCATAATATATCAATATCCAATATCAAATAATAAATAACTATTCATGCATATAATTCATAATAGTTTGTATACAAGCGTCGCCGCCCGGAGTGCCGTGTGTTCGGTTGTGTAAGCGATGGTACGTATTTCCTACCCCTTATTCGGCCATTCAACCCCTTGTGCCTGTGAACTTTATTGAAGTTACGTAGTTAAAGATCAAGCATGACTGCTGTGTCACGGGGTAAGAGAGTTATTGGTTGAGCATAGGTACAGTGACTCGACGTCACTCTAATTTCGTTTGTATGACTGTGAATGAAAGGTTGATAAAGCAAAAGTTTTAAAAGGTACGTATTTTAATAAGCTAGATGTAATAAAAGGTACGTGCCCTAATAAACAAAACAATACCTTTTTCAATTAGGTATACCTAGCCTGTATTGTCTCACTGCAGGGCAACGGCCTTCCTCTCCCTTTTCCACACAATTATTTCTCTTGCGAGTCCGGCCAGTCCTTTCGGCTCGTATTTAAGTACAAACAAAATATAAAATTCAAAGAAGATTGAAAAGCAAAAGAAGACAAAAGAAGATTCAAGGAAGGTCATCATCATCTGCCTAGCATTTTTCCCAACTGTGTTGGGGTCGGCTTCCAGTCTTCAAGCAATGAAACTTTTAAAACTACATGAATGCAATAAATGATGATTATGATTCTGAAAGCTTCAAATGAAAAAAAAAACATTTAGATCTATCCATTGAAATACGAAACGTAGGTGTACCGGACTCTACTCTTAAGTTGAACCAAAAATACGCGCTCTAAATCCGAAAATACCTAAAAGTCTTCAATAACAAAACCTCTAAAATACCTTCAAGTAAAGTGCTCTATTTATAACACCACTATTGTAAGACCATATCTCCCACGGAGTAAACAATAGTAGTAGGTACCTACCCCTCCCCTTACTCAGGAATACTTCACCTAAGCCTAGAAAAACCGTGAGTAAAAAAGAAGTGCTATTTGATTTATGAAGGCTCCTTGTAACGTCATCTATCAAAGTGTTGATGACGATGTGTTGGTGTCGACCACCCTGTGAATGAATAAATAAAACACGCTGTATCTCATCGATCATTGATGGCATGTGTGATAAGGGTAGTTTGATTCGATTTCGATATATTAGATAAAAGTTGATACCTGTATGATAGAGGAGGGTTTTGTAAGAGCAATTTCGCACTACATCCGATCCGAATCCGAGAAATGATGGTCAGAAGTGACCTTAGTCCTATTTGTATGAGGGGTTGCGCACTAGATCCGAACGCTATCCGTCCGAATTTATAACATTCCCAATTATATAATACGAGAGACGAATAAATAATTAATTTAATTCGGATTAGTGCGAAACCGCTCTAAACATACATTTTCGGGTCATCATGATTCGGCTCAGCCGGGTGGCTAGATATAATATGCATTCGATTTTACCGCCGGCACCCCTACCCATTAGGCATCAAGACAGCATGCAGCTGGTCCGCCCCATGGCTTTTGGAACATTATTTTAGCTTAAAATCAGAACCATGCACGTATGCATCGTTTTAATTTATCTTGTGGGATATGTGCCCACACATATCCCACAAGATAAATTAAAACGACTCTATTTTGTCGATAATTATTGAGTTAAAGACGATTCAGGGATTATTGTCAACTGTTCCTTTGGTCTAGAGGTCGCAAGTGCTCAGGTCTGCTCAGCGTGGAGTCCTGGGTTCGATTCTCAGGTCGAGCAAAGTGTTATTTGGTTTTTCCATTATGTAGGAATGTGATGGCTAGTCTCCGCTGAGAGTGGCCGTCATGGCCGACATTCGGTCTGCAGGACTATTACTCGTAGGACTTTTTCACCGGCTTTAAGTCCAGCTCTAAAGTAAAGTAAAATACTCCAAAATAAATCATATTTTAACTTTACAAATATAACACAGTACTTGATTGTTTTGAGACAAGCAGAAGTAACTATGTCCTGAGACGCAGGGACCACAATTCCACATATGATTTGAACATCTTATTGGAGTTTAGTGGCGCAAGGCAAGGACATATCGTCAAGAGATGAATGCACTGTGGTTTTTGTTGTAAAGTTATGCTTTATTTAAATAAAAACAATAATTTTATGATTTAAGTACTTGCAGCCTGCAATTTATTATATTGTGACAATAAAGCGCCTGATTAAGTCGATTACTATAAGCATAAGCATAAAGCCGTATAATGCTGCAGCAGTATAATGTTCCAACTCCTGAGACGCAGCCCTCCTTGATTACTATACCATCATCAAAATTTAGTTAAAGCAAATTTTCATTCCATTAAACACTCACAGTTAAAGTCAGTAAAGTTGCATTCCGCTTCACTAGATGTTACAAAATGTAAAGATAGTTGATAGGCTGGGTAGGTAGTTGATAGGCTGGGTAGGTAGTTGCGTAACTTACTAACAGTAGTAATGGATTTCATTTTGGCAGTTCAACAACATTCATTGCGATATTTACGTTACGTATTGACGTTGTTGAGCAGACATTTTTTCGAACACTATGAAGCAATGGATTAGCAATATCCTTCAAAATGATTCAGATTGTGATTGATAGTGTGTTGCGCAATTAGGGTGCAGTTCTTACATGTGTTAGTAGCAGATACTGATACATTTCTCGTGTGTTGACTAGGTAAATAGTGGTCGCAAGTCCTATTGCTGAGCATGGTCCGGGGTTTGATTCCCGGGTCGAGCCGTGATATTGGGTTTTTCCGTCTGGAATTTCTCAGTAGTACCCCGGAGTCTAGATTTGAACCAGGTTGATGGCAATAGGTTTGCCCCTGTTGCATGGGACATAACAAGCTAAATGTGGGTGTACTAGATTGTAGGTGCACCTCTGACTAACCTTTCGGGGGATACAAGCGTGATGATACATTACCAACAACACCAATAATAAACTTTACTTATTCTGACTACAAAGAGATCCACAGTGTTAATAATCTAATAGCTTAGCCTATGTTTGTACTTAACGTAACAATATCGTGAATGCGTAATGGAATTGGATACGCAGAGTGGATTGGGTTATGTTAAACCTTGTACTACAGGCAGGCACCGACCAGCGTACGATCAGCGAGACCTGCCTTTGTGGTGCAAACAATTGACTCACTTCCACATTTATTTAATTCGACTCGTGCGCCGTCCGTCTGCTCGCCAGACCACGAAAACATTAATCAGCCACGGCGCAGTCCAAACGATCACCTTCACGCCTCGCTCAGTACGCCATCACTCACGTGATTTATACACCATTACTTCTACGTTAAGGGAAAACCGCTGTCATTTATATGGAATAAAACTTCGGTAAAAAGTTTTATTAGCACTTCGCCCGCGACTTCGTCTGCGGGGATATCGAACTTTCCCATACAACCATCAGCGTCCGGTTGAATGCCGTAATTATAGAAACAATTAAAAAGCCATTTGTCTCGCGTGGTTCCACATTCAGTACGAAGGGTTAAGGCTAAAGCAGATTGGGGCGGACCGCGTCGCAACACAACGCGTTGTAAAAAGCCTCCTAAATGACTTTCATACATTTTGTATGAACCATCGCACCGCACTTGTTTGTATTGAAATGCGATGAGCTGCGGCAAGCTATGGCTGCATTGGGTTAGGCCCTATCATCTATTCCATAAAAACCGCGGTACGGAACCCATACTTCCAGATATCCTATCAGAAATATCAACAGTTTATAAAAAAAAAAAAATTGTGTCAATGATAGGGGGATGTCTGTAACGAAACCTTCAGCGCGCTTCAGAAAAAGGAACGGCACCATCTATTGAACGTATTTTTTTTAATATTCTTATTTTTGTAACCACTAATAATGATAAGTAGTTGATATTATAAGAATATGTTTTGTGTTTCTTTTTTTGCACCGGAGGCGGTCTGGTTGTAGGGAAAGAACCACCGGAGGCGGGTCTTACCTTTTAATACTTACATGATTGTATAATAACGTACAGTGTTTACCTACTTCACAAACTTTGCTTTGCGTGCGTGTGTTTTGCTTTATGTTTGTTACTTTTTCACGGTCAAACGGCTGGACCAATTTTGATAAATAAAATTATATGGAGGTAGCTGACACCCTGGATTAACATATAGGCTACTTTTTATCACACTCCCCATTCCCATTTGAATAGTTTGTCAGAGATCACAAAGCTTCTTTTTTCTCTGTTGAATAAATTTTAAATTGTAGTGTATTTGTAAGTGTTGCTGATACTTAGCTGACTATAAAGCTTATGATAAGGAAACTAGAATGGTTCCCTTGCGTGAACAACACACCACACGCAGACTTTAGGTATTTTTGTTCAGCTATTCGCCTTCCCCAGCAGGCACTCGAATCTTTTCTTCACATTCAAACAATGCTAGCTCAACTAATTCTAAACATAAACCACAATATTACGATCCTACATATCAAGAGCCCACAGGAGCCCTTTCAAGCGAAATCTTTTGTAAGTCGCGTTCTTTGTGAGCGAAAAGAATCGCTTAATTGTTCACCAACAAAGCCGGGTGGAACATAAACATTGTAAGCGCTGAATATTTTGAACTCCATTGTACTTTGATATTTACAAATCGGTACATGGTTTTTCAAGATTTTACTTCGGTATTAACCCCGTTTTTATTGAAGCAATTCTTTTGTATCTGATTGTTTTGATAAAGCTCTGAAAGTAATAGAATTTGTACACGATGGGTGTGAAGACTGCAGGAATATCCTGAGGACTATCCTATTGTCTTGAAAGCTGACCATGGTTTTTGAGTTCGGAAATCAATACTTAGGAACCTAGATATTACTGTAGACTAATCCAATGGGGTACCTACTAACTGAACTAACTAAATATTTGAAGATCCATAGGCACAAACAATTGAATCTTCGTGTTCACAGTGTCAAAAATGGCATTTGTTGTAACAAAACTACTGCAATTTTATCAGTTTTGCTGTCCATAATGCAATTTCCATGCATATTCCCAGCACACGGGAGGAATTCTTTCAACGGTTAAATAGTACTGATACCGAGGGGTCCCAGTAACTCAACAAAACTACCTATTGGTAAGAATATACAGTCAGCTATTTCGGTGTGAGGGTAAGAGGCGCGCATTACCGGCAATAATTGGACCATATTTATGGAATTCGGGCTCTTTTCAGCTGTTGTGATTTTATATGGTAACGTGTGTGGGAAATTGTCTGAGAATAAATAAGTAGGCAATGTTTAGTAATATACTGTTGAATCTTGCTGGGAGATTGCCCAATTTTCAGTAAAGCTTTAATTTTGTTCAGGTCACCTTGGATTTTATTTATTAAGTTTGTGTATAAGCATTACCTAAATGATAGGAACTACTTGTCTGTAGATTCAATGAGATCAATATTTGTTCCATGCACAAAAAGCCAGTCTAGGTATATATTTGTACATCTACTACTAATGTTTCATGCTAGATTATTATATCCGAACGCAATGTAAATTGTTATTTAATAAATAGATAGAATTTAATTGAATGCTAACAAAGATAGCATTCAATTCAACTCTATCAATTCAATTCTATAAATTCTTTCAATTCACAATAGTATAATCAGCCTATACCGTTCCGATTGCTGGGCCACAGGCCTCCTCTCTGTTAGCCATAATCCGGCGGGTTGAAAGATGTCAATGTCTTCGAAGTTTTGGTTCTACAACATGCCGGTTTCCTCATAATGTTTTTATTCAACGTTTTGAGAGCAGTGGTGATAAAATATTTTCGCAAAGGAAAGCCCCTGTCTGGATTCGAACCTACGACCTACAACTTGTAAGTTGCGGCCATTACCACTGGGCCACTACTGCTCTATTAGCGCAATGCCTTCCAAAATGTATATTTTTAATTGCCAAGCTACGCTTCGTATCAAAACTTTACAATTGTATCAATCAACATTTTTACGAAACAAAGAGCTCACCCGTAAGCAATTTATCGTTCACCTTTTGAATAACAATAGCGGATTATTAACAGGCAATTAAATCCCATTTGCATTGAAATTCAGTGCTTTATCAATGCGAGTTTCCACTTTTCCGCAAAAACTCGCGGTAATTAAATAGCGCCATGAAAACGAATGGTTCGGCAAAATGTATAGGCACCTGCGGAGCGCAGTATGCAATTATTTTGGTCACCCGTTGATTGGCTGATACCAGACATTTTTATTCCCAATACACAGGATTTTCTGTACTACACGGCACCTGCAGCCATTTTATTTTAAACAAAAACAAGGTGAAAAAACCCATAAATTAAACACTGTAGCATGGAAGAGGCCTATGTCCAGCAGTGTACTGCGATAGGCTGAGTTGATTGATTGAGTAGATATTTACCAAAATGCGATGTGCCTACAATAATATTATCAGGGTATTTGATTGACAGCCCTATTAATTTGTTGTTTTGTGGTCATTACGGCAATTAGTTGCAAGAGTGAACACATAATTATGTACATAATTAGGAAGTGAATAAAACATTTCATATTGTTGAGTATCATACCTACATATCAGTATTATTTCTTTTTTGGAAGATTGGTAATATTGAATTAATAAAACATACTTTAAATATTTGCGTAAGAATTCCGTCATACTTTTTATATTGAGTTAATAAAACATACTTTAAATATTTGCGTAAGAATTCCGTCATACTTTTTATATTAAGCTTCAGTTATTTGCATTATATCGTTTTCTTTTGTGGCCAGATGCTGGCTTCGTGCCGTTGATAGCGTGTGGTGACAGACAACAGCGGAAGAGAATCATCTCTTCCGCTGTTGTCTCTCACCAAAACCGTTCGTCCGGCATCAGCCTACCAACGGTTTTAAATTAAATTAAATTAAATGTATTTATTTATCAGACAACAATGATCCATACCTATTATGTTAGTGAGTTAGGTACAACTTAAAAGCTATTTTAGTGTGTTACAATTATAACTACCACCACCAGAAAAAAAAACAATATTTACATAAATTCACCGGATGAAATGAATCACTCCTGCCTAACCAGCACCTGCATGAAGTGATTCATTATCGGTGAGTTAAATTTGTTCACTAACATCTTCAGAATGCCATTAGGACTTGACCGCGTTCTCTAAAATAGTGACGCCGTTTTTCTCCTCACCATAGCGTGAAAGTCGTGAACGCGCGCCTCAGCGAACATGCCAGAGGCACTACAAAAGCGCGGCAGCCCCAAAAGCAATCTGAAGCTGTTATTATATTGAACTCTCAGGGCGTCCATTGTTTTCCGCGAGTAGCTGGCCCACAGGCTGCTTGTGTGGAAGGTCTGGCAGAAGGCCTTAAACAAAGTAATTTTAACCTCCTTACACGCAAACCTGCGAACCAGCATATTATTGCTTCTATCAGCAAGAGCCCTGCGCTCGCGTTCTACTTCATGATCTTTAAGGTCCTCTGTTTAGCGTAAGATAATTATAATTAGTTAAGTAGCAGTATGTAAAGTCGATTTGTAACAATGAGGGTGGCATAATCTGTCTAGATTAAAACCCTCTTTAAATAAATAAAAAAAAAGTCCTCTGTTACGTAATGTCTTAGGTATTTACTTTGTTTTACCCTTTGTAAGGGCTGACCATTGAGGGTGATAAATGGGTCGTATGACTGCTTCCTACCGGGGGCCCTAAAGATCATGAAAAGGGTCTTAAATGTTGTTCTTATTAGGTTTGATAATAATTCCCAACTCCGTGATTGACATTAATCACCTCAAGTTCGAGCCCACAATCCATTATTTATAAATTACTAGCTTTTATCCACGGTTCCGCCTGCGTGGAGGACGTGAATTATCCCACATGATCGTACTACCAGGACAAAATGTCTCCTATGTTCTAACTCAGTTCACGGTCTACTTGTGTGCCTAACTTGATCGACATTCGTTCAGTCCTTAAGAGCGTTTACGCCGTACGGCATTTCATGCAGACTTTCAAGCCCTTGTTTTTCGAAATGAATGAACGGATTTTAATGAAACTTTATACGCATAAGCAGGATACAAAGGTCTAAAAAGTTAGCAAGGAACATTTTCGAAAAATTGTGTTACAGCCAAATTAGACCGATTTTAAACTTTCCATAGAAACGGAGATTTCCAGTTATCTTTTTTTAAATAAGACATTTTGAAAATGTTCTTAGCTAACTTTTTAGACCTTTGTATCCTGCTTATGTGTATGAAGTTTCATTAAAATCGGTTCATTCATTTCGAAAAACAACGGCTTGAAAGTTTGTATGAAATGCCGTACGGCGTAAACGCTCTTAAGGCGTGAAACGGAACAGACGGACAGAGTTACTTTTGCATTAATATTAACTATATTAGAGAGTAGAGACATAAAGTTGTCACACTATGGCTGACGCGCGAAAGGCAATGTATAATACCACTTAGGTAAGCAAGCAGAGTTGCAGAATGAAGTCAAGTAACTTGCATGAAACTGTGTAGAAAATAATTTCCTTATTCCCGCGACAGCTTATGACCCAGAGCATTCGTCTCGGCAGTAACCGCTCTCTGTAGCGGTCGAGCTATTCATCGGAGTATTTTTACGGCGTTTTGTCGAGGCGACATGCGACAGGTGCGAAAACCTGAGGTTTGAGCTATTGTTTGATTTCCTATTATATTTCCTTGACTTTTTATGTTACGATAATACCAGGAATAAAGCGTTCTAGGTAAAAAAGACGCACAATCTAACTAAACTGATTTTGAAAGATGTCTCATAAGATATAGAAAGCTCACAAAAAAATATTCTGACTGTGAGAAATGTCCTTTACTATACCTACTGTTACAATGACTATAACAACGTATACGTGACATCCGTGCGTAGGTTTTACATTTTAGCACCATTTCTGCCTTGAGGTGATCTCAAAGCAGACATCATGATGCTTTAATATAACACCTTAAAAAGAAAGTTGCCCATGTAGGTTTATGTGATATAAAATATTTTGATTTGATTTGAATTACCATAACAATTTTGGAAAAAAATCTGAATGGTAATTTCTCGGGCAACCCTTGCGCATCCTCCTTATATGATAAAGGCAAAATAAGAGGCACTTATTAACACATAGGTATTTATATAAGTTCGTGACCACAACTAATCGCGTTAGACCGATGCTACGTCTAACTCGTGTAAGCCCGTCTTCATAGACATTTTAATGGCCGCTACATTCTCCGAGGATAGAGTATTTTCTAAGGGTGTGCAGTTAGGAAGATTTTCTTTTCAAATACCACTTCATTTGTTCAGGGGCGCTCAACTTGTTATGTCACATAAAGTCCTGAGGTTTGAAGAGAATTTATTATTTTCTGTTATGTTGCTTTCTGTATTTTATTGAAAGACACCTTTCTTTTGTTGTCTTTAAGTCTATTGACGGTTATATTTGCAATTTTAACTACAGCTTTGCAAAACATGGTCCGACATTATTCTTCTCTCAAATTGAAGTAAAAATAACGATATTATTCTAATATGAGGTAACATAAAAAATAAATAAAATTAAAATAATTTAATTGAGAACCTCCTCCTTTTTTTGAAGTCTGTTAAAAGTAAAAGAAATAATAATAATAAATATTTAAACCTATGAAGTCTCTTAAACCCAAACTAGGTAACAACCTGTATGTCAGATTACAGCGCCTTCTCCCTAAAAAACTTTATTTTGTTTTCATCCAACGTTCAATTAGGTGCTTAAAGGACCTACCTATTTCTTTCCAGCAAACCATCGTATTTTCAGAAAAAGCAATCCAAAGAAAAACGTCCCCAACCAAGTACCTTTCACAAATAAAACAGGAAAATAATGCAACATCTAACAATAGACTCGGTCCTGATCACCCGGCGGCTGTCAGGCGCGGTCCGGCGCAGTCGCCGTCCGTCCGACAAGCGCTGCCACCGGCACGGCGCACTCCACCAAACGGCTCGTTTCGCATCGGATCGGAAAGGATACGAATGGATGCGACAGCCGATCGCGTCCGGCAGGATGTCGACGCATACGATCGGCTCAGTACGTCGCTTGCGCCTAGTCAAATAGTTTCATTCGTTTTGACTTTTGTTTTTTAGAAATAGTTGTCCTGTGTCGAAGGGTATCTAATATTATGAAAAAAAAATGTTTTTTGGGTGAAATTTGGCGCATCAGGAGACCGTACGGGTGAAACCGCGGGGCGCAGCTAATAATAATAATAATAACCCCATCGCCGTATCTCTACGTTGACGTCGTGGTGGGGCTTGCGTGCTGGAAGAGTTTACTTTGCCGAAAAAGGGTCTAAGGTGAGGAGCCAGACCAAGAGAGATACAGAACACCAAAAAAAGATGGATTGATCAATTTAAGGATAGAAAAAAACGTGTTGTGTCGACCCCAAGTAACACGGGACAAGGACAGGACGATGATGTGTTGTTGTGTTTCTATAGAAGGGGCAGTGGCTGAGCAGTTGGTTTTGTACTACAGCTCGGGTTCATTCCCGACCAGTTATTTTGCATGACTCATTGAATAGCTGTTGCGTATGTTTGTTCGTTTATTTACACTCTATAAACTATGCATAATTATGAAAGAATAGAATAGAAGAGTCATTCCCGCTGGTTTATACCCGTGGTTAACACTAGAACAGACATTTATTTTTCAAATATGGGAAATACTAATAGGTGTTTTCTAATTCAAGACCAGAATAAATCGGAGCGATACAGTAGATAAACACTTTTGCGCACCAAAGCAGTTTGACACGTGTTTTGACATAATTTATTATTGTCACGCTTATTTCTTGGAAATACATCAGTTACTCTTATCTAGTCGTTCAAAACAACTTTAATTTTGCTTTAAAAAAATAGCTACTTCGAAAATATAAATACTAGGAAGTGTCAAGATATTGTAGGTACTGCTTAAAATAAAGCTTGCAACTGTGTCATTAATCGGAGACATCTTTTTTGGGTCTTGCTACATGCTATGTATAACTTCGAAGAAACTTCCCTTTTTTTTTCTCAATTCTCCAATCACGCCTGATATAAATGTTGTGATTACGTTTTAACACGACTGATATTTATTTTTCAGCAGAACGTGACGCAATATAATTTCCTCTACAAGGAAGAAGCAAATAATTTCAATCCCTATAACATGAAATCACTCGTTACAAACACACGTTTTCAATATGTTCGCCAGTCACAGAACTCACAGATCACAACACATCACAATCAGCTCACGTCACATTCCTCTTTTTCAATAATAACATTGATATTATTCGGAAATACGCACCGAATGCAAAACAAGATGAATGGTTGTCGTGCCGCGAGCGTGCCAGAGGCGTGACGGAGCGTGATGGAGCGTGCCGGCTGCCGTGACGCGGGGATTATGCCCGCGTCGTTGACGTGACAAAAATGGCGACCGCAACTAATGTGGACGTGTGTTTTGTTTATGACAGGTTCACAGTGCGCACAGCACAAACTGGACTTTACTTGTGTTTTTTGAGTTAAGGAAAATAATAGCAAATGAAAGCTAGATACCAGCATTCTGGAAGCAATACCTACTAATTACTTATAATAAATTAATCATGTGCATCAATTTAACAAAAATGTTATTGATACTTACTTAAATGCTTTTATAGTGCAGGTACTTGAGTTCTTTTTATAAGTTGTGAATTGTAATATTTAATGAAAAAATAAATAATAATTAAGTAAACATAGGAATTTAATTGAATTTAATATATATTTTTTATTTTGAAGGTTTAAGTTCATCATTACCTACTTGACTAGCATTGTTTACCTAGGTAAAAAACGTTATTATTTTCTTAAAAAGACTGAAAAATAGATCTAAGTAAGTCGATCTCGTTGTTTCAGACTCTGCATCCACTATCGCAGAAATAAGCCGAAAGCTGCCAGACTCATTCACTTTTCCCTGGAAAATGAAACAATTTTAATTTTGTACTTTTCATTCTTCATACTAATTTTTAAATTAAAATACTCAACATGGCCCAATTTACTAAAAAGCATGTTAATTTTCTTATTTTTAATTGTTCATTTCACAAACATTTCACGTTAGTACGTAACTTAGCTTCCTCAAAATAATGGTCAGTAGAACAAGCTAAATACTTTCACGGAACTTGTTAAAAACTTCGCTAATTAGATTATTATCCTCGTTATAAATTACCAACAAAGTTTTTCCGATTAAATTATGAAATCATTTCAGAGGCATTCAACTGAATGTTAATCATTCTTTTCCTGTTTTTTAACACCATTCATAATTTAATATAGTAGGTATGAAAATTAATTCTGAAGAAAGTTTTCTTTTTATAATATCGTTCGCTTAAAATTTCTATAAGGGGCTGTTCATTTATTAGGTAAGACAACTTTAACCAATTTCTGACCCCCCTTCCCCCCATTTAAGACAAGACTAAAATAAATAAATAAAGACTTGAATGAACCCCTCCCCTCCTTTGAATCTAACGTAAGATCAGTTTCTACCAAAAAAGCAAAGAAAAAGTAGCAAAAAATTTAAAAAATTATAATTTTCGTAAGAATAATCTAGACCCCTCCCACCCCCATCTAAGAAAAAATAAGACGGACCCCCTCCCCCTCAAATAATCTTACGTATTAAATGAACAGCTCCTAAGACCGCGTCCTAACTGAGGGCGATTGTGGCGCGAGTACGCGATCAATCAGTTGGTGTACCTACGTCATTATTCAGATGAACGGACGCGTAATTGTTATCCTTTTCGCGTGACACTTGCTTTAAGTTATGACGTCAGTAATGCCACATCACAATCATTGGTTTTTCCTATATGATACAATATTTATTTATGGTTTACACACACAAAGAGTAAATTCTATTCTAAACCATAATTCAGGTTTTAATAAATATATTTTATACTTAGGTATATCCAATTTTCGAAGTCTGCATGTGCATTGTGCATACACTCATTCTAATGAACGCTACTATATCCGATTCAACCCTAGTTTACGATACTCAATACTCAACCAAGCTGACTGACCCCACCATAAAACTAGAAATGTTTTAACATAACACTACTCCACGCATGCTGCTGCTCCATACATATAAATCGCAAAATTTTGTTTGATTTATGAATAGGAAAACTATACAATCGCTCCCTCTGAGATTGATTCGTTTTGATACGATCAAAATAGGACATCAGTTAGGCATATATTTTCTGCTCTATCTAGAATAAAACAAACAAATACCTAGATTCGTTTCTGCGATATGATTTCCAATAAAGAACTAATTTAACCGGTTGACGGCAAAATATATTTATGCCGAAGTTATAATAATAATAATAATGTTTTTATTATCTGTAAATTGGTGACAAAATTAAATTTGTACAATAATTTGGCACAGGGATGTGAGACTATAATCTCCTGGCTCCCAAACTAGGTTCAATACCTGTGACTTGGGAGTCAGGGATTCCAAAGACTTAAGCTAACATAAAGTGCGTCAATACACCAATAGACTTTTTATATAGTTATGGTAACTTATTAACTAATTTACAAAAGCATTAGTAATTACAAAAAAAAAAAACAACCGACTTCCAAAAAAAACTACAAAGTGATAAATAACTTTTATTTCGGAAGTCGGTGTCGTTGGTTCTGCATTTTCGTTTATTGACACCGACTTCCGAAATAAAAGTTATTTATCACTTTGTAGTTTTTTTTGGAAGTCGGTTGTTTTTTTTTTTTTGTAAAAAAGTTTTTATTTTTCACTTTTTAGTGAGAGAGTCTGTAATTTATCTAAGTTACAATAGCCTAACGTCAACTGCTCATCACCTTTTACAAAATATTGCTTTTCCCGATGCTGGGACCTTAATTTTTGAGGAGTTCTCCTGGTAAGAACCTGAAGAACTCCACTCCACTACCACACGCATTGTGACGAGCATAAATTGCTTAGCAACCATATTAAAGTAATCGAATCGCAACCCGTGAAATATTTATCATTGATTAGTTCCGATGGCCGTCTGTAGCCTTCATCATCAGCTCCACTTTACCAAATGATGATTTCCGAGAGCAAATGCTCAAGTTACTCTAAAAAATATCCAAATCGCTATAGGTTTGCCAGTAAAATTTGAGGGTTTCCCTCGATTTCCATGGGATCCTCTCATCAGATTCCAACTTGCTGACAATGGGACCACCTTGGGAGTATACCCTTCAAGTTACTCTAAAAAATATCCAAATCGCTATAGGTTTGCCAAAAAAGTTGAGGGTTTCCCTCGATTTCCATGGGATCCTCTCATCAGATTCCAACTTGCTGACAATGGGACCACCTTGGGAGTATACCCTTTCAAACAAAAAAATATATTTCGAAATCGATCCACAAATGACGGAGAAATCGGTGAACATACAAAAAAAAAAAAAAAAACATACATAAAGTCGAACATATAACCTCCTCCTTTTTGGAAGTCGGTTAAAAATATAAGAGAAAAGAGTTGACAGATAGGTTACATAGAAGGTCAAAATGATAGCAAGACTGGTTAAAATGCTCAAGGTTATCATTTAGATTATGAAAGACAGGGATGGCAGGATTCACTTTGGATAACTACGATATTGGGAAATTGTGCCTTTTCAGACTGTTACGTCATACATGACTGTGTCGAGTATTAAGGAAAAGAGGCTTTTTTATGTCTCGGAAATCTGAGTTCAATGACCTTATGAACGCTTTCCAAGCAAGTACAGACTATCTGTATTGTATTAATAATATAGAATTTCTTTCTTGAAATATAGTCAATGTGACGTGTGATTTACGGCTCAACAAAATTTAGGTAGTAGTACATTAGGTTGTAGTACATTGTAGAAGACCTTATATAAACTTTTATAGTCTCCGGTCATACATCGCAGACTAAATTATACACCTACTACAAAGTTGGAAAAGATTTAAACTTTAAATAGACGTATACCATGTACCTTTGTGTTATGCAGTATGGCCAGCTCAGCAATGTAAGCAACAATGATGTTTCATTGTAATTCAGGGTAGTTTGAAAGTCGTAAAATGGCTGATGGGACATCCGTATGAATAGTACTTGTTTTATAAACTTGACTTGGACTACTTAGACTAAGTTGATTTAGTTATTCCAATCAGATTTTAACCGAAACAAAGATTGTCTCGATGTAATTTCAACAACCACAGCTTTTCCATGACTTATCCGTTTTTCCAAAGATGCACGTCGACAGAGCGTCTCGATTACAAAGCCGCTGCTATCGGGCCAAAGTTCCCGCATGTGTGACACTTTCACTCCGATTCTATTACAGCTCAGCTCTTCGCATGCTTTTGTTATTTTTCTTCAATTCGTTTTATTTTTCCGGAGACCTAGATGTAATACTAAAATACAGTTGTATATTTCATTCAATCCTTGATGGTAACCCATTCAAAGGGATTTTAATAATTTAAGGATATTATTTCAAGAAATAAAAGTCCTACTACTAGCCCTATTCCTAGTCCTAGCCCTAGTTGTATACTTTCGCCTGTTATTTGTATGAAATAATAAAGTATTACACTTTTATTTGTATGAAATAATAAAGACAATTGTAGTTTTGTTCGGCAGGAAACAAGTTCGGCCGTAAAATCTCAGCAGTAAACTAAATAAAAATTTGTCATAAGAATATATGAAAGGTAATTAAATAAATAATTGAGCAGTAAAATAACTGAATGGGCAGTTACGTGTGGGCAGTTAACAAATCGATAGTCGCTAAGAACTCTAACTTGGAAGTACCTAACGCTCGCTCGGCTCGCGCGCGGTTGGTTAAGGTTCTAGGTTAACTTAAGGCGCAGATATACGACTTCTAATGATTTTAAATTCAACATCACGTCTAATCGACCGGACTGATTTCTTTGAAAAAAATAAATGTTATACTAGACCATTTGCTTCGTAATTTGATATGTGAATATTTGCAATTATATTTTTTTAACATAGTGTAATTAATTTGTAAAGTAATGTCTACCGCGCGCAAACACTATCGGGTGTATTTTCATAAAACTTTCACCATATAAAAGACAATTTAATTCCCCGAATTTTAGTATACGGTTTTTATTTGTTTGGTGTTTGATAAATCAACAATAGATGATTGTTTCATATTTTGCAATAAATTACCAGCGTTGTGTCATCGCGCATCTCTTTCTTTTCTATGCAGTCCGATAGTGACCGCGCTTTAGGTCATGTAGTCGCCTTAATATATTTGGTCGCAGTCACTAAGCCAAGGCACACCGCCTTGACTTTTGATACTGCGACCAGTTCCTATGAACCGTATTCATATGATCACCGTAACCTATGAACTGCCGAACTATTTACCTAACTGCCCATTCCAACATAATGACCATTATTTTATAATACCTACTACTTGAGTATTTCTTGTACTGACATTGTAGGATGAAATAATAGACTAATTTTCTTTTTATTACTGTTCATGTTTTACTGTCACACAAGTTTACCGCCACCGCTAAAATAATAAATTACTGCCCGTAATTTTTTAAGTAATCATAACAACGTCCCTAATGTTTAATAGCACTTGTAAAAATTATTACCCAAAAACAAACCTTCGCAACAATCTTCATGAAAATGGTCATTCAACTTTCTGTGGCCTATATGTGTTCATATGGCTGCTAGTGTGCCTGCTAGTGTAATAATATTACTTTAGCATATCGTCAGACAGACCGACTGGCAGAATCTTCTCAGGCAGTAAAGTCGCAGACAACACAAAGTTTCATTTACAACAGTGCAATATATCCATCAGATGCTCGTCTCATATGGTAGACGTATGTTACCACATAGAGCAGATAGGTAAAGAAGGTTCACTACATGATAATGATGTAAAGTAATTACTTTAAACTCTGACTGCTAATTTCCGAGAGTGTGAGTGACTGTAAGTGGTGTTTTACTTTCTATCTAGTCAATATCATCAATCACCCTACAAGGAAACCAAGATTGCGAGACTAAGCTACTGGTACACTTGTACCTCGTCCACTGTGACCCATGAACACGCTATACACAGAAGGAAAACAAATAAACATCACACACACATCCTACGTGACAGTGGATGATCGACTTTCGAGCCGCTGATTCTACTGCCCGTATAACCTATTATGCACTTCGCTAACCGCGTAAGTATAGTATGATCGAAACTTCTGTAAGTTCTGTCGTCACGTCTCATATAATGTTCGTAGTACATTATTCGTTCAGTCTCGGGCCGACAGAAGTGCATGCTGTCTGTCTGCCGAGCCCCATTCGTCGGTTTACGAGCTCGATGCGAGCCTGTCATCGCTTCTCTTTACGATCTCATAATGCACTTCATTTTAAAACAACGTTTTTTTTAAGTTTTATGAAATGAGAGATGTGTGCATCAGCTGTTTATCATAGTAATAATGCTCGGTAGTAAAAATAAATTGAAAAAGATAGGTGAAGGAACTTTGGTGCCAAACGTGTGTGTGTGCCAAAGTAGTAATTCGAGTTGCGAAACAGGCACCAAGCGGGAATGTATCTATCATCCATGAGCTCATACAAACGAGCGGCACGCGTCGTCGGCAAAGGTAACTGCTGCCGTCGACGCGCGTCGGCGGTTGCAGTTGACGCGTGTCGGCGGCTGCAGTTGATCTGTGTCGACGGCTGCAGTTGACGCGTGACGGGGGCTGCAGCTGACGCGTATCGGCGGCTGCAGTTGCCTTTACCGTTGACGCGTGCCGCTCGTGTATATGAGCAAACATGGTGCATACTCAAATCGATGAGTAGCCCAAATAACCCAACACTAGTATTTCAATGGCGGTCCGTACCTACACGACGCAAATAATCACAAACTAGTTAATAACGCGTTAGTAAGTCGCGTCGTGTACGATGGGCCTTACTTGTCGTAAAAGAAAACATTGTTACATTAACGGCAGCGGAGTCTGGTACAAAACCAAATAGTACAGCCCAATTTAAACATTATGGCGGCTTGGAAAATGATTGATGCTCAGTAACAAATTCAGTGTCAGCGAGGGTGAGGTACTGCACGACGAGTAGCGCGCTTCAGAGCTACCATAAAGCATGAATCGGGCTGTAGGTGTAACCAACACTTTTTTTTTATATTTGACTCCCATTACGTTAATACCAAACTAAAACTCCCCATAGCTTAACTTAGCACCCCATTGTATTAAGCAAAAACATCTGACCCTTTTAACCGTAAACTGAGTCTATACACTCGCCCCCGGTGACTACAAAATGGTCGAACATGTGACGTATCCAATTATCTAGGCATAGGTGTTTATGGTTCAGCAGTTTTTAAACCCGTTTTGTTGGTTTTATTTGGCATAGACGCAGTGATGTGTATTGTATACCTACCCGGTTTCAAACGGACTTTAGAATTGAGAATTTATTTATTTCAATACCAAATGGATATTTTCCGAAAATATTGTTATCTAGATCTAGATCTAGAGCAATGGAAATATTCAGAATCAAAATATGTTTTGTTCAAAAACTAGTATCGGAATTTATAAAATAATTCATCATTACCCTTTACAGACACCAATTCGTTTTAAAATAATACAAGGAGCAAGGTCAAATGAACATTATTTAATAAAACCGAAGTTTAAATCAATTACTTATTATTAACCTCATTTTCACCACAGAGCAGTGGTGGCCCAGTGGTAACGGCCGCGACTGACGAGTTGAAGGTCGTCGGTTCGAACCCAGACAGGCGCTTTACTTTGTGTAAATTATTTCATCACCATTGCTCTCAAAACGGTGAAGGAAAACATCGTGAGGAAACCGGCATGTCCTAGAACCAAAAATTCGAAGACACGTGACATCTACCAACCCGCACTGGGCCCGCGTGGTGGATTACTGCCCACTCCGTCTCACAGAGAGGAGAACTGTGTCCCAGCAGTGGGAACATTTTAGGCTAATTATGTAACCTTATTTTATCAACTAGAAAATAAACGAATTCTTCTTGACAATAAATATCCAGTTCTTTTCAATCTTCATGAAAAACCAAACCGGGCTGGGCGCGACTAACAACCGCGTGGTCGATTATTATTACATCGTCTGAGTCCCAGCAGTGACAAAATTATAAAATGGCTGATTATGTGGAATCTCAAACCCAAAAGTATGTCACCTGGTTACAGGTTAGGTTCTAACAGATAAACTGCTTGATTCTCCATAAATACACACTGGTACTATATTCACAGTAAATAAGTAAGTTTCAAAGCAACAGCAAAAGCCTCATAAAAATCTAGTGTTTGCCGAAACTCCTACAGTATTCTGAAATAAGTTAGAAAGTAAGATTCAGGCTATCGAGTTAGTTGGCGCCTAGTGCTATTTTATTATAGCAATGTGTTTGCTATTCCGGTAGGTCTCCATTTCTTATTGAAAGATAGTTTCGGATTGCGGTATTACCAGATGTGACAAACTATTAATATTTTACTCGCTCCTGCTACGTCTTACCTCTACGATAATTTACAATACTTTGGAATAAAACAACAGGTATATACAATATTTGTTTCATATGAAATAGGAATATCTAAGCTAATGCACATTTTATGACACACATAGGTACATTTTTATTATGCAAAGACGAATGTACTACTATGTTATAGTCTCTCGCAATCTGTCCGATTTTATCACCCGCAGAATTGTAGCCGGTAGCCAAATTGGCCGTAGAAAGCCATTGCACTCCAACCAAATGAGTTAGGTTAGGTTAGAACTGTGACTAACCGCGCGCGAGCCGAGCGAGCGAAGCGAGCGGTGCCGCGGCAGCGGCCGGCAAGTTGCTATTTAGTATTAGCGCAAGGTGCTATCCGTTGCATGCAAGTTTTTAATACCAATGTACAATTTATCGGTTTGCCATGGACAGATTATAAACTAATCGAAAAATAATGCGTTAAATTGTAAATGGTTTGTTGCAGGTCACAATTTTTCGATAGTTTATAATATCGCCGGATAGATTATAAACTAACGATGTTCATAATTATACGGTGACATTTACATCGACAAGAATTAATTTGATTATCTACAATTAGTGCTCCACAATACTGTAGCAATGTGTGGCTACAACTAAGTACCCAATGTGTAAATGTTTTGTGGCTACACATAGATTGTAGACAATTAAATGAGTTCTTGTGGATGTATTTAACTAATTGAGGCTAACTGTAATATATATTTATTGCCAAACTAGTACTAATCTCTAAATGTTATTTTTTATTGACAGCAATAAATACTGCTTAGTAATTGTAAGCTGCGGGGGAGCAATTTGTCACAGTTTCCTACTGCTATTGTTCACAACAATCATTTGTCATGCCCTAGTGCCCCTTATTCTCGTAAAATGTGAACACAAGCTCAATCAGTATGCGTTTACGATCCTGCTGGTTTGTGATTCATGGTTTCAGCCAACTTCATTAGTAGTTATATGGTACAGGTAGCATTGTTACTTAGGAGTTATTATTAGGAGCTACAGGTCCTTAGTGGCTCGTTAATCTCTTCTTCAATGTTATTATCAAAGAGAATTAATCATCAATTTACAGAAAAAAACGAGCTGTGAAAGTTTAACACTGCGAGACACTAAATAATGTAATAACAATAAAACTAAAAAATAAAATAAATAAGTAATAACAATAAAACTTCTATTGTGCCTCGTTCAGTGTTCTCCAAACCCTTAAAGACTGACATAGACTATACTAGCTTTTTCCCGCGGCTTCGCCCGTGTGGAGGTTGGAATTATCCCACGGTAACGCAGGTACTACCAGGATACTATATAAAGTATAAATGTCCTATGCTTCTAACCCAGTGAGCTAATTGTGTTGCACATGGTGATCGATCGCAATGCCTTTCATTTTGACAGTTCAGCCACATCATTGCGTTAATGAAGTACGTTGCTGAGCTGATGAATTTTTCAAAATTATAAACAAATGTATGTCAAAATTAAAGCCATTGCGATCGATGGCGATTGATATTTTATTCGTATTACGCAACTACCCCGCAGGTCATGGTTTACCTGTGTGCCAAATTTCATCGAAATCCGTTCAGCCGTTTAGGCGTGAAAAAGTAACTAGTCAGATAGACAAAGTTACTTTCGCATTTATAATAATATTATTAGGATGAATTTATTTTATTTTTTAGAAAACTGACAGCTCGGTCTTTATAATAGTGCATTTGATACTAAACACAGTTTCTAAGTAATAGCAGTCAAAGCATACTCCTGCCGCCGACCCCCACACATAGCATACTCCTGCCGCAGACCCCCACACAAAGTATACTCCTGCCGCCGACAACCACACAAAGCATAATCCTGCCGCCGACAACCACACAAAGCATACTCCTGCCGCAGACCCCCACACAAAGCATACTCCTGCCGCCGACCCCCACACAAAGCTATTGTCTTATCACATCCACTGTTGAGTACCTGACACACAATCACAATTGCTCAAGCTTGCCAGGCCTCGACAACACGTGTATAAGCGCGTCTTGATGGTTGACCAGTCTGCAATAGGCAGACGTGCCCACATACGTCACTGACATACCACTCGTCTGTATATAAGGAATACAGTGCCATTGTTGTGTAGCAACTGTTACTGCAGCTGACCGCAACACAACGGTATTGTCACACTGTCGGTAATCCTTAACAAAGGAATATTATAAATGATAGTGCTGGCAAATAAAAACAGCACCATAGACTAAAACAAACGTCATAACGGCTGATGACGTAACGGAAATACGAATCAGTGCAATAAATAAATAAGTGATTTTGCATATATTATAAAATCGTACTAAATTAGGTATGTTTTTATTTAAGTAATAATTTGAAAGTCTAAAGGAAATTGAAACATTGTTACTGTTAGTTCTTTTAAATAAAATTATTGTTACCTAACTTGTACAATTTAAAGTATTTAAAAGGTGTTTTTAATTACAAATCAAACATTGTGCGCAATTACATTATTTTTACTAAATACAATCTAAATTGTATTTTAAAACAAGTGTCAACGGAAGTCGTTGCTGTCTGACGTTGACAGTTGTTTGAACGTTTAAATAGACTCGCTCTAGCTGCAGAGCGCACAATACCTATTGAATTGTATTTTGAACAGTGTACATCTCTATGTAAAATTAAGTTGTCTGAATCATTATTGGTTGTGAGTGATTAAAAGTGTTTACAAGGTTCGTTATCATTTGAGATCCCCGAGTCCTCCCGCTCTTACATAAATGTGAAAATAACTCTGTATGTCTGTCTGTTACCTTTTCACACCTGAACTAAATTTGTCACACAGATGGACTACCACCTAGGAGTATACTATGGTGATATTCTTATATAGGATCCTCTTGATCTCAGTAGTATGTTCCCGTGGGATAACTTCCGACCTCAACGCAAGCGAAGCCGCAGGCAAAAGCTAGTATGTAATACATAATTGTCCCGCCGGCAGCCTACTATATATTTAATGGATAACCATCTAGATTAACTGTGAATATACTTCATAATGGCCCGAGCAAGCAGGAATTGCCTATAAATTGTGCTAGCAAGAGCTAGAGGGTGACAAATTACTTTAAACAAGAGTAATGTAGTGAAATGCTGGAACCTCTAGCTCGCAGGTGGGCTTGGCTCGCTCCCTGGCACACTGTCTTCACTTCTCAGGTACCTTTAAGATAAGACAGAGTTTAGTGTGACTAGATTCGAAACTGTTTATTTGTACGAAGAAAAACCGAATTAAGAATGAAAGAATAAAGAATTTTATTAAACTATTGATACATATATTATATATTCGTAATCATACCGGTAATCAGTTGCATTTTAACATAATTAGATAAACAGTGATCCCCGAAATAGACCGCCTATTTCGGGGATCACCTATGATGCATAGTATGCGTTTTTGTTACTGATATGACAAGGGACAATTATTCAAATTGAGTATTTAGTACAATTTTGTTCCAAAACATTTTGGTAAAAGCACAATAATTTATTTTTATTTATTTATTTATTATAGTAAGAATACACTCAACCCTCAAAACCCTAAACCAAACTAAAACAAACCGAAACTCACACAAATTGCAGTACAATCAAAAATTATTTTACTGCAATTTGTGTGAGATTCAGTTCAGCTTCAGTGCTTTAATTTGATTGAAAGACAATGTTTGTTTAATACCATTAAAATGTCAGTGAATGTCAATGTACCTTTCATAAAGAGCCACCTATTACACTGTAGGTGTGTGAAGTGTAAGTTAAAAGGTTTTCCATTCAAGCAAATGTCAAGATAGTTTGGGTTCACACTATTTATTCAAAAGTATAGGAAATTATAGAGTTTGTGTGAACTTTACACCTAGAGCGTTAATTCAATTCCCAGTCGTAAGCAAATTGAAGAGAGAAATCGCGTCTATGTAAGCTTCACTGTTATTACTTTATTTAGTAACAAAATCATAACTATAATTTACTCAGTAGAATATATTCTGGAGTCTCTCTCTCTGCTATATTTAAGCGATTTAAAAACGTATTTCCACATAGTTCCTACTATGTAATGGAACTTTAATGAAAGTCATGACGACGTTATTTGGCATCGTTACGTATTATCAAAAGCGAATGAAGTTTTGAAAATGAAAACTTCTTTGGATTATAGATTGTGAATGCTTTGTTCTCTCTGTTTTAGCGATCGCATAACGTTATTTCCACTTAATTCCAAGTTCCAGTGAATAAAAGATTTACTTCATTCTTTTGACCTATCGACATGAACCTCTATATAATACTACTAACTTTACCAACGTTTTTGCAGTCAATAGCCGCGCGGGCGACCAAACTTGAGCAGTAAAAACTCCGCCATTTACAATTTTTAGTATTGCACTTAACACCGAGCGAGGCGACGGCCATGCATTTTAATAACCCCACAGCTTATACGGTAACTATGTTTATAATGAATTTTCCGAAAACGTAAGCAAAGTTTAAAAATTAATTAATAAGTTCCGAATTTAAATAAGAACTTTAATGAAAGGCAGCGGGTTTGAAATGGCACGAGTTGTGAGGAGCAACTTAAGAAATGCCTGTGTCTATGTAGGTACGCTCTGTACCTTCTGCCATTTATTTTCACTTATTTTATTACTTGGCCTAGTATTTTAATATCTATTCTATTAAATGCGTTGTCAAATCTAATAGCCATTGATAGCATTTGTTGCCGATCAACCAATCATTCAATATTCAGACCCGGATTTGAGACATATTACTTTTTTTTTTTTTAATACCGTTTACAATCCCGGACAAACAATGTCTGTATCTTTTATTTACCGCCCGTATCTTTTGGTTGCGTTGACTTAGAAGTTTAATTTTTTCACTGCTTCAAAGAATTGCAGCCCTGAATATTTGATATTAATTTCAACTTGATAACTCCACGCGTTCCTGAGAAAAAGAGTCTTGACCGACGGAATCGAGGAGATCTTATAAGAGTTCCGTTGTTCCTTTTGAGGTACGGAACCCTAAAAACGTAGATGGTGTAAACATTCCGCATTCATTTCTAGAGATAGAACAAATTGCCTTAATTCCGACTCTGATTATCTCGCCGATTGACTTTTTTAATTAGAGTTTTTATCTGGAGTGTGATTTATTTTAGTTTTTATTTTTACATAGTTGGTCCTTCCTAACTGTTCAAATGCGGATGAACTTTGCTTATTGTTAAACGGAGATCTACTATTCTGATGAGAGCGGTATCAAATATTCTGAATGTTTTGACAGGTATATTATTTTAATGCCTTTGTGACTATGTCACCAAACATTAACTTTTTTATTTCGAGTTGAAATAAAAAGAAAAGGAACCATCATCACGTATATCTGTCCCAACTCTCTTGAGATCGGCTTCTTCTCAAACCGGATGCAGTAGAGTAGCAGTATTTTACATGACTGACTGACTGAAAACCAAACTGAAACCAGTCTTACCCCTTGGTAAGACAGGTTGTCTGAAAAAAATTACCAAACTAAAGAAATGTCTTTCCACAAATGAAAAAGTAAAACTATAATCATATAACAAGGCATCTCATCTCGTTTCTAACCACTTAAAACTAACACTTAAAAGCAAACGATGATTATATTCATACATTCACTAAGTTACCGCCACCAACACCTTATGATATCAGCAATTCAATTTCAAATAATCCTTCCAGAAGACAATTTCTGAAATTAATAGCGGAGGAATTGCTATAAATCTGAGCTTAGGATCTATGTCCATGCCATAGCACTCTGCTCTAAGAGAATTTAGTTTTGCACGTGATTTTAGTATAAAAATGCTAAACTCTGCTTCAAATTCAACTCCAGTATGCAATTTAAGTAAAAGCGGTTAAAATTAAAAGCTACTAGCACACCGCGCCGGTGCGGCGACTTAAACGTACACAAAGCGTGGAACCTCACATGTGGTCTTGAAAAACACTATTATAATCACAGTTTATAAAATGAAATACACAATTTCTGCTGGTGACAATTTAATGATTTCAGCAAAATATTATGCCAGCCAGACAACTTCCTTACTATTTGTAAAAATCGAAGAAAAACAGAAGGGCTGATGATGAGGGAAGATGAACATAGGTTCATCTTCTCTGTTACAGACGTCGTCTCCTCAACCCTCTCACCTGCAATGAAAAAATCCTACAGGTAGATATTACTTAGCTGAGAACCAAAGTTCTTCGCAATTTATCGCCCCGTGCAAACACAGCTTTAAGTTTCAAACTTAAAACTATAACCTAACACAGCAGTGAATTTTTACAGAAACTATAAATCATTATGGCGTACCTTTTTATTTTCAATGGAGTACAATTTTTAGCTGAAAATTTCAGTGAAAGCTTTTATTTATGTGCAGCTTTCAGAGCTCGTTAGTAATGTTGGTTCAGCGCGACGCTGTATTAAAGTAACTGCTACCGGTAAAACTAACTTTATAGTGTTATCATTTTTATTTTTTTATTTTTAGTTCGTTGTCAAGCAGAGTAGTATTTTTTAAGTACTTACATTTAAAGAGTACGCTTTAGTTAATTGTTGCAATACTTGTTATTACTTAAGTATTCTTAAGTATTGTGTATTTATACCAATAGATTTTCACGATTCCTATGGAAGTGAAGTAGACAAAAATTAAGTGGACAACTGCCGAAGTTACGGCGAGAACTATTATAAGACACAACTAGTCGAAGATTGATTGCCATATAATATTTGCAAGCTGTCCACTGCTTTTTGTTTGAATGTTCATTATTGTGCTCGTGACAAATACAAAGGTAGCTGTAAAAATAAATCACAATAAATAATTTCAAGTTTTTATGATAATTTAAAGAACTAAGCTTTCATGACTACTCAAAGAAACACTTACATACAAGCGGTGAATTAGTTTAAACATTCTTCAAGTTAATAAAATAAACTTCCCGTAACTTGAAAGTTAACTACGATGGTGCCAAGAAACTATAAAGTTAAAATGAAATTATTCGTGCATTTACGTCTTACACACAACTTAAAGATTTAAGTATGTACTCGTATTATAATTTCAGGAAGGATATCTTGGCAAGCACTCGTTTGGCAATGTTACTTGCTTTGTTTAAAAGTAGATAAGTAAAAGTAGATTAATAATTTTAAAAGATAATTTTCATGAAACTTACTGAAAAGAAAATCAACTTAATTTAGAACTCATTTATATGTGTACCTTTTTATTATCCGCTTCTTATTATTTCAGTTTTCATGCCAGCAATTATTATATATAAGTAATTCTGAAAATCCAACATCTAATCCTATCTTATAAAAAACTTAGTTTACAAAGAAACACGAGATAAGCTGAATCATCACATGAGATAAAGATAAACTTTACAAAAAAATACACTTTTATTTTAAAAGTAAAACGAGTTTTCAGTAACATTTGATCAAATTGTTATCTTTATGACCCTAATCTAGAAAAAATAAATAAAATAAACGTATTTAAGGTCAGATATCAAAACATTCAGCTTTTCTGAAAACCCTAAAATAAAAGAAAATGCGTTTAGCAAAATCCCTTTCAACAGAAAACCGCGTAGCGGTCTACTTTACGGCGTAGCACTTGTCTACGGTGTAGCACTAGTCTACGGTGTAGCACTTGTCTACGGTGCAGCACTCGTCTACGGCGTAGCGCAGCTACGGTCGAGTACCCGCAGATGTTATTATTCTATTTGAGGTATTAATCTGAGCAGAGGGCTTCTGTTCTAAGCAAGATCTGAGTAATATTACTTTGTAGGGGTCGTTGTGTTAATACCTGTTAAATGTAAGGTAGAGGTCACAAATACCTATATTAGGTAGCGGAAAGCGATTATAATTCGTAAAGCAAAAAAACCTTAACCCAATCTTTCACCAGCTTTTGAAAATTAATGTAATGTTATTTACTTAATATTTTTGGAATTAGTGTCTCAGTTTCTTCAAAGTTTAGTATTCAAAACACAGGACCTTTTCACAGAAAAATTTCATAACTCTTATTAAAAGTTCCGCCCCTGCACTGCAAACCATATGAGAATCCATTGAGTTGTTTAGAAGAACAACACGGACCCAAAAAGCGACTTTAATTTTATAATATGTGTATGAGCGTCACGTATTAAATCGCTCCTCCTATCACTGTATGTGAACCTCACAGCATGAGCGCTGTTCGTTGGAATAATGAAGAGTAGATTAACTCGCATTGATTAGTTTGTACTCGTGCTAAGTTAGTGTTATGTAGCTGCACTCATAAACAAGCTGCTTGAGTTCAAGTGCTTTTGTGATATAACGGGGTAGTGTTACCTGGCATTGTGTTTATTATTTATTTATTTATTATATTTTACAGAAAGCTTACAGACTAATAACATAATTAAAAATCATTCGTAAGCAGGAACATTTGCTAATTACAAGCTTCCACATATAAAATTAAGGGCGCTCTTTCGATACCTACATACTCACCTCATTATTTTACATTGCCTAGCCTTTATCCAACTTTGTTTTTGTCAGCTTTCAGTCTCAAACCGGATTCAGTTAAATACAATATTTGACATGGAGCCCTTGGTAAGACAAGTTTTCTGACTGTCAAACTTCTGACTAACCGTAACGACGGTTAAAGATATACAAATGGCGTATACACTTACCTATGTTGCTGTTGTAGTTATTGATGCAGTGTGTGGTGTTGATGTTCTTTGTTTGTTGTTTGTTTGTGTTTATGTAGGTGCAGTTCTACGTTACCCTTCGTGTAATAAAGGCTGCTATGATATGTTTGCGGCAGAACAAGTTTGTAATTCACTAAAATGGAAAAAAATCATTCAGTTTGCTGAAATAATTTCAGCATGGAGAAATAATTTCGTTTTAATATTTCATGAATACTTTCATCTTTTAAAAGCCAATTACGAACGACATATCTAAGTAAGTGGTAAATTCTGTATTTTATTATTATATTATTTACGAAGTACCAATTGAGATTTTAAATTTAAATAAAACTTCGCCTGGTAGGCATGGTTTAAAACAAAAATAAAACTGAGTTAAAAAAACCCTAATCTGTTACAACACGAAAAAATAGAAAATCAATTTCTTAAACCAGTCTTAACCTGGGCTTAAGCACCGGTATCAACGATATCGATCAGAAACAATATTTATACAAATATTTAAAAAATCACCTCATCTTATATGGCTGAGGTTCTGATCTGTAACATTATGGCACAAAGCTTTACGTATATTATATCAAAATGTATCTATAGTGAATACCCCACAGATACCACAGTAGGTATACAAGACACGCATAACAAAGGGCGCCACAGCGGTGACGGCGACCTGCCTAAATTAGACCCTGGCTTACACGATCACGAATAATCGCTTCATACCCTGTATCAATAATACATAATATTAGGGAATTTTCGCCTTTCTCTGTTTTGAGATGTGTCACCCTAAATGAATAATTTGACTACGTAAACGATTGTGTTAACGTAACATCGCCGTATATTCTCCGTACAGTTAGGCAGTATATAAAAAGTACACCTACTTTTGGCCAGTTATATTTTAATCATAAAAATACTTTTAACAAAACGAAACTCCAGCTCCAGGATCCGGGACTCTCAAGTCCCTGGCGCCCATTTATTAATAAGTTACATTCCTAATAACTGTAAGGTTATCTTCATATTGATATTTAATTTATACTAAAAAGGAACAGTACTGGTTTTATCTCCAACTCCCCACGACCATAGCTCTATTTGCTGAAATATTAGCTGGCTGGCAATACTAGGGTTTAGTTGTAATCTCCTACCTAATTTATAAGACGGTAGACCCGCATAGGCTACCGTGGGTTGTTAATTGAGTAAACTTAATTTTATAAAATAAACTGTGTTTAAGATAGTTGTTTCTTTCCATTTAAAAACCTAACCCCCCTGGCCTCTGGGCTTATGTTAGTTTGCCGCAGGAGGGAACAAAATAACTGCGTTTTTGGGGGACTGTCTTATGTAATTTTGACGTTCGAAAAGTGCTGATTCTCAGCCTAGTTTGAATAAATGACTTTTGATTTTTGATTTGATTTGAAACAATCGACTTCCAAAAAAAAAACTACAAAGTATTAAATAACTTTAATTTCGGAAGTCGGTGTCGTTGGTTCTGCATTTTCGTTTATTGACACCGACTTCCGAAATTAAAGTTATTTTTTACTATGTAGTTAAACTTTTTTACAAAAAAAAAAACCAACCGATTTTTTTTTGTAAGAAAGTTTTTTATGATTAAAATATTATATAACTGGCCAAAAGTAGGTGTACTTTTTATATACTGCTTTACTGTACGGAGAATATACGGCGATGTTACGTTAACAGAATCGTTTGCGTAGTCAAATTATTCATTTAGGGTGACACATCTCAAAACAGAGAAACGCGAAAATTCCCTAATATAATATGTACTATATTTTTTTTTTTTGTTGTATTTTTTATTTATATTTTTATTTTTAGTTTTTGTTTGTAATTTATCTAAGTTATAATAGCCTAATGTCAACTGTGGGAAAAGCAATATTCTGTAATAGGTGACGAGCACGTCACCTATTACAAAATATTGCTTTTCCCGATTTAAGAACCAGGAGAATTCCTCAACAACCACTCACCATACGCATTGTCTCAGCATAAATTGCTACGCAACCGTATTAAAGTAATCGAATCGCAACCTGTGAAATATTTATCATTCAGTAGTTCCAATGGCCATCTGTGGTCTTCATCATCAGCTCCACTTTACCAAATGATGATTTCCGAGTGAAAATGCTCAAGTTACTTTAAAAAATACCCAAATCGCTATAGGTTTGTCTATAAAATTTGACGGTTTCCCTCGATTTCCATAGGACCCTCCCATCAGATTCCAACTTGATGACAATAGGACCACCTCGAGAGTATAAACTTCGAAACGAAAAAAAAAATTAAAATAGGTCCACAATTGACGGAGAAATCGGTGATCATATAAGAAATCGGTGATCATATAAAAACTCGGTGATCATATAAGAAATCGGTGATCATATAAAAAATCGGTGATCATATAAGAAATCGGTGATCATATAAAAAAAACATACATAGTCGAACATAATATAACCTCCACCTTTTTGGAAGTCTGTTAAAAAGCAGTACAAGGTAACTACGTGCTGTTCACAAACAGTTTCTCACTCTAAGTAACCTACAACGATCATAAACCACCGCCTTACGATAACAATGTCAAGTTTGTTAAAAGTTTTGTAACTGTAAATCCAATTGTTTTACTTTTCCAAACTGTAATTACCATCTTCACGAACACCAGTCCACAAGTAAATAATAACTAGACTAGACGTTAATGCCCCAGAGAAATAATAAACTTCATAAACTTCAGCCACTTTCTAGAGAATACCAAGTATCTAAACCAATTTACATGAGCATCCCTGTCCATATCATTTGTTCCAGTCAACCCGGGTGGCCTAAGGCTATGTCTGAGACAAGACTATACATAGTAAACAGGTGCTGTGTCGGCATTCATTGCACGAAGTTTGTTAGCGCTCCCCTCAACTTGTAATAATATTGCAGCAATCTGCATTCTATAGGTACACTGGGGGACAAAAGTTTGGACGCACAATAAACATGCTCGTTCGACGACGCTCGTTCCACGTCCCTCGGATTTGATGAGTCGGCGGGTAGAGGTCCAGACAGACAGGTAATTTTGTTTGGCTTTTATTACCTACGTCCCTATATTGAATTTTTTATGAAACGTTACCTGAATGTTATTAATTTTCATCCTGATTCTGAAGGAGAACTAGAAAATTCCGCTAGTAACTAGACAACAGTAGATTAGTAAGTTTTGGTATTGATTATTCGTATTTGATTAGTAAGTTATGTGAGTAATAAATATTCTGTCTTGCTGTTATTACTCCGATGAACTTTAAAAATATAATATTTTAAATTTTTCTCTACGCGATCTATACATTTGAGTACGAATTTCACCCTTCATATAATGCTTTTGACGTATAAGAAGCGAGCAATGATAAATTAACAGGTGACACAAAACAGCTTCCAATAAAATAAAGCCGTGCATTCACAGGACGTTGCCAATCTGTCATCCATGTGTACAGTTTATTCAGAGCATCCTAGAATTTATAAAACGATTTAGTCGTTGCTGTTACCATTAAAAATGTGACAAGCGCAGTATTATGATTATGTTGTTAAATCTTAAATATAATGTTTTAATAATTATTAAAATACTTTTGTAAGTACTTTTGTTTTAATCATTTGAGTATGTACTCTAATTATTAAAACAAAAGTACTTAATCTGATCATAAAACATAATAGAAAAAGGTACTTCAAAACCTCTTAAACTTAATCGCTCAAACGAAATTTCCACCACACCTACCCTCATAAAGATAAATTCGTGGGGTTTAATTAAATGTAATTTCATTAGCAATAAAGGGGTGTCCGTTTAATTTGTCCGCCAGTGTAAAGAGAGGGCATCGATGTCTGCTACAGATATCAGATCTACTGCACTTGCTTTGCCACGTTTAATTCGAACAAATTACATTTTCCGTTCAATACTTTGATTTTTCGTCGAATTTTTCTAAGATTCCTCCGCTGATAAATCGGATTTGAATATCTTAATACTCATCCTTTGTGCGCTTTTGAATAAAGATGATTTTAAAAACTGGTTTTATTTAAAAATTTGTATAATTTTAGGACCAATGACATTTTTGTCTGCCAAGTTTTTATTACTTTTTTATTGTTGAGGTACTTTCTGTCTACACAGAGACATGTTGCTCTGGATATTGCAGTTCACATGCCACAATGTTTCCATTCCCAGCGTGGAACCGTTGCTGTCATGCCAATCTAGTATTCAAGTAATACGTACGTACCTGTTGTACACGAGCGGAACGAAGTAATTCTCATATACATTCCTTTGCCGCATCGCAGGCACATGTCACGATTTTATATTCGTAGTATTGGCAATGGCAATACGTAATCGAAAAATTGAGAATTTATTTTACTCCACCATAGGTGATTTATGAGATGTTTTTTATTTCACGAAGACTTATGCATATTTAAATCCCTATTACACTACACGATATTTAGGGCCCTATATTTAGGTGATGTGTTTTTTCAGGGCTCTTCCTCCCTTCCTCTTATTTCACCATCCTGATTTAGGGAAATGGTCCCTGAATATCGTGTAGTGTGATAAGGCTTTTAGCAGTGGTATCGGCCCCGACTCACGAGCTGTAAGTCATGGGTTCAGACATGCACTTTACTCTGTGTAAATAATTCATCACTACTTCTCTTAAAACGGTTAAGTTAGGAAACCGGCATGTCCTAGAACCAAAAACTTGAAAACATGTGACATCTGCTAACCTGGTAGATTACAGCCCACTTCATCTCAAAGAGTGGAGGCCAGTATCCTAACAGTGGGAACATTATAGGCTAATTATGCTATGCTTTAAGTATATATTTTAGGTATAATAAAAATAAATAAATACGCACAAAACATAATCTGATATTGGCCTCGTCCTTATTTTTATGACTTCATGTCAAACGTAATATTTACTTGACATGTATTTAAGTATATACATGACATACCAGTTCAGTTCATTTGGTGACCCATCTTCATGTTAACGGAGTGTTTGTATAACAAGATCTAGGCCAGATGTTATAGTGACCTGACGCCTGACGTGGACAAGATTGGAATATTTTGTGTGTAGAAATTTTTTCGTTTAATTTGATGATATTGAGGATAACGATTCGTCTAGGTCAAACTTAATTTAGTTATTACTATTTAGATTTATCAGAATTGAATATATTAATTAAGTCTTTGCAGTCTTAAAAACAAATAACATTCTTATTTAATAAATCTTACATAAAATTAATTCAAGATAATAAAAAACAATAAAACAAAATCAAATATAAATAAAAATATAATATTTTGGAAACAATACCAATTACTAACAGTAACACAGTAACATGTAGAAATCTTTCTCGTTTCTTATTTACCTTATATTGTGAATATTTCATAAAACAACATTGTTTCAACACAGAATTTCAGAAGTAGCAAATTCAACTACCGAAATACTCCTTCATTATAAAGTAAAACCATCGCTTAACACAAAGAGCACAAAAACTGTCCAATACGAAAACTAGCCAACCCGGAACTGACACGACTTACTCAAAAATGTTATATACTGTTGCCAAGGGACGTGTGACCCTAAAGACATATAGCATGACGTCGTAAGTTTTAATTAAATTTTCTTTCAGGGGTTTTTGACCGCCTGTCACATCGTCGCGTAACTTTATTCGCTAAAACAATTGAGGCGGCGTCCAATTCATTGTTTTCTTTAATTAAATGCATGTTGATAATTAACATCAATTAGTTTTTATAAGGGGATTGTGTTGTTCTCACAAATGATGGGATGTTTGGAGACGGTCTTAAGTAATGCTATTATGTCTTAGTAATATGGCCGACCATTTAAATTGAAGTTAATTAGGCATTCGGGGTAAAGCTGTTTAGGTACTAAGAAGAGTACCTAAACAACATTATTTTCGGAGATTAGTTTTCTGAGTTTATTCCTAAAATAATGTATAATAGAGAAAAGTTTTCAGAGAATTCGTAAGCTTGTTTTTGAACAAAATTAATAGCTTTCCTTAGGTATTTAAATAATACATAAAACAATCGTCAGTTTCTACCTACATAATAAGACGAAGCTCAGTTCCACCATGTTCTAGTTAACACCATGTAATGTCACAGCGGTGTGACAGTGGCACTTGCAGTACCACAACACTGTCGGCTGCCACTATTGTTGCCTTTTTACACGTTCGCGGTTGCGTAAGCGCTGATTAAATTTACAGCGAAGTGTTCCGTGAGATATATTCTCCGCTCTGCGTCAGTCGATCAAGAAGTCCTTATTAACTTTATAAGTGACGCATTAATTACTACTAGTTTTTGCCCTCGACTTCGTCTGCGATCCGGGATGAAAAATAGCTTATATCTTTTCCGACGTCCCAGGCTATCTTTAAAATGTCTTAACGTTTAGTTCAGTGGTAGACAGAGATACTTTCACATTTATATTATTAATAGGTATGGATATGGATTTTAATTGAAAATATGTATAATATAAACATCCGAATTGAGAACCTCCTCCTTTTTAGAAGTCATGGCGGCGTCCTCCTGTCTGCTTACGTTAATTTTACTAATTAATATTCGTCTGTCAAGTCAATAAAAGAGCCTACTTTTACCTTTAGATACATACTTAAAACTGTCTATCAAAATAATACTGTATTTTCATCAGTGAGGTAAGATTAAGTTAATTTCAAACATAGTAAACACTCATTACAGAACACATTTTCAAGATCAAGCTAACCTCATCTTTAAGTAACGTATAGCCTTGCGAATACCTCAAGCAAACACTAATAACTTGGTTATTTTACTAATTAAACAGTGCACGTGCGTAGTTAACGGTTTTACATAATAATTATCAGAATTAGTGAATATATTATAAGTGTCATATTGTATGAGTGTAAACTACAGGGTGAAGGCCTCTCTCCAGTCAGAGGAGAATCGAGAGCACTTATGGTATTTTTTTACTTGCACCTTGTTGATTTTCCGACTTCGTCATTGACAATCATTTAAATGAAAATGACAATGCGAATGGTGGCATACGCCCGCTGTTACATGTGGGATGTAATTTGTTTGCGAATTTGCTTAACATTATCGCTCCTTGATCGTACATTCGTAACACTGAGCGAGTTTATTGACAGTAACCGCAAAAACCCTACGACACTTTTCCCGACCTAGGCATGAAATATGATCATCTGAAGCAAAGATAATTATTTTAGTCTGTAAGAAAGACTAAATATGTAGATACTTAGAAATAATAAAGTTTGCTGTATAATACCCGCTTAATAATTTTGCGTACCAGAGCAGCTCACGCAGGATTATAAAGTTTTATAAAATGTTTTTGTCAAAGCGATCATAATTTCGTAGAATCCACCTTTGTAGTCTTGGAGTTTGTAAATTAACAGATGACTCTAATATCAAGTCTATAAGATTTTTTATGCGAGCAGTTACTTTTGGAGCTACATATTTGAAATGCTGATGTAGAAATAATGGAAAAATATTGAGAACGTACCGGCTGTGAGACGGATATCTTATGAATTATGATTCATAGGATAATTTTGTAGACAAATATTTTAACGTTCGGTCTATAAATAAAAGATTCATGATATTATAATATTTTTCAAATTACCTATCACTTCCATTTTTAAATAGATTAAAACAGAAGATGAACTAGCAGGGGATCGAGGAAGGGGAAGGGGTGGAGGGGGGTTCAAGGGATCAGATCGGAATAACTCGTTTTTTCTTACTAACAAAAGATTATTTTGCTTAATTTTAAGACTATTTAGCACCTCCCAACTCGTTCACATGAGACAGATAACTGTCCGTTCATGTTACTCAAGATATAATTCTGTTTTCGTATAAACTAACAGAGCATATAAATATCGGTATTATCAGAATCACAAAATATTACAATAATAATTGTGATCAGTGGGGTGTAAAACGAGATGTGAGTCCGTTTAGAGCTGGTCTAGCTGTAAAGCTGTGCTTAGACGGGCTAGTTTGCTCGGCAAGGTGGAGCAATTATTTGAGCAAAATTGCATCAATTGTTTCGGCAACAGCAAATTAGAGGATTTGCTCCACAATGTTCGTTATTGCTAAAGAATGGTAGGCGTTGCGTCGTTTATTAATAGCGCTTAAAACGGTAAAAGTCGAATAATTGGTTTCAAGTAGGCCATTAAAAAGCATTTTTGAACGTCAGATTTATAAGGAAATAGAATTGATTGCAGTTTTCATACAAAATGAAGTTTGGTAAGAAAAACAATGGGTAAGAAACTCAATAGTTACTCGTTTATAATACGTTACAATATTTTGTATGCAGTAATTACGTAATTATATGTGAAAACGATAATAAAAAAAACCAATAGGTAGGTATACTAAAATAGGTACAAGTATCAAAAATTAAGCAATCACAGATAAGTAACTACAGAAATTATGATAAATGATAAATGATTTTTATTTTGTAAGTAGGTTTGCACAAACACTTTTACACGTCAATCATATTTTTTATAAAACTAGATGAGGTCGGCGTTTCCTATCTGACTACTCTAAGGTCACAGTCTCTTTTAAAGTCCAGACATCATAATCTTGGTCAGGTTATATGAAGACCATGTAGATCGATGTCTGAGATGGTCTTTTGAGGAAAGAACCACACAGATTGAGAGGACCTGTTTATGTTGTTAGATTTGTGTATCTAACAACATTTAATCAGCATCGTTGCTTCATTTTTGGTGTTCACATAATCATAACTAGTCCTAACTATCCTATCCTAACTAATATTATAAATGCGAAAGTAAGTTTATTTGTTTGTTACGCTTTCACGCTAAAACGGCTGAACGGATTTGGATGAATTTTGGCACATGGGTAGACCATAACCTGGAGAAGGACATAGGCTACTTATCATAATGGATCACAGACGAAGTCGCGGGCAACAGCTAGTTACAAATATTGTAGGTAACCATAGACGATTTTTCCAAACATTTTACCGTCACGCAATGTCTGCAGAGTTCAGGTAATCACAGAATGTCAGTTTATTTCATTAAATTAGCAATCAGTTTGATTTTGTCTTCAGCATCAGTTGCTAAATATTGGCATCGCAAAAAATGCTTGATGTAATCGCGCTGTCATATTTTACCAACTTACTCAGCCCGTGTAGGCACACCTTAACAGTCATTTCACAGCCCGCTGGCCGCTCCCGGGCTCACCAATTACGTAGTACACGCGTATGATTGATAGAGAAGATATTATATCGGAGCTTTTATTCGTGCACTGCGCAGTAAAATGTTTATAGTAGGTATTTTGGGTCATTATGCATGTACTGTTTTGTGTTATATTTTATGTAGGAGGAAGGAATGTCTCTCAAACAGGTTTGAGGCTGAAATAGAGTCCATAACAGTGAACTGGCCGCGAGGAAGGCCTTTTCCCCTAATTTTGAATCATTTAGGTACAAGTAAGAAAGTCTCAATACGCAAACAAAACTACCATAGTTGTTTCCAAAAGTATGAAAGTCAAACCGGGTTTAGGTTAGATTCTTACGCAATAACTCACTAAATGAAATTTGTAACACAATCGATTTGAAGCCGCAGTTTTGTGATAGACAACAAAGACGTTCAGTTCAGTTTTATCATTCACAATGGGATTTATGTTTTATACGTGTATTATAAAAGGTGTATTCTAAATGGTATCGTAGTGTATAAGTTTTCAATCTGGATCTAGCAGCCACATTAGATTGGACTAGCTAACTTTAATTTCGGAAACAACTATGTACAGAGAGTACCACTCTAGAAGAGTAGAGTACTCTAGTTTAATATTTAAATGGAAGCAAACACACCGGATAAACTCATATTATTTATTTTCAAACAAAACTTAAGTGCTTTCCTATTTTGTTTCCTTATATTTGTTTTTAAAATGGGTCTTTTGAAATTGAAATACACAGCAATGAAACAGGATTTGCAATAATACTTGAAAACAACAGCGCAAGCGGAAAATCTAATAAAGATTTCGTATATTTTTCTGATATGGGAATTTAAATTCTGTTACTAAAGCCATAGAGGTGTAGTGAATGCAATATTTGGAAGAAACTAGCATGAAAACGATTCCTAATCCAAACACAGTGGAAACTTATAGTATACGACGTATCTGTGTCGCTTTTAGCAACTTAACCGAGTCAGACGATAGGTAATGTTATGTTTATCTTAAGCAATATTATGTGTTTATTAGGGTTTCATTTGCGCTGTAAAGGCATGATCGCATAGGCGTCTGCACGTCTTACGTAGTCAAGTGCATTTTTAAGGCATAGTGCACATAAACAGCATCTCATCCTGCAAGTACTTGCAAGCGAAGCAAATGTGGCGTCTGCTTCTGGAGTTTGAGACAGCTCAAACAGTCAGGGCCGTAACATGCTTGCACAGAGATCGTATTAATTAATTAGACTTGCAACACATGCCTGAGAGGAGGTAATTAGAACACACAGTAGCGAAAATAAAAAAAATCCATTTTGTAAATCAATTTCGATATAAAAACTTTTTTACAAAAAAAACAACCGACTTCCGACCGACAACAATTAACGTCCCAGCATCGGGAAAAGCAATATTTTGTAAAAGGTGATGAGCAGTTGATGTTAGGCTATTGTAACTTAGATAAATTACAAACTCTCTCACTAAAAAGTGAAAAAGTCCGTTTCGGAAGTCGGTGTCAATAAACGAAAATGCAGAACGTCACCGACTTCCGAAATATTTATCTAAGTTACAATAGCCTAACATCAACTGCTCGTCACCTTTTGCAAAATATTGCTTTTCCCGATGCTGGGACGTTAATTGTTGAGGAGTTCTCCTGGTAAGAACCTGGAGAACTCCACTCCACCACCACACGCATTGTGACGAGCATAAATTGCTTAGCAACCATATTAAAGTAATCGAATCGCAACCCGTGAAATATTTATCATTGATTAGTTCCGATGGCCGTCTGTGGTCTTCATCATCAGCTCCACTTTACCAAATGATGATTTCCGAGAGCAAATGCTCAAGTTACTCTAAAAAATATCCAAATCGCTATAGGTTTGCCAATAAAATTTGAGGGTTTCCCTCGATTTCCATGGGATCCTCTCATCAGATTCCAATTTGCTGACAATGGGACCACCTTGGGAGTATACCCTTTCAAACAAAAAAGAATTTTGAAAATCGGTCCACAATTAGCGGAAGAATCGCGTAAAAAACAAACAAAAAAAAAAAACATACCGTCGAATTGAGAACCTCCTCCTTTTTTTGAAGTCTGTTAAAAATGTAGTAATCTAATTATAAAAAAGGAGGTTTTTTACATGACAATTGTTGGTAGAAAAATATTAGAAAAAAAAGAGGAACTAAGAGCATATTTTATAGGATAAATTTTAAAAACAAATATAACTAAGTTTAACCTGATTACAATCGGGTTTTAGGCTCGTTAAAACTGATTGTCCTGAGATAAAGAAGGTCATAAACTGAAATGTTAATAAGACAAAAAAAAGGTATTCGATCGTAGTTTCCTGGACACAGGCGAAGGTATAGTCACAAAGTTCAGCAGCCAACGCCGCGCGGGACTCGAAGTGCAGGAATACTCTACAGCTAGGTTAGCAAGCAGTAGACGATTCGGTATCCGGGAAAAAGAGGAAATCGCCCTTTCTCATTGGCTATACACCTACGACAAATAAAATAAGGTGTCAGACCAGAGAACTAGGAGAAAGGTTCGCTGAGAGAGAAGGCCGGAAATTTGCGGAAGGAAATACACGAGTACCAGGTTTGGAGTAAACGTTACACTTTATATTGTGATCAGCTTATGATGAGCAGCTCGACATCAAGACTACATTGCACGCTAGCAGGAATCAGTGCATTGTTAAATTTGGGAACAGATTACCAGGAATCATCAAAATATATTCAGTTCAACAATTACCAAATAACTAAATCAAAGAAAATTTTCCTAATCCATCAAATATAACTTCTTGTCGTGTCAAAAAAACGAACTCGTTTGAAAAAAAACGTTAAAAAAACTCAATATTTGGATAAAAAGGTTTTAACCTACTCGTAAGAGGTGAAGTTTTAACAGCAGATGTAACGCTTCAACACGTGGACATCATTAATAATTTAGAAATGCACGTTTGTCTACTTCCCTTGAAACCCTCCCAAAACGTGACTTAAGTATATTAGAGAAAGCAAATTATCTTCTTTCATTATTTCCGTTCAATTTGGTAGCCTGCAAGCTGTCACTCGTTAAACTTTTTTCGGGACTTCAAACCCGATTGTTTGTAAGTGTGTCACTTTTAAAATTCATAACTCCGATCGCGATTTTGATACTACTTCAATTTCTTATTCTTAGCAAGCATGCAAAATCTTCTCCGGAAACAGGTTCTAGGAGTTTCAGTCATAATTACTGTTAAAGTTGTAAGTTACAATACAAAAGCATTCAAAAGAGCTTGTTAGTCTGCAGTCCCTTGAAAATGCTATAATTTTGTTCTTTTTGGCAATCAGCGAATTGGTATTGACTTTCCATAGAATTGTTCATCTCTTTGCGGCGGAAATACCGATGTTGAAGCGTTTTCGTCGCGACACACATCTACACGAATTGAGAGGAAAAAGGACCATTCGGCGTCTGCGTCGCGCGTCGTCGGTTCGCTCCAAGTTGGCATTGTTGGATGGGTTATTGGAGTTGCAACGTTTTAATATTGTGTTTGTTTTAATTAAGGATTTAATGTTTTATGTTTTTATAAAGCCTACAAAACTTTATCGTCGGTAATGTGTAACAAATTTAATCATTTTGAGCTCAGCATTACCTATCAATTTTATTATGTTTTAAGTTACTTATTTCGTACATTTTCAAAAGAAAGATTTCTGGATTCAAAATACGGGATGCAAATTCAGTTTTCTGACCCGTGAAAAACTATCTTTATCCTCAGGATCACCTAACCTAACTATGCAGTATTTATTGATAAAAAATAACTACTGAGCACGGTGCATAGATTGAACACATAACTTTCAAGAAATATGAAAAACTATTATCAAGTAATCTAATATCTTCATGAAATTATTATAAGTATTACGGGATTGTATGCGATATTATCGTTTAACTTTTTGGATTTTACCGTCTAAGATTGAGAAAAATATGAATATTAATATTTCTCAATAAAATTCTACCAGTTTATTGGTTTCAAAATTTAGATTGTTTGATTATTTTTTAATTTGTTTATTTACCTAGAGCTCATTCTGACACACGAGGTTAAACGGCTCAAAGTATAGTTATGTAGTGCATACCTACCTTTCTATTGCATGTTCAATTCGTGTCTGGATGATAAAATATAAAACCTACTCACAGGCCAAATCATAATTTAAAACGTTAAAAATCTAGTCACAATCTTATCTCAGTAACAATGATCGAAGTCAAAATTAATGTAGGTAAATAAGAGTTAGTTTTGGCAAAATAAGACTGAGATAAGATAACACATCATACGTACGCAAAATACGCGCATTGACGTGGAGTTGCGGACACCAGCCCGTATTACCTATTACATACACTCACGCCTTCTTCACAAAGAACGCCACCTGGGGGTCTACTCCCTAAGCACGAAGTCCGTCGTTTCGGCCTTCGTTACGGGCGTTTCCTACTCCCTATGCCCTACGGACGGATGATTCGTTCGGGGCCCGAGCGAAGAATGAATGACAACGCGATTTGATAGTTGTCCCTACCCCCGATGTGTTTTAGCCCGTCCGAAAAATTTAAGTTGACACTGGTTTTGACGGATATTTATGTCAGTTGATACGACACCAAAATAGTTCTCGTGCTGTCGACGAAAGTTACCAATTTAAAAGAATTCAAACTAAGTATGACTGCTTTTTTAAATATTAAAGAAGCTTTACAGGAATTTGAGCGTGCCTAAACCCGTACCGAATTAGCGTGCGCGATAACAGTTACATTTTCTAACTAAATCTGACTATTTTTAATCGCGACTAAAAAGGTGTGGAATAAAATTTGTTGGCACACCAACAAAAACAGTGCTGTTTTTTTTTATTTTCTTTTGCTTATATCTCGAAAACGGTGTGTCCTATCGTAAAAATAATGAAATAATGAAAATTTCGACCCCCTTTATAGAACCCGTAAACCCCTAAAACTCAACACGTAGGTCATAATTTTTCATATTTTCCATACAAAAAGAGAAAAATTCCATATAAAAAAGACGTCGAGGCTCCCCCCTGCGCACTTCCGGCTCAAAATAAAATATTTTCCATGTAGTGTCGCGATTGTCAAATTCAATTAAGTTGTGTCAAAATTATTTTTGAATGTAGAGGTTTTTTTTTTCTTCTGGCTGACTGTCGCCACCTAACTAAAGAAGAAGAACTGAAGAAGAAATGTGGTGTTTATACAAAGAAATACTGTAATAATATCGTTTTGATATTGAGTAAGCACTGTGAGCGCGTTCACGAGCGTTTCGAATTGTTGACAGCCTTAGCTGTCATAATCGTAATAACTAAATCGGACCGCATGTGAGACGATGAGACAAACTAAATTCGGAATGCGGCCTTTGACATTTCATTATAAAATTTCCTTCAAAAAAGTAAACAGGTAAAGGTATAACAGGATGATGCCAGTTTCCAGACAAAAATGGAAAAAATAATTCAATTCTATATTTATAGACATAATAAAAGGTATATTTTTTAAATGTGGTCATTTTCTAACGACAAAAGTATTAATTTTTGTTTAATAAGCTAGAAAACTACAAAATAAGTAAACCGGTAATCGACCGGTAAAATAGTGCAACTGTATCGCCATGCGTCGTTCGTTCACGAATATTGTCTATGATTCCGTTTGAAACTGATGAGTCCGAAATTGTTAGGGAGTAGGGTTCACACCGACGTATCGGACTACTGTCGGACGGGCCGACGGACGGACGGACGGAGTTAGGGAGTAGACCCCCTGCTCCGATCTTTAAATACTCCACTGCTTCGTTTACGTTCATACATCTGGCCATACACACACGCTGGTTGCGAGTACTACGCACCTGACCTTTCTGAAGAGCATCACTAAGGTCACTATATGTCCTACTAGGGTATCCCCTTTCAGCGTTTCCACTCACATCTGTGATCTGAATGTTATAGCTCCCTTCAAAATGGTTGAACTGAATGGTGCTGATCTATGCGTCATGTTCGTGAACGGGCGCCGTCAGTTGGGACTGGTCATCAATTGGCTGCCTCGGCTTATTTAAATTTTTTTTTTTTTGGATTGTTGTTTTGTTAAGTACTATTTGCTGTACTCTGGACGCTCTTAACACGTACGTCTTTTTTATTTTATTACATCGTTCTCACATATAATTATAAATTCAACATTAATGATGTAACTAATATTTTTGTAAAAATATAATTTAAAAGAGTGTCCATGGAGTTTCTTGCCCGTTCTTCTCCATAGGTACCTACGCTTTGGAATGGGCAACTAGCTTCATATTTTCTGACTGACCGACTTCTTGACAATTCAAAAGTGCCTGTAAATGGTTTAATTGAAATAAATGCTTTGTTTGAGTTTGAGTTATAAACTGAGATTAGAATGCGATTTTTTTTTTATATACGGGAATCACCCCGTTGATTGATTGTTAGTTCATACAAATGTACGTCTGTGGTTTTGATTTTGAAGGACACTTTTGTAGGTAGTTCAATTGTTACTGGTGAGGTTCCATTAACATTTACATAGGAAACGTACATACAAAAGTACATACGTAGGGCAAGAGTTTAACGTTGAACTGCGGAACACTACCAGTACAACATTACCTTCAACACTATTCCAACAGCTCAATTTGCCCATAACTGCAGATTACCCAACATTGTTCTACATGTTAACCCTGTACGTGGGGTATATCTGTGCTAATACATTCACGTCGTGATGCATCGACAAGTAGGGTAATAGTCACGTCACTGCGATGTGACGTCTTGCTTGACACCGTTCACGTGGAAATATACAGCCACAGAAGTAGGAGCGGGAGCTAAACGACTAACAACAGGTTTTTGTAGATGTCCGTGACATCTCACGCTAGTTGGTCTGATTAATTAGATAAATTTAACAAAAACTTATTTATGTTATTTAGATTAATAGCGTCCAAAGCAAATCCCCAGTTCCTCTTATCTCAAACCTCTATCTACCTTACTCTCTAACACGTTCTGGAAGATATCCCTTTTTGAAATTATGTTATTCCTCTTACGAAGGCTATCAAATAATTGGTAAAACGTTGTCCTGTCGTTCGTCACTATGAAATAAATGCGGTGATATTGAATGCGATCCTTTCCACATACAACCTTAAGATAGGCTTATTATCCGCCATTTCTGTCCCACTGCAGGGCAAAGACCTCCCTTCCTTCTTTCCACTTATCTCTATCCAGTGCTGGTATACGCCAATCTTTGATAGACAAACTTGTAAGATAGTCTTACCTTATTTAAAAAAATAAAGCAGGTCAGTGCTGAGAACATTGTGTCCAACGAGAAAAGAAACCGTATCTACCAACAGACAAGCCCCGATCACAGCCCCCGTACAGTTCCCATGCATATTGCAGCAATATCACAACAGCATGCACCCGTTAACTTCGTACAGCTGCATATTGCGCTATATGTACCCGTTTAACCCCGCAGCGCCGCGTGTGAGCAAACTAACCACGTACAGGTTAATATGGGTTGCTCACGGTTATTGCCTGGACTTATGAATAGTATGTTTAATAGAGAGCGTTGCTTGCAGAGATGTTATTAAATAAATAGATTGCGTTTATGAGGAGAAGTGTCTATCGGTACTTTTAATGTTTTATTAAAGTTAGAATACGATAATTTAAAATACACTTATAATCTGTTCCAAAAGTATTTTAACATAATATTGCAAAAGTATTTTAATTTATACATTTTACTTAAAGGAATTCCTATCTTGTGCCATAGTGGCATTATATATCAATGCTTAGTGGCAATTAGTGATTACATTTAAAATATACTTGTAATCTGTTCCAAAAGTATCTGATGAAAGCGTAGACGAATTCGTGAGGGATTGCGTAAGAATTTAATCTGAATAGGGTTTGTATACACTTTTGTCAGTTACATAAAATATTTATTTTTATGGAACATGGAATTTAGACAACTCGACGATCTATCTGCACCTGGGAATCGAATGTAGCATTGATGCAGGTTAGGTAGTAAAAATAGCAACCACTGAGTCAGGATATTAAGTGGCAGGGCCACTTAATATCCTCGTATATAAATAGCTGACTAATTGGATGAATGTCGAGTTAATTCACGGAAGGATTAATCTGATACTAAGCATGTCAGACGTCTTTAGTGGATCATAGTGTTTATAACTAGGTAAAATACATAGCCGCCAGCAATGTAGATAATTTACCTAACTTACTATGTCAGTGGTTTGTCCTTATTCAAAGATACATCAGTCAAACCACTGTTGATCCAGGGTGAGATCGGTACAGCAAATCACCAAGCTTGTTATGAGTAATTGGTGCTCGCAGCAGGCGTTACAATAAAAATACACACACATCAAAAAAACTCGATATCACAAAACCTTTGCAAACGTAAGTATAACGACCACAGATCTGTTCGATTTGTCATCAAATTGCCTTTATTGGCAACAACTAAATTAGGACACCGTGCACACGACACACTATGTATGTACACCTCGCAAACACACACCACTGAATTTTCAACACCGTGTCGACAATAATGAATCAATCCCACCCCTTATGAGGAACACAGTGTCAATAAAACTCGTTGCTGTGAAGTTTATTTACAATTGGAGTCGTCGTGCGTATCATTTGACGCGCACATTAGACGTGGATATGTCGCAAGTTAGATGACGTGCAATGAATGGTATTGTTTTGATTTTCGGTTACATTTGTCTTGGTTGGTCTGATTTACAATTACGAAACTATAAAGAAAACTTATATTTTAATTGAAACTCCTAAACATGGCTTTAAAAGTTTCAACTCTGTAACTAGTAATTTGAATGTAAATTGCAACAGTAATAGGTAGGTATTATCTATGAGTATCTACTTGACTGACTCATAAAGATAAGAAAACAGGAAATTATAAACTAAAAAATGTCACGACACATTCCGTTCTGCTTGACCTTTAACCTGCATTCCATCAATAGTCTTACAAAAATCTTTTGTTTCTTGTCCTTTCCAACACAGTAAATAAGCAAAAAGCGCACGTACGCGTTATGACCGAAAAAAGTAAACATCCCCCCCTCCTAACCCGACCAGGTTATCTAGCAAATAACAGTAATGAGACATAACAACATTAGATGTTTATCATTACACACCGCGACCGTGACGCGTTCACGTATGTGTGTGGCCCACATTATGTTCGGTTGCAGATGCGTGCGATCTCCGTCATATGGAAGTATGACTAGATTATGGCGGAATTTGATTGATCGCTTTATTGGCGTCACGTCACTGCACTGAACAGATTGGGGGAATTTCACATGTCAGACCTTTTTTTGTGTAAAATTCCTTGCTGCTTCTCGTTGAAGGAGCTGCGAAATGCTTGCTCATCGTGTTTTTGTACATTTTGTTGTGCTGCTCTTAAAGATTTGCTGACAAGGTGTGTACTGAGTGGTGATTAGTTTATCACATTAAACAGTACAGCGGTTATTAAAAGTTATTATTAGTCTGTTAAAAAAATAAAATAAATAATTGCCATTGACCCAGCAGTTACTCGTACCTGTAGTTACGTGAAATTACGAGTTTAGAGTTAAAAGTAGCTATTTCTTTTTGTTTTATCGTCATTCGATATCGGTAGTTAATTTAATGTATCCTTGTATACTGCCATCATCATCCCTTATTACCTGAACCTGCTATAAATGCAAATAAGCAGAATATCGCGTGATGAACACAGTGCGCCGGTCGCAAGGGATCGCAGCTAATTTCGAAATACAAAGCGAAACGCACTGTTACGGTGCCTTCACACAAACACGGCGTGTACGTATGACATTTATGTAAGTACCTTTTACTACTTTCAACCTAACTATTCCCCATTCAAAATAAGATTAGACATTGAAATAATTTTTTTTATAGTCCTTTCAACCGGTTTTGACTTCTATTGCGTTGGTGGCATGACAAATGGAAGCTGCAATAAACAGTTGGTATTATAATCACGTTTTTGCTTTTAATGCCATCCTTATGCCTACGGAATAGAAGTAAAAATCGGTTGAACGGACTGTAAAAAGTTTTGTTTAAATGTCTAATCTTATTGTAAATGGAGTATAGCTATTAACGGGTACGTATCAAAATCCCGAAGGTTCATAATACCTATGATTGAAATACCGACGTCCAAAACACCGAAATTCAAAATACCGAAGGTTTTAAATGCCGATAGTCGTTATATCGAAACACAAAATACAGATGTTCAAATGCCCGAAATGACGAAATCCCGAATGAATTTACAACAATTACAAAAACACAAACGTCGTCATAGGGTGCAAGAGCAAGCAAAGGGCACCCCGAGGTTCGGTTTGGGTAGGTTACTTTATACTCTTTACACAGAAATACGAGCCCCGCGTAGCGGGGCTACGTCGACATAGGATGCAAGAGCGAGCGAAGGGCACCCCGAGGTTAGGTTTGGTTAGGTTACTTTGAGCCCTTTACACAGAAATAGGAGCACCGCGAAGCTGGGCTAGTACTTCAGTAGGCTCCGACTACGCTTTTTAGGCAACTTTTAAGTGTTTTGAGGTTAGGTTTACAAAAATCGTTTTTCTCGGAAACGGTGGCAATTTCAGGATTTTGTACTTCGGGATTTTAAACTTCAGGATTTTACACTTTTGGGGAAATGAACTTTCGGGATTTTAAACTTTCGACCAAACACCCAATCGGCGTTTCAATTTTCGGGATTTCGTACAACGGTATTTTAAAATTCGGTCTCCTAAAATTCGGGATTTTGATACGTACCCCTATTAACACATAAACTGCTACAAGGATATTTTGGGGCTCGACTGTCGTTGTCTGGGCGGCACTGTTGGTAATGGTAATGCCTAATACATATTTCTGGAGTTGTTGATTCGCCCACAAATAAATTAACTTCTTGCGAATCGCCAACAGAAAAAAAAAAAAAAATTAAGTTTCAGAATCACCCAATAAGCCAAACATTAGTGCATTTACTCTGTGAAATGTCATTTGAAATGTATTCAAAAAACAAGATGGCGGCATTAGTTCCGATTCTGGTCACGCGTCGAAATATCCTTGTAGCGCTATACGAGGACGTAGCAGGTCCCGGGCGTTGAAATAACACATCAATGCCAATAACGTCGCTCTGCTAATAGTCAAACTTTTTCTAAAACTTGATATACCAGATATGGCCGCGTACTGTATCCATGGACTAATTAATAATAATTATATCTTTGTTACCTACTGGGTAGCAACAGTATCTACCTACATATATTGCTGCGAAGTATATCTGTACCTCGTAGCAATACATGTAACCTACATGTTGTTGTATAATTATTTATTATAATTAATTACATAAGTCGAATTATGTCTGTGTTAACTCTGGAACAAGCTGCCTAATTATCATTGCCCCAGAGGCAAAATCTATTTATCATTCGGCGACTAATAGAATAGAATAGAATAGAATTTCTCCTTATTCAAGTATCAAAAGACTCAAAAGCTGTTAGTAAAACTTATGACTATGTTAGTAAACACTGAATATACAAACAACACAACAAATAATGGTGGATCAATGCTGCAACAACCCATGAGTAATTGCACAGCAGCGACCCACATAAACACAGTCCAGGCGACTGGCAATCATGCTTAGGATACTGTTGGTGCTGCCCCACACCCTGCGCACCAGGGAAGCGCACCTTTTACGCATTGTTGTGTAAAAACAATCTACATGCGCATCCGCGAACATCCCCGACGCACTACAGAAGCGGGGCAGCCCCACCAGCATCCTAAACGCGTTATTATACTGAACGCGGAGAGCACTGTACGATCTTTTCGTACACCTAGCCCACAGGCTGCACGTGTAAAATGAAGAACAGTACGCTCGAAAGAGCGTGATCTTGACTGGAAGTGAGCATCGTGCAAACCTGCGAGCCAACATATTCGCTCTAACCGACAATGCCCTCCGCTCACGTTCAACATCATCATCATCTTTAAGGTCAGGGGTTAATATATGACCAAGGTATTTAAAATTCTATGCTCTATGCAGAGGTGTGCCATACAGTAGTACAGGAGGCACTTTGTCAGGGCTAATACCTACGTCCCATTGTGTACAAAATAATAAGAGAGATATTTAATAGTTATTGTTCAGGTTTTCTTTTGTCTTCGATCTAGTACATTTTATTGTATAACTTAAAAAGTCACATTGGTGTTTGGTACAGTCAACCGCACCTCAGTGGTAGCAATTTGACATTACCAGCACCTTTATGTCATAGCAGTAAGTGTGAATTTCGTTGTGCAGGTGTTATACGGTTCAGTGTACAAAGACGTGTTGAAGTACCGAAAACAGAATCCTCACAATTCCAATATAATATTACATAGGTTTCCATCTTTTTACCTACTACTATTTCAGTACCTAAGTTACACGCGTAATTTCAGTAGGTACCGAAATAAGATACCTCTATACATTTTCGGATATTTCATAATGTTTTTCCACATAATATGCTATATACTTGTTATCAAAGGCAGAGTATTTTTACAATGTGCGGCCTATTAGCTCGAGTCATAAGCCTATTATGGTTGCATATTAGAAAATATAAACTTTCCTGAGCAAATTTCAAAAGAACAACGTACAAATTAACAAAGTTTAAAATAACGATGGTCATTTGATCAAAAGTTCAGCTGACCAAAATCTGGAATATCAATGTTTAAATTATTTATTACACTATTGACCAAATCGTTTAAAGGTCAAAATGGATTACTTGATAAATTATTATTTATCAAATGGATTAACTGAAAAAGCTAAAAATAATATTAATATTAGCGAATAGCGCCTGACGTAGTCGACGGACCCCCGCTTCGCGGGGCTCCGTCGAATCGTATTTCTGTCTGCAGGGTTTAAAGGAACCTAACCTAACCCAAGTCGGGGTGCGCCAGGTCCCGAGATCGCTTATAGAAACCATTATTTTTATAGTTTATTCAAATACCAATATATTAATATTGTTTGTTCGGTGTATTTTTCCATGGTATTTGCATGAACTATAAAAATAATAGTTTCTATAAGCGATCTCGGGACTTGAGGCACCCCGACTTGGGTTAGGTTAGGTTCCTTTAAACCTTATAGACAGAAATAGGGGCCCCGCGAAGCGGGGCTCCGTCGACTACGTCATTAATGATATACTTCAAATAAAGTATACCTACATTTAAATTAATAATTCTTAATAAGAAATCATTTGTGATTATAAAATTTGATTAGTTATGATTTGGTAGGTACTTATATTTACATCTAGCAAATTTATTCAGTCGTCATTTGTGATTATGTAATTTGATTAGTAATAATTTGATATTTTTAAATTACATCTAACAACTTTTGATCCGTCGTTCATTTGATGTCACATATATTTGGATTTTAAAATTTTTCTAAATAAAACATTTGGTCATTTAAATTTTGTTATTTCGTTTATTGTTCTTTTGAAATTTGCTCGAGAAAGTTTTGATTTCTAATATGCAACCCCTATTATGTATACCTACGTATCGGTTCATTGGCTTATTAAAAAGGTTCGAATAAATATAGAGCCTTCTGTATAAAATGTATATTTATAAGTTCGTTAATTTACGGAGTCACTTTGATCAGTTAATTAATAAATTACGTTAAGCTTCCTTTAAACAGATTATGTATTTAACAAAAGGTCTTCGGTCTTGCCCAAAATTTAAGGTAAGTAAGTATACCCGTAATAGCGACGGTAAAGTAAATTTTACGCCTATTTATTTACTGAATATAAAAGACAAATCTGAGGATCTTACAAAGCAAAATTCTGTTGGCGCCCAACTGGGACTCTGACCAACGCTATGGCTAAGTTTAGCTATGCATGTCATAAATATTCCTTTGTACCGTCTCTATCCATATTTAAAACGCAGGCAAACCATAGCATAAATGCATAAAGAAAAATTATCATTTTTTTTTTTTTTGTAGCGCAAGACACGGTCGGTGTGAAAGACCATGACAACGCATTATATAATATATCGCCAGGCAACACAGACATCAATAACTTTGGTTGCGGCCACACCCAGCAATGGACGTCGCTTCGCTTGATTACCGCTCATGGCACCATTGTTACATCATTTACAGCCGGCTTTATGGTAGCGACTTTATTTACTGGCCCATTTTACTTTCTACAACGTTTTCGTTTCACGGATATTTTTGGCTAGAACTTTAGGGAATATTTTAAGTGATTGGAAATGACATGGGGAGTGAAAAAGTCGTGTCGTGGGAGACGTAAGTCGACACGCAAGCACACCGTGGCGCCCGTAACCCCAGTGCCGGAGCTTCTTTACTCAAATATCGTATCGTTTGTTTTTGTTATCTAAACCCAATTTGTGCGGAATTTTTGGTAGTCACGTTCAATCAATGTCAACGTCCAATTTTGTATTTTCTTTTTTTACCATCCTCCCAAAGTCGTACGATATCACTTTCATTTCGAGTAGTAGGAGGTACCTTACATTTTTATTAGATTTTTTTTTCATAGAATTGTTTATCGTACAATAGATATCACCTCTTCCATCTGCCAATTTTATCACTTAAGTACAAATAAAAGAAAAAATAGGTGCTTTAAATCTCAGCCTTCACATTTAAGGAAATCGATAAAACAATGCAGTAATAAAAACGAATAAAGAATATAATTTAAAAATAAATATCATGGAGCCATGACACGTTTGAACATTAAATATCATGGAGCCATGACACGTTTGAACATTAAATATCATGGAGCCATGAAACGTTTGAACATTAAACTGTAAACCCTTTTTATTCCGCCATTAAGTTTATCACCATAAAAATATGGTGTTTTTTATTGCTCCTATAATAACTGCTTCGGGAATTGATAACTGAGTTTTATATTCTGCTAACTATTGCCTTCGGGTTCACGTGAGAGCAATCTACTTATATTGTTAGTTTACCTAGAATATTATAAAGTTTAGTCCTGAAGGCCAATTCTCGTAATTTAAAACGTTCAAAATCTAGTCGCAGTCTCATCTCAGCGACAAACAAATGTCAAAAACTTGTCAAAATGTAGGGAAATTAGAGGCATTTTTTGACAGATTGAGACTGAGATCAGACTGTGAACGTTCTTAAAATTACGAAAATTGCCCCTCTGGTATAGCGTGTAAGCATCAAGTATGAAAAATGTATTTGTAGGAAGATATAATGAATGAGCTTGCGTCTGCTGAATTTAGAGAATTAAGAATTTGATAGCATAAGTATATGTATTAAACAGAATTGTATTTTCAGTAACACTACAACAGATCTCCACCATATTCAACATCATCATCAGCTTATCTGTTAAAACTTGTCATAATCAAGGGATTATGACAACAAGTTTTGTGATTTAATTGATGTAATTTTTATTTAAGTGCCGTTTCTTATTTAGCAGTTGCCAGGACGTTTCCTGCTAAGACCACTCGAACTACCTATCAAACCCTTACATCATCAGTATCAGCAACCGATACATGCATAAATGGTGATAATAGCCATCCTATATTGATACTTCACTGCACAATGCCATTTATGACCACACTCTTAGTAGGTATACAGTACAGTAAAGCTCTTTGTAAAGGTGCTCACCTGTGGATGTATTTACCTCTATACATGATTCGTGGCGAAAACCTCACACATAATGATTGTGTCCCCGCAAGTACCGTTCCTGTGTTCCGGTTTGAAGGGTATCATGTAATTACATGATACAGTTTAGCTTGATCTCTGCATTTGTGATGCCTCTCATATTGCAGATGTCCATGTAACATCACGCCTTTATTTGTAAACGTTGCTTCAAGATAAGAGACGTCAAAAATTTTATGATTAAACAGTCGCTAATACGTATATAAATAAACCCTTAAATAACATACAAAAACGCGAAGGGCATGCAACAAACCAACATCATACATTAGCTTTATGTTTACAAAACAGACAAGAACAGTACATACATATTATGGCACTGTATTGTGAAAATGATTCGCTCCTGTGTGAGATACAACATTTATGTTTTCATATGTTTTACTGCTTGAGATAGAGCAATCTGCACTTAATGTACATGTAACATTGTATCAAGCAGGTGGTTTCGTGATAACCTGTGGTTGATAAAACATTCTGCAAGCCTCTTTTTTTTTTAAATAAGGCGATTGATACTGAATTTCAAAAAACATATCCTTGTCAATCAATCTGCCTAGCCACCACACCTACCACCCCGCACTGGGCCCGCGTGGTGGATTACGGCCCACTCCCTCTCACAGAGAGAAGGCCTGTGTATAACAGTGGGAACATTATAGGCTAATTATGCTTACACAAAATAATGACGGCTCTGACCCAACAATACGCATGTAGTTTGTCTGAATGTTCCTGAGACGGGACTCGTGGGACAACTTAACGTAGAAAACTCGTAAACACAGGTGCGTTGGTTTATTGAGAAATACAACACAAACCCGGACCTAATTAATTAATGGAAAATTACCTAAACAGGGCTCAAGAAAACAGCCCAAATGTATTTTTCCTTCAACAATGAGAATAATCATTGTTACAAAAGCAAAAACATCCTATTTCAAGTCGTACCTACTTGTGAAGTTAATTAGTGTTATTTTATTATAAGACTAGCTGTGCCTACGACTTCGTTCACGTGTATAGATTATCCTAATTATAGGTATGGTTATTGTTATTATTTTAGTATTAAAACATGATAAAATAGTAATGTTTCGCATAACCTAAAACATGTCTGCAAAAGTAGTTAAAATATTAAGGAATAATGTAGCAAAACATAGAAAATATTCCAAACGAATATCCACCTTATAGGTCGTTGATATTTTGGATGACGGTAGATAGAAACGTCAAAGTTGTTTGTTCACAACTATAAAAGGGGAAGCTCCGAGGTCCGGTTAAGTAGTCACAACCTCTAAAGGGCAACTACGAGATGCCCATAGGAAAAAAAAAATGGCAGAGACCATTCTTGTTCGAGACATCGACCAGAACGGAGCTCCGGCCTACAGGTAAAAGTTAAGTTATTTAATCTCTATTATTATTACCTATTACGAATTTTTTTTTCCTATTGCATGGTAAATTTAAATTTTATTTTTATTTTTTAAGGCTTTCAAATTAAACTCTTTCTCTTAGTACCTAGATTGCTCCTTTCTCTTGTCAAATTGTAAAACGGGAATTTAATTATAAGTATAATACTAAGCTTTCTGGCTATAATGTTTAAATTAATATTATGTGAACGCAAATGAGGGTGGGCGCTGAAACCTATATCACAAGATATTAAGTTATCTTAGTTTAGATATTAGTAGCAACTTTAACATGTAAAAATAATGTAAATAGCTTTCGGCCTATTTTATTGTTAACCTGTTTCTTTTTGTTAATTTTGAAGGTGCAAATAAAACATTTTTCATTTTCATTTTTTCATTATATTAAGTTTGCTGTTTTACTATTGTTAATATGTTTAATTGCTGATATTATTGTATTGCTGTTATTCTGAGTTTTCTTGGACCATTGTCCAAGAGATAGAATTAATGGCAATATAAGAAATTTGTTGATAGAATACTTTATCTCTGTTTCCATGAAGTTTTTTGTCCTTCTTCTCCATGATGACCTAGTTTTGGAACGGAAGACCAACTTTCTGATTAATTACTGACAAGCCTAAATTGAAATAAATGTCTAGGTTGTCTTTCTGTGCTTTATTTATTAAAATCCTTCCTCTACACACCATAAGTTAAGCCTTATAACATCAACTATGCAGCCATACCATTAAAAGTCCTATCAAAATCGGTCCAGCCGTTTCGGAGATTAGCCGGAACAAACAGACCAACAGACAAACATCGTAAATATTATTTTTTTGTTCTATGAACTTACCTTATAATATAATTTCATATGCATTTAGAAAAAAGCAGTTATTTGGACATTACAAACAGACACTTCAATTTTATCTATTTCTATGAAGATTTACGTGAAACAAGTAATAACTTTAATGCCATCGACAAGGCTTCAACAGCATTCACGCGCGCTCGTGAAATACAACAACAATGTGGTTGTACTATAGTATGTGGGTGTACTATAGTATGCGGGTGTACTATAGTATGTGGGTGTACTATAGTATGTGGGTGTGCTATAGTATGTGGGTGTACTATAAGATACTACACCTCTGCCTCTGCTTTACACTTCGAGAATACAGGCGTATGTTATTTATTTTATTCAATTATCGATTATTGTACAGACAGCAACACATAGCTACGTACTAATTGTATAGACAGCAACACATACGTAGTACCTCCTGGTGGCACCGGCGCGTGAAACTAGCCCGTCGATACGATGCGATACAGAGCGGTGACATGATACTGACGTGAAATGATTGAGTCGGTCACGATACAGATGATATCGATACAAACGTTGGTTGAACCCACGAAGTAAATATTCGTAGTTGAATCTATAATATCTGAAGGTTGACAACTAGCTAGATGAACAAGAATCTTTTGACGCGTGGCCAAAGTCGGAACTAACGACCCCATCCTGCTTTTTCAAAACAATATAACGCACTTTCAGTCAAGCACCAACAGATCCTTGTAGCCTCCTTTACAACGAAACCTGGATTTTCTCTTTTATACATTGTTTTCCTGGTAAATTTCAGCCAAAAACAGCTAGGTACAACTCGAAAACTTGAAATATAGTAACAAAAATATAATTTACGGATACAACCCAATTAATACCACTACGAACGATTAACATCAAAGAGATAAACAATTATCAACAACCCATCAACTACCATCCCTTTAACTAAGCGATCACTTCGAAGGGCATAGTTCTAGATAACAGCGGATAGCGGGGCGAGTAGCGGAGTAGGTAGCGGGGTAGATAGCATGGTGAGTATAGGGGCGGGTATCGGGGCGAGTAACGGCGTTGTGAAAATATTAGGTATGTCTCTTTCGCGCTCGAATGCAATACGAACGATTAGTTTACTGCATGCAACCTTTTGGTTTATCGCAAAGCAAGAGAATGCTCAATGTTCAGGCATAATTTTAACACATACGCACCAAGTAGGCAAACAAGAAAGACAGTCTGTGGACCGTACTGTCCTTACAATTATTTTATTCGTTGAAGAACTGAAGGTGCTTTTTTAGCAACTATAATTAATTATGAGAACCTTGTACCCTTTATGGTCGTTTTCTTTGTATAAACCTCTATGAACAATACCAGAAAATAATTCAAGTGTGATTCTCACACGTTACCGCTTGGCACCGCAATCGCCCCGCTACCCGCTACCCGCTATCATCGAGACTTCGCCTAAACATGGCGTGACCGATCCGTTCAGTAATATTTACGTACAGACTTAATTGCTTTTTCCTTAACAATTAACATTAACCGACTAAGAAGTTGGAAGGTATTTTTTAAATTTTTAAATTCATTTTTAAAATTCTTTAAATTCATTTATTGGTGTGATTTTTGGTACATTTTACATGCGATCTTAAAAATAAATAATTAGTTCCTCAAAAATCTACCCTCAGGTGTACACTCTTTCACACAATTAGTAATCATTATTTTAAAAGATAGAGATTTATTTACTATATCGACATTGCGAGAAATGGTGTAAAGTTCTTGTAACGGGAAGTTGTAATTTCCGTAAGAGCCCTCTTACATTTTGGTACTGAGTGCGCAACAATAAATGAAGGCCTCCAGCCAAAGTTTATAGGCTACTTTACATCTCAGCTTAAGGTTCTAGACCCTAGAGAGCCGAGCAAAAAGAAAGGAAGTCAGAAAAAACGCTAAGCGAAAACGAAGTAGCATCAACAAAGTATCTAATAAGACAGGCGGGGAGGCGGGGAGGCGGGGAGGCGGGGAGGGAAGAATCACAGGGCATCAAAAATTCGTTCGCATCGCTGTCAACAGTAAACATAACTTTATTGGTTTGACGTCTATGCGCGTGCGTTGGTACGTCTATGCGGAGTAATAATAATATATTGTAAATTTATTTTTATCTTTTATTTTTTTAAACATAGGTAGGTACATGCGCCAGCACATCAAGCTACCCGAAACTGTAAAATTTTCCCAATCAACTTTGAACCTTTTTATACTTCTTAGCGATAAAGAAAAAAAATATGAAAATCTATTGAAAATCTATTAAAGAAATTTGACAGATTGTAGTAGCTTGATGTGCTGGCGTCTGTACTTTATAAATGTTGCACCCCGGTCGACGTCAAAGAGAATGTTAACACTAGAGTGGTCGACGTCATCAAGTCAACTATTTAGAAAAAAAGTACCGTAAACTATTTAGCTTTAGGGTTTATTTTAATTAAAAATAAAATCGTCTTTAAATAAACACGTACACTATTCATTTACAAAACGTACTGTGCAAATGTCCCGCCCAGGTGTTAACCGACTTACTTTAGGTGCTCCAGTCGGTACGTGCCTGCACTACTGACCACCCCGTTAATATTACAGCTAGCATACACGCCACTACTGCGCTGTGTTAATTAGATTTGAACTAATTAAGGCAGTATCAAGTGTCAGGTATAAAATAAGTTTATTAAGTTCAGTACCTACTTGGCTACTGTGTATCTCCATATAATTATTATGCAAATTATCAAGAAGTTTAGTCTACGTTTAATTTAGTGTAAATAAAGTGCTTAATGTGCACGCTACTGCCGTCGACTCGAGTCGCTCGTGTGTAGGAGCTCTAACCTCCAAGCGATGTGACACCAGAAAACTATAGTACCTACCTAAGTATTGTTTTGATTTCATTAAAAATAAAACTCTTTGTTAGCTCTTACAGCAATATTAGAAATACATTGAGGACAATAAATAAATCAGTAGCAGGGGATCGAGGAGGGGGGGTGGAGGGGGGGTTCAAATCAAGGCTATGGAGAAATAAGGTACATTATAATATACTGATCTGGCAGGTACAATATGCCCATATGAAATAAACAAATAGGTGCCCATGTGTATAGCATACATGTGATACGTGTATTACGTATATAATATACTTATAATGTTTGCAGCCGCACACTTAATTGTAATTTTGTAAAGCATGATGAGCCCATCTACTCATCGCATTGGACCCCATTTTAAGGTTCCCGTCAATACATTCACGACATTGTGTGCGGGAGGCGAGGTGAGCAGAACGAGTGCTTCCGCGCGGGCGGTGCCCGTTCACGCGGAAACGGGAGATAAGAGCGTGTCACACATTGTTGGTACCACATCCAGGTGAACTCACAACGTTAGGAAGGGTATGATTTAATTTTAGGGTAGTTTAGGTTACAATTCTTTGGCACACTTCCACCACAAACCACTGAATACATTTCACGCGAAACGTATTTATAGCATAATTCTGTCTCTGTCATCTTCAAACGACTGACGGAATTAAAACGATGTTTTAAATTCGTTTTGCGCTAAATTCGTTTAATGATATGTGGTGCAAGTGAGACCTATTTGTATAAATGACGGCAGGTATCTACTGTGTACTGCATGTATATACCTAAACTAAACGTAAAGTGTCATTGTGACATGGCCGATCTTGCACCAATCGTGTAGGTACTCCGCACATCACACCTGCCTTGCAAAATGATTATGACTGCTTGGCCCCTTACGTGCTGAGGCTGTCTTTTAATAACATTTATTTGCAGCGTTTAATCCTTAACTATCGTGCTCGTACCTACTGTAGATTGCAGATTGTCTTGATTGTCTGTCAATTGTCTTCTTGTGAAAGCCCGACACTGCCATCTTTATGAAAGCAAAAAAAATCTCCAAAATTGAAATAGTTAGCGATCAAGATCCTGGTCCTAGGAAACATCAGAAATTTAAACGCAAATCCACGACCAATTCCGTGTCTTGTCAAAAACTCTCTTGACATAATTTTCGATAAATAAGTTAGGCTTGTGCCAAATCTCCGTCGGCTTTACATAATCCTCTTCGGAAACCTCCGGAGCCTCGAAGGGGATCGCTCCTCGTTTAGACGTAAATAATGGAGTTTTTCCTAATAAAAGGATTAATATTATTAACCTTACAATTGTTTCGTGCAACCTTTTCTGAAGTCTTTCTGAATACCTATGATAAAAAAGAGACGCTTAAATAATATTAGTCCTTAAATATGAAATTGGCACATTGTCGAACTAGCCACTTTGATCTCAAATATCTGGCGTTGATTAAAGGTTGATTCGGAATTCCAAATTAAAATTTATTTCAAATTGAGTTTTGTATATTTGTGTTTCGAATTTAGTGACTTTTCTTTGACATAATTCTATTTACAATATGGAAAACTTAAAATATCGCGTTATTTACGAATACGAGTTCCACCGTGGCACCAGCGCTGCAGAATTAGCACGAATGATTAATGATGTGTATGGGGAAGCTACTGTAAAAGAAAACACAGTACGTTTTTGGGACCAACGTTTTCGTTCTGGAAATTTGAACCTACAGAACAAACCCCGTGGATGGAAGGAGACCCAGTTGAGTGTTGCGTTACATTACTCAACCGTCACAATAACAAGGGGATTTTGAATCGTACCGTTACTTGTGATGAAAAATGGATCCTGTACGATAATCGGAAACTCTCATCACAACCAAACAGTTGAACCCAGGAGAACTGGCCAAATGCTGCCCCAAGCGAAAGTTGACTTGGAAAAAGGTGCAGGAATAAGTGCCTGGTGGAGCAGTGCCGAGGTTATCCACAACATGGTGGACCAGTGCCGATGTCATCCACATCGGCTTCCTACAATCTGGCCAGATCTGTATTGTCAACAATTGCAAACCATGATGGAAAAGCTATCCGTTAAACCACCGAGACTGGTCAATTGCTCTTAGCCACTGCTGCTTCAGGACAACGCTGGTCTAGACCACACACTGCAACAGACGGTCGCTAAATTAGAGAAACTGCGATTGGAATTGACAATCCATTTCCTTGATCTAACAAAATAACTAGGTACCGAGAAAAGTGACAGTGAGTGAGTGAGTGAGTGAGTTTAATTTTGACAGTTATTAATCAATTGCTTAGCGACCTTTTAGCGCTAAATAGCATGTTATAAATAGGAATTTTGCTAATCAGCTGCTTACCTATCGATTTTAAGCGACATAAATAATAAGGCTGAAAAGTGTTTAACAAATAAACATATTATCATGTTTATCATCGGGCAATAAATCGTCTGCAGTTGAAATCGGATGTTATATAGAAAAAGTTATTAGAAAGGTGAAGTCGAGAAAATTTTATAACATCAAGCACACTTTACGTCGTAAAACTGCTTTTTATATGCAAGTTGTTAAATTTAACCGAGTAAACTAGCTCATAATATGATATGCATAGGCTATAAACTGGTGTAATGTTACCTATCATAGGTTTATTGACAATACATTGTCTTCTATTACTTATTCGTAGCTTCTATGCTCATCTAAGAAGACCAACCGTTTTGAAGAAACAAGAATAGAAAATAAATTTACGCAAGTTTATCGGGTGGAGACCTGTTGGGAATATGCGAGTTTAGTATACCCTATCATATTACTCAGTAACTGGGTTGTGGAGGTCAGATAGGTTGTCGCCCCGTGTAAAAAGCCGCATTCGGTTAGACTGGAAGCCTTCACCAACATAGTTGGGCAAAGGCTAGACAGATGATGACTATACCCTGCACTCCCGACTAAAGGAACCACTGTGTTTTATAACCACCTTTTTTAACCTAAAACACAGGCTTTTGGCCTAGTTTAGGAGGCATCAGTTCGCCCTTTCATGCGACTATTGTACAATATACCTTTAATCCTGTGTGTGTACTTATGTATGTCTTTAAAGTGTACAAATAAAATTTTATTTATTTATTATTTGGTATGTGCCTGATATAACCCTCCATTCTTCCCAGGCGGCGGTTATCCATGAAGATATTCTCACAAAAAAAATATACCTTAGCTCTTCTATTCCCAATCACGAGTGACATTAACACGTGCAATATGATCGCGTTATAAAACCAGTGCTCCCGAGTCCCGACCCGTCTGCTTACCGCCGAAGATACCCGAGCGTAACGGCGACGATTACGCACCGGAATTGCCTATAAAATATGACCCTACAGATTATGGCGATCTGGGGGCTGCTGAAATTAATACAGGTGCTTTTGCTTTTGCACGGCGTTAGTAACTTGAGTTTATACCAGTTAATACGAGTTCAAAAAAAAATCACGTGGGAAATCTTCATAACAATTACGTCCGGAGATAATTATAATATTCCCAGGATGTGCGGAGGAGGATATGCTCTTATTGACTGACATCACACGATGTCAGTCCAACTGCCTCTGGCCGGTGGATGGGTAGGTTTGAAATCTAAGCACAGTCAGGGAAGTTAATTGTAAAGCAAATTGATATCCGACGACAATAATGACAGGTGTGATTTGAGCACACCTGCGGACAATTTAAGTTGCTAGTTAATTTGCTTAAGAGCGTTTACGCCGTACGGCTTTTCATACAAACTTTCAAGCCGTTATTTTTCGAAATGAATGAACCGATTTTAACGAAACTTCATACGCATAAGCAGGATACAAAGGTCTAAAAAGTAAGGTGAGAACATTTTCGAAATGTCTTATTTAAAAAAAGATAACTGGAAATCTCTGTTTCTATGGAAACTTTAAGATCGGTCTAATTTGGCTGTAACCCAATTTTTCGAAAATGTTCTCTGCTAACTTTTTATACCTTTGTATCCTGCTTATGCGTATAAAGTTTCATTAAAATCCGTTCATTCATTTCGAAAAACAAGGGCTTGAAAGTTTGTATGAAATGCCGTACGGCGTAAACGCTCTTAACAATTAATATTTTCCTGACTTTACGTTGTGTTGCGAGAGTAAAAAAATACTGAGATGAACTTTCAATCCAGAGAAAACAAAAGCATAATATGATTGATTACATGGCACCACGTGTCAGCCAAAATACAATTATAATCCTCACATGTGTCACCACTCACTTCCCTCATTTTACGGAGAACCCATTGCCATTTTGCTCGTCCGATCAAAAATCGAAGGCTTATGCACGTGCGGTCACGAATCAGCGGCGCTGCGACATTTATTGTTTAATGTCGCAGTAGTATCATGCTGAGATAGAAGCCTGTTGGCCTCGTACACGACTTAGATAGAAGCCTGTTGGCCTCGTACACGACTTTAGACCTGTTTTTATTTTCATTTTACTTTTGTTTTTTTATATGTTACTGTGAGTGTGTTTATTTTAGTTTAGTTTGTGATCTTCCTGTAGGATTCCCAATAAATACTTTTTCTTTCTCTATTTATTAAAACAAATTAATTTAATTCAGACAAAACTCATATTACCTACAATAAAATAAAATTTTACAATATTGCACCAGAATAGATCAGAATAAAATGTCAATGCAATTAAAATACACGAATGAATAGGTACAAATCATATAAAGGTCACAGAATTGTCAAAATATAAGGTGTGACCCTTCTAATTTGATATTTTATTTTTATTTTAAATTTGAATTAAAATTAAATAAAAAAACCATAATTATAAAAACAATACAATACAAACAAGTTATCAGATTAAGTGCCCTAGCTATATAATTATGTCTGTTGCAGCGTTGTCGAATGAAGGGGCAGTTAAATTGCTCAGCGATCATTACCAGGACAGTATTGGAGCTGGCCCGTATCCTGCGTACTAAGGACGTGCGCACCGGTTGCGCATGGTGGCGTGAAAACAGTCGGTGCGCGCTTCCGCAAACATGTACACACGGCTACACATCAAGCTATACATTTCCAGTTTGAGTTGACCTCGCATTGTATAGGTTTTTCGTACAATCAGAAGTCAGCTTATACTGGTTTTGTATAGCTTGATGTGTAGCCGTGTGTACGAGACGCCGCCCGTTGTTGTGCTGGACGCGGAGAGCACTGTAGCACTGCACAGGCTGCACGTGTAACGTTTAATCACTGGCGCTTTTACCTGTTAATTATAAGTAATACATTTTATAATCTAGTTACTCGCCGTCAAAGGGTCCGTCCGGGCCGGACAGCTGCCGTAATAACGTTACGGGCCGCACATGACCCAGTTTGTAATCCAGTAAAAAGGACTGTACCTAATTGTGTTACTGTCGTGTATAATTTTTATTATTATTGTTGGTGTACCTTCTTTGACAAACACTTTTATAAAGATTGACACTTTAAAAGATGAGAGACATCTTCATAACAAATGGGCGTATAGAAAAAAATTCAATTTTATTTTACAGGAGGGACAAAAATGTGAATAAAATTAAAACTAGTTCATATATCAGGCTGGTATTTGGGACAAGTTTCTTTCTAGGTAAAATACGTATGCTGGTAGGTCTTCTCAAGTTTTCGCACACGTAGTTTTTGAAATATGGTTAATAGGCCTCTTTGTTTTGATCATAACTGAAAAAAAATCCTAAATGTAGGCAAAATGTAGGTACTTTGGGGCGTACAAAAACACATTCTTTTTTATTTGGAAAGACCGTTACTTCTTATTTAAATAACTTTATAAATAATTAAATAAGTTGAATGCGCAAGCCCTTTTGTTACCACTAAATATGTTCTAACTGTTTTCAAAATGACAGGCGTATGAACCTGGCGTACGCGCATACGCCTTCAAGAATTATTTACATACATGGGCGTATTCATGGAAATTACTTAAGACGGACCTGAATGCCTTCTTGTTTGTACGTAATTTTTGGCGTATCACTACCGCCTGTTTATGGCGCAAGTTTCTTCAAATTAGAGATACTCTAATGGCGTACCTACGCGTAGTTTCCACTTATGTGTACAAACCCCCCAACCCCATGCGATAAAATTACGCCAATTATTTTAATGGCCTATAATATCTTTAAAAAAAAAACAGAAAAACTTATGACTTTAACTATGTTATGGACCTCGTTGTCTTCTATTTATTGCAGCAAAAATCGAAAAATGCTATTTTTGCGTGTACGCGCCCGTGTGTTATGAATCCCCTCGATATTATGCATAAGCATAATCAGCCTATAGTGTTCCCACTGCTGGGACACAGGCCTCCTCTTGCCAAAATCCACAACGCAGGCCCATCAGTGCGGGTTGGTGGATGTCACATGTCTTCGAATTTTTTGGTTCTAGGACATGCCGGCTTCCTCACGATGTTTTCCTTCATCATTTTGAGAGCAATGGTGAAGAAATTAAATACACAAAGTGAACTGCAATACAACTCGTAAATCGGAGCCGATACGACTGGGCCACCACTGCTCTCCATATTATTATGTTTATTTTTTTAATTCTTGTTTCTGATTGTTTTGTGCACAATAAGGCTATAAGGCTATAAGGGCAATAAGGCTATAGTGCTTATGGTCACTGCTTTTTGTTTTATAAGTACTTTAAATCAGGACTCGTTTTATCAAAAATTACACTTTTTGTTTCTTTATTTTTCTCACACACGGAAAGGCCTACTTCCCCAAAACGAGGGTGTAGACAGTCAATGAAACACCTTATAAAAATACTTGAGATATTATATGATGTACATAATACATGAGTTATGTAACGTACCTACATAAAGCTAAGAGTACGTTTCGCTGTTCGCGCGAACTTTAATTTTAATGTGTCGTAAAACGTCTCCGTGTGCGGTCATCTTTACGAGTGGACAGCTAGAGTTGTGACGATCAACTATTTAATAATTATCGATATTTAAAATTAGATTGTCTTTTGTTTATGTGTTTGGATGGTGGTCATATCTGCAATAGATACCAGAAGCATAGCAGAAACGTTGCCATCCCAGTTGTAAAGCTAAAATGCCCCTATGTGCTTTTACCGGAACATAGAAACGCTGCTTGACGGCAGGAACAAATAATAGGTAAACTAGTAATTCCCTGAATGAGTTATTTAACACAGAGCTCTGCTAATAATAAAGTGCATAGTTTCCGGGATATTTGTGTTATTTGTTATAAATAGGCTGCTTGAAATGCAGTATAGGAATTGCAGGTCAACACAGGCTGAAATAATAACGATTTTTTACTAAGCGACATATATAATGAGCATGGTAAGTTACTCGTAACATAAAACAACAAAGACACAACAATAACAAGAAAGGACAGCGCTCCTTCCTAGTTCTTACTGCGTTATATATAATAATGCATTATACGAACTGCTGAAATAGCACTTACAGTTTTTTAACAGTATAATGTCAAATAATGTGGTATTAACTGCTATGTTAACAACTACTGTATTTAGTTTGTATGTACAAACAAAACATTATATTTATACAAACAGTTTAGAATTGGAACCATGCAGGACCAGCAGCTCGCCTAATGAAAGTATTCCAACATTGTTTGCATACTATTGCAATCTGCAAACTTCTCGATAAATGGCTCTGCACTCATTTCCTCGCCAATAGTATCCAAATATTCTATCTATTGGAACTATTTGCTATCCAACTTTTTCAATCAATGCTAGCGTGTATTTTTTTAGTTTTTACTTTGTCCCTGCGATGTGCTTTGGTTGTGGCACTTAGTTGATGAGACCTTTACAAAGCATTATTTGAGTATCATGTAAGTAAGTCAGCATCTGCCTAGCCTTTTCCCAACTATGTTGGGGTCGGCTTCCAGTCTAACCGGATGCAGCTGAATACCAGTATTTTACATGGAGCGACTGTCTATCTGACCTCCACAACCCAGTTACTGGGTAATACGATACCCCTTGGTATGACTGATCATGTAAGTAAGTATGTAGCTGATATGTAGATTATTTAAATCAAGAGTAGAATACTTTTAACTTGTACTTTATTTATTAGCTAAGCACATTATTAATAATGCAATAAATCAATCAAACCGATAAGAACAAGTTTGACATCAAATATATTTATTTAAACCATTCAAACAAAAAAAAAAACTTGTCATATCAATAGATAAAACTTGTTTTCGTCTGAGGTTTCGATTTATTTATATAACAAATGATAGGTATTTAACTACAGTAAGTAGTTCATTCAATATTCATTAGCGTGACGTAAATTACCGTAACTAATAATTTTATTTATGTAACACTAACAACAAAAAATAAATTGAATACTGGTAATACTAGTAGATTCACAAATTCTGCAAAACTGGTTTAGATTTAAAGCCTCTCGCTCGCATCACTTATTCTCCCTCGCTATCGACGATAATACTTTAATATGTCCGATATCGATAAATCAAATCATCGATTAATAGCATCTCTATTGTATTGTGCTAGCCAAATGGAATATGAATTTATGGCATTCCTCATTCACCTTGACACTAGTTTTATGGAGGATAGTGGACCTTAAGAGCTTTTATTAGTAGTCCAGTGTTGGGGGAAGAGTGGGCAACTGTACCTCATAACTGTAAAGGTTTCTCTTTATATTTATGAGAGGTGTAGAGCAGGCTTTTGAACCATGAGGATTAGTTCCGAGTCGTGCGAACTACCTACTTCGCTTTATGCTGTTGGGTTTTATATTTTACTAGCTCAGTACTTAGGTGTATTATCATAATGCTAGTAGCATAAGCATAATCAGCCTATAATGTTCCAACTGCTGGGACAAAGGCTTCCTCTTTTCAAGACGGAGTGGGCCGTAATCTACCACGCGGGCCCATTGCGGGTTGGTAGATGTCACATGTCTTCGAATTTCTGGTTCTAGGACATGCCGGTTTCCTCACGATGTTTTCCTTCACCGTTTTAAGAGCAGTGGTGATGAAATTACTTACACAAAGTAAAGCGCCTTTCTGGGTTCGAATCTACGCCCTAAAACTCGTAAGTCGCGGTCGTTACCACTGGGCCACCACTGCTCCAATGCTAGTATATTTCGCGGAGTTACTGTTATCACCTCGTACTATTGCACTGCAGTTGGCAACACTGCCAAGTTCTAAAGCCATGAATAAATTTGTTCGTCGCGTGTCTCGGATCAACTCAATCATAGTTTATATTATTGCATAGAGATTGTTTGTCAATGACGGAACGGAATGTTGAAGGTAGTTGTGCTGTGACTGACTGACTAGGCGTGATTGTGACGGTAGATGAAGAATAGGGCTAGCTATCTAACTGAAATTTGTTTATATTTAATTAGCTAGTAAAACTCCGCCGATGTGATAAAAACAGTTAGTGTTTTCTTTATTGCGTTAAGATATCGTAATCAATCACGTCTGTGAAGATTGCACAAGAACAGATTATCTAAACTCCTACTTCAAGTAATAAATAAATTAATCATGTTTAGTGATCGCTACACTTCACATGTGTAGTTTCGCTAGCTAATTTAATTTGACCCTGTATATGCAGGTCGGTATCTGAGTATGTCTAGGTCGAAGAGCCACAAAGCTACGTGAAGCGTTTTTTGGTAGGCTGCGTGCTAGGTGACGTGGTGTAAAAACCAATTATAACCAAATTTTAGAAATTCTTTACTGTCCTATTTGTTGCGTATGTAAATCTTTGAACCTCAAACAACAGCAATTGTAGGTACATACCTATAATAAAATGAATAATACCAGAATACACACACCGCATTAGTTTTTATACCTAACTTGGTTTAATAATGGTTGAAAAGTGTCCTTGATTTATATATTTAACTTTTTTGTAGCAATTTTGTTTATTTTCCCAATAAATAAAATACAAAACAACCAAACTAACTCAAACTCAATCTAAACGAGTTCTGACAAGCACACACGCCTCATCTCTCTGCATCTGTTCACCAAAGCAAACAGAAAAACAAAAACAAACTTTATTTACTAAAAAAAAAGCAACCCTCGCTGAAAACAGATAGACATCTTACCGTCGAGATCAATTGTCAGGACGTACCGTTCCGTTCCGTTCCGGCAGACTAACCGGAGGCCCTAGCATGAACGCGCGACGTAAACGTTACATAAATTTGAACGATTTTTTAATCAAAAACACAATTACTATTCTATGGAGTGATGGGCCCTGCGACGCGACTTACATCAAGCAACAGCGACAGCCGCCCGTTCAGCTGTTCCGTCTGTCGTCGCTCCGCAAGCGGCGTCGGTCGTGGAGATTCGTGACATGCTTTAAACAACTTCTTCCATTTGTTTTCACCGCAGTTCCTGTCACAAGTGTAGCTTGAGCCTGTAGTTGGTGGCCGCGGTGTTTATCATTTTATTTATTTTTTCGACAAGATCTATATGTATCCCTACCATAGATATCTTAAAACTAAGTTAATATTATGTGCGAAAAGACTATTTTCAATTTTAGTGTCGATTAAAATTACGTAACGTTTACTCCACGCGTTCGTGCTAGGCCCACGGAACACGGCAATATGCTCGCCACGCTCGGCTGCAGAGTGCACAGTCGGCAATATCGTGTGATACACTGTGCATAGATTAGTTGGCGAAACGTGCGACACAGAATTATTTAACGAATGCGGTCTTTTTATGGAGTGTTTTTTTTAAGAAAGAATTAAAGAATATCCTACTTTATCTAACACAGCCTATTATGATACAAACTAAATAAACTAAAGGTTTTTTTAGGTGGGGTAGGGGTACAGAATGCAACACACTACTAAAATAAATGATCGCCCGTTGGAGAATTATTCAAAAACAAGATAGATAAAAAGAAGTTTTAACAAAGTGTCGGCTCTGCATGTCGCCCTAGTCTCGGAATAGGCAAATGTTAGAATCGGCAGTGAGCATATTGTTTGCGATTGCCGCCGGAATATGAAATGATCGACACAACTGCAGGCGAGGCCTACATACATACAGCTTTCCAAAGGATGCGCTTCGGTAATCTTCGTGTTTCCGATTAGCACTAATATTGTGCCACAGAGTAACCCCTCACAGAGGCAATGCTGCTAATTTATCTACTCGTGTGGTATTGTACTACCACGCTTTATAGTAAGCACCTATCCTAATTACACGTTTCTGTGAAGCTTTATCACTGTCAGGTTATCTACTCCGGTCTCAGATCATCATTAGTCACTCAAAAGTAATATTTTTTTATTTGGAATTGCGTAGGGTTGTTAATCTATAATTTTATAAACATGGTAATACAAAATAGGCACGTACTTCCGTGGTTGTAAAGCTCTATATTAGCACCACGATTAGCACCCATCGTCGCGCGTCTGTATTTCCGAAGATGGACGATGATTACCGAAGCGCACGCGTTTCTAATACAGGCGGCAACTAAAACTGTACCTCGAATATAATTATTTAAACAGCTACCACATCTAGGAGAAGTTTCAGACTGTCTGATTTGATTCTGATTTCCTAGGAGAATCCAAGTCTAGATCTAACATGATTGTGAAAGTGAGTTCGTTTTAGTTTCTCCGTGTGACTCTGATCGATCCTGATGTTTGTCTGTCAGCAACTAAATAAAGCACCAGTATCGTAGTGATGGAACAAGGCAGATAAGATACGAAAAAACTAAAATTCCAACAGTACTTAGATATGGTTTAAGTTCTTGGTAATTTATTTCCAAACAAGATAATCATCATTCTCTTGCTTTACTCCAATTTATTTGTGGTCGGCGCAGCATGTCTTCTTCTTCCATACTTCTCTATTTCGCATGATATTTACTCTTAGAATTTTACAGTTTCTTCAAACATTATTCAGTACTAGCAGCGCCCCGCGGTTTCACCCGCGTTAGTTTCGATTCCGTGGGAATATCGGGATAAAAAGTATCCTATCTGTTAATCCTGGTTATAAACTATCTGTGTACCAAATTTTATCCAAATCCGTTCAGTAGTTTTTGCGTGATTGAGTAACAAACATCCAAACATCTTCACAAACTTTCACATTTATAATATTAATATTAAGTATTATTTGCTACCTCGAGTAAATACTCGTAGAATATATACGTTTGTTTTCCACCTATGCTACGTATACAAGCTGTTCGTTATAAAATATGAACGTCTCAGAAATCTCATCAAAATGAAATGTTCATCTCATGTTGTTTAGTCAGGAAAGCGATTTCAGAAATGACATTTTGTTACTCATGTCATGTTCGGTTTAAAACTATACAAATATTATCTGTTGGAAGGTCAAAAATCTGATCAAAAACATGAATCAAATAGATTGATTTATTATTTTTTGAGCTCTATAAAGGTACAAAGGCGGGCTTAATGCCTTAGGCATTCTTTACCAGTCAACCGAATGGTGATGGAGAGAAACAATGGCAGATGCATTATCTGTGAAAACATCTTTGCATTCTAAAATTCTGCCTTATGAGTTAGCGTTTCCAATGGACATAAAAATATGAAAAAAAAAACTTTTTTTTTCATAATAAAAAAAAACAACCAACGGTTCCAAAGACACCGACTTCCGAAATTAAAGTTATTTTACACTTTTTTGTATTTTTTGGAAGGCGTTGGTTTCTTTGTTTTGTTTAGTTTGTTTAGTCGTTTTGTTAAGTTTTTATTTTTCACTATTTAGTTTTACCCATCCCACACAAACTCATATAACACTACTTGCTACGTAAATATCAGTGACAGGAAGTTATTATTATAATTTAACATCATGAGTTTAGACTAAGTGGACAAAATAAGTACCTATTATTGATGATAATTCAAACAAAAAAGAACTAAGCTAAGTTAATAAAATTTATAGAACCGCTCCTGAGGCATACACTAATCACAAAAAAAAAAATGAAATCGATCCAAAATTTCCGGAGATACGCGATATCTCCGGCAATTTTGGATCGATTTCACATCCACTCAAAAAGAATATATACATAGTCGAGTTGAGAACCTTTTTTTAGTCGGTTAATATCATGATTTCCAATGGACTTCATTATAAATCCTTCTTTTGTGTTGTGCCGCTAATATTGGCAACATTAGGGGCACAACACAAAATAACAAGTAAACAAAGACTGCGACAGATGACAGTCAATAATTGACTCTTTGACTTATGAATCGTTCCATCGACTTCCTGAGAACATTGGTTTGTATCCCCTGTTTGTTGAGTGTCCAAGGTGTTTATAGTTACACATCCTACGTACGCGTAACAGTCTCGGATTACGCGCGAGGTATTCTAAGAACTGCGGGGCAACACACTAACAGTAGCAATGGCTTTCATTTTGACATTTCAACAACATTCATTGCGTTATTTACGTTGCTTAGCAGACAATTTTTTCGAACATATGAAGCAATGGATTAGCAATATCCTTCAAAATGATTCAAATATTGTGATTGATGGTGTGTTACACAATAATGGTATTGAACCGTGTGCCCAAAACCCTTGTTAATGTACAATTTTCTTTCACAACAAGCCGTGTGCCCGATGGTATTCACAACAAGCCGAGTGCCCGATGGTATTCACAACAAGCCGAGTGCCCGATGGTATTCACAAGCCGAGTGCCCGATGGTATTCGACCAACATTACGGATCCCTTATTTAAAACCATAAGAGGACAAATTTTCAAAAATCCTTCCATTGTGAAGAAAGCCTTCATTCCTTCGTTAAATAAGAAACTCTTGTGAAAATTGTATGCTAGAGCCAGCGCTTTAGACTGCGTGTTGTTTATCAGTAATTTAAGATTTCTAAAGTAAGTAGAAGAAGATGGATGCAAAGTTATAAATAGTTGCACAATTTTCATTGCGCGTTTTTCCATCAATTGCACGTAGTTAAGTGCAACTGTGCAGTTAATGAAACTTGCTTGAGTGGCATGTTCACACGGTATTAACGTAAGTTGTGTTGGCTCGCAGCCAACCAGGGCCTGTGCGATCTAATGCTGCAAGTTTCGGTTTCCTGGAAATATAATATTATACTGGATAGTTTAGGTTAATAAATAGTATAAGTTCATTTGCATACAAAACATCCTCACTAGTGGCCAAAGAGAGAGTTTCCTAAGTGTCATATCATAGATAAACTATGCTAATTGTGTCTCGGAAAACAATTATTACATTTTTGAAAATGGTCAGGTGAGCCTAGCACGAACGCGCGGGGTAAAGGACTTCTTGATTACCCACCTGATGATTCTGCGTGCCCAATAGGTATTTCGAGATATCACCAAGCGGTTGGTCGATTCTTCACGTAACCGTGGGCTAGCCTATTTTGGGCCAAAGAATCATCTGTGTCAATCATGACATAATTTAAGAACGGTTATTTTAGTCAACTTTCAACAAAGCAAATAGCTTAAAGGTTCGATGACTGCTTTGCAAACCTATGTTTGATTCGCAACAATAAATTGATTTTTTTTTTATTTTAGTATAGGTATTTTTATTAAAGTATACATATTACATATAATATAATTATGTAAACGTATAATATATCATATAACGTGTATACATATAATATAATTAGGATTTTAACCTATTTATGTTCCTTTTTTTATTTAAAATTCTATATTTTTAATAGTTTTTTTTATCATTGTTCGTCTCACCCAAAGCACCTGCCATTCTCACCAGTCCGGTGACCGGACTAAATAAACCGAACTACTGAGAACGCCCGTTCACCACCCTTGGTTGACTGTTAGAGAACGCCTAAGGCATTAAGTCCGCCTTTGTACCCTTTTGTGTGTGAAAAGATTAAATTAATAAATAATACATGGGCTAACAGACTCAAAATAATATTAATAATATGTACATGTACGAGTATGTATAGAAAATGTATTTCTTTTTATTTAATCGTGTTCCGCGTAATTATTAATACTTTTTGCTCATTAACACTAAAGACTTTCTTTATGACAGTTGTACGGTTGGCACCTGTACCCCTAGAAAAAGGTTACAATATTATGTTTCTGTTGTTAAATATTTTCAGTAGTCACGGGTCGTCAGAAGCCCGAAAGTCTGACAACCAATCTTACCAAGGGGTATCGAATACCAGTAACTGGGTTGTGGAGGTCACATAGGCAGTCGCTCCCTGTAAAATACTGGTATTCAGCTGCATCCGGTTAGACTGGAAGCCTGACGTTTCTTGAATTATGGGTATATTTTAGTAATACATACTTAGTACATAATTTTAGTTTTTATTTTTTTTAACTAGTAATATTTACTTTTTTATTAAAATGTTGCTGTTATTTTAGTAAATTGTGTTGTCTTGCGACTTCCACGCGAACGAAGTCGCGGGATGATACGAGTAGTAATTTTTTTTAAATTATTTATCATTTAAACAAAAAAATACAGGATATTCATATTAAATAGCAACCAACAACCACTAAGGTTTAAACTTGTGCTATCACGAGTCTAGCTCACTATCGAACTATACAATGAAGCATTTTATATGTATGCGTTATTGTCTTTATTAAGAAATCAACCTCAAATGGTGTTATTTGCTGATGACACTTCCTTAATTTTTAAGGTAAATAGACGGGCTACAAATTTTGACGACGTAAATAACGCCCTAATGCAGGTTCAAAATTGGTTCACTGCTAATAATTTAGTATTAAATGGAAAAAAAACTAAGTGCATAAGATTTTCTTTACCAAATGTCAAAGGTAGTGATTGTGAGATAATATTGAATCAAGAGAAACTAGAATTCGTCGATAAAACTGTTTTCCTGGGGATCACGCTCGACTCAAGGCTACAATGGGGTCCTCATTTAACATCTCTTTCAGGACGGTTAAGTTCAGCAGCTTATGCTATCAGAAAAATCCGTCAATTTACTGATGTAGAAACCGCGAGACTAGTTTATTTTAGTTACTTTCATAGTATCATGTCTTACGGTATTTTACTTTGGGGACGGGCTGCAGACATCGATTCTATTTTTATTCTGCAGAAAAGAGCCATTAGAGCCATATATAATCTTCGCAGGCGCGATTCTCTAAGGGAACTGTTTAAGGAAATTAACATCATGACGGTGCCTTGTCAATATATCTACGAAAACATCATGTATGTAAGGAAAAATTTACATCTTTTTAGCAAAAGAGGTGAAAGACATAATTATAGTACTAGAAATAGGGACCTATTAGTTCAACCAGGTTTCAGACTGGCTAAAGTAGACTCATCTTTTATGGGGTACTGTTTAAAATGTTATAATAAAATACCTCCCCACATTCTTCAACTGAATGAGACAAAATTCAAGTCTTGTATAAAACGCACGCTATGCAGGCAGGCATATTATAAGTTAGGGGATTACATCGTTGATAAAGATGCCTGGCTCAATGCTGGTCCTGCTCCACAACCACAACTAATTGATTAACTCTTGAAAATACTGTTGGAGCTGTTGAAGATTGTAAGACTATCTTTGCATTGTATAAACTCAATTTCCTTTATATTGTATAATTGCATAGCACAAATGTGAGTTCTATGTACTGTAGTGCTACCATTTACCGGGTAATGATAATAATGTCTTTCATTGACTTGAATGTGCCCTGGCGGCTGATAGTATGTCATGCTCACTAAAATGTCTCGCTGACGGTGGCGTGTGTGTTGGATCATTTAGCTCCCTTCAAAATGGTTGAGCTGAATGGTGCTGATCTATACGTCATGTTCGTGAACGGGCGCCGTCAGTTGGGACTGGTCATCACTTGGCTGCCTCGGCTTATTTTTAATTATTTTACTTTTGGATTATTGTTTTGTTAAGTACTATTTGCTGTACTCTGGACACATTAACGCGTACGTATTTTTTTTTTTTACATCGTTCTCACATATAATTATAAATTCAACATTAATGATGTAACTAATATTTTTGTAAACTATAATTTAAAAGAGTGTCCATGGAGTTTCTTGCCCGTTCTTCTCCATAGGTACCTACGCCTTGGAATGGGCAACTAGCTTCATATTTGCTGACTGACCTATTGACAATTCAAAAGTGCCTGTAAATGGTTTAATTGAAATAAATGCTTTGAGTTTGAGTTTGTCGATACAATTAATAACATAAAATAAAATACAAACGCTGACAACGACGAGCACATACCCTTTTGTCTGTTCTGTGGTTACTAGTGTAAACATCCTAGCTATTGTAACCACGAACAGTTTACTTTTGTGTTGGATTTCCAAAATATACAACTTCCTCTTATTATTTGTGTTTACGCATATTTAAAAAAAATCTTAGTTTATAAGGCAGTTGTTAGTCGCCAGCACTGTCACAGCTTGATACTGTGCCTGTCACATCGGTCAGTTGTTGTTGTTGTTGTTGTTGTAAGCAATCGCAGTGCGTTCATTATTAGCGTTTACAGGCAAACATCTGACGAAACCCAACAAGAAACGAGTCTGAGAGCGCTGCTTGTTCTCTTACAGAACATTATGTGGTAAGCTAGTATAGCTTAGGTACTAATAACATTATAAAGAAGTAAAATTCGTTTTTTTGTACGTAGGGGGTAATCGCCGGAGCCATTGGCTAAGTTACGTTATTTCTATGTGTATAGGTAGGTATACATTATATTTATATGCTGTATTTTAGCTTAGCTATTAATATTTTTTTCTAGAAAGTCGGACAGAAATACCACCGCACTCCTTTGCTTTGTTCTGAAATGCGATGCGATGCGCTGCGGCCCTGCGCGGGTGTAACGTGCGCTTAGGTGAAGGCGAAAGCGTCAGGGCAGCCTCGTCATGAATGTGACATGAAATGTACCGGATTTGGCATCTTCCTTGATAAGCAACTCCGCCATCCACGTTAATTTATAGTTGATCAAGAAACTTTTGACGCGTGACCTAAACCGAAACTGACGTCGCCGCGTCGCCATCTTGTTTTGTCACTACAATTTCCCAAAACAATTTCACAAATGTGTACAACAGCGCCCCGTGTAAATATCATTCATGCGTCAATAGATCCTTTTAATAATCCATGACAGCCCTGTGACAGCCTGTATATCAAAATCAATACCAGTCGCGAGTGTACAACTTGTACTTGCTATACGAGTATACCTACTTACATGCGTGTCTACATATTCGTGCGATTTCTATAGTCGTATGAGGTTGACCTTCTGTAGCTATGTTGTGTAGGTACCTATCTATTGTGACGATGTCCCACCGCCCATTAATTTCATTCAACTCATTAATTTCCCCGCATATCCAAAATGCTCCAAAATAAAAGCTGAGCCCTGAGACGAAACGCGGACACTATTGAAGAGCATATCCCGTGAAATGTTTATGTCGTTATTTTTGTACCGACTCAACATGTCGAAAACAGTTTGGGACTTATGTATCAAGTTGCGGACGAAACTCATAAATCACAAGTTATACCAATTAGGACCCGGTTTATTGCTCACGAATAACGAATTTATTGAAAGTCATGACGTTTCATACATAAGAGTTTAATAAACTTTTCAACGATCTAACTGCACAGAAAACTCAGTCAATTAATCATTTTCATGATTTTGCCCTTATCCGACTTTATTTGGTATCGCCGCAACATGTCTTCTTCTTCCATACTTAGCCAAAAACTTATCAGCATTTTGAACATTCTTTCGTATCACAAAAACTGCGCGTGTAACATTAAAGTACTTAGTCAGAATATATACATAGGCATGATAAAATAGTAACGAAAATGCTACGAGGTGTGGGAACAAGTCCGATTTCGAAAATATAGTTTTCGGAATTTTTGTATGTCTGGATGTACCTACTATTCTGTCAAAAAGTACCGGGAAAAGATCAATAATACACAAAATGTTAGTTAGTCACCCAAATTTATTTTATCCCCTTCAAAGTATGCTCCTTCAGAGACGATACACTTACGCCAACGAATAATTTTTTTAAACGCTTTTCCTGGAATTGGGTTTAGTTCTCGCAGCGAATTCTCCTATAAGTCTTCGCAAGAATGAAAACGGGTGCCACGAAGTGGTAATTTGAGTTTAGGAAAAAGAAAGAAGTCGGCTGGAGCTATATCTGGAGAATAACAAGGTGGTTGCTCGATGGTATTTGTTGAGTTTTTGGTAAAAAATTCGTTCACAACGATGGCCCATTATCGTGGTGCAAAATCCAACAAATTTTTTTTTCCACAAATCTCGCCTTTTTCTTCGAATTCATGTCAAACTCGTAAACGCACGTCTCGTCACCAGTAACAATGCGTTTCATGAATTTTGGGTCGGAATTGACTCGTTCTAGCATGACTTCAGCGACTCATAAGAGATTGAGTTTTTGGAGAATATTCAGGTGTTTGGGACTAGCCGAGCGGCAACATATTTCATACCCCAGTGATTATTTAAATTGATATGGATCGACTCGTGAGACACGGAAAGTACAGTGGCTATCTCTCTCAAACTTAAATGAGGATAAGGATGACGTTGATGACCTACCAGGGCGAGGCAAATCTTCCAGCATATCTGGACCGCTTTTGAAAGCTTTGTACCACTCATAAGCACGTGTTTTTGATAAAATCGATTCACCGTAAGCCTTCTGTAACATTTTCAGTGACTTTGAACACAAAATTCTATTGGTCATCCAAAATTTAAGACAAACTCTTTGTTCGATGTTTTTGTCCATTATGAATTCGCTATACACACTAGATATTTATGATCTAATTAAAAACAGCACTGTATGTAATCTAAAACACGGATGCAACTCAAACTCCGCGCCAAAAAGGAAAACAGCTGTGCCAATCTAACTACAACAAAAAAAAATTTGGAACCATAAACAAATCATCCATTCCTGATACTTTTTTGACTGAATGTATTTTCAGAATTGGCGTACAAACGGCTGAACGGATTTGGATGAAATTTGGCACACATATACTATAAAACCTGGTTTACTACTTTAAATACCGGTAGTACGTTGCCGTGGGATATTTTCCGAAATCCACGCGCGTGAAGCCGCGGGCTAGTCTTAAATTAATTAAGTAATTAATCTTGTGGTTGTCGACTTTCTAATGACTGACTCGATTTGTTCCCAAAGTTCAATCTTCTGATGAACGTTTGAATAGAGCATCTTTCAAAGTCGATCAATTAGAAAATAAAAACAGAGATTTCAGGAGATCGTTTGCTGAAAGCAAAGTTTTTCAGGTTGAATGTTGATCAAAACATGATTTGCGACCGCAACAAATTAAAATATTACTTCCTACGAATAAATTAAATTAATTTTAAAGGTAAACAAGCTCACAAAAGCTTTCTTGAAAGGCTGTCTTAAGATCAAAAGCTACATATCTCAACTCTCAACAAAGGCTGACATCTCATGTGCGGCTGAATATCAACGAGACAGGAAATCGAATCGTGTTCTATGTGTCCACTGTCCACCTTCGATGAAAAAGAAAGTAGAAATATTTATGTAGAGGCATGTACAGAAAGTGTGCTTCAAAAGGTTTGCCGCGCATGCGCCTCCGACTGAGTGGATGATCACTGTGGGCATTCGCCGCATTCGTTCGTCGCATGCTTTTGAAGCGTTTGCTGCGCTCTATCTGCCAAATTCTTTAGAAAGATAGATATATTATCCAAACAATGATCAAGTTCTATCGTACTGCACGTGTACCCTCATAAATACATAGGATTATTCAAGCACTACAGAATTAAAGATAAATGGCTATAAATAAATATAAATTTTCAGCCGTCCTATTTATTTTGAAACGAAGAAGAAGACATATTTTCTTCAGTATCATAATACTTGTCCCCATTGAGGAGTGCCAGGGAGCTGGCGAGAGGTAGTTCCGGGCTTCGATCTCCAGCTCCCTCCCTCTGAGGTTGGCGCGATAGCAGGAAAGGCAGGCATTTGCAGCCATACTAACACAGATACTTTGTGTACACCGCAAACAAATACGCACTGAATTGGGTACACGCGACGTTTATACATTTCTATTTCATTTTACATTTCGCAGGTCTGTTAGCAGCTTTCGAAATAAGTAGTGGGTACCTTTGTAGTTAAAAGTTATAGTGTATATAGTACTGACGTGGCCTGATTGCTTGAATGTGTGCATAATACGTATTGTAAAATAGATAAGTGATAACTATTTTAACTACGTATTATTTAATTGAAAGAATTTGTGTCACGCAATTTGAATCATTTCGTCGAATAATCAAGTATTAAATATGATAATACGAAATCAATTTAAGCGACAATATCCGGAGATACTTGGGGATAACCACGGATACCTATGCGTGCAATCGCATTCGATTGCACGCATAGATACCTATCCGTGATAAAAAATACATAAATCTTTAACCTAGTCATTACTGGGCTAAAGATTAAAGACTCACAGGTTCACGTGATGAATTGATGAATTAACCAACGACCAGTTAAATCTATGATCATAGCATACGGTACCCACTAAAACCGGCAGCGTTTATTCTACCCAGTGCGATCACATGACAGCAGGCGTGCGAGTACGGAAGCACTTCTATTTGTTATAAAGGTTATAAAATACGAGCGGTTGCGATTAATTGAATGTCTTGTGTGCCATGGTGGGTGATATGTGCTGCGGTATAGGGGTGCCACACACTGTCTAGTTAGGGTTCATTCACACGACGTATTAAATGCTTCCTATAATTTTTCTTTGCCATCATCCTGCTCCTGCCGTTATCTTACTAATCATATTATCATAGTATCAATATAACAAGTTCAGATTTTGATACTAATCACATTTGTAGTTTCGCTGGTTTATAAAATTTGACCTTGTGTAAGATGGATGGTAGTCAAAACGAAGGTAACCTCGACCATGGTGGTCGTCTTAGAAAGATATAGACAGACCTTATTGATGATGTCCTTCAAAAGGCTCAGGTATATGATCAGATGAAGGAACGTGACGAACCACTAAGAATATGTGAGTTTTGTACTTTCAGCCTACATCCATAAAAAAAGGCTTGACATTATGTCCTGTGCCGGACGTGACGCCAGGCGTAAATAATTTGGATCGGATTCGAAGATGTCATGATGTCTCTTTTAATTGGAATCCACTTACAGGCCCATGTATTGTTCTAGAAAAATCTTTTCTTATTGGGAAAACACAAGGCGTGAAACGAAACATGAAGAAACAATACTTATCAATCGAAGAACAAAACTTTAATAAAGGCTCTTAGCTGCTTGTGGTTATGACTTTTTAAACCACTTTCTCTATTATAAGTTCTTGTTCAGTTTACCCACAGTATTGTATTGAAAAAGAAACAAACCATGTTATCATAAATATTAATAGGTACAAAAACAAGACATCTATCTGATAAAAAAAACTTTAATGTCAGAAGTCGGTGTCGTTGGTTCTGCACTTTCGTTTTTTGACACCGACTTCTGAAATTAAAGTTATTTTTCACTTTGTAGTATTTTGTTGGAAGTCGGTTGTTTTTTTTTTTTGTAAAAAATTATTTTATTTTTACTTTTTAGGGTTCCTTACCTCAAAAGGAAAAATCGGAACTGTTATAGGATCACTCGAGTGTCTGTCTGTCTGTCCGTCTGTCACATACAATTTTCTCCGAATTTAATGGACCGATATTGGTTGTCTGAGAGTCATCACTTCATGCTGCTGAGCTGATGATAAGTGAAAGTCAAATACTTTTATTCAATTAAGCCTATTACAAGCTCTTTCGACAATTACAAGCCCTTACCATCATCAGATGCGGGACCTTTTCGTCCCGTTACATTATTACGAGAAATGGAATGATGAAGACGATTGTTTTCAAGTCCACGTCTATCCAAGAACTGCTAAGTAGTTTCTGTCGACATATTGCCGTATCTCCTAACTCCTAACAGTTAAGGACTGCTGTGGCTACCATTGACGGTTCGGTAGCATTATAGTCGAACTTTTTAATTAGCTGCAGTAAAACGACAGCTTATGTGTAACTTAAATGACTAAAATTGGCGTATTTTTGTTTTTTCGCGGCCATCAACCAAACCATGTTTTTCTAGTACAGAATAGTGTAACAAACGAAACTTATTTGACATGCATATCTCTAAATGCAGTCCGAAATGAGTTATTAAGAAGTGTCATTTTACTGCACCTAATTAAAAGTCGGAGTATAGGTATTTTGTCTTCTTTTTCCTTAATTATAACTACAGACAGAATTGTATGAATGTTGACACAGTCTGTACAGAGTCAACATTCAAGACAGAATTGCATGAATGTTGACACAGTCTGTACAGTGTCAACATTCAAGACAGAATTGCATGAATGTTGACACAGTCTGTACAGTGTCAACATTCAAGACAGAATTGCATGAATGTTGACATTGTCTGTACTGTATTATGTGTCAACATTCATGCAATTCTGTCTTTCCTTCTTCTTCATCTCTTTTTCTTCTTCTTGTTCTCCTTTCAAATAATAATCAAAAGCAAGAAGTGAATATTTGTATTTTAGGATTATCGCAATGTATTCAGGATGCTGTTGGGTCTTCCACGCTTCCGTAGCGCTTCCGGGAGGCCAAGGTTGGTGGTTTTCATGCCATTATACGTAAACTGTGCGCTTCTATTCTCGGTAGAATGCGTGCTAGCTCCCACAGCATCCGGAGTGTATTGTGTGATAGGTGTGACAGCCCCATGCTGGCTCACTGGATATACACTCGACTGACACACGTAGATGTCAGTCGTTTTAATTTTGTATATAGTGTGATTTTTACTAATATTAGGTTAAGACTTCTAACAACATATAATATCGATCTTGAAATTTGATCTGATATAAAATATTTGTTATTATCCACAGGTATGCGGTTGAGCTCCGACGTGTGACGTCTTGTCGCGATACCAAATCGATTTAAACCAAAAGCGAAATTCGAAACATGGTCGATGTACAGAGGCCAGCACATCAAGCTACCCCAATCTGTCAAATTTCTTTGATAGATTTTCAACTTTACCACAAAGGTATAAGGTTCATATTCAATCGGGAAAATTTGACAGATTGGCGTAGGATGATGTACTGGCCTCTGTACACAATCCATGCGATCTTCTTGTTTAAATGATAACAGGTATCAATGAAATCTTATGGATTGCATGTTCAAATTTTTCATGTTCACATTAGGATAACAATTTGCTGCGAACCAAATCGTTTCCAGTTTCCGATAATCCGCATAACCTAGGATTTTCTCAAAAATTCGAATTGTCCAATACATATGCACTATGCAGGGTGAAAGAGAAACTGTTACCATACATTCAGTTCATGATTTTAGACCCAGCAGCGTTGAAATTATTGACCGAGTATTTTTTTTTTATTGTTGTTGCTGAAAAATTTCTACGTTTCGCATCGATGTCCCTCACACTTATCGTAAGTGTATAAGTACTAAAAACAAATAAAGCAAACGACATTTAATAAACTTTACCTTATGACGACTTACGAGTATGACTAAGGGCGTGTGTCCAAGAGCGGTGCGCGGTAGAGCGCGGCGACTAATGAGGACATGTCGTTAGCGCGCCGCGCCGGTGTGCGCTCACCTTTATCACGTCTTGTGCCGTGACAGGTGATCTCTTTGTCGTGACGCGGAACGGATATTACTTGCTCTATCTTTCTAATATGCGATACTTTCATTCGTGGAGTGGGTGTTAGCGGCGACGGTGACAGTAATGAATCCTTTATTATTTTTTGTACTTAACGAAGTTCCTTAACGCGGCTTGCGGAAGGATTTGTTTGGTGTTGATGATGTTGTATTTTGCCACCACCGCGGTGCATTTATTTGTAAATGTTGTCTATCTAGGTACCTATCTAAAACACAATTATTGTTTAAAACTGAAGTAGCCAGAAAAATACTTTAGTATCAGAAGGTATCTTGATGACGCAACAAAAAACTCCTACCTATTACCCCTCCTACTCCCCCCCCCCCCCTCCAACCTACTTTACTTTTATCAATAAAACTTCCTTACCTCTAAATCCTCGACAGTATTTTCTCGAACAACTTTCCTTATATTTAAGGCAAATTGTATTTAGTTAATGCGGTTATTGCCGTATAACAAAATAATTTCATTTTTCTTCCTCTTTTTATGTCCTTAGTACAAAGAAAAAATACATAATTGGTTTGTACTACAAACAGACCAATTACTTATTTTTTTCTTGATTTTATTTACAACAACATTGCAGAACATGGGAAGTTGTTCTTAATCGGGAGAGAAAATGACCAGAAAAATATTAGAAGAAAACTCGCAACTCGCTAACATTACATTGTATTCGCGTAATGTGTTTTAACGTAAAATGAAGCACAATAATTGGCAACTGCTGTCGTCAGGCAGTGGGTAATATTGACTATGGTTTATTAAGAAGTTTGGAGCAGCCTAATAGTAAGTTTAGGGTTACTGCTTTTAGTCACGCAAAAATTCGGGCACTAAAAGCATAGAATTAGTCTGTGCTAAAACAACCACTGCCATGGTTTGATCAATAAAATCTAGTCTCATCGTATTATAAACTGTGTGTCACTTCACGAAGGCGTCATTTTCACAAAGCCTATAACTTGTTATTGTGTATTAGCACAGAATAACTATTAGTAGGTACTTATTTTAGCATCTTGAGCTGGCCTAGCGTAGTACTGAGATTCAATGGAATAAGAGGCCAGCACCACCACTGGTGAAGGAAAACATCGTGAGGAAGCCGTCATGCCATCATCTACCAAACCGCACTGGGCCCGCGAGGTAGATTCCAGCCCACTCCGTGGGAACATTATAGGCTGGTTATAATGAGGCCAGCTTATACTGGTTGTGTTACCAAGGACGTGTGGCCTACCCTATGTGCGGGTGCGCCCGTTTTCGCAGGTTGTACGGGGCCGGCCTTCTGTTCTTATGTATTTCGTGGTACTACTATCATTAATTAAGTACTACAAACTGTAACTGTACTCCAGTTCTGAACCTCCACTAGTAAGTTGTACAGTGGGCCCAAACAATTGAATTAGCACCAACTATGTAACTTGGATCGTAAATCATTCCCTGTGGACTCTGTTTTTGTACGTCGATGGTCTAAGAGCGACCCGCGCTAATAATAATATGCCAACCAACGTATGTAGCTTTATGTAATAGGATTCAGTATAGCATTATCCAGTACCGTATCGTACATATATACTAAGTCGTAGATTGCAAATGTCCGAAATCGCCAAGCAACTGGCACGTAGAATTTGAAACTACTTAATGTTATGTCCAACCATTTGGTAAGCACGCCTTCCCAATATTTTTCATAATCATAGCTATTATAATTAAACCATAAAATTACCTAAGTTTAGTCAAGAGGTCTAGAGATTTAAGGCGTGGTAAGAAGCAAATTTTTAGGTAATTAACAATAGCGTATCGTGGCAACAAATAAGGTTCAAAATAACGATGTGTCTGATGTTAGTTGAATCGAATGACCACCAAAATAAAAGTAATTTTGCAGTTTTAATAAAACTAAAAAATAAATACACGGCTCAATGGAATATTTATATGTATTCCTTTAGTTGATTGAATTCACTTTATTACTACTACATAAATTATAATAATGATAGTTTATGCTCAAAATTTTGAGATTTATGCGACGAAAAATATTTGTTGAGCTCTGTTTTACGATTGTTTTATCATGATACTATTTTATTTTTATGAAATATTTTTGAATGTTTTAGTTGAACATTTCACAATACACTCGTTTTTTTTTTGGCTTGTTATATATATCAATACGCCTAATTATGCGACAAAAAACTAAACGTTTTACTGTGACTATTTTTGGGCAGCGCCTTAACGACTCTGCTCACATCCCGCGGTGACTAATTCTCGAGCCTTACGTAATGGCAGGACCATTGAGTCGGCTCGAGCGAAACCCTCAGAGGTTGGAGGTCGAGACCACAAAATAGATAGGTACAGAAGATCAGCTCCTTACAACGAGCGAAACAGGCGCACGCACACATAATACGTACCAACGGCGGTTTCAAACTACATAGTTTCCGTTTACACTACTACTGAGCGACACCTAAATGGATGCCACAAAATGTACTTATTTAAAAGCTAGCTGTTGGATTATCAACTTTCGGTGCTAAGCCGAGCGTTGAAATTCGTACAAAAACGGGGCATATGTCTAACAAATAAACAAAATGCCAGTCGTGGGTACGCTTGCACTCGCTGTAAGTAGACGCGTGTCTATGTTCGATTTCGCTCGTTGTATGAAGCGGGGAGCCGACTTTCTGTATCTATTTTGTGTTAAAACTGACGAGGATCGGGGGCAAGGAGAGGATCAGGTATCAAGAGTTTGTGATAATATTATTATTATAAGGATATTATGTAGAATATATTATTTTGTATGAATCAAAACGAATAAATAAATAACATGTTTCGGCGAATGTATTATTGTGCTACGAAAGCGTAGCTAAGTGCAACGGCGTAAATAAGTGTTACGGCGTAGCTAAGTGTTACGGCGTAGCTAAGTGCTACGGCGTAGCTAAGTGTTACGGCGTAGCTAAATAGAAGTTACGAGCCTGGCATAATAAGATGCGTCCGAATGTCCGTTTTATGTGCAGCAAAGTTTTGTTGATGATGAATGGAATGCAATAAAGTATTGAGTATTGAACGCGGCTTTAGCAGTTATTTACAAGTAAGCTACATGCTTCGAAATTGTACAAAACTCATCATCATCAGCCTACAGCAGTCCGCTACTGACATAAGCCTCTCCTATTGCACGCCAAAACTCAGCAGCTACTAACATCGAAAATGAAATCTTTTTCCATTTCGGCAAGGTGATGCGTTGCAAAGTGAGTGCAGCCGGTGCACTGCACAACCGAGAGTATTTGGCACACCCGAGACAATATCAACTGCTCCCGAGTTGTTTTACTGTCACAATAAATTATTATTATGATAATCAAGCCAGAAGCTGGAATAATATCTGCCAATGAAACTAACTTTTTTATAATAGAAGCCATTGAAATAAATAAATTATCATCCCCCCCGCCCTTATCTCAAATTATTCTTCTTCTTCCATAGATGGCTACTAGCCGTCTCGTCTCAGTAGTCACCTCCTTACTAGCCAGTCAATCCATCCATCACCTCCTTACTAGCCAGTCAATCCATCCATCACCTCCTTACTAGCCAGTCAATCCATCCATCACCTCCTTACTAGCTAGTCAATCCATCCATCACCTCCTTACTAGCCAGTCGACAATCCTTCCATCATCTACTTATGTAATTAAATCATCATTTTCCTGTCTATTTATGTAATTAAATACAGGCAAACAATCATACAACTTGCTAGAGAAGGTAAGAGTAGTTAGGATATTAATCTATCAATTTATTTTTCGTAGCAAGTCTACAACGTAGCTTCATCAGAAATAACGTGTTGTAGAAATACCGATTGAGACCAGGCTAACATATAACGTATAGTAGCTCGTAATAGCGTATCGGTTCGGTTGATTATGCATGGAAAAACACTAAGTACACTGGGTAACGCTGGCGCCCAATGGGCGACTGAATCATCAGTCGCCGATTGTGAGCGAGCACGACGTTGACACGTTTGGTATGAACGAGACCTTAATTTCTCCAATAAATTAAAGTATGTGCCTGTGTCATACATATAACCCGGGAGTTATCTTGATGACAACAAAAACTAACGGCATAAGTCATAACGTCGTAACAATCATTACGTTGAAAAGCCATATTCGTCGCAAAAACACACTGAACACTCCGCTTAAATAAAGCTGGGTATTGGCTGATGTATTTGCGAGCAGCTGTAAGTGGCGGCACAAATCGCTGTCTGCGCCCGCTTTATAAGAACTGGCGGCCAGGGGTCGGACATTGATCACAGCTCTCTACACACTGTCACTGTGTTGTACTTTAAAGTAAAAACTAGATCGAAATGGCTGTAAGAAACTGTGTCTTGCTGATGCCAGTTAAACAACAACTAATAATAAAACAACAACTAATAAGTAATAAAAGTTTATAAAATCTATACATATTATAAATTAATGAAAGTCGCTTTAAATGTCTGTCTATTTGAACGGGTAGTTCTTCTAAACTATGAAACAAATTTTGATGCGGTTTTCATCATGCTCGGTTCCAATTGGTCGTTTCCCATGGAGAAGAGCCGGCAAGAAACTCCACGGTTACTCTTTTAAAAATAGTTGGCTTTTACAATGTTTTCAAATTACAATAGGTATGGGAGGACAGCGTAGACCTGTCAACAAGTACCAGGTACTTGATAAAATAAAAAATTGTCTAAAGATCTAAAGTCTACAAGGCGTAAAAAGTCCTCACATTTACAAAATATAAAAGAATCTATCAAAAGGATAAATAAATCTAAAAACCTATTAAAACCAAGTTATATGATTGCCCATACAACCACTAATAAAGACTTGAAATTAGAATTGTCTGTATATAATAATGTCAAATAATAAAAAGGTATGTCAAAGAAGTATTTAAATCAGGGGGCACGGCAGTGCCCCCGCCAAGTCGAGCAAAAAGCGGCACGGCCGTACCATCCTTTTCTCGAACCAGTTTAGGCCACTTTCGACCCCCCATAACTTCTTTGTGGATAAAACTAGAAGCCTGAAGGCCAATTCTCGTAATTTAAAACGTTCAAAATCTAGTCGCAGTCTCATTTCAGCGACAAACAAATGTCAAAAACATGTCAAAATGTACTGAAATTTAAGGTATTTTTGACAGATTGAGACTGAGATCAGAGGGCCAATTCTCTTAATTTAAAATGTTCAAAATCTAGTCGCAGTCTCATCTCAGCGACAAACAAATGTCAAAAACTTGTCAAAATGTAAGGAAATTAGAGGTATTTTTGACAGATTGAGACTGAGATCAGACTGTGAACGTTCTTAAAATTAGTAGAATTGCCCCTCAGATTGTGAACGTTCTTAAAATTTACCAGAATTGCCCCTCTGATCATTTCAATATAAAAAATCTTATATGGCATAAACAATCTAATTTAATATAATATGTATTACTTGTGAGATACATTGTGTATTCATGCGATGGCCAAGTCAATCTATTTGCTTAAACCATAAAAGATTTTTAATATTGATATGATCACTATAAGATGTTGTTAGGTTAGCTAACTACGTAATAACTTAAGACAGAAGGTCACTTAAGTAGGGACTGAATAAATTAACCGACTTGGTATTACGTGGATCTCACAAATTTTTACGGTAGAAGAAGTGAGTTGCGAGACTTGGTTTTTTTACAAGTTATGTTTTTGATGGCATTTCTTTATTCTGGAAGATTTATATCTACATCTGTACCAATAATAAAGCTGAAGGTTTGTTTGTTTGAACACGCTAATCTCTGGAGCTGTCAGTCGGATTTGCAAAATTCTTATAGCATTTGTTAACCTAATTCTTGAGGAAGGCTATTGGCTTACATCACGCAAGGACCCCTAGGAACCGAGTGAAAAGAAAAAAAAGTAAGAAAGAACGCTAAGCGAAAACGAAGTAATAGCGCGAGCAGGCGATGTGATGCGACAGGATGGGTCGGGGAACAGGCAGGCGATGCGATGCGACAGGATGGGTCGGGGAACAGGCAGGCGATGCGATGCGACAGGATGGGACGGGGAACAGGCAGGCGATGCGATGCGACAGGATGGGACGGGGAACAGGCAGGCGATGCGATGCGACAGGATGGGTCGGGGAACAGGCAGGCGATGCGATGCGACAGGATAGGTCAGGGAACAAGAAATTTCATGCGGACGAAGTCGCGGGTATAAGCTAGTGAATAATAAATTAGTATTAAACTCACATAAATAATAACGAAAAAAAAACTCGATGTAACCGTGCGGAGCAGCGGGTCGCTAGTTGTGTTCTTGTAGATATAGTTCAACGTCTAAAGATAATAGGGCTGCCTGTTGTTGATATAATTACGTCTTGTGTAGCACGTGCATCTTTTGTTTTCTTTCTTTATTGATAATTTCTACGTTGTTTACCTACAACAGTAGCCTATTTATAGACTCCGCTTTGGAGTGTAAATGTGGTGCTGTTCCACAAACGATGGGACACTTAACATCGTGTCCTGCGTGTCCTTTCAGCTGCACGTTACAGGAACACGCTAAGAAAAAGAGTAGCATAATCTAAGATCAGAGGAAGTTTCCAATATTAATAAGAATAGAACTTATTATCTTAGGACTATTTTGATGTAATAATGTTTATTGTATATTTAATCTTTGACCTACATGTTAAAACAATTAACACAAAGAGGCCCCACAATAAATATGCAAGTAATATAAAAGTAATTCATAAAATAGGCGCAGCACATCTACCTGCTCAATCTCCCGTAATCAAATGCGCGAAACTTTACAACAGCCTAACTTCTAACGTCAACAAAGTTCAAAACTCATCTAAATTTCATACGAAAACAGTATCACACGAATTTTAATTGTCGTAAAAAATCCAAATTCGGTCACAACAGGTCCTTGAGCGCCGACACACCAGCCCCGCTAGCCCCGCGAGCCCCGTTGGCCCCGTGGGCCCCGTGATCCCCGCCAGTCAAGCACACGACAAACATTAAAATACGTTCAAAAAAGTTAAATTGCCTCTGACGCCGCATCGAATTTAATCGAAAGGAAAAACCGGCCAAGTACGTGTCGGACCACGCACAATGAAGGGTTCCGTAGTTGGAATGAATTTATCCCAAGAACAAACTTAACATTGTAGTTGAAAAACATGTTCTCCCGTACATTCCAACTGAAAATGTAAGTTTGTACGCACAATATTGAGAGATTTACCATGTTGTTTCAAGATCATAGACTTCTTATTAATTTTCCTGTAATCTATAGGTATAGAACTATTTTCTGTATTTTTTTTCAAAATTTTAGGCTCAGTAGTTTCGGAGATAAGGGAGGGGGAATGGTAAATTTCCGTCTATTGTCTTAAATAACTTTAATAAAATTTACTTTAAAATTATGAAAAAAAATTATTTGAGATCCTCACGTTAAGCCCTTTCATTTGATATATCACACGGTACAGATTGCGAAACTTTTTTTTTTAAATTGTCTATTTACCCCTCAAAAATGACTCCCATTTTCAAAACTCATTTATTTACGTTACACGTCTGTGTTTGGGTCACAGAGTTTCATATGTGTACCAAATTTCAATTTAATCGTTCCATAAGATTCGGAGTAAATTGGCTGTGACAGACGGACAGACAGACAGACACACGAGTGATCCTATAAGGGTTCCGTTTTTTCCTTTTGAGGTACGGAACCCTAAAAATAGGCGTGAACTTGGACTTTTCTCCCACAATAAGGAATGGGGGATGAAATTAGACCATGACCTATTTAGCCCAGAAGCCATATTGATTTATACTGATATTTCGGAAATGGATGGGATTCGGAGTGCGTGTCACGAACAGTTTGAAAGACAGCCTATTTTTATGTTCGTTCCTTTTAGTAGATAATATTTATAGGTTTACGGTATGAAGAGCTGTCACGAGCAGAAAGTTGTTTATCAAAGTGCGTGAATTTGTGCAATTTTATCGTTGAGTAACTTTATATAATTATTATTAAGAATTGACAACAAGGTACAGACGCCAGCACATCAAGCTACTACAATCTGTCAAATTTCTTTAATAGATTATCAACTTTATCGCAAAAGCTTCAAATTTTATTGGGAAAATTTAACAGTTTCGGGTAGGTTGATGTGCTGGCGTCTGTACAACATGGTATATTTAGCACATTCCGTTTACTGAGACCCTGCGAACGCACGAAGTAAATAATATAATATGATATAATATAATATAATATAATATAATATAATATAATATAATATAATATAATATAATATAATATAATATAATATAATATAATATAATATAATATAATATAATATAATATAATATAATATAATATAATATAATATAATATAATATAATATAATATAATATAATATAATGTAATGTAATATAATATAATATAATGTAATATAATATAATATAATATCTTTGGACATTTCACACAACGCCATATAGTCCCAAGCTAAGCAACCTAATGCTTGTGGTAACGAGATGGCTGATAAACTATGTACTTATATACATTTTTTTTGTAAATACATAGGTACATATTATAGATAAAACACCTAGACCCGGAATAAATACATGTAGGTCGTACAAATATTTGTTCCGTGCGGGAATCGAACCCGCGACATGCTGCGCAGCAGCAGCGTAGCAGTCAATCGCTCAACCACTGCGTCAACCGTATCGTCAAATGTAACGTTAACTCGAACGATTTTGAATCGAAAACACAACAGTAGATAACTATCCTACTTATAGCATTTGGGTATAAATATTTACAATTAGTATTGTACTTTACTTTATAAATATTAATAAAATCTTAAAACTAGCTAAATTTATGCGCAAAATGGTTCGAAATTGCGTCATGTTTACTCCACGCGTTCTTGCTAAGCCCACAGGTACTTAATTACAAAAAAAATTGACTCCCACGAACATTTTACCCAACGTAATTTAATCTAATTTCAAAAATTAACATTATTTGTACCTGTAATTTGTACCGTTGATTAATAAGCAATTCCAGAGGTGTGTTTGTATTACTGCAGTGCGATCAAACAGATGTAGTACATGAATACTGATTCGAGCTGCTTTGAATAATGATTGTATTGTAATAATAGATCGCAAATAAATGGCTTGGTGTTGTGGTTAAAGCATTACTGTGAATATTATTCTGTAATGTACTGAGAGCGCTTCTATTTTTTGAGTGCAAGCAAAAATGAACTTAGTGGTGGTTAGGCGGAAGTGTCCGCGATAGTACCTATCATTATCATCATCATAGCCAGCCGCACTTGACAGCAGTCTGTTAAGAGTGGTTCGGAGTCTCTATTTTTAATAAGTAAGCATAGTAGGTGTGGCATAATGAGCCTTAAACCTTTCTACTGCTGGGACAGTCCTCTTCTATGTACGAGGGAGTGAGCCATTCACCATGCGGGCCCAGTGCCGGATTGCAAATTTTTTTTTATAAGCTACAGTTTAATACACACATCAAAGGTGTCAAGGGACCAAGTACGTTTAGAGTATCGCCGCAATTGAGGATTATTATTTGAACTTTTTTGGATCGTTAAATTGATTCTTTTTAGTTAATTTCATTATTTGAATATGGAATTTTCTTTAATTTTTTATAAAAAAAACTTTTTTGCAAAAAAAAAACAACCGACTTCCAAAAAAAAAACTACAAAGTGATAAATAACTTTTATTTCGGAAGTCAGTGTGACTTCCGAAATAAAAGTTATTTTTAATAAGTAAGTTATTTATTAAGTAAGTAAGTTATTTTTAGTAAGTTTTTTTTGTTTTTATTTTTTTTGGAAGTCGGTTTTTTTTTGTAAAAAAGTTTTTATTTTTCACTTTTTAGTGAGAGAGTTTGTAATTTATCTAAGTTACAATAGACTAACGTCAACTGCTAATCACCTTTAAAAAAATATTGCTTTTCCCGATGCTGGGACGTTAATTATCAATTGGTTGCAAGAGTTATCATATGATGAAACTGAAAATTTACTAAGGGTAATGTCTTGAAAATGTTAGAATGATTATATCCTAACAATGCTGTAGGTGTTATGGTCTTGTTTATTTCCTTTTTATTTATTTATTATTTAATATTTTTGCTAATTTTCTCAAACAAAAATGTACTTGTACGACGATCAATGTTTATATTGTTGTATGTCTATGAAATCTGGGGGAACTTCGGCTTCTAAGATACAGGCTTCTTGCCTAGTTTAGGAGTCAGATGTTTTCGACCTTAAACTGTGTCATTGCTGTACAACTTAATCCTAAGACTTCTCCTTGTACTATATGGTTTTGTGTGACGACATCATTTGACACGAGAAGTGATGATAAGAGGCGTCGGAATGTTGCAAGCTGGTTCCAGGCAACGTACTGTGGCTGTCGCTCTTGGCACTACACAGAGCGTCATAAGCCGCCCCTGAACACACTATCATATTTAATCATATCATGGGCAGCGTGGCCGAGCGACATGGAGGACGATCTCGCATCACCAGTCGCAGACAGGACCGGTACATCCACAATACTGCGCAACGCAAGCGGAATCGTATCATGACCGCCATGATGTTGGCTACGAGGCTCCACAGCTCTTCAGGCTTGCTGATAAGCGACCAAACCATCCGAAACCGTTTTAATTGGGAGGAAGAAGACTGGCTTTGTGTTTGCTTTTCCGATGAATCTCGTTTCGGAATGAGGCCAGATACAAGACGTACTCGAGTTTGGAGGACCTCTGGACGTCAAGAACGTTTGAAATTTTGTCAAAAAGTTCAATTATATGGACGGGAACAATAATGGCTTGAGCCGGTATTTGGATCGGAGGAAGAACCGATCTCATTTCGATCAGGGGCAACCTCAATGCTCAGATTTGTGAGAACAGGATTGTATCAGACGTGATCATCCTTTTGCGAAGCCGGTTGGGCGATTCGTTTCGATTAATGCACGTCCACCCACGGCTAGAGTCGTAACACGCACTCTTGACGATGCTCGCATCATCGCATGCCGTGGCCCGGCACGGCAGAACGGCATATCCCATGCGTGCTTAATTGGGTTGAGGTCTGGACATCAACCCAATTGAGCACGCATAGGAAATGCTCCAAAGAAGAGCTCTGCCGAGTTTGGATGCCGTGCATACCCCATATCAACTTTTTGACTTGTTAGAAAGAACGTAGGCGGCCATTCCTCAAAGTGATTTTGAGCATGCCAAATCGCTGTGATTGTGTAATTCGTGTCAATGGTGGAAACACAATTATTTTTTTATTTTTACATTTAACATTAAAACAATCCTCCTTCTTCGCCTTTTTTTGCCATTTAAGAGTAAACTAGTGGCGAGCTCGATCTCACTGGTGGTCATGGTCAAAAAGCACGCTGTCTCACCTGGTTTCGTGTCTGACTGAGCTAGTATCATTGATGAGTAGTTAGACGCTAGCTAGTCTACACGCCGTCTAGTTCTCACGCACAGAAACACCGTTCCGGAATGAATAGGCGCATAATTTTTTTTTAAAAGTGCTTTGGAAAATCGAGTTTTAAGAAAAAAACCACTGCATAAATCAATTATTAATAAAGTTTATTGAACTCTTCGATAGCTGAGCTTTGTCGGTATGGTTTTGAAGATTTCCCAGGTCTTTTATTACTTATTCACACCCAAAGTTGCGTTAAAAATAGCAAGAAAAACGAATCTTTGTTGGCTCTTAACTTTTTAATGGCTTTTTATTTTACTGTTCTGTTTCCATACAGACACAATTAATAATAAGTAAAAACGATATCATGTGTAGCTTTGTATGCACAATATCAAACAGTGGAGCAATACTCTCCCGAAATTTATATAATATATAAATATGTTGTATAATACATAAATAATATATAAACTTAAACATAGGAATTAAAGTAAGAAGCCAGTCTGGAAGACTAAATTTGGTAAATATCAATTGGATAATTTTTTATAGTTAAAAATGTACTTGATCCCTAGACACATTTGATGTGTGTAGATTCTAGGTAAGGTATAATTCCCGAATATTTAGGAAAGTTCACGTTTTAATCCAATTAATTAAATTAATTATTATTGATAAAACATTATTAATATTATTACTATTTTTATTTTAATGTGTTTTGTTTTACTTCTTTGGGGCCCCTATTTCTGTCTACAGGGTTTAAAGGAACCTAACACGGAGATGACGGGGGCTCGATCGCTGGCTTTGCTCGCTCACTTGCTCGCTTCGAACCTAACCTGTCCGATTCGGGGTGCCCCAAGTCCCGAGCTCGCTTCGCTCGCTCTTGGACCGACACTTAGAATAATTTCTCAAATAAATTAAGTAAGTAAGTAATTATCAAGCAATGCATTTTGTCAAACGTTATTTATGCTTTGCGTTGTTTTACCAATTAACATGATTATAAAAAGATTAGTTTGTTAAATGATGTTTTGGTGTAAGTAATTGAATGCTGTCTTTCAATTATTTGTCAAATGAGTTATTTACAGAAATAACAGTTTGTAAAGTGGTAACTATATCAAGTATATAAAACGAAACGTTATTTTTAAAGTTGTGATTCGTTTTTTGTCAAATGACTGGACAGTACCGAGATTGCCACTAGATTTTAATAGTTTTTCTTACGGGAATTGGATGTAGGTACGAGGACTCGTAGTTACCAATCTAGTAAAAAATCAATCAGAAAGAAGTGCAACCTGCCATATTACATCCACAGCCCGTCTCAATACCTCTTATTTAGTCAAATGTTTTCTATTTTCTCAACAATTATTAGGACTTGTTCGCCGAACCAATATTACAGAATAAACCGAAAGTAAATGCTCAACAGTTTTCCTTAGCTTGGAGAGTTTGCGAACAAAAAGACAATTTGGCACATCAAACAATTGGGGACCGGCATTTGGAAGATTAAACGCAGTTTTTGTGCCTCAAGGGATAAGTTAAGGCGCGGGCACATGACCGGCCGATCCAGTTTCTGTCCATATTAATGTTTTGGTGGATATCGCTGATGAGGTTGATGGGGTAAGGAGAGCCCATTCTATGGTCCTTTTCTTTTGGTGTGCAGTAAAAAGTATTCTACCTAGACAAATAAAGCTTTGTTGCTTAATCAATGATCACCGTGGATACATATATTACACCGTGAATAAATATAATACATAGAATTAAATATAAGCAACTACTACGAAGAAAATATAGCTACCTACAGGCAACAATATATAGCTACCTACAGGCAACAATATAGCTACCTACAGGCAACAATATAGCTACCTACAGGCAACAATATAGCTACCTACAGGCAACAATATAGCTACCTGCAGGCAACAATATAGCTACCTACAGGCAACAATATAGCTACCTACAGGCAACAATATAGCTACCTACAGGCAACAATATAGCTACCTACAGGCAACAATATAGCTACCTGCAGGCAACAATATAGCTACCTACAGGCAACAATATAGCTACCTGCAGGCAACAATATAGCTACCTACAGGCAACAATATAGCTACCTACAGGCAACAATATAGCTACCTACAGGCAACAATATAGCTACCTACAGGCAACAATATAGCTACCTACAGGCAACAATATAGCTACCTACAGGCAACAATATAGCTACCTGCAGGCAACAATATAGCTACCTACAGGCAACAATATAGCTACCTGCAGGCAACAATATAGCTACCTACAGGCAACAATATAGCTACCTACAGGCAACAATATAGCTACCTGCAGGCAACAATATAGCTACCTACAGGCAACAATATAGCTACCTACAGGCAACAATATAGCTACCTACAGGCAACAATATAGCTACCTGCAGGCAACAATATAGCTACCTACAGGCAACAATATAGCTGCCTACAGGCAACAGGCGCTAATTCAATCACATCTCCCCTCAAGTCAACTCGAACTAAAAATGGCCAATGGCGCGTGGCGTGGTAAAAAGTTAAACCACTCGCCTACAGCACCGATCAACCAACGACCTTTATTGTTCAATCGAACGAATGTTTCTTTTACTTTTGATGTTGATGAAACAAGCACATTTATCTTGCGAAAAATGCTAATGTGGACTGGCTTTTAATGGATTTTTAAATTCGTTAAAATGTTCAATAGAACAACTTCACAAAAGATTAAACGAGTAGTCGATCATCTGAACAGTCCCTTACACGTTACCTAGACTTTATTCTCAATTTGTGTTGTTTAACTTCAAATTAAATAATCTGTAAAGGTCGTGAAGTTAGTACTTAGTTAATCGATCGAATGGTTTTTCTTGTTGGTAATCATTTATCAAGGGATCTCCATTAGCTTTTTATTATGATGTTAACTCAGAGTGAAAAGGTTTTTAATTTTAAGAGTCCTAAATGTGGGTAACATTTAGGACTCTTAAAATTAAAAACAAAGATTTAGGGGGATCAAATTGGAATACAGTATCTGAGATACTTACTACCTAGGTTACTTACCCACCTTACTTCTGTAAGCATAAAATGGTAAAAAATCTTTATGAAACCCCTGTGATAGCAAAAGCTACGGCAAAACCCTCACGATAGTTATAGGTATGTGACGTAAGTAACCACTGGCCATTTTCTTATTACATTGTAATCATATTACGCGCGTCTTATGATAGAAAATAATGTGAAATGATTAGGTATCTACCATACCTAATCATTTTACCGTCATCTTCGTATCGGTGTTTCGGCCGGATTACCTCTATAATTCATACCCAAGATTTATATCGGATACAATAATATAATAAAATAAAAGGGAAGAAAAACACAAAAAGCAGTCACTCGCACACGGGTTCCGTCCCACTACAAGGCAAAAAACGCCGAAAAAAAAAAACTCATTTCGTGTAAGTACAGAGACCCCTTTAATTTTTTTCTTTTATTTTGTTTCTATTATTTTTTGTTCTATTGGCAATAGAAATACACATTCACACGTCTGTGTCGTACGTATTCATGAGATCAGCTCGCTGACAGAAAGACGGACTGACTGACGGACGGACGGTTAGACGGACGGACGGACAGTGGAGGCTTAGTAATATTTCCCCGTTGGCACTCTTAGGGAACAGAACCGTACAAAACGGGCCGAGGTCGAGAGTGCAAAATCTGGCTGTTTTCCGCATCCGATCCGTTAACTGTCCGACAAGCCTTCCTATTATAAGTACACACACACATACGGATTTTTGTTTCGTTTGTTGCTTTGTCCTTCTTTGACGCAACAACTACGGAACAACGATACCTAAATATACCTACTCATGAATTAGGTAGTCAAGAGTAAGTAAGAGTTTTTATGTGAAACTATCTCTGCAAAATACAGGAGAATATGACAGAAGAATTTAGAAGAGGTATATTTATAATCATCTAAAATAGGAAGTGGAATAGACCATGGACCCCAATTAAGTGGTAATAGTAAATACATAAATTAATTAATTAAAGTTGCAGCATGTAAGTACTTACCTACTAAAACCCTTTGAGGTAAATAATAATTAACACACTAGGAACAAATACGTCCCTTTGAGGTTTATGTGTAGCCGGACATTCTGAACGGTAATAGTTGTCGTAAACATGGTTAGTCTGTCACTAACTGCTGGCCTGCTGACTAAGTGTGGCCACGTCTGCGATGGATGATTTGTAGCTGACAGCTGCTGGTTGCATTTAAGATTGCTTTTACTTTTTCTACATCAGGCTTCGTCCGGAGTTAATTTAGGAGTGACCTGTGACACAAACGTTTGGTGATTAAAGAACGTCGTGCGAACATCGCATAACGGTGGGTCACAAAAACTCAATAGCTAGGTACAGTCTGCCCCAAAAAGATTTGAAGATCGACAATAATTAATTTGATTATTTACAATTTATTTGTGTTTCATTCCTTAATACTGTACCAGTGTGTGGTAGTAGTACTTACCTAATGATATGATTCGTTTTTTGGCTAATCATCGATACAATACCTACTATGGAATAAAATTAAATTTTGAAAAAGAAAAATTCTTAAAAATTGCCTTAATCATCAGAGGGGCTTGTGGCTAAGTAATAACAGAAGCACGGGTCGATCGATCAGGTTAAGCTACGCTGACCGCGTTTGGCTCGTTGATGGGTGACCATCTTTACATACCAAGACCCCTCCGTGCCTCAGAAAGTACGTTAAGCCGTTGATTCCTTCTGTCATTCCTGGATCGTCAAACCCGAAAGTTTGACAACCAGCCATACCAAGTGGTTCCAAAGTTGGTAAGCACAGTCATGCAAGCACACAAGCACATTGAAGAAGTAGTCAGTAACGAGAACACAAATATGGCATAAAAAACGAGCAACAATCACATAGACAGAAAAACAAGGTTTTAATATATAATACATTAGGTAATTATTCTTATGTACGAAGTTATATGCATAAATGTACGGCATCTCCAGCATTTCTATGCGAATTTTGATGATTATTCTAGTCGGTGTCTTCAATTCTTCAATGTACTAGTGTTAATTGAATTTGTGTGGGGTAGGTACAACTAAAAGTGAAAAATTAAAACTTTTCTACAAAAAAAACAACGACTTAAAAAAAACACTACAAAGTGATAAATACCCAACTTTAATTTCGGAAGTCGGTGTCGAAAAACGAAATTGCGGAACCACGACAAAGCTACAAGAGCGCCGCGCCGAAGCGAGCTCGAATATTTCCGAGCAAAATATTAGCCAAATATCGATATAGAATATTATTATACTTACTTCAATCCAAAAGGAGCGCCAACGCTATGGTAAAAATTAAAGGAAATCGTGTCGCCTTTGCACTAAGCGTCGGAAAATAAAAAATAAGTACCTACGTAATGGTATTTTTAACCCCCGACAAAAACAGAGGGGTGGAAGTTTGACATGTGTATCTGTGTGTGTCTATCTGTGCCATCTCGGAGCTCCCAAACGGCTGAACTATTCATTTGAGGAGATTACATCCGATCCCTTCACTTTGTGCCCTCACATTACGATAGAATGTATTAGGTATAATACTTACCTACGTTTTTTTTTTTTTTGTCAAAACTGATGGCAGCTGTCAAAAAACTGTTAACCTACCTAGACAGGGTATAATTTTTTAAATTATTTAGTTCCTTTGTTAATTTAATTATCAACGTTATTTTTATTTAATACTGCATGTTGTTAATCCATAGGTACCTACTTACCTACCTACTTCATGTAAGTATTAAATATTTGCATGCCATCATTACATGGCGGAATGTGTCTTTGCACTAAGTACAATTTTACATAATTATCGTCTTTTGTACCTACCTACGACATTAGAAGCAAATAATCGATTTTGATTTTTGTAAATGTGCTGTAAATGGCATTAAGAATTATTTTGTTTGTCAATTCTTTTCGAATGTCCTAAGCACCATCGGGATGGGAGCTGTTTTTTGCCAACCAATTAAAAAAAACACTAATGCAAGCAGAGCAGACTTTCTGAAAATAATGAAAAACTGAACGTGGTAATGTTCATAACTATGAAACATTTTGCTACAACGCCATCTGTTAGAAAATCTTAGAAGTATTATATCAAGTACAAGACACAGTTAAATTAATGCTTTTCATCTAAATGAATAGAGGACTCTAATGAACACAAAAGCATTTTTTTATTACAAAAGTATTTGTATTTTATTAATCGATAAACGCGTTAATTTAATAATATTTTATATTACCATACACTTTATTATTGCTACTGTATGCAGTAAAGTCGAGCAACGAACTAAAGTCGTAACTCGTACACGTAATAACAGATGGCGCTTCAGAAGGCTGTGATAGATCTGTTGCAATTTTATGATTAAGATTCAACTAAATAAAATTATGTATTTACAGATAACAAATTTATTAAAAACGTAATATTCGAAACTAATAAAACTACTTTCTCAATAAAATATATTTTTTACATTCATAGTTTTTCATACTGTCCTACTCCATGTATTGTCTGTGACTCTGTGGGTGACAGAAAAAAGAAGTGAAAATTTCACTATGGATTTATATTTGTGTCGGATAGAAATACGTCGAGAGCTACGCCGGCGGACAATTTATTTCAATTATCATGAATAAGCTCAGTGGAGACGCTGTGTGTTATCGTTTGCTCTAGACAAATTTAACAACTGTATTATTCGTCAAGCATAAGTTTGATAGCGAGTGTCGTGTTACGAATAATGGTTTGGGAAGAAACTATAGTGACGTCTTGCGATTCAGCCTTGGATATTATGGTTACGAGAAAAAGTGTATTTTGAAAATATACCAAGTGTTTTCTTGTAAAAAAACGTCTGTGAGGTATTCATCGACTGTGTGGTGGTTTTGTTCGACGTTTTGGTGTTGTATATCGGTGTTATGTCGGGTGGTAGGAGCATCGACAAGGAGCGAAAGTCTCCTCGAGAAAGCGGGGAAGATTCGGAGGACGAGAGCGAGATCCTCGAGGAGAGCCCCTGCGGCCGGTGGCTGAAGCGCCGAGAGGAGGTAAGCGCACACGTTATCACTCGTTAGCGCGTTTCCGTGGATATATTTAGGGCAGTAGAGACAAAGACCGTCGTCAGCTGATTCGCAAGGTTAGCTCATGTTAAACAAATAAGACGTAGTTCAACATGTTTTTCTTTGAGACTACAAGGTTTGTTGTGATGTATCAACATTGAGCAACATGGTGACAACTGTTGGATCATGACCCATCTACTGACAGCATTAAAACTTTCAGCTGATGACACAATCATGATCATCAGTGAATCAGTTATTTATTATGCTATTTATGAGGTTTTTGTTGTAATGAACACGGGAAAGTAATTTTATTATTCTATTGTACAGATAGTATGTACAATTATCTGCTTAACTGATTAAACCTTGTTTTATCTTTTAATTAAATTGTTGCATTTTAACTTCAAAGTTAACTGCTGTGCAGTGCAAGGATTTATTAGGATTAAGCATTCACACAAACTTATTTCTACATTATCTTGATTAAAAGATAACTATTCACATAATAAACCTGCACATATTGCTATATCTATACTAATATTATAAATGCGAAAGTGTGTCTTGTCTTTTACCTCTTCACACTTAAACTGCTGAACCGATTTAGATGAAATTTGGTATCTAATAGAGATGTTTGAGTCACAGGAAACAACACAGGATGGTTTTTATCCCAATATTCACACGGGATTGAAACTTATGCGGGTGAAACCGCCAGGAGCTGCTAGTTTATATTGTTACTTGATGACTCAATAATTAGCTAAATAATATTACATTTGAATGAACCATTTTTTTTAACTGCCCGGTGGTCGCCATATACAGGGCAAAGTATTTTGGTAACCCAGGTACCCTTCATGAGACAGTCAGTAACATTAAGGTGTTGCTGGCCTTCCTTGAGGAGCTGGGGTGGATCGAATAATCGATTTTCCCACCCGTACCCAAAGCACCAGCATTGACGTGGAGTTGCGGACACCAGCCTGTATTACCATTAGGTACCTATGAACCATTTTATAAATATTTGACAACCAAGAACATGATTTCATTTAAGTAAATTAAAAATAGTCTTAAAAGGGTAAGAAAGGTAACTGGTTTACTTACGCAAAGCAAAAATTTTTTTTTTTTAAAACAAGTTTCTGCACAAGCAAGTACATTGAAATTTGAATCCTCATGAACACACTAATTACAAAGAAATGCACAGATGCTTCATTGGAGAAAGAGTTATTAATTGCTTGTATATGTGCAACTGTCCTTATAAGGTTTGGCAGAGGGTAATGGCAGCTGCTAGATCATAATCAAAATTAATGTTTCATCTTGCTGGTGGCCCCAGTAAGCAAAGCAAGCACTGGGAATGCTGTTTTTTGGTTGCTTACCAACTGAAACCGGAAACCTTATTACCGTGACTGATCTGAACAAATCTTTTAAAACTTACACTCTGACATTTTTGTAAGAAATCTTTAACTTCTTATGTATGAAAAACATTTTTTTTTAATACTTGAACTGAAATGCAAGAGTTTCTAGATTCTGAACATCAATTCAGTTTTATAAAAAACTGTCACCAAATAAACAAAATTGAAGTCTGTTTGTAATGTCAAAATAACAGCTTTTTACTATGAAAGTATACTTGAAAGTATACTAACGGTGCTTATAACAAAAAAAAACAAATTTTACCATTTTTATCTGTCTATTTGTTTAGGCTAATCTCCAAAACGGTTGGGTCCATTTTGATGAAAGTTGGTATGGGGATACTTTGAATCCTCAGGTAGGGCTACTTTTATCCACATATCACTCATTCGAAGCTGCGGGCGGAAGCTAATTTATATCATAATTATGATGATCTAAATCTCAGGATTTCCTATGATGACTATCCCATGTCAAGATTGTGAATCCGAGATGTGAACATAAAACTACCATCCCTTTAAAACACTCTGTCCTTGGAAGATAGTAATAATTAAACCAATGAAAGTAAGAAGAAAGCTTTTTCATATAATTACATAGTCTGGTACTTGCCTCTCACTGGTGTCTAGTACTATCTGCCAGTGAAAGTTAATGTCTTGAAGTGGGACTCTGTTAAATGTTGAGCTTTGATGTGTTGTGGGGTAGGCAGATGTCTTTGAACTTTTCTGGATGAAACTTAATAAAAATATTCAGATACCTGCATTGGTAGTTTACATTTAAATTATCTGCTTGTTTTGTTACATTACTTAACTAACTTTAATTAAGTTAAGTAAGTAGGTACCAACCTTAAATAAAATTATACAAGTAGTACACCAAATAAAATATCATTTGTGAACTAAAAAATTGTTGCATTGCATTTTTTTTATATTTAATAGTATGTATAACAAAATAAACAGGTTTAACAAAACAAATTATATATCTTAAGTCTGGTATGTGCACTCTTAATAACTGATAAGATAAGATGATATGGAATGACCTCAAATATATTATTTATAAATGCTATTAAATATATTATTTTTTGATAGTGCTTATGCAATCTTATATAAATAATATAGAAAGACCAATCACACTTGTGCTAATAAAAAGATTCTCAACAACAATTGACAAGTAAAAACTTTGTTAAATTAACCTTTGCTCAATACAAATACTTATTACTTACATAATATATCATTTAAAACAGTTCCTATATTTTTAACCGACTTCGACAAATTGGAGGTTCTGAAATTGAATGTTTTATTTTGTCTTATTTTAATACTTAAGTACTTGCTTCTTGTTTTCTACTTCAAAATCATTGCATCATTATTTCTTTAATAAGCAATAATTGTTGCAACATGCCATGGAGAATTTTGTGACATTTAATTAGACACTGACTACTTAAGTTTATCTAAAAAAAAACTATTTCACACTTTTTAATTAAAATACTTTTATGTGTCTTAAACTAAAATTTGGTCACTATTATTTTTTCGTTGTCCAGCTCTGCCTACACATTCTGCATATATTTGACAAATATTTAAATACATAACTCTGCTCCAACATGCTAGTACTTAATTTTTTAAATTTGACTTCTTATCCTATCCCATATTATCAGAAATACATAAGAGTTGCTTATAATATGATGTAAAAATAATCATATTCTGTCATGCTGCTTTTAATTGGATAAGTATTCCATATTATAAATATAGAAAGACCAGTCTCGCCCGAGTAAGTCCAAGGTATTTTAATGAGCATTAGTTAAGTATTCCTGTCCCATAGTTATTTATTGTGCAGTGGCAAGTAGCAGCGATTCTCAGTAGTATTGTAATAGTATCGGATATTAATGGATTCACAGAATAGGTGCTAACAACTCTTCTAGTTCTGCTATATCTCTTTAAACAGGATAACAGGGTTCCAACTTTATTCATAACTTTTCGTTAATTATTTTTTTGTGCATGGCAACTTGCTGCTTAATTAAAATAAGTAATAATGTTTGTTTGGACTTAATTGATGATTTATAAATACCTCCTCCTAATACAGACTTACTAACTGTTTATTTGTCACTGTTATCCTGTTTTGAATTCTGCACATGATTTGATCAGTTGATAAGATAGTTTTTAGATAGCATCAAAATGTCAAACTGATATACTTATATAGAATTTAAATTACTGAACATATATATTATTAAATAAGGATACAATAACATTTATTTTTATGTAGAATTCAGTTCTGACGTCAAAAAGAATAGATATAAGGCGACAACTGGTTGGCTTGACCTACTGTCAGAGTAGACACCCACTGCATCTAAAAGCATGAAATTTTTCACAAGATGCAGGTAACCAAAATGAGCACCTAAAAATCAATATTTCTAGCTTCAATATTTGTAAAGGCGCATTCTCATTTTGTGAGTTAGTGCATGCATAATCAAGTCATGTTAAGGAAAATTACTGACATCTACTTAATTATTTTCATTGGCAGCCTATTAGCTTATTGTAAATAACCACATTGACCTATTAATTCCCTCATGATAATCAGCTGGCAAACGCGTGTTACTTTTGACGGCTCAAGTCAATTTGCGCAGTGGCGGAGAACAATCTGTGCTCGACCATTGCGCGTTAAACCCATTATTTTTATGGGTTATCTCTACAATAACATAACATGCCGATAAGAAAGCAGCCCGTAATCCAGCACGCTGGGCCATTGCGTGTGGTGGATGCCACATAGTCACATTATGTTTTCGAATTTTGGTTCTAGGACATCGGGACTTGCCGGTTTCTCCACAATATCCTCTTGTGCGGAAACCGGCATCTCCTAGAACCAAAATTAATTACTTCAAATATCAAATGAATTAAAACCCTCATTGCCGATTCTGGTACTTACTCATCATTATCATGTTAATTTCCAATGCTAAAAGACTTTCTTTCACCAAATTGCGCTACTACACTTGAGTTCTTTCGCTTCCAATCAAGTTCAGTTAATTTCTTCAGAGCTTAGGTCATTGGTTCATCTTGAGGAAAGCGTCCCAGAATTCATAATATTTATAAAACTGTAGTATTCTTCGAACTTTAGTGTTTCCAATGTTCTTTTTACTGCTAACTTCACTAATGTCCTGGTATTTTTTGTAACCCGATCCCATTTAATATTTAAACTCAAACTCAAAGCATTTATTTCAATTAAACCCTTTACAGGGACTTGAATTGTCAATAGGTTAGTCAGAAAATATGAAGCTAGTTGCCCATTCCAAAGCGTAGGTACCTATGGAGAAGAACGGGCAAGAAACTCCATGGACACTCTTTTTAAATCATATTTTACAAAAATATTAGTTACATCATTAATGTTGAATTTATAATTATATGTGAGATCGATGTAAAAAAAATATACGTACCTACTCGTTAAAAGTGTCCAGAGTACAGCAAATAGTACTTAACAAAACAATAATCCAAAAGTAAAATAATTAAAAATAAGCCGAGGCAGCCAAGTGATGACCAGTCCCAACTGACGGCGCCCGTTCACGAACATGACGCATAGATTCAAAGTGAATCTCTTAGTCATCCGGATACAATGCCTACTTTCTACGCTCCATCAAGTAACCCTGTCATCTAGTGCTCAGTGCTCATCGGATGTCGGCCACATAGGTTCTAATTACCGGCGATACTTAGGTACGCCACTTTCGCCCGCGCCGCCGCCGGTCATCGACCTGCGCTTGCGATTCGGCGCTTACGCAAGTAAGCACTGTCGCTTTCTAGGCTTAGGGTGATGGGATCGGGCTGATGGATGTAGGTTAGATGCTGTCTGAGAAGTTGGACACCGTTAGCGTGCTTGTTTTAGATGCATCCATACTAATATTATAAATTCGAAAGTAACTCTGTCTGTCTGTCTGTCTGTCTGTCTGTCTGTCTGTCTGTCTGTCTGTATGTTACCTTTTCACGCCTAAACCACTGAACGGATTTCGATAAAATTTGGCAGAGAGATAGATTGCATCCCGGGGAAGGACATAGGCTACTTTTTGTGTCAGTAATATCCTTAAAGGGGGGGGATATAGGGGATGAAAGTTTGTATGGGAAACCTGTTATTTCTTAAATTAGGAATATGAAAATTCAAATTTATGCCTTTGGTAACAAATAATGAACTACGTATTTCGTCGTTTTTCTAAAATGATCCCTCAAGAGGGTAAAATAGGGGATGATTTTAGAATTCACATGTAATATTGACATTTTTGTTTAAATATTAAAAGAGATTTTGAAGGGATTGGAAAATAGTCATAGTCTGTATTTGGAGGTGACATTTAGTCTTTATTTCATTAAAATCGGTCCACTCAGTCAAAAGTTATCACTACTTGCAACGGCCTGGAACGGAGAGCTAAGGTTTACCAGTGTGTTCGATAGATGGCGTTGTGCAAATGACACGATTTTCTGAATCGCAGTGTTAAGTCTTTCCGCAGGTGAGGATAGTGACCCTTATTCATGCAACGTATTGGAGTCGTGTTAAATTGGTCGTTCGTTTCTAAAAAAAATCGTTGTTAGTTCGTAGATAATTGAAATAATAATATTGAATTTAATTGTTTCTTCTCTTCGCTTCGTTGTGGGTTGTGTACATTTCTCGATTTTCTCGGAAAAAAAATCGATCGAACTGGTCGAAGTTCTGTTCTGGATCAATCGGATTTTTAAGTGGATACTTCTTTAGGCGCGTTGGGCATTTTTTGAGATGGGAAAAAAACCATTGAACTCTCGACACTCATGTTACCGACAACGCGCTACATTCGATGTGTTCGGCTGTCCTCTAGATGTACTCGGTTTTAATGTACTCGTAATGGTGGCAAAGTATTCTGTTTGTGTTTTGTTTTCACTTCCGTTTTTTTTTTTTGTTTGTGGTTGTATGAGGCACTACGAGGTCGGGAGTAGGAGATCTCGCTTCTCGGTCGAGTGTTTTCTAAACCTCTACTCTATCTAACTTCCGTTGATCGCAGTTGACGAGAGTGTCAATATTGCATTCACGATCTCAAAAGTTGTTAGTTGTCTCCGTTGACTTTATTATTTTAGAATTTAGCCTTTCGAATTTATATGTTGTTTTATAATTAGTGTATTCAATAAAACGTATTTTTAGTTAGTTCATTAGGTTTCAAAAATATTTTCTTTTGCACTTAGTGTCACTTAGTGTTTTTGTTAGGGCGTTTGTTTTTCCCATGGGCAATAAATTGTATGTGGCGTGCTCACGAGTATCCAGCCCACAAAATCTTCATGTTCTAGCAAAGGATGACAATACTAAAAATGTTTTAACATATATATTCCAGTTTTATTAAAATTACAGTACATAGGATACTTTTTATCCCGATAGTAAGTTCCCGTGGAACCATTTCCGACTTCCGCGCGGGCGAAGCCGCGGTCAAAAGCTAGTACTATATAACTAAAGGTACCTACTACTACCTACTAAGGTAGGTAATTGAATTTGTTCAGCGCGCGGGTGCTTTTTGGGCGTTAGGCCATCATAATCTATTGTCTTGCTCTCAACCAGGATGAAATACAGTAGGTACAGTAGGTAGCTTAAGGCGACCCCGACCGCGTAGTGGTGCCCTCATCGTTTGTTTGGTTACCTATTTCTTTTATTTTAGAATGAAAATGCAGAAAATAAGAAGCACGTTAAGTTATGCTCCACAAGATTATACTCTAAAATTATTACAAACGATATTTTTACATTGTTTAGTTATATTAGATTCCTTAAAACGGATAATAGTGGCCACAATTTTTTCATTTTACTATATGTATTTACTAGTTTTAAGGATTCTGCATTTTCATTCTAAAATAAAAGTAATAACCAAACAAACGATGAGGGCGCCACTGTGCGGTCGGGGTTGAAGCTTAAAAACTTCTAACCAGTATATTTTTTCTGCTAGACGAATCAAATTGATTTCGTCAATATTACCGCATGTACCGTAAAACTATAAACTGTAATGGCTTGTCTGGAGTTTTATTATTTAAGTATTACAACTTCGAACATAAGTTCTACACCATAATTTATGCCATAACGTCAGAATATTTGACCGGTATTCAATATTACCTACACTCATTGTGACGACGACGGTTATTTTAGGCCCAACATCTCTAGAAAGCCACTTTTTTTTTTTTTTTCAAAACTGTGGGGCCTTTTCATGTTCAAATGCAAGTCGCAATCTCTCACGTCTGCGACAATCAATGTCTAAAATGTATGTAAATTTATTGTATTTTTTACAGATTAGAACTAAGGTTAGAATGCGAACGTTCTTAAAACTACGGGAATTGGCTCTGATATTATCAACATTGGTCCAACTAAACCAAAATAATGATGTTTGACGCTACGCAAAGGTCATGCTTTCCGTAAATAAATAAATCCATGTACCTAGATATCATACTGACATCTAGGTAATTGTTTTGTCGTCATCATATTTCGGGTACAGCTGACTACAGCTCATTCAGTTTTCCTGTTATGATGCCTTTGTCCCATAACGGGGGAAGACGCGATATCCCGTTCTAAGAAAACCTTGTTTTTTTCATTTCGCGGTATTGAATGAATGTTTGGTCTTTTGAGTTGTGAGAAAAAGGCTCGAGAAATAATGGTACTGGCTACGTGAGCAGTTTTCTCGGTAAAATAATATTTTGGATACGACACAATGAATGCAACGACATGTTCTGTTTAAGCAATCATATTTTGGAAACGTTTTGCAATGGTAGGTAAATGAACATTGATTATCGGGTACATTTTGCGATGTGCCAGATTTCAAAGACGCTTAAAAAATCTGGTAAATTGATGTAAGTAGGTATTGCAATCTTTTCTTGATCGTAAAAGAAAACAACACAAGACTTGAGAAATAGGTACTTTGGAGCAAATACATAGAGCTAGGTTAAATAATAGATGAAGCCGAAGTGGGTGGCTTCTGTGGGCAAATGTGCGTTAAAAATACAACGTGCATTCTTTGTTCTACCGTCCACCACGAGAGGTACGACGGGAATTTTAATTTGTGGATATCAGCCGCCCCATTGTAGTCCCATCAACATTCTGACGCATAAATGCGAAAATGGACGAGTACAATAAATTCTGTACCTCGGATATCACCCCAGAGGCATTCCTGATGTAGGCTCCCATCTATTGTACGTCGCATCTGCGAGTAATGGAACCTTCAATTCAGAAAAGCTCTTTGTAAGAAATATTTGTGAATTTTGTAAATGTATTTGTGAAGTTTGGAAATGCTACAGAAAGCATTTCCAGTGTTTTTACCATTATGGAAATAGACGCTTAAAAAAGTAAAGTACGTTGTTTGGCGCGCAAGAATCTCAGAAACATTGCCTGGAGGTTACCTCAGCACATAAAACTGGAGCTTCACGTCCACAGCATTACTTCAGTACAGGTAAACTGGGGTTACTTTGAACAGCCGGGTGACTGATTGAAACTTTTATTTCATATAAAATCGCGAAGTACGTAAAACGAAACGCAATTTGTTTTTTTTTCATGTGTAACATCATTGATGAACTGTTGAATCCTTTCTAGAGGACACGCTGGGAATTCACCAACTAATTTAAGCACCGTAAGCTTAAGCATTCTTTTTAGGTTTCATTTGTCTTTTACTAGATCAAAGTTACCCCATACGCAACGTGCCCTATTTTCTTGCGTAATTCCAAAGCTATCAAATTGTCATTATAACTTTGATTAGACAGTTTTTTTTTTTCTCAGAATCAATCCATATTTTTTCACATATTATTACAGAAATCGCGAGTTTAAAAAGAATCGATTACTAGACCGATTATATATTTTTTTTACAACCAGAGATTCTAAAGATATGGACCTTGAAAGTTCAATATTGATCAAAGTAACCCCGGTTTACGGTACGCATTGCAGGTTTGCAGGCAGTGATGTAACAACTGGCACTCTGATAAAGTTGCCGTTTCTTTTCGCGGTTACAGAAGTTCTAGGTAAAAGCGCTAAAGCGAGATCCCAATAAATCTTCATTGAAACGTAAGTAGTGAGTGTATACTTGGATTTATTTTCGTGCCGACCTCACCGGTGTAAAGGTCGTCTCATATCCAGCTTTCGTCAATTGTCATATTCGCGACGGTGACCTAGACTTGTTCAATGTCGTATTCGTTTATTTAGGCTCCGCAGATATTGAGGAGCATTTAATATCGTCTCTAGTTATTGATAAAATATTGCTTACTTGAAAGGCTGATATTACTTCTCAGAGAAAACCTAAACCTAAGATGATTTGCAAAGATGCCTTACGGCCCTTTATAAGCCGATTTCTGTCCGCGACTGTAGAAAGTGCCAACATTACCTACACAGAACGCGTCATCGCTGCGCGAAGCTCGTCCTTTTTAACCGACTTCAAAAAAAGGAGGAGGTTCTCAATTCGTCGGAATCTTTTTTTTTTTATGGATGTTCCCCGATTTCTCGAAGACGCCTGCACCGATTTGGAAAATTTTTCTTTTGTTTGAAAGGGTATACTTCCCAAGTAGTCCCATGATCATCAGGTCAGGATCTGATGATAGGATCCCAGGGAAATCGAGGGAAACCCTCAAATTTTACTGGCAAACCTATAACGATTTGGATATTTTTTAAGAGTAACTTGAGCATTTGCTCTCGGAACTCATCATTTGGTAAAGTGGAGCTGATGATGAAGACCACAGACGGCCATCGGACTACTCAATGATAAATATTTTACGGATTGCGATTCTATTACTTTAATATGGTTGCTAAGCAATTTATGCTCGTCACAATGCTTATGGTGAATGGTTGTTGAGGAGTTCTCCTGGTTCTTACCAGGAGAACTCCTCAACAATTAACGTCCCAGCATTGGGAAAAGCAATATTTTGTAAAAGGTGATGAGAAGTTGACGTTAAGCTATTGTAACTTAGATAAATCACAAACTCTCTCACTAAAAACTGAAAAATAAAAACTTTTTTACAAAAAAAACAACCGACTTCCAAAAAAAACTACAAAGTCATAAATAACTTTAATTTCGGAAGTCGGTGTCGTTGGTCTTGCATTTTCGTTTATTGACACCGACTTCCGAAATTACAGTTATTTATGACTTTGTAGTTTTTTTTGGAAGTCGGTTGTTTTTTTTGTAAAAAAGTTTTTATTTTTTGTATTTAATTATCGCGCTGGTACTGATTGTTACTCGTCCAATTAATTAATATTCTCTTAATGATCCATTAATAATAACAATGTTATCGTTAAATACAATACACTGCTGGTAAACTGAACCGCAACTGAGAGTAAGGCGCAACAACGTAAGTTTATCGAGAGTGCTCACAGCGCCGACTACGTCATTTGTAATGACGTGTGTCTTGACTGTCTCCTCTCACACCTCACACAAAGGACAAGGAAATCAAACTCTAGAATATCATAGCAATTATCGAATAATAAATATTGTGGTCTTTCTTTGAGTTTGAGCCGCGTTCGATTCCTATCTCCTTTCCACCTTGCTGACCTTTGAGATCGTCATAGCGGAACCAACTGACTCATTCATCATAATAAATAATCATATTTTTTTTTACTAAGTACTTAGTTTTTATATAAATATACTAGGCTACTAGCGCCCGATGTGCGTTCATTGACAATTGTATAGCGAGGGTAATAAGAACTATATTTTATTGTACGCCGTTCATGTCAGGTTGTTATAGGTAACATACTTTCATCGGTGGGTCATCGACACAGATATTAAACTCTATGGTGCCTTTTTTTCATCTCTTTTTTGTTCGAAAGTGATAATTATTCCACATGTAGGAAGAGAGTTAGCAGATTTGCATACTTACCGAGTTTTTGCGAGTAAGTGAAACTGCTTAAATATATTGTATAGGTATAATAATGTATACTATTGGGAAAATTTCGCATTTCCGCATACCGAGACGTAGAAGTCTCTGAAGTTTTATGAGAAGAGAATTTGAATGAGGTATTGCCAAAGTTTTGCTCCGCAGTATTGAGTCGGGTACAATGAATCAAAGTAACCCGCCGCGGGGACAGCTCAACACAAGTTTGTAAAACGATTTATTCCGGTCTGCTATTATGTGGATCATGATTCAGAACTACCCCAATATCGTTAATTTATTTAAATTCAAGTTCCAATAAGCGTAAAAGATACAGTTAAAATATCACTTTCATTTCTTATATGTATACTACAATTTTTTGTAATAATTATTCGTTCACGCCTACCTACGCCAGTTTTTTTTGGCGTCTTTGTTATGAATGGGCCGGGATTGTATTCCCGCGGGTGTGGGACTGTGGGCCAGCATCATTCAACATGAACATTAGTCATAACACACAGAAGTTCGAATGTTACGGCGGTTTGTTACAATCCGGTTTTGAATGAACTTTTTTTTTGCAATATGTGTGCCCATTTTTTGTTTTTAATTATGAGATTTTCAGTATTCTCAAAATAAATATTTTGATAATTGAGCAAAAGAAAATTTCGGGCAGGTCAAAATTTTGACTAAAATTCAACTTCCCAAGCAGACTGTTTTCAAAATAAATAATGGCCTCTCAACACAAATGACTGACACGAAACACCTAACAACGTAATGAAGCCATTTTACACGGTAACAAGGCTGCCACGGAAAATTGTATCATCGATGTTCGTGAGCGCGGTAACCCGGTGTCGCTTAACTACGTAATTGGAGACTGACGCCGCCATTAGCCGGGCAAACAACGACCCGACGATGCCCCGACAGCCTTATGGGATTTGTGGACGAAAGTGTCCGGACATCATAACGGCTATTGTTGACAATGCCTGAATATTTTAGAAAACGTCCGTCTGTCTGTGTTTAAGAGAGCTTGGCTAACGGTTCGGGAAATTATGCTGAAATATGCTTGTTTATCTCAGGTGTTATTGGTAGGTACTTAGTTGTTTTCGAATATTTTAAATGCATCATCAATTGGTCATAACTTTGATTTTGACATGAGTCATACTCGCAGGGTTTTCACTAGAGTCATGTGATCCAGTTCTAACTGAATCATTACTATTTGACCGATTTTAAATCTGCAATGCGTGCTCTCATCGATCCTTATAAAACCGTTGCCTTTCCAACATTTCTACGAAAGTGCCAATAAAGAGTACAATGTGTAAGAGCGCTTAGACCACTTTCTATTAGTCCAACCCTACATATAATACTATATGTTTACTATTTAAACTTCAAATTGGCCCACTTTTGTAACATTGGTTCTGTCATGTCATGCCACTCTATCATCAGTGGTTTTATTATTATATAATAAGTACTTAGCAAGTCGCCACTTTTCTGTCTACTGCTAATTCGATCTAGTCATTGGAGAATTTCAAGGATGACGTTTTTTTTAACTTCCTGTACTCGAGTTACGTTGCGGTTCCTGAAAACAGTGGCCAATTTATCATCCCTTACAATGATATAATTACTTTAATTTCCAGCCTTTTTTCATAAAATTCCTCGAACGAATATTAACTGCAGTTCGCGTTATAATTTTCTCTGGGCAGTTTTTATCTACACTTTACACTAATATTATAAAGTGGAAAGATTTGTTTGTTTGAATTGAATAGACTCCGGAACTACTGGACCGACTAGAAAAAATAATTTTGTGTTGGATAGTCCATTTATCGAAGAAGGCTATACAACATCACGCTACGACCAATAGGAGCGGAGCATCAATGAAAAATGTTGCAAAAACGGGAAAAAATATTCCTTTTGAGAGCTTCCGTTGCGTACGCTGCGTAAACGGTCAAAGTTCATGTATAGTACGATTCAGACCAACCGGCTCGCGGCGTGCCGCATCGAAACGGAGCCGCACGCATGCCGCGGCAGCCGAGCGCGTCCGTCGAAGCCGTACCGCTACCGCGGCATGCGTTCGGCTGCCGTGATAGCCGTACGCGTGCCGCGGCAGCCGACAGCGTCCGCTCAAATCCGTACGCACTCTCACACAATTAACGTCATAAAGACAATCATATGTCTGAACTAAAGAAATTAGTTTTTCTTCCGAATCTATTTTTGAAACAGTCGCTTGAAGAACACAACTTGAATGATTCGCTAGTTGCTGCACCGTAATCTCCGTTCGTATTCCACGACGCACGGCCGACCGACTCCGAACGGACCCGACGGCAGCCGTTTGGATGCCGACGGCGCAGTTCGGCGCCGTTGCCCTTGACATCATTTGATTCAATGAATAATTATCTTAGCAGATGTATAATCATAGTTTTAAAATAATACTAATAATAAAGCTGAACAGTTTGTTTGTTTGAAAGCTCTAATCTCTGGAAGTATCGTATATCGGTCGAATTTATAAAAATCTTGTTGCATTTGATAGCCCAATTCTTGAGGAAGGCTATACTTAGGCTGTTAAACATCACGCTAGGACCCTTAGGAGTTAAGCACAAAGAAAAAAAAGTCAGAAGTTTTCGCTAAGCGAAAACGAAGTAATAGCGTAGGCAGGCGATGCGATGCGACGGGGTGAGTCGGGGGAACAAAAATTTCACGCGTACGAAGTCGCGGGCAGAAGCTATAAATTATAAAGATCCTAAACATAAATTTTCGAAAACTACCTTTCAAGGGGAGGTGGAAAGGGTGCAAATTTTTTTTTTTTGAGGAAAGTACGAAACCCACGCGGACGAAGTCGGGGGCAAAGTCCTAGTATTTTAATAAAACAGTCAAGTACAAATTTTAATCCGCACTTCCATAATTAATCATCGTTAATGAACCACCAGCTGAATCTAACTGAATCTAGCTGGATCTCGCAGCATCATTATGTAACCAGTTGCCGACAACTATTAGCAGTTGCTCATTAACAGCGGTGGCTGTAAACCAGTCGTTTGTGCGGTATGTGTATTTAATATGAGATGTAATCCGACCAGATCTAATTGCTAAGTAAAATGATAATGAAACGGGACCACGAGCCCGTTTTGAAAGTGGTTCTTTTGCTTGGCCAGACTGGCAGCGCAGGGCGGAGAGCGGCGCGGGTGCGGGAACGCGCGCGATCTGCCTGTCCGCAGTGGAGCGCGGCTTCGTTCTGAGTGTTGTCGTGTTCAGTGTTTGTCAAAATATAATATGGATGAAGAAGGCTTATTTTTACTAGAAAAAAGCTCGAAATAGGTTGGTAAACCCGGACCCCCGGACTGCGGCCACTAACGAGCGATGTTTGATGACAAGTGATGATGTTTTTAATTATTTTATTTTTGGATCGTTGTTTTGTTAAGTACTATTTGCTGTACTCTGGACGCTTTTTTACATAGTTCTCACATATAATTATAAATTTAACATTAATGATGTAACTAAAATTTTTGTAAAATTTAATTTAAAATAGTGTCCATGGAGTTTCTTGCCCGTTCTTCTCCATAAGTACGCTTTGGAAACTGACCGACTTCTTGACAATTCAAAAGTGCTTGTAAATGGTTTAATTGAAATAAATGGTTTGAGTTTGATGGCGGTAGTTGCCCACGCGGAGCAACCCGCGCCGCTCACTGCGCCCGCGTGCTCACTATGGACACTCAAATGAAGTTCTCTCTTATGTTAGTACGCCGCGCGCGCCCGCCCTGCGCCCGCGCTGTCAGTCTGGCCAAGCACTCATTCTTAGAACGCCTTTTTGTGATCTGTTCGTGGTAATAAGTGGTAAGTTCGATTGTGACCGTTATCCTTGTGTAGGATTTGTGCTGTGCCACTTTTTGAGTCAGAGCGTAAGGACGACGTAAATACTGCGTCACTGTGGTTATTGAATGAGGTCTTATTTCTATTTACTCATCAAACGTCTCGATTAGTTTACTGGCAAAAATTCAAAACAATGTAAATAGTAGATATCGTCCCCGTAGAGCGAAAAGTCAAATCGTGTTTTGAAATAAGTACCTAACGTGAGTTACAAGTTTTTGAAAATAATAACAAAAACATTAAGTAACATTATCTCAAAACACGATTTTTCGACTGAATGACTTTTTGATCTACGGGGACGATTATGTTTTTAACGATTAGAATAGGGAGACGATTTGCTTTATATCTTATCAGTTGTAAGCGTTCAAAACAACACAAATTTTTCTTAACAAATATAATATTATACGTCAGTTAAATTGATGGCCGATTTCGCTCTTTTGACGTCACTTGCACACGATTCGCAAATATTAGAAGGCCTGTAATAAGTCTTATTAGTATTAGGTACTTACTTACCGATAAATAACTGAATGACTAAACTATGTTTCTTATATAGGTCTACCGAATTGCAGATTCTGCCATTGATTTTTAGGCTTATTTTACAGTAGCTGGCATAGCAGCCGATATATTTTATCGTTCCTAACAATCCATCATTGATTGTGCATTATGTTAATCTTGTCAAAGATAAAAGGAGAAATTGATATTATATCTACGCCGATACAACGTATGGACGTTATGGCCCCCTACATAATCATTTTCTTATTATATTGGTCAATTTCGTAGCGAAGGACTAAACAAAACACTATTATAACAAGGTGTACGTACCTAATTCATTTTCGATTAAGCCCAGGGCGTTCAGTGCATATTTATTAGCGTCGTAACTATTTTCATTCCAGATTTAGTAAACAAATGCCAAACGTAACGTTAAACCACTCAGAACTTCGCAAATCCACTCGGCAACAGTTCCCCAAACTGGCATTAGTCAGACAGAAGTTGTTGACATTTGCACTGGCATGTCGACAGCGACACAAGGCATACAATAGTTGTATTGTTTCCGAAATATTGCGACAACACCGAACACTGCCATATTGCAGATGTTATCTCGATGAATACATGCAGGGTCGCAAAACTTACAAAAGCACGCTCGGATACTTTTTGTTTATGGTTTCATGAGTGGCAGAACTGATGACGAGGCTTAGACGCAGCCAGTTCGGCTTTACAAGGTTGTCGTATTGTCGCCTGTTACCTGTCGGTTTTACCTATTAAATAGTCCCCTAATAATCCGAAAGCCTTTGATTGACTAGAAAAGCCGAAGTTATTCTTTTCAACCTATCCACGCTGTTGAAGCTTCCCAACTTAATTAAAACATACGGAATAGCAGTATGTACCTACAAATTGTGACACTTCTAGTCCACTCTTCGTTCTCTATCTGTCACTTCTTATTATGCAATGCTCATTTACTCGCTAATGGCTTTCAGTCTCTTATGTACATAAGTAATGCTGATTAACTGTGCGTAACAGCTTGGAAAATTTTTGGATATAAAATAATATACTTTTACTGAAACTTCGCTGGTGATCCTTAATCTGTAATCTAAATTGGATTACTTATAACTTTTTTATCAACCTTTTTTGCTGTAGTATATATCTTTAAAGTCATGCACGTACTTTCACGAAGAACTTTTCAGAGCTACTCTGTAATAATTCGTCATCTTTGTGTATAGTTTGAACAGTAAAAGAGTATCCTTTGTAACTGATAAGAGATGACTGAATGAATGCTTTAAATGCATTGCATGATGTTCAGTGGACAGGGACACAAGGTATTTGCTTCACCTCTTAGACAGAAAAACATTGCTAGGCAAACTGAATAAAGAAAGTCGTGATTGAAGGAAAATGTTCATGCAATTCAGCAGTCACTTGCATTAAATGCAAAAAAATGCCAGGTGCGGCCAAATAATGTTCAATTGTAATAAACTGCAATACCAAATTGTGTCAAACTCAACCATTTCCACGGCTGCGTCCAGTTCGTTATCATCTGCGGGCCAGACGCGCGGCAGACGAGAGAAAGGCGTGACTCAAAGGTACGGTGCATTGACTCGTTACATGATCGAGGTAGGAACTTAGAAACGTCTGGTTAAAGCCTGAGGAATGCTCCGAAAAAAAGAGCGAAGTTTATTGTACACCAGAAGCGAGAGGAAATGTAACATAGATTGAAAAGTTATTTTTAGAAGCATCGATGAGTCAGTCTATGTGTCTGGCAATTGAATAAGTACTCGGGGGTACCTTTGAATGTTACCTGCCTAACTGTTGTAACGGTGATGCCTCTTACCGCACACATATTTTCCACGTTACGTAGGTAATTCGAATTTTTTATGATTGTTTGGTTATGCTTCGGTGGTTTGTTACAGGAAAGACTATTCTTGATTTTGCCATAATTGCCCGTATGAAGCTAAAAATTCGAAGACGTGATCCATCCATCCAGCTACTTAGATTACAGCCTACTCCCTCTTACAGAGAGGAGGCCTGTGTCCTAACAGTGGGAACATTAGGTATAGGCTGATTATGCCCCAATGAATTAGTTTTACCATTGTTCCGTTCGACATCTTGATTTGTACCATAAAGAAAACTCGGACAAGAAAACGAATCGATCCATCAACGGCGCCTAACGAAAGGTGACAAATTCCAAGATGACAATACTATTTTAAACAGTGACATCATTCTAAATGACATTGAAAAAGAAAAACTCACTAGCGCATTTGCCAATAAGTTCATGAATATTTCACTATGGTGAACAGTCTTTTAACTAACTTTCATTTGTTCATTTCAACCATTGATAACTGAGTGCTGCAAATAAGTGCCTTTTCACACGTCCCGGTTGCCGGGTAGCCGGTGCCGATTATCCGGTAACACTTGTCAGGCAAACTATGCGGCGTACGTGTGAAAGCTAACGTACATGGCTATACACTTGCCGCCGGGTACCCGGCACCGGCTACCCGGTTGCAAGGACCTGTGAAAAGGCACTAACACTACTTGCCAAAATACCGGAGTGGTTTCGAGAATGGAATGGCATTGATTTCGAACTATAGCTGAGCTGCTATGAATCATCTCTGGCACAGCTTATTGATTTATCAACACCCACCTCCATGCTCACATTGTTAGCGTGTGGGAAAGTCTCAATAGCCAGTTCAGTGTTAAAGGTCTAGAAAGTTAATTCACTAGTAGAGATTAAGTAGCCTTGTTAAAATAAATGGAATGGGAAATAGCGCTGCCATCCGCACTGTGGTTATGCTAGTCAGGTGGGACCTTGGGAGTTGATCCCCGCCCCCAATTTTAGGTTAAACTTTCAAAAACTAAAATAGCACAACCTGTATTTACTCCACGGCAATTTTCAAGCTTGTTCATTTAATATAAACCGTACTGGTTTTGCGTTACAAAAATATTAAAGCCATGCTATTAAAATTTTGATTGTAACCATAATATTATCTAACCTCAGATATTCCTCTATTCATAAAAACTGTTGACTTAGCGCCAAACTTCCTTTCAGAAAAATCCAATAAGAACTCTAAATAACCTCTTTAGGCACTCTATTGAATTAACAAGATAGTAAGTTTTTGCTTGTAATACTGTCTGGGCTATAACGACTTGTATGTAAGCTGCGGCATTGAATGTGACCAATGGGCCGTGACAATATCGCGGTTTGCCGGATCTCGGGCACTTGTCCCACCGATGAGCAAGAGCGAGCAATAAATTACGGAAACACTGAGAAGCGACTGTTTTGTGAGGATAGCTATAAATTACAGAGCAACATGACTGGCGTAAGATGAACGAGCAACCTGCACCCGAGAATTAATGCGCTGTCGCACCTCGCAACAAGTAACCTAGTATTTTTTACTTGTTTTCGTATAGCTGCAGTCCATGCAATAAGAGCCTTTAACCCTTCGTATGGCGGAACGTAGATCTACGCGAGACACATAGCTTTTTAATTGTGTCTGTAATTACGGCATTCAACCGGTTAAAGGTTAACCGTCAGTCAACCTTTGCACTGAAACAAGCTAATGGTACATACATTTCATAACCTACGTTGGCTTTGCTACCGCTCTCTCGCTGACAGTGTGGCAAGTGCCTATAGAATTCCAGACTAGCTAACTAGAATAAATAACACGAATACTTGTCTATTCAGCTTCTATTCTACGTTGATCGGGAATTTGCAATTGATATTGTTATTGTTGAATTTGCAATTGATATTGCAAATTGTAGGAATTAACCAAGGGAAACGATGGAATGAGATTAGTTTACAATGCGTCGTAATAGAATTTAAATTCAATGTATATTGCTCGTAGTTCTGCTGTATGCAATTGCTTTGTATAGAAGTAAGATAAAATAACATGAAAGAATGCTTTAGAATGGGTAATTTTAGCTATAATGTGTTTATGTTTATTTAACTACTGCGCAGAACATTCTAGTGCTATTTTATTTACTCCTATCGTTTACTGTCCACCCTTACAAGCGCTACTTACCACCTTGAATGTTTCATAACAATCTTGCTACCTTCCCTCCATGAACGATCTTTGTCTATTTTAAAATGATTCTCATTTAACTTCTACCGAGCTCCTTCAGCTCATATCAACTTCTATCGAGCTCCTTCAGCTCATATCAACTTCTACCGAGCTCCTTCAGCTCATATCAACTAATATGTCATCCGTTTGAACAGCGACAACCCTTGGTTTTCAAAGGGGACGAAATTAATTTTTTTGACACTTATTTAATGCCTTTAGACTGTACCTTTCTGTGTTTTCGATGAAGGAACTGCATTAAAATAAGGAAAGAGATCAAAAGCGTTTCTCATGCTTTAGTAACAAAACAGCCCATCTCAATGTAATGCCAAAGGTTGACTCAATTTTTTCATACATTTGAGAAATGTAATTATCGTATTTAAGAGTAGGTACCTACTTTCGACGACTACCTATAGGTACTAGGGATCTTTATCTTTGCACATATCAGAGGGGCAATTCTCGTAATTTTAAGAACGTTCACAGTCTGATCTGTCTCAATCTGTCAAAAAATACTTCTAATTTCCCTACATTTTGTAAATTTTTTGACATTTCTTTGTCGCCGAGATGAGACTGCGACTAGATTTTGAACGTTTTAAATTACGAGAATTGGCCTTGTGAACTGTGATCAAAAGCGTTTCCGCTTTTGATAGATGAGCATTTACATGTCTCCAAATCTCAATGTAGGTAAGTAGTTAATTCTGTGACACGTCGACAAAGAAAATTGTAAACCTGGTTTGCGAGCGCTTTCATTGAAGATTTTCTTGGCGGTTCTTTGCCTTTCGAAACTTTTTTTTCCCATTCGTACCCAGTGGGGACGACCGGGAATAAACGTTTGGAACTACTTAAAAGGTCAGCAAATAATAGTTGGTCTTAAGTTATTTTCTACACATACTGCTTTCCCCAACTGTGCCAACTATAATTGGGTTAATCACTTTGATACTCCTTAAGCCAGTTTCTTTGTAGTATTTCATGCACGTTTTGTTGTATATTCCAAGACTGCGAAGGGTTGAAGGCGCCGATAAATCGTCGGGCGGCGAGGCAGCTGACCGCACAAATTGTGCGTAGGCGATGCAGCGCCTTGCAGGTCCTGCGGTGTACCTATATTATAGGAGGGCACGCTTTTGTGAGGGGGATGACTTAGTTTTAAAGCATTTCATCAAAAGCGTCTTGAGCTTTCAGGTTTTGGGATCAGACTATTATAAGCGCGATAAAATCTGTCGATCACTTTTTGCACGATGTGTTTATGCGGATAAACACAAACACTAATCACGTCGACTAGGTTCTAGGTACTAAATTACAAACTTGTTAGGCGGAGTAAGCTTTCATGAAAATTACTCCCATAAAGAATCCACTTTATTAGTTTCAACGCTTTGCGTCAATACCTCGCCCCATTGCACAAGAGAAATGCTTGTTCTGGACACCTGTATCGCTTTCTTGAACATACATCGCTTACAAAATGTACAATTAACTTATATTCAACACAACTAATTTATATCTCAATTAAAAAGTCACGCTTGGAACGCACCAGCGACATTTCTCAACATACACCGGTTGCGAACCGTGACGGGGTAGGCTGAGATGCAATTAGTTACTACCACAGAAATCTAAATATTATTATATACCTACCTTAAAGTATTTCAAAGCGGATTGATAATTATGATTATTTGAAAGTTGATTGGATTAGCACTATGCAGTTATCATTTCCGCTGGACTGATGTGTTAGCTGTGTAACAGTCTACTTTTCTTCTGTCGCGTTTATTAACAGCTTCATAAAGACAAGTATAACTAGTGCACTTTCTACTTGTTTCTTAACTATAATTATTTCCTAATGAGCATTAAAACTCATTTTATAGCTGTTGTAATTACTTCCAATAACATTGTGTCGCTCTTTATTTATTGTAGTTAGAATATTATCGACTGGTGAAGGAGTAAACTCGCAATGACTTACATTACAACACAATCTTTGCGACTCGCCTTTTCTCTTACTCAACATTTTATAATCTTTTTCCAATTCTATTCTTGGAAGGACATATTTATTGAATAGATAGTACAAGTTACCAAGATATAGTTGGTCAAAGTTCCCATTCGTATTATCGGGAGCGATTGGGAGCGGACGCGCCCACGACTCGTCCGTGCATTGTGCACGCTATCTAGTTATGGAATCCGGTACATTTTCTTTATTGTAATTTATCGATGTTGCTCCTCGATAAATAGATTTATGATTGCTTCGCTATTTCTATGTTGATTAGGGAGTAGTAAGCCTTTATTGTATGAGAAAGTTTCGATGTAATACATCATAAGCTATACTAGTTTCTTTTGTAGTATAAATTTATAAAATTATTTGTATTTCCAAAATAACGGTTTTACCCCCATATATTACTTGACGTTAACACGCCTTTCCTGCGTGACTTGCGAAACTACGTTTTATCTTCAACTCCCGGACTATTCCCTCAAAGCTAATATCTTATTCAACACAATCAAGCCTGAAATAACTCCTCGACGTTTTAATGCTCCGTAAAAATTCCTTCGTCGAAGTGCAGTCAGGAGATTACTCAGTTTGGAATTTCACAACTCTCGGCCTTGAAGCAGCATGACTACTCTTACTTACTACTTACCAACATTATTTCATTTGATTCCCCTGTCAATTCGTTTCACAAAATTATATTTGAACTCGTCATCCACCAGAAATTTTCTGTAAAATCACGTATTACAGCTTTCTCGTAGTACTGTGGTCGACAAAATAAATACGCATGGTATTTAGATCCCAAAATGGTAAACTACCGACTTCTTCCCGTCTTAACTTCTTGAAATACAGTCTTGACTTTAACTCATTATGATCTGCATCTCCACAAAGTCCCTTGAACCACCACCCTGGCTCACTTATCACAATTTCGCGTCAGGCTTCCCTCAGAGCGTCTTAACGGGCGAAATATGCAGTGTATCCTAATTAAGTATACGCTGGGGTGATTTGTAGTCGCTGTTTATTTAAACCGAGTTATTTATGGCACACCTTTGCGTCGCCTCTCCCTTCCACGCGACACAGCACAACCTTTTTAAGAATCATGAGACGAATCGCACACTTCTCGTGGATCAAACAAGGCTGTTGAATTTGACAGTCATCTCTGTTCCTTAAGATATAGTTTGCCATAACCTACATCAGTTCTCAAAAGAGTTATATTATGGGACCCTAAAGAAACTAACAGAGGGTTGGAACTAGAAAACACGTCTATATCCACCACATTCGGCAACAGAATGTTGTTCGTGATTCCGAAATTGCGAGCTCTGTTTGTTATCTAATGCAAACAGTCTGCAAACTTCTTGCGGTTCCGACAGGCAAGTTCAGAATGTCAAGGTCGTGAAAATTACAATTACGTTAACATTTGTACGCCTAGCTGAAGTAATGGCGGTAGACATGCAAATAACGTGAACGATGGAGTTCCAGACGAGGCGAGGTACTTGTTGAACTAGTTTGCGTCGCGTCATCCAGTAATTTTCACAAAACGAATAGTGTAGGTTGTGCCAGACCTACATAATCAGCCTGTAATGTTCCCACTGCTGGGAATGCTGGGATCCAAGCTTCCTCTCTTCGAGAGGGAGGGCTGTATATTACCACGCGGGCAAGTGCGGGTTGTTAGGTGTCACGTCTTGGAATTTTTGGTTCTACCGACATGCCGGTTTCCTTAGGATGTTTTCCTTCACCGTTTTTAGAGCAGTGGTGTTAAAATTATCTACAAAAAGTATAGCGACTGCCTGTGTTCGAACCCACGACCTAAGACGGGGCCGTTACCACTGGGACACCTCCCCACTGGCCCCCTGCTCTCGTTAGACCTGACTTGCACAATTTCCTCAATGTTGTATTCAGAATTATGCTACAAAAACAAATTAATCGTTTCAGAAAGCGAACCCATTGTTATCTCCATCTGTCAGAAGTTCAACCCGAACAAAAGATAATTTTACTTATCCGACCTTCAAGTTGAAGCCAAATCCTATCATGCAAGACAATTAGCCCAAAAGAAAACCAGCAGTAAACCCATAAAAATAACTATTAAAACGCAACCCAATGTTGTCTTTGATTAACAATCAGCTGGTGTACGACGGGTTCGTGACAATGCGCTATAATTTGCATCAGCTCAAAAGAAATATGAACTGATTTATAAACGCACTAAATGCCTGCTCATCAGACAGTTTGACCTCGTCGCTTACAATTAATGATGTTCTGTCCATCGCTACTGCTAATTGGACACGCGACTTAGAAAAAGTGCACGTTAATCAGTGGTGAAATTAAAACGGGCGAGTCTTCGTCTCTTCTTTCACAATGCCTCTTGTTCCAAGCATGATAGATTCCATTGTTCTCCCTCTAACTACATAATAGTCATTCCTTTCAAGATCTTTTACGTTCTAGAAAGCTTCAGAACTAGTTATGAAATTGTTAACTATAACCAGCCCTTTAAGTGACACGGTCTTGTCATATTATAAACAGATTATGGGTCTAAGTATGGGTAGCTATTCTAGCTATGTCCAGCTGCGTAAGCGCTCTCTAATTGCTAGGCAATCATGACATTAACTTAAGGACACACTTCGAAGAATTCTATTAAGAAGTGATGTTGACATTTACTAACGTGATGCACTAAAGACAGCTATTTCCTTACTGTCAGATCTCTGTGTGTGGTCTAAGCGTACGCTAACCTTTCTGTGTTGACCTTTGTATTTAGGGCGCTGAACTATTTGTATAGCGCAACGTCTGTCCATGCTACCTATCTTTACCAGCTGGTGGTATTACCACAAACGGATAAGAGGTTTTATTAAGGAAACATTAGGGACGTCCACTTGTAAGGTACTGCTAAACTCCACACCGAAAACAGTCTTGAAAGGGTAAACGGTCTTTGGGTTCATGAAAAAGACGACAATGTTTGCGAAATATCGCCAGAAGATACCATAGCATCAAACTGAGACATCTACCGCAAGATAAAGTCAGTTTTCTTTGTAAAGAATCTGGCTACAAGAATATTTAACTAGTAAAACCCACCATTCCTGGCCCCACACCACCCATAAATGAAGCCATATCCATCTGTTGTGCGCCATTAGCTCCCAATGAAGCGTTTACATGGTAATGTTACGGAATTTTCTCATTGTACCTATTAATTGTTGTCTAAGTATAGACGCCATTAAGCAGTCATCGCCTTCATCGTGTTGGGAATGCTAAGTCGTTTAGAAAAGGAATATAATATAGGCGCAGAAGGTTCATTCCTTACACCATACTTCCGTACTGAGGTGCTGAATTAATCGAACAATCATCTTAGTCTGATGTATATCCGAATTCTGTGGTACGAGATTACCAATTTTTCTAATCTGATGCATACTGCGAATATGTGGTAGTGCGAGACTGTCCAATTTCGAGGATACCGTTTTTGCAATTGATTCGGGCGATCGTTGCAGTATAGCAACTAACGCCAGTACCTACACCTGAATTATTGTCAAATAATTTCATGAGTCAGACAAAGTTGAAAAAAATAAAACTTAGCGCAGATACATCAACTCCTGAAGAGGTACTTCCACATAAACGGTTATAGGGCTTACTGAAAGACCAAAACGTGCAAACACAATACATGTTAGACTTCATTTCCTCATTTTCGATGTAAAAGCTACATGTCGTCACCTCGTGAATCATCGTCAGCACCTAGGTATTAGCTCCGAGTTTTGTTATGAATAACAATTTGACAACTGATACACGGTAATAATAGATAATATTACCGTGACTGATATGGATTTTTCGGTCTAGTTATTTCGTCTGCTTTTGACGTGACAGGTCAGGTACAACTAATCTTATTTAGTGTTATACAAATTGTCGTAGGTATGCTTTATTGGTACTTGGTAGGGCTATATTGCTTCGTGGTTCCAAGAATATTCAATAACAGCGAAATGAGAATAAAGTGATAGCCCATCTACGGCAGCTACATTATTTTTTATTTGTCTTTACAAGAAATCCATTCGATACGATTTGTTCTTCATTGTTATGCATAAACAGATAGATTAGGGACCTATCTACTAAGATATGTAAAAATAATTGCATTCTATTCTGGTTTTATTGCATTTTGCAAAGTTTTTACAATTATTATTGTGTTAGGTAAACATAGATTAATATTATGCAGCTATGAATAATACAAAAAAAGACCAATCGATCCATGATCAGCAATGAGGTGGTTTCGTGAAAATATAGACTTGGATGCTTGGATCAAACATGTTATACAACATTATTTTTAGTATATGCGAAACCCGAAACACGTGTCTAGTATTTTTATGTAAAGAATCTATGTACAAAATTTCAAAACTGTATCATGAGAAATCACAAAGTTATAAGTTGTTATGTTACCTGGTTGTCCGTTCAAAAACATGCTCACCACGTGGCGCGGCGCGGGGTGGCCATGTTTTATGCTCCTCCAGCATCGTACTGTTACATCCCTAGAATGCACCCTAAAATGCCTAATCAGCACCGCATCATCATTCCCTTCTAGACTTAGTGCATTAGTAAGGGAATAGTGCCAGTTCGGGTTGAGACTCCTACCGGATAGGTCGCAAGTCAGAATATTGGCCAAGTTTGCCTGCTATTAAGACTGTATTTGTGCCTTTCACTGATTACAATTAATTTCATTCCAATATTAGTTTTTTTTTAAAGGGATTACTGAAGCGTGTCCTAACAGTACGCTCATTGATAGTAGTTTGGCAGTAGGTAACTACCACACAGTTGCCGTATAGTTGTACGGCGATTTTATTGTAATTGACTAGTGATTAAATATTTTTGGGACAAAATATTAAAATATGTATAACATGGTGTAAAAATTATTATATACTATAAATAATGTTGTATAGGTACAGGCAACATAAAGTACTGTACTACTGGCAATGCTAATTCTAAGGTCGTATAGAGTAAGGTGCATATATCCTATTCACCTTATTAGGTAATCCGATAGCTTACATCTAAAGGCTAGTTCCGCATACAATAATACCTATGCAATTAAACCACTACCAACTACCTGTAACCATTAAACTAAAGATGAACAGAAGTACCAGTAACTATTCCCAAGTAATGTTACTGTTAAGGGTAACTGAAAACATTATGAGTGGTGACCACAGATGCCAAATGCCCCAGTCTATGACGCTCAACAAAAGAATCATTCCGGGGCAGTGGTCCAACTGCTCTGTTCAACTAGTTGGACCATGTGTCTTTACTAGGAGCAGTTGTCCAACTTTCAAAATAGTTGGACCACAGCACAACTTGCCAGCTCTAAAAACATCAACTGCATCTTTATGTGTGTATGGTACCTACTGGTTTAATAGACTGCCTCATGCGATGAAAGGACCTGAAAAGTTAAAATGGCAAAGTTTAGTGGGTGCATTTATAATGGCATAAATCTCACATGCAGCATGCAACTCTGACCAGACACAAGAAAAACAATCGCTACGAAACTTGAAATCTGTTACACTAGCCCTAATAATCGTGCATTCTATCGAGTAGAACTTCTATGCTATAAATTGAGTGCTGCCTACAGTTTACACCAGCAAGTGTAGGTCTGATCCGCCGTCACCGTCCCTGGCGTGTCCATGATTCACACAATTAACTGTATTGTTTACGACCTGACGACACGTGTAAATGGATATTTTTTATAATCAACCCAACCATGTTTGGAAAATATTAATTTTCACACTCGTTTTCCGTGACGGAGTTGGTAGAATCATTAAAGATACCGACGTCGAAGGTTTACAAACATTCGTAAAGATTAAATTAAAGTGGAAAACGATTACTGACGTAACTGATTAGAAATGTAAATCCCCCAGCCCCAACATAATAGAGTCGTCATTTAAATTTCTAGATAGTAGTCCAAATGGATGGATAGTAGTTGGTATCGAATTTAACTTGCTAACTTTACCAGCGGGTCAGACCGAACCTGTCAGGGTCTACTTCGCTAATCCGTGCCCGGACTTCGAATCTATAGACAGTTTGTACTAGAGCCAGACATGAGAAAAGTAAATTAAGTTATAGTAGTTTTTACCATTCACTAGCGATCTGGAAACTCGTCGATTTATTGCGCTCGTGACCTCGACCGTACCAACGCACTCGGTATTAAAGTTCACGGCTACGGACGAAGCGCGTAATTTTGAACATCCCATAAATCGAATGGACGCGGGGAAATGTACTTATATATCTTTATTCCTGTTAGGGATCCCAAGGTAAAGTCATTGTCAAGGTCAAATTGCAAAAATACGTTGACAAATTGCTCTGTTTTATTGCCTACGTGTGTCGCAACGACCTGCTTCCTTTAGCTGACTCTTAGGAAAATACCCAGGATTTCAACTGACGCACCAGATCGTACGAGTCGGATTGGTTTAGAATATCGTTTTGGGAATAACTGGATTGGTTCTTAAAATCTTTGTCAGTTTCAATGGGGCTGTAAATTTTTCTGTTTTATGCAAAGACTACCTATACATATAACCATTCTCTTATGTTCCGAGCTTTCTGTTGTCATAATATCCGTAACCGCCCGGAACAAATCAGCCACTGATACAAAGATAACCGAATCACATGATCACATCTATCCCCCTTATTTTTTTATATTTGCAATACAAACAGCATAATGGCGTGAACGGAAACATCCTAACCAAACAGACTGAGATTGAAACACAAATTGAAATATGATTCAGTTCCATACAATGGTACCGAAGTGAATACTAATCGCAGGATATACGTAAGAGACAATGAACTTTTATGGGATATGAATGGGTCTGTGGTATTTTCCCATACAAACAGAATTAATACCATATGACGTCTGTAAGTATAATCTTTATTGATGAACATCAGGAAAACCACAAATTCTCGTCTACTTCACAAATTCAAAAATACTTAGGTACTAAAAATGAAAAATTGGTGCAGTATTTATTGCTACAACAAGATCTTGCACCTTGTTTATCATTTATGATAGTGCTTAGCTAGAGAGTTCGTCGGCCAAAGTACAATGCTATTTAACTAGTAGTGATTAAGTCAAGTACCCACTAGTTTTTTCTCATATCATATTGAATAACAACATCACTTTTTGGGCGTGAATAAAAAAAATTCGGCGCCGGCGCATGAAAAGCGTATCAATCCAAATTAGACTTTGACAAAAGGTTCACTTATCCATCATACAGACGACTGTATCACGCCCAAGCACATTACAAAAGCCATTCGAACGAGAATTATCATCATCTCCAATGGTTCCCTTACGACCCATATTTTACCATATTTTCTGCTACTATTCATGTAGTATGAGTATCACAAGTGGTTGGCCTTCTGTACGTTCTTCTATTGATGTTCCTAGTCATTGACACGATTCATTAATCACGATCATTGATCGGCCAACTCCGTTGATCATCTGTCGTAAGTCGCTGTCTTGTGAATATAACTGTGTGGGTAGTGAAAATTGTTTTGAGATCAAACCATTCATCATTGGAGAAAATGTTTACGATATCTTGTTAAAGTAATTGAATCCGAAGTATTTAAATGCTTTATAAGTAGAAGCTTTTAAGTAACTGCGCAGTGGATCTATTTAGATATGGTTTTGTGCAGATTGGCGCCAGTAAAATTGTCAAGTCATCTAAGGTCTTTAAAATTCTCGAGACAAATATAATTTGATATTTGTCACTAGGTATACCTAGAAGTGAAGCAGGAAGTGTCCAAGTCTGTTTATGATCCTGTTGATCTTGAAACAGAACTTATTCTGATGAAATAGATATTCGCCTGATGAAAGTATTATCTAGAAAAATATTGTCTTTATTAAACTAAGGATTATACTGTTAAAGTGCCTGTTAATAACCACAATTCCTTTCCTTTTCCAGGTAAGCATATCGAATCAAGATTCCAGTCAACCAAATGCAACAAAAAATCAGTATGTCATGTAACACTTTCAAATACAGAGGACAAAAAACTTTTTTACAAAAAAAAACAACCGACTTCCAAAAAAACTACAAAGTAATAAATAACTTGAAGTCGGCGGAAGTCGGTGTCGTTGGTTCTGCATTTTCGTTTATTGACACCGACTTCCGAAATTGAAGTTATTTATCACTTTGTAGTTTTTTTGGTAGTCGATTGTTTTTTTTGTAAAAAAGTTTTTATTTTTCACTTTTTAGTGAGAGAGTTTGTAATTTATCTAAGTTACAATAGCCTAACGCCAACTGCTCACCACCTTTTACAAAATATTGCTTTTCCCGATGCTGTGACGTTAATTGTTGCTCAACAACCACTCACCGTAAGCATTGTGACGAGCATAAATTGCTTAGCAACCATATTAAAGTAATCGAATCGCAACCCGTGAAATGTTTATCATTGAGTAGTTCCGATGGCCGTCTGTGGTCTTCATCATCAGCTCCAATTTACCAAATGATGATTTCCGACAGCAAATGCTCAAGTTACTCTAAAAAATATCCAAATCGCTATAGGTTTGCTAATAAAATTTGAGGGTTTCCCTCGATTTCCATGGGATCCTCTCATCAGATTCCAACTTGCTGACAATGGGACCAACTTGGGAGTATACCCATTCAAACAAAAAAAAAATCTAAATCGGTCCAGGTGTCTTCGAGAAATCGGGGAACATACATAAAAAAAATAAAAAAGATTCCGACGAATAGAGAACCTCCTCCTTTTTTTGAAGTCGGTTAAAAATAGAAACCGTACACAGGTCGATAATCTTCGAAGCAGTAAGGCCATTTGCAATGATTTCATACACTCATTACGGTAATCAGGACAATGAGTCATCGCACTAGAGCGTATCAATCAACCTACTTGTAAATTTAATTTTGATTGTATTCATGGCCAAATGATTCGGTCGGATAGTACTGTAGTTTTGAGAAAAAAAAACATAAATTATGAACTGTATTTTTTGCTGGTGTAAGTAACGGAAAAACCGATGCGGAAAAACCATAACATAAAAATGAGAGAATTAAGGTCCTTGTTTATGTTACCATGCTGTTATTATGAATGCTTAATACCAATAATCGTTTACTAGCTAAGGGCACTTATGACACGCACGCCACAACACAGCGTGGCGTGGCTACAATTTAACCTAGTAATGTATAAATATCGTTTAGGAGCCTAAAACATTTTACCTGCGGTTTCTAATCCCACAGGAGCCAAGGTTGGTTGGTAACTTTATTAATCCCTAAAGTAATTGAACAAAAAGAGGGATATTTCCCCAAGGATATTAATATTTAGTTTTTGGGCTGCTTTTTGTAGTTCGCAAAATGTGTCTGTTACCTACGTGGTATAAATCTAGTCTGCCAAGTTTTACAGTTTCACACAGTAGCTCTGACGACATTGGGTGAAGTAAACAAACAAACTTTTGCAATTACAATATTAGTTTTCACTCATATTTAACGCTAGTCCAATGTTAACATAGGAGTTACGTAAATACAACTCACTTCCACGGAAATGGCAAATTCGACTAAGATTCAATAAAGTCTAGCAAGTTTCAATGAGTTAGTCGATCTATAGGACTCAAGGAACTGAATTTACTTAGTAATAAACTACAAGCTGGCCAGAGTTCATTAAGGCTTCCCCGATTGAGTCAAGTTTAACTTTTACAAACTCATTCACCAATACTTCATGTTTTACCGGCTGCTCCTCTCGCATTAGAATTTAATTTTAAAAGTAATTGATTTCAGAGCACAAGAGTGATTTACGTCCTCAATCAAATCTCTACAAATCAATAGCTGAATATGTTCTGAATAAAATTGTTAATTGGGATTTGATTTAGTAACACTCTTTTTAAATATCTCACTCTATTGCCGATACACATACCTACACATACCTACTATTTGATTTTGATTTGCTACACATGCCGTCTTTCTACGTTTAATACAAATTCATCGTCTGTTTTCACATCAATATTAAAGGCTAGGCAGTCTTGAATAGTAAGACTAATATTTATATCAATATCAAACAGGATCTAACTTCCTCCATGCATCCCGCAATCGTTACCCGAGTAGACATCTAACATCTATCAATAAATTTTCCATTTATTTGTATTGCATGCTGTCTGTTGAATTATTCATCATGGCATCTCCAGCTTCGCACCTCACAGTGTTAACGATCGCCCATACGTTCTCGAACTCTCTGTTCCTTAACAAATTGGGGTGCAGGACCTTTTTTATTGGTTTTTACAGTAGATGGAAGATTCGTAATTATTGGGAACGTATAGGGGCTCGTGGCTAAATAATAACAGCCGCACGGGTCGATCGAAGATTAAGCTACGCTTGCGCGCGGTCAGTTCGTGGATGGGTGACCATCCATTACATATGATATGGCCCCTCCGTGTCTCGAAAAGCACATTAAGCCGCTGGTCTCGGCTGACATTCGTAGATCTTTGAGATTCATTACGGGTAGTCAGAAGCCAAACAAGTCTGACAACCGGTCTTACCAAGGGGTATCGTGTTACCCAGTAACTGGGTTGTTGAGGTTAGATAGGCAGTCGCTCCATGTAAAATACTGGTATTCAGCTGCATCCGGTAAGACTGGAAGCCGACCCCAACATAGTTGGGAAAAGGCTAGGCAGATTGATTGATTTTTCGGAGATGCCGTAATTAAATGGTGAATATAATATTTCCACGCATCTGGGCATCTAGTTTAAGTTTCTTCTCTGATTTAAGTAAAGCCATTTTCAAATTCCCTAAATATTTACAAAATAAGTTATGAATCATTCCAATTGTCTTTTTTTGAAAATTAAACGTCGTTGTATAAATATGCTTTTGCACGACGTCCTTGATTGCAATTTTCCGGATCGATTTTTTTACGATATTGGCAATATGTTAAAACTTTGACGAAGGTGTGACAGGCGTGTCGTACAACCTTATTACAAGAAATTCACACAATACTAATATTAGCTGCTATTTAAAGTTTTGTTCAAATAAGACTGCTAGTGCGTGCCGCTTAACTTTTCTTATTAACTTCACCAACGGAACTTGCCTTGGCTTTAAAGTTTTCTTCATGGGCATCTATTATCACCTGTTTTAATGTATATTTCTCTCTTACTGCAAGTTATTAATATCATCAAATTTAATCAAAGTTTGTGGTTGTACTCCGTTCATCGTCCTCAGCCAAAACCATTAGCTTCATCCATTGCTTTGTCTTCTGTTCTTTTTCTTTCCCCTCCAAAATTAATGATTGCTCGAAAAGAATGTATAGAATCAAGGGCTCGACAGCGTCAATATATCCCCCTTCATCCCGTCAGTTGATAGTGACAAACGATGTCAGTCGGGACGCATTGTCATGGTCTTCGTGACATATGACACGATGGCACGCACTTTTTTGTACCTCTGTTTTCAAATTCAATGGATCTTGTTCGGAAGATGATTCGGTAGTTTAGTACTTAGCTGTCAAGCCCGTTTACATTTCGTCTACTGTTACCGTCTACATAGCTACATGTGTTATGCGGAAGTTCAGGGTTTTATGTTGACACAAATCAAAAGCTCGCGTGAAACGTATCGTTTAAACGGCTGCTTTATATGTTTACATAAGTACTTACTTTTTCCTGTTACTCCGCTCGTGTGGAAATAGTGGATCGCGGGCCACTTGTGGAAGTTTCTTTTTTACGACACGTAATGTCATCGCATCGCAACATATTATTATGTTATATCTACTCAAGTAAAGAATAAGGAATGGTTTTTTTTGGGTAACAGTTTATTGAATACCGCATCTTCGCTCTAAATAGACAGTTTTTTTCGGTTTACATTCTTTGCAATCAAAAGTAAGAAAGTATTGCAAGATTCCCTTACTTTCAATGTCAGGTGATAGTGACAACTGGTGGCTGGCAACCAACACAGCGACGGTATACGTGACTCTAAACACAGTGGCACTATAGCAACCTCTTTTTTCTAAGGCCTTTTAAATTATTATGTAGATCTCGTTTAAGCGATAACTTTCATAGCTTTCTAGGAATAACTAATGAATTCTGTTAAACATTTGTTAATCTTCAAAGTCAAAGACATCCTATCTTAAATCTCTTTGTTCAAAGTAAATGTGGCGTTCCAAAATTGCAATAATGTTCAAAAGTTGAAATACACATCAAATTCTTTGACCAATTTTCGAGCTTCCAAGTAAAACCACTAAGCACCGCTGCTATTATTATTTTTCACATTGCTGACTGACATGAATACCTACGTTTCAATAAAATGCGCAGTGCTAAGCTACTTAGTCCTGCCTGACGTCAAAGGCAACAAGAAAAAATAACTTACTAACAAACAAGCCCAAAGGCTATTCATTTAGTTAGAACTTAGAAATTAAAAGCATTTACTTTGAAAATGAAAAGAAAACTACAAGATAGTTCTCATGAAACTTTTAATGATCAATAACGAGAGAATATTTTGCGGTAAAAAGATCTTCATCGAGCAGAGCTATTATACATATATATGTATAGAAAGGTATGATGAATTTCCCTGAGAGGAGGCGAATCAGTCCAACTCGCCGTCTGTTCTTAGTTCATAAAGCTTCCGAGTTCCCATTGGGATTATTAGATAGTTTCACATTGGAGTTTAAGCTTTGATTTGCTTGCAACTAACTGTTTAATGGCTCATTTCCTGGATTCGCTTTCATTACCACAAGATCAGTTCCGTCAATGTTATTTCGAGGATTGACATCAGTGATTATTTTTCTTGTGATTTTTGATCAATTTCATTTGCTATCCATACAAAGTTAAATCGATTTATCTTTAATGAATTAATATTAACTTGGCTCTCCGAGACTGCACGTCTACAATCTTTCTGTATGATAAAAGCGTAGAAACTTTCATACCCGTTAATTACTTCCACACTGATAGACTTTTGAGAAAATCATAGCATATCTGCTCATCCCGCACAAGTAGTAATAAACAACTAAATGAGCGAAACTGCTTATTACTTAGCTCGCAACTTGTCATTACTTATGCACTATGCTGTGTTAATACATAGTTGTTAGAAACTGAAGACAGAGTACTTAAAGAATGAAGAGTAAGTAATGGATGAAGAGGCTGCGTAAATATGGCTTGATATTTTTTATCTGTTTAGCTGTAAGTTTTCGTAAAATTAAATAAATATATATAGGCAAACATAAAGCTGATGCTTTGACTGAGGTAATACTAACGTCATTGATGTCCTTGTGGTCACTATTCGTTGACCTAGCATGGCATTAGTGACTTCGAGTTGAAGTTAACCCAGTCTATTTCATCCATTGCCAAAGCAGTCTTAAGAGGGGACGGGGCCTGCGAGAAATTTGAAAAATATATGAAGAAACTATGCCGTCGCTTTACCTCAAGTCTGCCCCCGTAGTGTGTGATAGAGACAGCTGCAGCTCAGACCGAAATTATCACAAAAATTTTGGTGAGATCGACGTTTCGTTCTTTTTTCTTCTCGAAAACTGAGCCGATTCAATTATTTATTACATAAAACTTTTAAGAAAAAGTATGTTTAGGTTTCTATATTTTTACTCATGTTAAAAACTTTCCTAATTTGTCTAGTAATCCTCTAATCACGGCGGTAAAAATAAAGCTAATAATTAGTTGCTGAAAAAAAGAAAATGACAGGGACGTGTTTATAGCAGACCTTGAATTTATGAAAAAAAAAAGTGGTTGAGGCATTATTCAAGAAGAAAAAAGGAGAATACATTTCTATGGAGAATCGCACCCTGTTCCCTCTTAATGTATTCTGTAATCGTTCCTAGATTGTCAATGCAATCAACCAGAACCAGGCTTGCATCTCTTGTACTTAAAATCTCTGTCAGTAATTATACTCTCAAGTTCTACTTATTTTAACAACCCAAACCTTACTATAAGTATGTCACATTCTTCATCCGCAACCTGAAATATTTCCCTATGAATACATCTAAAAATAAAATAATTTCCGCTTGCCTAATTTTAATCCGTCCTCGGCTCGGGATTTAGTAGGTTGCAAGCCTTAAGCCGATTGTGGCGGTATTATATAATGAAGAGCGATCGTATTACCGCTCGACTGGACGCCGATGTGGTATCAAGTAGGTTGCTCTATGTATAAGAAGATAGAAATTAAGGTATGCATGTACATACTTGGAAGATGCTTTTGTTGTTATAAGCTTTGAATGAAAATACAATAACAAAATTGAAGTCTATTGTAGATTTTGCTTGTTGTTCTCGTTTCTTTATTGTTTCAGGAATAACTGAATCATTTTATGTTTTTATGTCTATGATTTCTTTAGCAGTGGTTCAGTCTACATCTACCATCCCTGTAGGTGGGTTTTTATGACTTCCCTTCTGGGTGTCCAGCTCTACCTAGATATTTTCTAGTTCTATCTCTATATTTTATTCGGAAATGCATAATATACAAATGCTTTGTGTTCTTTGTTTAACGTTTGCTGCATGAAAAACAACTCTTACATTGTTTTCTTTTCATTTCTTTCTGTTCACTATAACATCATCTTCTAAAGTGCATTACAATAATGTATATTCTAGTATCTACTGTTATTTCGGATACATAGGATCATCGATGCTTTTACTTTATTGCAATGTTTACGTTTATCTTACGCTCGTAAACGCGTGTTATGTATGAAGTTTTATAGCAGATTTCTTGTCTAAAGTTATTTACATTGATTAAATTTTGCTTCTCTATAGAATTAGCCTTAACTACGAAACTGTCAAGAGGCAAATGATCACAATTATGAACTGTACCATTCACTTTTCTTGAAAAAATTCTTGATGAGTTCAAGAAAGCGTGTTGTGAAATTAACTTATGTTTCGATAACCGCACACAAAATGAAATGCACTGGATTCTTATCAGTAGCGCGTTGTGGCAATCAACAAGGATTGAGAACATGGTTAATTACCATGTTCTAAGACAATACACTCATTTTATAAGCTATTGTTGTTTTGCAGCCATTGCGACGGGTGAAACGATAACAGTTAGTGATACCACTAGAAACTTCGATGACTACCTATCTTAAAGTCTTGTTTAGACTTCAAGATTGGTAGTCATCATAGCTCTTGAAGTCTTGAATGTGTTACTGGGTAACCTAACCCAATGTCGGTCGTTCACCCTATTTTCACGTGAATGGTACTTACGAGAATTCCGAAGAATTTCATTTTTCGAAACCAATCAACGAAAGCCAAAGAACAAAAGGTTACGAAGAAGATTCGTAAACTTCCACCAAGGGGTCGATGAAAAGTCAGACAAATTAAATTACAGTAGATCATGCATTTAGACCGATATCATTTATTAAATTGACTGTGAAATAAAAAAAAACCATATCATGAAACTTGCCAAGAAAACTAACCACAGAGCGATGCATTAATCCGTAAATCTTTTGTTTATTTATAACATTTCGCGGCTGTTGCGATGTTGCCGGTGCAGATGATGACGTTACCGAGCACTTGCGCACGCGCTGGCGCATGGCGCTGACAACGCGCGAGAATTGTAACATGTGTGGTGAATCGCGAACCTTCGTAAATACGTCAGCTGCGTCAGCGTTCACATGAATCTGATAGCTAAACCTGCTGATATTTAAAATTACTTATAGGACTTTAGACTTGTATGGCAGGTAATTTATTTGTAGGCTTAGTTCGCTTAAGGCGCTTTTAAAGCTGCATAAATATGGTCTGTTTTAGCTCATCGCCTGTGGTATCACATGCCTATGAACATAAGTTAGCTAACCAATAGATTTTATCCGCGATTTTTATTTATTATACGTCTAGACCGCCTATTATGTCATGTAAAATGTCTACATTTATAAAGATCAGCACTTAGGGCCTGTGCACACCACGTTTTGTAAACGCGCCGTTGACGCGCGTTTGTAGCGAAACAGACGCGATACGCACGCGAGTCAGACGCAGCCTGTAGATAAAACATAGGATAAAAGCGCGCCGTCGACGCACGTTTCTAAAACGCGCGTCAACGGCGCGTTTAAAAAACGTGGTTTGCACAGGCCCTTAGTTGTACATAATAAAGAGTATTCTGTTTTATCCTTCCCTCAAATTTTTTTACCTATTTAGAAAAAGACCTAATATCTAAAATCACTACTGAAAACAAATCTTTCTCAAGTAGATTCACATTCAATAGATGTGATGTGTTCCCCTTTCCTATCTGTACTTAAGTCTAGAAGTGGTCGGCCTACGAGGCCCATACCTCCCGCTTTAGTATTGGTGTATGTGTATCTGAACGTTCAGTAAAGAGCGTATCAAATTCACAATAGTTATCAACTATTGTAATACTATTGTAACTTTATCGCCAGCAAGCCACGTAACCTATTTCACTAGAAGATTTACAGCTTGCACGAAATGGCACACATCTGTAACACTTTCCGTCACTGCGAAATAATATGTTCAGCCAACATAGGTATTTAAGTACCACGGGAAATGCTTCGAGAAACGTCTTGCATAGCCATATAATAAAGATGAAGCAGGATTTTACCGTCAGCGTGACGAATCCGTGGGGATACAGTTTCTGACCATTTAGTTATGTCTTAATTTTATAGACTTCTTTGTACCTTGTAGTTTGCAACTAGTGTCCCGTAGCTTTATTGTGTCTTTATTTATTAGTGGTGTAGTTTTACTCTTTAGTGTAAGAAGTAAAATTTCGAAGCAGAATGAAGTCATTCCATATGTGTTCGTTGAGCCAACATCGCCTGAGACGAATTTCTCTGATGGTTTATAACCATTGATATATTTATATATCAATGTTTATAACCGTTCGATAAACGGCGACCAGGTGTTATAGCTTTCGCATGCACAAGATATCAATCATCTTCCGTACATGTCTGTATATCTTCGAACCGCTACAAACATCAGTCTCCTATTATCATTCAATCTATCTTTCATGTCGTTCACCTTTGTGGCGTTACGTCACATGCTTATGCAAGCAGGTTCGTCGATAACCTTATAGCTGATTATACACTTTATGTAATGTTATGATAAAGTGCAGCTCCATTCGTTTTGCTCCGGGTATCGCGATACGCGATATGTGCATTCGACACCCTTTTCATTTTGTTCGGTACGTCATTACAAACATGTTTCTTGTTGGTACATGCGTGGACAGTGTCGGTTACACAGTTTTTATTTCGCTGTATTGGCTTATGATATCAAATACGGTTCAGACGTTAAAGCTGATCAAGTTCGGCCTCCATTTTCATATTAAGAAATACTAGCTCAAATGTAGAGTTGTATCCAATAAATAGCTATAGCGCCTTGGGAAATCATACAGTAGAACTTTATGATTGAACGATATATTTTAAAAATCAAAGCAAACACCAGCAACATTTCCTGGCGTATTATTTCCCTGAACGATTTTCCGCGAGAGCTCTTTACCGAGTTCTCAGTTAAAACCTCTCAAATGCATCACTTCCGTACTCTGAAAAATCCAATTGTTCGACATCACTCGATTTGCAATGCATTTAGCGATACATACAGCGTAAGTTCCTCATGATTTCTGTACTTTCTGAGAAATGAAAGCGAAAAAGAAACAGACAAGTATCTGTTTCGAAGCGTTCGACTAAATCTCTGAGTTCACGCGTAGGTGTGATTCCTCGTAGTACTTCGCCTGTTGACACATCTTCGTGAAATGTGCGAAAATGAAATGGGGAATCATTTTACAGTGAAATGAGAGGGATATCCTAATTGGGTAACCACATTCGCTGTATTGGTTAGCAATTTTGGAATGCAAGTTGCAAGTCGCGGTAGCAATTAGTTTTCAAACTTAACCATTCACCAGTATATGCCAGAAGCGCATACCGCATAGGATTCCTGGTAATATTGGTGCAAAACTTTGCATACAATAAATGTGCCACAATTCGATGGAACGCTGCAAATCAATCCACTAATTGGATTGATCATATATTCCGAATTAGTATTGCAAATTACACCTAACAGGAGCAACGAGAAGCTCTAGTTTACCATTATGAGTTTAGATACTATTTGGGTGTTTACATTTTCGCACATGATTGTACTTTTATTGTCATTCGTGTGATTCATTTAGTTGAACATGGGTTTGCAGGTTTTTCTGTTCGATCTGTTCTCGAAAAATGTACTTTGAATAGTCTGCTGAACGGACTATAATGATTTATTGTTACAGATATTGCTTTTATGAAGTTTGAGAGAAGCAGTATGTTCTGCGCTTTATATTCAATTAATTTTATTGATTTTTCTGATAAAGTCATCAGTTTCTTCTGTCACCATCAGAGTCAGCAACATACGTTAGAGTTGAATTTTTTTTTATAAAACTAGCGTTATGTTTAATCAGGTGTACAACCTCATTGAATCAAGATTCAAACAATACATTGATGACAGATGATTCCAATAATCGAATAACATAACATCCAACCACTAGTCAGTGGTTCTTGGAGCTTGACAATCTCTTAAACCTTGCTATTTCCATTTCACCCAATCCTTACTCCACTTTGCTCCCTTTTGCGAAGTCGTTCGCAATCAGCAACATCGCAGCAAGCACTAACAGTTGTACCGTGATTTACGATAGAAATCCTCGGCTACAGCGCATTTACATTTAACAAGCCGAATAAACACGTTCGGACATAAATCGCCCTGTATAAGGTATTGAATGCGACAAAGCCGTGGCCGCCATTTTGTCTGGGTGCTTTGGTCACTCGCGCGGAATGTCATAGCCGTGTTCGCTTGAAACCTTACAGGAAAATGTGTGGACTTGATTGTTCTTAACTAATACGATGTTGTAGGTGACGACGGAGAAGTGGATGCAAATGGATTCAAGACGAAGAACGGAGAAAAAATTCACAAGCTAGATGGACATTCTAATGATGAAAGCAGCAACTGTAATAAATTACTTACATAAGAAATGCAGAGAAACACAATAAAATTTGGAGAGGACCTAGCTAAATCCAGCAAGAACTCGTGTTCTAAGATAAATACTAACAGCTAACATTATATTTTGGAAAACGAAGTAACTTGTAATAATTATGATCTTCCAGCTACATAGCGTTACACACGCTATGTTGCAAACCTTATTACCCGACGGCGACGGTTCATATCTAGAACTTGTATAAATACCAATTAACCATGTAATGTGGCTTCGATGACGTCACGATGTGCAATATGGCAAATGTGTGTGTTGCTACCATGTTATTATCCCCCCGAAGGTCTTTCAGTGTTAGGGTGGCTAACGCACTCAGCGGGATTGTCCGAATGGGTTACCGCCACCCCGGAACATAAAGGGCTAAGGAAGGAACACGGATGGGTTTTAGTCAGTAAGAGTCTGACACTCCCTTCCGCTCCACCCAGAGCGGGGGGGCAGGAGGTCATTTGATGATTTCCAATCCGAAAAAAAAATTTGGTTGGTAATTGTGACTCAAAAATAAAATTGCGGATCCTCCCTTTTTTAAAACGCTGCCTGGAAAACATGAAAATCTGGCTTCGAGCCGAAATCACGTGAATCGGAAGATGCAAAGCACATTAAAAACTTTAATTTGGCTGTTTAGCAGTCGGCAACATGCCAACAGGAAGATATAGCCCAGGAAACCTTAAGAAAATTTTTAACCAGTAAAGAACGGTTTCAGAATATAATAATCTTCATAACTTGACGCTGTCTGTTTTGATTTCTCTGAAATTCATTTTCTGATTCGCAGGATTCCCAGATTCCGTAAACGAACTGTTAGGCAATGGTAGGTATTATTCTATTCAAAGACTGTCTACAAAATAATTGTCACACTAATATTATAAAGGCGAAAGTTTGTGTGTGTGTGTATATGTTTGTTACTTCTTCACGCCCAAACGGCTTTACCAATTTTGATAAAATTTTGTATGTGACACCCTGGATTAACATATAGGCTACGTTTTACCCCGATATTCCCACGGGATGGATACTTGTGCGGGTGAAACCGCGGGGCGCAACTAGTTATAAATAAATACTGAAGAGCCAGAGTGTAAAAAAATATGGATGGTTTCGTTACTTGTGCACCATCTTCAGTTGTTTTTCTTACTTAGCTCCAGACTCTTGAAACTGGATTGAGATTAATCTCATAAACTTTGCTTCTGGTCTGGTATTAGATAAATGCGGGAGGACTATATTAATATGTAGAGTGTCTTATTTAGTTCTGGCTTTTTATGTCTTGTTTTAGACGTTCTTTGAAATATTGATATTTCCTTATTGACTTACAAGTACAACTAAGGTAAGCAAATGGAATATTAATATGTTGTCGTAGGTCATGACTAGTTTCCTAGAAATGTAATATTAATGCGTTATTTATCTCTCTAAACTACGCGTAGTATTCAAGAATCGCTTGCAAGCGGCGAATATATACGAAATCTATATTTGAATTGACGTAAGAAGTATTGGCGTCATCCTATTTTAAAGAAGGTGGCAATCGAATCTGCATTTTCTGAAAACTATTTATCTGTTAAAGGCATACAAACACGTATTAGAATAATAGGGCAATACTCGTAACTCCGCGATGGTCACGTGTGTGCATTGTACAGCAGCGTCGGTAACCCGAGTTCTGCGCGCAAGTGCGTCCATTGTTGCGGGATCGCGGTCGGCGGATCGAATGGCCGATACTCTGGTGATACGGAACGGCCACCATGTATCGGTCTTTTGAGATCCTATCGCGTTATCTGATTTATAGGGAAATTGCGTGGGGTGCGTTTCGCTTGTCGATGTTCTTGATTTTGAAGATAAGGTTTGTTGGTACTTTCTGATGTTTCGAGGCTTAATTCAATTTTTCAATTTAATTTATTTCAGGAACAATTCACATTGTGTTTGAAAACATATATATATAATAAACAAATAACATCACGTTTTAAGTTGTTTAAGTTTGCCCTGTGTTTGGGAATTGAAAAATGAAGAAAATAGACTGCTGTAGACAAATGGTTATTGCATGACCAATGGTTGTCGATAACATCTTCAAAGCGGATGATAAAACATGAGGAATTGAACTCTTTGTGTCCCGGATGGTTTTCAAGTTTCCCTTCCTTCTTGCAGTGTCGTGTTTACTTTAATACCAACATTGTCTCTTATTTTCCAATTTTCCTGATCTAAGCCCGAAATAATAGTGAGAATCAAAGAATCGGACCATACGCTTATTGTGCTACTGATTCCGACCTATTGTACGATATTATTCGCGATAAAGCGTTGTATGGAAGACTGAACGGTTCTCACGACACAATGCCACTGCCCGTTTGTTTGCTCAGGAGTGGCACAAGTTCTATTGTGCTTTTATTCTGCGTACATTACTCTTTTGATCGCTAATGCGGTGAGCAAAGTTATGGAGTCCTTGACTACGTTTGTCATACAGATGAATCAACTAACCGCCCTTTTGTTGAAAATAGATCTCTATAGTCATCCTAGACATCTATTTTCAACAACGACTATTCGTAGAAAGCTTTTTACTTTGCATCTCAAACCTTTAGCTACCCCAAAAATTACCAGGCCCGCTCGATGCAATACGAAGTCATAGTGACAGGTCTCATTATTACCTCGCTAAAAGCCAACCCTTTCAGCTGGTTAGTCCAATAAAATATTTTCTTCCATCCATGCCTAATTGTTTTTTTTTTTCTGTACTTTCGGCCGGAGCCTCGAACAATCTGTGTCCGTTCATAACTTTGGGTAACTTTTCCAGAATTTCCCGCGAGTCGCGACCGTATGATGCGGAGGTTACGGAGATGTTAAATATGGATGTTATGTCTCGCAGTCTTACGCCAAATGAAAACAAAGGATATACTTATGTGACGTTATATTGGCTGGCTTTTTGTGTATTTCTTTGCAGGTTTGTGTATTGTTTTGGCACTAAATATTTATCTCTGAACCCATTGTAGCATACGTTGATGCTAAATAAGCAAAACTTGTAAAAGTAAACGCAAAAATGGCTTTGCTTTGTTGTTATTATTATTGAGATCTTTTCCCGTTTTCACTTACCGCTACATTCTTGTCATTAGTTGCTGAAATAGTTCCTTCGATATAAATCTGGCAGTATATCATGCAGCAGGGTGACCATCTTCGACACCCTCGGGGATTCATTGTGCTTTTATAAACGATTAGCTTTCAATTTAGCAGTCCATCAACAATGTTGTATCATTCACACAACGCAGACAAGATCCATGTCTAGCTGTAAGAAATGCGAAATTTGTCAACTATATTGAAGAAACAAAGCTCTAAAAAAAACAGAAATAGACCTAATCGAGGAGAGACTCCAAACTGAAACTCCTACTGCACACTAATCTTTACCAACGTAGTCACCAAGCTAAAGTTTCACACACGACAGAGTAATCGATATTTACAAATAGCAGTGCATTACGTCTGCGTCATACACAAATCGCGTGCTGGGTACGCTTCATGCTTCCATACTCGCGTCTAATTAACTTATCAATTAGCATATTGAATTGATAATTGTGCTTATCTATGTGTGTTATCTAGTGCGGTCGCTAGGCGAGCGGGTGTAGGTGGTGCTTCAGTTTTAGCGATGTTATTTACTTAGACGAGTCCTTTTGTAGAGCTAGTCTGAATATCGTTATTATATTCGTTAGAAACCTTATTGAAATTAGCCTTGCCCATGAAGATCTGTTCAGGCCCTCTTGAATTCAATAGTTGACCGTGATCTTTGGTTGTTTGTCCTTAATCTCTAACGCTCCTCAGTTCAATATCTGGTAAGATACGATTAATAAAAAATATACCATTTCCCTAAAAAGTCACAAGGTCAGTATGTAGAGGTTTGGGTTGGCACGTGGTCGTCTACGTATGTAATTTTACAGTTGAAACCAGTAGATGGATTTGTCAAGAAGGTAACAAAAGTCACACGCATTCCCAATAGGCTTAGTGCTAATTGCCAATTATGTCGCACTCGTATCAACCAGATATTACTATTTGTCTTTCAATGTTGCCAACAGTCGATTTTCCTATTGTCTAGATTTAGAACAAACGCTTTTCCTATTATTTCTTCCTCGCTATTAACACAGCCACACCGCACAAGTTTCCTCGCCGGGATTGTATAAACGGTCTATAAACAAATAATTGAATACCTGCAATAAAAATTATAAGTACTTCAATTACTTAATTGAATGGATTCGTAACAACTAAGCTATCGTTTATGTAGACTGGAATGAACGGTTACATTCGGTTTAAGTAATTAATTGTTGAGTAATTATCTACGTTGGGGAGTTATGGATAGAAGTGTAGAATTTAGAAAAGCATACCTACTTGGTACTTACATGATTCTTATTGTAATTGTTTTAAAGATAAGGTCAATCTTTTTGTAAACTCATGTTAGGTATGTGTCATACTGTGCGTATCACAGCACAGCTCTATTTTGATTGCCATGACGTTACTTATAAAAAGCTACACCTAAATTCTACTTCATTGACTTCATTATCAAATATTATATCATCCAACACAACTACAGACGCATCTAGCTTTTATTACAACCATGTGAAACAAAAGCATCCGTTTATCGATACCGATAGCGTTGAATCGATAATAGTTATCGAATAATCGGAATACAGATGTTCTCTTTGTGCCGTTGATAGCGTCATATATCTGATCCGTCTATCTGTCGGGTATATTGTACTGAGAATACTGGCTAGTAGCTGACGTTTCTCTGTATTGTTTAATGGGGTGTTTTTAGGATTGAAAAATCCTTTTGTCGCCTTGTAGATTGATTTATCTGTCATACGTACTTTATATTTGTGTGAAGAAAGTACTAATTGACATTGATATAATTATTTGCAAGTCCATTATAGAATTAATCTCTTTTTGGAACATCTCAAGTTCCGTTCTAAATATGTTTACCCAAACATTGAGTCAAATTAATTCAATTGCTGCGAATTTTAATGAGTGTTATGTAACAGATAGCAAACGACCGGCGCACTTCAGCGTTGATTGCGAACTGACTGAATTTTATTCAACAGCGCATTCATGCATATTCAGATAGCGTTCAGGGATTGTTCGCCAACATAGGTAGATACAGAAGGGCGACTCCCCACAATGCAAAACCCAGAAAACATAATAAAGCCATGCCGACATGCACATATTTGCGAATGCAACACGAAATAATTATGAATTGATGGCGCTTCGTCAGCTATTTTAGCACCTCTTAGTTTTGTTGTAGGTACTGAGTCCACTGTCATACCTTTACCGTGGTTCATACAGTTCTCAGTGACGCCACGCTCACGCCGCGCGGTATACACGTATACGTATCAATTTCTAAGCGCCTCGTAAAACACTGGCGTATATATAAGTTCATAATATAGACCACATTTTCATATAGATCGGTTGCGCGTTTTCCTTTTATTATAGTGTCGGCTGTCGCTGTCTTTTCCGATTTTTGTTAACGTCATAATTTCTGTAGGTATACGAGGTGATTTTCTAACATTGCCATAAAAATTCTACTAGGTGTAACTGTATAGGTTATACCTGTAATTAGCCCTAGAAATAAATAAATCCGAAATAATATAACAGTTCTGTGAGAGAAAGTATGCAAGGGAGTCCACTGTTCCATGTTAGTTTTAAATGATATTATTGTCAACGTAATTATTGTCTCTATGTTAATGAATGTAATTGGTGTTGTACCGTTTTAATTAACTATAAGAAATATAAAAAAATCAGAAAAAAAAAAACACGTAAAATCTAGATTTCAGTGTTATGACCGCCCTTGGCTTTCCAAGTTCAATGTACACCTCCCGTAGTCTGTTAACAAACTATGAACTACATAGTAAATTCTAATGTAAAAGAAAAAGCACAGGTCCACTTCGTATATTAACTGCGATTAACTATTACAACCTCGGGCATGGACAAATGCAGAACGACACATAAGATAAAGATGCTGAATCTCATTACTTTTTCCTCCAAGGCATTTTCAACGTTGTAAGTATAAACCGTTCAGACTGGCTGTCTTGCCCCCAACTTTTCCACGAGCGTTTTCAAAATCCAGCATCCTCGCTTGGGGTTAACCTTCTTCACTTCTCTACCTTGTGTTAAGAACAAGTACAGACTTGACGTATGCTATCTAAAACATGATTATTTACAACGTTAGCTAAATTCGGTCCAGCACGTGATTTTATTTACCTACTGCGTCTTTCCTTGAAACTCCCACTATTATCAAAACGAGCATGGAACGAAGAAAACTAACGTTTATGGCTTTTATGAGGCAATAAGATGTAACATGTGGAAGGAATCCATTTTATTCGACGCATAAATATGTTAAACTATCCTTCGGGGAAAAGCGATTCCGTGCGGATTTGATAGCGCAAACAAGTATTTGATTTTCTTTTGGTTAAAATAGGCAGTGGCATCTATCTCTCGGTCTGTCGAAGCATACTTACTACGAAAACTTTTTGGTTGGAAAGAAAGAATACTTCATCGCAAAACCAAGGGATGAGTAAAGCTGAAGTAAAGCCTGAAGCGAAGTAACAGCATACGACCAAAAACGATATTGTGAGGTATTAAACCAGAAAAAACTAGCATAAAAATGCTTTTAGGCCGAGTGCGGTTTGGATACGAAACGTTTTCATAGAACCAATTCAGCTCACATCGAAAGCACATTCAAATTGCATGTTTAACCCCAAGGTCTAGTTTTTACTTTTTTACATTCAGAATGTTCCTAGTTCCTAGTTCTACGTTAAAAGTAGTTAAAATGCAGGACATCTCATGAGAACGAAATTAATCGAACTTGGTCGGTTTTATTCGCGACTGTCCGCACGATTAACTCAAGGGTCGGGATTTTGTGAATGTTGGCACGTAGTTCGATCTCGCGGGAAAACCTATCCAAATGACGGTAACAATTATATCAGGAAATTGCAAAGCATAAATCAAATGACGAGTAGATAATCCTAGATCGAAAGTCAAGAACCTATGCCTCATCATTTACAAATAAAAAAGCTAACACTACTCAAATGACATATTATGAATATATCTAAAATGAACAGTGAATTAAAATAGAAACACGGCACACGCACCTCGTATTAATTACCTACGTAACTTATTTATGTGAGAATCACAACAAAAATAATCGTGCTATAAATAGTAGTCAAATGCAAGTCAGGAATACAAACAACATAGGTGTCGCGGCGCCGATATACAATTTGTTGCGAAATTGTGCAATTTAGACGACAAGAATAGAATGAGAAGGACTTGCTCATCTCTCTCTCTCTGTAGGCGTATGAGCTGCCAAGGATTACATCAAGAGCTGTATCCTGCACAACATGACAACACATAACATCATACAAGGCACAGATTGCTGACATCACACCTGAAAATATTATATCGGTGAAGAATTCTTTAACAAACCCTTTACACGACGATTATCATCGTACAAAGGTTTTGTGAAATAGAAGTTGAGCCACTAGAAGGTCAGCATTTTGCAAAAAAAGATACCTACGCATCAGACTGGTACATTGTGAGATAAATACAAAAATGTCGAAGATGCGTGTAATATCAGACTGAAACGTTATTATTTAAAAATATACACAGCAAAATTATGATACGAAAGAAGCATACGACATTTCTTACACAATACTCTAGCGTCTAGCCATTATTCATTTTAACAAAATGTGTCAGGTAGTTTTATATTCGAAGCTGTCGAAAGTAAATTAGCCGTAGTTTACTTTTATCTATTGTATTTAAACTTTTGGCAAACATTAGACGGTTTTTGTGTTAGACTGAGAATGAACGAAAAAAGTTAAGTGCTCGGTTCACACGTAAATCATGTGTCATTGGTAAAATGGGTTAGTATTATAGTGAACTATTTAAATCTTTCAGTATTGTTTTAACCGCTCTGACTCAATAACTGTATCGTTCGACTGGCTTAACAAAAGCATTTCCACTAGAGAGACGAGGCAGTCGACGGAAATAAATGACGCCATTTGTTTTCAGTATCTCTTGTCAATACTCCTGATATATTTCTCGGTTTCCCTTTCAAATATAACACGGAAAGTGGTTTACGGCCTTCATAGTAATAAATTACTCTACGTTGACCTGAATAAAACTTAAAACCTCATTTTGCATCCAGGTTCAATAAAACTTACCCACTTTCAATAAACCAGCGACAAAAACGATGACCAAAGAAAAAAGCTATGCACTAGTCATTGAGCTCGCACATGTCATTCCGAAATGTTATCTAAAATTCCAGCAGCTTACACTCCAGAACGATGTTACTCACATCCAGATATGAATCACAAGTCATACTCATAGTTAACTCGTTTTATTTACTTTCTTTCCCGGGATGACTAGGGATGTTCTATTCCGGGAGATACGTCACCGACGACGGGGATGATTGTGTACACCGCAAATTGAATAAGTGAGTCAATACTGTGGATATCTTGTTACTTTATGGCAATGTTTGTACCATCGATTCGATGCGAGCTTGTATTTTTTGGACAAATATTGTCAGTTAGAGTAGGACTTGGTAGTGCTTTATTGGACATGTTAAACTTGTATTTCAATCCTATCTGACTGCGTCAACACTTCGAAACTGCATCCAAGGCATCCCTAAACAAAGCCCTGAACCAACACAATAGCTTGCTCCATCTGCTCTTATTAATGCAATTCCTATCCTTGAATAGAGCAGTTGAGTTGCAAACGGAGCAAAAAGGCGAGTTATTGACAAACGTCGTGCGTCTCCCGGAGCGATAGACCGTACACGCAGAGCTACCTTGCATGCCGCGCATACAGCTATCCACATTGCTACACATGCTTTTGTACACGATAGAATATCATCAAAGAGAGGACAATATAGCTACATAGGGCTACTTGTTTGGTCGACTTATTGCCGTTCTTGAGAAGGGCACAAACAAGGTTCAACAGCTTAGAATCTGGTAGAGGACTCAGAAGCGGTTGTTTGAGGACTCATCCGGGCTTCTGCGAGATTTTGAAAGGTCTTCAGGTTAATTTGGACAAGGATCATTAGAATAAACTTAAATAACGGTTTTTCCCTACAAATAACATTCGACGAAATACCAAAACAGCTATTCTAAACGTTTGGGCAGTCCCCAGGTTGTTTTCATTTAGAAGGAGTCTAAGTTGCCAGATGTCTCAATTTAAGAGGTGTGAGAATGTGACGAAAATATTTACTGTCGCTGATTGCTCCAACCTGTCAGTTTTGATTGATTTATAATCAAATTAAAAATATTATTTTCTTTTTCTGTTTGAAAATTAAATTTCTTCGGTCAGTATGATCAAGCCTTTATGACTGCTGAAATTAAAGAAAACGGTACCTACTACTTACAGAAATGGCTTTTTGATTAGCCTTGACCCGAGCAAAATGAAACGACCTGGAAAATATGTACACAGACCATAGCAATGGAGTTTTCTACCCTAGTCAGATACGGAATGTGTGCTAGATTATAGAGCTGACGACTTATTAGAAAGGGGAAGGACGTCTGATGGAATAGTTTTACTGTTTTCTACGGGGAATAAAGAATTGGTAATCAAATATATGTAACCGAGACTAGTTATAAAGCATGTACCTATAAAGCTAATAACCGCTTTCCAACTCCTCTCAAAGTGTTGTTATAATTAATCACTTTTAGCTACTCTTATCAAATTAATATAAGTACCTATAGCCTATACTATCCACTCTATCCAGGTAGTCTGCTGCCATCTTTATACAATCCCATTAGTAGATCCTTTGACAACACACAGTGTTTTGTGAAGACCATTTTTCGGACATTGCTTTTTTATGTTAAAAACTGATAGTTTTAGTTTTTTAAATACAATATTTCGTATCCCCATTTCACTAACATTTTTTAATTTTGAGAAAAAAATTATTGAAAATCATCTTTTTTTCAACCGGGTATTTAGAAAAAAAATCATTTCTCTGAAACTAAATATGATACGCAATTGTGACCTGAGAAACATCGATCAGGGCTTGTTAACGTTACCAAATAACAAAATAATAACCGTTAAGTAACGTTAATTTCAATTTGATACCTTAATAACGTTCACAAAAATGTAACGTTACTTGGTCACATTACCAGTAAAGTAACGTTAGCGTAACGTTACCGCAAATACATCAGTAACGTTATATTTACCGTTAATTTAGCTACGTTGCCGTTCCGTCTGTTTACATTTTTGTGCGCTCGCGCGGGCGCCTCGCTTAGCATTGGATTAGATGCACTGTTGCCGCTCCGCCACGCGCTAACCGTGCCGCCTACGCCGTCGCCACGTAATACGTAATACGTGTCGCGGCGTAATACCATGACGTTCGACCTTCGCAATTTATCACCCTAAAGTAGGCATGCCTACTCAAATCCAAACGAGTATGAATGTTAAAATCGTAATTTGTAATTCGTTCGTAATTTGGCCGTACGAAGAAAGAAAGGGATGGATATTGAGATTGGCGATAGTGAGATAAAAATGAAAATCCAAGATGGCGGCTGCACAATTTTTTTTTATCATGGGTTTCGTTTTCATGGTTTTTAAGGGTGCTGAAGCCAATAGTGAGGTCAAAATGAAAATCCAAGATGGCGGTTGTAATTTTTTTATAATTATTCATCATGGGTATCGTTTTTATGGTTTTCAAGGGCGCTAAAGTCGATAGTGAGGTCAAAATGAAAATTCAAGATGGCGGTTGTAATATTTTTTTAATTTTTCATCATGGGTGTCGTTTTTATGGTTTTCAAGGGCGCTAAAGCCGATAGTGAGGTCAAAATGAAAATCCAAGATGGCGGCTGTAATTTATTTTTATTTTTTCATCATGTGTGTCGTTTTTATGGTTTTCAAGGGTGCTAAAGCCGCAAATTCCGTGGTAGTTAGACGTTGGACGTTGGCGTTAGACTATTAATTCCTGCATGTCTAAACAACAATTGTAATAACCATAAATAAGAACAATTAATTACCTTGATTATTGTCTTCTGCATGAAGTACGCCACATCATAAATGTAAAACATAAAAACACAAAACAGCCGCTACCTTTATTCTATGTAGATCTTGAGCACAAACACAACAACAAAGAAATCTTTAAAATCAACAATGAATTACGTAAAAGTTTCATTTGAAGCACCATACAAAAAGCTGGACATTTTACAGTGTAAAAGATGTCAAAGATTCGGACACGCAAAAAACCAATGCAACAGACCATTTAGATGTGTAAAATGCGGGGAAGAACACTCAACAACAAGCTGTTTAAAAAGACCGGACACCGAGGCAACTTGTGCCAACTGCCAAGAAAAACATCCAGCAAGTTACAAAGGCTGCACAAAATACAAACAGTACAAAGACCTACTTACGAAAAACAAGACAGGAAAGGGCAAAGAAACTAATGAAAACACAAACAACATAACACAAAATCAATACCGCAAAACCCCAACACAAACTGTACAAGAAAAACATCAAACTAAGAACCTCTTCAATCACTCGAAACCAAATATCACATACGCACAAGCGACAAAACAAGAAAACTCAGCAGGATCATTAACCGACATCAAGGACCCAAATAATTTTGGGGAAGTACTGGACGCCATGTTCAACAAATTTCAAAACATAATAAATATTATGATAAACAACATGATGGATCGTATGATCCAATTAATCACAAGCCTTATAAAACACCCCTAAACCTTAGAATAATCACCTGGAATGCCAACGGGCTGACAGAACGTCGACAGGAACTTGAACTGTTCTTGAAACTTTAGTACTTAAAGAGTTGACGTGGCTTTAATCTCGGAAACAAGGTTCACGCAAAAAACCCATTTCAGACTTAAAAATTACATGGTGTACGCTACAAACCATCCTTCTGGTAATTCACATGGAGGAACTGCAATCATAATTAAAGAGAACATCAAACATTATTTTTTTGGGGAAAACAGAACTGAAAAAATACAAGCAACTTCAATCAGGATCCAGGATAACAATATAGAAACAACAGTGTCTGCTATCTACTGCCCACCTAGGCATGTTATTACAAGAGATGAGTTCAAGAATTACTTCAACACTCTAGGAAACAGATTTATTTGCGGTGGTGATTGGAACGCAAAACACGCCTCCTGGGGCTCCAGACTAACCTTGCCACGGGGTCGACAACTCTATATAGCCACGAACGAACTTAACCTATATTGCGCTTCACATGGTATTCCTACATACTGGCCTGCGGGCCCACAAAAGGTACCAGACCTATTGGATTTTTTCATCACCAAAAATATCCCGCTTGGACAAATAAATGTAGAGGAATGTACTGACCTGTCATCAGACCATACACCAGTAATTATCAATGTTCACTCTAAGGCCATTCTAACTGAGTACCCACAAAGACTGTATAACCACACAACAGACTGGGGCAGATACAGAACCAAAATATCAGAATCCATTAACATGAACTTGCCATTAAATAAAGTAGATAGCGTTGAAACAGCTATCGAAACGCTCAATAAGCTTATTCACATAGCGGCCAAAGAATTTACGCCTTTTTCAAGACCAAAAACAACACAAATTGCCCACTATTCTAAAGTAATAAAGGATAAAGTAAATGAAAGAAGACTGCTGCGGAAAAAATGGCATTCTACGAAATATCCCCGTGACAAAAAGTTTTCAACATGGCCTCTGAGGAACTTCAACAAATGATCTGCCAAGCAGAAAACGAGCGTCTACAAAAACAATTAGCAGAACTTACTCCTAATAAAGACACCAACTACTCTCTATGGAAGATAACAAAAAGGCTGAAATGACCGAAAGAACATATACCACCCATAAAAGCTCCTGATGGCAAGTGGGCAAAAACAGATCTTGAAAAGGCCCAAGTATACGCGCAACACTTAAAAACTTTCAGCCCCTTACCAAGCAAAAATCCTGAACACGACAAGGAAGCCTCCGAATATATGGACGCACCACTGCAAATGAACCTACCACTAAAAAGTGCAAGCCCCAACGAACTATGGAGAGAAATCCTAAAACTAGAAAAGGGTAAAACACCAGGCTATGACTTAATCGACGCACAACTTCTCAAGCAGCTGCCTAGAAAAAGCATAATTCACATCGCGGCCATCTACAACGCCTGCCTAAGACTAGCAATTTACCCCGCACAGTGGAAAATTGCGCAGGTTATAATGATACCCAAACCAGGCAAACCGCTCCACGATGCAAGCTCCTACAGACCAATAAGCCTACTCCCCGTGTTGGGTAAACTCTTCGAAAAAATATTGCTGAACAGGATGCGCCCCTATCTACCGGAAGTTATTCCTCTTCACCAGTTTGGCTTACGAGAGAAACATGGAACTATTGAACAGATACACCGTATTACGGATACTATAAGTCGTGCACTAGAATGCAAACAGTTCTGCTCTGCTGTCTTTCTTGACATTAGCCAGGCGTTCGACAGAGTGTGGCACGAAGGACTTCTCTTCAAACTTAAAAAGTTACTGCCTCACTCTTTCTTTCCGATTCTACGATCGTACATACACAGTAGATGCTTTGAGGTGAAGTTTAACAATAAAGTTTCTTCTTTAAATGAAATTTGCTCAGGAGTACCACAAGGAAGCATATTGGGACCCATCCTATACTTGCTTTTTACCGCAGACCTTCCAATGCACGCTGATACTATAACTGCCACCTATGCAGATGATACAGCCCTTTTGTCGGTACATGTGGATCCGGCTATAGCATCAGCCAACATACAAACCCACATCCATGAAGTGGAAAAGTGGCTAGATAAATGGCGTATTAGGGTTAATCAAGGAAAATCTGCTCACGTGACCTTCACCCTGAGAAGGCAGACTTGTCCCCCAATAAGACTTCATAATGAAGAGGTTCCTCAAGCTGAAGGTGCCAGATATTTGGGTATGTGTTGTTTTGGTTGATATTTGGTCTGGATAGAAGACTCACCTGGAGAAAGCATATCTGGACCAAGCGTAAACAGCTGGATACGAAAGTCAGATCAATGAACTGGCTGATAGGTCGCAAATCAAGCCTGTCACATGAAAGCAAGATAGCTATCTATAAGACCATTCTCAAACCAATCTGGACTTGCGGAATCCAGCTATGGGGTACTGCTAGCAATAGCAACATAGAGATTCTTGAAAGATTTCAAAGCAAGACACTGAGAACCATGCTAGATATACCCTACTATGTAAGCAACAAATATATACACGAGGACCTAAGTATCACTACCGTCAAACAAGAGATCGCTAGATATAGTGAAAGCTATCAGACGAGAATATCAACTCATGTCAATGAACTGGCATCCAAACTAGAAGGCATAGGAAGTATTAGACATTCCCGATTGAAACGGCATAGTGTCTCCACACTTACCGTGAGATTTGGTGACATATGATAAAAGGGATTCATAGGAATTCCTTACGCTATTAAGACATAGATCGAGATACCTCATCTGAATGGCTTATTGTGTTAACACAGATTGCCAAGTTACTGTATTCATAATAATAAAAAAAAAAAAAATATTGTCTTCACTCATCTTGATGTTGGATAAATTATCTTATCAGTTAGGTATCTCACTTATTACTTCTCACGCGTAAGAATCGGCAATGTTTTGATCGGCACGGCATCACAGAGCGGGGCGACGGCGGGTGGCCTGCCCCCGCGCGTCTCGTCCCCCTCTACTTCAAACTCACTAGATTAACCGTTCTAAAAGTATCGATAAAATTAACGTTAATAAACAACTAACGTTAATAATGATTACCGATAAAAAGGAGCTAAAATAACGTTAAATTCATTAACGTTATTTTAATATTAACGGTAACGCTGTCAAATCAAGGAAACGTTATGAAAATTTTACCGGTATTTAAAGCCCTGACATCGATGGCGTTTTTTATGCTGCATATTTTAGAGTAAAAATTAACCTCGGAACTTCGTTAGATTCAGACTTATACGAGGATTTTAGTTTTTAGTTTTTATTTTTTTTCTCGGTAATTCCGTCGTATTTGGAAACGTTATTTATACTGAAATTATGCCCTTCACCTTCCCTACATACCACAAAAATAACACGTCCTAATTGCGTGGAATCTAGAAACCACAACATTTTAAAGTTTAATCCGTATTCTACGTCGTTAGGGTTGTCGCGCGATCATATTATATTAGTTCATATCCGGATCTGAAGTTATCTCTTTAAATAAAAGGAGAAATTGACTGACTAACATACCAAAGCACAGCCGAAACTACAGAGAATAGGAACATGAAATTTTGCACACGGTTTCGTTTTTAACCGACTTCAAAAAGAAGGAGGTTATAATATGTTCAGCTGGATGTATTTTTTGTTTTTTATGTATGTTCACCGATTTCTCGGTCAATTGTGGACCGATTTTGAAAGTTATTTTTTTGTTTGAAAGGTTATTCTTCCAAATTGGTCCCATAGAAAATAGTTATGATCTGATCATGAACTTCAAAGACATGGAACGGAACTCCTTATATGATCACAGCACAACTGTCGTAACAAGTAAAATTGCTTTGTTTATACGTGTAGTCGATAACTGACTGGAGGAAGAGGGGGATATATCGAACTGATCTTATGATGAACCCGGAAAGTAGGTATCGGAACTCTGTAATAAATCAATGTAACGTAACCGTGTTTGGGATAATTAGAATTGTCATGAGATGCACTCTGGCTATAAGGTACCATCGACCTAATCTGATGATGGAAGGTACTTTTTAGTTGTAGAACCACCACAAAAAAGTGTAACAAAAAACTACCCTCAAAATACAGTTTTGAAGGGTGTTAAAGTTTTTATGAAAACATTCGCGAACGAAGTTGCTGGCAAAGTGCTAGTTTCATTATAAATAACTTATCCCAATCCTACGGAATTATCGAGAACAAAATAAATAAAAACTAAAAATCTTGTATAAGTCTGCATATAACAAAGTTCCTAGGTTTAATAGTCGAACTTTTAATAACCAATACGTCCCATTAAATAAAAAATTGAGTCGTCAAAATTCTGATTCGAAAGTGACAACCCTAGCAAAAACAGTTAATGTGGAATAACTTCTAGATTCCACGCAATTAGGATGTGTTATTTTTGTGGTAGGTAGGGAAGATGAAGGGCATAATTTCAGTATAAATAACTTTTCCAAATACGACGGAATTACCGAGAAAAAAAATAAAAACTAAAAACTAAAAACCTCGTATAAGTCTGAATCTAACGAAGTTCCGAGTTTAATTTTTACTCTAAAATATGCAGCATAAAAAACGCCATCGATGTTTCTCAGGTCACAATTGCGTATCATATTTAGTTTCAGAGAAATGATTTTTTTTCTAAATACCCGTTTGAAAAAAAGACGATTTTCAAAAAAATATATCTCACAAACTAAACATGCTAGTGAAATGGGGATACGAAATATTGTTTTTAAATAACTTAAACTATCAGTTTTTAACATAAAAAAGCAATGTCCGAAAAATGGTCTTCACAAAACACTGTGCAACAATGAGATGTGATGGACCACTCCGCCGTTGTCTCCGTCAGGCGTCAGCGCCGATTAATTAAATAATAAAAAATTCAATGGCGTCATAAATTTTCCATCATCCAAATCATGGAAAATTCACCGCTGTGAAACCAATACTCCTGATAAGAGCGGCAATCTCGCATGTGGGAAACATAGTTTACACGTACAATGTTGTTTATTGGGTATAATAATATTTATTGTCATTTGCCAGTACCTGCTATGTCATGTCAATGGCGGCGACGAACTGCGCACAATTATATAATATTGTGGTTAATCATCTATAAATAAACAAAGCTTCATCTTCAAGTGATCAATAAGAGATTTGTTCCACCTCGTAAGTATCTGTTATTGAACTTTTCTAATAAGGTTTCAAGGATTTTTGAAACTTCAAATTTTATTTCTGTTACAAAAATTCACCTGGTACCTAATCGGAGTTTCATCCCATGTTACTTCATTAACAAAATTACATAATTGATCAGCATTGATGTCTATTTTGTTTAGATTTATGAATAAAGGAACGTTGTGAAATTAGATACGTCAATGCTTGGTCATCGTTACGCACATCATCTCCAGCACGTAACCTCCTAATAGTTTTGTATATTGTCGCATGACTCACCAGTTTCGTATACCTACCATGCTAACTTCAACCACACAGCTATTGATAACCCACGTGATATCGTCATAAAGTCACTGTCGGCTTTGATCTGCTTCCTACTTCATTCACGCGTGGTGTAATATAACCGCAGGGGACGTGATATACGCCGACGTGCCGCCTCTAAAACTATTTCCATTCGCACGTTTAAATATGAAATTGCAGCTCCGTAATATTACACCACAAGCCCAAATTACTTCCTCGACGTTTGTAACATCAAAGGACAAAACGCTGCAGGCGTTTTCGCTAATTTACCGATGTACAAACTTTATACTGCTGTTCTAAAAACTCTAAACTTCTTCAAGCTTGGCTCTAAAGTTGAAGATTGGATGGAAGATGTCGATTGCGCAGCTTTGGAGATGAAAACGTATGTTGGTGTTGCATGTGCAGCCTATGTATCGACGCCATCCGGCGCTTGGAGCGATGCCAGCGATTGTCGCGAATAGTGCGCCAGGGCCGGCAGGTCGACGACACCGGACACATCCCCGCGACAGATCCACTGTACCTCCACATTACAAATTGCTGGAAACAAACCACATGTCACCCTGACGTGACAAATGGAATCAATAGGAACTGTAAATGAAAACGATTAGTATCGGCTCTAATTTGTGATTTAAATAGGAGCGCTAAAGTAGGTAACTGCTGAGACCAAACGAAAGAGGAAATAACTTTAGGGGAATATTGAATGACGTTCCCAAGTATTCTCTCGATAAGCGTACGGCGAGGAGTGCGTAGCGGAAAAGTTGTCAAAGGAAAATGCGATTTGAGATACGATTTAGCGCCCATACGTTACGAGCTTATAATAAGATTTGCCCACCTCGGACACCATTAATCATGGCATATGACGCGTGTGCTACGTCACAATACGCGTTATCGTGTATTAATAGATTGGTTAATTGTAATCATCGTATCTAACGATGGGCGTATCAAGCAGCGGGCTATAGGGTTGCCCGTGACGTGAGACGGCGCCGTGACGCAGGCCGCGTATACACGCACCGATAGGAATAGATCCGCACTTGACATTGAACCGTGCCTCTTTCTGGGGTTGATCAATCGCCGGCGTCATTTAGAGGTCAATGTCGTGACCTTCGGCAGTTTTATTTTAAACGCGTAAGGAATTTCGCTCACAATGTCGCGTGTCGAATAATTCTGTATCCACGATCGATATCGGCGTTTTCTCCCTCAAATATTTGGACCGTTTATTTATAAGATGTGTGTCACGTTACAGTTGATTATTATCGTGCGAACGTTAATGATGTCGTTTGGATACGCATGATTGCGAACGCGATTAGTAGTGCAATCTTCTTTATGCTGCTGTGCTTGCCAAATCATCTGCAATTCTATATTAATTTTAAGTGTTTGCAGTGTCTTGTTGTGAAACGATTTGTGAGATGTTAACACATTAGCGAGTGTCTGTATTGTCTCTCACTAATTAAATATCCATTTTTGTGTAGGTATATTGACAATAAATGTGAAAACGTGTTGTCATTTATGTCAATATTTTTATTCAATTCTGACAATTTAGTTCTTGCTAGAGCGTGAAAAACTTGCAAAAAAAGAGTTTGTATAAGTAATTAGCTTAACAAGTACTTTAGAAATATTGGCAGTTTTAAAATAGTACTTAGAGCTGACATTTACACCGATAATTTGAACACAAAATAACAAAGCTTGCGACGAACAAATAGACGGATGAAACCAATATTGGTTGTTCACGATTGTCAATACGTTTCCGTATTGTTGGACAATGTTTTGCGAATTGAAATCGAAATTACACTGGCTTGTGTACCTATCGAGTTGGTACATAATGTCATATGAAGTCATTGAAAAGCAAACATCAAACATGATGTTTGCTTTTTAAATGCTGAGGGCAGCTGTTGAGTGATTGACCAATGCTATAAATGTCTAGGTAGATTTGATAATGCTCAATGTACCGTCACATCGTCAAGTAATCGACCGAAAGAAGTATACTCCTACTACCAGCTCTAAAATGCACTCATTAACGTTGAACTGGGTCAATATTATCATCTTATGTCACAGGCAATCAATGTCAAAAACTTTTCAAAAGTTCAGATAAATTATAAGTAGTTTATTTTGACAGATTAAAACTGAGACTAGAATGCGAACTTTTAAAAAGTTAAGTAGCTAGTTCCCAAAAAAAGCAAATTATGCAAGGCAGTGGTTTTTATGATGACTCGTTGTGTTCCGAAAGACTCAAAATTTAGAAGATTGTGGCCAAAAGCTATTGATAGCGTATTAGAGTTCGAGCATATGTCGGGAACATTTTTGAAGAAAGTGTTTTCGAGGAATTTTGCAATATTTAAGTTTTTTAATTCTGATACTTTCCACGTCAAATCAATATTAAAATCACCGACAATAACGAAATAGCGCAATAAATCCAAACTCATGAGTGAACATGAAATGGAATGAATTTACGAAACTTGAAATTATTGTAGGGACCTAGCTATGCCATGGTCACGCCATCTACCTACAATTAGCTTTGATCGACCTGGGGAAACCGACCTAAAAACTAATATTAACAAAATTATGAAATACGAAAATTTTATCAGTCTAGGGTAATTTAGGAACAGTCACAAAAGGTGTTCCCCATTGCCCCTCTGGTCCTTTCCACAAATCAGACAATTTTTACAAACAAAAAAAATTGTTGTCGTCATTTACGAGTATTTTGAGCTCAGGTTATATTAGTCTTTCGAATTGTTCCTGAAAATAAAGCATTTACAGATTTAAGATGAAATCCTAAACAAAAGCTCTATGTTTGTGCGAATAGAACCGTTTGCGCTAAAAAAAAATGTTATCTCAAAACATTGCAGCTAAAATCTAAATAAAAATGCAGCGGCGTAGCACGGTTTAATCTAATTCGGTACACAGCAACGCGACGACGTCGCGGCAAGTTAATTACTGTCTCCACACGAACGCAAACACTGCACGAGACTCAATCAGTGTCGCTTTCAATGTTTATGTTCTAGCGAGCGCTATCACGACTGGTAGAGACCCCCGAGAAAAATGTTCAACTTAATAAACGGTCCATTCGTCAACAAACCACCTCTTCTTGATTTGTGTCATGTAAATTGTAGACCACCCAACACGAGAGGAAAACTGACAGTACCTGTTCTGTCTTATTTTTGAGGAAAACGCAATGTTTTTTTTTAGAATTATGGGCAGACCAAAGCTTTAATATAAATAAGGACTAAGAAAAGGCTAAAGGTAGACAGGACATGACGTCTTTCCTCCGAGACTTACGTCAACTATTAATTACCATCTTCTATGACGCACTTCGGAAGAAAGCGATCAAGATGTAGGAGACAGACGTATCTCTGTCGTATTTACAAATTACACGTAAGATTGGTCCAATTTCCCACCGTAAGCTGCTGGCAAGTAATTCATCAAACGAACGGGGAAGGAAACTGAGTCTGATTAGATTTCCTCTCGATCATTCGTTTTGCCAACGATCCTAAGGCACTTGGCGCGGAGAGTCAGAGACAGAAGGCGACGACTTTAACGTAATCTTATAAGATAAGTCGTGAGGATAGCATGTTGAGAGGGAATTAAGTTAATATAATTGTGTGGGATAAGGTTCTTAGTCTTAATTTCACAATCCATATGCAAGACAACATATTTCGAAGAGCAAAACTTTTTCCGAAAAATTAATTGTCGATCCGATTGTCATCTACAGACGCGGACGCTCCAATTTGCAGACCTTGCCAAATCGTTCCTGCAAATTGTCTATTTTAGGTCCTGTGCTGGAACTATAAAGTTTGTTATTAGCTATTCTGTTTGCCTGTGCTACATAGGTCGAGATATAAACTTCTATTCGCAGTCTTTATTTGTTGCAGTTATCTTTATGCGCGCCCCAGTTTAGCAATTTATCTAGAAACTCGAAAATGTGACATGAGACATTTTTAGAAGTAGTGACTCAACGTGCCTCAGAGTAATTGGAACAAACACGTAACTAATAACTACTATTTTACATCATTATCGTTTACTTATCTGCCATAGAATCTAGGTTTGGATGAAACGATTAGAAAATGATTCATCATTGTTTATGTGAACTCCGCAGATGTAATAAAAACATAATTTGCACTCATTATGGCGCCTAATTAACAAGTCAAACCGCTTTGTCACGCAGTACCTACGGCTCGTTATCAAGCGGCCAATTAAAAGAGGCTCCAAGAAATTGCGAATGTTCTATTGATTTTATCGCTAGTTCATTTGGATTGAAATTCTTAAATCTGGCACAGTTGAAACTTTAGTGGATGAGTTGATCTTTGAAGTTATAGATGCTTGCAGTTAAAAGAGCCTGGGGAATACCAAACTTGCTTTAATTTTAATCGAGTTCATCTAATTTGGACGTTACATAATTGTACACTTGTCAGTCATCCGGAATAATTATATTTTGAACTTCATTATGAACATGATCCAAAGATTCTGAATGTTTATCCGAATTTCGATTAACTTGGATTTACCGTAACAAAACTCAGTTATTGGTTTGCAGGCAGACCATCTAGCCGGACCATACATAATGCCGAAAAGTGATACCGCCATTATTTTCCTCTCATATTTTCAACACGGCCAAACCCTGGAAAACCAGTAATCTCTCATTTTAAACCAGGTCCCCTTTTATGTCTCCATCCAGAATAATCCAGATTTGATACGATACTACCGAAATTATGGACTGCGAATACCCTTTCATTATATTGTATGCGGTCGCCTGCACAGACTATAGGTACAGAGCAATCATTTTGTGCCGTGAGGCAATCCTATTACAATAATTTTGAGCTTGTCGCTCCGTGTGCGAACATGGACGGCAAAGAATTTAATTAGGCAAAAGCTCTAGACTATTGAGTCTAGTTTATGCTTTATGGCTTCTAAGGCACACCCTCTGTGCAGGTGGTACCTATTTATCTTCGGTGCTTCTTTTATGGTAATTGCCTTCAGCAAATTAGTTGTTTAATGGACGTTGTTTTGATTAGAATGTCTATGTATTCATGTTTTTATGACGATGTTTCTGCGTTACATGACTTACTTGTTTTGGGTTTTCATTTAGATTGTTTCATAAATCGACTCGCCACATCTAAGGCTAAGGAGCTGTCTCTGTCACCTCTGACCTAGACTAGAGTCAAGAGCGAACCCATTTCAAATAAAAAATGAGGAACATGAATTCTTAGGATATCCTTGAAATTCTTCATCTTTTCATCACAAACCCAAATATGATAATTATTATAACCTGAAGTAAATATCCTCTTTGAATCATGTAAAATATTAACATTATGACATACATACATCTTACAGTAAACCATGACATGGTTTGTGCGCGTTTCACGTCTCCTAGTAAAATTCGCGACGCTCGCTCGCTCCGTGCAAATATTGATCGTAGCGAGCGCGTGCGACGATTCTGAGCTCACTTTATATTTGTAGATTTATAGGTGTTCGCCATCTATAAATGAACAGATTTCAGTTGAAATCTTTCTGATTTAAGATTAAAACTTGCTGGACCTAAGATTTTTTTTGTCTCTTAGTTGAAACTATTCCGTATTGATAGAAACTATGAGAAAGAGACAGCTTTACATATTTACTTGTTGTACTTATTATATTTTGCGCTGCGCTGTTGTATCTACATATGTTCATCCATATGCACATGAAACCATAGCACCCTATACAGTAAGTTGTTAGCCCTCGTATCAACTTCCACAACATCCTGTGTGGTGTTCAAACACAAATAAATCATTAGCTACATTCAGTCGAAGTACATTCCTTCACACAATGGCTACACAAAGACACATTTCGTTATCGTTTCGCGTAATACGTGTGTGTAATAAACGTTATCAGCGCAGGCGCAGAGTTCGTTCACTTGTCATTACTTGAGGAGTTGCAGAAGGGCTATTTAGAAGTAGTATGTTGACGTGACACGTCCTGTAATCCTGTTCCACTGCTATTCTTGTTACTTTGCTATTGCAATGCTATGCCGATTCGAAATCATGATCAACATCATTGCCAACCTAGTTTCTCCCATTCTTGTTCTTGAGTAATAAGCCACCTTCCTTTTGTGCCTCTTCCCTGGTCTGTGCGAGTCCGATCCAAGTTTCCTCTATAACATGTTGGGATGGCTTGCAATTGATCGATGTTTTTGTTTAGTTCAGTCGTCCTTCAGGTCCTATGAGCATTCTTTGGGTTGGAATTTCTGCGTCTGTTTATTTAGCATAAAAATTAACATACATAATGTAATACGTAATAGTAAAGTATCTACTAAAGTACTAACGTCGCCCATTCTCCTGATCTTAATGAGCATGGTTTGAGAATCCTAAAGCTTTACATAATTTTATTAAACTATGCCTTCTGCAGTCTGATGTAGAAAATAATGCCGATGCTGGTAAAATCTTTTAAGTAATTGTTTTCACCGTAGATATTTCGGACCGGACTTCCAGAGCTAATCTTCGAAATATAATCACTGATTTATGTGGACTGACGTCCTCGTCGATTTCAACGCATTTACTTTTGCGGATGTTTACAATAATACTTCCGCTAATTACTACTGCTAATTCCGGACGTAACATCGTTTTTCTTCAGACTAGTGCAAAGACGATGTTTTTTAAACACATTGCATGTGGAACTGACGATTCAACATAAGCCAAAAGGTGTCTCAAAAGGACTAATTCTATTCGTGTATCTCATTAACTGCACACAGTTACTCGGAGGTCACAAATAAACCGAAGTTTGCAGTAAATGCGAGCCATTACATAAGATTATCACCATAAACTTCGCCAATGAGGCGTGCTTGAATATCAGAAAGCATTACAGAAATAAATGGTACTATAAAGTTATTGAAAGCCTGTTTCCTCAACTATTTATAAGAGCTAGATCCCGCTAAGCTTATGCCAGCGTAGAGTTCAATACTAACACAAGGTTCTGATTGCAACTTGCGCAGTGAAATGCAAACACAGGTCGCGTTTTCTCATACAAAATAATAGCAATTTAAATGTTATCAATATTAAACAGTTTGGAAGTATGGACCAAGTCAAATCAATGATTTCAGAACTAGAAAACCTAAGGGCGCTTTCAATTTAGACATTTCGTGTCGGACCGCTGCGGTGCCGAAGCGGTGCGTTTGTCGTATTGCGTACGGACGGTCGTTTGTTTTCATACAAAGCGCGCGGTGCGTGTTGTCGAGCGTTCGCGGTACCGACGCCGCACTGTTGCCGCACCGCTCGCTTTGTATGAAAACAAACGACCGTCCGTGCATAATACGACAAACGCACCGCTTCGGCACCGCAGCGGTCCGACACGAAACGTCTAAATTGAAAGCGCCCTAAAGGTTTGGAATTAGGTTTCATCTTTAAGAATACATACCTAATATATATCTCAGTTTGGCATCATAGGTACTACTTAGGCGTTATTACCTAATGCACACGACGCACGGTCTATCCCTGCATCGATGCGTCTCTATTTAACAAATAACATTCTTTAATACGTACGTGTGTAAGTCACATTACTCAACTCGATTATTATAAGACTGTACATCTCGCAGTCTTCATATTTATAGCCCACAGGCTCACACCAGCTGACCCCGGGGTTAATCTACAATAACTTACTGATAAGTATTCAATTATTTGTTTATTCTAGCCTACACTGATAATTGTAACGGTGGTCTTATCTGTGTGCCAGGTCAGTTGTGTAACTTGTGTAGGTAAAAGGGTAAAACAGCTATTTTAAGAAACTTCCTCTGTTTATTTTCCTTCTCTTGGATAAATTGAAGAAGCTATTAAAATTCAATTATGTTTATCTGTTGTTTGAGTTGGAATGTTTGAACCTGGTTGTTGTCTTGATTGCGTATTGTTATGGTTCTTCTAGCTTCTCATGCTGATTAAAGGATGATTTCCACCAAACAGCTCGCAGCGCATCGGATCGGAACGGATTTTATAATCTTTGAACGATATTAAATCGTGTACACAGTATTTAAAGATATTACCAAGCCGCGCACAGCAGCTTGACCCGAAAGCCGAAAGCATGGTCGACGAGCGATGATCGGCTCGGCGGAAGGGTTGTATCGTGTTTATGTGCATCCTTCCCAAAAGTTAACTAAACTAATTCTTATTTTTCAAATATACATGACAATAGCGCCTTGGGGGACACCACTTCTGACTTTGTTTAGTAAATATCGGATTAACAGGCTTTTTTGCACATCTAGACCTACAGAAATCAGAATAAAGGGTTACCAATGTTCAAAGCTATACATGTTTCATTCAAGCCGTTTATGTTCATACGCCACAAACAGACCTCCACCAGCAATAACCATTAGGTACATTTTACAACTTGTAAACCTAAAGCGTCCATCTAATTATCAATCCGACATAATGGCAGGAGCAATACCACGAACCCTTTTCACTGCGGAATATACAATAATATCAATTTAAAATATCGTCGTAACAATAAACTTGGAAGGCTGCGGCCACACCTCGCGATTACCGACCGACACTAAAATGTACGTATCCGTATAAAATCTGCAACTTAAATCATTGCAGCGGACTCGCTCGCCCACTCGCTGCTTCGCCAGTAACGAGCGGTTTCGAGCGGCTTTCTTCGCACGATTTATGGCCCTGTCTGTACGACTAAATTGTCGGCCAGTGTATTGACCGCCTAACTAACGAGTACTAGATAATCTTCGTTAATAAATGCGAAAGTTTATGGAGAGTGAAATTGAACTAACTTTATTGATGTTTAATTTGTAGCTTTTATGCATAAAGAAAATAATAAGTATATTATTTAATCCTTGTTAGTTTTAAAATATACTGCAGTAATTTAGATAATCGATTAAATGACAATTAGCAGGAAATTATTACCACATGCAAGCGGGAAAATATGAGGACAACTACTAGATTTGATCCAAACAATGACAGTTTAATCATGAATTCCAGTTACCGAATCAGCGATAGCAAATTAGTCATGAACTCACTATCTGTGTCTACGATAACACAAGGGAATCTTTACTAGCATTTGATTACTGATTACGTTATCGATGCCAATGCAAACAGATTAATGAAATCTATGCAATCAAAATCACTTTCATAATCTTGAGATTACATAATACCGTGTTTTGGGAATTTCCGAAAGCCGAGACAACGGAATGGTTACTTAATTTTTTTTATATAAAGGACACTAAAACTTTTTCTTTTCAGTCTCTTAACTTCATGGGGTTCAAATTTACTCTTAATTTTTGTGAAAACTGACACAAAAAACACGAAATACATGCCATTTCATAAAAATACCCAACAATCGTAATGGCCAGAATGCCATCAAATAAGTTCGCAGGTCTCAACCAAGCGAAATCTGATGCAGAGCACGTTGTTTGAGAAATCTCAAACAGTACACCTTTTCCAACTACAATTATCTAGCTATACTGCACTAGCCATTGATATGTGATGTACTGATGTCCTTCACTGTCCTGTGGCAATTTGTTGGGCGCCAAATACAATTTAACCATACTTAAATAAAACTGACAATTATAAAAAGTGGTCTAAGTTACCCTTGTCATGTTCATATTGTATCTACAACGCCACATGCGAACTACGCGTCATAATGACGTCACGCAAAATCCTGCATCTTGCAAGCAGAGTTTATCGCGCAACTAGTAACTATACAACGGCCCGACATGAATCATCGGGTAGTTGCCCGCCAGACACAACACCTTTCTGGTCGGAGGATCCTCCCTTGTCCCTTTTCTATGGAGTATGAGTGAACTTTACACCCTGTTCCTCATGCCTCTATAATATCAATCAATTGAAAATACAATAAATATCATCATTTTGAATATACGTCGTTCATGTATAATAGGGTTATTATATTATAAGCATTCACATTTGGTCATCAATGAGCCGGTGGAGACAGTAAAATTAGCAACATTGCGCAAAACAGTCGAAAAAAATAAAACTAAGCAAATCAGTGTTTCATTCATAAAATGTTGCAAGCACCAGCACCTGTTCCCATTGTTCATTGTAATGTTTTGTACGTTTTAGAACTACTGAAGCTATATTTTAATGGGAAATAATAATGGTTCCGAAAAAAAAAAGTAATCTCCAGCAATCTGTGGCCGACTAAAAAAATGGATCTTCGAATAACAAAACTAAGCTTCCGAATAAAATACTGAACCTCCGACATCCGACAAAATTACTAAGTTACCGACAACAGAGGTTTTGTCAAAATGATCATTTATGTACGCGGGGCTACTTCGACTTAGGATGCAAGAGTGACCGAACGGCACCCTGAGGTTCGGTTTGGTTAGGTTACTTTAAACCCTTGCGGGGCTCCCTCGACATAGGATGTAGTTAAAACGTAATTTAAGCTGGTAGAACAGTAATAGAGAAATAAACACTCATGTTTATTTTTCGTAGATTTCAGTATCTCATTCGGTCGTTTCGTTATTTTTATTTGGACAAAAATAAAAGTTAATATTTTAGGCAGTAGATTTAATATTTTGAGTAAGGACAATTCTTATTTTTTTTGTCGGAGCTTTTATTACTATCCTATTTTAATGCACTTTTGAAGTGTCAACAACAGGTGGGTCATATAAAGCGTTCATCTGCTTATGTTTTGTTTATTATTCTTGCATGAATATGGGGTTACAAAACAGATGCCTCTTTTAACCCTTCGTATGAACGTGGATCCACGCGACCCAATGGATTTTTGTATTGTTTCTGTAATAACGGCATTCAACCGGTTAATAACATTTGGATAAGATCTCTGTCATAAAACTGTAGGATGATGCATACAATACCTAGTTATAATTAAAAGATTTGTAGGACAACTTTACAAGTAAATGCATAAAAGTATCCATAATGACCACACATCAGACAAAATAGCAATTGTGTTTTACTATAAAAAAACCATAACATTTGATTTCTATCTAAATGATAGTTGTTATTATTCAAGACATGTGTTAGATCCTGTCATTGCGCAGTGGTCGACGTCAACAAACTGCGCAGTCGCACTAGTACAGTGGGCGTGTCCTAAAGTCAATATTTGACCACACTACCATTCAATAGTCCAGAAAATCTACTCAATACAATGTGCGATGTAAATTACACATCATATAGGTACTCTAAATTAGATTGGCAATTAAAAACAAAATCTAGTGCTGTTTGGTGGGACTACACAGTTTCGCCTCCTTTGCGATAGTTTCCATATTTACTATGCTACACTAGAAAAGCAGACTGGTAGTGAAAGTCCTTATCTTCCTAAGATCTTACTGATTGCATCCGCTAATTAGCATCTTTAGGTAAACCGTGTCGCATGTGATTGAAACTTCTGTATTGCGTTATTCTGTGGTTCTATGATTTTGAAGCCTTCTAATTCACAGTACGTGGCATCCCAAGTATGTTGTTTCAGATACTTGTTAATGGACTGGTCAAAAGTTTGTTTTGCCGTTATTTAAATTAACTTTATATCTTTTACATAACTAGTTTTAAGAATCTTGACTCATAGCGGGTGTAACAATGCGAATTTCCTATATTATCTATGTTTTGGGAACACAAAACCTTTACCGCACCCATAGATATATGAAACACTAGCTTCCGCCCGCAGCTTCGCCCGCCAGGTACCTATGTCGATAAAAACTATCCTATGTCTTTTCCCGCGATGTAATCTATCTCTCTGCCAAATTTTATCGAAATCCGTTCTGTGGTTTAGGCGTGAAAAGTTAACATACAGACAAACAGTTAGTTTCGAATTTATAATATTAGTATGGATTTCTATGACTGCTCCACTATCGTCGACCGCTATGGACCGATAATAACTAGTAACGTTAATCAAATGTTTGTACAATACACTTACTGACGATAATTAGGTACTTGTACGAGTATGTTTGACAACTTAATTTTGACCCAGTTATTGAACTGTTTCTGTGTTTCATTCTTTGGCGGTATTGGTCATCCTTATTTGATAAGCTAGTCATGGGTGCGGCGAATGTACAGACGTCAGCACATCAACCTACTGCAATCTGTCAAATTTCTTTGATAGATTTTCAACTTTATCGCTAAAGCATTAGGTTCAAAGTTGATTGGGAAAATGTGACAGTTTCGGGTAGGTTGATGTGCTGGCGTCTGTACAAGTATCTGCCGGGACCCAAAGGGGTTTAGTCCGACATAACCCTCCGTTCTCCCACGGCGGAGGGTATCAAGCCTAGTCATGAAGACAGTATGTACCTACCTCGTCTTAAAATTATGTCGCATTGTTACGGTCATCATTTTCTTTAAATTATTAGCGTATCACAACTTTATAAACTATTATGCAGGCCTAAGTTAATATAGCCTCAGAAACTAAATTCAATAAACTGTAACGGCACACGCAAATAGCACAGTTGTCATAATTAATAAACATTGGTTATTAATTACGCCGAGATAATAACTATAAACAATTGCAACGAGGGTAACTGACCGATAACAATGTCGAATGTCGCGACGCGACGACTCCGCAGCGACCGACTAGTCTGTACGATTAATCGCAATCATTTGCAAACGTGCACGGCCGCATTTATTCGTGTAGATTTTAATTAATTGTATGCGATTAATTAGTTAATCGATTTGAGGTATGTCTGCGGTGTTTCCGTCTGATATGGATCCGAAGTTTTTTAATGTTTTCTCCTAAAGAGTATGTATGTTCCGCTATACACTTGTACTGATCAATATCAAAGTGTTTTCTGTCTCTAGTTATGGAAGTTGCCAAATCAAGATCATGAACTTATTCAGTCTTCTATTACGTCATATATATACAAATAGACTTTATCCTCGTCATCACTGGCCCGACCTGCTATCAATGTGCTCAATTGAATGATTGTCCTTCTATCTGTGGCCGGCGGAAGTCCGAATATGTTTGCTCGACATCTTACCTCTATTGCTTTCAGTAATAGTGCAGACGTGTATTGTAGATCGTTTATTTATAAACGGACAAGTTATTTATAGACAGATAAAGAAACATGACATAATTCATAGGAACAAAAATTACTATGTACAACTGCGCAAGCACATAACACGTTATTAAACGTGACCAGGAAGAGAGACGATTACATACATTAAACACGTTACGTGATACTAGTACAACGAATTATAAATGTCGACCAAAAGAAAGCAACTTTGATCAGTCAATAAAATATAAACCTGTCATGAAAAACATGTCTAATAACTCTAAGTATCTCATTATTTCCAGGTGGAACAACGAGATGTCCCGGGCATCGACTGCGCAAACCTTGCCATGGACACCGAGGAAGGCGTCGAGGTGGTCTGGAACGAGGTGCAGTTCTCTGAGCGTAAGAACTTCAAGGCCCAGGAGGACAAGATACAGATGGTGTTCGACAACCTCACCAGGCTAGAACATCCCAACATCGTTAAATTCCACCGCTACTGGACGGATACACACAACGATAAGCCTAGGGTAAGATGGACTTTCATTTATGTTATCTATGTCTTTGCAAACTTCCTTTTCTGAAGGATCGTCGGCGTCATCATCATTCACACGAAAGATGTTAAGTGTTGGACAGAGGCCAAGGACCACAAATCCGCAATTACTTATTTAATATCTGTTGTGCAAAATGAGCATCCTTTGAGAGTTGACTGCTTAGTTACATTATTGAAAAATGCTCTGTATCTTCAGATAATGAAAGACACGAAATGATATCAGCTCTTCGCGGACGAATTCTTGATCGCAACTAGTTGTTGTTTACTCAACATGGTACCTAGAACCAAAATAAAAAAAATATATAACTTCAGATAAAAATTTATGTGTTTCTATTTCTGTGTTAATCAAAATTATGTCATATTCAAATAAGATAACTTTGTTATTTGTAAGATATTTTAGAAACGACCTTTTGTAACTACTTATTTTTGCTATATAATTTAGTGGGACTTCATAGTTCAAGGTTTTATTTGAGGCATATCAAAATCCGTCGACGGCATGCTTCATTTGATATACAAATCCTTTTCCAGTCTAAGATATCCTTTTATATGCATGACTACTAAGTTTCAATACCTGATCGTTTCAGGTAATATTCATAACGGAGTACATGTCTTGCGGCTCTCTGAAGCAGTTCCTCAAGCGAACCAAGCGAAACGTGAAGCGACTGCCGCTGCAGGCTTGGAAGAGGTGGTGCACACAGATATTGTCAGCGCTCAGGTAAGATACTAATATTCTACCTTTTCGATACTGCCAGTTCTAAGTAGGTAAACGGTTACGACTGTTCATAAATTCAAAATTGTATCTTAATCTAGTCGGTCACGACTTTTTGCTTACCCCACCCAATACAACTCCGATCATTCCCCGTTCAGCTATCTACACGGCTGCGTGCCTCCGATAGTCCACGGGAACCTCACGTGCGACACCATCTTCATCCAACACAACGGCCTCGTGAAGATCGGCTCCGTAGCCCCCGACGCTATCCACCACCACGTCAAGACCTGCCGCGAGAACATGAGGAATATGCACTTTATTGCACCCGAATACGGATGTAAGTACCATGAACTAATAGATGACTCTCAAGGAAGGATCACACAGTTTCGACTGCCTTGATTTGACGGACTCTTGCCTTTTCCTTGTTTAGGAAGTTTGTTAAGTGTTTTGGAATAAGCAATCCTCGTGCCACAAATTACATACTATGCAGAAACTTGCCTTGTCTTTGGCCAGCTCTCGCACACATATGCTACGCTTGTTCTCGGAATTCTCTATGTTGAAATCCTGACTTAGTGAGTCGAGTTCATTGCTGTCGCAATGAATACCGTGTAAACAAGCCGTACTTATGACTGCGTGCGTTGCTTCGAAATGTCAAGTTTTTGTATAGTATATGTACTGCGCTCGTGTCCAAAAATTACGGCAACCGAAACTATGTTGTCCATTTTTTTGCATTCATAACATCTTTATTTCCCCCCCGTATCAGCATCACAAATGGTGACGCCAGCGATGGATATCTACTCATTCGGAATGTGCGCATTGGAGACTGCGGCACTTGAGATTCAGGGCAATGGCGACTCGGGCAGCCACGTCACGGAGGAACACATCGTACGAACCGTCGAATCGTTGGAGGAGACGCGACAGAAGGACTTTATATACAGGTACTTGTCTTACAGGTGGGCGTGGCGGTAAGTCGCTTTTGTTGTATGGGTGCACGAAGTGAGGGATGGACTGCTCACGTGTATCATTGTTGAGACTTGTCATTTACGAAACGTCCTGCATTGTTCGTATGCAGCGCAGCTTTGTTTTGAGCGAGGTGTGAGTACTCAACGATTTCAAAACAACGCATCGCTGCTAGCACTGTCCCTCGGTATACACAAATGAGCACTCAATTCCTCAGTAACCCCCTGTGAGGGTCACTGCCTGTGTGTTGTCTCTCCCCCCGCTCAGTCAGTAACCCTGTGGTGTGTCGACAGGTGTATAAACAAGGACCCCGCGAAGAGGCCGACGGCGAGGGAGCTTCTCTTCCACCCGCTACTCTTTGAAGTACACTCCCTCAAACTATTGGCTGCGCACACGCTTGTCAATACCACTGGTAAGTCTTAAAAATGTCTTAAGTTATCAAATATCCATTCTGAGACTAGAGCGATTAGGATTATGCTCTTGAACTAGGATGTTGGTCTATTAATTTTGCAAAAATGGATTGTGATGTTAGTGTAACTGTTGCAATTTGAATTGACATTCAATCTCGACTTCTGCGATGTTTCTCTTTAGTCGTTGTCGTAATCAACTCCTTGCAGGGTACTAAGTGGTTATTGTGTGTGTCTCCAGCGAACATATCGGAGACGATAACGGACGAGGTGGCGGGCGGCAGCAGCGGCGAGGCGCTCGCGTGGTGCGTGCGGGGGGGGGGGCGCGCCGAGCTCGCGGCCAAGGACCTGCAGCCGCATGCGGAGAAGCTGGAGAAGTTCGTCGAGGATGTCAAGTGAGTTCACAGCGGTATTAGATTGTGCTCTAAATATAACTCACGTATAGGCTTTCGGTTAGGCCGCCAACGACTTCTATCTGCATGGCTGGTTGTTTGCTTTCTCATCTCTTCTTGTTTGGAATCCGTTGTACTCATGAATCCCCCGCCCCGCAGGTACGGCATCTACCCCCTGACGGCGTACGGCTGGACGCGCGGGCTGGGTCGCGCCGCGTCGCCGGCCGAGCGCGCGGCCGAGTCGCTGCCCGCGTCGCCCGAGCCGCGCGACCTGGAGACGCGACGCGTCGTCAACATGATGTGCTCGCTCAAGCCGCAGCCGCACCCGCACCCCGACGCGCCGCCCGCGGACCTGCTGGTGAGTCACCACACTACATGTCGCCCGAGCCGCGCGACCTGGAGCCGCGGCGTCTCGTTAACATAATTATTTTATATATTTATTTTGCATTTTTTATTGAGTATTCAAATGCCTCGTAATAACAGTCAAATTAAAATGTCTCCGACTTTAATTCAGGACATGTCAACATAGTTTGCGATGCCAAATTGTCATCGTTCATCATCCTACATTTCATCACTTATAAAATGTGTCTCAGTCATAATAAATTTATCATATTTCCTCATTTTCTTTATTAGTTTATGACATGATATTTTGTGACTATCCAAGTCCAAGTCCATCATAGAATATAAGTTACCGAAACACACGCAAGATCCAGTACACATGGCAGTATAGAAAATTTATAAGTTTTAATTCATTAATTTGTGACTAGTCTACGAGCTTTTGACTATAGGAAAAAGCTTATAGGGACCATGGTCCATTGGTTCTCAGATACGATATAAGCAGAGATCTGTTTAGTTGACTCTAAATTGCTAAGTAAGCGTTTCATACGAATACGAACATTGTTAGTATAGCATTCACGTTTATGTTCGAATGAAACCTTTGATCACATTCACTTTAGATATATGAACATAATTTTCAGTAGAAGGGTATATTTACTGTGTATGCACGGCATGCCTGCGCCTGGCTGGAGCCCCCTCAGTCAGGTTTTATTTCAATTTCGAACTGGCTTGCAAATAGAAAGCTGATTATTGAAAAAAAAAAAAAAAACACATGAACACTTTAACGTGGGAAAAATTATTGTTGTTCGTTGTTCGTCATTGATTTTGAAAAGTAAATGTAGGTATTTTAATCAATGCCTCTTTTGCTGGCCGCTGCAGTAATGTACTATACCATCATCACAACGGATAAGATCACAACCAAAAGATATTTACCGTGTGTCCATAGTTTCCAGCTACTTAGCTACCTTTAGCTAGGAGGCACCCACCCCGAGGCAGTAATTTGTTTGTGTGTGTCCCCCCAGATGACGATCCTGCTGCGCATGGACGACAAGATGAACCGCCAGCTCACCTGCGCAGTGTCACCGCGCGACAGCGCAGCTGCGCTCGCGCACGAGCTCGTGCAGCTCGGCTTCATACACGAGGTGAGGCTACTTTGTCTCTGTTTGACCTTAAGAGGTCAAAAAATCCAGCATCGTACATATGATTAATTAATAAAAGACATAGACGCGCGTGTACGTACAGCGAGTGCAATCGCATTTGAAGCTTAGTGTGAGTTTTTCACTCACGTTCAATTGCGAGCGCGTTAGAATTTTATATGGGAAAAGTTATAGCGCCACCTGGTGGTCACCAGGAGAAACCTAATTTCCTGTACAAAATTGTAACGCGCTCGCAATCGAATGTGAGTCGAAAAAACTCACACTAAGGCGTCTCACATACGTGTGAGATCGCCGCACGTGTGTACGTGTGCGTGCAACAATCGTCGCTCGTACGGGACAGTGTTGTGTAACCATCTATCTTGTGCTATAAGTCATAATACTATCGGTTTTTGAAGTGAAAACTTCTTTAGGCGCGTTGGGCTTTTAGATGTGAAAAAACCATTGAACTCGCGACACTGTCACCGACACCGCACTACCTACATTCGGATGTGTTCGGCTGTCCTCAAGATGTACTCGGTTTTAATGTATATCCGATATGTCAGTTAGTGATGGCAAAGTATTGTATGTGTTTTTTTTTCACTTCTGTCGGCACTCCCGGAGTGCCACTGGTTTTTTTTTTTTATATTTCTGCATTTTTTTTACTAATGTATATTCCAGGCGGACCGCGACAAGATCTGCCGCCTCATGGAAGAGTCTCTGCGCAGCAGCTTCGGTGTCGCCCTCCCCGCCGCGCGCGTCGCCAGCTAGTGACGTCACTCACGACCCGCTCACGTAGCCTGCTAGTGACGTCACTCGCGTCCCGTGCACGTGACCAGCTAGTGACGTCACACGCGTCCTGTGCACGCGGCCAGCTAGTGACGTCACTCGCGTCCCGTGCATGTGACCAGCTAGTGACGTCACACGCGTCCCGTGCACGCGGCCAGCTAGTGACGTCACTCACGTCCCGTGCATGTGACCAGCTAGTGACGTCACACGCGTCCTGTGCACGCGGCCAGCTAGTGACGTCACTCGCGTCCCGTGCATGTGACCAGCTAGTGACGTCACACGCGTCCCGTGCACGCGGCCAGCTAGTGACGTCACTCACGTCCCGTGCATGTGACCAGCTAGTGACGTCACACGCGTCCTGTGCACGCGGCCAGCTAGTGACGTCACTCGCGTCCCGTGCATGTGACCAGCTAGTGACGTCACTCGCGTCCCGTGCATGTGAACATCTAGTGACGTCACACGCGTCCTGTGCACGCGGCCAGCTAGTGACGTCACTCGCGTCCCTTACACGCGGCCAGCTAGTGACGTCACTCGCGTCCCGAGCACGTGACCAGCTAGTGACGTCCCGAGCACGTGACCAGCTAGTGACGTCACTCGCGTCCCGTGCACGTGGCCAGCTAGTGACGTCACTCGTGCCACACGCGAGCTACAGGGACTCGGTACTGCGTGGACCTGCTACTTTACACTTTAACAGTTGTCGTAGTCGCCTGTACCTGAGACTCCGCAGCTCTTAGCATCTGTAGCAGCGCGTACAGTACCGCGTGTGTGTGTGTGTGTGTGTCAGGCTGCCACTCCAACAGACTGCACCTGCGCTTACCGAGTGCTGTCTACGAAGCGGCCCTCTGCACTATCTGATATCGTACGTATATGATATACTTCCGAAGCACTTAGCTTTTATCGATATTTAAACAAGGTTTTTAGTCAACTAGTTGCGGGCCCGGGCTCCGACCTGACGCGCGTTCGACACGACACGTCACGAACGACAGCGCCCGCAGTAGTCTATAGATTAGATTTAAACGCATATTTATACGTAGAAATGATGGGTCTTATGATGAGATTTTGTATTGCCGTATCATGTATTTTTGCATAAGTATGGTACCGATTGAATGTATTCGCGAGTTTTCCTCCCACACTTGACGCTTGTTTAAGCGGGGATCGCAAACAGTTCCGAATGTTATTTATTTTTACTTTAATGTTAGAACTTAAGGAGTGTGAGCGAAACATCACTATTTAGTTTTTATATAAAATTAAACCACTATTATAACTATCTATGATAACTGAATCCTCGCATAAACAAGTGTCCCTCGTTAAATCTTCCGTGTTGGTCACAAACTCACAACTTCTACTTATTAACGGCAGTTCAGCCAATGAAATGATTAAGTGGAGGTATTGTGTAGTCTTATGTGACGCAGTTGTACGACACGTTATCTGCGTAGTACTGTGATGTACGACACGTCATCTGCGTAGTACGGTGATGTACGACACGTCATCTGCGTAGTACGGTGATGTACGACACGTCATCTGCGTAGTACGGTGATGTACGACACGTCATCTGCGTAGTACGGTGATGTACGACACGTCATCTGCGTAGTACGGTGATGTACGACACGTCATCTGCGTAGTACGGTGATGTACGACACGTCATCTGCGTAGTACGGTGATGTACGACACGTTATCTGCGTAGTACTGTGATGTACGACACGTCATCTGCGTAGTACGGTGATGTACGACACGTCATCTGCGTAGTACGGTGATGTACGACACGTCATCTGCGTAGTACGGTGATGTACGACACGTCATCTGCGTAGTACGGTGATGTACGACACGTCATCTGCGTAGTACGGTGATGGTGGTCATAAATCTTTATGGGACTTACGACTTGCTTATATATTTGCTTGCTTTATAATTTAGTTGATGAAACAATAGAAACTCTTCATCACTGTACTACGTGGATGAAGTTCGAGTTATCTTCTAATATTGCATTTGACCTTCAAAAAAACTTACTAGTCGAGTATGAATCTAAATCTGATCAGTCGAATCGTTCATTTAAAATTAATCGATACGCTTTCTTAAAGGAAATAAAATTGTAAGAAATAACTTCACTTTAAGACGACGACAAAAGTTGTAAAGTTATTGAAGTTTCGGAACGGTTCATAATTTAATTCGAACATCGAGTATGCTTTAGTGATGTAGAATTTTGTATGAATGTGTATATGTTATAAATTATATTTAAAAGAAAAAAATATTTAAATTAAACGTTTACTTTTAATTATATGTATAGTGAGGCTTCCTCTTAGAGCTTTATGGATGTGGTTATAAATAATAAGTATACGGAAAATTGAACATACTCACTATGAAGATAAGGTTGAAATTTGTACTGTACTCGCGTCGATTATTACTTTTTACTACCGAGGTGAAATTGGACTTCGTTTGTTGACCGCAGTCACGTAATTTGTTAAGATTGTTTAGGAGACGCTTATATTAGGGTTCAATTTCATAAGGACGTCTGTGGCTTGGCCTGTACCGCCTGTACCAGGTTTCTCTGAATTCCCCAAAGTTTATGAAAGTAAACCTAAATTATTGCGAACAATTCGGAAACGACATCTCCAGTGGTAGAGCGACAGGCGTCCTAGCACATATTGTATGCATGTTTGAAGTCAATTGTCCAAACTTGTGATGTTTTAATGTAAATTAATAACTTTATACTGGGCTTTGTATTGATGTATACAAAACTAAATCCACCTGCAATTTTTTTTTCTAAAGTCTCATGAATACTAGCTACCAACATAAAAGACAAATAAAACAAGTTTGTTAAAATTCCAGTTTTATGTACTCACACATCAGTACAAGACCCGTTATGAAAATAAAATGCATTTACACACATACATTTTGGTTTTATAGAAACGGGAAGTTTCAGTTATAACACGTAAAGCTATAGTGGTGCTAGTATGTATGTACAGCATTGTATAAAATTCGCTATAATATTGTATTTTGACAACATACATAAGCATGGAAGGGGCACTTTGACAACAAGCGATAAAAAACTCACAAATGAAGATAGAAAAGAAGTTGGAAAGATTGTAACAACTAAACTAGGACAGCAATAAAAGGCAGAGCCAGACAGAGACGGTGATGGTTGACTGCTGTCAAATTAGTTGAAAGTTACGACCTGTCGTCTAAACTTGTCTAGAATTCATATTCAACATAATGCGACAGCTTTAAATAATCATCCGTCTCTCTCTTATTCCTTCTGTGAGTAGGTGATAGCAATAGCTTTAGTTCAGTTATGCGTGCGTTCTTTACTGTGCGTTGTATAAATAGTTCCTTCTGTGCTTATTTAAGTTGTGTTATTGCGTATATTGTCGTACATAGTATAACACATCGGCACCGGTTCCTAGTTCGTTAGTTATGTTCAAAATGTTTTGGTGCTGAAACACGTTTTATTTTATTGAGCTAAAATTGCGCTTTTGTCCGTGTAGGTGTACCTGGCGTAGGAGAATAAACTGGCCAAATAACTGGGCCAATAACATCGTACTAAATTATAACCGAAATTATTGTGTATTTATGTTTTGAATCCAACATTTCTCGTAAATGATAATCTTCACTTTGTTTTTCATAACACAATTATACCGAAATATCTACGTGCACGGCAGTGCAAAGCCAAGTTCAAAACTCTACTAGTTAGTTACACCTGTACGGACAGAGAACTTCACATTCGGTTGACGCTAGTGGTGCCAAAAATACGAGGTGCCAACAATTTTACTTTCAAACGACAGTTTACTTAACCTTAGTCACTAAACCTTCAGAAGTATTTCACAAGTAACGGCTTGCCATTGACAATACAAACTCATTTACACACAGTGCAAGAATTTCTTGGCGCGTGGCCCAAATCGGAACTAACGCCGCCATCTTGCTTTTCCATAAAATTTCTGTGACAATTTCTCAAATGTTTACCAACAACGCCGCCCTGCCAATGTCATTCAGGCGCCAAAAGGTCCTTGTAGCACTATAATAGAAAATAGAGCGGTGTAGTTAGCAAGGGGATTTAGTAGATACAAATGTTCGCGTCGCTAGATTTGAGTTGTTCGACTTTTTAGTCCGTTTTCAGTATTCTTTTTTCAGTAAATGGCAACGACGGTAAAATAATGTATGCAACAGTTTTTGAGACAACATTTGTATTTTCTACCTAAAGCCCACTTATTTATGAGGAACAAACTTGGCGCAACATTGTTCCAGCCAAGGGGCCATTTCTACTATTTTACAAAGATTGCAATTCGTTTCTCCATTGTGAGTTATTGACCGAATTGTTTAAAAAATCTGCCAATAACTCACAATGGCGAAACCATCATCTCTCACATCTGCCTAGCCTTTTCCCAACAATGTTAGGGTCGGCTTCCAGTCTAACTTCGTGCAGCTGAATACCAGTATTTTACATGGAGCGACTGCCTATCTGACCTCGACAACCTGCATAATACAAATCCAAGCTGGATAATACGATACCCCTTGGTAAGACTGGTTGTCAGACTTTCGGGCTTCCGACGACCCATAACGACTGTCAAAGATCCACGAATGACAGCCGGGACAATGGCTTAACGTGCTTTCCGAGGCCCTGAGAGGTCTTGGTATGTGAAGATGGTCACCCATCCACGGACCAACCGCGGCATGTATAGCTTAACCTGATCGATCGACCCGTGCGGCTGTTATTACTTAGCCACAAGCCCCTCCCCTCACAATGGCGAGACCATTGCAACATTTGTAAATTAGTAGACTGCGATCTTAGGCCACTCGTTCCTAAAAAAATTTTTTTCACGTAGTAGGTATATTGCATAATATGTTGCCGACTTCACAAAAACATGTTGCTGCTAAGAAGCAGCGTACCTGTTGTTTACCATAATTACGGGGCTCGCGGTTTGCACCGGTTTTCCTTTTCAACTTCGTCACCATATTGGATGCGACCGGTCCCCCTCACTCCGCGTCCCCTCTGTCCCCTCAGCGTCACATCGGCAGATGTTTTGTTATGGAGCGTTCTCATCGCGTGGTTGTAATCCATCTACTTGACAGTAAAAATAAGCAATGGATAGTGTTACTTTATGAAAATGTAACGGATTTTCATTCCGAGTGTGTTGAGCAATTAGGGTGCAGGAATTACTAAATAAAGATGCAACTAAAATATGAGGATGAGAACACTACTATTCTGTATGTTCAATATTTCAAAGCAAGTTCTGAAAAATCGAAACCTACGAGGAAGTATGTGGCACATGTCGGTCCTTGTGTCTGCGTCGAAGGCTAGGAGGTAGTAGCGCAGTAGTCTAGAGTAGTGGAAACGAAAGACTGGCTAATGTAAAGAGTTAGGTTTGTACGGCGGCGCGCGGACACCGGCGCGCATGCGCGGCCGCATCGGGCGGCTCCGGCCACATCGGGCGGCTCTGCGCATGCGCGGCTGCAGCGGGCGGCTCTGCGCATGCGCGGCCACATCGGGCGGCTCTGCGCATGCGCGGCCGCATCGGGCGGCTCCGGCCACATCGGGCGGCTCTGCGCATGCGCGGCCGCATCGGGCGGCTCCGGCCACATCGGGCGGCTCTGCGCATGCGCGGCTGCAGCGGGCGGCTCTGCGCATGCGCGGCCACATCGGGCGGCTCTGCGCATGCGCGGCCGCAGCGTGCGGCACTGCGTATGCGCGGCCGCAGCGGGCGGCATTGCGCATGCGCAGCCCACGTTTGCGGCAGCAGGCAGCGCACGCGCACGTGCGCAGGCGCGAGTGCGAGTGTACTCGCTGTATATAGACGCGTGTGTGTGTGTGTGTTTTCGCTCGTTGCAGGGAGCCAGCCTTCTGTACGTATCCATTCTGTGATATTACACACTTGTAAATGAATACACTAAGCCAAGTGTTTCAACTCGGCCTTTTTTAAAACCGCGTATTTTTGTCTTAAGATTCTAATTTATTAAGGGTGCGGGAATTTTCGTATTCGTTACCAAAAAATTATGTACGCTTACTTATATATATTAGGGATTATAATTAAATTATAAAATATTAAGAAAATATACAATTTGGAACAACTCGGTAGCCGGACACCGCGCGCTCGCCATGGGAGGCAGGTATATAGCTAGTAAAGTGGCGTGTTCTTTGTAAATATTCGCTTTTAGTCTAAAAACTATACTTATAAATGAGTATTGTTGTAATTGTAACTGGTTTACGTACCTACTTATCTACCTATAGCATACAAATGCCGCTACATTACTGAATTACTTCTATTTATGTATCTCGCATTTTTTTTATATTATTTCGGTTTTTATCGTTTTACAATACAACGGGGCTGTTTAGACTGTGTTGTTTTGTGTCTTTTCTTGTTTACCTAAAACCCTGTGTGCACAACTCAAACCTTTGTGCACTGAAATTAAAAGTTGAATTCTACCTACGTCACACTTACAAATTACAAAATGAAGGATAAATTGTTCGCTTGCTGTATCAAGCACAGACACAAAGTACATGGCCAGTCAGTCATACTAGAACATTAATCAGCAGAAGGCTTTTAGCTCAGAAAGAAGCCCATCACAACGTTACCTACATGCTTATGCATAATCTTAGAGAACTCTCACCTTATCTATGTTCCTATATGTACCATTTACTTCGAAAGCGCTGCGACGACTATATTCCACATTAATTTTACGAACTAATCACTAAACACGACAATACCAATGCAAGCTTTTCTGAAAACTTAAATAAACCTAGAACTGGTGCTAATTCCATATTAAACTTAGGCTCTTGGATTTACTCAGAAAATTGTCGGAGGCTCGATCACTTTACTTTAGCGATATAAATCTAAAGACGTAGTAGATAAAGCCCACTTTTACTTGTATCTTAATACGCCTAGTGATGTAACGAAAGTTATAGATTTTGCAAGTTGTCTGCATTGGTGTTTATTGTACCCGATAGATGGCGCCAAGGAGTTAAATGGTACCAATTACTTTTATTAAATTTTTATTTAACGTTGTTTATATTTTAGTTTAACTCAGATTATTTTTTGCTTTTGTTTTAATTTTTATTTACAAAAAGTGGACACATTAATGGAGAATGTCTTAGTTTCATTAACAATTTATTGTTGTATATAATTACCCAATCAGTGTTCTGGTTTTTCTTTTGTTTATCCAAAGAGAAAAATGTGTTCATCTATGAAAAATATTTTATTTGAGTTTTTATGAGATTGTAACATAATTATTTATTGGATCCAGAATTGCATTTCCCACTCGATTATTTGAGTTCGTCTACAGTTAACATGTGCAAGTATGATTTAGCTATAGTACATATTATTATTGTAATGATACCTATTATGATTATGCTCAAAGTGACTTGTAAAGAATCCATAACAAAATATGATCGAACGATCGAGTGATGTTTGCATACTATTCTACAATAAAGAACGTCAATAAAGTGTATTTTAAAAAAGTATTTAGCGTTTCAATGTGTTTTCCTTGCTCGATCAAATATTATGAGATATCGGGTATCTCGTGTAAACAGTTCAACATAACATTATAAATATAACGATAGGCACACTCCGGTTAGAAATTGATATTATTAAAGAAAAACAGTAATCTTTTGATATACCTACGGTAATCAACAAAATACAATACTGTTAATAAATGAAAAAAAAGTAGAACACTGGCTTCTGCCCGCGGCTTCAGGAACAAAAAGTAGCCTCTGTCTTTCCCCAGGATAATCTATTTCCTTACCAAATTTTTCTAAGTCCGTTCGGTGGTTTAGGCATTACAAGGTAACTCAGACATGTTACTTTTGAATTTATGGATTCTCAAAGATTGGATATTCTGAACTTGAACGTTACGAACACAGACCAGTAGTACCTGCCTGTTACAAAATATCTAAGGGTAGAAACAGATAATTGAATACTAGCATCTGCTGGTATGCTCGAACTGGTAATTACTATAGGCCGACCGCTTAACTGAGACGTTGCCTGAAGTAGCAGCGTGGTGCGGGAGGGGTGTGGTGACGTGATGCGAGAGCTCAGTGGTTCGTCAACTTGTGACAACTGACACCCCTCCCGCACCGCGCAGCTATCTCCGGCAACGTCTCAGTTAAGCGGTCGCGGTCTATAATGGCATGTATTTAATTGAACCTCTAATAATCCCCATTTTGCGCTTCTAAAAATATTAATTAACACTAATGCCTATAATATTCACGCTTCCTTTTGGGAATATCAAAATATCCAAAATCATCTGTCCGAAAAAATAACCGGTACTTGCCCGTGGTCCCCCAGTCTAGTCCCCCTCGGGGTACCACGAGCAAATATTTTGGCCCGTGGAACCCCCTGAATAACAATCTTCTTATGAAATAACCGGTCATCTAAAGGTAATCTTTATACATTTGAAAGCGATCAGCAGATCCCAATACCAATTACCTGAATGGAATTTGATCAAATCAAAAAACGTCAAAAGTCGTTTACTCAAAATAGGCTGAAAATCAGCACTTTTTGAACGTCAATGAGACAGCCCCCAAAACGGCCGCCCTTAACCACTTCCTAGTGCTTACAGCACGTATAGAAGAAGTGGCGCAACAAACTCGAAACCTACTTTGGGCCACTGGATATATGAAATGTGCAATAGAAGGCATAATTATCTTGGATTTTCAAACGAGATATTGTAGTTACAAAATAATTTTATAAACCATATCTAAAACATTAGCAGATCTATATTATGAAGGCAGATTCGTTAAAAGGCTGCAGTCTGGACGTGAATAAAGCAAGCGGTCCTGACGAAATACCCGCAAGAGTCCTGGGGGCCTCTAAAAAGGCCACTTTGGCAGAATCATAAAACAATTCATAGCACGCAATTCATCTGTTTTACAATTTCACACCTATGTATCCCTGAAGGGTTAGGCAGAGGTGTACCTACCTATAGCATTTTACGAATCTCCATACAAAACTGTCGCACAGATGAAATTGCGAGATATGAATTGTTTTATGATTCTGCGAAAGTGGCCTTTTTAGGCCCCCTGAAAAACTGTGCTACAGAGTTGTCTCCTGTCTTGACGTGCTTGTTTCGCCTCTCTCGTAGTGCCGGAGTCCTGGAAGTTGCCAATGTGCAGCCAGTGCCCAAAAAGGGTAACCCTGCCGACCCTGTCAACTACAAACCAATCCCCATAACCTCCATGCTATGTAAAGTTATGGTAAGTGTTCTTAATAATAAGTACCTGGAAGACAATGAGGTCTTCGGTGACCATCAGTATGGTTTCCGCCATCGTTTTACTGGAGATCTTGTGGTACCTATATGTTACGCTGTACGCATTGCTGGGGCGAGGATATATCTCTTGAAATATATCTCAATGGCCTCATAGGTGACTACTCATCGGATCATAATATGGCATTGGTGTTCCTCAGGGGTCTGTTCTTTTTGCGACTTATTGCTGCTGTACCTACATATTAAGTCAAAAAAAAAACTCACCGTGAAATGACAGCTCGCTTCACGTATCACGGTCAGTTTTTTACCGAATAGACCGGTTGATTTTCGAATGTGTTCCAACTTCGAACTCTGAATGCACCAATAATATGACTAGTCGGAATCTCTCTTAGACCTCTCACACACAAATGCAAAATTAATAATATCTAGGTATCGATATTTATATCGTTTTTTATAGGTGAAACAAGAAAGTCAAGATGTTTTGAAGTTGCACAGTATTTTGTGCTGATCATACCTGTTGAACATACCTACTGCCTCGTCACGTCATCGCGCTACCTACTTGCTGTGAAGTAACGGTAAGTACTAGCTTGTTATCATTTTTGGCTAGGTGGTGAATTCAAGGATATTTGTTCTTAAATAAAAAAACAAGATTCTAGGTAGGTGTATTTTATTATCACAAACTCACAACGCTTGCTTCAATATTTTTCGACGAGATTTTTACAAAATAAGCGAAACATCGAGTTTACGGAGAGCGAAAATATGACAAAAACTTTCCATGTAAGTAGGTACCTAATTAGGTAGGTATGCTTGTATGAAATGAGCGCGATTGTCTTTTAATTAGCTGCAATAAAATGACAGCTTATGTGTTACCATTTTTATTTTTGTTTTAATGAACTACTACCACTTTTTGAAGTTTAAATAGTGATGTGACAAAATAATCGATTCATTCAAGTAGGTAATATTCCGTTCAAAATCGATCGAGTAGGAGTTGAAAAAAAATTTATGTATTTACGCTGATTTGAAACTACAACATATAGGTATTTTTATCCGATCAATACAAAGAAAATTGATAATTTCGAATATCTAAATAAAAACTATGTTTCATTGAGATTTAATCACATCACTAGTAGAGATAGGGTGGCATCATTTTTTAACGAAATGACGGTAAGAAATGTTATTTTACTGCAGTTAATTAAAAGTCGGAGTATAGTTTATGATGAAACATAAGATGATGCATTTATCAATCAATATTATTTTCTCAATAGACAAGTTTATATCTTACAAGTTTTAATATTAACACCGCTACAGCAAATCTCCATTTATCTTCTACGAATATAAATATTTACACAACAGTCTACTATGTAGGTAATACAGGCCTTCTTTGTTAAACTATACCGGTTTTACTTTATTCCATGCATATAACCTCAGTACGCTAGGCAATTATGTATCACATTGTCTAAATACAGTACAAATACATGAAATAACTTGGACACCAATGTGACTTGTTGAAGACCAATATCTTAATTTCTTATGTGATCTTTACTTTACAAATATTATAGCACTAAAAATTACATCTTTGGCAATTCGGCAGAATACACTTATATAAAGGAAGAACACAATTTCTTTACTTTCTCATTTCGAAATAAGTAGGTACCTATCCAACGCTAAATGTTCCATATAAAGGTCTCATCACCAGGGTTTAAAAAATTTCAAGTAGGTACAAAATCCATTTCAATTACCTACCTACATATCTTTACATTTGATTTGATACGACACCTGCTTACAGATATTTCAAATCAGGTTGTACCTGAGTACTAGCTAGATTACTATCTATTGTGTATTTAGTAGGTACATAGTAATAAATTTTTGTGAACAACTCTGCCACTACTTGATTCGCGAAATCATTACTGTTTATATAATTACTATTCGCTCTGCCGATCATTCGACAACCGTTAACTACGATAAGCACCAATAAATTGTAATTTATTGTCATGAAGTACAGCCCGCACAGCTCCCGACCCGACTAACTATTGCATTACCTAACATGCACGCGACGCGTATCTCATAACCTGTAGCGATACGGCGCGGTGATGGCGCGCGGCTCCATTTCTTCCTTCTCTTCTTCATCTGGCACGTAGTAGTGCAGCTCGTACGCGGGTGACAGCTCCACCGTCTTGTCACAGTGAGGGTCGCACGGCCTCCTCAGCATGCTGGCCGGCCGCGAGTTAACTTCGTACAACCTCTTCATGAACGCAGACGACGACGCCACTCTCCCGTGCTCCGGGGTCTGTCTGTGCACAACACTGCTGTTGTACAGGATCGGGAAGTCCACCTTGAACCTGTCACTGTTCTGGTTGAAGTTATCAACGAATCGGTTCATAATATCTTTGCGGAACTTCACGTCGTACTCGTACTCTTCCTCCCCCTGGTTGCTGTCCCGGGGGGGCATCTTAGACAACTCATTGACGGTGACGCCGCGGACGGGCGCCTCGGTATACGTATACTCCTCGCTCCTTTCGTCGTCACCGCCTTTCGCCGCCTCGTTGATAAAGTCCCGGTAATGTTTGATTACATACGAAGCTCTGTTGAAATTTCCGTCGTTTGCTACAAGTCCGCCGTGAGGGAGGTCGGACACGCGGGGCTGGTTAGTTAAGTACAGGTTCTTGTCCAAGTTGTCATTTTGGTACATTGGAGTGTAAGCAGGCTTCATTGTTACTTTATTTAATGGTTCATACGATTCTGTTGTTAAGGGAGCAACTGTGCCAAAAGAAGTGGTAAGCACGTTTCTGGGAGGCTCTTTATTAAAGGTATACATGTTCACTTTTCTATTGAAATTAGTATCGTAATCGTTCATATTTACTTTTTGGATGACTTTTTGTGTAGGTGGGAAATACTGAAGAGTGGCCTTCCTCTCCTGTTGATATTCTATGATCGGTTGTGTACGTAGCAACTCTGGGGGTTGCGTAGCGAAGGTCTCCTTTGTTTTCATTGCCTTAGTGAATTTCTTTAAATCAATTTTGTGCTGATTTACGTAATCAGCATCATATTCGTCGGTAGCGTCGTAGTATTCTGCCAAGTTGTAGAATTTCTTCGGTTTATTTGTTGTTATAGAAGAAGTCTTTTCGGTCTTGAAAAGGTCAAAATGTTCTCTTGAAATTGCGTTTACCGTGAGATCAAACTCTATTGTAGATGATTGAGATGGTGGAGGTGGGGTGAAATTGAATATCGATTTCGTGGAGGGGCTCATCGGCGTGGTCGTGTCTTCTCTAGAAGGGTTAGTGCTCTCACTTGATTCCTCATAGTCACTATACTCCGTATCTCCAAACTTGTTAATTTTTTTCTTGGATTTTCTTACTTCAGCTATCTTTTCTAGCCTAACTCTTAAGTCTGGGAGATCGTCTTTGCTGTCTTTATCGGTCATATTTCCTAACTCAATCTCAGTTTTGTTTTTTAGAACTTGCGTGAAAGATTTTGAAGCATTCTTCGGTTTGAAAACAATTCCTAAAGAGCTGATGCTTTCGTTTCTCCAGCTGTTGTCATCTGGGTCGCGAACGAACTGTTTTGGCGGTTGTACGTCTATTTTCTTCAGGGGTTTGTAGTTTGGATTGACGGCATATAAAATGGTATTTTTCTTTTTTTCCTGACCTATGGGTTTGACGCTAAGCGAGTCGTCGGTAATAATTTCAGGCACACCATCAACGATCCTCCCTTGTTTCGAATGTGTAAAAAGCTTCGCATTCTCTTCGTTGTCGTTGAGCGTTTCTTCTCTTAATAACTCTTCTTTAATCGCATCTTCAGCCTGCAAACGTTTGCAAAATTAAATAGGCAATTTTAAAAGTACTTACAATTTCTCTTACGGAACAAGCCTGGTAGGTATAACAATGGACATCAGAAATAATATGGAAGACATATTTTTATGGAAATAAATTGTTTAACAAAACAAATAGGTTTTTGAATGCCTCATAATCGGGTGCTTTGTCAATTGTGGATGATTTTGTCATTTTACACACGTTTCCCATATCGACGGTAAAAAGGAAGTAGTAAGCGACATTTTGGTCAAAAATGAGTTATAATATATGCCATCCTACGTAAAATTTTCCGCTCTTTCGAATGCGCTTACTCCCATGGCTCTACGATGATTTTATAACTGTTTTAGTTTTCACGATATTTTAATAAATTACAAAACATACGTCAGTTTCTCTAAAATTAAAAAAATTTAACGGCTCTCCTGAACATTTCATTTTTTGTCACATATACCCTATTTCCTCTTAACCGTCGATATGTACCTACGCTCGGTGCCGGGTGATCTTGCTGAATGGCATAAATTTTATATTTTTACCACGGTACGAATGGGTTCGAGAGGAAAAGAAGACGAAGAAGAAGTATAACTGTTGACATGAAAATGATGTAGACTGACACATAGGTCATCAGCATCATCTGCCTATGTCCTTTTCCCAACTATGTTGGGTTCGGCTTCCTGTTTGACCGGGTGCATCTGAATACCAATATTTTACATGGAGCGACTGCCTATCTGACCTCCACAACCCAGTGACTAGGTAATACGATACCTCTTGACTAGACTGGTGGTTAGAGTTTCGGGCTTTTGACCACCCGTAACGACTGTCAAAGATCCACGAATGACTGCCGGGAGAAACGGCTTCGTGCTTTCCGAGGCACGGATTGAGACATAGGTATTAGGAACATAAGAGTGCAACCAGACCGCGCCCGCCGTCGATCGACAACATTGTAACACATTTTTTCATCTTATGACGATTACGACCGTCGGGTCGACATCAATCGACAGCGGGCTCTTTGAAGGTGCAAAGAGCATAATTAATGTAAGTCACAAAGTTAACAATAAGTATTATAAAAAAACTTTTTTACAAAATAAACAACCGACTTCCAAAAAAAACTACAAATTGAAAAATAACTTTTATTTCGGAAGTCGGTGTCGTTTCTTTTTTAAGTCGGTTGTTTTTTTTTTTGTAAGAAAGTTTTTTATTTTTCACTTTTTAGTGGAAGGGTTTGTAATTTATCTAAGTTACAATAGCCTAACGTCAACTGCTCATCACCTTTTACAAAATATTGCTTTTCTCGTTCCTAGGACGTTAATTGTTCCAATCACCATACGCATTGTGACGAGCATAAATTGCTTAGCAACCATATTAAAGTAATCGAATCGCAACCCGTGAAATATTTATCATTGAGTAGTTCCAATGGCCGTAAACGAAATGATCGTTAATGTAAATAAATTTTTAGATTTTTGTTGATTTTTCAAAAACCGCTTGTCCGATTTCGATAAAATTTTCATGGAACCATTTGGGAAGTATACCCTTTCCAAGAATTTTTCAAATCGGTTGGCAAGCGACGGAGTTAAGCGCGAAAAAACATTTTAAAAAAATACAAACATCCGAATTGAGAACCTCCTCCTTTTTTAGAAGTCGGTTAAAAACTTAAATCAACTTACCAATTGACTTTGCGACTCATAGACACTACCATTATTGTTTTTTACCACCTCAACTTCAGTCTCGTACATAGTACTATACATCTCCGTATTATTCGTGCTCACTCTCGGCGAGAACTCCGTGGTAGTGGCTTCTTCAGGCTTAGGAGTTGTCGTCTCTCGGTTGTCTTTGTAGCCTGCTCTTTTAGACACAATCTCCAGTTTCGTTGGTTCGGTCTCAATCTCAGTACCCATCGATGTGTTTGTTACAGACTCTGAAGCATGACTTACAATAGTTTCGGTCCCAGTTGTTGTTTCAAGTTGTCTTTTCGTTGATTCTTGAGCATCATTAAGATCATTTCTTAATTTTTCGAATGATGTTATGGGTGTGTTAGTAAAATCTTTTTCTAGATTCTTATGAGTTTGCGCAGTTTCTGCTAGTACCATATCTATAGCTGTTGATGTGGTGTATTCAGTGCTTGTGCGTTTTCTATCAATCGTTGTATATTTTTTCCAAGGCGGTAACGTATCTGGATATAAGTCAGTGGTAAAACCTTCTGTAGAAGAGGTTTCTGGCGTCATTTCTGTCGAAGCTTTTTCTAATATTACATCGGTCTTGGGCTCCGCTGAAGCAGTCGTAAATGCATCAAGCGATTCGTCAGTTTTTGCTATCGTACTTTCTTCTATAATGTTTGTTTGATCAGCTTTCTTATCAGAAAAATGGTTTTCGGTTGTAACTTTACTTTCAGAATCTGCAATCGTTATTATTACAGTGTTCACATTGTCAATATCGTTGTTAAAATCATTCGTCTTGTTTTCACTTTTATTTGCATCATTATTATTCACGTTATTTGTCCCTGGTGTTGCAGTAGACGTATCTCCCGTATAATTCTGATCTTCTGGTGATCTTGTTTCATTTTCTTGGATTTGTCTTTCCTCAATTTTATTTGTAACAGTTGAATATTCGGTGGTTTCAGTAGTAAATGAAGTCTGTGGTGAAGATGTTGTTGTAAGATCTTGACTTCTCTCAGTTTCTAGGCTTTCAGTTTGAGTTGCACTTGGTACTGTAGTGGCATAACTAGATGTTTCGGTCGAAATTATTATCGTTGTATCGGATAAAATTTCGATTGTGTTATTTTTTGATATATTTTTCCATGTATCGGCAGTCTCGTTGACAATCAACGGTTTCTCATCAACCTTTTCATCACTGGAATTTTGCTTATTATTATTGTTGGTGTTGTTGATTGCTATTACAGTAGAATCTGAGTCTTCTTTCGTCTTGTTGTTATAGATTGTCTCATTCTCATTTAAGGTCTTCAAATCGTATCTCACTTCCAGCTGTTTGCTCTCTTTAGTTTCCAGATCTGGTGAATTCAAATTATCCCGAGCTATAGTGAAACAACTGGCTGGTGATTTGGTTATTGCTATCGCGATTGCCAAGGAAATCACGAATGACCTGAAAAGGAGAAAATAAGCAGTAAGTGAACGTTTAGAAAAATGTAAGTGTTCCTTACCATTTTTAATGGTAGGTAAATATTAAAAACTTTTGCAGGACTCATAATGCGAATCATTAAAGTGCTTTACGATGTAATATTTTTTTTCCTCCTTTCTGCATCTGTTTTATTGTTATACTCCTGCTAGTACACAGAACCTACTTAACTTGTATACCGTTGTATAGATAATTTAATGGAGATTAATTCTGTACTTTTGAAAATTTTATTTAATGCAGTAGAAACAAAAACCACATCAAAACATTTCTAAAAAAATCCTGTCAATCAAGTGTGAAACCTGAAAACATTATAGCTTGGGAAAAAATCAATTAATATACGATCAAATGAGCATTATGAGTCGTGCCCATTTTCAAATTTTTAAAATACTCTTGCTGCGGCAGCGTCGGCACCTGATGTTAGGAGAATACAAGTAAAAATCCGAAGGAATACGTAGTGCTGCGCTCGCGACTGCTTACCAAGACAACATGTCGCGACGTTACTGTTGCAGCCGATGCGAGCGTATCTGAAGTGATTCGCGAGGGTGCGGTAGTGCCGCGGTGCAGGACAATGGGCGTGTTATCAAACATGGCGCCTGCGTAGGTACAAGCGCTACGAGTGTTATTATATAAATTGTATCATAATTTATGTTTAGATAATACCCGCACTGATGAATCAATTGTATTTCGGACATGTTATGATAACGTTACAGACGACACTATAATTTACTCTGTAATGTTTAAAAAACTTCTGATTGGAAAATCATTCTTACGATTTCACGCATCACAAATTTAATAAAACGTTGTATCGGAATGTAATGACTAGGTACTTATTTCATTTGACGGACCTACATAGGTCTTTCGTGGGGCAGACAATAGTGCACGTATTGATGCGCTGCACTATCGAACAGGTTGCGAGTGATGCAACTAGATTACTCAAACTGTGAATGCCTGCTGTAGTTGTACGCGTGCGCAACTCTCATTCGTTTCATCTAGGTGGGTACTAACAATATTGTTATAAACTAATAATTGATGGGGCTGTCGTTATTATGAATTTACTTTGGTTAATTAACGAGTTTGAAATCAAGACAAGTTTAGTATAGGAATATGCTATAATGATAGCTAGTAACGTGCGCGCGCGCAATCACTCAGTTTCTAACACAAGAACAAGAAATCTCTAGAAAAATATGAGCCGGGGAGCGTTTATCATTCAATTTGCAATTTATCGTCAGAATTTTATGTTTGTAAGATCCAGCCATTCATTACATTTAGAGATATCCGCAACTGCAGTAGCCCTCACACCTTGCACCACTATATATATTAGCAAAATATCGTTAAACTAGTTTTTTTACAAAACTACTGACATCCTTGATGATATAGGTTACATCCATAGACATAAGTCGCATCTAAGTTGAAAATCCGTAAATACGCTAACGTGAACACTAAACTGATCATAATAGATAGGTACCTAGACTACTCGGACAGGAAACTCAAAAATATGAAATGTTCTATTTAAAGAAACAGCAACTAGATTCTTACAGAAATCACTTTTCGTAATTTCAATCAATCGCAGTGACAGTGTGATGTACGAGCATGTAATTTGTATGTAGTTTTTTATTACATCCTGTCCGCTGCTGCGTTGCCCTGAAATCGCAATTTGAGGAATTGACAGGCACGAATGTCGTGCTTACGTCGAGAACCTACTAGCACCAGTCTATGTAAATATTGTTATTACGTCCCTAAACATCGGTCATGCGTAAATTTCCTCGGATTACCATTTTGCTCTAATTTCTTAGCATTTTGCAAACTACGATTAATGCATTGTTTTGTTTTTTCGTAGCTGCTTCATCGGTCTTGTATTTGTACGATTGTTGATGTAGTTTTTATGGTATATCTTTAGGTTTTAATAATTGTGACTAGGTTTTACCATTTCCAGAAAATGAAGGTTGTAAATGCGACAAATGATTTGCTCTCTACAACTTGCTCCATGACTTACTTTACCTTAAGTATGGAACTTTATGGAAGAGAGAGACAAGGAAACAGAACGATGCCTTGGGGGACACTTTCAGGGTGACGTCACTGAGAGATTTTATTAAACTTCATCTGTGCAAATAGATACATTAAAGAGTTGAAGATAAAAAAGTTGCCTGTTATATTACGACAACGAAAGAAGAGTTAAGCTAGGAATCGAATAACGTCTTGAGTCTTGACCAGTCTTAAAAGCTACCTACTTGTTTGATTCGTTCCATGTAAGGAAATAATCAATGCATAACGTACATAATTATGAGTAAATATTTGGAAGCCATGAATAGATGAATATGTAATAACATGACATTTTAAAAGAATACATCCTGCGCTATACCTCATAAGTAGTAATGATACTCGGATCAATTCTCTACTCTAGTTAATGATTGCGGCGAAGTTTACAAATCAAAGAAAAAAGATGCGTGTATTCAAGGCCACGGAAGTATTCTGGTTTGATTACCTACTATATCAACGAATTTCTAAAACAAGACTATTACTAGGACTGAACTAACTTACTATAAAAACAAAACTCGCGTGCATCCTTGAACAGCACTTTCGACAATTCCGGACATCGGTGATATCCCTCAAAGTGGGTCAATGAATATATCACATGGTAGGTAGAGGCACCGGTGGAGTCCTTGTAGTTAAGCGCGTGCAGGGCCGCACCTGCCACATGACCCAACAGTCTGTTACAAGTCGTTGTGAAACATTTCCGATCATTTTACATAATTGGAAACATCCCTACTTCACCCCTTATGACTGACTGCATTCAGAATAAATTATTAGAGCTGAATGCGATAATGAGAAGTTCCGTGAATTAAAAACCAATGTTTTAATAACATGTTGGTACAAATGGATGTCTTCCTGATAAGTTTATTGTAACACCTTGCAGGACCTGCACGATTAGTGTAGTTGAGCACAAAAAGCATAAACGTTGGTAGATGCGCCTTATCCGGAGACGGTATCTGTTGTTGCAGTTGATTTTAAGTAATATGCACAAGGTCCAACCAACCAATTAGTAGTTCGTTATGGTGTCTGCGGGCAATAGCCTGGCAAGTGACAACACGAAGGTAATTAGCTAAGCACTGCGCTTATACCTATGTGTTGCGTTACACCCGTGTTGATGTTTCTAGTGCAAATAAGTAAATAATGTTCGTGACTTCAAAAACAAAAGCGAATCACTAACAAAAACGACTACTTAGGTATCTATAATGTGTTAATAACTCTTCGAGTTGTATTCACTTCCGAATTAACATCAATAACAATGAGAAAACATCAATAGATACAGAATCGTGTGAAAAGAATCTATACAATGGCATTGGCGTTTGAAAATATCAATCAATCGACTATAACATAACACGGAAAATAAAACAATAACGTATCAGAATAATATTGTAAGAAGAACAATGGCTGCCAAACCTGCGATAGTACTCAATGTGAAAGTCATCGCGAAGTTTTTCCAAAGACTAAAAACAAAACGGCACTTAGAAATATTTGCCATCTCTTCACGATCATCGGTTTGGACTTCTGGAGCATTTTAGTTTACAAGGATGCTATCTCATCGATGATCGATCAGTTAACAACGATAGCAATAGTCAGAGATGATGCACGTTGTGTACATGAGGTCGAGCACGACTATTGTAACAGTAAAGTGTTGAACGAAAACAAAAGCTAATTGCACATTGTTGTGGACGAAAGCGGATAATAATTAGAAGATTGGCCACAGACAGCAATAGATGGAGATAAGTGGCAGGACGGAAAAAAGCCTTGTAGAGCGCAGTGGGGCATTATAACCCAACCTTCTGAGTCGGAAATAAGATTCATTTGAATTCTTATATTTTGGAACCCTAACGGTGCCCTCGTTGTTATGGTTAGCACGGTCATGCATGGTCAATATGCAAAGGTAGATCGGATGAGTTAGAAGAGAGTAGATCAGTAGTCACGGTTGCGTGTGACCTTCATCACATTGGAACAAGATTTTCGCCACTGTTTTACGCACGTGTTCGTTTAATACTCAACATTTTCGCTGCAGCTTTTTAGGTCCGCAACTAAAAAACTTCAGCCGAATATGTTGTTCAATTCCCTGAAACAAGACGTTATCGTCACTGTTGATAATATTAAGGTAGGTACCCAAACACACTGTGCGACATGGGAATGGAACCCACGCTCGAACAATAATGATGCAGTTTTATCAAGTTCCAGAAAATTGTATCAGTGGTACCAAAAAAATGTGAAACTGTTACGTTCTAAAAAGGTTTTAATTACAGTATTGATACGGTCTTCTTCAAACATACCAGACCTAACAACCCCACTGGGATGTTTAGAAATAAGTAAGTACCACAAATCAACTTCCAACAAACTTCAAAATCAAAGATCAATCAAATCCTGATGTGTAGATCCCCACCTACTAACTGAAAATTCGCTATCAATATTGAAGTGATTGGAAGTTGTCACCAACAGAAGGCCAGTTCTCATTTCACAACATAGCACCACCGTGTGTACTCACCCCCCGCCGAACAAGGAGGCACCTAGCTCCCTTAGCCAACCGCTATGCTAACGCAACACAACACAAACGCAATACGCGAACCAATGGCGCGTGCCACCCGCTCCTACCTGAGTGTGTGGTACTGGCCCATGCTGGCTCCAGTTCGTGGATGCACGCCCGCGCTTCGCGGTGACCGCTCCATTACTGACGAGCATTACCTCAAAATCGACGACAACACTTCCTTCCATTGAGCAACGTTGTAACGCTAAGGACGACTGTTCCCGCGTAATTCGATGCTTCCTCAAGTTCCGGAGAGCGGCCTTCGCGAATCAGTTTCACATGATTATAGATAGGTACGCGTCATAATTTGAATAGGTAACAAGTTTGCCGTGTTTAGCATGCATGCTGGATATTTTTATGTAAATTGGTAATTGAGGGCAATGTATCATTGCTCATCCTTAGTCGCTAATTATAGGAATCGAAGAGGTAAACGGGTTATTGTGATATAGGCACAGGCCTACAGGGTAGCCATCCTGTATCTACTATTGTGATATAGGCACAGGCCTACAGGGTGGCCATCCTGTATCTACTATTGTGATATAGGCACAGGCCTACAGGGTGGCCATCCTGTATCTACTATTGTGATATAGGCACAGGCCTACAGGGTGGCCATCCTGTATCTACTATTGTGATATAGGCACAGGCCTACAGGGTGGCCATCCTGTATCTACTATTGTGATATAGGCACAGGCCTACAGGGTGGCCATCCTGTATCTACTATTGTGATATAGGCACAGGCCTACAGGGTGGCCATCCTGTATCTACTATTGTGATATAGGCACAGGCCTACAGGGTGGCCATCCTGTATCTACTATTGTGATATAGGCACAGGCCTACAGGGTGGCCATCCTGTATCTACTATTGTGATATAGGCACAGGCCTACAGGGTGGCCATCCTGTATCTACTATTGTGATATAGGCACAGGCCTACAGGGTGGCCATCCTGTATCTACTATTGTGATATAGGCACAGGCCTACAGGGTGGCCATCCTGTATCTACTATTGTGATATAGGCACAGGCCTACAGGGTGGCCATCCTGTATCTACTATTGTGATATAGGCACAGGCCTACAGGGTGGCCATCCTGTATCTACTATTGTGATATAGGCACAGGCCTACAGGGTGGCCATCCTGTATCTACTATTGTGATATAGGCACAGGCCTACAGGGTGGCCATCCTGTATCTACTATTGTGATATAGGCACAGGCCTACAGGGTGGCCATCCTGTATCTACTATTGTGATATAGGCACAGGCCTACAGGGTGGCCATCCTGTATCTACTATTGTGATATAGGCACAGGCCTACAGGGTGGCCATCCTGTATCTACTTAAAGCCTATCATTTTTTCTTACATTCAGTCAAAAATGTATCGGGAATTGATGATTTGTTTAACGGTTCAAAAAAAATTTTTTTTGTTGTTAGATTGGCACGACTATTATCCATTTTTTGCGGCGCGGAATTTGAATTGCGTCTGTCATTTAGATTAACAATGCTGTTTTTAGTGTGTATTGCGAATTTCATAATGGACAAAATCATCGAACTAAGAGTTTGTCTTAAATTTTGCATCGCCAATGGAATTTCGTTTTCGAAGTCACACTGAAAATGTTACAGAACTTACAGAAGGCTTACGGTGTATCGACTTTACCAAAAACAGCGTGCTTATGAGTGGTACAAAGCGTTCAAAAGCGGTCGAGATATTCTGGAAGATTTGCCTCGCCCTGGTACGCTATCAACGTCTTCAACTGAAGTTAACATCGCAAAAGTAAAGGAAATAGTGACTGAAAATCCTCATTCAAGTTTGAGAGAGATAGCCACTGAACTTTCTGTCTCACGAGTCGATCCATATCATTTTAAATAATCACTTGGGCTAGTCCCAAAATACCAGAAATTTCTCCAAAAAGTCACCGAAAATAACCACGCCCAAGTCGATCAAAATAACAAAATTCAAAGTCATGTTAACTGTTTTTTAGGGTTCCGTACCTCAATAGGAAAAAACGGAACCCTTATAGGATCACACGTGTGTGTGTCTGTCTGTCTGTCTGTCTGTCTGTCTGTCCGTCTGTCACAGCCAATTTGCTCCGAATCTTATGGACCGATTAAGTTGAAATTTGGTACACATATGAATCTCTGTGACCAAAAACACAGACGTGTAACGTAAATAAATGAGTTTTGAAAATGGGAGTCATTTTTGAGGGGTAAATAGACAATTTAAAAAAAAAGTTTCGCAATCTGTACCGTGTGACATATCAAATATATTTTTTTCATAATTTTAAAGTAAATTGTACACTTGGGAGCAAATAAATCGAGCCACTTCCTTTTTTCACGTACAATGGTTATTATTATTGGTAATATGGAACGTATCAATTCGAAACATATATCTTCTAAGAGGTTATTTAATAACCTTTACAATGAGGGTAAATTATTGAATGATAACTTTATTGAATGATAAATTATTGGCTCTGAAAGAAAAACGATAATTTTGATAGAAAATTTTAGGGTTAACACAGTCCAGAAAAAACAATATTCAACACAAAATTATTCTAAAAACTTATTCTTAATATCTTGTATTATACCCCCCCGTGCCCTGATGCATTCTTGTAGTCTGTTATTCATCAATCTAATCAGCGTTACGATGACATATTGTGGTATGTTCTCCCACTCTTCAAGCACAGCATCTGAGCTCGGGAATAGACGAAACAGCGGGAACCCTAGCTCAGACTCTCCGTTTTAGCTCGTCCCATAAATGTTCGATCGGGTGCAAATCCAGGCTTCGTGCTGGCCACACCATTTGTTGAATCCCGATCGTCGACAAGTACTCCGTAACGATCCGCGCGGTATGAGGTCTCGCATTGTCATGCATAAACATGAAATTTTCTCCGATAAAACCCGCATACGGCATTACGTGGTCTTCGAGGATGTCAGTTATGTACCGATCAGCTGTTAATCCACGTCTACCACTTTAATCGTTGACGGGGTCGATGAAGACAAGTTCCGTTTTTGCGTCTAGGGAAATTCCTCGCCACACCATACAAGAACCACCGCCAAAACTTACAGTTTCTCGAATGCAACATTGGGCAAATCTTTCACCAGGTCGTGTATACACTCGATTTCTCCCGTCATTGCTAAAAAGACAGATTCTCGACTCGTCAGAAAACAAAACTGACCTCCAGTCTTCTAAAGTCCAATTAATGTGTTGTCGAGCAAACTCCAGGCGACATTGGCGGTGAGCTACAGTTAATTTTGGGCCAGTTGCCGGTATGTGTGATGTTAAATTTCGTTCCTTTAGTCTTCGTCTCACTGTCCACCTACTGATTTCGATACCTTGGACGTCACGTAACGCATGCTGCAGCTAAACAGCATTAAGTCCACGGTCGAGCAACGAACTGGTTGCGATAAAGCGGTCATCACGTTCTGTAGTTGCCCGTGTTCTGCCGGTTCCAGGTCGCCGAACAAAAACACCAGTCTCCAGATATCTGCGATATATCCGCTGTATCTTTGAACGACTCAAATGAAGTTGAAGACAACAATAACACGTCAATGTGGGATAAAAACCCCTAATTAATCTTTTCTTAATGGAGTACAATCAAAATGTTCTAAGCAAATTAAATGCGATAATTTTAGTCTACCCTTTAAACTTTAATTTAAAATATAAAGTTGACAACAAACTACCCTCATTATAAAGGTTAATAAATAACCTCTTAGGCGATATATGTTTCGAATTGATACGTTCCCTATTACCAAAAATAAAAACCATTATACGTGAAAAAAGGAAGTGGCTCGATTTATTTGCTCCCAAGTGTATTAAAGTTATTTAAGACAATAGACGGAAATTTACCATCTTACCCCCTTATCTCCGAAACTACTGAGCATAAAATTTAAAAAAAAATACAGAAAATAGTTCTATATCTATAGATTACAGGAAAATTAATAAGAAGTCTATGATCTTGAAACAACATGGTAAATCTCTCAATATTGTGCGTACAATACAAACTTACATTTTCAGTTGGAATGTATGGGAGAACATGTTTTTCAATTACAGTGATAAGTTTTTCTTGGTATAATTTATGCGAGGAATCCGTCACTTCTAGTAGACTAGTATTTGACGGAGCGTCGAGTGCTAAGCACAGAAGTGCTTAGCACTCGACGCTCCGTCAAATGGATCTGTCAGGGACCGCCCGCGCCGCACGCCTAGCGAGTGCACGTATTGCGATCACCGGTCATGTTTTTAGTTACCACAAACAAATTTGGGTCAGATTTAAAAAAAACATGGTAGATAAAATATTCATCGTACGGAACCCTCTCCACGCGAGTTCAACTCGCACTTGACCGGTTTTTTTTACTATCGCCGTGTTGTGCACTCGGACTTCTTACCGGAAGTTCAAACTGTAACTATAGTATATTACTAGCTTCTGCCCGCGACTTCGTCCGCGTGAAATTTCACCCTCCCCCCATTCACCTTCTTTGGAGTGGAATTTCGAAAAACCCTTTCTTAGTGGATACCTATATACACTTCACAAAGAACACACTCTCCAAAAATGTCTTTACATGACCAGCGGTTTAGGCTGTGCATTGATGTAATCAGTCAGACAGGATCACAGGACTTAGAATTTTATATTAGATTATAAAAGTAAACCTAAGTACGTACCTAATTAAAGAAAAAACTCAATAACCTACCTAAATAAACCTATTTCTGATGATAACTAATCTAAACTCAATAAATAAGCAAAATCCCTAAAAACTAATATCTATACGAATGACTAATCCTACCTAACAGATTTATAAAATAACCTAAATAACTACGTACACTATCAAATAACTAACCATACTTTAAAATTAAAATCTACACATACGACTTATAAAAATAAACCTAAATAACTCTAACTTAAACTGTACTTAGTAAAAACTAAAAGGAATAAAAAGGTCTCACTGAAAAGCACGGTTTAGAATTGCAAGTAGCAGTTAAAACATACAATTTATAGAATGCTAATAAGAACGAACGCTCGCCACTCGATACGTCCGTTCAAATCAAAGTTCAAAAAGTGTAAGCCAAATTCAACCTTCAGCACTACATTTACAGTGCGTGTGACGTAACCTACGACAAACTTATTATTTGCGGTTGGTACAGTAATCGGGTCTAGGGATCGAACCGCAAAATTAAGTTTGTTTTTTATTGTATATACTTTTCCGGGATAAAAAGTACCCAGTGTGGTGCCCAGGATATTAAAGAATAATTATACCAAGTTTCATCGTAATCGGACCGGTACGTTTTGCACGATGCCTGAACAAACAGACAGACAGACAGACAGACAAAAATTTTTTTAATCACATTTTTGGGTTCGGTTTCGGTCTCGTAACAACCCCTGTCATTTATTTTTTTGATATTTTCAATGTACAGAATTTTCACTTCTACAGATTTATTATAAGTATAGATTTGTAATTTGAACGAATATTTAAACACTACCAAAACAACTAATACCTATTTTATAAAATAACAACAAAAGAAATTCAAATACTTAAACTATTTAAAGACTAAAAGTCGCGCTGATAAGCACGGTTTGTTAATATCAATTATTATCTGTCAATAAGGTCGAACGCTCTGAACGCATCAACAGCCAAATATTGAATGAAGCTCGCGCTTTTTTTTTTTGACATGACCTCTCACTCGCAGTTGCAACTCGCTAAGGTTCCGCCTTTTTATTATACCCTACCGCCACGACCCGCGTCGAGCGCGGCAACCGTTACACAAAAATAATCCTTATGGCATGATTCAGTATTCACGCGCGACGGCGCGATGGCTTATTAGCGTATTTCATGTATAAGTTTGGTGTTTCTATACCGATTATTATGATTCTTTTTTTATTGAATAAGTAATAATATTAACTTCTGTTAATTAGGCATAAGTGAGAGTATTATAAACGTAAGAGTAAACAAATATAATCAGAAAGCTCCGAACTGCTAAGCTATCGGGACTTACACGTGTTATTGTGAGTCAACAATAAAAGATAGACATATACTGTTGCGGGATATTTTTTAGATAATTTTATGTAGAACATTTCCGTCATAAATGATTTCATGTAGCTTTAACCATTAAGGCTGCACACGCGACGGAAGCTTAAAAAATGGAGCAACTTCTCCCGTTTTCCCAACATTTCCTTTCACTGCTCTGCTCCTATTCATTCTAGCGTGATGAAAAGTATACTATAACCTCCCCAGGAGAATGAAGAATAATTGTACCAAGTTTCGTTAAAATCCGTCGAGTAGTTTTTGTTTCTATAAGGAACATAGAGACAGACAGACAGACAGACAGACAAACAGACAGACAAAATTTTTTTTAATCACATTTTTGGGTTTGGTGTCGGTCTAGTAACACCCCCTGCCATTTATTTTTTTGATATTTTCAATGTACAGAATTTTCTCTTCTACAGATTTATTATAAGTATAGATTTGAGCGTTATGCGGCATTTAAGAGAGCAAATTCAAAGAAAAAGGCCAGATTTGTAGAAAGAAAATCGTTGGATTTTGCTCCACGCTAATGGGCCTTCGCACAAGGCCATCATTGTGAACGAATTTTTGACCAAAAACTCAACAAATACCATCGAGCAACCACCTTATTCACCAGATATGACTCCAGCCAACTTCTTACTTTTTCCTAAACTCAAATTACCACTTCGTGGCACCCGAGAATTCGCGGCGCGAACTAAACTCTATTCCGGAAAAAGCGTTTAAAAAATGTTTTAATGATTGGATTATGCGTTGGCGTAAGGGTTGCATATTAGAAAATCAAAACTTTCCTGAGCAAATTTCAAAAGCACAACGTACATATCAACAAAGTTTAAAATAACGATGGTCATTTGATCAAAAGTTTTTTTTTTTGTCTCCTATACTCTTTCACACGCTGTCTACATCTCTCTATTTACTATCCTATCGCAGGTATGATGGAAGAGATTTCTTATGAAATAAGCGTCACCTTTGTACCTATTTTTCTGTTCTGTTTTTTCTTGTCTGTTTTGTATGTGTGTACATAAATGGTAAAATAAATACTTAAATAAATACATTGGGATTTTAAAATGTTTCTAAATAAAACATTTATCATTTAAATTTTGTTATTTCGTTTATTGTTCTTTTGAAATTTGCTCAGGAAAGTTTTGATTTTCTAATATGCAACCGGCGTAGGTAAGCGTTTCGTTGCTGAAGGAGCAAACTTTGAAGGTGATAAAATAAATTTGGACTACCATTTTGAGTAGATAGGTATTATTGATCTTTTCCCGGTCATTTTTTGACAGAGTAGTAGTTATACGAGTATCATACACATATCAATTCGAAGGTGATATAACAATACAACTTTGAATACAACTTTAAGATACTTACCAAATTTTTGTTACAAACGAAAATTACCGGATATTTTCCCATAATTAAATACAGGCTTGGCAATTTTGTATTAAAAAAACATCTGCCAAATCTCCATGCGATCGCTTTTCATCGTGTTTTTCAACAACATTTTCAAATATTCTGCTTTTAGTGTTCAAAATTGGCCATGACACGTCTCTTTAGGTAACCCTACAGAAAAACCGTCAGGACCGTGAATTCGAGGGACAATTAATTTATAATTTCTTGAAATTTATAAATCAATCAATTTCGAGTATAGGTATTTCGCGCAGAAACGCGGGCAGAAACTAATAACTTTGAACTTGTAAACTTTATTAGGTAAATACAATCAGTATTGGGTCCGATGCAGCTATACTTAGTCCTCGTTTTGATTTACTTATTTAAATACAATAATAAAGCCTTCATTAGTAAGTAATACCTCTTGTATTCAGCAGTTTATGGCATTGACTGCCAACGCGGTCACCGGTGACCGCGAACAATAGATTTTCTATTGTATCTGTTGCCTGGCAGCCAACGTGTTAACTGCATCCCGTTGGACTGAAAGCCGACCCCAACCAGGCGTAGTCGTAGGGTTAAGATTTGGGGGTCAAGTTAGCCAAGTTCATTTTACATGCTCGTTGGTTAATTTTCGATGTTCACCGGTAAAACAAAGAAGGTTGGTAGCTAAATGATACGGAAGATTTTGAAGGGGGTCATAGTCCCCGTGACCCCAACTTAGTTGGGAAAAGGCAGGGCAGATTATGAGTTAATAAATAAGTTATGGCATTAAAACAAAAAACCGGCCTAGTGCGAGTTGGACTCGCACACGAAGGGTTCCGTACCACCATACAATATTTAACACAATCTATATAGGTAGCGGCAAAAAATCACGTTTGTTGTATGGGAGTCACCCTTCAATATTTATTTTATTCCGTTTTTAGTATTTGTTGTTATAGTGGCAACAGAAATACATCATTTGTGAAAATTTCAGTCTAACTATCACGGTTCATGAAATCATGAGATACAGCCTGGTGACAGACGGACGGATGGACGCATAGTGCATGCAGTGGCGTGTTATTAATAGGGTCCCGTTTTACCCTTTGGGTAAGGAACCCTAATAAACGAGGGTCCTATTGCGATGATTGTTTAGTTAGCATGTTGTATTTTGTGGTTATTTTAGATCATATTTGACGGCTCGATGCGCCAAACGCCAGCTAGTCTCTTATGTCTCGATTCGAGTATTGTAGGTACGGCTCGATTGGTGCAGTGGCTAACCGTCTACGTCACGAATGCGATCGGACAAAATGTATTTTGACGTGATAACGTCATATAATAAATCGATGAACTCCGGCTGCACGCACGAAAAATCATGACTCATTGTCACGTTCCGCCTGAACCGAGCGTGCAAGCGAGAGCGCGAAACAAGCGATAAAGAGGTACGATCGGCCTAAACGTTCGGCTTGTGACGCATCTATCTCATACGACATTATCACGAAAAATTATCGTAAACCGACTTTACAGACAACCAATTTTTTTACGAAGTACTTATGTTTAACTACTTCTACTGTTTATTTTTCGTGAACTGGGCCTGTCGTGTTTATGTGCATGCTACTACGACGTGCATTCATCATGTACAAGTTCAGCGAGCATTAGTAAAGAACATTATGACATGATACACAGCTGTAATCAAGTTTAATATACACGTAATGATTACACGAACGCACTCGATTTACTTGTGGAGTTGTGGCTAGTTCTTCATCGAAGAATGTGTTATGTCGCTATAATAGGTAATCGACGCCCATTGAAATTGTATTCAATGCCTATTATTAGGTATTGCTTTTGTTTCCTGCTTTGAGTATAACATTATGGCGGACAAGACTATTACCTAAGTAAAAACATAATAATATTTAAGTTTAGATGTATAAACTCAAATGAGTAGATACATACAATTTTTATTATATACGCGCCATTCCATTTTGTTATTTAGGTACCTACACATACTTACTTAAATTATGTTTTTAGGATTCCGTACCTCGAAAGGAAAAAACGGAACCCTTATAGGATCACTTTGTTCTCCGTCCGTCCGTCTGTCTGTCTGTCAATACCCTTTTTCTCAGGAACGCGTGGAGGTATCAAGTCTACTGTCCCTTAGAGCTGTGAAAAAATCAAACTTTTATGCCAACGCAATCAAAAGATACAGCCGTTTATGCCGCAAATTTTGGACACTCGCAAGGGAATCAAAACCTACAGGGTACTTTCCGTGAACTCTTGAATTTTGAAATTTGGTACGAAGCAACGTCTTATAGCACATATATTATAAAGGAAAAATTGCGAACACCGTAAATTTTTAGTTACATCACATAATAAAATATTACTAATAATTTTAAACTTACTACCCCTTTCCTCATGAACGCGTAGAGGTATTAAATTGAAATTCCTAACAAATACTCAGGTCTATATTACTTTTAAGCTGTAATAAAATCAAACTTCTATGTCAATGCAATCAAAAGAAACAGCAATTTAAGCCGCATATTTTCAAACTCGTTACTGCTCGCAAGGGAATCAAAACCTGAAGGGTACTTCCAGTCGACCTAGAATCTTGAAATTTGGCATGAAGCAATGTTTTATAGCACATATAAAGGAAAAATTCCGAAAACCTTAAATGTTTAGTTACATCTCATTTTTTTTTATAATTATAAACTTATTACCCTTTTCTTCATGAACGCGTAGATATATCAAGTTGTAACTCATATCAAATACTTAGGTCTAATTGCCTGTAAGCTGTGAAAATAAAACAAATTTTTATGTCAACGCAAAAACGCAAAGATACAACCATTTATACCGCATATTTTGAAACTCGCAACTACTCGAAAGGGAATCAAAACCTAAATTTAAATTGTGATTATGAACATAATTTTATTGTAGTTACCGCAATGACCGCGACTTATCTCTATAAGTAGGTATATGGGAAGGGGACAAAATTTTTCTAACAGCTTGTCATATTTTATTATAATATTGTCAAACATATTATAAGACAGTGCAGCATACCATAACTATGACTCGATTGTCGTGATGGGTGAACTTTTACCTAAATACCAACAGGTTTGTACGGAACCCTCGGTGCGCGAGTCCGACTCGCACTTGGCCGGTTTTAAACAGATATTAGAATAAAAAAAAAAAAAAAACCGACTTCCAAAAAAAAACTACCTACCTACAAAGTGAAATAGTAGATTGTACAGACGCCAACACATCAACCTACTACAATCTGTCAAATTTCTTTGATAGATTTTCAACTTTACCGCTAAAGAATAAGGTTCAAAGTTGATTGGGGAATTTTGACAGTTTCGGGTAGGTTGATGTGCTGGCGTCTGTACAACTAGTGCATAAAAGAAGCCATGTTAGCTATGGCTAACATGGCTTCTTTAGCCCGAGACGTTATCTCGTTATATCAAAGCGTTATATCCACCCGAGCCGCAGACGAGGGTGGATAGTTAAGTCAAGGGGTAAAATGGCTCGTTTATGCCCGAGTTAAACACTCTGCTTTTCACTTCGATTGCAAGTAAATGAAACAGGCATAAAGTATGTAACAGAATTTTCACTGTTCAAAATTGTTGCAAAATTGAAGAAGAGAATAGTAGAACTACCTAATTCCCGCCACGAAACTTTCAAAAAGTTTTTTTTTTATATAGTCGACGTGTCCACCGGTATTTTACAACAACCAGTAACCAGTAATCAGCTATCCCATTGTTTTTGTAAATACTGGTTGTTGTATGATTTGAAGACATTTAATTATGAAGTTTTAAACGAGATCAGCATCAAATTCAATCAAGTTCAGTTTCTGGACGAATTTGTATTGCATTCCATACTATTTATCAGTCAAAAACATAATCTTTAGCATGACGTTTTCGGTTTATCTCTTTCTTCATCATACATTTTAAAAGAAATAGCAATAATATTTTGTCGTCTTGCTAAGTTGGTAGCACAGTTCTTATGTCACTCAAGCAAATTCAAATTTCAAAACAAGCGTTTGAAAAGATAACGTAACAAGAACAACATTGTTCGTACTTCGTAACGCATAAAAGATTAAACATGACTGAGTTCAAGACGCCTACCAAAAATAAAGCCCTGGAGATTAACGATAAAATCACAATACCTCCTTCACCATTTTTAAATAGACTTGGCTATGGAACAGGTAAAAAAACATGTTATATACGTTGCTTTCCGCGTGGTTAAAACCTGTGCTAAAACCTTGTATAACTGTATTTTCTAGGTGTGAGTGTGATGCAGCTAGTAAGATCCCCTCGCGCCGGACAAATTCGTTCGCCATGGGCTCTCAAAATGCTGAACAAACGTGTAAAACCGAACAAAGTATACACCGACCGTATAAAAGCGGAAGCGGATCTTCTGCAGCGCATGTCACATCCTAACGTCGTCGGTTTTCGCGCGTTCAGCAAGGCGAAGATCTTGTACTTAGGGATGGAGGCCTGTGACGTCTCACTTGGTGATATGATTGAGAAAAAAATTGAAGATGACGGTGAACCGTTCTTGCCAAAGCAAATTTTGAAAGTAAGTCGTACTTAATACAAGATAGTCATTGAATTTTCTCGTTTTGTTCATTAAAATTTGTTTTTTTTTTTACCCATTCTTGCTCTATATTCAAATTTATTGCAGTTGCAAACTCTAAAGAATTTCACAGACAACTACAAAATGAGCTAAGTACATAACATAACACGATTTTGATCCAGTTAGTAGTCATTGGTTGTGGCCACGGAGTAAAAACTCCGTGGTTGTGGCAAACCATTAAATATTTATTAAAACTTCCTAACTGAACCCATTTATGCATTAATTATTTATTTAATACTTCAAGCACACAAACATAGAGTGGGGGACTTAACATAATACACATTTATGTAGTAAGAAATACCTTTTTACATGCCAAAACCACAAACTCGTATCTTAAGTCTCAGTAAAAACCACTTAATTTTTGTTATAGGTAGCGTCAGACATAGCCAGTGCCCTGGACTACCTTCACACCAAGATGCAGATCCTGCATGGTGACATGAAGTCCTACAACATCCTTGTGAATGGAGACTTCATAATTTGCAAGTTGTGCGACTTTGGAGTCACTCTGCCACTTGACGAGAATGGTGTGTTTGATAAGAGAATGGCAGGGAAAGCGGTGTATTTTGGTATGTATTTTTACCCAGATCAAAATAGTTGGAAGTCTTGAAAAGCTACACTTTTCAAGTTACAAAGATTTTTGTGATATTCTTATCTGTATATATATTTAAAAAAATTATAATTATGTTCATCTTTAGTTTTGTCAATTATAGACTGATTTTGAAATTAGTTTTATAGCACTGTGTGACCTAAACCCGCACTTATCATGCTTTTCTGTGACTTAAGAGCGTTTACACCGTACGGCATTTCATACAAACTATCAAGCCCTTGTTTTTCGAAATTAATGAACGGATTTTAATGAAACTTTATACGCATAAGCAGGATACAAAGGTCTAAAAAGTTAGCAGAGAACATTTTCGAAAAATAGTGTTACAGCCAAATTAGACCGATTTTAAAGTTTCCATAGAAACAGAGATTTCCAGTTATCTTTTTTAAATAAGACATTTCGAAAATTTTCTCTTCTACCTTTTTAGACCTTTGTATTCTGCTTATGCGTATGAAGTTTTAATGAAACTTCATACGCATAAGTAGGATACAAAGGTCTAAAAAGTTAGCAGAGAACATTTTCGAAATGTCTTATTATAAAAAAAGATAACTGGAAATCTCTGTTTCTATGGAAACTTTAAAATCGGTCTAATATGGCTGTAACACAATTTTTCGAAAATGTTCTCTGCTAACTTTTTAGACCTTTGTATCCTGCTTATGCGTATGAAGTTTCATTAAAATCGGTTCATTCATTTCGAAAAACAACGGCTTGAAAGTTTGTATGAAAACCCGTACGGCGTAAACGCTCTTAAGTCACAGAAAAGCATGATAAGTGCGGGTTTAGGTCACACAGTGCTATAAAACTAATTTCAAAATCAGTCTATAATTGACGAAACTAAAGATGAACATAATTATAATTTTTTAAAATATATATACAGATAAGAATATCACAAAAATCTTTGTAACTTGAAAAGTGTAGCTTTTCACCTACAGAATAAAACCCATCTTCATTTTCTCTTTTCTCATTAAATCACTATGTCAAATTCTAGGCACAGAAGCATGGAGTGCCCCAGAAGTGATCCATGGCGGCGAGATATCCTGCAAGACAGACATATGGCCCCTGGGCCTCACGCTGTGGGAGATGATGGCCCTCATCCCTCCACACGCACAGACTTATGATGACTCCATGGACGGCAGTGTGCAGTGTCTTGATGATACTGTGGACAGTATTGGAGATTACTTCAATGATAGATATGGTGAGTTTAACAGCAGTAGCTTCAAGTCTTTACTTGATACTGCTGTAAATTTTAATTTATAGATAGTTAAAATGGTACAACTAATTGTGGTGGTGGTCTCTCTCTTTTGCAATTGGAGCTTAATCCTTGAGGTAGCAAAAGGATTTAGCTCTAATTGCAAAAGAAAGAAAATGGAAAGATGAATGGTCTTTGCCCTGCAGTGGCACACAACAGGGTGCTTACTCTCGAATATAATTCCGATGGTACAACACAGACTACCTACAGTATTTGTCTGTCCTTCCCCTTTTTAAATCCATCCAAAGGTTGTCTTTAAAAGATCGCTTTTAGCGACAAGACCGCCCATTGTGTCACCCTTTGTACAGTTTCTATATTTAGGTCTGTAATTTATATGGTGTGCATAATAAAGAGTATTCTATCTATCTATATGTCTTCTTAGATTTATTTCTTATTATTTCTATATATCTATAAGATCATTTGATAGCAGATTTACCTACCCAGAACCCTTCCGGGATTCCAGTTTTGTCATGGCGTGGTAACAAAGAACCTTAACTTGCTAGGCACCAGACCGTCAGTACCAGTGAACATCTCAGAGAAGCAGTACGTGCACCCGCTCGCCCTGTTCTACTGCTGCACGGAAAGCATGCCGGTCCTGCGCCCGACCGCTCAGCATCTGTGCGTCGCCGCGCGAGACATGTCCGACCAGTGCGAGAAGACTGCCAGATAGGCTAGTCATGTATTATTCACTTTTAGGCTTAGTTGACAAGGTTGGGGTGGGTAGACTACCATTGGGAAGGTAAAATTACTAATGTGTATTTTGCTTGGTTTTATTTCTTTATTATTATGATTATAATGATTTGTAGAATTTATGGACTGATTAATAGTGTCAAATTTATGATTCTGTGACCCAATTTCCCTTTCTGTTATCAATTTCGAGACATTACCGATTTGAAAACGGAAAGACAAATACGGTTCTATGACTTGTACACTTAAATAGTGTAGACCATCCTGCAGCGAGCAGGATTTTTATGTAGAAATATTTAATGCTTCTTAATTAATCATTTTTACAAACAATGACAAAACTGACCAAATTATTTATTAAATTATTTTGTCTGGTAACAAAAAATATGAACACCATTTTGTAAGTAAAACATTATATTAAATAAAAAAAACAACTGTACTGTTTATATAACATAACAACAATGTTGAAACTTATCTAAACGAACACATATATTATGCTATGTATTAATACAATGTTTAATAACTAAGTTAAATAATTGTTTATTTGGTGAAGTAACCCTAAAATCTTTTAATTTAAATAATTGACCATTAAATGGAAATATGTTGAGTTTCTTAAGGAACTTACTATTGGTAAAAATAAGATAGTAAGTAAAAAATCTAGACTACTGTCCAATTTAGGACAGATTTCACCTCCATAAAGTTGCAGTGATTTTACGCTATTGAAAAATTCATTCTGTCCTTATACAAAGGTTAAATTCATTTTAATTCATAATGAAATACTGCAGCAGATCAATAACACGGAGCTTTTAAATTGCCTGTTGAATGCAACAACTGGTAGTCTGGAAGCAATATCTTAAGATGCGTCATCTAACATATTTGGACACTGACATTTATTGTGTAAATTTATTGCATTTAATAAGCAATTGAATTGCTCTGTGCAGTCTGAAAAAACAAAACACTTTTTGAGATTCCACTGAGATATCGCCCAAAACTTTGATACAATTTAAAATACAAATTGAGCGATGACTACAATACAAGTCGTGTCGTACGATACAAATAATTAAATAAATACTTCGCTTAACCTACGCTACAACAATACAACAGTTATTCTATCAACTAGTTGTGTATGTGATTGTATGAAAAATACATTTTTCTCGACTCTAAACTACAGTGATTCAGATGAATCGCGGTCATTATGTAACAGTTTTGCTTTAGATTCGTTTATAATTCAGGGACTTAAAAATCTATTTAAGATCCTCATGGATTTCTAGTAATGGAGTTATCTAAAATAAGTATTTCGATTCTCACTGCCATGACCGCGACAAAGTTGACTAGTGTAAAATTAAAGTTTACATATTGCTTATTGACTAAATCAGCACCAACGATAAACCCAATTTTTTTTACATAGTGTTAATTTATATTCAGTATTGAGTGAGGTATTGCGTAAGGCGAGTGGGTAAAGCTATACAAGTATGGCTGCGAGTACATCATATAAAATAGTCGGTTAGTAACTATAGTTAGGAATACGAGATTGTTTGCAGATCGATTACCACGTGAGATGTATAACAAATGCATCGTCTTTGTTAGTTGGGTGCCGCCATTGACAATTCAGTTATTCATTTATAAAATATAGTTTAATTATAAATAATATGTAATTAATGCAAGTGTCAATTCACAAATAAAATTTCGCTAAAATTGATAGACCTGCTTCAATATTGCATTCAATGTGTTAATTCGTGTGGCATTGGCTATGTGACAAAATTATTAAGAATAGGTTCCTACATTGCACATGACACGGTACGATTTAATTGCCTGTGGTCAACAATAAAATTTCAAGCCATGTCTTTTTACGTCACAGACAAGAAACTTGCATCGTGAAAATGTGGCTTTAGTTATAATTATTTTCTGACCACCATTCATACAGACACCACCCAACTAACAGCACACAGTATCACGCATGCAGCTCGTGCAGCTCGTGCAGCTCGTGCAGCTCCAGCTCCAGGCGCCGCAGGTAGGCGAGCACGTCGTGCTTGCGCGCGGCCGCGGCCGCCTGCAGCGCGGTGTGTCCGGCCGCGTTGCGCATGCGCAGTGCGCCGCGCCGCGCCAGCAGGCGCACGCACGCGAGCTGCCCGAACATGGCCGCGCCGTGCAGTGCAGTCTGACCGTTCTGTACGACGCATGTGAGGAGTGGAAGTTAAATGTAACCTAATTATGCTGTTATCATTTTACCTAGGTAGATAGTGGTCCTCCTATTCACAGTAATAGGATATCCTTTTGGTACAAGTTCTACTACAATTAAAAAGGAATAGGAACTGCAGCCTTACTCTAAAAGATGCAACAGTGCCATCTAGTAGCAAGTAGATTCTGAACAAGCTTGTTACAACGCCATCTAGCGGTGAATAGAATACGCATTTAGAAGTGTCGAAGAGTTAAAAAAAATACAAACTAGATGTCGCTACAGATACACATGAAGCTACATGAATAAAGAAAAACAATGTCCTTACGGGAAGCAATCCCAGGTTGGGTTTAAATTTGAGCAGTTCTACAACCACGGCAGCGTGGCCTTTGTGTGCAGCTTTAAACAGCGGTGTAGCGCCATCCTGAAAAATATTTAGTTTCTATATAAATGTTTGCTCTGGAGTAGCCCCAGTTAGTAGTTAGTACTACGGCATGCGCATTCCAGCGCCGTGTCTATACAGTTTACTGCGCACCTGTCGCACATGGTCTACGCATGCGCAGTCCAGCGCCGTGTCTATACAGTTTACTGCGCACCTGTCGTACATGGTCGACACATGCGCATTCCAGCGCCATGTCTATACAGTTTACTGCGCACCTGTCGTACATGGTCGACGCATGCGCATTCCAGCGCCATGTCTATACAGTTTACTGCGCACCTGTCGCACATGGTCGACGCATGCGCCGGCCGCCAGCAGAAGGCGCGCGACGTGCTCGTGGCCGCACTGCGCGGCTATCCACAGCGGCGTGGCGCGGTCTGCGCGTGCGCAGTCCACCTTCGCTCCTGCAGCGACGAGCGCGCGACACACGTCCTCGTGCCCGTTCTGTGCCGCTATGAAGAGGGGGGTCGCTTTGTCCTGGAATTGTGGGGAATATTATTTTAGGTGTGCAAAATTATAAACGGTAACAAACTGAACAGTATGCTTTTTTTGCGTTTGTAAATCCTTTCATGTTTCAAACGAGGGAAAGCAGAATATAGTGCTACAAGAATCTTTTGGCGCCTGAATGACATTCACACGAGGGCGTTGTTGATAAACATTCGTGAAATTGTCACTCATTGTTTATTTACAAAAGAAGATGACAGCGTTGTAGTCGTCTTGTGGCGTTGTAGCCCACAGAGTACTTTTTGATAGACTGAGGTTGTAGCCGCAATATCAAGTGCTGACATGACAGCTTACCTTCATAGCAGAGTTGACGTCGGCTCCTCTGCGGATGAGCTCGTCGACGACCGGCAAGTGCCCGCACTGGCACGCCACGAACAATGGCGTGCCACCGTCCTGAAATCACAACATGACAAAACTTTTATAGCAACGAATTTCGCAAACGTTTTTTTAACGGTATGATCAATGTTTGTTTGAAAATTTCCTCTATGAGTACTTGTAGGGAACTCTCCAAGTACGTATGCTTAGGCTTACTTTTCTGGAAATATGTATGTAATGTAGAGTGCTACAAGGATCTTTAGACGCCTGAATGACATCTATAGGGTTCCAAGTTGGTAAACATTTCTCAAATTGTTTTGAATAAAAACAAGACGGCGGCGTTAGTTCCAATTTTAGCCACGCGCCAAAAGATCCTTGTCCGTATTGGAGAACCCCAAGGCTATAAAAAACGTAGCGAGGGAAATTGTTCTTGTGTTACCATGCTAGGCGCGTCGATGGCAGCTCCAGAGTCAAGCAATAGTCGCGCGATGTCGAGGAACCCGCCCTGCGCTGCGAAGAACAGCGCACTTGTTCCTGTCTGAAAATAATGAACCTTCAGAGAAGATTTCAAGATTCTGTCATACAAATAAGTAAGTATTCACTTTCACAATATTCCTATAATATCTGCAAGTAATTGTCATATTGTCACTGGTTCTTAGTGAACAATGTGGACCGCCAACAGTTTCACACCTATATATCCTTGAAGGGTTAGGCAGAGGTGTACCTATATCATTTTACGAATCTCCATAAAGAACTGTCATACAGATGAATTACGTGATATGAATTCTTTATGATTTTGATGATTCTGCCAAAGTGGCCTTTTTAGGCCTCCTGTAATCAAACAGTATCAATAACTTAGGTCATAATTACCGTTCTGCTGCAGGCCGGGTCGGCGCCCTGCGCTAGCAGCTCGCGCACACACTCCGTGTGACCCATTGCAGCTGACAGGATGAGCGGCGTCGTGCCATCCTGAGGGCAAACAAGGAAGGTGTTACGTACGTGTTAATTTCTAATGCTAAAGGATATAAACAAGATGTCAAGATATGACTTCAGTAGACCAGGTAATAGACGTGGTGTGATAATAAAAAACTTTTATACAAAAAAAAAACAACCGACTTCCAACAAAACACTACAAAGTGAAAAATAACTTTAATTTCATAAGTCGGTGTCGTTCGTTCTGCATTTTCGTTTTTTGACACCGGCTTCTGAAAATAGTTATTTTTCACTTTTTAGTGTTTTGTTGGAAGTCGGTTGTTTTTTTTTTTTGTAAAAAAAGATTTTTATTTTTCACTTTTTAGGATTCTTTACCTCAAAAGGAAAAATCGGAACTGTTATAGGATCACTCGAGTGTCTGTCTGTCTGTCCGTCCGTCACATCCAATTTTCTCCGAATTTAATGGACCGATAGGTGTTGTCTGAGAGTCATCACTTCATGCTGCTGAGCTGATGATAAGTGAAAGTCAAATACTTTTATTCAATTAGGCCTATTACAAGCTCTTTCGAAAATTACAAGCCCTTACCATCATCAGATGCGGGACCTGTTCGTCCCGTTACATCATTACGAGAAATGGAATGATGAAGACGATTGTTTTCAAGTCCACGTCTATCCAAGAACTGCTAAGTAGTTTCTGTCGACATGTTGCCGTATCTCCTAACTCCTAACAGTTAAGGGCCTATACTACTTCAAATTGCTTAGCATGATCCTCCGTTATGTCGAAAATACTGCAGCATTAATTTTGAAATAAATATATGGTAAAGTTGAGGATTAATGTAAGGCACTATATGTGACGAAAACACGATTCCATAAAATTTTCTCGATAGAAAAAAAATCCAAAGTTACCTCGAAACTGAACAATAAACCGCTGGTATTAAAAAAATACTTCAAATTTGATCAGGAAACTTTGTATAATAACTAAACTAACTATAAAGCAGCGACTATGTTTTTTTTTTTTTTTATTACAATTATTTTCGCCGTAAAAAGCAAAAACCTAAACTATTGGCGCTGCCTGCCGCCCAGCACCGCACTCTGTCTCGCTCACACTTAGTCCGCGAGAGAGTATCGTGCGAGCGAGACAAAAAGTGAATTTTAGCTGATGTAGTATGGGCTCTTAAGAACCAACTAGTTGCGAGCTCGAACTCACAGGTGGGCGCGGCCAAAAAGCACGCTGTCTCAACTCGCATCGTGTCTGACAGAGATGGTATCAGTGATGAGCAGTTAGACGATAGTCTACACGCACAATGTCTAGTTCAACACACACAAATACCGTTCCGAACTGAAACGACACGTTAGACGATGCACACATGCACTATAACGCTAGTACATTCTGTTTGACATGCACCGCCATTCAACTGAGTCATCGGTCGCCCGACGCTCAGCCGGTCGGGCGGGGTGATATTATTATTACCTACTGTTTATGTTATGCCGCATTACTTAGTAATTGACTACCTAGATATTGTTTTCAAGATTATTTACCTATCTTATTTTTTTATCAATACACAAAAACTTTAGGTAAATGTAAACAATCTTGACACATCTTTTTATTTACTGTTTGAAAATCTAGTGTTTTTTACAAACGAATTAATAATATTTTGAGTAAGTTCTAGAGTTATATGAATTTCAAGACGTGACACATCAATATTGTTTGCATATAGTATGTAAGTACTTACCTAAAGTTATTGGGGTATAGGTATGTAGTGGTGGGTAGGTATGTAGGTAGGTATCAAACTCGTAACTTTGAGTGAGTAGCGGCAGATTGCAAGGGTTGTCAGTTGCTTACTCAATTATTATAAGGGTGATTTTGTAGTGTGTTAGGATAGGTTTAGGTATACCTATTAATGAAACACTACTATAAAATAAAATAAAATATAAATGTTTATTATCAATAATAACAAAAATGCGCGGCGTGAAAGGAAGAAAGAATTTATGGAATGCATTGGCGTTGAGGTTTGTAGCGGACTGGCGAGGGCCCGAGGGGCGCGGTCCGTGCGCAGGGGGACGCGCCGGCGCGGGCGGCGATCCGATCCGATCGTCCTCGCGTCGGTCTTCGGCGGTAGGTAATTAGGTATACCTACGCAGCTACGGTACAATTCTCCATTCACCAATTCTCTTTTGGATCTGTTTCATAAAAAAACCAACATTATATACAGGGTCAAATTAAATTAGCAAGCGAAACTCTGCAGACGTGATGGGTGTCGATATCTAACCATAATAAAACAAAAAAATAAAATAATTTTATGACTTTTAGTGATTTAGTCAATGACCGAACTCAGTGTAGGAGACACTTGTAATATTATTAGTTTAAATTTACAGTTTTTTTTTATTTAAACTTCACGACGTGGTTGGTATCGATTTCTCAATACGATAAAACAAAAGAAAACAGATTTTTCTATCTCATACTAAACTTCAAGTAACAAATCTAGAAGTGGTCGTTGACCCCCAAAAAAATACACCAAATCTTTTTGATTTTTATTTTATAGTGTTTAGGGAACGATACCATCACGTCTGCAGAATTTCGCTAGCTAATTTAATTTGACCCTGTAATAATAAAGTAATATATTTTCCTACACACTATTATTTATTTATTTTATAAAAGTAATGTATTTATTCATATACCGTTTTCATTTTTTTTGTACTGGCTTTTGCCTGCGATTCAGTGGTTTAGGAGTGAAAAAATAGCACAAAAAGGTATTTTCGTCTTTATAATAAATATTAATAAAGAATTTTCGTCTTTATAATAAATATTTTTAAGTACCTACCAACTAATATTAAAAAGCTGAAGAGTTTGTTTGTTTGAACGCGCAAATCTTACAAACTAGGTACCAGTTTAAGCTTTTTTTAGGGTTCCGTGTGGATAACAACAAATACTAAAAAGCAGAATAAAATAAATATTTAAGGGGGCTCCCAAAAAACAAACGTGATTTTTTTGCTCGTGTATGCTCGATATTGATAACGGCAACAGGTAGACGCTTGAAATATTTACAGAATATTTAGTTATATATTCAATATATATTTATTTATATATTCACTTTAAAAATAAATAATTAAATTAAAATAAAACATTTATCTAAGGGGGGATAGAACAGACATGATTTTGTTGCCGTTTTTATAGAAAATGGTACGGAACCCTACGTGCGCGAGTCTGACTCGCACTTGGCCGACTTTTTGTGTTAGGTAGCCTATCTATTGAGAAAGATTATGTTAGGTACAGATTATGAAACATCACACTGCGACTCATGGGAGCGGAGCAGTGGGATAGATTCCTACGGCCCTACGGGAACGGGGGTAAAAGCGTGGGGAAAAGCTAGTACAAGTATGCCTATATATGAGTACTTAGTACGATATAAAAACAGGTACATACCTACATACGTTATCAAAAGGCCACCGTTTTCACCTAATTCACGAGTTCACGACTGCCCATTGATTTTACGATAAATTATGTTATAAACCTCACTTTATACATAAGTATGTATGTATTATACATTTTTGTTACCTACTTAAAATACAAACAACACGAGTTAGGAATAGGTAAGGGATAGTGGTTAGATATAATTATGTATGGATACCTACTAAATACTACTCGAGCACTCCTCCCCCCATTTCCAGGAGCACAAAATAAAAGTTACTAGCGCGCCGCTTTCTGAGCGAGCGTCTTGCCTACATAAGGTACCTTGTGTGTGTACGCCGCCGCCGCGCCGCCGCGCCGCCGCCGAGCCCGGCCGCGCGCCGCGCCGCCGCCCGGTCTTCATTCAAGCCACAAGCCCCTAGTCTTAGGCTCTTAGCTGTGCAGAAAGCCACAAAATGTATTAGCTAAAAGATAATTTATTTTATATAATCTATTATTATAAAGCTGAAGAGTTTGTTTGCTTGGTTGAATGCGCTAATCTCAGGAACTGCTGGTTCGAATTGAAAAAATATTTTTGTGTTCGATACTTGAATAGTCCATTTATGGAGGAAGGCTATGCTATATAACATCACACTACGATCAATAGAAGCGGAGCATCAATGAAAAATGAACGGAAAAAAATATATTCCTTTTGTGAGCTTCCGTTGCGTGCGTACGCTGCGTAAACGGTTAAAGTTACTCAAAAATAATGTTTGACGGATTTGTTCCCTTTTAAATGTACAAAAAAAAGGCCGCGACAGCGTATGTCTACCTTATAAGGTTGACTCACTATAACCTTTTTTATGGTAATCAAATTTGTTCTAAAATAATGCATTATGTGTGAAGGTATTTTTATTATCATCATGTTTTACCTTATTGAAATAAACACATTATTCATCACAAGTATTTAATGTTGAACAAAATTGCCCTTGACATCACTTGATTTCAATGAATATCTTAGAAGATATCATAGTTTTAAAATAATACAAATAATAATGCTAAAGAGTTTGTTAGTTTGAAAGCTCAAATCTTGGAAGTATCGGTTGGATTTATGAAAATCTTTTTGCATTTGATTGCCCAACTCTTGAGGAAGGCTATAGGACCCTTAGGAGTTGAGTAGTAATAGCGAAGGCGATGTGATGCGACGGGGTGGGTCGGGGGATCAAAAAATTTCACGCGGACGAAGACGCGGGCAGAAGTTAGTTAACTATATTATAACAAAAAATATGCTCAAGGAGGTCCCTACCTAAATAGGTTAGTTATAAGAAATTGTACGACTTACCCATTGTTTATTTGTAGTTGTTCACAAATCACACCAGTTCCTCAATCAACCAATACAACTTCACTGATACAGCGTCCACTCAAACCAACAATTCCAATTTCAAATGAAAATACGAAGTCCAAATTGTAGTGCGAAGTCAAACAGATAATGTAGGTAGTATCGAAATCCAAAGTTCAAGCCAGGGGTCAATGTAGTGTTCACGTGCGAATGATAATAATTTATAGCGCAAAGGAGTTTAGTCTACATACAAACGAACGACATAGGCCGCAGCCGGCAGCAGCAGACTGAGTCCAAATAGTTCGAAAAGTGCGCAAGACAGTATTGTGCAAGTGTGCGTGAGCGTCTTCCCCCCGCACCGCGCCAGGGCGAACATTATTGAGTGAAATGCACGATAATTCCATAGTAAAACGAGCGCGTAAAAATTACGAAACGTCCTTTGGAAGATCGAGTTTTCTGAAAAAACCACTGCATAAATCAATTACAAATAAAGCTTATTGAACTCTTCGATAATTGATCTTTGTCGGGACGGTTTTTGTTTTGAAGATTTTATCCTTCTTTTATTACTTATTTACGCCCAAAGTTACGTTAAAATTAGCAAGAAAAACCGAATCTTTGTTGGCTCATAACTTTTTAATGGCTTTTTATTTTACAATTCTGCTTCCGTCCAGACAAAATTAATAATAAGACAAAACGAAAGAATGTTTAACTTTGGATGTACATAGTCAAACAGTGGAGTAAAACACTCCCGAAATTTGTATGGAGAAATATCGGCAAAGTGTACCCTTAAGAGCGTTTACGCCGTACGGCATTTCATACAAACTTTCAAGCCGTTGTTTTTCGAAATGAATGAACCGATTTTAATGAAACTTCATACGCATAAGCAGGATACAAAGGTCTAAAAAGTTAGCAGAGAACATTTTCGAAAAATTGTGTTACAGCCAAATTAGACCGATTTTAAAGTTTCCATAGAAACAGAGATTTCCAGTTATCTTTTTTTATAATAAGACATTTCGAAAATGTTCTCTGCTAACTTTTTAGACCTTTGTATCCTACTTATGCGTATGAAGTTTCATTAAAATCGGTTCATTCACTTCGAAAAACAACGGCTTGAAAGTTTGCATGAAATGCCGTACGGCGTAAACGCTCGTGGCTACCATCGACGGCTCGGTAGCATTATAGTCGGACTTTTAATTAGCTGCAGTAAAACGACAGATTATATGTAACTTAAATGACTAAAATTGGCGTCTTTTTGTTTTTTCGCGGCCATCAACCAAACCATGTTTTTCTAGTACAGAATAGTGTAACAAACGAAACTTATTTGACATGCATAATAATATTTGAGGAGTTCCTTCAATTCCTCATGGATCCCATCATCAGAACTGGATTTTGACAAAAATGGGACCAATCTGGAAGTATATCCTTTGAAATAAAAAATTCATAAATGACGGCGTACTGAGGTAACAAACATAAAAAAAAACAACCGAATTGAGAACCTCCTTTTTTTAAGTCGGTTAAAAATAGCTTTGCGTGACAGCACGGTCCACGAATGGCCCATTTATTTGGAGGATTCATTTCTGAGAATGGGAAGTGTCTTTTTGCTGCGTGATGTACTTTGTTCAACATTCCCTTGTCAAGCGTGGTGATTCTCTATTTGCAAATCGAATGCCCATGGAGTAGGGTACCTAATCTACATTACAAGAGTCAATATTCCGATGCGGAAGAAATAGGAGCAAACATTGTCAACTGTCCTATCGTTATCTCTCGCGGCTTCAGTGAGATAAATGTCACTTGCATATTTTAGATTAGATTAGCTGAAACTATGCTACATGTTCTACTGTAAATCAGAAGTTTATAATTTTTTTTGTAAAAAGGCTTACGAATTGATTTATCTTGTACCTCATGCTGTAATAGGATAAAGATAACATACCTATACTTGTAAGCATTTACTTACTGAGATCAATACTGAAAGTAAGCGATTGAACTTGACCGCTCGTGCTAAACCGTGTTACCGTTCCGGCACTTTCACAACATTAACCGTGTATGCAAATAAACGCGTTGCCAACGTTTTTCACATTTTCCGCTGTAAAAGAAAACTCATTAGGAACTTTCATTTGCCTCTTTATAGCCTCCATTCGCGAATGTAGGCCGGCTGTGTTTTACGCGGCTTTGATGGAACAGCCAGGGTTCACGTTAGCGTAAACTTTTTACAAGTTTATTTGAGAAACGTAAATTGTAAAGTTAATTTGAATTCGCACTTGAAAAGTGGAAGTTTTAAATAACGTGGATTTCAAAGCTTTTTTTTTCGTTTACTTGTTCAGTTTATTTTCGTAACAGTCGATGTCCTAGATACCTACACTACCTACTCTATTGTGCTATCAGTCAGTCATTATGTTGCAAAGACGTCTTTGAGTGTAGTTATTAGTTAGTATTCAATTCAATTCAAAGTTTGCTTTCTGTACAAAGTTTGCAAGAATCAATCTCATGATAATTTTCAAAAATATGAAATATGTGGTTTGCATAGGTATTATCTGTTTTTTACATTTCTATGGTGATTTGCCAAATGATTAAGATGAATCCGTGGCCCACTTTCCCGTCGGATTAAATCGGACACACAATACATAATGCAGAGAATCCGAGATGTGCACGCATGAAAAACATTAACCTGTTTTTGCTATCTATCGGGTAAACGTCACAAAAGTGAGCGGTCTGTCGGCGCCAATTTAGGATCGACAAAAACTGTTTGAAGTTTGACCCTCTGAATAAAAACAATGCATAAACAGTATAACGCTGATTAGGTAACGGAAGCCTATTCATTCCACATTAAATTGTCAAGTCATTGCAATTTTTTATTAGACCGTACTTTCCTAAGTATTTGAAATTCGTCAATATCCCGATCAACTCGTAAGCAATTTTGTCCATCATTTACTTCAGCATTGTGCTCCGCTTACGTCCCTAACCTCTATTCCTCATCATTATTTTACAAAACAATTTACTTTTATTAGACCGTACTTTCCTAAGTATTTGAAATATTTATTGACCTAAAAGACATGGGTACATGAGTACCTATTACCTAGTACTTAGGTGACATCGTAGCTCACAAGCTAAAGAACACAAGTCGTTCAATCTCGTGTAGTAGACGATGATATTTTGTAGTAAAAAGCTTGGCACACATTCTCAATAAGGAATGACAGTTTTAGGTTAATAATCGACATTAGTCGCTCATCATAATCCATTCACGTTCCCTGCGATAACACTTCAAAACATATTAGCCACAACTAATACAAACACTAGACTAAAATGGTGACTTCCGCCGCCTTATAGAGTTAATTCGAATACACATATGGGTTATGATGACAGCTTACTATCAATTATATTGGTTATAGGCTGTAATAAGAATGAATTTGATTTTTTTTAAATGACATGTGCTTTTCAAATGAGGTCTATTTATTTCAAGAAAATCGTAGGGAAATCTTTCCTTCTGTAGTTTGGAAATGACTGGAAGCTGCCTGAGAACTCGTTAATTAAATTCCATTGCAGGAAGAATAATTGAACATTTTTCAGTTCCAGAAATATCTAAACCACCACCAACACAAAGTTAATAATATAACGGCTGTCGTGTTGCTAAATGTAACAGCGTCATCATATAAAAAATATCTGGACTTAATATGACATAGGGGAATTTCTATCGAGTTAAATGCTGTGGCATCACAAACCACAATATATTAAAAGTTAATTACAGCTAGTTCATTATATTGTCAACAGTCTGTATGTCAACGTTTAATCACTGTCCAATGCAATGACGTATTCAATTGTCCGTGAAATGCGCAGCTATTTGACTGCAAAAACTTTGTCATGCCTTGAGCTTGAGCTATTGACTGATTGAAAAAACACAAACAGGATGGCCCATCGTCCACGATGCTACTCAAAACTAACGTGTTACTCAAATCACCATTAGTAGGCAGAATGTCATAGCACTAGTATTTCAATGGTGTTCGGACAACCTACACGACGCGACTTACTGACACGTTATTTATAGCAGAGCTTAATCAGCATAATGTTCCCACTGCTGGGACACGGCCTCCTCTCTCGGAGAGAGTGGGCTGTAGTCTACCACGCGGGCCCAGTGCGAGTTGGTAGATGTCACATGTCTTCGATTTTTTGGTTCTAGGACATGCCGGTTTCCTGACGATGTTTTCCTTCACCGTTTTGAGAGCAGTTGTGATGAAATTATTTACACAAAGTAAAGCGCCTGCCTGGGTTTGAACCCACTACCTACAACTTGTAAGTCGAGGCCGCTACCACTGGGCCACCACTGCTCTGCCGAGCCGATGCGACTTACTATAGTGCGTTTCACGAAAGAATTCCCTTCGTCGTTATATTGGCACACCTGACTGTCAAGAACGTCAAACGCTAGACGCATCGTAGGCTTTGTTGAGTTTTTCCAAGATTTATAGTTGTTTTACGGTTTTAATCATGCCGAAGACACTTAAAAGTGGTGAAAGAGAGTTGGTGTTGAAAGTCAAAACGTAAAAACGTAACAAAGCGCCAATAATTCCATTAGAATGTGTGATCTTCGCGTCGCCGCCATGACAGGTTAGTAAAATAGGGTTGACATTGCCAGAACTAGATGCTCCCTAGTCCCCGCTGCTACCCCGTAGGTACCTACCTACACCTTTTATTTTATATACATTTTAAAAAGTACGTAAGTTGTAATACACATAAACTGGAAACTTCTCCAAGAAATAAGTAAATATATTTTTAATGTGTAAATAAATTTAAAAAACTAACTTATCTTAAATTTGTAAAATATTATAATAAGTAATAATTACACCGGGTAATTATTTACCTACAGCTATGTCTCTTTGGATTCTGGATAAATAATTTAGTTTACCTTAATTAAAAAGCCCAATTAAGGGACTTCTTACTCGTGCTATAATTTATTAACACATTGTTTTAGGCATTTCTGAAAAAACCGTATCGAAAATTGCTAAAGAAGGAGAGGTTGCTGCTAGTACTTCAACAAAAATTTCAACTCCGGGCAAGCATCGTCCTAGACAAAAAAGGATTAAGCTGGATGATTTAGAACTGTGTGCATTACGTCACAAAATTCACGAATTTTATGTTGTGAAGAAGGAGTTACCTACTCTTACTAAATTGTTGCACGAAATGCGAAATGAAATTGACTTCAAGGGTAGTCGTACAACTTTGTGGAGAATTATGAAAGAGTTAGGATTTTATTTCAAAAAATGTAGATCCAAAAGAAAGGTGCTAATGGAAAGATACGACATTGTAGCCTGGCGGTTTCGATATTTGGAAGAAATTCGAAATAATCGTCTCGGTGAACAACGACGAACCGTCTATTTGGATGAAACATATATTCACTCCACATACTGTGCCGGTAAATGTTGGCAAAGTGAAACTGAAGAAGGGGTTTTGTCATTTGATTCAAAAGGTCCAAGATGGATAATTGTACACGCAGGCGGTAAAATGGGTTTTATACCCAATGCGCAATTGATTTTCAAATCTCAGACTAAATCGGGAGACTATCACGATGACATGAACAGAGAAAATTTCATGAAATGGATTCAAGAGAAGCTTTTACCAAATCTGCCTGCTCAGTCGATAGTGGTAATGGACAATGCATCATACCATTCGGTAGTGGTGAACAAAGCACCCACTATGTCTAGTACAAAAGCAGAAATGCAAGAGTGGATTACCAATAGAGGTCTCGCATATTTACCGACTATGGTAAAAGGTCAATTATTTGAAATAATTAAAGACCATAAAGAACCACTTATCTACGAAGTCGATTCATTGTTACAAGAACACGGTCATAAAGTTGTAAGACTTCCTCCTTATCATTGTGACCTGAATCCAATCGAACTCATATGGAGTCTTTTGAAAAGGCGGATTGCTGAAAAAAACGTAGGTCAGGAAGCAAAAAATATTGTAAAAATAACTGAAGATGCATTTTGCAGTATCACGCCAGAAGAGTGGATAAAAGAATGCAGCCACGTAGAAACCATAGAAGATAAGTACTTCAACAATGGAGTAACTGTTGATAACGAAATAGATCGATTTATAATAGAAGTAGGAGATGACAGCGATACTTCAGACGATAGTGACCCTGGAGATAGTGATACAAGTGCTATATCGGGTGTAGGTCCTTTGGAGGATCACAGTTATTTTAAAAAGTAATATTGTTGTTAATCATTACAGCATATTACGAAGTTTCGCAAATAAATAATTATTATGGTTATATTAAGAGTTTAATTTTATGAGTACTTATCTTTACACGTAAGGTATAATTATCTATAGACCTTTGTTGAAAGGTGACCAAACAAAAAGAACAACCAAAATAAATTTTCGTTTTCAATTTATACTGAATTATTGGGTAATATAATTTTCACAGCTTGGCAGCACTCATTTAAGCGCTACCAACATTACAGCGAAGGGACTTCTTTGATGAAACGCACTATAACGCGTTATTAACTACGGTCGGACTTTTAATTAGCTGACAGCTTATGTGTTACCACTTTTTAACGAAATTTCAATAGTGAAGTGACAAAAGAATCGAATCATTCAAGTAATATTCAAAAGTTGTTGCAATAAACTTTTTTTACATTCAGTTCAAAATCGATCCATGTTAAATTGATTTTCTAAAATATTTTACAAAAAAAAAACAACCGACTTCCAAAAAAAACTACAAAGTGATAAATAACTTTTATTTCGGAAGTCGGTGTCGTTGGTTCTGCATTTTCGTTTATTGACACCGACTTCCGAAATAAAAGTTATTTATCACTTTGTAGTTTTTTTTGGAAGTCGGTTTTTTTTTTTTGTAAAAAAGTTTTTATTTTTCACTTTTTAGTGAGAGAGTTTGTAATTTATCTAAGTTACAATAGCCTAACGTCAACTGCTCATCACCTTTTACAAAATATTGCTTTTCCCGATGCTGGGACGTTAATTTTTGAGGAGTTCTCCTGGTAAGAACCTGAATAACTCCACTCCACCACCACACGCATTGTGACGAGCATAAATTGCTTAGCAACCATATTAAAGTAATCGAATCGCAACCCGTGAAATATTTATCATTGATTAGTTCCGATGGCCGTCTGTAGTCTTCATCATCAGCTCCACTTTACCAAATGATGATTTCCGAGAGCAAATGCTCAAGTTACTCTAAAAAATATCCAAATCGCTATAGGTTTGCCAATAAAATTTGAGGGTTTCCCTCGATTTCCATGGGATCCTCTCATCAGATTCCAACTTGCTGACAATGGGACCACCTTGGGAGTATACCCTTCAAGTTACTCTAAAAAATATCCAAATCGCTATATGTTTGCCAAAAAAAGTTGAGGGTTTCCCTCGATTTCCATGGGATCCTCTCATCAGATTCCAACTTGCTGACAATGGGACCACCTTGGGAGTATACCCTTTCAAACAAAATAATAATTTTTGAAATCGATCCACAAATGACGGAGAAATCGGTGAACATACAAAAAAAAAAAACATACATAAAGTCGAACATATAACCTCCTCCTTTTTGGAAGTCGGTTAAAAAGAGGATAATATTATTAGAGGTCGATATTTATAATGGAATTTAGGGTAATATAAGTTTACAACAAAAACATTGAGCAGTGCCTAATTATTGTTTTGACATCAAATCAGTCATCGGATTGGATTTATGAAAAGCATTTTTTCTAATCACAAATATTTCTTTTAATAAAATATTCTTATTGTTGAGGTGTTTCAAATATTCCTGTATAGTAAACGTTATTCCTAATAAAAACTTTAATTTATTAAAAAAAAAAAATCTTTGATCGATATAGTAGGAGTTTGAGTTTGAGTAAAAATTTGAACAAAATTATGTTTAGTAGACTATTTATTTACGCTCATTTGAAACTACAACATATATATTTAATTATTTATCCGATCAATGCAAATAATTGATTGTTTACGGTTAAATCAAAATTGGTCGATTTCGATTTTCTAAATTGATAAAACGATGTTTCATTGTGTTTTAATCACGTCACTAGTAGAGGCAGTGTGGCAACATTTTTTAACGAAATTTAATTGGTTGCGTCGTGGACGACGAGCCTTAGGCCTGGTATCCACCAAAGCTAGAGGAGAGGAGACGAGAGGAGATGTGTTTTGAATAACCAATCAGATTTCGTTATTTCCACATCTCTTCTCCGCTTAGCTTCGGTGGAAATGGATCAAGCGGAGAGGAGAGATGTCTAATTTTTCTATACAAAGAATCCGCGAGCGAGCAAGCGGCGTGGCAGAACGGAGACGTGTGTAGTCGGGCGGCCGGGGGGGCGCGAAATAACCTACCAGCTTCGCAGCACATCTCTCGTCTCCTCTCCTCTCCGGTTTGGTGGATACCGGGCCTTAGATTAAAGAGTATAATCATTCCTAAAGTATTTTACAGAATATTGCAGACAACTTATCTACGGATCATATCAGATAAATACCTACTTAACTACTTAATCTAAAAATTACCTTTACTACCTATGAGCACGAAAATATCGCAGATGTTATGCCTAACCTGCTGGAGTTCTGTTTTCAGTGATTAACAAGTGCTTACTATAGTGTAATTATAAAGGTGTTGTTTACTTTAAACGTAGTTTAAACGGCCGGCAAGTAACGGCAAGCTGTCAACTGTGCTCTGTTTAACGCATACTGCCGCTTCACGCTTACATTAAGTTAGCATTAAAAAGTGTTAAAGATGTTTGTAAGTGCACTTGGGTAAAAATGCCTGGAACCGTAAACTTAGCGGAAGCATAATGCAGAAAAGCTACTTTGATAATTACCTACCTAATAAGTATAATATACATGCGTCTAGATGGCCTCTAAACTCTCAAAGGAAAATCTCATAGAAAAAGAGTTAATATTATGCTGACTTGCCGTATCTGCATAATCTGAGTATGTAAAACACAGATCACTATCACACCACTTACATCCTTATCAAAAACATTATTTCTTATCACCACGCTACATTTTCTGCCTGTAAAAAAGACCAGCACACAGCTTCCCGGTAACAAATCATGTCCGTTCAGCATCATTAGATGTGCTTAGCTTACTGTAACCAGTGTACACGCGACTTTAGGGCGGGAATACACATTTTAAGGAATATGGAACAGTCACGCTTGACTAAAAAAAGTTTTCATTTGGCTCGTACCGATGGGCAAATTTCGTTCGGCATATGGTCGGCTCAGTACAATTCGAGCTAAGCCGTGCGGCATTTTCCCGAACATAATATCTACATTACCTAATTATTCGATTTTGCCGCCCGGCAGTCCAATCTAAACATTATGTGTAGCACGCCTTTCAGCACGACTGGAAAACGAAAATCGCAACATCCAAATTATTAGTTTATTTATGAAGATCTGTTGGCAAGCCATTGTGCAGTGGTAGTACCTAACATAAGTAAAAACAACCAACTTACGAACGATAACTACAGAATAGCTTGTGTATTTCAGGCCTTAGCCTACGCCCACGTTAATTACAGCTTGTAATTATTTACTGAACGATTAACATACATAATGTAGATTTATGCATAGTTATGTTAATCCCAAGTAAACAAGAATTAATTGATTAATTAATCGTTTCGCTTAATTTGTAGAAAAGAGAAATGCTGAATTCCAGTCACATTACTCTTAGTAAATGCAAAGTTACAAACTGATTCGTTTTAATTACTTAAGATTTAAATGATTCAATATTTAAAACGATCAACTAGAAAAATAAACACAGGTTCTACCAAAGGATAATATAATATGTATACTTAGGTAGGCACCGCTAGGTCAGCTTTTCTCCATTGGTTTGCGTTCTATGTAAGAGAAAGACACTTCTTTTCTCCTTTTCTTCTTTAATAATGGTAGCCTTTGTCCTTTCCATAGCATCTACCTTTCCACTAATAGCACACAACCATCTAGTAATCCATCAAGAAAACGTGGAAATAACAATACCCATACTACTTCAGACGAAAGCGTCAGATAGCTCGCGAAATTAAAATTTTCTGTTTTTTTGCAATTTGCAGGTCGGCCGTAACAAATATTTATTTACAATACTAAAAATTATCAATACACACTACTTTTAGCGTATCCCCCTTAATAAAAATCTTTAATTCACTGACACACTTGGGTTACCTAAGTATAACATAGATATGTATAATTATTATTACGGGCTAGAAGCTCAGTTAGAATCATGAAATTTTGCACAAAAGTTCCTTATACAGGATCAAATTAAATTAGCACGTCACGTGTAGGAAGTTTTACCAGGTAATTTAATTTAGCTGACCAGTAAGGAAGGATTTTTGAAAATTCATCCCCTAATGGGGGATGAAAGGTTGTACGGAAGTTCGTCATTGTTGATGGTGGAAAATCCCGCATCAAACACACCGCTTGTTTTGTTTTATACAAATATGGCCTTTATCAACATAATGCCGAACAACCAACTTATAACACTCGGCTTACTTGGTCACAATTCGCACGTTGAATGAATGAATACACGCGTGTTCTCACATCTATTTTCATGTTTACGCAACTGTGAGAAGCTGTTTATAATATTACATATTTGTTGTGGATTCTCGAAGTATGGACGGGTTCAAGTTATAGGCGACGCGCGGTTTATTTAGTAAAATTATTTATGACAGCAATGCCACGAGATTGACATGCAGTTATCTATGACGTGGTTCACATCTTTCTTCATACAACATAGCTTGCTTTTCGATATAGTTAGTTAGGTATATTCGGGCTGTGATTTCTCAGCAAATAATGTCTATAAAGCAGAATTGTAGAGCCGATCTTTAAAAAAAATCTTGGTCCCAGTAGGCTAGTCCAATTAGTTCTCGGCGAACTCATGGAATAGGAAGAATTTGTGGTTTAGGAGCCTAAAACTTTCGAACTTTGGTACATCGCATCATTCGCATGTGGTTGACGGTAATGACTGAAACAGTTTATAAGTTGCGCCCCACAGCCATTCACATCTACTACGTGGTTTAATGTAAGTGTGACGTAAAGCGACTGCTGTTTATAATACAACATGACAGGTAGTAACTTAGTTATGAATTCACGAACTTTCTGTGGGCCAAGCTGTGAACGAACATGAGCAAATATTCCGAAATATGACTTGGAAAGACTATGAACCTTTTGAGCATCAGTTATACTTACAGATAAATGAGCCTGATAAATAATGATTACGAAATCAATACCGTGGTGAGTGGTGATGTTCTTCCGAAATATCAGGTGCGTAGTTCTAGCAACCGGCGTGCCTGCATAAGTCAAAACGAAGCCAAAGCAGATGCCTTAGATAAAAAAGAGGTTGTAAGGATTGTGGCGGATGGGATGTGTGGCGTTCTGTAGTTTCAGCCTCTTTTTCCCATAGGGTTCCATTTCCATGGTAAAAGGCGGAAGTTTACTAAGTATATCGCTTCAGCTTATGACATAAACCAGGGTAATGTGAATTTCATATCACTCATAAAGAATGGAGATTGGACGAAAGTGGGGCACTTATTTAACGTCACTATAAAACCATTAGAATGCCTCCGTATTGTATGAAGACCCGTAGTATTTGTGCTTTGATTAATGGAATTCAGTCTTTCTTTGGTACAAAGAAAGGAAATAGATTAATTAAATACAAAGTTATTGTGGACTAGTAACGTACGTACTTTTGTACTGCTTGTTCAGTAAGTTTAAGACATATATATTCCACGGTTCCCTTCTAAAATAGAAGTAAGGTCTTAGAGATTGTAATCTTAACAGGCTCGCTTTACTTCCCCAGCTATTATAATTTGAAAATTTCATGGTTTTGATAAGGCAACTCCTACTCTTTCATTATGAATTATGATAAGTGGTACAGGTGCAAATCAGTAGAAACAATTTGCCATTGACCGCACTTTTATGTCGTACCATTATGGGCGATTTTAGTAGTGCAATTAGTGTTACTGATGTGCAATTGACTGTACCTAGGTACCACGGCCCAGTTAAGTTTACATTAACATTTTACACTTCTTATGTAACACTGTTAAAGTATTCAGAGCGTTCAATTAACGTACCATCACCATCGACCTACACCATCGACTATACATAGATAATATCCCTTGGCTTCGTTCAGTAGGTAAACAAAATCCTACAACAACAAACCTTCTATAAACATAAACACGGTCTAACAAATTCAGATCAGAGAAATCTAGGCCATTGATTTGTTCGGCTGCCTAAATAAACAATTTTTTCAGCTCCTAGGGTTACGTAACACCCCATCCGTCTTTCTTCCCTCAAGGGGGGTTGAGGGACGTTAGGGGCCCGTCATCAACGCGTTTTATAGGCAAAGCGTGACACTGAACCCCGTCATCAATTCTGCTAGTGACACCGCTAATCTCGGCGAATGATCTCGTAAATGTAGTTTATCGTCACGTTTTCATGTTCGGTAAAAGTACTTTGCCGTTTTTTCAGACTAAATAGTCGACGAAAACAAGTGTAATGGTAGTAATTAGCAGTGCAGTGGTGTGTAGGCAGCGGTAAGCAGTGAGTTGTAGGTTGGAACACAGACAGGCGCTTTACTTTGTGTAAATTATTTAATCACCACTGCTCTCAAAACGGTGAAGGGAAACATCGTAAGGAAATCGGCATGTCCTAGAACCAAAAATTCGAAGACAATCACCACATCTACCAACCCGCACAACACTCCCAGAGAGGAGGCCTGTGTCCCAGCAATGGGACCATTATAGGTTGATTATGTATGTAGGCACATATGTAGCAAGTAGTAGATACCACAAATGTAGACAAGTTTAATTTTGGCAATAAGAACCTATCTTAGCAACGATGTGTTGAGTGTAATCGTACCAAATTACCAATCAAATCTTTGGTCTTAACATCCTGAACTCATTTGGCATTCAACTGATATACCTAGGTACAATCCAAATTGATATGTCCTATATTGATATCGATATCCTAGATTTATGTCTAGTCAAGTGTCAGCTGAGGTGACGGCGACGATTTGACCATTTGGCACATTGAATAATAATATGAACGTATGACTGTGTGCATTTGATCTTTACCAACGCTTGAATTATTGAGATGTCCTTGGCATAGCGACATGACATGGCTCTGTTCTACAAAGAAGCTTTCAATGTTTGATCTCATCGGTCAGAAATTCCTAAACATCGCCTACCCATAATAAAACGCTTGCGTTACGAAGTTATACATGTAACACGAACATGAGGAGCTGAAACACTTTCACCACCTTTTACTTATGTCAGGTAGTTCTCCAGGGATATGCAAATTCAAAATAAGTACCTACATATTATTCCATGAAGGGAAATCATAGGCGACGGCGACGTGACGACATGATACTTTGGCAACGATATTGCTGTATGTATGTTACAATTAGCCCCGTTTATCGATAAACAGCACGTTTTATTAGTAGGAATTTTTCGATAGCAGTCTGAAGTCTGGATTTATGCCCGGTGGATGGCAATAAGCTCCGCCCCCTATCACATAAGCATAAGCATAATCAGCCTTTAATGTTCCCACTGCTAGCCTCCTCTCCTCGAGAGGGAATGGGCTGTTATCCACCATGCGGGTTGATAAATGTCACAATCGAATTTTTGACTCTAGGACATGCCGGTTCCCTCACGATGTTTTCCTTCACCGTTTTGAGAGCAGCGATGATGAAATTGTTTACACAAAGTAAAGCGCCTGTCTGGGTTCGAACCCACGACCGTCAGGGCCGTTATACCTCTGGGCCACCACTGCCTAACCTTTCGCGGAAGAAGGGCTTGATGTTATGTTATCAGTAGGATTGTTTCCTCACCCTGTCCCTGGAGTCGATGTGAACCTTGCCGGTGTCGAGCAGCTGACGTAGTCTGTCGCAGTCTCCTCGCAGCGCTGCTAAGTGGAACTGCACGTCTGTGCGAGATTCTTTCTGTAAAGAAGAAAATTATCCCATTAGACAATGTCTATCACGGCGTCCTCACCTACCGCCTGACGCAGGTCCTCACCGGACACGGATGTTTCGGGAGGTTCCTGCACTTAATCAGGCGGGAGGAAACGCCCGGGTGTCACCATTGCGAGGATCGCCCAGAGGACACGGTGGAGCATACGGTGGAGGTCTGTCCCGCTGTCTGGGCAGAGCACCGCCGTGTCCTCGTAGAGGCGATCGGCAGCGGCGGCGACCTCTCGCGTCCGGCCCTGGTCCAAGCCATGGTCCGGGGCGAGAGGGAGTGGGAGGCAGTCACCTTCTGCGAAGCAGTCATGCTAGCGAAGGAGGTGGCGGGATGGGCGAGGGAGAGAGCCGAGAGGGCCGCCCGTCCCAGCCGCCGCGGGAGACGCCCCGGGCGTCGGGAGCCGCGTGACGACTCCCGGCCACCGTAGGCGCGGGCCTGCGGGCGGCGAGTAATGGGTAGCTCGCCGTCCGATCACGACCAGGCCCGTGCCGGACGGCGCGTATGTGTTCCACGCGCGCCTCAAAGAGATGTCAGCATTGAAGGAGGGGCCCGTCAGGGCCGAAGCCTGCCGGGGCAGCGGGATTGTCCGAAAGGTTACCGCTGCCCCGGAACATAAAGGGCTAAGGAAGGAACACGGATGGGTTTTCGTAAGAGTCTGACACTCCCTTCTGCTCCACCCAGAGCGGGAGGGCCATTTGATGCTTTCCTATCCATAAAAAATAAAAAAAAGACAATGTCTATCGGCCAAGCAGTTTCCCAGAATGTTGGGATTGGGGGTCAGGCAACGGATAAGAAAAGAAAAATCTGCAGTTGCAACGTTGGAGAAGCATGCGTCATGCAAGAATTTATCTTTGCAACGTTGATAAATTACATTTTTGGTCCCTAAAAATATGCGCAAATAATATCCATAACAAACCAACCTCCGTTATCAGTGTCCAAAAATAATTGTCAAACATTGCTATCATAATCACAGCAATCCCAGCTCGGGTGGCACTGCAGAACATTACAGACAATTGCACATAACCACACATATCGTGATAAAACATTGCGTGTTTGTCACGCTGTAATTCTTATGTATGTATGTAAACTGTAACCGTTGAGAAGTAATTGTAATTACTTATGTGAATTATGTGATTGTACGGAAACGGAAGTGGAATTGTATTAATTTATTTTAATTGAGGGTGGAGAAAATTTTAGAAGATTCGCAAATGACGTTCAGCATAATTCTCCGGACTTTTCTAGATCCGTGTGCAAACGAGCATGTCCCTCTTGCATAGTTTAAACATCTTCCGCATTCTTAATATAATTACGTATTATCATTTGAAATTCGTATCCATCTTTCAAACAAGTTTATATATCTCTACTAACATAGGAAACGACCAATTGGAACCGTGCACCTAGCTTCTGATGTTTCATAGTGCTCGTGTAGGTTTATGAGAAATAAAATATTTTGATTTTAACCTTGAACAAGAGAAATATGTGATCAAATTAAAATAATTATCAAAAACTTCATTATTTACTCAGTCAGTAATCACTCGCATCTTCACATATTTGCGTTGTTATTATTCATCTTAATAAAAACTATATTAATTAAGACTAGTAGAACAAAAAATAACGGTTCTTTTGTTAACACTAGTCTAGTTTCATTAAAATGTAAATGAGAAATCAAGAACTAAAATCAGGATAAAGTGATTAAAAACCTCAATTTATAAATCAGTTGAATCAATCACCAAATGCCAACATTTTAATGAATGTCTCAGAAAAAGAATGCACTATTGTCTGCTTTTACGACCATTTCTGCGCAAGCGCAAGTTAGATAAAATAAAAGATAATATTTTTATATATCTTACAATAATTAATAATCATTAATGTTTTATCTATAAATTCCAAAAGAAAACTCCAGTTGTTACCCATTATAAAAACACACAAGGATCACAATCAACGGTGAATCTTATAAAACATAATTATATTTTTAAATAAGTAAGGACATAATGTGGGTGACATTACATATATATGAATGTCAAATAACGGTTGAATCTCACAAATACGGACGTTTACATATTCTGTCACAATAATGTCGGTCGATAATTCGATTCAACGAGATTTGTGGACTTGTTTTTTTTTTGTTACAGATTTATGGTATCACACTTTTATTCGAAAGAGGAAACTGGGTTTATGTCTTCCTTCTTTTGGTTATGATCCCATTCGTAAACAAGATATGAGGTACAATTGGTGATAATTGTACCCAAATCTTGTAAAAATCCGAAATTAGAAACAGTGAGAAGCTTTATTGTGTCTAATTTCGGACGTTAAGTGCTTTAGCTTTGAATCTTTTCACTCATAGAGCACTTACAAACGAGACAGTAAAGAACATTAATTTTAATTAGTTAGAACAGCAGACAGTTTGGTTCCCAAAAAGGGTACGTTGTCGCCGTGTTCGCCTTTTGAACTATAACAGGATTCCAATGATTGACTTCTTAGGCCCATATTCTAAGACGTTTCCTCGAAACTTCCTCGACCTCCACTCATTCGAGGTTACCTTAAGGAATCCTCGAAATCGGTATTCTTAGTTAAAACTCTGTCTTGTCATGAGGTAATCTTGAGGATCCTCCAGTGAGGTTGAGTCGAAGTAAAACTTCATTGAATACGTCATTGAATCATAGATTACAGTATATACTTTGTTTTTTTTTGTCTATGGTCACTCAAAAGTTGTCAGATTGCAGTTTTTTTTATCTGTGTGATCGCGTCTGTCCTGTCACCTGTGTGTGTTGTTATGTTTACTACACGGAAGACAAGGCGGTATGGTCGAAAGACTATAGCCTGCCCTAGGGCGAATTAAAAAAAAATGTTATAATATTGTTTTGTGACTTGAAAGTTTTACTCCGTTTTTAAAACATAAAGAAATAATGGTTTATAGACAAGGCAAACAGCAATAATTTACTTGAAAATTTCCAGTTGCATAAAATCTTAACGCAATTTTATTAACAACTGATTACAGGCGGAATGAGTAGTCCTCTGTTATTGGGTATAGCTCTGTTATAGAACACAAGCGGTAACAACATATTCAGCACTTTTTCTTTCCTAAAATGATAGCGTCTCTGGAATTATTCATTGTCATAAAATTCAATGGGGTTTTCTGCATCCCGCAAATAACGACGTGCAGGGTAATCGTACGGATTATCATACAGAAAATTCTTGAATGAGAAAAAAGGAAATGATTGACGTGTAAAAGTGTTTGTGCAAACCTACTTACAAAATAAAAATCATTTATCATTCAGAAACTGTTGGAAATCCATTGAAAACACTATTGGAAAAACTATTCAAATAAATTAATCAGTTATGTTTACAAGCGTGAGCGAAATAGTAGATTAAACAACGTAAAGAATGGCGTAAATCTTCCTTGAGTGTTCCTTAAGGTACTTCACGATCTACCTTGAGTTTGACAGTTGTTTCCTCACCTCGACTGAGGAAAAATGTCGAGAGACGCCAAGTGAAGGTGATTTTATACAACTATGAATACCGATTTCCTTGAATGAGGTTGAGTGGAGTCGAGGAAGTTTCGAGGAAACGTCTTGGAATATAGGTGTTAGTATCTACACCAATTCCTTCTCTACGATCCATCGTCATCTCACCGTCAAAACATCTATCCACAGCCCATACAAACAAATTCGCAGTCAATTTGCCGTGGCGATAGGTAACGCGATCCGGCGGCGACGACGCGAGGCAGTTCCCTCCGCTGAATATTAGATGACTGAACGCTCTCTGATTACCGTGCACTGCATGTTCAAATAGGGGATCGCTTATTATTTATACCTTTAAGAGGTGATAGGAGGGGTTAAAGAATAGGTATATGGGGTCAAGGGAGGAATAATATGGAATACTAGAACAGATAGGTATGCTTATAGACTACAAATAAGGTGTTAATCGGCAAGTCCAGGAATTTTCTGGGGTGTCTGAACGCACAGCTACTAAATTATTATTATAATAAATCATACTGGAAACAGACAACCCATTATAGATGTTTGCAGGAAGCCAAGCGAATGGCGAAGAACAGCATTATTATCGACGAAACTAATATTTGGTCAATTGCACCTCTGTGTATGATAATCATTGCAATGGGCGACTCGACAAAGCTGCGTTTTAAAGTCACATAATTCACCAAGCGAATAATGGTATTTTCGTCCAACAATACATTTCTTAGTCCCACCATTCAACCTAATCGAAACATTTCCCATCAGTCGTAAGAGCAAATTCGTGTTTTATCGATAACATCGAATCGAGAGCTCTGGCCATCTGATTAAGTGGATGATCCGATCGATCACGATTATTTTCGGCGATTGTTTGCTTATGTAATCGTTAAGTGCATTACCGTAAATTTACATTAGGCGATACAGATTGATGCGGTGCCGAATGATAATTATAAAATAGACATAAAATAATCAAAAGAAACTTATACTGTTTGAAGATGAACACGAGACTAGAAAAGTTAAGAAAAATAATTCAGATGTTAGATGGAAGAGAAATATTTCGAACTTCAGAAAGAATTTCGAAGCATCTTTTCTCCATCGATGAAAATAATATATTGATAACCGGTGTTCTTGGACCCATAATGCCAAAAATACGTGAAGAACATATCGAATGTTGGGAAAATGCGACAGAATTCAGAATTAGTGTCTTATTTTCGTCGATGTCGTAAGTATAGGAGCGAATTGGGTTACGGTGGCGCACGTAGGCGAAAGCAAGTGAAGTTATTATAATTTGTGCAGTAGATAGGTACTGCTATTTTATTCTACCTCTATAACTTGAACTAGCTGACCTAATGGGCAACGAGAACTGTATCCATTGGTGAATTAGCTTTAGTATCTGTTTTGATAGATCCGAATGTAGTGATTCTAGTGATGGATGAAGGGTAAAGTTCACTGACATTGTTCTCTGCAGTAATACTACGTACTAGTAATACTATAATTTGAACGCTAAGCATGCCTTTAGCCATTGCTTTGGTAGACATGATCTTAGGAATAAAGGAACGTTGTACTCTGAAATTATAGGCTGTCCTGCCATTATTTAGATTAAGTTTCAGTTCACCTTTTGATTTAGTTGGTTTCATAATGGTGTGAGTCAGAGGCCTCGAAAAGCTTCTATAGCATCTTTAGTACTTACTGACCTATTTTGTATGACTTGGTTATTTGCGTTTCCGACTGCGCGAAATTTTTCACTTGTGCAAATACGTTTATTTAGCATGTAACAATAGGTACTTACAGTATTTTGAGAACAAAGGAATGAATAATATTTCTTCAGTAACCGTGATGTGTCGTGTAGGTATATATAGGTATTGGTTCTGCTTTACTTGTAAATATTGTTACGGCATTCGTCATATTGAATGGTAAGAATGTTCTAAACGTAGAAAAGCAGCGAACATTAGCGTTAACTAGGCTGATTATTAGTTTTTACAGATACCGAGCAGGAAAAAAGTGAGAATTTTAAGAATTGCGCACACCATTTTTGAGTTAAAACATAATTTTCCGGTAATAAGCGTTTATTATCTTTCTACCGCACTATCATGCGTTGCATTTCTATTGCGGTAGTGAACACTGGCACTGTGGACAATTTTCACATTGCAACCACACATTTGCCCGTAGCTATCTTGCGGTTTCTGTTAATTTACTGCAGCACAACACTTTAATCAACCATAGGGAAATTGTGCATGAGGAAAGCAGAATGCGCACCTACCTAAATAGAAAAAATATAATATTAAATGTATGCCAGAAAGGAAAGGAGGCGTCAGCAGCGAGTGACTCCGGCTGATATGATGATATTTATTTGAGTTTGAACAGGAGGGCCTCTCATATGTTATGAATCATTAACGGTCTCTTAGTATCATTATCATCATCCACAACAAGACTTCACTGCTGGGTATAGGCCACTATTTTCTATAGGAAATGATTATACAACTAGCTGCGCCCCGCGGTTTCACCCGCATATGTGTCGATTCCGTGGGAATATCGGGATAAAAAGTATCCTATGTAATCCTGATTTTACACTATCTGTGTGTCCAATCTGTGTGGTTCTTTCCTCAAAATACCATTTCAGACACCAATCTACATGGTCCAAGATTATGTCCGGATTTTTATATACACATTGACATTGATTTTATTTTTGTGAATGTGAGGACTATGTGGGTCATTTATTTTTTCTGTTTTCCTTCTTAGTTAGTTTTAATCATGATCTGGCAGTTTGAGTAATTTACGCGGCCTACCCAAATGTCCTTTCTTTGGTATTGTTCATCGAATCGTTGAGCTCCTCAACTTCTGAGTTGAGCTGCACGATTTTTGACAAATGCGTGCACTGACTGGACAGGTCGAGCGGACCTGTCCAGTCAGTGCACGCATTTGTGTGGTTCTTTCCTCAAAAGACCATTTCAGACACCAATCTACATGGTCTTCACATGATCTGACCAAGATTTTGTCTGGACTTTAAAAGAGACTGTGACCTCTGAGTTTGTTTCGGCCTTTCTTCTCAGAATAGTCAGATAGGAAACGCCGACCTCATCTAGTTTAAAAAAATATTATTGACGTGTAAAAATGTTTGTACAAACCTACTTACAGAAAATAAATCATTTATCATTTACCCAAATCCGTTCAGCCACTCACAAACTTTCGCGTTTATAATATTAGTGTGATAATGATATGCATGCAGCCAGCCATATTCTGTCTAGTTTACCGAAGATGGTAAACAGTAGAAGAAAAAGGTTAACATAAAAACCAGATCTAAATTTTCATGTCTAATACTGCCCGTCATGTAGTTACGAAGTTTCCTCTACCCTCAAGGATGCCAACATCCCGGATTTAGATGACAGTTTCAAGGAAAGTGTACAAAAAATACCTCGAGGATTTTCGTCGCTATACTAACTTAATATGATTTATGTGGCGACTTTTAGTCGTGTAGCGGCAAAATGTCTGTCATTCTAGGATTTATTTTCATTCACTGATGGTACAATACATGGAAATAACTGTTCACATTTCTCTCTTTTCATTTTCTTTATTTTTTTTCGTCACATCCGCCGCCTTTTCACTGGACTCATGATACATTTTCCAATTCAGTTATCCATTACTTTTAGTCTTTGTAATGTTGGTATTATAGAGGCATGACGAACAGGGTGTGTAAAGTTCACTCAACCTTCACAGAAAAAGGAGGATCCTCGACGTTGTATACAGGATGTCCCAGAAGTCGACGAGTTAGTCGCGGTCGCGTGGTGAACTCTGCTTGCGTGATGCAGGAGTTTTCGTGTCGTCAGTATGATGCGTAGTTCGCATGTGGCGATGTAGATTCGGCTTCGGCCACAGTATCCCAAAGTATCACATCGTGTCAAAAAACCTTCTGCTGGCAGCCCTGTCGGTGATTGTGAATCAAGTGGTCAGTTTCCACGGCGACCACACATAATCGTCTTACTGTTACTACAATCATTTGCACTATCCCGGGAAATTGCTTAGCGGTACACGAGCCGTTAGACTACCTTCAGATAGTGATTAGAGGCCATTGCACTTGATGTATAAGATGCAGATGTGGAGGTGTTTCTATGTTTAGTACTAACCTACATGTACCTAACCAGTGATTGATTTGAAATTAATTATGGTTGATAGATTATGAATATCGTAATGATTGATGGAGGAACAGATGGTAAATATTTACGACATAATTATGTACATTAGGTATATTTGGATTTTTTACAGATGACTCACGAGAAAAAAATGTAAGTGAAAAGTAACCATTTCACAGTTTTACGCTGTAATACACAATAGGCTGTTTACACACTTGGACATTTTTAGCAACTAACAATCGTTCCACTTTCAAACGACCGACTCGTTAACAACTTCATTACCAAAATTGTATCCACTTAGACCCGTCACTATCATAAGCATTACCTAGCTTATGTCGCAACACTGCTGCTGTCAGCATATCAGTTACTGTTTCTACCGCTCATGATTGATGGGACGTGTCGCTTTCTATTTGTGAAGATGGAAGCGACGAGTGAAGACTGTCCACTAATGCGTTTTGTCGGGAAGTAGTTACCAAAGTGCAGGCGCAGGTCAGCCGTGGAAAGTGGTAGGTAATGGTCACGAAAATAAGCACTTTAGGAAACAATCGTTTGTTGGTGTGTGGATAAAAGAACAACGGAGAAGATCCTACGGAAACGTATTTAACTTAAATGTGTAAAAAAATCATTGTTGTTTATATTAATTCGTAAGCAAACCATACAATCAAAAGAAAAAAAACAATCGGAACATAGATGTTCAACGCAATAAATAAAAAAAAGCCTTGATTATTTCTAGTTCAACGAAATACTGGCATTTAATTCACTGTTAAACGTTTCAACATTATCATTATCACAATAATTAAGTATACAATTACGGAACACGAACATTCTACAAATAAACACTTACACAACTGACAATGTTCAAAGCACAAAAAATCACGCAAAAAGAATATAATTTTCTGCCAAACAACCCAGAATTAATTGGGGTTTAATTAAAACAACACCTCGGCTTATTTACAATAACAACAAAAAGTCTCTATTTACACTTGCGGAAACTTAAGAGCTGAGTGAATAAATTCAACAATGCAATGAAATGTTTATTAGAGCGCGAAATAACAACGTTATTCATAGTTAATTGTGAACCACTCAAGGTATCGCGGGATATGTTAAGAACTCGTACGAGACGGATCAGTTGGGCAACTGTTGCGCCACTATGGAATATTGGGACTTTATCTATATCTATTTATTTAATTATAAATTATTAAAAGAACAGGGCAAGTTCGTAAGGCTGTCGCATAGCCCTAACCGCTAAAGATGGAAAACTAGAATTTTATAGGTATTTCAAAAAGAAGGTGTGTATCTACTAAGAAAGGATTTTGTAAAAATCAACCCCTAAATGCGTGAAAAGGGGTAATCAAGTTTTTGGGCGAGGATTTTACTGCTAACCTCAATTAACTCTAAAAAATGGTACAATTTATAATCAAAACCTTAAATAATGGAAATCAAACAATTTTTCAAAAATCAATCCATGCCTATCGGTGTACCAAGGGGAGTGCAGTTTGCACGAAAAATCTCATTGCTTCGAATTTGTATCCTTCAACTTGGCATAAATACTAATTTAGATAGATAATAAAGATTGTAGGTAATAATTAATTTTCCAAAATGGCCTGAAAGGGGTAGTGTAGAATTTCGTACTGAAGCTCGAAGAGAAAAGTACGAAATCCACGCGGACGAAGTCGCGGGCGAAGTGCTAGTATGTTATAAATAAGGAAAACCAATACAGTTTTGTTATGCTTGTTTTGTTATGACCGCGCAAACAACGATGACTCAGTGCAAAAAAGATGCGAGAATAATTAAAAGTTAGTCAGGAAAATCAAAGAGTCGTCTGGGTTACGTTACACTTTAGTTTATTTTTAAAGAAATTCGGTATGCCGTGTAACAAAATATCCCTTCGAAAAGTTACACAACATCCTAACAACTAACAAAGCAGGTAATACTGCCACGAAGTAAACACACGCAGAACATCCACTTAGTAGATTTTGCGACAAACACACTCTCGCCACCTGTTGATTAAAACAAAACAGACGCTACTGTGTAGTTTTTTCAATTTTTTCTTAGGTATAGGTTTAGATTATCTGTGGGCAACGAGTAAAGAAGCGTTCTTTATGTGATATAGGCCAGTAGCAGTGTTTTAAATGAACATGGGAGCTTTTTGCAGCACCTTTTACCCAGTGGTCCTTCGGCTCCAATCTAATTTCTAGTCCTACCGTCCGAACATTTTTTGTCGACAACAGTACAGACGTAAACAACTCTCTATTTCGTTCGCGGTCGTGTCAAAATTGTACGCAGTCATTGTTCTTTTTTGTACAATACCTATAGGTATTTATAGACCACTTGCGTTTGTTACCATTTTAGTGTTACGTCAGACTAATGAAAATAGAAGTTGATTTAGTGCTTAGGAAGTCAAAATGGGAAAAGCGAGAGTCAGGCTGAATATTTTAAAGTTGAATGGAGCTGTCTCCATACTATGGGACTTGCAGATGGAAGGCCCAGAAAGAGGTAGCGAGACGACCTAGACGCACACCGCAAGGGCTGGTTCGAGGTGACTCACGAAATACCTGGAAGAATTTTGGGGAGGCCTTTGTCCAGCAGTGAAATAGAGTCGGCTAATAATGCAAAGTCTAAACGGTTCTCTAAAATTTGCAATAACCCCTAAATCTTTCCTATTGTAACCCTGCCCACATACCGACAGCAACAACATACAAGAATTAACAACCCTAGCTTCAGGTGAGCCTAAGAGAATGTTCACACGGGTAAGGACAGAGATTCTTTACAACCATTTATTGCATTTTTATTAGGTTTACAGCACTGACAGGGCAGTTAAAAGATGATTGAATTTGACGGAAACGTTAAATGTTCCCACAGATAGAAATGAAGAAACGATTAGTAACAGTTACATACTGCACGCTAGCTATCTAATGGTACTAGCAGATGATAGCTTTCTAGTTTCCACATTTATGTGCACTGAGCGTTCCGTATTGTTCTCAGTAGAAAAGTGTGAAAATTGGTAATTGTGACTGGTTTAATGAAATAGGAATTGGAGAGATTAGCGGTTGTATAAGCCGCTGATCATTAAGGCCACAATACATTCTCCTTCGTGAATTCGTCGCTTTAGATCTGCTAAACGGTCATCTTCCATGCCAATCAAATGCTTAGATTGTACAAATGCAGATTTACGTACTTAGTTCAAGTCAGTATGAGTATTTTTAGCGCCATTGTCCTTCGATTTACACTCTTTTATCTTATTCTGAGGACCTGACTAATGTTCCCCAACCACCGCGAAAGCAACTGCGTAATCTCGCTGGCTTTCAAACCAATCTCAAGTCTTACTGCAATTTCACATTCTGTCTTGTTTCACATGAGCTCTTATCAACCTAAAGCAAACTGTACCGAACCTTATCTGAAGGGTACACACGCCGCGGTTACATTACCCATGTTCAAGAAGACAAAAAGCAGGACAATCCTGCACAAAGGCGTGGGAAAAAAAATTGACGCATCGAAAAAATATCTGTCATCAAAGAGTTTTTACACAGTAGCACTGCTTTGTTGACAGTTTAAGTAACAGATGGTAATATACCTATATGTATGTTTCAATAATTTAAATATCAGTAGCAATGGATTTAATTTTGACAGTTCAACAATATTCATTGCGTTATTTACGTTGTTGAGCAGACCATTATTAGCAATGGATTAGCAATATCCTTTTAAATGATTCAGATTGAATTGATAGACTGTTAAGCAATCAGGGTACGGATTGTTCTATCTTGAATTTGGGTCGCATGGGTGACGAGAGACAGAGCAAAGCTTCTAAAATAAGTATGTTCTCAAGTTCCAACATACCTGACATTTCAAGATTATTATCTATCTGAAAAATTTACAAGTCCACACTCTGTCCCGGCAAACCCAGGACATATGGCGTCACTACCCGCGACCCGCAAGGAGCAATCGGTGTCATATGTACTTTCTCCGCGTTGACATCAGCTCGCGTGCAAATATGTTTACCTATCTTTCGCTGCAATCGTTAGAAAGTCGCTGTTTAATGCATATAATGCAACACCAGCCTCTGTGTTGTCCTCAGTTAATTGTTGCTGGTGTTAAATAGGTTTCACTGTTTGTTTAGGAATGACAGAAAATGTAGTTTTTTTTTTTCAACATGGACATTTGCTCCTCTGGAACAGTGATGATAATTAACATTTTCTATCATTCTATCATCACTATTCCAGAGGTGCAAATGTGTGATGGGCACGCAAGGAAGATACACAAGTCTATGTTGAAAATGTATACGCCAGAATCGCCTTGTGCTTATGGAATTTTGTATAAACAGTATCAACAATGTATTAATTAAGTACAGCACATCGACCTACTACAATCTGTCAAATTTCTTTGATAGATTTTCAACTTTATCTCTAAAGCATAAGGTTCAAAGTTGATTTTGAAAATGTGACAGTTTCGGGTAGGTTGATGTGCTGGCGTCTGTACATTCCCTAAATTATTTATGCTCACATTCGCTACAACTGTTACAATTCCTTATTGCTTCATTTGGTACAACGCAATAACAAGAAGGGACGCACCCTGTAGTTACTCTTTATTGAGGGGTGTGTCGACAATCTTAATACCTCACGACGCGACGTAGCAACGGTTCAAATAGCACACGGGTGCAGCGTTCGTTTTCTGTTCTTACCGTCAAAGTTTTGATTATCGTGATAGTAGAGGGTCCCATTTTGTAAGGTTTGAAGCAGAGCCATGGGTAGGTGATAGATATTAGGTGATCATGAAAGAAAAAAAAAAATGGTGGTGTAAAGATATAAATAGTGTTTTGAATCTACACTTTATCAATAGATTTCTCTATTATGCACCAATGACAGAGGACCAGCTAAGACTTGAACGTAACGAAGCTTTGAAAACTGAAACCTAGATTGTCTTGTTCGATTAGATCACTGTAATAGACAAGTAAATCACACTCCTAACAAACCCGGTGTTACAACATCTAACTACCCACAATAAAGAGCTCTATAATGACAGTTGCGGGGTCAGGTCGCTGATGAGTCACGAGAAAGTCGCCTAGTCACCGACGAGATGAAGCTGTGTTCGTAATGCAAAGCTTACCCAATACACGGCGGGAATATTAAATGGAAATTGATAAGCAGGGAGTGATGCAGCGGGTTTGTGGTAACGGGGGGGCTTTAATGGATCGCGTGTGATTATGTAAAGGCTTAGTTAGATGTGGTTGACTCAGTCGTGTACTGCTGCTGCTAAAATGTTGCGAGGGTTGTGGTCCTGCCATGTAAACTAACTTATTAAAAAGTTTTTGAACAGAAACTACGCAATAGTCTATTTCTTTAAGTGAACAACTAAATAAAAAGATTCTAATTACAACATTTGGTCAAAAGGTTTCAAAAGTACCAGCTTCTCGTCTGTACTTAAGCTTCACAAATTGGTCCTTTTGGCAAACAAATGACAGTTGCTTCACTGTCCACTCACACAACAATATACTCATTTAGGTATGTACATTCAAAGCTTCAAAACCTTTCAACCGAGTGTAGGTATGAAAGTAAAATTATTCAGTAACAGTACTTATAGTATTGTTTAAGGCTTCATCTCGGTACAATGCGGGGTCAACGGCCGCGTGGCGAGCCCAATTTTTTGTTCAACAATGCATCGCCTGTCAGAATGCAGTTGCACAATGCCAAGTGTATTTATTGCAGCAATGTTCACGGAACACGATGGGAATGGTTTTGTAAGCCCTTTACGTACAATGTAAATTGTTATGAAGTTGATGGTTAGTAGTTACAAGAGGGATCAGTTGCGCCGACAGTGGTTTATGTCGTTTAATGTTTGGAAACCAGTGATCCAAGAAGGGTTTTGAACATTCAGACTAACCTGATGAGAATTGTATACGATGCATTTGATGCAATTGCCGAACGATTCGTTTACTCGCCACGAAAACGGGTCGTCAAGGGATTATCGTAGTAGCTAGATTAAAGCTTGTGGATTTTCCAATGACTGTAGGCAAAAAGCTAAGCTATTCACAACCACTCGATACGCTTCCGTACGTTATCGAACATCAATCAATGTTATCGTAGGAGTCCTCTCTAAACGCTGTTCGCAAGTCCAAAACACGAAAATTTAGTCAGTTTAAATTAAATAGACATTCTTCCGACAGCTGTCTGCTGTCGGGGGCAGGGCAAATAAGGTTTTCGAAATGTGTCATTTTCGATGCGATAGCCTGTCGGATCGTTGTGAACTTATGCTGGAGTACAGAAAGGAGTCGGTAGATACACAACATTCGGTAGCAATATTTACTCCAAAATATCAAATCAGTAGGTACTCTTGAACAACTAATCTCAAAAATATAAATAAAGCTGAAATATGATCAGTTCAGCAGCAAATACTAGCAATGATTTAGAGTGTGTTAATGTCAAAAGTAACACTTGCTGCGCAATGTTTTGAATGAAGGGATGATAATTAGCTGGGAATCTGGGATGACGAGAATGGGCGCGGGCGCCTCGTTAATTATAAAATTAGAGGAACTTGCAGCTCTGTAATTAAACATAATTTGAAGCTAACAAAAGGGTAGGATCTTGTTTTGTTTTCTGTTTAATACGACGTTTAATTTGTATAGATAAAAGAACCTAAATCGTAATAGGATCGTTAATTGGATTCCAAAATCTGCTTGCAGTTATTTAGTTTTTTTGATGATCAGACACGCAGATATGGAAACACGGAAAACCAAAATGCTCAAATAAAATCTTAACATAAAAAAACAGGTATTACCTAACCTAAAGCATTCAATACAAATTCTTCGAAATAAACTTTTGGTTTTGCCCCTTTCGGTCCGAATCTTCGCGCTTCTCCATTCAAACCCAATAAGAACCGCCATTTCGACATGGCCCAAACACGAGACAACTACTTTTTCCTGCCACAAAAAACGGTCGTGAACGCATTGCGCTTGCGCCAGCGGAACCTGTCCAAAGGAAAAAAACGCGGCAGTAATAGTAATAATAACGGAACGAATGGCGCGGCCTTGAGATGAATGCATAATGCAGATCTAGACACTGCCATTTCTATTAGGAGCGAGGCCTTGACTTTTGTGGTACGACTCGCTTTTTGAACTTTGTGTTTAAGTATTTTCAATACAATTAGTTAGCGGAATATCAATTCGGATTACAGGATTATTTTTAAGATTTAGAATATTCTTGGCTAAGAACTTAAAAGCATCTAATTACAGCTCCAATCTGTTCGTAATAAATACAACTGGCGGCCCCATTGAGAATTGTTCCACTAATTTAAATTCGCGGAAAGTCCGGGTCCAATTGAGACGCATTTTGAAACTCAGTTCCCACAAGCACCACAGTATCCCGGATGCGGGCCGCCAGCTACTCTAAACCTTTCCTTTCACAATTCGTCAGCAAAAAAACCTTAATGAGTAAGCCATCATTTCGTCACACCATCCAGATTGCTAGATCATCAGTGACGTAAGACCGCGCGGTATCGTACGAGCTCCCGCGCACCACAGTTCCCCGGTTGCGCAACGGTAACTCAAAATCAAAATCAAAATATTTTATTTCACATAAACCTACATGGGCACTTATGAAACGTCAGAAGCTAGGTGCACGGTTCCAATTGGTCGTTTCATATGGAGAAGAACCGGCAAGAAACTCCACGGTTACTCTTTTAAAAATATTTACGTTTTTACAATGTTTTCAAGTTACAATAGGTATGAGAGGACTGCATAGGCCTGTCAACAAGTACCAGGTACTTGAAACTAATTGGCAGATTGTGTTTCTGCAATTGCCGTTCGATTATTTATTACGTCGTTTCCGTTTGATATTATTTCAAGGTCTTTAGTTTTTAATTTGTGAATGTCACAGCCGATAAGGACAACCGGTAAATTTTAGTCATTGAAATTGAAAGGTACCTATTAGTGAGACAACGGAATATATTGCAAATGTTATTGGAATTATTAATAGTAGGTCGGTATGTTAAAAGTTAAAACACTGAACAGTATGCAAACACTAAGTATATTACATTCATTACAAGTAAATAGTCAATCGTGTTCGCAATATTCACTTCGTCGATAGGAAACTCATTAGGTAAGGAAATGACTGAAGAAAAGACGTTAAGACAAAGCGTTAATTGGATTAACGGCCGAGGTTATTAAAAAAGCAAACAACATAAAAAGTGGTTCATTCCGAGGCAGGAACATTGGAGATTGATTCCGACTTTACAGACAGCGTCCTCTCGTGGAACCCTTTTAAACGCTTGAATCTTTTATAACATCGACCACAAAACTAAAACCCCCCTTTAAAGGGACCTTTGCTTGGTAAGTTTTACCGATACGACTTCGACGGAAATTGATTTCATTAAAATTTGAAATTTGCTTTGCGATCGTCGAAGGAATTATTTCGAAGGCATCCTAAATAAAATACCCGGCAGTAAGCGGCTTTAGGTCCGTCCATAAATTCTCAATATTTCTCAGAAAGAATATGCTGCGGTTCATAATTTAGCATGTTTTTTTATGAAACAAATTGTAGGTAACTGAAAAATATGTGACTCCTGGAAGTCCTTGGCATTGACATTTAAGTTACATTAGTTTTTGGCAGTGTTGCCAACTTTGCCGTATATTTTTCATGGCACATGGCAAGGTCGTGGCGACGCTAAATAATTCTGGCAGCCACCATACTAATAAGGTTTATCAAAATATATGTATATCGGGCCCGTGGGCCGTGAGCCGTGGGGCCCGTGGCTAAATAATAACAGCCGCACAGGTCGATCGATCAGGTTAAGCTACGCTTGCCGCGGTTGGTCTGTGGATGGGTGACCATCTTTACATACCGTGTCCCCTCCGTGCCTCGGAAAGCACGTTAAGCCGTTGGTCCCGGCTGTCATTCGTGGATCTTTGACAGTCGTTACGGGTAGTCAGCAGCCCGAAAGTCTGACAACCAGTCTTACCAAGGGGTATCGTATTACCCAGTAACTGGGTTGTGGAGGTCAGATAGGCAGTCGCTCCATGTAAAATACTGGTATTCAGCTGCATCCGGTTAGACTGGAAGCCGACCCCAACATAGTTGGGAAAAGGCTAGGCAGATGATGATGATGTATATCGGGATTACTGACCGGCCCCTGTACAATTCAAAAGAGCCTGTAATTGGTTTAATTGAAATAAATTCTTTGAGTTTGAGTTGATAATATAACTTTTGGAGGAAAACTATGGTCAGCTTCATTAATGTTTATACAAATATAAGATGGTTATTGTTAATGCTGGTTCAATTTTTTATTTTGACAAGCTTTTTTACTAATTTACTTAATAAAACAACGCTATTTTCTTCACATTTCTGTCTTCATAAGCCAGATGAGGAAACAATTAGTCCAACTATAACCCAAGAAACAACTACGGCGACAATGTTAGTTACATCCATTACACGGGAAAACACGGAATACTAACTAAAAGTTTCTGTATTCTGAGAATACTAATGACTTCATATAACATCAAGCCTGTAATCCCCGAAAGGTTAGCAGAGGTGTACCTATTGTACACCCACATTTTGCCAGTCCCATTTAGTAGGGAGCCTATTGCCACCAACCGGGCACAAATACAGACTTCAGGCTGCTACTGAGAAATCTCTGGCCGAAAAATCCAATAACACTTTGCCCGACCTGGAAATCGAATTCAGCACCTTATGCTTAGCAGTTGTGCTTGCGACCAGTAGTACAACGAAGCAGTAATACTAATTTATGTGTATCTGGGACACCATGGTGGCGCAACCATGGTTGCACTGCCAACGAAATATATACAGCTTTATGGTGGGTATCTCACCAGGCGTCCAATCGGATGCGCACAACCATACATTTTCTAGCAGTGCGGTGCGACCATGGTTGCGCCGCCATTGGTGTCCTAGTGAGATAGGGCCCTAAGACCTTGGACCGCAGCAGGATCAAATGATGGAAAATTTTCCTATCCTCAGTTGAGTCGAATTGCCCACCAACGCCCACAACTCTTCATGATAATAACTACGAGGAAGCCCCCGAAACAGGATATTTGGAAATAGTACAAAAAGCTTATAAGGAAATTGCCTAAACGTTTCCCGTTGTAAAGTTAAAATGTTTGACCGACAGACGAGCACCATTAAAAACGTTAGAACTAGAGTTGTGTTTTAGTGATTTATAGGTGGCAAGACTCGTTGTATATGTATAGTGAAGTGAAACTAAAGATATTGATATTTTAGATCTCCATTTTTAGGGATAATTTAGGAACCAATAAAATTGATAAATCAATGTTTATTTAGTTATGTGTGAGGAAATATCGTGACTCTGGCTTGAAGGACCAAAAATGGTCCAGCTGAATTTTAAATATTTCATACTAACACAAATCTTTTTGATATAAACACGCAGAATTACAAACATACGCCATGAAACCAGTTTAATGTTTGAAACTAACAGTTTATTTCGCCGCTGTCATTGTCAGTGCGTGGTGCGTCATAATTATAACCAGCTCGTTAATTAAGATCGAAGCAAACTTCGATGTTTGAACAGATTGCCTTGAATTCTGATTTATTGCACGACTAATGGAATGGTAAAGAACGAGTTTTAAATTGAAATACTGTGAGGCTTGAACCAGTACCTACACACAACCAATACTGTGAGGCTTGAACCAGTACCTACACACAACCAATACTGTGAGGCTTGAACCAGTACCTACACACAACCAATACTGTGAGGCTTGAACCAGTACAGCCTACACACAACCAATACTGTGAGGCTTGAACCAGTAGCTACACACAACCAATACTGTGAGGCTTGAACCAGTACCTACACACAACCAATACTGTGAGGCTTGAACCAGTACCTACGCACAACCAATACTGTGAGGCTTGAACCAGTACCTACACACAACCAATACTGTGAGGCTTGAACCAGTACCTACACACAACCAATACTGTGAGGATTGAACCAGTACCTACACACAACCAATACTGTGAGGCTTGAACCAGTACCTACACACAACCAATACTGTGAGGCTTGAACCAGTACCTACACACAACCAATACTGTGAGGCTTGAACCAGTACCTACACACAACCAATACTGTGAGGCTTGAACCAGTACCTACACACAACCAATATTTTTTAGAAACTACTCCGTTAATCTCCACACTCCTATAAATGAAGGAATCTGCAAAGTTCAAATTCAGATTAACAATTGACAAAACAATTAAAATTAAACTCTTTCGAAAATTGCTTGAATTTGGACTTAATAGGCTCTTTATCTTCACCAGGGAACGAGAAATCCCACAGAAATGTATAAACAAAAAAAAAGCTTGCAATTCAACCAATCTTGTACCTACGCAATAACACCACGTAAAATGGGACAACAAAAAATAAACAATACGATAAAATAACTCTCAAATCCAATTTGCTGACAAATTACTTTGGCAAGGTCGCCTGTCAGAAGCCTGTTAATTTGATATCAGAAAAAAAAGGCTGAAACGTTAAACCAATACTTATGTAAATACTTCGCACGCGACAGAAATACACTGTCACTCATTTTAAATAGTCACAAGTGACTTCCTGAAGTACAGAAAGGTATTCGACGACTAGGACCATCTTTAAAGACATATCTTCGAAGATGAGGACCATTATAATATTATTAACTGCACTGGGATCATAACTTGAAGCCAGTATTTCCTGCTATCCCTGTATTACAATTAAGACTTGACGGAGTAACTTTTTAACTCGATGTTCACACCTAACCTAGAACTAAACTTGACTTGTCATCTCTAATTTACTTGTAACTCTTGGAATACTAACTTTACCCAAGAGGGTTACAAAGAAAGATAAAGTTGTTGACAACTTTTTCACATAGATTCCACAGCCAAGTAAAAAACTGAAAAGTACGTAACGATAGCTGATATTTCACGCATAATTACCCTTGAAACCGTAAAAGGGTAGGAGCAGACGGGTCGATACTAGAATGCGGCAGACGGGCTTTCATTCTGGTTTACTGCTCAGGTGCATGCTGTGTAAACTGTAACTATAAAGCCTTCATGTGCACTTGGTGTTTGTTTATGGCTGCTGGCAAGAACCGAGACATAAATAGTTGCAGACGTTCGCGTTGTTGTGATTATCACGGATTGAATTTGGTTGTGGTAGGCTTATCTGGAAGTCTGTTCTGGTATTGCCAGGATTCTGGGGGCTAAAAAAAGGACAGAGTGAAAGACTTCCATCCAAAAAACTTTTGTTTAAAAAAGTATTTTAGCTCTACTCTTGTATGTTTGCTTATAATTATGTTTTACAGAATTTAATAAAATAATGGCAAAATGTTGTTTTCGTTTGTCGTTGAAGTTAATTGATGTCAGTTCAAAAATAAATAATACGTTTCATTTATTTAATCGCATTAAATAAGGAAGACTATACAAAAAGTACAAAAACCCGTTTAGTGATGTAACTCGATCTAGCAAGCAAGGCTCGTCGAAGGAAAACCGCTGTTTGACAAAAGCAGGGTCAAGTGTATTGTGACTGCTACTTACTGCGGCGCGACAGCGGTTCTAAGGGAAACCGTAAGTTACACACCTAATTGATAAGTAGACCTTGCGTGCGGTGTAGCAGGTGGACTAAGTAGTAACAGTTAGGTAGGAATGTCCAAATAATTTTAAATTCGGATATATTATACCTAATTCAGGTACCTACATCACATAGGTAGGACAAACAACTTCCAATAGGTACAGTAGTCAGTACAGCGAATTCCCGATTTAGTAGTGTGACATCTCTTTTTACTAAGATTATTTCAGTTTACCACATTTTTTTTTTTTGGATTATATAAGTTATACATAAGACGTGTTATGTTATGAATTGATGAACGATAAAGAATTTTTATAGCACTTTACAAAGGGTTAGTGACAAAGCGTTAGAAAAGTACCCTGCACTTGGGTCAAGTGGAACCCAATCGCTACTTACCACAGCGCGACATGGTTAGGCTACAGGGGAAACCCGAGGGGTAGTTGGCCTTTGCGCTTTTGTTCCCTTTGTAGACTGGTGGGTGGTGCTTTGAAATGCATTAGCGTGCTTTTATAGGGCTGGCAAAAATGTTTGGGGGTGTTCAGTGTTTGTCGGATTGAAAGAAAACTTGTCCAAAAAAAAAAAACAGTAAGTATGTGGAATGGTGGGGCAAAAACGTTTAGAGATTCAAGCCCTTTAGAGATTGCATAAAATTATGCCTTGCCACTTGTAGGTCTATCTACAAGATCAAAAAAATATCAGTACACTAATTGCGTAACACACAATCAATCATAATCTGAAACATTTTGAAGGAACTATTCAACTGCTTCATAAGTTCGAAAAATTTGTCTGTTCAACAACATAAATAACGCAATGAATGTTGTTGAACTGTCAAAATGAAAGCCATTGCTACTAATGTTACACAATCACCAGCTGATTTCACTAAATCCGAACCACTTTCTGAATGGTTTTCAGTCTCATAAAAACATTTATGATGAAACTAAAGAAACCAAAGCAACAACCACAAAACAAACATTAACTTTTTATGACATTTGACCTCCGCTCCAACTCAGATTTAAACAACTTACTTCATTTTCATTACTTTGTGGCCAGCACCTTTTTAATACTGACACTACGGAAAATCCCACATAAATAGCTACCCATGATCTATGGTAAATCCTTAACCTCAGTTACCGAGGTTGCCGTGTATTTAAAAATAACCTATTATGTTGTTACCGCGAGTTTGTTATCGTATGTAATGTTGCAGTTTATAATCGTCGTGTTTGTTTCTGTATGGACTAATGTCGCTGTTATCGATCGGCTTGGTTTGAACTGGTGTTATCTGTGCTTTAGTTTTATCTAGATAGGTGTAAATCTGTGTGACTACCAGATTTAACTCAGTAGTAAATATGTTATGCTGGCAATTATTGGTGTTTTTGAAATACATTGGGTAGTGTTTTATTCTTTTGTCCCACGAAAACAGCTGATTGATCATGTCGACGCGAAACAATTATTAACATCCCAAGAACACCAGTGCTAATAATATTAATAAGCTCCAAGAGACTGTGGCCTTAGTGTGAGTTTTTTCACGCACGTTCGATTGCGAGCGCTCACCGTGCACCGTGCTCACTAGAAGAAACCTAATTTCCCATACAAAATTATAACGCGCTCGCAATTGAACGTGTGTCGAAAAAACTTATTTTGGAAACGGTGTGCCAAAATACTTAATTGATTTCGTAGACGAACATAACAGATTTAGCAGACAAAACGAATTACACGGTTCATTATACGAACTAGATTTTAGAGCCTAATATTATTAGTCACTCAAGTCATAATTTTTTGTAAGACTTGTATTTCTTTCTACTTGCCTACTCGGTGACAAAAAATTGTTACTCGCACTTATGTAGGTAGGTACAGTCGTATATAATTTTCTGTTATGTGCTGGCACGTGCAATTCAAAAGATTCATAAAAACTTAAGTAGCTATGCAATTATCAACACGCACAATCATCGTGGTGTAATAAGCAGATTCTTGATGGAGATATAATTTCAATCGTCGCGGCGTTACCTTGACCTCTTCAAATTGGGATAACCCAAATATCATGACACAAGTTTGTAGCAGGAGTATTTACAATTTAAAGACAAGTTCACTTTTAAAGAAACTTGGGACGCCCACAAAGCGTTGGGCTGACAACTGTTAAAGATACCGTCAACGATGCAAAAACACCTGCGGGGTAATTAAATTACGTAACACACTTACAGTAGCAATGATGGCTTTAATTTTGACAGTTCAACAGCATTCATTGCGTTATTTACGCTGTCGGGCAGACAAATTTCGACCTTATGAAACAAAGGATTAGCAATATACTTCAAAATCATACAGATCGTGTTTGAAGTGTTACGCCATTAGGGTACTGGACTCACTTAAGTACCAGCAGTAGCAGCTGAATTAATGATGATGATAACGGCTACGGACACAATTTTACTTCACGTCGTCACTTACGTCAATAAAACTTTTAAGGAAATTGAAGACTTGGTCCAACAGCTCATAGAGATCTATGATGACAATTATGACCATATTTAGAAAGGGAAGCTGAAAGGAATCGTGCTGTAGCTGTAGCTATTATCACTGTAAATGACTAGCGCATTTATGAGGTTGTGTTGCGTACACAAGTTTGTACAGAGTATATATCACGTTTATGTCCCTGTATATATTTAGTGTTCACGTGCAGAGATCTAAGTAAAAGCTAATTTGCAATAAGTGATCTGGTGATGGATGACGAAGCACTGTATTGTGCAGTCGCCGGTCGTGAATGTAAAGTGATGTAAATCAGAGATGCTTGCATAATTTTCATCACATTTTCATAAATTCGTCGGATGTTCTCGTTAAGAATAGATCGGGACCTTTCTCTTCCTGTGTTCATAGATTTATGTATGTTCTTTCAATAAGCAACAACCTGCGTACCTATTGGAGAAGTAATTTAGGCATTCAAAAATAGTGGACGAAGCATTTTCCCTAGTAAATCGTTAGTTGTTGTATTTTGTGAGGATATAAGGACAAATTTTATAATATGTTGGTAATGTACATAATCTTGAAATACACATGCACACAGTGCATATATGTAGTTTCTCCCCAGTTTCATTGCAGTTACCGAAATTATCAAGAATCAAGACATTTTTTTTTATGGCTTAGGAGGGTAAGTGGGGGTCAAATGCTATTTGACATTTATATGACATAAAACCAGTTTCGACCTCCGTCACTATGTAGGTATTGTTTTTCAATTTCCATCCAAAGGGTACCTAAGTCGACCTTTACGCCGTATTGCGTGTAGTATCCAATAAGAAATAGTTTTTCGATTGTGCCTGGCAATATTTAATGCCTGAGGCTGAAAGACAAAGTTTTGGGACAAACATTAAAGATATTCTGAACAATAGTAGTTATTCCTCAATTTTCTATGAAAGTAATGCTTATCTAACGTAACAATCAGCAATATAATTTTTTGAGAAAGTCGAATCATTGGAAGCTTCTATCGCTTTTCTTGCCTATTTCATGATTATTTCGCTTGAATATTGTTCTAATTAGCAAAAGCACAATCGTTCATGACGATAGAATGCCGTTCGATTGGCCTCTGGCCCGTCATACGGGACGGGATGTCCCATTGCCCGGGACCAGTACTATATTTATGAGATATATAAATTCGAAGTTGCGCTTTGTTAGTATACAAGTACGGTTTTGAGCAAAGTGACAAAATGGTGATCGCTTACCAAAGGGTCGAACGATATTACCAAAGATTTCCGAAAATCATGGAAGCAAGACCGATATGGACAAGGAGAATAAGAGAGATAAGAAAAGCGAAAGCTAGCTTGTCAAAGGAAAAGAAAACAATGAAATAAATGAAATAGAAGACTGGCTGCCAATAAAGGATGACGGAAACTTCTATCCTCCAGCAGTGTATGAGACTGAAGAAAAGGAAGAAAAAACCTGCGTTACAAAACTGAAACAGGGCACTAGAGCAGTAGTGACGCGAATAGTATATGCTACACTCATGTGGGACATCATTTAATCAGGTCAATAACAAATCTACAACAACATTAACTTCATACAGCATGACTTCATCTTGTCACTACACTAAGTACTATTAGTTATTCTCTGTCACTACTAAAAATAACTAGCATACATTTGCCAATTGAATTACGGATTATGACCAGCTTGAGTAGAACAATTTATATAACAAATCAGTTTAGTAGCACGTTTCAAGTATTTGCATACAAATAGATCAGTGTGAAGTCATGGTTGGTAATTGAATTGTTTTCAAGACGATGGGTTTGGGATGTTCTTTCAGCATTTCTTGGTATGTTTATGAGACCATTTAAATTACAATAGTTTTTCTTTCTTAGGATAATTTGACACTACTTAGCCTGAGCAATCTGAGAATCCTCTATGCTTCAAATTGCCGTTTGTCCATTTTTGGTGTTTTCGAGACTGCGAGTTACATTGTAAAACGATGTATATTGAACATCTATTGAACCGTAGGTAGTCGAAGAATAGAGTACAAGTGGATGCTGAAAGCTATTTTAAATGATAAATGATTTATTTTCTGTAAGTAGGTTTGTACAAACACTTTTACACGTCAATCATATTTTTTTAAACTAGATGAGGTCGGCGTTTCCTATCTGACTATTCTGAGAAGAAAGGCCGAAACAAACTCAGAGGTCACAGTCTCTTTTAAAGTCCAGACATAATCTTGGTCAGATCATGTGAAGACCATGTAGATTGGTGTCTGAAATGGTCTTTTGAGGAAAGAACCACAGATTGAGCGGACCTGTCCAGTCAGTGCAAGCATTTGTCAAAATCGTGCAGCTCAACTCAGAAGTTGAGGAGCTCAACGATTCGACGAACAATACCAAAGAAAGGACATTTGGGTAGGCCGCGTAATTTACTCAAACTGCCAGATCATGATTAAAACTAACTAAGAAGGAAAACAGTAAAAAAGAAATGACCCACATAGTCCTCACATTCACAACAATTAAATAAAAAAATAAAAAATACTTTACAAAGTAAATATTCATGTCATTGTATATATAAAAATCATCAATGTCAAAGTGTATATAAAAATTCGGGCATAATCTTTGAGGGCCATGTAGATTGGTGTCTGAATGGTATTTTGAATTTTGGCCTTGCATAAAGAAATAGTTTTATGAAAAGAATAGTATTTGAAATAGAATTCTAAATATTCCAAAGTTCTCAGATGCTAGCTAAGATACAGCATATATGCCGAACGTTATACTCCTGTTCGGAGAGTAAGCATTTTCCACGTAAAAGATCATTACCTGGGAAACGGTACATAAAGTTAGTTTTTCAAGTTAACTGCCTCTGTTACCGGTTTGCCAACACGCGTAATACTTGCGTTTATCTGCGTTTAGACAGGCGTTGTGCAATTCTGTAACATGTTTAGATTGGGCAGGTTAAGATATTTCCATTTATAGTGTAATTTGTGATTACCTGATTTCCTTGAAACTTTGTAAAATCAGAATGTAGCAGCTTTGGGAGCCGTAGATCTGCCCATAACACCTGGGATTAAAGAACTTGGCAAGGCTAGAACTTCATATTGGCTTGACCCGTTATTTCACAGTCCTAAAGATGGTAGGGGCAATATACTTATGCGTATAACGCAAATTCAAACATTAACTGGCCTAACGTTTCCTAACAATGTCTTGCTACTAACTGCCTAGCGACATACCCATAATTGTACACTGGTGTAATTAAACAGGCTGCGCTAAACTGCAGGTGGAATGGCTTCCTTACAGTGTCTCGTAAACTACGGCTAAAGAATGCCTCATTAACGTGTTCATAATTAGCACTGCTTCAGACTGCTAGCCACAGGCTTTGAGTACCTGAGGACAATATCCAAATACTTAGTACATTTCCAAAGGAAAAACATCAATGTATTTTTAAGATTGGTAACTCTTCGAAGTGTTTTGTGGGATCCAACGACAAAAATATTAAACTGGGATTCAAAAGTGGGATCCAACGAAAATATATCGTTTTATATTTCCCATTCGTCAAAAATAAACTTTTTAATTTAAAATCAAAACTTAAACCACTTTATCTCTTGCTAAAGCAAGGGAAGTTTCGCTGGAAGGACTTGGGGGAGGCCCGTGCCCAGCAATGGGACGGTAAGGGCAGAAAAATTAGGTACTCAAGCTGCCTCAGTGGTGTATTCGACTTTCTGTGAAACTAACTTTGAAAAGGTTTTGGCAGCCCGCTGGACCTTAGTACAGTCTACCGCGAAGTACATTACACCAGACCCCTGGGAATATCAGCCGTAACGTTGTTATATGATAACAAAAGTTCACCTCCGCCGCTTCGCATGTCAGCCGTGTAATTAGGGAAAGTGCTGTGGCTAATTCTAGTTCATTAACAAACCACATGTCAATTAGTTGAGTTTACTGCATCCGGTAAGAGGCATTTGAACGGCTCTTCCGCCCTGGCAAACACTGCAACCTATGGTCGTATATTTTTTCGCCAATATCTACGATCTTGTACCAGTCTCACCCAAGTCCTATCCGCGATAGCAATATCTCACCGCTGGACGATCAACAAAGACAGGCCTATGACTAGCAGTGTGTGAAGTTGGGCTGTAGGCTGTGGATGATGGCGATATAATTTAAAATTGTCACTCAGGCACGTCGAAGATGGTTTTGTTTGAGCACAAAAAAATTTGATACATTTAAAATTCTAAAACGTTAGATAAAAAATCGAGGATGACAGAGCCTATAAAGTTTAACATCATCTACTATCCGAGAAGGTACATTTTTCAATAGCAAAAAAGCTAGCAAAATAAATTATAGGAGGGTTAAATTAAAAGCGCATTTCTAGTCGATGAGGGGGTCAAAACAATAACTTATTTACGCTCCATAAAAGCCATAGGAGCCGTCTCGCCGGGTCACGGTCTTATAAACAAGACCACATAACTTGCTGCATGTGGCTCTAATCTCCGTTATGTTCTGTAGCTGCTGTTCGCTTCGCTGCACTTGTTAGATTCGATCTACCAAATACAAATGCATGGTGGTTGTTGATGTTCAGTAACTGTAAAAGTTATGGCATTCGAACTTCTGCCACTGAACGTTTGACTAGAAACTGCATATCGACCTTAGTCGACCTTACCTTTTTTTTCGCGAGATTTACCTGTGTAAATAAACAAGTAAATTAAATAACTTGAACTGATTGATTTTAATTTTTTAAATTTTCAAACTAAGTACCTAAATACGAATACTTAGGTAAATCTCGCGACAAGCTTTTATATTATATTTTATATAAATTGTGTAATGACGTTATAAGTTGATAGTAAAAGTTTTAAAGGAAAAGTTTATTTCATTCTTTTTAGCGCATTTAAATCAAAGCATGGTTTTAGTTTTTTTACTTTTAGGGTTCCGTACCTCAAAAGGAAAAAACGGAACCCTTATAGGATCACTCGTGTGTCTGTCTGTCTGTCCGTCTGTCACAGCCAATTTGCTCCGAATCTTATGGACCGATTAAGTTGAAATTTGGTACACATATGAATCTCTGTGACCCAAACACAGACGTGTAACGTAAATAAATGAGTTTTGAAAATGGGAGTCATTTTTGAGGGGTAAATAGACAATTTAAAAAAAAAAAGTTTCGCAATCTGTACCGTGTGACATATCAAATGAAAGAGCTTACCTTGAGGATCTCAATTTTTTTTTTTCATAATTTTAAATTAAATTTTATTAAAGTTATTTAAGTCAATAGACGGAAATTTACCATTCCCCCCCCCCACTTATCTCCGAAACTACTGAGCCTAAAATTTTGAAAAAAAAACAGAAAATAGTTCTATACTTACCTATAGATTATAGATTATAATAAAATCTTATCATCTTGAAAACATAAACAATACCAGTGGGTCACAGATTTAAAACCATAAAATGCCATGGTTTAATTTGCAAACCGAATAGCTTAGATTACGTATTTATTACAGCCATTAGATTGGGATCGTAATATTTGTAAGGCTATAACTTATGCAAATGGCCGCCGGTGACGTCATAGTTTATACTATTGATTTGTTATCGCGGTAGTGATAATGAATCTTGTTAACTGGCACAATTTTTTATGCGGATAAGTTTTTAGTCGCAAAATGTAGTGGCATTCAGTAGGAAATTGGGTGAAATCCAAGGGCAATCAAACTAACAAAAGGATTTTGTTACGAAGACCTCGTACTGTTGGATCTTCATATTGTCTTAGAGGTCAGAAAGAAGATTCTTATCATACAACAAGAAAAAGCGCCGTGAACACGATGGTCGAAAAATGTTTTACGTCGAAGAATTTATATTTTTTTGTTTCATTCCAGTTTGTCACTGTAATTGGACATTCTATCAATATTTTTATACAAAATATGAAATTATGATCCATTATTCTTAAACGATAAAAATATATCAACCTCGACAAAATTCTCTTCGAAATATCGTTTGAAAAATCCAATCCATAAGTCAAAGTTACCTTTATTTATAACGTCTAGACCTAAATCCAGACAGGCTGGGATGCAGAGCAGCGGATTATATTTAGTTCAGACGCTAAATGTCGCATTTAAGGGGGTATTTCAAAATGTGGTGGAAATAGAATTGTGGGGCGATCCGTTATTGAAGATTTTGCAGTGAATGAGCAATGGAAGTGATCATTTGAACGTAAAGATTGCAGTAAGTATATTATGCTTGTTTTGAGTCTTGTTAATTATAATCCATACTAATATTATAAATTCGAAAGTAACTCTGTCTGTCTGTATGTTACCTTTTCACGCCTAAACCACTGATTGGATTTCGATAAAATTTTTCAAAAATCTACCAGCTCTCTGATTAAAATTTTCAGCATGAAGCTACAGCACAAAAACATTTCGACACTTCTATTCACTTCGGAAATGTACAATTGTTCTTCGGATCGATCTTAGTCATAAGACCTAACATATATATATATGGAAATACTGACCCTTTTTTTTTTTTTTTTTTTTTTAAGGATGGGAAATCATCAAATGACCCCTCCCGCTCTGGGTGGAGCGGAAGGGAGTGTCAGACTCTTACTGACTAAAACCCATCCGTGTTCCTTCCTTAGCCCTTTATATTCCGGGGCAGCGGTAACCCTTTCGGACAATCCCGCTGCCCCGGCAGGCTTCGGCCCTGACGGGCCCCTCCGTTCAATGCTGACATCTCTTTGAGGCGCGCGTGGAACACATACGCGCCGTCCGGCACGGGCCTGGTCCTGATCGGACGGCGAGCTACCCATTACTCGCCGTCCGCAGGCCCGCGCCTACGGTGGCCGGGAGTCGTCACGCGGCTCCCGACGCCCGGAGCGTCTACCGCGGCGGCTGGGACGGGCGGCTCTCTCAGCTCTCTCCCTCGCCCATCCCGCCACCTCCTTCGCTAGCATGACAGCTTCGCAGAAGGAGGTGACTGCCTCCCACTCCCTCTCGCCCCGGACCATGGCTTGGACCAGGGCCGGGCGCGAGAGGTCGCCGCCGCTGCTGATCGCCTCTACGAGGACACGGCGGTGCTCTGCCCAAGCGGGACAGACCTCCACCGTGTGCTCCACCGTGTCCTCTGGGCGATCCTCGCAGTGGTGACACCCGGGCGTTTCCTCCCGCCTGATGATGTGCAGGAACCTCCCGAAACATCCGTGTCCGGTGAGGACCTGCGTCAGGCGGTAGGTGAGGGCGCCGTGACGCCTCTCTAGCCACTCCTCAAAGAGGGGCCTTACCGCCGCTATCGCGGCGTGCCCTGCGCTGGGTTGCGACAGTCGCGCTTTCCATGCCGCCATGAGATCACGCCGGAGGTCTGTCCGCTCCGCAGCAATTTGCCGCGGAAGCGGGTTTTCCCCCCGGCGTAGTGCCTCCGCGCGCCACTCATACAGGCGCGCAAGGACTATCGCCTCCAGATCCCATTGCGGCAGTCCGGCCAGGAGGCTTGCCGCCTCGCGCGAGATCGTGCGGTACCCCCGTATCAGCCGTATGGCGACCACCTTTTGGGGCGCGTTCAGGTAGTGGGCGGCTCGAAGCCGCAGTGAACGCGCCCACACCGGGGCGCCATATACGGCCATGGACCGCACGACCCCCGCGTAAAGCCTCCGGCAGGAGGCGTTTGGCCCCCTCAGGTTGGGCAGGAGCCGCTTGAAAGCGGCCCCAGCCCGTTCCAGTTTGGGGGCCAAACGTCGGAAATGCTCGACGAAGTTCCACCGGCTGTCGAGGACGAGACCCAGGTATTTCATCGTCGTCTCGACGCCGATGCGAACCCCTCCTACCGTCAGTTGGGATCCCGATGGTGGCCCGTTCCGAAGCCCATGAAAAGACATGGCCTCGGATTTGTGCAGAGCCACCTCGAGACCCAACTGCCGGATCCTCTCCACGACTATCGCAACCCCGCGTGTCATTGTGTCGGCCGCCGCCTGATGCGACCTCCCCTGCGCCAGGACCAGCGTGTCGTCAGCGTAGCAAACTACGCTGACGCCATCAGGGAGGTCTGCCCGCAGCACCCAGTCGTAACCGATGTCCCACAGGAGCGGCCCCAAGACCGATCCCTGTGGGACACCGCACGACATCTCTCGCCGGTTCCATTCCCCATCGCGACCGGGGTAGATGACGGCTCTGTCCGTCAAATACGCCCCGACTATTCGACGGAGGTAGGTCGGCACCCGGTGATACCGGAGTGCCTCCCCAATGCTGCTCCAGGGCAGGGTGTTAAACGCGTTGGCGATGTCGAGTGACACCGCCACGACCACCCCACCCCGGGACACCGCGTCCCCCGTCGTGAGGGCTCTCACGCGCATGATGGCGTCCACCGTCGAGCGCCCCTTGCGAAAGCCAAACTGGCTATCCGCAAGATCCGGCCCCGTCCTCACCAGGTGCCCGACGAGGCGGCCCGCAATCACTCTTTCAAAGAGCTTGCCGACCTCGTCGAGCAGCACGATGGGCCGGAATGCGGACGGAGAGTCCGCAGGGCGCCCTGGCTTCCGAATGAGGACCAGCTTCCCCGTCTTCCAACGGAGTGGAAACTGGCCCCTCTCCATACATGCGCTTAAGAGCGCCTCCAGTCGGGGTCCGAGAGCCGTCGAGGCCAGGGCCCAGGCTTTACCCGGCAAGCCGTCGGGCCCTGGGGCGGTATTTTTGGCCTTCAGCCTACATACCGCCACTCTCAGATCTACCCCGGTCACTTCAGGGATGTCGTCGTCGTCGTCCGCGTGGTCCGCTTCGGGCACCGCAATTGGCGGAGCCATAGGCGGGGGAGTATGCTCCCCCCGTGAAGGGAACAGAGCGCTCACCACCTCCTCCACCAGCTGTGGCCGGAGACTCTGCGTCAGTGGGGGGGCCCAGGTGCGGAGTTTATTCCGCACCATTTTGTAAGGGCGCCCCCATGGATCTCTGTTCAGAGTCTCCAGCATCTCCTCGCGGGCCATATCTTTGGCCCGCTGTACAGCCTCTTGGAGGGCGGTCTTCGCCGCTCTGTACCCCTCGTACAGCTCCGCCTCCGTGGCTTCCGCATCCGGAGGGCGGATGCGGAGCCTGCGGTGCCTGGTGTACAGGTGTCGCGCATCAACGCACGCCTTGCGTAACACCTCTACCTCCTGCGACCACCAGTACACCTGACGTCGGGCGCATCCTGGCCGAACTCGGGGCATTGCCACGTCACAAATCTCGGACATGGCCTCCCGGAACCACTCCGCCTCGTTGTTAATGTCGGCAGGCCTGTCTGGTGATGACACCCAGGCCTGCACGATTGAGGCTTCCAGGAGGAGCTCCCGGTCCAGCTGCTTCAGCGCCCACCGCGGACCACTCGGGGTCTGTTGGACCGGCGCGCTAGAGGTCTGGGCGGAGACGTCGATCCGGATATACCGATGATCGGAATAGGTCTCCACCTCCTCCATGACGCGCCAGTCAATTACTCGCTGTGACAGAGCGGGGCTAGCGAACGAAATGTCCACCACCGACTCGCCCCGCATCCGCACACACGTGGGAACAGAACCCCGATTTAGGACGACCAGGCCTGTTTCCAGAGCCCAGTCCTCCACCATCCTTCCCCGCGTGTCCGTGCAACGGGAACCCCAGGCCAAATTTTTGGCGTTGAAGTCCCCGAGCACTAACACGGGGAAGGACTGGTTTCCGACGACGACAGTCAACTCTGTTAAAGAGTTGTGGAACTCGGCGAGAGTTCGGCTCGGAGAGAAGTAAACTCCCACTACCACTATCTCTCCGAACCGTGCTGCTACGCACCCCTGTCCCTTCGTGACGCCTTCAAGGGACGGGGTACCGGCGGCAGCCGACGATAATATGGCCACTGAGCCGCTCAGGTCCTCCACCCAGTCATCCCTGGGCGGGACAAAGTACGGCTCAGCGACCACGGCGATGTTAATCGACCACTGCGCCATGCTCTGGAGCAACAAGTCCTGAGCACAGGCGCAGTGGTTGATATTCGCCTGGAGGAGGCGTAATGGAGTCGTCACTCCTCCATTTCAGCCCCCTCCCGGGCCCCCTGTGAGGGCCTCTCCACGGCGCTGACGGCAGCGGCACCGGAAGCGGCGGCGGCAGCAGAAGCGCCGGCGGCGGCAGAAGTGGCGGCGGCGGCAGAAGCGGCGGCGACGGTGACGGTGGCGGTGGCGGAGGGCCTGCCTTTCCTCCTGGTTCCGGCGGGCGGAGCGCAGGACTTGCTCCCCGCCCGGTGATCGGCCGGCTTGCCAGCAGCCGCACATGCAACGCAGTGCGGCGCGGCAGTGCACGAGCCGGCCTTGTGTCCGGGCTGGCCGCAGCGGAAGCACAGAGCGCTGCGGTCCTCCGAGGTGCACTGGATGCCAACGTGGTGCCCCACGAGGCATCGGAAGCACCTCAGAGGCCTGGGTTCCAGCAGTTTGACCTGCGCTGAAACCCAGCCCACCAGGAGTCTTCGGCCCTCCACGATCTTTTTGGCCGCCGTCACGGGGCAGCTTACCGTAACGGTTCGCATGCCCGAATGATCAGGACGTACGGTGCCCGCCTTCACCTGCTCGGCGAGACACCCGCCCGTCCTGACGACAGCGGCCACTACCTCCTCCTCCGTTACGGAGTCATCCAGGCCCATAATGCGCATGTCTGCGCACTTAACGGGCCTGGAGACTCGAGCCTCTTCCGCGTTAAGGGACGCCCTTAGCTTCTCAGCTAGGGCGTCAGCGGTGGGGCCACTCGTCGCACCAGGGATCTCCAGCATGCGGGCGCCAGTAGCGGTCACCCTATGCCGGAGGCCCCCGGTGATCCCCAGCTCCTGGAGGTCCACCGTCTCCCGCGCTTTGGTGAGCACGTCGCGGTACGTCACTCCCCTCTTAACCGCGTCCGGCTGTAGCGTAATCACTACAGCCGCGGTTTTTGGGGAGCGAAGCCTAGCCGCGACGGCTCGCTCCTTGCGACGCCTCCTCTGCCGCTTCTTCCTCTCCGCCTTGGCCGCCTTTTTCCTCTCCCCGACCACCTGCCACTCGGCGGCGGTCGTGGGAGAAGTGGGAGACTCCTGGGAGGGGCGGGGCGTAGGTGCCGCGGCCTCCACCCCCCTTGCCGGACGGCCCTTCTTCTTATTCGTGGCAGGCGCCGGTTTTGCCGGCGCCAGGGCTCCACCAGGCGGCGGCGCCGGTTTCGCCGTCGCCGAGGCTCCCCCTGCCGGCACCGGTTTGGTCGGCGCCTGGGCCCGGCCGGACGGTCCGGGCTTAGGGGCGGCAGCTGCCGCAGCAGCCGCGTACGAGGCCGCCTTCGTCGGCCCCGGGGCCGTCCTGCCCGCCAGTGGAGGGCGGAGGACAATACCCTCCAGGACGGAGAACCGCGCCTGGAAGGTCGCCAGCTCCTGCCGAACCAGGTTCAAGACCTGGTTCTCCACCGGGACGGGCTGGCTCGCCTGGACGCCACCAGTGACCCTTAGGGCGGCCAGGTCTGCCCGGAGCCTCCCGTTCTCCTCCTGGAGGCCCCTCATGGCGGCCGTCAGGCGGGCGAGCTCCGCCCGCAATTCGGCGACTTCGCCGGCCGAAGGACCGGCGCAGCCGGCCGCCTCCGCTGCCGCCATGATGGAGGCCGTCGCCGAGACTACGGCCCTGTTCTTGGAAGCTTTGATCTTCTTCAGGGCCACGTCCCGGATCGCGGCCTCCACGACCGCCGCAAACTTGAGTTTGCGGTCCGCCTCGGGGCCACCAACCGTACCGGTCTCATCGCCTGAGGACCCCGAGGCGACCGCGCGACCAGTCTCCCCCTCCTTTGCGGGCTCCTCCGCTCGCTCTGCCGCCTCCCGGGCAGTGAGCCCCCTCCCCTTGCCTCGCTCTCGGACTCCTCCCCGCCTGCTGGTGGGGATTTTCCGAGCCGAGGCCAGCTCTCCGTCTGAGGACAACCTCTGGTTGTCCTCAGACCTTGGCCGCTTGCTGTAGCTCTTTCTTGCAGCAGCGGCCACCTCCTCCACACGGCTAGGGCTCCCAGAGCCTTCCGTGCTAGCTCCTTCAGATGCGGCGTCGGACTCCGACTCCGCATCACTCCTCATCTCCTCTGTTTGTTTTTTAATATTTATTTCCATAAATACTGACCCTGACTCCCGCTAACAACCTTTCGCACGGCTATACCTACAACTTGTAATCCCAAAGGGGAACACCGCAAGGTGTACTTGTATAGACTGATATGATTTATGTTGCCAATGTGGATTTATACATGCGATGTCTGGCCAGTTACCATTAAAGGTCGCAGTGTAAAGTGATATGTGGCTTGTGTTGCAGACTAGCAGCTGTGACCCACTTTCTTCGTCTTTTACAACTGCCGGGAACCAGATGTTTTTTTTGTATATTTATTGTATTTGCAGGTCAAGTCTTGAACTCATTTAGTCCCAGTGGCAGAAAGTTTGGCGTACAATGAAACTTTTTAAAGGATAAATAAAGGTATTTACGCTACCGATAGAGATACCAAGTGACTAGTGAGGAAGTTGTGAAGACCATTTTCGATCTAAAGAGATCGGAAACTTAAAGTTAGGTAGTTTAGGAGCGAAACTGCGAGAACAAATTGACGGCAATTCGGTTTGTACATGCCCACAACCTTCTAATAATGTTGATTTTCATTTCTATTTTAAATTGGCATAGGTTACTGCTCAATTTCGTTAAATTACCTTTAATATATTTCCTTAGAACATTGTAACTTCAACTTTGATTTACAAACCACAACTTACTACAAAAACAAGGCTAGAATCTACGCTACCTAAAAGTAGACATTATGTCAATCTACGCTAGCTAAAAGTAGACATTATGTCATTTTCTCCACTGTGCTCTGTGGTATTACAACACAGTGATAAGATAATGATAGTTAATGATGCTGCTCGAATGTAGAATGTGTACATGTTATGGACGCTAAAATTATAACAATACGTAATAGAATATACGTATTTTCTGTTTTATGTATGAGGAAGTAAAAGGTTACTTTAACATTCTTAGAATGTGAGAGACGAAGTTTTAGTTAGTTTTGCAACTCGTAATAAGTAGTTGCTAAGGAAACTGTCTTGCTTACAAAGAGATACAGTTCTCATTTTCCTAGTAACTTTTACTTTACTCTTGAAATGGTAAATTGTTCAAGGAATGAAAAGGACCAACTGATCCGACCCGAACATGCTTCTATTAAGATCAGTGTATGATGTATCTGTGTATTAGAGTCGTGACTTGTGATTATCGTGATATTTGCTTAGTTAATTATGAATTATGATAGAGACACGAGTTCGCAACGGGTGTCGGTTGAATTGAATTATACACAAACAAAAATCTTCATTAAATGTTGCATATTGTTACTAGTTACTTACTGTCATGTCAGCCTGCATCATTATCTCATTGCTGCCTTCCCGATAACTTTCAGTTATTTAGGTTTAGGGTGCTTACTCTCGAATATAATTCCGATAGATTGACATTGGAATCGTCAGTCAAACGTCAGGGATTGGCTGGACTCATTGAGTCTAGCCAATCCCTGACGTTTAACTCGACCAATTGACGTTTGACCAATTTCGATCTATCGGAATTATATTCGAGAGTAAGCACCCAGGGCTCATTTGGAATTGTTTATGAATTTGTTTATTGTAGACCGAAGATCTAATCCGGATCTAGTCCAATATTCTCTTAATTTATTTATCGCCCGCCCGCACTCTTACTTCGTTTTATCTCAGCGTTCTTTCTAACTTTTTTTCTTTTTGCTCGTTTATCAACTTTTCAATATGAGTGCAAAAACCTCATCATTAAGGATTAAAATGCTCTCAATTTGGGCAATCTAACGACTTTTTCCAAGCATTGCGATTTACGTCATCGGTATGATATAGCGAATCTCGACCACCCTTGGTTCAGTGACACCGTGACTGGTACAACTGGTTTTCGAGCCTTGCCGCCGGCGCGCTAAATATGGACTATCTTCTGCAACCGGTGACCGGTTTAAATGCAGCCAGTATTAATTAGATGAGGTTTTGTCATGAGAATTTTATGAGGAAATGTGGGAGTTTAAAACTTTGATTGTATGTGTAGCCAGTTTTTGATTTCACACTTCCCAGTAGGTACTTACATTTAGATCCTTGTTAGTTTTATGATGCTTATGCGAAATTTTGTCATTTCGTTTGTCTGGCACGTGTTTAGGGTTCAACTACCTACCTACCCGACTGATTTTAATGATTTGGGAGGCAAGTAGTTTGCTATCAGAAGAACACGCGGGTACTTTTCTACAGGTGTATTACTACACAGCTACATAGAGAAACAGGCATATTTCTACTTTTAATCCTCCCCGAGTGTACAATATCCGAGAAGCCTTCGTAATTTTATCCTCACATCAATGTCCCATTCCCATTTTCTTCCTTATACCTACTCGATTATTTATTTATGCAACTCGGCAAAATGCTCTATAAGTAAATGATTTATTTTCTGTAAGTAGGTTTGTACAAACACTTTTACACGTCAATCATATATTTTTTAAGTAGATTAGATTTTCCCTACCTACGTATTAATGTTTAAATATTCTTTCTAGAGCGCTAGAGCTAAGATTAAGTAGATACGTATTTATGTAAACGTAAGATATATTTCTCTCATTAAGAATGCTGACTGTGCAAAAATAGGAGGAAGACGATAAAGAACGAACCAATATTATAAATGTGTTGATAGCTCGAAAGTGCGTAGGTAGATATCGATAGATTATCCTTCCTAGATCGGAAGTTATTGCAAAAATAAATGGAAACCTTCAATGTATGAGCATCTGCTGACGAAATACCGTCTTTACATGTATTTTCCATCACGCCTTTGTTCCAACCGGACGGCGATAGTGGCGGTGGCAATAATAAAAGGGTTTATTGTTTGAAGACATTTTATTACTTATGGGCTTAATAGAAGGAAGTTGGTAATGAACTAATGAAGCTAATTTAGTTTAATTATTGAGACTACTGCATTACATAAGAAAATGTTATTGTAAGAGTAGTAAAAAGATTTTTACTTAAGTAGTTAATAGTTTTATAACTTGTACATACACAAGTCCTGATTGAGGACCTTACTGATGTATGCTAGTTTTGAAATAGCCGCGTAAATGCTTTTAATTTAATGTGCAAGAGAAATGCGTGAATTTACATATGTGGGTATGTGTGTACCTACACCATTTTATTGTACTTATTTTTTTTTTCTTACATAACTTATTTTTTTTAATTTGTTTTTGATTTTTATTATTTATTTAATTAACAAGGATCAGGTATTGAAAGGTCATTTGAAAATATTACAGTAACCATCAATATTATAGATGAACATGAACATATCAATTTAACATGTACCTACATTTTAAATTGATATGTTCATACCTATGCAATTAGGGCTAAATATTATCAAAAGGTCCTTTGCTTCCCACTGATCCTACTAGAATAAAAAAGGATTTTAGAGTTTAATATTCATTAAGCAATTTAATAAAAAGATATAGGTACTAAGTAATTTTGTTAACGGCATTGTAACAAGTCTAAATAAAAATGTAAGCCAAACATTTAGTAGGCAGTGTCCTTGATAACAGATTACCTAATCATTAGTGTATCACGTCCTTGACCTACAGAGAAGAAATAAAAGCAAGTCATGAACATACTTTTGTTTTCTTGTTGTGGTATGGTAGCCAAAAAAAATAAAGATTGAATGTCTTTATTTTAAATTAAATTATATTCTTACTTATTTTATTCTATTTTTAAAAACGCTAACCGATGTAATTTTTTTTTAAATTGAAAGGTGAATGCTTGTATTTTTCTAGCATTTCTTTCATTGTTGTGATGCAGGTTTTGACCTTCAAAGTACATTACATCATTGCATTTTGGACCGTGTTTGCAGACAGTGTATTCTTCAAGTATCTGACTCAGCATAACTAATACAAAGGAATTATAATTTAATGTACCTAAATTGATCTAAATAAAAACAGATGAGTATGATTAACAAGAATTTGGACATCCCAGAAAGTATAAATGGCAAAAACAAAAGTTAAGGACCCAAGATTTTTTCATACCTAGTATGCAACATGTGCAATTTTTTTTCTGGTCTGTCTGCATTCTGGACCGGAGAAAAAAAATGGCAAAAGTTAAAACAAAACCAGGGTAGGTAAGTGGGCTAAGATTAAACAAGATAGATAAGCTTTGATTGACACTAAGAATTATGATAAATTTATGTTTAGAAAATTGCAAGTAAAAACATTATGATCAATCATACCTACATTAACATTGGGTCATCTATTCTAATAGCTCGTGTGCTAAAGTTTTCCTTAGAGCATTCACAAAAATATTATGGTGTGGCCTTGGAGCATAATTAATATTTCTTATTCATTTTTTATATGGAAAATAAAATAAATAATAAACTGCGATAAAGCACAAATAAATTCCGATGAAGCAACACTCGTTATCAGGTCGAAAGGGTACGCTACCCACGCAAAAATTAAATATAGCACGAAGTTCACGAACCGAACAGGTGTCGGCCGATTAATACATGAAATCAATATTAACAGCACTTACCTTCAGTGACATTATGGATGTAAATCGATTTTCAGCACCACACGTGTATTCAAACAGTCATAATTCGGAAGATTACAATTTCAAAAACAATTCACTATATAATACGAGAATAATTTTAAGACATTCTATCTAAAACATACTCTAGCACGCATTACGTAACGGATTCTATATTTGCGTGTTTTATTTGCAAATGTTTGTGTTAATAATGTCGCGTTTCACAGCTGAAAACGGTTGGTTATTATTTTTGTCGATAGCGAAGAAACGGGCAGACGTCAACAAAATACCGTCGTATTTTCTACTCTGTGATTTTTTCCCTCGCTCACAGCCAGACAGTCGCGAAGTTGCGCGCGTTTTGACAGCAGGCGCGTTCCAGCGATGACTTGCCTTTGTTGTCAAACAAAATCCTTTGCTTTCATTGCCAGTTTAAAAAACTGAAAAAATATGTTTGATGGTTTTTTTTTTCTGTATTTCATAGTTTTAGTTTTTTGATCATAATTTTATTGTAATTTGAAGTCAATTAAATTTTTTTAAATTACTTTTTTATTTCGTAATTTTGAGTTCTAAGTAAAAACTGGAATCTTTGTTTGTAATAAGTAGGTAATAGTTTTGTTGTAAATATTGCACTAGAATTTGACCAAGGGTTTGAGATGTTTTCCCTTTGACACTACACTCATAGCTCGTATCAATAAGGTCGTTGGTATCAAATCAATAAGCCAGGCTGTCACACTTACACGTATTAGTCCATATCTTGAAAATTACTGAATCGATTTCGATAAAACTTGCACTGTTCTATATGTTGAAGTAAATGTAAGACAAAAAAAATGGTCAAGATCCGATTAATAGTTGCGGAGAAATGCGTGGACAAACATACATACATCTATAAAATTTTGTATGTTTGTTTGGAAGTCCTAATACGTTGTCATATATGAATTTAGTGCAGTTCAATCAAATACTATTAGATATATGTACAGACGCCAGCACATCAAGCTACTACAATCTGTCAAATTTCTTTGATAGATTTTCAACTTTATCGCTAAAACAAGGTTCAAAGTTGATTGGGAAAATTTGACAGTTTCGGGTAGGTTGATGTGCTGGCGTCTGTACATAAGTATCGAATTGATAACCTCCTTTTTTTAAAGTCTGAAAAAATTGGAATGGGGCTAAAAACCATGGACAAACATACAAACACAATACAAACAGTCCATGCTAAAAACTGAAAGCTCGTGATAGGTGGCAGCACTGCTGTTAATCCAGAAACCGCCATTGTTGTTTAGGTGTTTACTGCGGGCCTAAAAGGCCGCTTTGGCAGAATCATAAAACAATATCACGTAATTCATCTGTTTGACAGTTTCACATCTATATATTAAAGCATTTTACGAAGTTCCTTATGAAACTGTCATACAGATGAAATTGCGTTCTAGGACTTGTTTTATGATTCTGCCAAACTGGCCTTTTTAGGCCCCCTGAAGTAGGTAAGCAAGTGGAAAATTTTAACCCAAAAATATACAAAAACTTTATTAATAACATAAAAATCACGAAAGCATAGTGTCATTTTTTTTATCGCCAATTTTTAAGTGCATTTTTACAGCTTCAACAGCGCTCTTGGAGTCATATTTGTGGGCATGAGCCGCAGTAAGATGAGCACGGAGCTCCATTGCTGTATTAGTATTGTATGGACATAATCGGCAGTGGTAGAGAAATAAACCTGGATGGCGGCCACTTCGAAGAACATGTTTGCGAAGATTCTCCTAAAATAAACAATTGAAGAAATTAGAGAATGATAATAATACAGATGTTCAATAAATTGGCGTGACTTGATTGAAAATGGTAATACCAAATTGGCGTTACTACCGTCCTCTGTTGTTGAAGTGAATGCGACCAAAGCATAACAGTTAATTTAAATTCTATTAATTTACACGTAATAATGCGATTGAAAGCAAGATTAAATTATTTTTAATCTTTAATTTAACACAACCATATTGTTTAGAGTATCTATTACTTACCAAGCTTCCACAGGTAAATGAACAATGTGGACAGGCATATGGTTTGATTCCTTGATGGCACAGCATGTGCCGCTTCATATGACTTGCTTGGTCGCTCTTGAATGTGCACAGATGGCACTCGTGATGTTTTACATGATCCCCGTGGGTTCTGCGATGTCTGAAATAAATATTTATTACACAACAAGGCCATCTATTATCGAGTAGTAGAACGAAATAAAACAAAATAAAAATAAGTAGACTATGAAATAAAAATTAAATTGAAGTCTTTCACCAAGTTACTAAGTAATGTTAAAATGATATTAGACGAATGTATAAAACAACGAATACATAATATTTTAATTTGTGCCACCCTGCCTAGTTTTTACTATGTACACAAGCCCCATCTATTTTGTGCACAAACTACTTCGTAGAATATAAACGCAAATGGTTCAGAAATATATTCATAGATGGCAGTGTTCATAGTTGATGAAAATTTTAATATTTTCGGGAATAGGATTAACAGATTTACCAAATATTTAATGTTTAATCAATGATTCGTCCTCACCTGGCAAGTTGACTAGAATTAGTGGCTACGAATGTGCACTGTTCATGTGGACAATGGCGCGTAGTGGTGGCTTTTTCGCAGCTGCTACCGTGCCGCGATAGTGCAGTCCTGAAAAAGCAAACAAGACGGTATGAAACAGTCATGTCATTAAAAGTTATAATTAAATATACCTACCTGATTGAAAGTATTGAAACCAATATTTATGTGGACATCAATTTTAATTAAGCGTATCTTTTTTTTTTTTATTTGAAACTAGCGGCCCGCCCTTGCTTCACAAGGGTGCAATTTTTTTTTCAAATTTCCAAAATTTTCTGTCATACAAACCTTGTCCTGACAATACCGAACACAACAAAAAAAAAATTAGCGAAATCGGTTTAGCTGCTCTCGAGATTTGAGCTTAGCAACACATTTAGCGATTCATTTTTATATTATAGATGGGTTTGCTCTTGACTCTAGTCTAAGTCAGAGGTGACAGAGACAGAGTCGACGATGGAGTGAGCTTACCCAGAAGAAGCCTATTCACTTTCACTTTGAAGAGATTTGGGTTGTAGGTATGCGCTCGGAAACACAGACGCAGGTAGAGAGTCTCTTTTGCTGAAAAGACATTTGAAAACGCTTAGTTCGAATTTGTGGAATAGCAGCTTGGCAGGGATGGTAACTTGCAGTGCGTCTGGATGTCCGAAGGTAGAAGGGGGCTGGTGGAATAAGGTCGTGGAGTTCTTGCGCACACTCAATAAAGTACAATCTGTAGAAGACCGATAAGCAGGCCACCTTGCGGCGATGAGCCATGCTGTGAAGCTTGGCATCCACCAGTTCTACGTCGCCAACGAGCCTCTTAGCTTTGCGTTCCACCGAGTCAAGCGCGGCAAGTTAGTATTTCGCTGAGCCATCCCAGAGGTGGCTGCAATACTCCATGCAGGATCGGACTTGCGCTTTGTAAAGGGTTAAAAGCTGTCCAGGCGTAAAGAAAGGTACCTACTTTTTTTTTTTTATATCTACTTAATAACTTCTTTTTTTCAGCTTTGTTTTTTAAAATTAAATAACATTTTCGTATCAGCAAAATTTAACTAAGTACGATTTTCAATACCCTTAAACCAGTATTGTTAATTACTGCAGACTCCAGACGTTCAGAATGCCGTCTGCTAGCAGTTAGCGAGGACAAGAATGTGATGGGACGCATTTGGCTGTATTTATTGCTGCACTAGCAAATGTGCAGTGGCAAACGTTTCTTGAGAGGTGGCGGTAAATGGAACTACCTACTTATATAGGTAGGTATTGGTTTTAGAAAGAAGGAAAAATATGTATATTTGTCTCAATACTCAATATCTTTACTATTTATTTGTCTCAGAAACACTTGCAAAGATAAATTCATTCTAATAATAAGGAAAAATAGAAACAAAATTATAATCACGAGCACAAAACAGAAATAGTCGACGGCTGCACGTCATGACTGTGACAAGGAGGCTTCCACTCAGCATGATGCTGTGTTATGGGGACCCACAGCACAGCGCTGGTTTTCAGGTTGTTACCCGATGTATAAACGACATTAGGTTATGCTAAGCTTAGAATTTGTCCTAGTGACGAAATCAATGTCAAGGAGGTAATCAATTTAAAGCTGACAAAACATAATGAACTAGACTTGAGACGTATGTACTAGAACAGTGTGCACTAGGTATTTTTCTAGACTAGGCCGCACCTAGTAAGTATGACGCGTAAAGTACGAAGTGCATCGAGTATTTTTTTTTTTGTTTCGAGCAGCACTTAACAATGTCAACACTCGAACATCAATTTTTCGTGCATAAAATACCTACCCAGATTGGCATAAAAACTATACTGATCCGATACGGGACGCGATCCATTAAGTCTTTATTTGGTGAAGTACGTTCATGTACGGCGGCGATACGTTTACGGAGTTTCCACTCTCATATTTATGCAAAAATAAACCTAATTACATGCATGCAGGAAATAATGCTTTATGCTGCCTTGGACTCGCTAAGTTGTTTAGTTCACAAAGTCTTAGATCTATACAGTACATTAAAATTAAAATGTTAATCAGAAGGCATACTTATAAAAAAAGATGGACTCCGCGCCACGCTTATCGAAAGTGAAGCACCGTACCGATCTATGTGTACGTGAGTGACGATTGACGCTGTCGTGTCACGTAATGGCGGCCGGTCGGCATACTATGTTGTAGGTAAATGTGAGCGTGAGGCGTATTTGTACAAGCGGTCCGATACTTACTGTGCTTCACTTTCGATATGCGCGTCGCGGAGTCCATCTTTTTTTATAAATCTATGTCAGAATGTATAGTTTAATTTAACACATATCTAGTAAATTTGGTGCAAAAGAGACTTTTATGTCTCGCAATCGATGCGCCGCGGGTCGTATGGTACTTCCATTCGATATACTTAGGTAACTACGGAAGAAAGGACCATACGATACGACACGTTGCAATACGTTCCACCTTACGCGAGTCTATCTGAATTTGAGTAAACTTCTACTTCTTTGAGTAAACTTCAACTTCTACGTCACACGTAGGTACCTATTCGAAACAGGTATTCAGACTAAGTACTGTTCGGTAGGTTGTAGGTATTAGGTGGACCTAGTACGAAATTTACCTCGTACGGTACATGAATAGAATACATAGAAATATAATGAACGTTTTGCTTTATTATTGCAGGTAAATATATACTTACCTTTAGTTTGACCGGGTAGTCAAGATTTAGATCGCACTGTGACTTTACGTAGCTAAGTACCTACTTAAGTGTTTTTTTTTGTAAAAAAGTTTTTATTTTTCACTTTTTAGTGAGAGAGTTTGTGATTTATCTAAGTTACAATAGCCTAAAGTCAACTGCTCATCACCTTTTACAAAATATTGCTATTCCATTGGGAAGAACCAGGAGAACTCCTCAACAACCATTCACCATAAGCATTGTGACCAGCATAAATTGCTTAGCAACCATATTAAAGTCCGTATCCGGACTAGCACTGAGCGCCCGCGCCAGTCTGTCAAGGCAAGGAGCGAAAATCGGACTTTGCTAAGTAAAGTTGTGTTTCCAAACGAATATGAACCTAATTTTTTTTTACAATAAAGGCAAAAAATTTATGAAACTTAAATTGCTAGCAAATTAACGTCAAAATGCGATATGTGAACTTTGCCCTCAGCTCTGCCAGAGCACTACTATTTAGTTGATTCAAATCGATGCCTATTTAGGTCCCAGAATGTTACCAACTATTTAAAGAAGTAATTTAACTTAAACCGTAAAATATTGTCTCGGCCACATTTCAGTTGCGTGCTATTTCACTCAGTTCGTTAATGAATCACTTGCAAGCCGCTAAGTAGGTATAGAAGTAATAGATTGCGTTTGAGGACGCACGCACTGACAAACTAGCAACACTGACAACTTGTCAACATTTCACACACTTACCTAGTCCCTACCAATCTAAATGATAGTGTTGCCGTGCACCGAAAATATAAGTATTGATGAATACTACATACCTATAGGAGTTTTTTGCGGCTCCTCTCCATAGGAAACGACCAATTGGAACCGTGCACCTAGTTTCTGAAGTTTCATAAGTGCCCATGTAGGTTTATGTAGAATAAAATATTTTGATTTGATTTGAATAAAGGAATATTTAAATACACACACTGTCACTACAAAAAAAATATGGTCCTGCGTTTTGTCAAAACTCTGCTCAATTATTATCGATAATGTTTCGCGAAAATACAACTCATGAACTCATTTTTCGTTTCCAGCTTTTAAGAATATCTTTGTAGGTATTAGGTATTAAGATAAAACACAACACTCTTGTTGTGTTCAATTTATCATAACTCGTAATCCCCAAAGACCGCAAGTTTGAAGGATGCTAATAAGGGTATTAGCATCCCTTTTTTTTTGTTTTTTTTTTTTTTTTTTTTTTTTTTTTTTTTTTTTTTTTTTTTTTTTTTTTTTTTTTTAAGGATGGGAAATCATCCAATGACCCCTCCCGCTCTGGGTGGAGCGGAAGGGAGTGTCAGACTCTTACTGACTAAAACCCATCCGTGTTCCTTCCTTAGCCCTTTATGTTCCGGGGCAGCGGTAACCCTTTCGGACAATCCCGCTGCCCCGGCAGTATTAGCATCCCTCAGTTTGTCTATTTTATTTAACTATTTATAGACTTCATACTGTTGACATGTCAAGTTCATTTTTGATCCAAAATATAGTGTTTTTTTCTCTGGCCACCTGTTTAGATACTAATCCAATTATAAACATATCCAAAATTAAAGAAACCCGACACACGTTTTATAGATGTGACGGATTTACACTGAAAAATTTAATAATCTAATAAGTGACATGTCTTTCTTAAAATACTGGAGTGTTTCTTCTCTTGAAACAAGAGATCATGTCTTAAAAAGAAAAATGTGCGTTCTTAAAAAATCTGGTTCATTCACATAACATTCATCCAATTTCCTCACATAGAATATACAATTTTCATAACTTCAACATACAGACATGGTCAATCTAAGTATGAAGTTTCCTATCTGACTACTCTGGCAACGGTAACTAATTTAAAATTAAGCCACGAAAAGCTATTCGCCACAAAAACTGTTTCAAAACTAATAAGCATTACAGTAATAATTTCGCGCACATAATCTGGCAACACTGGCCCACCGCGGCGACAGTTAACTCGCTCCGTCGCATTACAGTTGCACTGCATTAATGCAAGGCGTCGCAATAACGCGTAAGATATTACACAAGTTAGATCATCAGCGCTGTTAGACGCCCCCAATGGCTCTGCTATGTCCTACAATTGTCTAGATCCGTTGAAAGTTCCCTTAATGACGCGCCGACTTGATTCATGCGGTCTGCGGTGAAGTTCCAACGTCTTACTGCTGTGATTTTAGCATTAATGGAGGAAGGAGGATTGGAAATTTCAATTTATATTGGCGTTTGAATCCACCGAGTATATTTGAACTTAATTATGTTATAAAATACGGAGCGATTAGATATTCAGATGTCTGGTTAGTCTAGCTCCAGTTTATAAAATTGGTCGTTCTAGACACGACACCATTGTTCGTGTTCAGATACGGCGAGCACAAAGGTTTATGTTTGTAATGGCTATTATGAAAGTATTTGTGCTAAAACACAACGCTGAGGACAAACAGCCGTTAATTTTAACGAACCGCATTCAGTTTAAAGTCGGTGTCGTCAATCCTTCGTGACTGATCCTAACTATTTATAGAGTGACGTTAGACATATAAATTGTAACGCTCGCAGCGCAAGTGTCAAAGCAAATAAACCACACACGATTTAGCGCCATCAAACTGAAGGACAGATCAAAATGCCAATACGTTACAGGGACACGTGCTAACAATAAAATTCAAACGTCCACTATCTCTCTCCGACACTAATATTTTGATCCAGCACTCTCTCAAAATACCGTGCATCCGGGCACAAATTTATTACCACAGAGTATAAAAATGTCATCGTTGGCAACACCACGGGCGAGAATGTGGTGCGCGCGAGTATAATCAAAGCGCTCTTGTCAAATTATGAATGTATCCCGATATTTGTGAAGGAGTTGTGTGACGTGTGACATGTAACGCATCCGCTGCGCGCACGCATGTTATTACCGCAAATTGATGTCGACGTGACTACGCGCTGATGCGCCGTTTATTTCGGTGTATGCGTTTTGTTTGCGCTTCCGTCTTAATAAATTCTGATCGCTTCTTGATTCAAATATTTGACTTTCTATTCTTCGAGTATTGTAATGTAATGTAAAGTAATGTTTGATATGAAGGGGTTGGAAAAGTAGAAGAAATAATTTGAACCCATGTATATTCTTCATTCAAATAGATATAAAATTCCTAATATACCCAAAAAACAAAGCAAAATATAATTTGACTAAATGTACTTACTTGCTGGAAAACCTGTTTTTGCACTTCACACACTCCCACTCCTCAAGCCTCTCCACTATAGCAGGCAACTTCGGCATCTTGGCCACCTCGGTACTATGCTCACTCCTAGAATGATTTGCCAGGCTGGTCTGTCTGGTAAAGTTAGCCCCACAGGTCGAACAGATGAACGGCCTCTCAAAAGTATGCTGCCTTAAATGCTGTCGTAATGAAGCCTTCTTGAAACTCTTGGGGCAAAGAGGACAAGGATACTTCTGGACAACTTTCTCTGTGTCCTCAATTTTGAGGAGTTCCTTCTTGGGTGTTGTGTGCAAGACCTCGTGGAAGAAGCATTCGGCTTGAGAGTCGGTGGTGAAGAGGCACTGGCTGCAGTTCCAGAAGATGGAGGAGGTGATCTCGGCGGTTTGTGATAATTGACAGGCATTGTCCCTGACGTGACGAGTCACTTCCTGAGAGAGGATAAATGACATCCCACATTTCGGGCACCTGGAAACAAACAAAGTGATCATGTAATCTCTATTACAAACTTTACTTTTTTATAATGATTTACTATCTACTTACTTTTTTCGTATATTAGGATGAATTCTCCGAATATGATCCTTCAAAACTAATACATTTCTCAAAATAACATTGTCAGTGCAGTACGGACACTTCTTGCTCATATCTTTTGTCGGAACTCCTTGTTCCCTCAAGTTTTCCTTCCTCTTGATCCTGTGTTCCGAAGTCTGTCGGTGACGCTTAGCTTCCTCAGAAGAATTGAAGTTCATTGCACAAACAAGACAAAGGTACGCTTTCTGTTTGTGCTTAGATTTTAAATGAGCAGCAAGAGTCAGAGAAGATTTAAACTTAGCTTTACAATGCTGGCATTTGTGAAGCTCCTGATAATTGTCAGTAGCTGTAACCGCCAATGGATGCCCAGTCTTCTGGCAGTGTCGTTTCATCTCGACATTGAATCGAAATTCTTTGCAACAAGCATCACATTTTAATACAGTTTTCTTTCTTATTATGATCGGCATAGATCTGTTTATAACAGCAATCACTTCGCTATGGTCAGAACTAGATAAATGTTCTAACATTTCTTGGGAAGATTCGCAATCGAATTTGCAAAATGAACACCACAGTCTACCTTCAATTAAAGCCAGTTCACGTTCGTGTTCTTCAGAATACCAGTGCTGCATGAAAGTAGAAAGCCAGTTTGTGTAGAATTTGCATGGACTGCATTGGAAAGGGGATTGATGGACTATCGCATCCATATTGTCTAAAATAAGCTCCTGGTACAGAGTTGTATTTGTATCTGTGGCTTTTCTGAAGTGATAGTGGGAAATTAAATGCTTTCCCATCAGATGTTGTCTTACGCGTGACTTGCAGCCGGAGCAGTGTACAAAATTAGGTTTCCTCTTCCTTTTTTTCTTTTCAATTTTGACGTTTAATTTTCCTTCGTTCTTATCTTGCTTTTTTCTTTCGATTTGAGAGTAAATTTCATCGTTTACATATCTAGATGGGCGTGCCATTCGCTTGTCTACCACACTCTTCATCGGCTCTAAATGGCCAGAGAACTCTAATTCATGTTCCGGAAGAACTTTCTTCAGATGTAAACTGGATCGAAGATGCTTTTCATAAATCGCTCTGGAGTTAAGTCTTCTATTGCAGGGCCCGCACCAGTACTGCACTGATCCCTTTGTCTGTATTGTTGTCTGCATTATTTGGGTCTTGTCATTTGCTCCTGGAACCCACTTGCCTTTAGTGTGTCCAGGTGGTGGTGCATCATAGTCTTCATCACGTTCGTTACTATCTGGCATGATAGGTTTCCACTTCCCACCAGTGTGTTCTTGTTCTTCTCTCATATCCCAGTCTTCATGTTCAGGGGACGCTGGTCGCCATTTTCCTCCAGTATAGTTTGGAGGAGGCTTCCATTTAGCACCACTAGGATGTTCTTCCTCATCATCATCGTCCGATTCCTCAGATTCGTCACTGTCTTCATCTCCTTTGTAATCATAAGTATTGATGCTGTATGATGAAGTTGGTATGTCTTTCTTAACTGTACCGCTGATGCTTGCGACTGCGTTTATTAGCTTTGTTTGATTGTCTTCATTACTTCCGATTCTTAAACTGTGTCCTCCAATCCAGTCTTCGCCTCGGAGATTGTTTTCTAAAAGACTCATACGTGGCATATCTCTTGACGTGGATGGACCAGCAATGGAGCTCTTTCTATCTAAATTGGGTTTAGATATAGGAATGGGTGGCGTCAGTCTTGAAAGGGAAGTTTTCTTGACACTGCTCTGTAGCTCCAAAGACTGGAAGAACACATCTGCTCCGAGGCTGTAAGACGGTTCCAAATTATCTATAGCTGGTAGTTCAGGTTTCGGGTCTTCCGGTTTTAGTTTCCCACATCTTTGCTTCCTGTGTTTCACGTAGTTATCCAAGCCAACGATGGTGGTGTTGCATTTGATGCAGAGGTGGCTGTCGTCGTCATCATCTTCCCTTGGTGACAACATCTGGAAAAACAACGTGAAATAGATTCAATTAGAGGAACCTACTTATATTAAATATTTTTATTTCGCAGATGTCATGGGGTGCTCAGAAGATATTGAAGTACCATCAACGGGGTACCTAATTGAGCAACACATTACCAATCTCAATCTGAATCATTTTGAAGGATACTGCTTCATATGTTCGAAAAATGTGTCTGCTTAACAACGTAAATAACGCAATGTTGTACTGTCAAATTGAAACCCATTGCTACTGATAGCGTGTTACGCAATACCCGCTGGACTTTAATGTTAAACGTCCGAAAGCAAATCCAAATAGGAACATACTCGTACATAACTAAGTGTCATAATAGAAAATTAATACACATTCATAAAAGTTTAAAACAAGCGACATACCATCAGAAATGTTCATTACAAAACTTTAATAGAAACGAGTATTCAAACTACTAAACTAATAATCGGAAGATTCGCAACCTGGTTTAAAGTGTTGTGGCGACGTCGGGGCTAATCGCGTGGTGCACAGACATTACCAGTGACGTCAGCCGTCACCGTCGACCAATAAATATACCTCCGATGCGAATTAACCGACAAATAGTTGTTCAGATCTAACTATAATGTATGCAACGAAGGCAGTAATAAGTTGCTAAGTTTACGCCGCATTCCTGCAGTCGATTGAGTTATGGAACTATTTCTATTGTTTTTACTTGAGCCCATAAATTAAATGATTGTGCATGATCGAAGTTGGTACTTATTGGAATGGTGCAAAAATTGTGTGTCAATTGTTTTTGCTTTGCGAACTTGGGTGGGATTAGGAGCTCCAGCTGTTACTATCGTAATGTCGTAAAGGCCACAAAATCGTCTCACATATTCTACAAAGGTTTTGAAATATTCTTCTCCATTTAACTTCATCTGCCTAGCCTTTAGACCAACTATGTTGGGGTCGGCTTTCAGTCTCACCGGATGCAGCTGAATACCAGTATTTTACATGGAGCGACTGCCCAACTGACCTCCACAACCCACCCAGTTTCTGGGTAATACCTACGGTATCCCTGGGTAAGAATGTTTGTCAGAATTTCGGGTCTCGGAGGACTCGTAACGACTGTCAAAGATCCACGAAGGACAGCCGGGGTCCACTGGCTTAACGTGCTTTCCGAGGCAGTCAAGGCATGGTCTGTAAAGGGTCTTGGTATGTAAAGGTGATCACCTATCCACAGACCAACCGCGGCAAACGTAGCATAACCTGATCGATCAACCCGTCCAGCTATTACCTATTACTTAGGCACAAGTAATAAACCGTAACAACTTTTCCATTAAACTTATGTTTAGGTAATCCTCCAAACTTTTCTCCCCTAAAACTTTCGAAATATTATAGCTCTGCTTGCAACTAGAAAAAGTGCACTGGATTGCATGTCGCACACATGAATTAAGTGCAGTCTTACCAATCTAAAGCCCATAAGAATCCTAAGACTCTATATATAGGTACGTATAGAACATAATTATTGCAAGGCCTATACCTTCTGTACACCTTATCAGCTGTAACACGCTTGAACATACAGTAATGAAAATATTTTTCAGTGCGACACCGACGGGGCGTCAGCGTCAGGGACAGTCGAGGTGTGAATCAAGCTATCATTAATAATTCTGCCGCACCTGTCCTATCACATACAACGTTGATTTACCACTGGTACTCAACATTACTCGATTTTATAAAGATACTGTAATATGGTTGTGAAGTTTAGATTTATTGTAGTTTCCTAGAAACAGCCCGAGGTATTATTGGCAAAGCTTTTCGACCATTGGGATGATCTCCCAAATAGTCTGGTTGGACTGCCTTATTCAAATTGTCGTCAGAGCTTCATGGACCTCATGACATAAACTAAACCGTAAGTACCACACTATTAGTAGGTATATAAGAAGTTGTTTTATGTTCCAATGAATAACGTAATACAAGATGCCTTTAAAGCTTTAAAAATATAACTTCTCCGCCATCTTTTATTAGCTGTCAAAATCGAATCCCGCCAATTTATCTGTCTGTAGTGTAACAAACTGCCAAAGTCAATCAGACTTCTTTTACAAGAATATAGTCGAGTTGCATTCGACAACGGGTAGTTCGTGCCATGAGTGACACGCGTCAATCGGCCCCGCGCCGCCTGACACCATTGTGGCTGACAAACAGTTGACACGTGACGGCTGACAAATGGCTTCGCTGTCAGCCATGTCGTTAACGTCACAGCAGTCATTACACCGCTGTTCGGGGAACTTTTTAATTATTGGAGTCGCTGCTGAACGGATTTGTTTATTGATTTGTTGGGTTTTAAAATAGTCTGGTTCGAGTGTGATTTGATAGGTTGTCAAAAATGGGAACAGTTAAGGAATCCCGCTCGTTTCGTGGAATATGGTTACAAAGACGTCAAGACACCTAATGGAAAAAAAAATACCTCATTACTAAAATACCTACTAACCCAAGCAACATTAGACAGTATATTCGCAGCTGCTTGCTGTCACACTGCAGGGCAAAGTCCTCTTCTCATACAGAGGAGGCACGAGCATTGATAACCACGCTTGCTTAGAGCGGGTTGGCAATTTCAAACTTATCTTGTTTTCCTTAACCGATGTCAGTGATGTCAAAGATAATCTTTAGAAAGAACATATGAATTGGAAGCCCAGATTTGAACCCACAACCTCGTGTATAAGTGGCGAGACCTTAACCACTGGCCATCACGATAAAGTCAGTATGGCATAAAAAAGAATACAGCATTATGTTTATGCTGAATCCTATTACCAACTCTACTAAGCATGCTTCAACAAAAAAATATGAAGCAATGGGTTTCATTTTGACAGTTCAACAACATTCATCGCGCTATTTACGTTGTTGAGTAGACAAATTTTCGAGCATATGAAGTATTATGAAGCAATGGATTAGCAATATCCTTCAGAATTATTCAGATTGAGATTCAGTGTCTTACACAATTAGGGTGTTGTTCACGATATGGATATGATCTAAAAACGTTTCATCAAAACACCCTGAAAACATAAACTCGACTGACATCCGAGTACTAACACTGGCCGAAAGTCCGAAACTAAAACGTAGCAGTGACGTGTCAGTTACAAAATATCACTATACTGCGACAGGACAGCGCGCTAGTAACTGGTGACAGATAACTGGCTCGCCGCGTGCGGACGACGCAATCATGCCAGTGAGTGGGAATGGTCCTTCAGTTGACAACGACAATTTGGGTGCTATGACTAACAAGTGAGGGACTTTTCAGTTTCGTTTTTCGTCAAATGTGTCAGCTTTGGTATCTGATCTGCTGATTCTGGTAGCAAAACATTAATCGTCAATTGCAATTTAGTGGAATATAAAAGATTCTATATAATTCACTCTACGATTGTAGTTACTTTCTAGTCTAGACGTCATTGCACTTGTCGCCGCTATATTATTATTTATGCATTTCCTATGTCACTCGCTATACAAAGATCATTGTCGCTTTACATTTCTCAAGGAATTATAACTGAGTAGGTAATCTGTTAATGCGAGCGGCAAAATGCCCCGGCAGAATCAACATCCACATAATCGTAAAAAATTGCTAAGAAAGGATTACTTTCAAAAAGCAATCTTCTATATCTATACTTATAATAAATCTGTAGAGAGGTCAATTCTGTACATGACATATATTTTCAAAATAACTATCAGGGGGTAATAAGTGATCGATACTGATGCCAAAAATGCAATCAGTAAAATTTTTGTCTGTCTGTCTGTCTGTCTGTCTGTCTGTCTGTCTGTCTGTCTGTCTGTATGTTCCTCATAGAAACAAAAACAACTCGACGGATTTTAACGAAACTTGGTACAATTATTCTTCATACTCCTGGGGAGGTTATAGTGTACTTTTCATCACGCTACAATGAATAGGAGCAGAGCAGTGAAAGGAAATGTTGGGAAAACGGGAGAATTTGCTCCATTTTTTAAGCTTCCGTCGCGTGTGCAGCCTTAATGGTTAAAGCTACATAGAAATCATTTATGACGGAAATGTTCTACATAAAATTATTTTAAAAATATCCCACAACAGCATATGTCTATCTTTTATGGTTGACTCACAATAACACGTGTAACTCCCGATAGCTTAGCAGTTCGGAGCTTTCTGATTATATTTGTTTACTCTTACGTTTATAATACTCTCACTCATCCCTAATTAAAAGAAGTTAATATTATTACCTATTCAATAAAAAAATAATCATAGTAATCGGTATAGAAACACCAAACTTAAACATGAAATACGCTAATAAGCCATCGCGCCGTCGCGCGTGAATACTGAATCATGCCATAAGGATTATTTTTGTGTAACGGTTGCCGCGCTCGACGCAGGTCGTGGCGGTAGGGTATAAAAAGGCGGGAGGTCCGATGTCCGGTTAAGCAGAAAGGCAACCTTAGCGAGTTGCAACTGCGAGTTGTCATGTCAAAAAAAAAAAAGCGCGGGCTTCATTCAATATTTGGCTGTTGATGCGTTCAGAGCGTTCGACCTTATTGACAGACAATAATTGATATTAACAAACTGTGCTTATCAGCGCGACTTTTAGTCTTTAAATAGTTTATTTGAATTTCTTTTGTTGTTTATTTACTTATAATAAATCTGTAGAAGTGAAAATTCTGTACATTGAAAATATCAAAAAAATAAATGGCAAAAAGTAACACCCCCTGTGTTACTAGACCGACACCAAACCCAAAAATGTGATTAAAAAATTTTTAGTTTTGATCTGTCTGTCTAGGTCTGTCTGTTTGTTCAGGCATCACGCAAAAAGTACGAAGTACGAAGTCCGATTACGATGAAACTTGGTATAATTATAATTGTAAACCGTGCTTTTCTGTTTTTAATCCTCTTAGTTTTTACTGAGTACACTTTAAGGTAGAGTTATTTAGGTTTATTTTTATAAGTCGTAGGTATAGATTTTAATTTTAAAGTATGGGTGGTATATTTGATAGTGTACGTAGTGACCGTAGGTTATTTTAAAAAACTGTTAGGTAGGATTAGTCATTCGTATAGATATTAGTTTTTAGGGATTTTGTTTATTTATTGAGTTTAGATTAGTTATCATCAGAAATAGATTTATTTAGGTACTAGCTTCTGCCCGCGACTTCGTCCGCGTGAAATTTCACCCTCCACCCATTCACCCTCTTAGGAGTGGAATTTCGAAAAACCCTTTCTTAGTGGATACCTTTATACACTTCACACAGAACACACTCCAAATTTAATGTCTCTATGACCAGCGTTTTAGGCTGTGCATTGATATAATCAGTCAGACAGGATCACAGGACTTTGAATTTTATATTAGATTATAAAAGTAAACCTAAGTACCTACCTAATAAAAAAAAACTCAATAACAGAAAATAAAATACCTAAATAAACCTATTTCTGATGATAACTAATCTAAACTCAATAAATAAGCAAAATCCCTAAAAACTAATATCTACTAATCCTACCTAACAGTTTTATAAAATAACCTACGGTCACAACGTACAATATCCCCATACTTTAAAATTAAAATCTATACCTACGACTTATAAAAATAAACCTAAATAATAATTTAGGTTTATTTTTTAAAAACTAAAAGGAATAAAAAGGTCGCACTGAAAAGCACGTTTTGGAATTGCAAGTAGCAGTTAAAACATACAATTTATAGAATGCTAATATAAACGAACGCTCGCCTATTATTATTATCATCTTCGTCGTGTACTACGACAAACTTATTATTTGCGGTTGGTACAGTAATCGGGTCTAGGGATCGAACCGCAAAATTAAGTTTGTTTTTTATTGTATATTTTTTTCCGGGATAAAAAGTACCCAGTGTGGTGCCCAGGATATTAAAGAATAATTATACCAAGTGTCATCGTAATCGAACCGGTAGTTTTTGCCTGATGCCTGAACAAACAGACAGGCAAAAAATTTTTTAATCACATTTTTGGATTCTGTGTCGGTCTAATAACACCCACTGCCATTTATTTATTTGATATTTTCAATGTACAGAATTTTCACTTTACAGATTTATTATAAGTATAGATTTGTAATTTGAACGAATATTTAAAAACTACCAAAACAACTAATACCTATTTTATAAAATAACAACAAAAGAAATTCAAATAAACTATTTAAAGACTAAAAGTCGCGCTGATAAGCACGGTTTGTTAATATCAATTATTGTCCAGCCAAATATTGAATGAAGCTCGCGCTCGGACCTCCCGCCTTTTTATAACCTACCGCCACGACCCGCGTCGAGCGCGGCAACCGTTACACAAAAATAATCCTTATGGCATGATTCAGTATTCACGCGCGACGGCGCGATGGCTTATTAGCGTATTTCATGTATAAGTTTGGTGTTTCTATACCGATTACTATGATTCTTTTTTTATTGAATAGGTAATAATATTAATTTCTTTTAATTAGGGATGAGTGAGAGTATTATAAACGTAAGAGTAAACAAATATAATCAGAAAGCTCCGAACTGCTAAGCTATCGGGAGTTACACGTGTTATTGTGAATCAACCATAAAAGATAGACATATGCTATTGTCTGATATTTTTTAGATAATTTTATGTAAAACATTTCCGTCATAAATGATTTCTATGTAGCTTTAACCATTAAGGCTGCACACGCGACGGAAGCTTAAAAAATGGAGCAACTTCTCCCGTTTTCCCAACATTTCCTTTCACTGCTCTGCTCCCATTCATTGTAGCGTGATGAAACGTATACTATAACCTCCCCAGGAGTATGAAGAATAATTGTACCAAGTTTCGTTAAAATCCGTCGAGTAGTTTTTGTTTCTATAAGGAACATAGAGACAGACAGACAGACAGACAGACAGACAAAAATTTTACTGATTGCATTTTTGGCATCAGTATCGATCACTAATTACCCCCTGATAGTTATTTTGAAAATATATATCATGTACAGAATTGACCTCTCTACAGATTTATTATAAGTATAGATATAGATTTTATTTTCTGTTATTGAGTTTTTTTTTTATTAGGTAGGTACTTAGGTTTACTTTTATAATCTAATATAAAATTCAAAGTCCTGTGATCCTGTCTGACTGATTATATCAATGGACAGCCTAAACCGCTGGTCATAGAGACATTAAATTTGGAGAGTGTGTTCTTTGTGAAGTGTATATAAATATCCACTAAGAAAGGGTTTTTAGAAATTCCACTCCTAAGAGGGTGAATGGGGTAGGGTGAAATTTCACGCGGACGAAGTCGCGGGCAGAAGCTAGTACTTATAATAAATCTGTAGAGAGGTCAATTCTGTACATGATATATATTTTCAAAATAACTATCAGGGGGTAATTAGTGATCGATACTGATGCCAAAAATGCAATCAGTAAAATTTTTGTCTGTGTCTGTCTGTCTGTCTGTCTGTCTCTATGTTCCTTATAGAAACAAAAACTACTCGACGGATTTTAACGAAACTTGGTACAATTATTCTTCATACTCCTGGGGAGGTTATAGTATACTTTTCATCACGCTAAAATGAATAGGAGCAGAGCAGTGAAAGGAAATGTTGGGAAAACGGGAGAAGTTGCTCCATTTTTTAAGCTTCCGTCGCGTGTGCAGCCTTAATGGTTAAAGCTACATAGAAATCATTTATGACGGAAATGTTCTACATGAAATTATCAAAAAAATATCTCACAACAGCATATGTCTATCTTTTATGGTTGACTCACAATAACACGTGTAAGTCCCGATAGCTTAGCAGTTCGGAGCTTTTGTATTTGTTTACTCTTACGTTTATAATACTCTCACTCATCCCTAATTAAAAGAAGTTAATATTATTACCTATTCAATAAAAAAGAATCATAGTAATCGGTATAGAAACACCAAACTTATACATGAAATACGCTAATGAGCCATCGCGCCGTCGCGCTTGAATACTGAATCATGCCATAAGGATTATTTTTGTGTAACGGTTGCCGCGCTCGACGCGGGTCGTGGCGGTAGGGTATAATAAAAAGGCGGGAGGTCCGGGCAACCTTAGCGAGTTGCAACTGCGAGTGGTCATGTCAAAAAAAAAAAAGCGCGAACTTCATTCAATATTTGGCTGTTGATGCGTTCAGAGCGTTCGACCTTATTGACAGACAATAATTGATATTAACAAACCGTGCTTATCAGCGCGACTTTTAGTCTTTAAATAGTTTATTTTAATTTTTTTTGTTGTTATTTTATAAAATAGGTATTAGTTGTTTTGGTAGTGTTTAAATATTCGTTCAAATTACAAATCTATACTTATAATAAATCTGTAGAAGTGAAAATTCTGTACATTGAAAATATCAAAAAAGTAAATGGCAGGGGTTGTTACGAGACCGACACCGAATCCAAAAATGATATTAAAAAAAAAATTGTCTGTCTGTCTGTCTGTTTGTTCAGGCATCACGCAAAACGTACCGGTCCGATTACGATGAAACTTGGTATAATTATTCTTTAATATCCTGGGCACCACACTGGGTACTTCTTATCCCGGAAAAGTATATACAATAAAAAACAAACTTAATTTTGCGGTTCGATCCCTAGACCCGATTACTGTACCAACCGCAAATAATAAGTTTGTCGTAGGTTACGTCACTCGCACTGTAAATGTAGTGCTGAAGGTTAAATTTGGCTTACACTTTTTGAACTTTGATTTGAACGGACGTATCGAGTGGCGAGCGTTCGTTCTTATTAGCATTCTATAAATTGTATGTTTTAACTGCTACTTGCAATTCTAAACCGTGCTTTTCAGTTTTTTTTTTTTTTTTTTCAGTGCGACCTTTTTATTCCTTTTAGTTTTTACTTATTACAGTTTCAGTTAGAGTTATTTAGGTTTATTTTTATAAGTCGTAGGTATAGATTTTAATTTTAAAGTATGGGTATTATATTTGATAGTGTACGTAGTGACCGTAGGTTATTTTATAAATCTGTTAGGTAGGATTAGTCATTCGTATAGATATTAGTTTTTAGGGATTTTGCTTATTTATTGAGTTTAGATTAGTTATCATCAGAAATAGGTTTATTTAGGTAGGTAGGTAGGTATTTTATTTTCTGTTATTGAGTTTTTTTTTATTAGGTTGGTACTTAGGTTTACTTTTATAATCTAATATAAATTCAAAGTCCTGTGATCCTGTCCGACTGATTATATCAATGCACAGCCTAAACCGCTGGTCATGTAAAGACACATCCACCCCTCCACCTCCAGAGTCAGGACTAGTCAAAGCCCATACTTGCCTAGGAAACAACTCTGACTGCAATTGCCCACTCCTGGCTCTGGTTCCAGACTTAAAATATCTAGGTGTCTACATTGATCATAAGCTAAGCTGGCAACCTCATATTGAAGCCCTATGCACCCGGATCAGGAAGCTAATTTATATTTTTAAAGAGCTCAGACACTCTACTGATCCTGAAACAGCGCTTATGGTTTACCGGAGTCTTTGTGAGTCTGTTATCACCTATTGCGTCCCTGCCTGGGGTGGAACCCCAGTCCCTAATTTTTGCAGAGCGAGCTCAAAGGGCAATCCTAAAAATAATGCATTTCAAGCCCAGAGACTTCCCTACTGCTGAACTGTATTCCATGGCTCATGTGCTGTCAGTCAGACAGCTGTTTATACTCCCCGCCGTTCTGCGAAGACACTCCATGTTACCTTTAGACCCAAAAATCCTGTTGAGACGCAAAGGAATTTCTGTCTGTGATCCTTTGAGGTGTCGTTCCGCATTTGCCGGTCGTCAGTTTCTTGCCCTAAGCTCTCGTCTATATAACAAAATAAATAAAGTACTGTCAATATATACGTGTACAAAGTATGAGGTAAAAAATATACTTACCAATTGGTTGCAAGAGTTATCATATGATGAAACTGAAAATTTACTAAGAGTAATGTCTTGAAAATGTTAGAATGATTATATCCTAACAATACTGTAGGTGTTATGGTCTTGTTTATTTCCTTTTTATTTTATTTTTTTTAATTTTTTTGCTAATTTTCTCAAACAAAGATGTACTTGTACGACGATCAATGTTTATATTGTTGTATGTCTATGAAATCTGGGGGAACTTCGGCTTCTAAGATACAGGCTTCTTGCCTAGTTTAGGAGTCAGATGTTTTCGACCTTAAACTGTGTCATTGCTGTTCAACTTAATCCTAAGACTTTTCCTTGTACTATATGGTTTTGTGTGTGTACAAATAAACACTTTATTATATTATTATTTTTATTACATTTTTGGAGAGTGTGTTCTTTGTGAAGTGTATATAGGTATCCAATAAGAAAGGGTTTTTCGAAATTCCACTCCAAAGAGGGTGAATGGGACGGTTTCACGCGGACGAAGTCGCGGGCAGAAGCTAGTTCATAATAACTTTCTAGAGCCAAGAATCAATTGGCACTGCCATCACAAATAGGAGCATAAATAAAACTCTCAGTATTCCATATTCAAACATTCCCTCGTATTTCTCGCGGCGCGCGCCACCCATCACTCTGGGCACACATCTGTCAAGTGTCAAAACGTCCTGTGTATACAGGCTGTTGTGTGGGAGAGTAGTGTTCATAGTGATGTTGTGTTAGTGTGTGGGTGAGGTGTGCTAGTGTGCGGACGTCCGTCAGTCACGCGTCCGCGGAGGCGTGGACCTAGCCCGGGTGTGCTCCACTTGGGACTGGTCGGAAAGCTATTTTCATTGCAAGGTTAATAGCGATTGTTAGAAATTGTACCAGCTATATAGCAAACAGCTCTCGCTGTTTTGAAAAAGGAAAGATTTAACACCTGGTCAAAATTCAAAGCTTTGGTTAAGTGAGACAAAAATGTTAAATGTTTGGCTTCGCTGCGGCCCAGAAACTTCTTGCGGTAGATATGAAGAACCTGCAAATGTATGAGGTTGGGCAGGATTCGAGGGAACCAAGTCCCTAGCTAGAGGGGCAGAGGTGTAGTTCCATTTGCTTTAATTAGCCAAGTTGGTGAACTTTGAGCGTTGTACAATAAAGTAAGCTACACACAACAGCAATAAGTCGTGCACAACCCAGTTTTTTCAGAGAAGAAATAAGGACACGCTGAAAGAGGAAGTTTTGCATAATCAGTGCCAGGTCTCTCCACCACAAATACCCCAACAACCTAATTCCCTCAATCACAAATCAGCATACAAATGAAGAAATTAAAGGCGGTCGCAAGCGGAACGCATCCGCGACGTCGTCAAAGGCTGTCGCCCGAATAACGACGTCGCCATCGATCGAGGTGCGCCCCGCTCCCCCCCCCCTCGCCCCTCGCCCGCTGCACCCCGCAGCCACCTTACACGTGCAATACAACGATACGGTTTTTCAACACCTTTTGAATTTGGAACTAATTGTGACGTCATGTCACTGGTTAGCATGGAACGCGGTCTCATTATTTCGAATTTCGTTTGAATTTCGAGCTAATTGTGATGTTATGTCGCTGCTTGGAGATGCACGTGATTTTTATTGTTTTCTAATTGATTTGAATTTGGAGCTTATTATGACGTTACAGTTGCATAGTTGGGCTGCATTGTTTTGATTACACCGAAATGACTTGAATGAATGTGCTTATTGGAGGTAAATGATTTTTTTGAGATGGTTGCTTGCGAATGCTAAAAATAAACATGGACTGGGTGGCGAGTATAATACATATAGTAGGGCTGGCAGATAAAATGAAACCAAACAGATTCATTTGCACCAAATATAAGTAAACTAAGTACTTACTTGGTATATCCTTTAAAATGTTTATAAACCTCAACAATAATATCCATCCATTTCCTTCGCTTTCTTATTTTTATCAACATTCATCCGTAAATGGATGGTCAATTTTGCATTACCTGGTCACCGATTCTGATTTGGTATAAGTAGCTCTGCAGCTCAATACTCCTAATATACGTCCAGTGTCAAAAACCCACGTGACATTGCGGCATCTTAGAATTGACTCAAACTAAATATTGTTAGTTCCTTAGGTTGATTTCTGAGTATCAATAACAGAATGAACCCAAGAATCGAACTTGCTACCGAGACTACTGAAACAGACGCTTTATCCAATCTCACTGCTGAGTTTATTGGTCGTCATTTACTCGATTCTAGTCGTGACTACTCGTGTCTAGTCGATTTTTCTTCAGTTAGTAAGGTATAGAGAATGATATTGGTGGATTGGCTGCTTTCACAGTTAGACGGTAACTATTGAGTGTCCAGGTACCTGTGACCTGTGTAACTGCGTTGAATGAGCCAAACATTATCAGTAATTATATATACTAAATTTCCGATTCTTCCAGTGTATGATTTATGTTTTCTTAGTGATTCACTTTTGGCTCGTTTACCTATTTTATTCTGCTTGACTATAAGACAAGTCATGAATAAGTCTCATGTAATGTATCTAGTGGAGTTAGCCCTGCCCAGGGTCCAGAGCAATGTCTTTTCTTCTTATGTGATCATAATATATAGTCTAGAAACCTCACTTCGGATTACCTTATCAGAACTTTAACTAACATATCCAATTAATCAACTAACAATGCGATTTAATTAGCTCACGCATAGATTATACTCCAATATTTGTACAAAGATACACCGACAAACAAATTTAAATCCTGCATTACGATCACAAAAACTACCTAGCTTGGGAGGGAATCAATTATAATTCCCATTAGAGGGGGGCGGGCCCTTTGATTTATGTGGGTAGTTGGAAAAAATTACGTACGCTTGCAAGTGCACCTTGTATTGAAGGCTCGCTGATAATTGCTTATTATAATTTCTGTTTCCGCGGTGGTAGGACGTGTGAGTGCAGATTAATGCGGCTAAGCATGTGGTTGTAGCTAGATTATTGTAGGAATGGCAGTGAAATGTAAGGGTTACGAGTATAATTTAAGTCAGGTAAGTACCGCCTAGACCATAGCGTTGAAAGAGATAGAAATTAGCGAAGTGGAAAACAAATATTTTTATTTATTGCTAAGATCATGTTAACTAAAAGAACACACAATTATCTACATGTTTTCATATACCATGTTTATAGAGTTGTAGAGTGCACATGAAACATATTATTTCTATTTACTGTGTTACCAAATCTTTATATATTTTACTATTAAAAGTAGGTAAATAGGATATTTTACTATTGTAGGTATATAGATGGACGACCCAGAAGTTAGGGTGGACAACGAGTGGATCAAACTGTCTTTCAGCGCATTTGTTTTCTTTTTAAGTGAGCATTTTCCAAAGATAGGTATTGCCAGTACGTCTTTCTTATAGTGTAACTAAATATGTGAGAAATAATTAAAGAAATATGTGAGTTTCAGGACAGCGCCGTGATTTGGGACACCAGTGCAGTGGGTCCGAGGTCGGCTCGGTAACTGGGTCAAGGTGGGTTGGTGCATACCTACTTGCTAAGTCTTCTTGACTATTAATATGACATTATTGTAGTACCTACACACAAAGAAAGTCGTAAATAATTGTGAGTGTCGTAGTTTATAATGGCTAACTATTATACGTGTAAGAAGTAATAAGGTATATGAAGTAATGTAAGTAGGTACTTTACATGGATAAAAGATTTTTTTTCACTACTTTGGAGAAAGACGTGTTGTGTATTTTGATCATACTTTCCCTAAATATGAGCTAGGTGAACTGTCACTGTGAGAAAATTACTTTTTCTATTGTTACTGAACTTAATAAGTCTGCTTAGGGGATTAGGCTTGCTTGACATGTTTTGACGTTAATGGGGTAGGTAGAGAGATAATTTCACCATTAGGTATTATCAAGCTTGTTGCAAGGAATTTGATTAGCAGTATTTATTACCTTTTTTATGCTCCGGGGAGTGCTACTGCCGATTTAAGTATTTGTCGTTATTGCTACAGTTTTCACCAATCATAGAAAAAGATAGGGTGTCCTAATTTTTGTCAGGAAAATCTCGGACAATATTAAATCTACACTAAAAATATTTGTGTCAATTTCTCGTATGTATTTTTCTATAAAATAAAATATACTAAATCCGTATATGAACAGTAAATCGGTGTCCTACGTTAAGACGGTCTCAACTAGGTCAAAGCACTTGTTGCCGACTCCTTGACTAATGTTCCTATATGTAGATGGATGGCGCCATGCCTTTGTGGTGGGACTTGGGAGCTTTCTGCTGCATTTTCATTTTATGCAAGATTTTTCTTTAAAAATGGGTTGTTTAGGAAAGGAATACCAAGCTAATAGGTATAACAACGTTACATCCTGTTTAAAACGTTGGATTTATTTTTGGTTTAATTCCATTTGAAGATAAATTTAGTTTAGATAGATTTAGTTTTAGATTTTGGTCGATTTGGTTTTCGAAAGTCTGGGTTAGCTTTGTGGTAAGAAGCTGAAACAGTTGAGCAACTACAGCAGCGTGTGTCCAGCTGAGAATTTTTAATGAGGGCTCAGGTACCACTTATTTTGTTTACCTTTATACTTTACAACTTTACATGAATAGGGAAAATCTGATAAAAGAGTGACTCCTTTTCTTCTTTCACTCCAGACTTTTATGGTGACCTAATCTATTCTTAACCAGATCCAAAATAAATTCATAATAACTTCAAAACAAAATCCATACCGATACCTATCAACGAAGATATAAAATCACACGGGGACCAAGTTGTATGCTTAATCAATTAAAATACAAGCAAATTTCTGAACTAATCAATCTTGTCGGTAAGTTGGTCACCGTTGGTCACCACAACACATCGCCGACCGGCCGGACAATGTATGCCTCCCGGGGGATTGATAGATTCATTAGTACCAATCTAATGATGACACACATGTTTTTAACTGGACTGAGGTGAGGCTCCTGAAGATTGATTGGGATTTTGGGTGCAAGGAATTTTGGGATACTTTTTGTTGGAGATGGTAATGAGTTAATAATTTAGAGGAAAGCATTTTGAAGGCGTGCATTGAAAAAGCCTTAATATACCTGCGAGGGTACTGTTTGATCCTTGCCAGTCAGTTCAGGCTCTTAAAACCTACTGACTGCCTGAATGGTTTTTCTTTTTGTCACCACGGCAGGATTCATTTCATTATAAACCTGCCTCGTTTTGTTCTGTAGGTACTCCTGCGTAGATAGGTTTCATAAGACATTTTGTTAGTAGTACCTAGCAACAACTGCCGCAACAGTGTTTTACTTTTTTGAAGATTGAACGCAGAACAGTAGTAGTGACATTGATATCGTTGGAGCAAGAAGGTTTTTGATAGCTTATACTCTAGCTAGGACATTCTGAAAAGTCTAATTAATTACTTTTCCATGCTCTATGTAAACTGAATTTGTCTTCACAGGTCATTTTGCCGATATGAGGCACGGTTTCTTAAAGGTAAAATAAGAGAAACATGATAACGGATTTCAATATTACATTTACATTCGAAATAAGATAAAGTGGATAATCGTCCTTTATTAGTTTGTTGGCGGCACATTTTTTGCGGATTCAGAGCGGATTGACCGATAAATTGATTTTTGCTAAATGTTACCTGTGACACCAATTGATTAATGCTGTTAATATACCTACTTATGGTTTTTGTGTTCTTAGGCAGCACTAACGCATATCATGGGTTTAATTTCCATTAAATAGTGCGGCAGCTCAATAGCTCTGCAACATAGCTATCATCAAACAGAGTTGCAATCTTTTTGCTATAAATTATGACCTAGAATTAGTCTTGAGCTAGCCGTTGTGTGTAGTACTGGCAAATCGACGCAATATTTCAACGCCGGCGCAACTCCTATATACCACATACACAATAGGTTCAGAGGTGCCTATCCGTCATTGGTTTACCATACAGCAGTCATTAGTCTACGTCACAGTCGTACTTCGAAAACGGAACGTCCGCGCATGGAGTCATTACGCGGGCCAATCAGCGCTCGGCGTGCGCGCACCCCGCCGCGTTCTTTATAACACTCGCGCGCAGGAATATATCACGCGTCAAGACTCAAAAGGGTTTTTTACAAACGTATCTCGTATTCGTCATCGTTATAGTCCCGTCGGAGGCTGGCTTGCGTGGCGTCCAATAAATAATAACATGTGAAAAGGAATTATTTATTGAAGCTTCGTGTCAGTAGGATAGCTCCTTTTTTTTAAGCTCCACTTCGATTCTTGACACGGATTTGTGGAAATGTATACGTCCGTTTATGCTTAACTTGACCTACAGTTAGGTTTTTTTATTTTCGACGTTATTCTGTTGGGTTAAGCGTGTATTTCGCGAGGCATGAGCTGTTTTGTTTTTCTGTTTGCGCGTGTAAGGATTCATAATAATATTATTCATGTAGGAGTAATAAAGAGATGTCAATATATAGATACGAAGTGTGTATACGTTGGTAGTGAATAAATTATTGCTTTTAGTATGAGATTATCAAGGGACGGTTGGTTGCGAAACACAAAGATTGAATTACAGTCGCACACGACATCAATATCTGCGTAGATGTATGAATTAAAATGCCAAATAAACGAATGAGTTATGTTGCCTATTCACTTTGAAGGGAATTAATACTCAATATCGTGGACACGCGATACGCCAATGCTATTGACGAAGCAGTAATTATAAGCCTCTTAGCGCTTATAGCTACTTGCGTATATTGTAAAATGGTCTGCGGTTATTAATTTATCTTAAGACTATGATATCTTAGTGAGTGATTTAAATAGTCGTACATAAAACGTATACAATATTTTCCTTATAAATAACAAAGTAAAAATGTTTCTAATCAATTTACTTTGTAGTAGTAGCAATGTAGGTACCTATGTAATAGATTTCCTGTGTCCAATAAAAATTCTATGAACCCCACTAAAACAACAGCGCCATAATTGAGCCATCAGTAATTCAACAACCACGAGTCGCCGCCACAACACAATCACCCACCGTTTAAAATCAACAAAAACAAACATCCAACTTTCAAACACGTAATCAAACAATGTCTATTGTTATTGAGTCCCGTAGCCGTGAGCGATGGCAATTGAAAGTGCACCGCTATCGGCCGTCCGCTTCGAATAAATGGAATAAATCATGGCACCACAATAAACTCGACGATTTCAATTAAACATAAATCTCCTGTGACGGTCGGCTAATGGACTTGATACGTCTATGAGTTTCTTATGTTTGGATTTTACAGCCTTTACGCAGTAATAAACTTACGCCATATTTTAATTTTTATTCGAAAAAAATACAGTGTCGATTTTTTTGGAATGTAGGTCACCCTATTGTTGAGATTAGAAGTCTTGAAGTTGTGGAAGAAAATTTTATTAAAGAAGTTAGATGGGATAGGAAAGGACAGTAAAGTCGATATTTTCTGCTACAAGTTGTTAGAATCAAACAGTTTTATTTCAAAGACAAATAGAGACGGAAGCAAAATTATGTTGTAGATGGCGCTAGACAAAATGTATGAAATTTAAAAAAAATTATCATAAATGCAATAAAAATATATTAAATATTAAAAACAATCGAAAAGAAATGATGAAAAAGATTATTAATGAAAAAATAAAACACAAAATGGTTTCTAGCAGAGCGTGGTTTCGATCCACGGACCTCTGGGTTATGGGCCCAGCACGCTTCCACTGCGCCACTCTGCTTCGTGACAACTGAATCGAAATAGCTGTTCGTTTGGTAGCGCTAAGTTTATTAAGTCATAGTTTCTTTTACTGTTGTCTTTGGTCAAGTCATTTGATAAACATTCTTATCTACTCAATAAGCAAACTGATAGACACATATTAGATATAAAACACCTAATAATAAAAAAACAAATAGGTAATTCAAATATTTCAAATGTATCTACCTATCTACTTACGTAAGCACCTACCTAAAATAATACCGTAAGAAATGGCTGATATTTACCTATTATTTAAATTAGGTACCTATCCATTATTAGCTATTTACTTAATGAAATTACTCTGCTCACTCCGTCAACGATCCGACTTTACCGCTAAGATAATCAAACTGATCCCCAAGTATCTCCCAGTAAACCTTGACGTCTAATTAAAACCAATTAGCTAAAACAAAATTCCTTTAAATGAAAATTGTATTCTTCCATATTCCTAACACTGTTATGGCTCAATAAAACCGGTTGATATTGTTCGAGACGGGAGTTGACGTCCTTATTAACGGGAAAATTGAAAATTGACTGAACAACATGATTGGCAAGGGAATATTAGCTGGATGCAATTTTGCTGGCGAGCTCTTGTTTGCGTTTTTAAAAAGAAAATACTCGTGTGACGTTAATCCATCATTTTGGCGCGAACGCCATTGCTTGCGCGGGAAAATGCAAGCTACTTTATAGTCAATTAAGTCGCGTGAAAGACGTGTTATTATTTCTTTTACATTTTAATAATGATTGCTTTTTGTGTTTTTGTTTGGCAGTGAAAATAAAAGTTTGGTTTTAGTACTGGTAATAAATTAGTTCAAACGATTGATACTAGATGGCGTTGGTACTTTGAAAATCATAAAACTCATCAGCTGCTAAACTTACGAAAAAGTAGGTAGTTATCTAGAGTACATATTTTTTCGATTGTGAAATGTGAACTTTATCTTACTGTAATACTAACTGTTCCTAATACAAAAAAAAATATTTGCAAAACTCCAGAGAAAATACCTAAGTCTTAATCTTTTTAAACATCCCACTATAATCACACTAATATTATAAACGCGAAAGTTTGTGAGTGTGTTTGTACACATAGTTTATAACCAGGATACTTTTTATCCCGATATTCCCACGGGATTATGTGCACGGCATTTATACGGGTGCAGCTAGTATTTTAAATACTTAAAGCCCTAAGAAGTTCCTCCACCCTAATCCTAAGGCCTGAGATTTGTAAAGAATTTTTTGTCTTAGAAGGAGTGATAATTTCCAAGACATTGGAGTTTTCGAAAGTCAACTTTTGTATCCACTTAATCAAAGAGGTGTTATCTTAGCAAAAGCTTAAGTTATTATTGTATAAGTTATAAATAACTTTGATTGAGTCGTTAATCACGGCCTAGTTTTATCACCTCCGTGAAATAAAGCGTTAATCGGTGTTGTTCACGATTAATAAACCCATGATCAAACCAGTTTCCAATTTCATTATAAAGTTGTAAAACTAAAATAAATATCGACTAGGTTTTAATTTTTCAGCAACCATAAAAATATTATTGTCGAATAAAATTAATCGACTAAAATAAATTAATCGATTTAACTCGGTTTTAATCATCGATGAGCGATAAAGCGCGCCGGTAGCGCCCCCTAGCGTCAGCGAGCCGCAGCTGCGAACCGAACGTTCCCCTATTATATACGTTTATTATTGTCGCGTGTTATTTCCAATATTTTTCGCCATCTCATTACTCGAGCCGCACTGACGGCGCTAATCCGTCGGGAGAAGACGGGCCTTAATGGAGGTGATCATGTGTCCTAACGCGTAACGTATTGAAATATGACGTATTGGATGTACCTTCGGGGATTCAGCGTTAATAAACGAAAAAAAAAACACTTCGATTATGGAACGCTCTCCCCGGACGGGCACGCATCGCAATAATTCTCTCCCGTATGACAGCCCAATGATAAATCAAGGCGACTGTGAGAAGAAATGCCAATAAATATCGCGCCGAAATCCAATAATTACGAGGCAATGAGCCGGCCGGCCACAAATCAACGGACGGACGGACGGACGAACGCATACTAACGTCTTATCCTAACATCAGATTAAAAACATCAATACTTGTCAATAGAGGACGCCTCCCACGTAATTATAGCCAACAATATCCCGGGGAGGCCAAGACCGAAAAGGATTAACATATATCAAGGTGGAATAATTGAAGGAATCGATTAAATGAAGAGTATTAATTGCTGATGCGCCGGCGCAGGCCGAGATCCCATCGCGCGCCGCGCTTTGATATGTTCTGTTGTAATGTAATATTAACTGACCGTCCGTCCGTCTTTTATGGAATACGATAAAATATACATTACGCGTATAGGTAACATAACTTTGAAACTTGCTAGGGGGGGGCCTTCAGCAAAACAACATCGCGATTAACACAGTTAATTCCCCAATTTAAAAACCGAACAAACAAATGTATGTAAATTGCGCAACTCTATGTAAAAGCCGACGATAACCTTGCAAAGTAATGCAGGCGAGTAGTCTCCTCAATCCAGACCTTAAGCGTGGGCGAGTAAGAGCGGCTGACTAGCAAACTCATCGTTGGCAAATTGAAGTGAACTCGAAACAAGCACGTTCAGAAACTGCTTACACGAATTAGCGCATCAAAACGGGCGCAGGGGGCGAAATTAGAAAACTCTTCCCCTAGCCCCGCGCCCCCCCGGCCCCGCGGCCGTTCCGCACGTCATAAACTGACAATTTACGATAACGCCGGGATTAGCCTGTTTGTCTGTTATGCATTCGAGTATGGAACGGAGCGGGTGGAGTTACAATGTCGACGTGTGAAACGGAACGGCTCACGGGTTCTCCCGTCCGTCGTTCACAAGCGGGTAGATGAAATTGTTTTACATTTACATGCACACGACACGCGCCTTCATAACACCGAGCTTGTACAAAAGTCTCGACTCCACTCAAATGCTTCTTTGCTCATTCGTTTAGAACATTTCATCAAATACATTTTGCATCGTCATTGGCAAAATAGAATAAAATGTAGGTCAATGAGTCTATAAAAAACTTCCTGTTCTTATATTTTCGACTTTTATTTGACGTAAACAGCTTCTGCTGGATACATTTTTATCAATATCAAAGGGACAGCGACGTTCTGGACCGACGGCGACGTGAATTTTAAAGCACCTTACGGTTATAAAATTCTTGTCACTTAACAAAAATAACCCATTGAACCTAAAAAAGAATTCCTTTCAACTTTCCATAATTCGAATGTTGGAACTAATTAGTAATTATGTTCGATATTTATAATCGACTATTGTATTAATTGCTCTTAAATTTTAATCGATATAAATCGATACATTTGGTTCCCCAATAGTAATCGACTTGTTTATAAGTTCCATTAAGTGAAATATTGAGTTTGGACACGATACGAGCTCGATGCGGTGTAAATAATGACATGCTTACCATATGACGGACTGTGTCGAACGGGCCAGTGTTTTATACGAATCTTCATTAATTTGCGAGGGGAAAAAATCCTGTGCCGCATTTACATGTGGAGTATTAGATTAAATGTCATGCGACAAACAAACAGAAAATATTTAGGGCATCATTTGCATTGATAATTTTTTATAATACCCAAAGGTCATTAGGGTATGGTCATTTTAAATTAAAGTACACGTTTCCGTTGAGGAGGCATCGGTCGGCTCGTGTTTATCGGCAAATTAATTTATTGGTGCTAAGTCGTTAGCTTTGTCTTTACCTACTCTTAAAAGCACTGTTATGCATGTATATCGTCCATTAAAACTATCGGCGACCATGCTTAGTATTCGTTGGGGACATAAAAAATAAGTGCGGCGTTAGCTAATGTTGCCAGCGTTGCAATGTTTGTGCGTATGTAAATAGTTTTAATAAGTTCCTATGGGGCATTCTGACGTATACTTGGTAGGGGTTGGTAACGCAGTATGTGTAATTTTCTACTTGTTTACTCATAATGAATGATTTATGAGGCTATATAAGGAGTTTACAAGTCCTTCTATGGTTTGAAGTTTCTTGGTTTTTTACTGTAGGTTCATTAAAATGGTTCACTTCCGTTTGAATGGGGATAGTGTTTGAATATGCAAATACATTCGCGTAAAATTAAGTAATTCATTTAAATAAACTTGTAACTAATATTTTTTATTCGTTCCCACATCATAATTCATTTACGCATTGAGGTGATAATTAGTTGCTTGGACTCCTTTTTTACAAAGAAAGTGCCCTCAGTCCAGAATGAGACTTCTTTGCAGATACCTACTGGCAAACTTTATTCCTGTATTTTATTCCGGATAAGTACGCTGACGATTAAGCGTATAATAGTAAGCGGGAGGGACGAGAGTCAGTTCCCGCGGCTGCTTGGTCTCCCTACCGCTAATTTCTTAAAGGGCAAGCCGCGACCGCACACCGTGAATAATTGTCGCGCTAAAAGAAAACCCAGCAAATCTCCACGATTAGCATAAAAACCATCTAAACAGCCCAAAGGAAGCCAGCGTCTTCCTTCCGCAATATTTGTAAAAAAAATACACATTTCCTGCCGACATTTTGTCTCTACACTGTGGTCGCTGAGCGCTTGCGACGGTAAAAAAGTAACTAATGTTAATTGCACCGCCCGGCAAAATAAAATGGTAATTAATGAAGCGAATTGTAAAAAGAAATTGTTATTGCCTAGATGGTAACCTCTTTAAAAGCAACACAGGAGGGACGTTTACTATTCGGCGTTCGAATAGTAATTTCGCTCCCTCTAGCCTCATCCAGACATCTGTTCCGATTCCCGATAAAAGTAGACGGCAGCCGAAACATAGAATTTTATCACTGCTGTGTCCATCATAAAGCATCCCTCACGGGCCGGGGTGGGGGGGATGAGAACAGAGGGGCGCATAAAAGTTTACAGGCATTCGGCTAATAAATCGTGTCAAATAAATAAGTGTTGAGTCGGTTGGCGGCATATTGATTCGTCATGTGCCGCCTTAGAGCGGCGCGGGGGACGGGGGCTGGGTGGCCATAAAGGTGCGTAATGGCCGCCGTCGGAAGACAGCGCAGTGGCGCGCATCGATTAGCGCTCGCTGCCGCGTCAGCCGCCGACGCAACGCGCCTCACTAACACTCCGCTGCCCAAACGAAGCCCCAGCACTACTGACAACACTATTTAGAAAAAAATAAAAAAAAACTACCCAAAAAACTACCCACACTCGACTATTTAACCCCAGTATACTACCAGACTAATTTATGACTCAACTCTAGCGAGTCAGGAGTCATTAGTTTTTTTATTGCCTAACTAGATGGCGTTAGTAGTCATATTGGCTTCGATTATGGCGGTTATTTTATGATTACAAGTAATATAGTTGGTACAGTTTCCGCATAAATATTACACGGATTACGAAAGATCTTTTGTTTCTAGTCGATAACCTTATAAGTAATCTGGCCGTGGGTAAAATACTTTTATTAAAGGGCTTGTGGCCCAGCTCAGTACCTATTCAAACTATTGCAAACATTGTATATGATAAACGTATTGCATTTATTATTTGAAAATATATATTTTTAGCGGCTGTTCGATGTTCTATTACAGTCGTTGTGTATTCAATAAGTTGGTATGGTTGGTGGCCACTATATTACAATTATTACAATGAATTACAACGTCATTACTGCGGTAATGTTGTTCCTGGAGCTATTATGTGGACGATATCCTGTGATTAGTGGCCATGTTTTATATACAGGTTGCTTCATTATTAATATTAAACATTGTTATTTCGCTTTCATCCAAGATGTCCGCTGCTATGACGTCATCTACATGACCTAAAGGACGAATGCTTGTACCTACTTTGTTTATCGATGTACTGCCCACTTAGTTCAATGGATTGTCCAATGAATAAAAATGGACGCAACACATAAAATAAATTAAAGTTAAGATTTATTCATTACTGTTAACAAGTGGAAAGCAATTCGTAAAAGTATTAAGTAACTACATTTCGACTTACAAATACATTCGGACATTTTAATTTTCACTCATAAATACGTCTCGTCTTCAAGAAACTGATACACATCTGTATGAAGAAATCGTTAATTAATCGTTTAAACTCAATTAATCGCATCAACCGTCCTGTACGAGCCAGGAATCGAACCGGGCCCCTTATTGCCGTTGCATTCGGACGTTGATTAAAATCTCTCACTACATTCACACAAAGCCTTACTTTGATATATATATAAATCTTATGAAACGTCTGCCCGTCCCGAGTAGGAGCACGCGCCAAGCGAATAACACCTTTATTCTTTAAGCTGTTGAGTATTAATTAGTGTGTAAAAACAAAAATGGCTGCCTACCACCTGTCAAGTGATATATTGACTTTAAATAACATATCTTATTTATGTTGAATCGGAAACAAAATCGTATAAAAAAGGGTTTTATTATAAATAATCGTGTCGGTCCGGAGTGGGTGTATAACTAAATTTGTACGCAGCCTTGTATTACAAGTTATTGTTTGCGTGCATGGGTGTTTGTCAGCCTAGCGTACGGCTGCAGATAAATTGACGTAGATAGTGTTTCTTTCTCTGTTTAACAAGCTGATTGTTTCATGTAATTTAACAATAGCTTTTTGACTATATTAAGAAGGTAAGGAAAGTAAATGGTGGTACATTTGTGAAGTGTTGTCGGATATAAATCATTAGACGTGTTGTAACTAAGTTACGGCTATGTGGGTATATTATCTTTAAGGTCAGCGGAACTTGAAGCTGTATTTTATAGCTGACGTTATACATACTTGTGAAGCTTCCTGGTTCCTTATTAAAACTGTTTGAATTAACACCCAGCACCGGCTATTTATGATTTGTACAAACAACTTCCCACAAAATTAAATGAAGATGCTGCATGGTTAAGCTGGTTACAGTCCATGAGACCATTACCTTCTCAAATAGTAGGTAATGTGTCACTACCTACCTATTCAATACATAATTAGAAAGCTAAAATAGAAGTCCATAAATGCTACCTATTCTATTACTGCTATCTATTGAAATAAATAAATAAATAATATTACCATTTCGATGAGTTGATATTTAAATATATAAAAGAGGCAAATTGAATATGAAACTTTATATTATCATTTTAAGTAAGTATTCTAAATTTGATACGTTTCTCATTTACATATTTGGTTATGTTTGACTAAGCATCTCCCATTTCACGAGATTGCATAAAAAATCCTAAACACAGCAACAAAAAATGGTTCAAAACATAGCAAATAAAATATAAGCGCAACCTGAAATCCACTTGTCTGATGATAATATGAATTTAAATCACACAAACACAATCCCGCCAATACATTACCACAACCTTTTTCGACGTACGAACCGCGAAACCATTAAAAACGTACATAATTCAATTCAGATCGAGTTTTCAGCTCCCCGAGTCTATGACACACTCGCTAAATCTCACGGAAGGCGGTCTCGACGACCATAAATTTTTATTTCGTAAATAAAAATAATAAAAATAAATAAAAGCCGTTCCGTGTGCGACCGGAAACATTTGTCCCGGCGCGTCACCGTAATCCGGGACACTGGATTTATTATTAATTAGCTTAATATGTATCTAAATAAATGTGCGTTTGTTTTTGAACAACCTGTATATGGTAGGTATGTGACGGTCATTTTGATTTATTCGATTTTTGATATTTTTTACAAAATGTTTAATTGTTTTTAGGAGTATGAATGTTCACATAATGTTCAAGACGTATGGTTATGAATGATTGGAATGCAAGTACCTAAGTGAGAAAACTACAAATAAAACCGAAATAATAGATTTTACTTGTCTTTTTGAGTGCAAGATATGTACTTAGTATCATTTAGCACACCTATGCATGAAAACGGACAAAGCTAGTTTTAAGATGTAAGCGAGTAAAGCTTGTGTTTTTCCATTAATCTTTGCTTAAAAAAAACGCGTCTAATAATAATAAGTCAGCCACTCAGTAAACGATGTTTCTTAAATCTTTAAATTATCGACGACACAGTTGGCGCAGTGGTTGAGCGATTGACTGCTGTGCAGCATGTGGCGGGTTCAATTCCCGCACGGAACAAATATTTGTACGACCTACAAGTATTTGATCCGGGTCTGGGTGTTTTATCTATAATATGTATGTATTTACAAAAAAAAAAAGTATATAAGTAGTTTATCAGCCATCTCGTTACCATAACACAAGCATTAGGTTGCTTAGCTTGGGACTAAATGGCGTTGTGTGAAAATGTCCAAGAATATTTAAAGTTTAGAGCATTGTCCTTGTCTTACAGCTAACCAGATATTTTAGAATTGAAAGAAACAACAAAAAGGAAACAACATAAATTAGTTATTTTAAGATTCGTAGAAACGAATCAATAAATCTAAAAGATTTATCATTGAAGTTGACCTGTGGCGAATCTTGGTCTTCTTCATATTTAAATTCTTAATTTGAATAAAGAGTCGTCAACATTTTCATGGCGCCACTCTATTGGGAAAACCGTTGACAACTTCGAATTTGACAATAACGATTTTTATAAAAGTTGGTGAGTTTTTAAATAAATATTTTTATTATTAAGGCTAAGGTGAAAAAAAGATTTTGTTATTTAAATTGTACACGTGTAGCCTGTGGGTTGACTATACTGAAGGGCATACAGTGCCCTCCGTGTCCAGTACAACAACGCGTTCAGGGCGGTGTTGGGGCTGCCCCGTTTTTTTAGCGCATCAGGGATGTTCGCGATGGCACGCACTGACTGTTTCCACGCTTCTATGCGCAAGCGGTGTGCGTCCCTGGTGCGCCGAGTGCGGGCCAGCCCCAATACCATCTTGGCAATGATCACCGACAGGCTGGACTGCCCTTATATCCGGCATGGCTGGGGCGCCTCATGTTGCTGTTCGAATGCCGGTCAGAAAATTATAACTATTCTGTCTTATTTATTTTATTTTGTTTTTATTTTTATGACCGAGCAATTTGTGATTTTAATTTAATTTAAGTAGCTATTTATTTTTTGTTTGTATTTCCTATTGACAACGTATGCCTAATAATTGTATGAGTCTATGTTACTTGAATGATGAATAAATAATAAATAAAAAATTAACGTAAAACTATCCGCTTTATCAAATTCCTATTTCAAATCCAAAACAGTTAGTTCAATTCTAATTTCAAATTATAATTACTAAAAGCGTTTCTATGAATGTTTGAATGAATGCAACGTTTTTTGTCCATGAACAGTTAGCTATTATGCAACAACTCGTAAATCTGTCGAGTACAGACAGACGTAATCTGTCCATTATGACGAGTGATGCATTACTATCATTGTTTGTGACGATCGTAAATTTAAAGTTTTTGCTTTCATTAAAAAAAAGTGGTGGCTTTTTTTTCGTGCAAGAAAGTCGGATCGGTTCGTCATAAATCTTGCTAGGGATTTTTGCTTTTAAAAGGATGCGAACTTAAAGTAATAGTTTTGAGGTCGGTATTATTAGGATTATGTTAATTAGTAAACAAATAATTATATCCTACCTACTGTAACAATCTCGAAAAATAAGTAAGTAAGTCAATGGATGAACGCTTTTTTTAAACGACTTAGTTTACATGAATAAAGTGCTACATAACACTTTAAATAGTTTAAGATATTTTGTGAGATAATAATGTAGGTAGAGGTCTCAACGTCAGCGGACAGTCACAAACAAAACTCAGGTGCCATAAATAAAAAGATATCAAAAAATGGAAAAAGAATCAAAAATTCAATCGGTGTGGGATTTAAAAGAATTTCAAATATGGAACGATTTAATTTTCGTGAGAAGGGGATGGCGTGCGGGTCGCGAAGGGCGCGGGGCGCAGACGAGGGGGGAAGGGGGGGACAGAGTGCGTACGAGTAACAGCCACGCACGCTATAAATCTGTCAAGAGACGGCCCCCAACAACGCCTTGGACGGTCCGCAAGGCACCGACAGTTTTTTGTTAAGTAGGTAGTATAATAATTTCTATTTTTAAATATTTCGTATCAAGATGTTTAGGTCTACCTGTGCGACTGCTGACATATTGTGACCAATGAAATGACAAAAAAAATATAAGAGGATTCCAGTTTTATTGGAATATTATCTATTTTATGTTAATTTAGACAACCAGGATGTAGCTGTGAATATGATCTAATGTGTCACACATCAGCAGCCTGATATTTAACTGAAAGACAACCAAGACAGACCAGGGTGCTTACTCTCGAATATAATTCCGATAGATCGACATTGGAATTGTCAGTCAAACGTCTGGGATTGGCTGGACTCACTGAGTCTAGCCAATCCCTGACGTTTAACTCGACCAACTGACGTTTGACCAATGTAGATCTATCGGAATTATATTCCAGAGTTAGCATCCAGCATAGTTTGAATAATTTCAACCTCAAAAAGTGTACGCTATAAACAGAAACTAGGGGCGCCTAAAAAGGCCACTTTAGCAAAATCCTAAAACAATTAATTTCACGCAATTCATCTGTTTGACAGTTTCACACCTATATATCCCTGAAGGGTTAGGCAGAGGTGTACCTACCTATAGCATTTTACGCATCTCCATACAAAACTGTCATACAGATGAAATTGCGTGATATGAATTGTTTTATGATTCTGCCAAAGTGGCCTTTTTAGGCCCCTAGTTATAATAATGCAATCATTTATTACGAAGAAAACGACACTTACAAAAAAGGATCGTCATACTTAGGTACATACTTTAATTTTTCTCTGACGACGTTACAAAGGCGCAGTGGATCAACGTTGTAGGTACGCACTGTCGACGTCTCATAGGTCATAGCTGACAACGAGCAAGTGAAATGTAGTACCTACGAAGTTTATTTTTTTTTCAGCAAAATGCCCCAAAACCATTAATTCACGTCAACATTGTTCTAGTAAATTATTTTCTTATGAACTATACCCAAGCCATATGATAAGAGCAATAAATAGCAACATTATAAATACTTATTCACTAGATAAAAATATAGTTTTAAGATAAAAAATTAAAATCAAAAGTTATGGCGCCGACTGTATTTCATTAAAACAAAAAAATATCTAATATATTATAACCAGTAAATAGAGAGATTAAAAATACTTGCCTGCCAATCCAGAACCCCATATTTACAACCCGACGGGGGTGAACGGGGGTGATCATAAAATAAACAACGCTTATCTAAAATTTTCGACAATACTGGAACTAACCTTCAATTATCGCAAATGACATACGTCCAAGCTAGTGTGGCAGTTAGCAAGCCCCGCCTCCCGCACCCAACGCCATCTATTGAGTAGTAGAGTAATTGCAAATGACACTTTGAGGTTATGTTAAATATTTTTCCAGTCAACTTATTTAAATGACCTTTACGCGCAGTTTTAAGTTCTAATCAAGACGCAGACTATTTTTCTACGTATCATTCAAGTTTTGGTGTCGTAAAACACGGTTAAGAAGTTTGTCAAAAACACTTAAAAAGTACAGACGCTAGATGAACAATAACACAATCTTGTTTGACGCCACATCTTGTTATTACTCAATGAGCGTTCTTAGGACTAAACACAGAGACATTAATCACTTAAATATTATTAGAAAACCACTTACCAGTCCTTATGTTTGCAGAAACACAGAATAAAACAACAGTACATGAGTGTATTGTCTATTTGTGACTCAGCTCACTTCGCGATCTACAGAGTGAGAGGTGTGCTCCGAAGTTAGCCGAATATATTCCGCCCGTCCCTTTGGCCCGCCCCCGGTGTTTGACGGACAACGTTAGCTTCGGCAGCAGACGCGCGGCCCGCGCTCTATGATAAGTACGCGCGGCGCGAATTCCGAATGTCGCCGATGCGATAAAATGTAATCGAAATGGAATGAACGAAACTTGAACTAGGCTGAATGTAGGTATACCTTTTCCATATATCACGATAATTAAAAAAGTCAGACAAAAACAAGATGGCTGGTACTGGTGTTGTTGTTATTCATAATTGTCAAAAATAAAATACTTCAGTAAACTATAAAAACATTGTGTAAAAGTGTAGAGAAGTGTGAAGGATATTGTGGAAGATGATATTTTAAGGATATTCTTTTTGTGATGAATGATTCGTCGTGATATTTGGGTAAATACATTTTGTTGAAAATAAAAGTCGGTTGACGGGCCGGTAACCGGTTGCGGGCGATTTAAATCGAGCAGGTAAGTCGGACAATGGCCATCCAACCACGATTCGCTTAATTAAACATGAATAAATAAAAATATGCTTGCAGAATTTTGCCTACAAGAATGACCAGGATTTTTTTCTTTTGCTCGACGGACTCACAGGGTCAATCAATGGTACATACCTGCCTGCTTATCTTTTGTTGTCTGCCTGTAGTTTAGAGCAGCTAATTAGTTTAGTTGTAGATGTATTTATCCCTATAAGTTTCATTGTATTCAGTTTTCTGAAGGTTACTCCAGGAATACTTTATAATTGAAAAAAAAAAAAACTATGATAAGTGGGTATTTTTTCAGTTCTACATATCTATTTCTACGTTCATTCGATACATTTTTCGGCCCAAAATAAACTGCCTTACTAACTTATGTTTTCAGCATCAACAGAACTGTTAGTTGGTTTCCGTACTAATAGATGGCGCTGTCAGTATCGAAACGTAGCGTAACTTTGTAAAAGATACGGGTTCGCTTACTGCTGCCACTAAATGCTGCATATGTTTCAATGGTATTAAATAAAATTATAAGTAGTTTAAGTCATTCTTTAATTAATTAATCAATGGCATTTAAATGAAAAACTTATTTTGTCAAGTTTTCATGAAAGTTGAGAAGTAAACCGACGTTAGGAGGTAAATCGAAAAGTCTCCTTTTACATTTTGTCTTTATATCTACGTTTGCAACACACCTTTAAAACTTCGACAATAAATGACTCATCAATTCAACTCAACCAACAAAATGTGTTTGTTGGTTGTTGGTAACAATAAACATATCAAAAGAAATGCTCATGAAACCAAAACACCTGCAGATTTAACGCTCATTCGTATCTAAGAGCTAGCCCTCTTGTCCAGTGGAATGGCATCGCGAACACGTCGGGATCGGTATATATCGCGATACACGTCTTGATACAAGTGTCCAGTGCGATACCAACTTTTGATTCTTGCCATCAATAAATCAGTATCAAGATCTCGTGAGAACAACTTTTGTAGATCACTAGATATAGGTTTTCGTCCTACATAAACTTGAGGGTCAGGGAAGACTGGTATTCATGTTCTGTGAGATAAACATATTTCTTTTCTGCATCCTTGAAATTTACGGATAATTGTCCTACATTTAACATTGTAACTGAGAAGTTTATTAAGGCAATAAGTGGCTGATAATTCGATTCTTGCCATCATCGTTTGTATTAGTACGTGCTATTAGAGCTAGAATAGGTTGTAGGTAGTGAACATACAACGCAGGGATGTGGAACAAGGTTATTGGTAGCAGGGCTGGCTGCCCAAATTAATACCCTATTTCTACAGACATTCTAAAAAAAATAAGATACCTACACGAACGTGATCAGTCTGTTAACCGAATTGTCCACTGCTGAAACAGGTCCCTTTTTTCGATCGCTTCCACATGATAATTATTATGGTAAAGAAAAAAAAAACCAAATTATTTACGTACCTACTAAGCTCGATTGGCAAATGCCAATTCATTCAAGCTTGGTATTATTGCGACAGAACGATGTCATTGCCATCTGATCTACGTCATAACAAAGTCCGAAAGACATTAGATACTCTAGCCCCTTTAGGTCCCAAAGTTATCGATGACGCAAAGCAGTTTAAAAGATCTCAGTATCAAAATTACTTAAGAATTAATTTGTCCATTCCAAACTTCCGACCCTTTCCTCGTATCTTAGAACCAAAGTTCACGAAGCATCTCCTTTATCTTACACATTCAAGACACCACGTCGCCTTTCATCCCCGCCTTATTTATTAATAAAAACATTTACTACCCAAATTAGATTATCCGCGTCAAGAAAAAAATTCTAGCCGACATCTCGCAAACACCTCTCATCTTATAGGGGAGATTGAAGTGGAGAAGCGGGGTTATGGCCTCTTGCAATCTAACTTTGGCTCGTTGTCGCGCCGTTAGTGTTGCCAGTCGGGAGAAAATTCTACCATCCCGGTATAAATAGTAGGTGTTGCGACGGAGGTCATCAGCGGGAAAGTTTTAATGAATTGGCATGAGCTGTGTTTTTGTTTGGTTCATTTCGGCACGTTAGTTGTGAGCTCGTTGCAATTTTTATGAGCGAGCCAAACTTGTGAGATTCGAGAAAGTCGTAGAGTACTATGTTTATTAAAATAGTTAGTCGTAAAAATATCGAATATACAAATTATTATTTCAGTAATTTTCAGACTGACCATAACTTCAAGTTTTACTTGAAGAATAAATTAGATTAGAGTGAATAAGTTACAAGCATTTATCTTGGGTAGTAAGTACCTATCTATTTATTAATTCACTACTAGATTAATAAAATGAAGTCAAACCTTAAACCAGTATTGATTTTATGAAAAGTAACGAAGTACACAGTTTCCTTTAACCTAAGCAACTATCTATTAAAATTAACCCCAGCAATAATTCACATACCAAATAGTTGCTAATTGACGGGCCTCAGACGAGGCTGGTTCAAGGCCCTCTATTCTAGTTGGTACCAGCCTGAGCCTACCAAGGTCGCGTCATATTACAATAATTTTTCCAGAAGCCTACTCCGTCTGGCAAGCCCCATACTCCACTGAAGGGAAATCGTAAATTTCCTATGTTATCGCCACCAATTGAACTTACAGTTATAAGTAAGTATAACATACATTCAGTACAGCTGTCTGTTATATTTTGCACGATAGTTTTTTCCACATGGCAACATTTATTTTAATAGGTTGTTGCTGGTAACTTATCTTGCCGGCCAGTTGTTAATTAGAAATATTAAAGTTTTATTTCTTTTATAAGATATCTTAAAGTATGTAATGGAGACAATAAGTAGTGTTTTTAAATGCTTTTGAAATACCCGAATGTTTTCATAAACTCCATAAATTGTGTTAAGTCATAAGTTATTTATTTCATAACAAAATACATTGTGTTGAAAATATTACAGAGATGATAAATAAAATAATAATAAACAACAAAAATAAAAGATATATATATAAAGTACGTTCATATTTAAAATGGAACAAAATAAATAATTACATGTCAATCATTCAGTAATTAACAGAAAATTAAATTATCACCAAAAATTATATTTAAATTTAATATTCATTATCCATTATTAAAAATAAAATAAAAAATCATATAAACACAATTAATAATTCACAAATCATTTAATTGCGGCTGTCGTTTGTCATCTAGGAACTCATCGATACTGTAATAGCCCTTCCTCAATAATATGTTTTTGATTTGTTTTTAAACAAGTTAATGCTGTTTTTCCTTTTAAATTCTATTGGCAACTTGTCATATAGATAGACCGATTGAACTCTGGGACTGTGATGAACCACGTTCAATTTCGGTTGGATTGTAGAAGGTAAGTCTTTCCTAGGAGTTCTATCTCCAGCTTGTCTGTTGCTTCTGATGACTGGATTCTGACCAAATAAGGCTATGTATGACAAAGGTTTTTATTTATATCAAAGGTGTCGTCACAATAAGTTTGGTTGGTTTGGGTCTTAATGCCGCTTGTATGTTTTGGAAAAACCATTATAGAAATTCCACACCACCAGAATTATAGGGAACCTTTTTCGATTTACCAGCAGAACAGCCGTTGTTTGATAAGGATATTAACATATTCTATGAACCTCTTCACCATACTTCGATCACCTAGACTTCATCTATCAAATGTATTTGGCAATATGGTTTTCGCTGAAGAGAACCAAAAACCTCCGTTGGGCTATGTAGGAGTCCCAACATTCACAAAAACAAATTGACGCACAATTACAATAAACTTTAAAAAATTGTTTTCTTTAAAACAGCTTCTGTAAATCCATATTATATCCACTGTGATAGTGTGCATGACTATATAAACGACACAAACAAATAATTTAATGCAGTACACTTAAGCTCGCTCACATTAGTGGGTTATAAGTAAGAAGGTAATTACTATAAAAATGGCAATAAAAACATTGCGTATTTAGTAAATTAAGCCTATACCACATCATTAATAATCATTAGCTGGTTTTAAGTGCTAACTTACACACACAAGAACATTATACGGTATTTATTTATAGGTACGATCGCTCTCCCTTGCAGGTTTCACAATTTTTGCAAAGCTGCTGTGGAATTAACATCACCACACATGCCTATGAATGTCCACCGCTGCGCATAACTCATAACTGGCGAGGGACAGGTTGTGAGTTCCAATCCCACCCTTTACTATATTGAAGCTTAGAATGAGGGGTTAACATGAACACTAGTGCAGTTACATAGATTTCCAACATCATCATCATTCTTCTGATCTTAGCTTAATTTATTTAGGGTCGGTGCAGCATGTCTTCTTTCTTCATACTTTTTCTATAATCTCTATTAGTCGTAATCTCAATATTCAATCCCTTTCTAGCCATAACATCTTTGACACAGACTATCCTTAGTTTCTTTGGTCTTATCCTGCTCATAAAGCTAGCCACAGTCATATTCAATCCTTTCCTTACGAACAATTCCCAGCAATTATAAAAAAAAAAAACAAAAGAAATGTACAAACGATATCTAAATACTATAGGTAAATTCCCATAAAGTGATACACATTTCGTAGCTAACTTAACAAAGACAAACGAAGGTCTTGAAAGAAAGAAAAATATTCCAATGCATCCATTTATCAGTACCGAAACATTCGACCTTCCACTTATCTCGCACATCATAATAATATGAGCATCACTCAACCAGATACTGTCAACCGTCAATCAACAAATCAATCAATGTGAAAATCGGATGTCTAGATATTGTAGAAGAATCTAGCACACGTGATATATCGAGTTGATGTGATAGAATGGTATTATAACTGACACATCTAGTAGGAAAATTACGGGTATATTATTTGTTTTCTTTCAATGACATGCGTAGGAGCTTGATTGTAAATTTTGCAGATGCATTTTTCCAAAAGGCATGCTAAAAGTTTCCTTCTTACAAGAATGAAGTCGTGAAGAATAGCCAGTGAGCAAGGTTGGTATCGAGGCTAATTGTTCAGTATCCAGGTGACTTCTTTAGGTATCCTTCCTCGTGGCGGTACCTACTTTAGGTGCACTCACAGAGTTATTTTTTATGAATTTCAACTTTTCACGTTGTAGAGATAAATGATCATTAGTCCATTTTCTGCCCTGCGTGTCAATGACTGACCTAGCATATTTATTTACTTCTAGCTTCCGCCCGCGGCTTCGCCCGCGAGGAATGTCGATAAAAACTATCCTATGTCCTTCCACGGGATACAATCTATCTCTCTGCCAAATTTTATCGAAATCCGTTCAGTGGTTTAGGCGTGAAAAGGTAACATACAGACAGACAGACAGACAGACAGAGTTACTTTCGAATTTATAATATTAGTATGGATATATTGAATGTTTCGAGCACAGAAATTTACAGAGGCGGACTTAATGTCATAGGCTTTTTCTATCATATTTGGGGGTTTAATGAAGTATTTTTCCCGTTTCAGTCTACGTGCGAAGGGCCTGAAACCAATTGTAAGTGCATCTCATATTTCTAATCTTCAGTCATGTGTAATGTAAAGTTCAGTAATAACTCTATGTGTTATGATGCTTTCGCCATGAAATATGCTTAAGGCCACGTCCTATATAACCATGGCCAGGCCAATTCCACCCTTATGCGCCAAGTGTAGGTGCTCACAAGCATGGGACCTTTGGGTTGAGTGCCAACTATTGTTAATTCTGAAATTGGTCTTTAATAACTATAGTTTTATTAGATATCGAGCCTTTGATAACAAATGGTGGTGCTAGAGGTAGGGACTATAACGATATTTGGAATGGATGTTCTCGATGTCATCCAACCTTCGTAATTTTATTTGCTCAGAACCATCGTAGCCTTTTTATACCTACATGCGTTTACTTCGTCAGCATCTTCAACGGTACGGTTGTAACTCTCTTGTCTCCAAAACATTTCTGTCATCAGCCTTTGGTCCCAGACCGTCTCGTCAATTCCTGCAAACAAATACCCAAAAAATATATTTTCATCCAAACATCCACTCAAACGTTAGTACCACATTAAGCTAAAACTTAGCAGTAAACGTGTGCGTTAGTTCTAATTAGCTGTTGTAGTAAGTGGCCTTTAACCGGCCTTACACGCGTTTTGCCCGTTTTGGCCTATTACCGGCAGATTAATACGCCCTTTGAGAGCCTCACTGCTGCTTTTACATACGTATGTGGTATTTATCGGGAACATTGAACTTGCTGACAGATTTAAGAAATTAAAGCAATGGAAGTTGTAGTAACAAGAAATGTAAAACATGGGAATGGTCACGCAACCTGCTCTGTACCCGCAGCTACGCTATGTAAAGCGATGTTAAGCGTGTAATATCAGTCAATAAGTTGAATGCCAAGTATTCAATGTACGAGCGTGTATTTACGTTCCATTGAACATGACCTTTGACCATTCGACGCTAGATGATAAATTCTACATCTTACACGTTTGTGTAAATTATATTTATTAAACTTGATTTCGATTTAACTCACGGTAATTACTTCCCTCAAGATATCCAAAACCATCGGGTTATCATCGGTAATATAATATGAATAAAGTAAATAGTAATTTCGTCGAGATCTGTTGCAATTATTGCATACCGCTGAGCCCTTACCCGTTATTACAATGTTGGTTGAAATATCGCGTTTTCGCTATGTATAGACGTAAGTACATACGTTATTTATCGATATTCTATAACCGAAACCGAATACTTAATGCTCAATAAGGCAGGCAGACGATTAATTTTCTTTCAACATTAGCAATGTAAGTATGCAAATTATGATATTTCATAAGATAACACATTCTTATCGGGTACAGCTGTAAGTGAAAATAAAAATAAAATTCTTCAATTTCAGCATTATCAGGTACTATTAAGGGACACTTTATTTTAATGGCCACCGGACTGTGGCAGATTTAATCGATCCCTCCGAGGACCAATACAGTCGCCGCGTCCGTTCCCGATGACAGATAGCGACGAAATGCGTTTAAAATTTTAAAATTGGAACGTGAGGCATGCGTGCGCACGCGCATCGCTCGCTGAAATTCCGTAATGAGCAGGTGAGCACCGTATCGCGACTCGGCGTGTCTACTTAGTGTCGAGAGGTAATGTTGAGCAAAATAATTAGCGAGTAATATTTGTTAGTTCACTCAACAAGGAGCCGTTTGTATAAAATTGTTTATATAAATTACAACTCGATGCTATTAACGCGGTCATTTTGTTGCCCCTTTAGTTAATAATCCTCTAGAAATTATTTGTGTGTCAGGCTGGATTGTGTGCGACGACTTTATTCGGTTGTATTCTCTATTATGCAAGTGTATTATAATTTTGTATTGGCAAACTGAATTATTGTTCGTTTTGTGAAAGGGTTTTATCAGTGAGCATCAACGACACATTGACGTATAAAAATAGTGGTATCTAAACAGATGGACGGAGCACGCACCTGCTAACAGCAGATGCTTCAGGTAAAAATAATCAACGGTGTCAGATTTAGCTACGAAGACTAATAAAGTATAGATACATTCTAGAAGCTTTTTGTGCTATTTTCTTGTTAATTAGAGGGTAAAACGTAAAAATAGCTGTTGTATGGGCGAGTCAGCCGATCGTCTCAGTATTAGCGCATGTGGACACAAAACAAAAACAGACATACGAAAAAAGATGCAAAAAATGTCTGCCGCCGCGCTATCTGCAGCTCGCGATCCTGTCTCAAATAATGGCACAGGGGAAGCCGTGCAGCTGATGATATGTAGATTTTTTATATTTATTTAATTCTACAGAGATGATTAGGTCTTTAATTTGCAATGTCCTGCAAAGATCTCTTCGGAAGAGCAATTGGCTCACTTAGTTTTAAAAGTAACGCCCTATTTACACAATCCAAATTTCTTGCATGTAGCTTACAATAAATTTGAACAACAATGATTTGTGTGGTAAAACTTTTATTGTTACGTCACGTTATGGTATGCTAAAGGGAATTTATTGCAACGTGAAAAGACTTTTATATTTTTTATTAACCGACGAAAAAACGGAGGAGGTTCTCAAGTCGACGTGTATATATATTTTTTTTCCTACGTCTGAGGCAACTAGACTGCATTACAATTATAGAAGTAGCGAAACTAGTCGACATTAAACATCAGTTATGTTCTGCTCACGTATTTAATGAGATAGTTAATGTACCCATGTAATGAGTTTTATAAAATCAACATCTATGTAATGCTACGATTCTGAGTAACCTTATAATAAAGATGTAAATAGTTTTAATTAGTACTTTGCAGTTTCCAAGTAGACAACATTCCTATGACGCATCAGTACTGTGACTGATTTTTACTAATCGTACCAAGTTGTGTGAAGCTGAATAGGCATGCAAAAATTATTAACTAGGAAATTTTGATGTTACCTACTTCAAATGTTGCTTTTTAATGTTGATACTTTTATTGTCGTCTTAGATCTTTAAATTCTTCTGCCTGCTTACCCTTGTCCCATGCTAATTGAGGTCGGTGAAATGTTTTCCATTTCGGTTCTCCCCTAAAAATTAAACAAAATGGAGATATTTCTTAGTAAGTATGTTAAATATCATAATGTAAGGACATTATAGTCATAGGTAACAATAATTATCTTGTAGCACTCGACCTTACGCTCACTGAATCTTCAAAAGCTCAAACAAAATTTTCAAGCACTAAGCAAAACCAAAATTACCAAATAATACAAACTTTTCTAGTCCTAACTCCACTCCATCGCTGTAGAGCGGTCAGTCGGGCCAGTAGAGCACGCGGGCCAGCGCGTAAATCAGCATCAACACAGTGTCGCCCCCTCGTTTTGCTCGCATTCACTTAAGGCTCGCAGCCTTACCCCCCTCCCTTACCTCTGCACCCCCCGCGGCCACCCTGCGGACACCATGATGCGGTATCAATGGCGTTTCTGATGAAATTGTTTAGTAAGTACCTGCCTTTATGGTAAGGTGGCGTTCCAAGGGTATTCTTGACTTATAGAGGAGTACATGCTTAGGTGGTGAACTGGCGACGGCGATTTGTGAAAAATGTATGGATATTTCTACAGTAATGGTTGATACTTAATTAAATTCTAATAAAAGATTCTTGACTTTAATTAGTTTCTTTTAAGGACATTTTGAAGATTACCCAAGAGCTGAATCTGGTTTTCTAAGGCTAGAAGATTAGAATCTAATCAGAACCCAAATTTTATGTTCATAATTGTGATGGGCTGCTCAAAATAACAGCAACCAATCTTCTTGACCTCACACTTGACAACAGATTTAGGTATACAGGGGGAACTTAAGGGGCTGTATTGCTATTAAATTTAATTACTGAAAATATTGAAATTCTTTGACTAAATAGCGCTACAAGGTTATTTGGCGCGTGGCCAAAATCGGAACTAACACCGCCATCTTGTTTTTTGAATACTTCCAAGTGACAGTTCACAAAAAAATTTCACAAATGTTTACCAACAACCCCAACCCCCTCCCCCTCCTGTTAACGTCACTCGAACGCCAAAAGATCCTTCTAGGTACAGTCCGTTCAGTCATTTTACGTCTGAAAGCAGTAACCTACCAGCGACCTTATTGCAACAAGAATAAAGATCACAATGATTTTGACAGACTTGTCAGTGAGAGCAACCCAACAGCAACCTTATCAAAATGATAATAAAGACCACTGTGATGTTGACAGTGATGCAAAATCAGAGATAAAATAACTGTATACGGACTGCAGTAATATGAACTACTGCACTTTAAGAGACACATCTTCAAGTCAAACATTATTCTAGCTTTCAATTTTTTTTCCCATACGGCATCAGGTTCCCTTGCAAATCAACCAGTAGCAAGCAGTATTGTATGTTAATGTCATGCATAACTGCTATTGTGCAAATGTGCAAACAGTGAGAGGTTGCTCTGTCTTCGAATAACGTATGAACCTGTTCTACAGTCGAACAGCTACATTAATTACTATTTGAGATGTTAATGATAATACTAAGGGCTAATGATCTTCGAAGACTCTATTCTTTTTTTCTACGTATAGTTTTACGTACGTTTCTACGTATCAATCGACCTATAATGTTCCCACTGCTGTAATCTACCACGCGGGCCCAATGCGAGTTGGTAGATGTCACATGTCTTCGAATAGTTCGGTTCTAGGACATGCCGGTTTCCTCACGATGTTTTCCTTCACCGTTTTGAGAGCAGTGGTGATGATATTATTTACACAAAATAAAGCGCCTGTCTGGGTTCGAACACACGACCTACAACTCGTAAGCTGGGGCCGTTACCACTGGGCCACCACTGCACTTCTACGTATATTACCTATTAATTATTAATGTGCGAAAAAGTGCATAATAGTGTCGTGTACAGTTTGTAAGTAATTATGCAAATTAAAGTCGCTTTGGCCGTTCAGGTAGGTACGTAACCAATCTATCCCATCTGAATTGGAAAACCTTTCAGGAAATCATTAAACAGACCACATGACTTTACAGTTTAGTTCTGATTTAATCTATGATCCTGTGTTTCTCAACAGCAATGGATTCGCAGTTCAATAGGTTAATAGCATTAAATACACATTCGATACGTTCGGCTGTACCATAACTTCAATATTCGTCGGTAAACATACCTACTACCCGGACCGTTCGAAACAAATCATCACGTAACAGCAGACAAATCCTCTCACATTGACGTACCACACAGTCGTCAGCAACACAACCGGGCCCGTCACACAGTCGTCAGCGTCACAACCGGGCACGTCACGCAGTCGTCACGTTGCCATATCGCGTCACTGTCGATCGCTTTATATTTTAGAACGAACGTCGCTTAACTGGCGCCCGTCAGACGATTTTGACGGGATAGCAACTAAATTGTGTACAGAAGGACTACTTTTTGGAACATAATAATATAACGATAATATATTTATTCAAAAATTATAGGGCATACAAATTTAGTACAGTTTTGCTTAACGTAAGTTATATTCTTCAAACTTACTTGCCTGAACTAGGTAATCCTGTATTTCAGGCGAGAAGAGCTCAAAAAAATCAGCTGTTTCATTCATTTTGGTCTAGTAGGTATTGAACTTTTGTATTAAACAGCAGATTTTTTTTTCGTGATTTCGTAATCCAGTATAAAAGGCGACTGAAGCCTGCCAAAATAATGATGAACACCGCAACAGAAAACAGTAGGTACTTACCTACCTACAGGCGCCATGCTACGAGTACATGGGAAATCCAGTGCCCACTGTCCAGCAACTTATATCGTTGGTGACATCATCAAGGTAAAATCACGGATCAGTTTCCATTACCAGATTATTCGCCACATTTTTGCTTCGTTCGCAATATGTGTGGTGTGTGGACTGCCGACTGACCCTTCTGCAACGATATGTTATGACTTAAAACTGTCAAAGTGACGGCTCCCCGAATTGACGCCTGCCGATAACGTCCATCGGGGAATTCTAAAATGCTGATAGTATTTTGTTTGGTGTAATTTTGCGGAATAAAATGTTTCGTGTCGTTTGTAGTGAATGTCGCAGTTAGTAGCAGGCAGAGCTATTAATACCTAGGTCCTAGGTATGTCTATGTGTTGACTTTGAGAAGTTAATTGTTTGTAACTAGTAGTAAACGTTGGTTAACAGTAATGAAGAAATTAGTTTCGACGTTAAATGTGGTTGCCTGTCTTCCTTCGTTGCATTTTCCTAATTTAGTTTAGGTTGGCTTCCATTCTAACTGGAAGGGGCTGAATAACTATTTATTATCAAGGTTGATAAAGTATGTTTCTTATCTTATTCAGTTTTTTTTGATAATAATGTCATAATGTCATAATTCGAATGACAGGTGGGGATACTTTTGATTAAATGGATTGCACTTTCATTTTGTACTGAAGTATTGGAGGCTTTGCAGCTGTGATGATTAATTTCGAGGATAGATTATTACAGTTTAAAAATGTAGGTATTTATCTACTGATCCAAATACATTTTTGACCCTGGTTCTTACCAGCCTGGACTAAATATCTATATCTATAATATCTAGTCTAAACTGGTAATATCATTTACCTTGCTGAACATCCCAGTGTAAAAACAAAATGTCTGACTTTATGAGACCATACAACTTACAAAATACTAATAAGTTTTCATTAGTCTTAGCTTTCGCTGTTGACTAAGTATGATCAAGATGTCGACTTCTGTATATTAACCATTAACGGTAGCAATTAGTACTTTTTATAAACATAAATCAAAATAAACACCCCACCACAAAGCCACTATCTTCCATCTTTATAGTTTCAAATTATTATTTTTAATTTTAATTAATTTAAACATAATTTTGTACTATGTACGGCGTACTTAGTCTTTATACTTAATAATCTTTTGATAATTAAATAAACTGAGGAATGTGTTCTATCAAGACATCTGAAATGACATTAATTTTACAGCAGCTACTAATTATGGAAGTGTAAAAGGTCATATCGTCAGTTACCGCAATTTACATAGCGGACAAACCGACCAAGAGCGTGTTTTATTATTTTATTGCAATGTTGGCTACTTTGTTAAGGGCTTTTTTAACATTTTAATACATTGAACTTTAAATATTATGTTGTTTTTAAAATTGGAAGATAATGCGATATAAAAGTTTGATCTTTGAGGTTGTAAAGTTGTCGGAAACCTGCACCTGAATTGCGGTATACACTCACGCAGGTAATAGCTTACATTTTGACTTTTTTGCAATATCCACGAATATAAAACAATAAAATAGTTGCTCTACATGACGTAAAACCTCTGTCAGTAAATATCTTCATAAAAATATTCCACTTACACGGTTTTACGTGCGCTATCCATTAAAATGAATGGTTCATCATAACCGCCATCGCAAGTGCCCAACACGGAAAAGTGAAAATAAAAATGAAAAATTTAACAATAAACGTAATCCCGTAGTCCAGTTTTACTTTTGATTGGTAGTTCGTCGACTCGTAGGTACTACATTATTAATTCATATTTTAACTTTGCAGTTATTTCGTGTAGGTAGGTATCTCTTCTACTGGTACTCCATTACAATAGAAATTTTGTTTTATTATTTTTAGGTAAGTAGGTAATTGTTACGGTTTTCAGAACGAAACAAATAAAAGTTAGAAACTGTCGCTGCCTCTCAATCTCTTAGTGGAAAAAAACTTAATTAATTTGATGCAAATACCATAGACTACATTACTATTATATTATTATATTACAATGCGGCCGACGAGAGAATGCGTTCTTGACACCTGTCAGTTTCATATAAACGAATAGGTGTTTTACGAATGTGATATTTATTATCTACTACAATTGTCGCACTGACAGGTGTCAGTAACGCATTCTCTCGACGCGACGGCCGGACTGTAGTCGTAAGTTCAGCAATATTCTTGAGGCATAAGGAACAAGTGTGTAGCAACTTTAGTTGATAATAATGATTCGTAACCTATTCCTTTACTTGTTTACTTCCACACCGACATTAAAAGATTTTATTTTGATGGCAAAAGGTGTAAGCTCAGAATTACCTCAGACCGGCCTAGGAATACTAAAACAACACACTGAATAGGATAATGATGACAGGTGCGAGCAACACTGTTTAGCAGAAACTTTGAATATAATTACAATTCTACTTATCCTCTTTATCACCGCCATCAAACCAACTAATCACATACCCGGCAATTAAAAAGTAATGACTGAATTTAATCGTTGTATGGTATCTATATTGAAAATAAAAAGAAAGTGTATTAGGTATATGTATTATGTATGGTCTGTTCCAAAAGTATGTGATGAAAATGTAAACTAATGCATCAGACCTCTCTAACGTACCAGACCTGCGGGGTAATTGTGCAACACTAACGGTAGCAATGGCTTTCATTTTGACAGTTCAACAACATTTATTGCGTTTTTACGTTGTTGAGCAGACAAATTTCGGACATAAATGAAGCAATGGATTAGCAATATCCTTCAAAATTATTCAGATTGTGATTGATAGTGTGTTACGCTGTTATTATTAAAATTAGGGTGCTGTGGCTGCCAATTTGCAGTGCCCCTTATAAATACACTATTGGAATACTTAACCTCGAAATTTTATTTTAAAATACCTTCTTCGTCGTTCCCTCAATGCTGAGGAACGCAACCATGGCAGATACGTCGCGTCTCCAAGTTATGCGGTGTTCTGCAGTACGGGCCGCTCGGTAAAACCTTGAAAGTTGTTTTTCTTTTCATTATTGAGGTTAGGTTCTGTAGTGTTGGCGTATGTATGTATGTAAGTAATTGAGGTTAATTTAAAACCTAAATTTTCATCAACCATTTTTAATTACAATTATTAATAATGTTATTCAAACAATAATTGTTGGGAAAAGTGGTGAGATATAACGTTGAAACCTTCTAAACACCGATGACTGTGTTTGGTTTGTTTACACTTTCATCCGATACTTTCGGAACAGACTATTATGTGTTTTAATGTGTTATTTTAAACTGTTTAGTTTACAGTTAAATCGATTAGGTTATCGTGGATATTATTTCTGAAGTGTTGATAATTCTACGAAGTAATTAGCATAGATATTGAAGTGTTAAAGTCTAGCTTTTGTATGCAGCTTAGTCAATTGTTTTAGAAATGAAAATGTTTTGCATTTTTTGCCTTTCATGCCTCGTTGGATTGAGCGGTGGGGTCCTAGTCCTAATTTCCATATCCAGGTCGGTGTCGGTCAGTGATATTGAGTTTATTCTTTAGGAAGTTCTTAAAAGTTGTTTGGAGCCTGGATTTATGCCTGGTTACTGGCAATAAACTGGTCCTTACCTTTTAGACTGTAGATTTTTAGACCATTTTCGTTTTTGTTAAGGACGTGGTACCTGCTTGTCGAAAGGCCTATACTGTTCTGCTATTGCCTGTTAACACTGTAATTTGAAAACTAAAATAATTATATTTAAAAGAGTAACCGTGGACTTTCTTGTCGGCTCTTCTCCTTAGAAAACAACCAATTGGAACCGAGCACCTTTCTTTTGGCGTTTTATAAGATGTAGGTTTATGTGAAATAAAATATTTTGATTTTGAACTGGCTAAACGCTGGTGCCTCTGCTTACCACTTTTAAGAATACAAGTTTGATGTTAATTATGATGATGTAACGTCAAATCAGTAGTATCACAGTGATTTATCAGTAGATTCTTACATAATTTCCTTACCAAACCAGATAAGGCAGTCCCCATACAAATAACTAGCCGCAAATACCTTGCCCCGTTGCTCTGCATAAGCGAGCTATTTATAAATACTATGTAAATAGGATTACTTGTATCAATGTCGGTGATCAGCTGTCGATACAAGATAAGACTCGTGTCACGATTTCACTAAACATGACAACAATCAGTTTTGTAAGTAAGTAAATGAAACATCAAAGAACAATTCTCGTATTTTTAAGAACGTTCTGTCTCAATCTGTCAAAAATATCTTAAGTTTCCTTACATTTTGACAAGTTTTTGACATTTGTTTATCGCCGAGATGACAATGCGACTAGATTTTGAACGTCGACCAAACGCCGACCGCGCAGTGGCGCCCTCAACATAATTTTGGTTATTTATTTTATTTTAGAATGAAAATGCAGAAAATAAGCACCTTAAGTTGTGCTCTTCAAGATTATACGTTAATATTATTATAAATGGTAGTTTTACATTGTTTAGTTTTATTATAATCCTTAAAACGGATAATAGTGGCCACTATTTTCCGTTTTTATTATAAGTATATACTTAATATTAACGTATAATCTTGAGGAGCACAACTTAACGTGCTTATTTTCTACATTTTCATTCTAAAATAAAAGAAATAACCAAACAAACGATGAGGGCGCCACTTGTGGGTCGGCGCCCCCTTAAAAGAATTGGCCTTCTGATTATTGTGAGGTAACAGATTTGCATGAGGTTATCAATTGAATTAAACTGTGAATAATCCATGCTTTTCTCATTCCTCGTCAAGCTTTGCCTATAATTGCTGGTGTCAGACCAAAGACTATCATGGTCCTTCCGAGTAGCTAGAAGACTTATAGATAGGTACGTATTAATGAATCCGTTACCAGTTTACCGCCCTTAATGGCGAGTAACATCTAAATGATCGCCAATTTAGACCAGCTTGACGAGTACTGGCTTCCCTTGAGGCGACTTACCCCCAAAAAGATAAAGTCTATTCTTTATGTTTCAAATTGATGTTATTTCAAGTTAAACAAATATCATCTTTATTTAAATGGCTATTAAGTTGATTTCAGAGTGACTAGCACTCTTGAAAATGTTATAAAAATGTTTGAAGCTGTAGCGTAAACTGAACTTTATTGTGTAGGAATTAATGTAATTTTTCCATAAACTTATATTTGTTTACATTTTTGGCAAATAACTTGCGAATGCAGATTAACATCACGTTTGTTTCCCAGAAGGTAGGTAGGTAGGTTAGGTAAGGGTGTACCTGACATATAGGTAGACCCAAATTTCGCCAGTAATAGGGGGGGGGGGGGGTCCATTGTTATCAACCAGCCACAAATCCAGACTCCGGATTGCTACTGAGAAATTTGTAATAGGAAAACCCAAAAACACTTTGCTCGACCTGGGAATCCAACCCAGGACCTCATACTTAGCAGTAGCCCTTTCCCCCATTAAATCAACGAGGCAGGCTTTACCTTGTAAACTCATAGATACCGATGACAGACCAATGACTACGGTGGACCTTAGTTCCTTACGAGTAGCTACAAGGTGAAGACCTGAAAATCGAAAGCCTAAGATATGTATCATTATCCTACTAATAAACCTCCTAAGAGTTCGAGAAGGCAACAAGGCAGATTATTGAAATCATTGATATAAGACTTAAGCAATTTTAAAATCAACGGCCCCAGTTTTCAATTCAATTCGTTTTATTTTCATATAAACCTATCTGGCCACTTCATTATCGTTGTTGGGGTCGGTCTGCAGTCTGACTGGATGCGGCTGAATATCGAAATTTTACATGGAGCGACTGCCTATCTCACTCTCGCAACCCAATTACACACATGGTCACTTAAGAGTAAACTAGTCGCGAGCTCGAACTCACTGGTGTTCATGGCCAAAAAGCACGCTGTCTCACTTGGCTTCGTGTCTGACAGAGCTAGTATCAATGATGAGCAGTTAGACGCTCGTCTACACGCACATCGTCTATTTCTCATGCACAGAAACACCGTTCCGAACTGAACGACGCGTAAAAAAATTCTTGCTTTGGAAAATCGAGTTTCATGAAGAATTGAAGTTTTCGATAACTGAGATTTGTCGGTACGGACTTGGTTTTGAAGATTTTACAGTTCTTTTATTATTTATTTTCACCCAAAGTTACGTTAAAAATAGCAAGAAAAACGAATCTTTGTTGGCTCATCATAACTTTTTAATGGATTTTTATTTTACTATTCTGTTTCCATACAGACAAAATTAATAATAAGTCATACCGATATCATGTTTAACTTAGGATGCACAATGTCAAACAGTGAAGTAATACGTTACTCTCCCCTAAAATTTGTATGGAAAAAATATCGACTAGTGGCACCTTAAGAAACAAAAAAGAGCCGGCAAGAAACTCCACGGTTTTAATTGTGTAGCTAGCTAAAGGCTATTGACATAATTTTGAAAGGTACTAGTGTATGTTGAGTCAGTCACAGACTCACAACACAGCCCTAGAGGGCCGCTAATTATTATTGTAACAACTAGTAGCTGGTCCAACCTGCACCCAACCAATCAACTCGCGCCACATAATTTTAATTCATTTCCGGATTAAAACAGATTTATAAATCATAATCTCACAATCATAAAGCAATCATTACCAATTTCCGTGTTTCCGCACTTGTTATTAGATTTCAATTATGCACCATGCTTAGAAAACATCGCTGTTTGTGTGTCTGTGTGTTCGTTTCTCATGGCTCACTACACATCGTCTGTCAGTCAGACGTCAGCGTGCAGCTCGTAAATTATGACGTTTTTTCTGCGCGCGCGCACGCAAATCAGCGCGCATAGATCTGTAGTAGTACATGATAGATTGAGGTAACTGCAGTCAGGAAGTTGTAATGCCTATCTGGTTAGTGACGCAGAGATGCAAGATTCGATGATATTTCAATGAAGATTAGGTACCTACCTCTACCCCATCAATAAAAGTTTTGTTTCGTAGGACTTACCAATTATTTTTGGTTATCAAAAATGAGATTTAAGTGGTTATGATAATTAAAGCACAAACAACTTGTGGAGTTTGAAAACGTTTAAGTAAAGGCGAAACTGTATCTCTGAAACAAAAAAACCATTGTTGTGAGAAAACTGCGTCTAAGCGCGAGCTAAAACATGGACCTTTAAACTCACTAGTGTTATGACCCGTGCCTTAATTAATGAGAATAACCAGCTGCAGCGTAAGAAGATGACCAAGAAGGTAGAGAATTGATTAAAGACATGACTAGAAGGCTTCAGTAAATTCGTCAGTGATTTTTTGTCAGTTCCTCAAAAACACATATTCTTTGGCATCCACCATCATGCTTTTCACGTACGCAAGGGTGGGCAAAGCTGTGCATTAGCATATTAATTATCGAATCCTACGATAGTCATGGACCCCTGGTACCGGTTTTTGTTCTAACTGTTTGCTAGAATTAAGTCTGTACTATTAACTTTAGAATTGAGACTGTACTGTTGTCGATATTTATTGCTGTGTTTTGATTGGATGTCGATTCGGCTGTGGTCGGGTGTGAATTTATATTAGTAAGTTATTGGTTGGTTAGATAGGATTGATCAATAGTTGGGGAAGTTGAATTCAATTTGCCTGGTCGGTTTTGATTAGAATCTTTTCAAGGACGTCAACTTGCTATTGGTTGATGGTTTCGCCACTAATGGCTATGTGGTTCCTTGTGAAGCAGCAACTCTTGAAGCGGTAGAAATTGTAATTTTTTTTATTGCTATATGGGCCCACTCTGACCCCGATCATGCCTGATGGAAAGCGGTAGATGAGGTCTTTCTGCCAATTCAAATAATGATTTGACTGACGTAAGTATAGCCTAGAAATAACTGACACAAGCATTGAAAAGAACACAGAGCGATTTAGTAATTTCAATTTTAACTTCGAGCTATTATTACAGAAAATATCTTTCATTCATAAATTCATTATACTAAAAACAGTTTCTAAAATTATCACACTTGTGCCATTTTCCTTCTGGCCCGCTTTACGTTTCCTCACTGCATTTAATCCGAAACCATTAAACAAGTAACGAGTCCTGTCCTGCCTGAACCAAGTAAACGACACGGCGACAACTAATAGAAACACACAATTTTCCCTTTCGCGTGCAACTGAAATCACTTTCGCGCAAAAAAAGGTTCTTGAACACTGTACCGGCGAATCCGATCGCAGATAAAACAGCGCTACAACAAAACGATGGTAAGCAGGCAAGGAGGCAGGCCGTAATCTGCGCACGGCGTCTAATAAATTAGATTGTGTCCATAAACATGCGGCGTCGGGCTAACCTCGTCATCTGATACCGCGGACATTGTTTGGCGGGTGTCCATTGTTGTGGGGCACGGTTTTTGGTGTAAGTGCTACGATACGATAAGTTGGTAACCTAAAGTTCAAACTGCAGAAGGATGTACAGTCTGGCAGATTAGTTTCTGAACAAATACGTCAATTTACCGTGTAGTACAACTGTCAAAGAATACACGGGCAATTAAAGTCGGTAGTCAATTTGCTAAATAATTAATTTCCCTGTCTTTAGTTAGTTCCGATAGGATCTTTGGTTGTTAGAAATTCTTGAAGGTGCATGCAGGAAAGCCTATGAGTACCTACAAAAAAATCATATCTGACCAAAATCATTTTCCAACATTTTCATGAGGAAAATCAGTATAGATCCCAATACCGTACAACAGTGGACAAGCACCGCTCCATCGACAGGCGGCTGCTAGTAACGACTGCGCGTCTGTAGGTGCCGATATCTTAAGAAGCTTGTTGTAATGAAGTGCGATCACTGAGCCAACTGCCTCTGAAGCCCTCTTCATACTGATTGCTCTGCTTCTGGGAACAGTGGCCGTATGAACGGGTAAATTATATTTTTCGAGGAAAAATTTGCGATGAAAGAGGGAAAGTGTCATTATCTAGGTCACGTGGTCTTTCCTATAGTTGGATTTATAGAAATAGTTAAACTGTTACATTTTTGTATGCTCACTAACATCACAGTTATGATACACCAAGATATTTAGATACAATTAGCAGATTCCGCAGATTGTGATCCGGGAGGCTTCTTTCCACAGACTTCTTCTGTGACAGAAGCCTCCTGGATCTCCCTTTTCCACATACTTCCATTTTATGCTGTGTCAAAAAAAAAATCGTAGAAAAACTGTATTTTCAGGGCTCTTACACACATATAATTCATTGCAAAAAACCAGTCAGCTACCGAAAACGAGACGCATTCTACCGATTTTTTATTCAAAAGCCGATCTCCCGTCATTCCTTGCCGTACAACAATGGACACCAACCTCGGAGGTATCCATAGGCGGGTGATAGTGTTCAGTCGATAGCGGTATATTAAGGTGCTCAATATTAACGCTAGCCCCGACTGCCGTCTGATCGGCGGCTACCCCTGTTTATGGCATGATGAGATGCTAAACGACTTTGATCTATAGAGAGCATGATAATGGCCGCTGTGCTGCGGTGTGGTGTATTAGGTGCTTGGCTGCCATATTAGGTTTGAGTTTGTGTAAATGAAGTGTGGGACTTGAATATGGGTTGAAAGATTCTGGGGACATGTGAGTGGAGACTGTCCTAATGTACGCGCCGAATATTGACTGGTTTGCCATCCGTCTTTTCCGTTTTAGTTGTGTGTATTTTTGTCGACTTCCTTTAAATAACCTTAAAAAGAAGGTTAGTGTCTTTCGTCGTCGTGAGATAAGTTTTTCCGATTGATTTCCTTGCGTCTCAATCTTTAGAGCCGTTTCATAAGATTTTCTCAAAGAAAGGAAATACGTTAATTTGCGGTAAACATGACGCAATAAATACAAAAAATATGTAAAAAATATGAAAGGGTTGGGGGAAACATGCGTCACATCCACGCAACGCGTGCGTTGGTTAGTTCGTACCTAAGGACCAGTTCCCATTACCCGCATTTCAAGCATCATAACCTACGGCGGCTACGGCAAATCTAACATGACGTGATATAATGGAGCTTCACACGGAGGCACCGCCGGTCGGCGGTTAGTAGCGGCCTCTGTTCGTGTAGCGATGAGATGCCAAACTGTCGACGTTGATCTATAGCGGATCAGCAGCGGCGGGGGCGGTCGATGAACCGGGTAGCTGGTTCGATTCCCGTACACCGAACAGGCCATAATTAATAATTATGATTCGCGAGTTATTGGAATGAAAATCATGATGGTAGCAGATTGAATTTATAGACGTAATAAGATGATGGCCGATAAGTTATAGTGTGCTTATGAAGAGCGATAGGTGAGTTCATAATCCGACTGGTGAGAGCTCGGATTTCTAGTCAGTCAATAAATAACTTTATCTTTATGAATTATGGACAAAATTCTTTCCTAGCAATACCAGAGAAAGAAACGGAAAACTCGAAATTAAACACCCGTTGACTCAGAACTTGATAGATTTAAGCTTTTGTAATCTAATCATCCTATAAATTAGAAACATCCACTTCAACTAGTAATCCATTTAAGGGGTGAAGACATTTACAAATTAAATTAAGGCATCACTATCTTTCAGTTTATGGCCACACCTAATAAGGCGTATTTATGTATTTTTGGTCCTTACGAGCGCACGCACTGAAATACAGTTGACATGCGAAACTATCTAAAAACTATCAAATGTACGATATATTATGATAAAATACGACGAATGATATGAATAAAACTGCACGAATAGAACGGCCATTAATTGAGATAGGAAACTTATTTAGTACTTCCGTTTTTGTTCTGGCAACACTCACTCATTCCTTGGATCTTTGACCTCGTTGTTAATTGATTATAATTTTTTTTACATGTTACTTTCTTGCTTGAGTATCATAATATGTAATGACTTAATTTTAGGACCTGCTTGCCTTATAAGTATATGGTTCTACAAGTTTTCAATTATGGTGTATTAATTAATGTTCGATGTAAGAGACACAGGCCGCGACTTACGAGTTGTAGGTCGTAGGTTCGAACCCAGACAGGCGCTTTACTTTGAGTAAATTATTTCATCACCACTGCTCTCAAAATGGTAAAGGAAACATCGTGAGGAAACCGGCATTTTAGAACCAAAAGTTGGAAGACATGGGACATCTACCAACCCGCGTGGTGGATTAAGGCCCACTCCCTCTCACAAAGAGGAGGCCTGTGTCCCAGTAGTGGGAACATTATAAGCTGATTATGTGTAAGAGACACAATGATGGAGCATAGAAGTTTTTTGTAATATCTTAGTTTTGCACAAGACTCGGAACCGGTTTGAAAAATACCGGTTAACACCGGTTTATTTCGGTTTTCCTCCGAACTTTTCTTAAGAACGTGAACGTTTTAAGAACTTTATTTTAACCTAAATTAACCGGTTTATTCGACAAACGGCATGGGGGTAGACGGACGCATTGCAACTTGTGACTACTTGTAAGGATGTAATATTTATTTGTTTGATTTCTCACGGCGTTGATGTTTAAAGCATCTATATAGGTACTTTAAAATATTGATATATGCTTCAGAGCGCATACATAGCGGCAAAAATTGTAATTCACCTATTAGCAAATTTCCAAAATAATAATTTCGTTTATCGAGGTCCATATCAAATATACATAAATCACATTGATTCACATTCGAAGTAGTTTCTTCTCCTAGTTTAACACTGATATTTTCACCTGATTTGTTTTCGTTACTATCACAAGTATTTTCTGCATGCTCTTTTACAATTTGGGTGTTTTTTTTATACGTGTTAGATGCGCTGAAGGTACGCTTTTTAGGTGCTAGCAGTGATTGTGATTGATCTTCATCATCAGAATATTCTTTTCTCCTTTTTCGTGATTCACCGGTTACAAAGTAATAACACATTCATTTAAATAAACACTGAAATAGTTTTTAGGGTTCCGTACCAAAATAGTATAAAGGAACTACTAATGCTATCAACTTAAAATTTGGATAGTTTTAGATGACGTTTGCCCAACTATTTTGCAAATAAGAAAGAATTTTTTTTCTTGCAACAAGGTCTGAAAGGGTTTCTGAAATTTTCTGTACTACTAGGGCATGTGGGGTGTCATATGAAAGAGCGCAGTTTGCAAATTCTCAAATATTTTTTTCTTTATTTTTTAGGCCTCATAGTTATTGACTTTTGATGAAAGATGTAAAAAAAAAATACCGTTCCCCCTTATATCCGAAGTTTGAGAAAAATCTGAAATTATAATATGTGATAGAAGTTTATGTAAAGATTACAGGAAAAATAAAACGATGTCTCTAAATAGCACACTTTTTCAGAAATCATTAACAAAAGTTACATTAGTTCTACTATCGGTCAAGAGGTGGCGCTGACAGAAAACTGCAATATTCTACACCGCAGCGCGCAGTTAAAATTCTCTGACGAATATAGGCCTCGCCGATGAAAATTTATAAACATATCGTCAGTTGTAATATCCATTAATGTAACCGCCAAAATGACGAAAATGAGTTAAATATACAGTTCGACTGCAAATTTTCCGCTCTATCGATTGGTGTCTTTAAAATCTCGATATCTTGAAAAAAAAAAAGCGATTACGTTAACAAAATCAGACCAATTTTTTTTCATTTCCACTCATTTTTGTGATGTATGCCACATTTTATGAGAATGAGCAATGTATGGGTTAATGTAACGACAGACTTGGCATTACTTTTTAATGTATTGACCCAACGTGAAACAAAATCATTAATGTAAGAGTCATTTTTCTAAAAATTACTCTTACATTACTTATTTTGTTTTAGATTATAACTTTCTGACTGTTACGTTAACCTCATCACCAAATAAAAATAAAAAATGCGACATACACTAGTTTTTGTGTCTACGCTTGTAAATATTCCATGAAATTCTATTGTATTTTCATTTAAAATAAAGTAGATAAGGTCTCAAATTGAAGTAAGAATCACAAAATTAGATTAAAATTTCACAAAATAATACCTGCTTTATAATTAATTCTTGAAAATATAAGATTTTGTTGGTTACAGTAACGCTTTAGTACTTTATACAGGGTTATTTTTAAAACAATAACAACCTCGCAGGACTGGGTGTGTGTGTGTGTGTGGGTTGTGGAGGTCCGATAGGCAGTCGCTCCATGGAAAATACTGGTATTCAGCTGCATCCGGTCAGACTGGAAACCGACCCCAACATAGTTGGGAAAAGACTAGGCAGATGATGATGATGAGCAGTCATGCCTCTTACTTTTCTTTATTTAGTATTGATCTGTCAATTTTACAAAGAAAAACTCTCAAATTAATAATGTTTAGCAAAATATTTTGCTAATATTATTTCAAGAGATGTTCTACTAAGTAATGACTTTCAAGTTATGCTGAAAACATTTTTTTTTACGAAAGCTAAAGGCTGTTTTACAAAATCTGAATTGATTCTCTTCATAAAAAGAGGAAACTGACGACACTACAACTACCACGATTCTTTGGTACTACCCTAAGCCTATCAATTGAAACCAAATACCTGGGCATCTTCTAAGACAAACAGCAGAATTAGGCAAAACGCACCAACTACATCACTATCACTACAAAAGCCAGCATTCGCTTGCATTGCCACAGGGATCTGCGGCAATGCAAGAGTATACCATTATCAGCCTATAATGTTCCCACTGCTGGGACACAGGCCTCCTCTCGGTGAGAGGGAGTGGGCCCACCACGCGGGCCCAGTGCCGTTGGTTGCAATGCAAGCGAAAGCAAAATGGGGGGATTAGCCCTAGGGTCACTCACTGCCTATACACCACAGTATCCGTCCAATAATTACATACGGCTCACTAGTCTGGTGGCCCAGAACAGACCTGAGCACAGCCCGAAGAGACCTCGAAAAGCTGTAGCGGTTCGCTTGTGTGACAATCACTAGCTGCATGAGAACTACACCCACCGCTGCCCTACAAGCTATGCTTGGACTGCTACACCTCATCGTGCGGAAAGATGCGGCCCTGGCTGCCTTTAGGCTATATAATATCAGGAACCCTCAGCAAAGACTCCATCGTCAAGCACTTACGCTTAAAATAATATGCGATCAAAACTCAGCCAATGATGGCATCACCCTGCGACAAAGCCCCGAAACAATACTGCTTTCAAAAACATTACAACATAGTGCTTAAAGAGGAGGAGTGGGAATACTAAGGCCTGAAGGAATTGAGAATTTACACTGATGGATCAAAGACCGACTGCGGAACTGAAGTCGGAGTTTTTTCACACGACTGGGAATGCTCAAAACGGTCTACCAAACAGAATGTGCGTGGATACAAGCGGCTTATGCCATAGCAGCCAGGAGAGTTACGGACACCCATATTCGTATACTCATGAAAAAAATGCATCACGCATCGAACCTAATACTAGAATGTCACAATGCGCTTGAACGGGTAACCGTATCGAACCGCAATACAGTGACACTACAATGGATAAAAGAACACGGTGGATCGCTAGGAAACGACGCAGCTGACGAGCTGGCCAGAAGGGCATCCAGTACGTCAGTCTGTGGACCGGAACCTGTCGTGCCCATCCCCTTCAACCAACTACGCAAGTGGCAACAGGAGTATACCCACACACAAGCAGAGAGCTGGTGGACATCGTCACCGGGATGTAGGCAGTCTAAAGAAGCCATGCCATGGACAGGAAAAGCCTGCGCCTGGTGATGGGGATCATCATGGGACACTGCTCGCTAAACAAACACTTCCACACAATAGGCATAACGGCAGTCCCTGTGCAGGGCTTGCATGGAGGCTGATGAAACTGTTGCGCATGTGCTCTTTGAATGCACAGGCGTCACCCAGATTAGGTCAGAAACCCTCGGGACACCCGGATCTTACACAGATATTCTCAACAGACCAGAAGACTTAATCAGCTTCTGGAGGAAGGTGGGTGGTTGGAATAACCATCGACGGCCGCCATGGCCCAAACACAATGGTCCACTTGATGGACTAAGTGCGAAAACCAATAACCCGTAATATAGAACATAGATAGAAACTGTGTGCCAAATTTCATCCAAATCCGTTCAGCCGTTTGTGCGTGAAGAAGTAACAAACACACTCACAAACTTTCGCCTTTATAATATTAGTGTGATTTATATCAGAATTTGTGTTATTCATAACGAAGAATTTTTCCATTAATTAATTAAAACGGTAGTTTATTCTAAATTGGACCTTAGTACAAATGAATAAGTATGTAACTCCTACAATCAACTTATCACAACGTATGTCCACGCGTTGAAAACTGTGTGATATACGTTAAACTAGATTGTATATTCTGTTAGTTACGTTATAGCTGTTATTAATTTTTTAAAAAAATTTTAATGTAACACGATATTTTTTTCAAAAAATTAACGTAACCACCATGTCATCTTCGAAACTATAATAGTAGGCTTCATATGGTTTCTTTCAGATAACAGGTGTCAACATTTTGAGAAAAATGCTCTAAACAGCATTGCAATAGGATAAGTACACAATAAGTTACAACTCTTTTTGTGAATTGAATTTAGTTTTTTGCCTCTCCTGTAAAGTCGCCATTTGGCGGTTACATTAATTGATATTACAACTGACGATATTATTATGATGGTACGGAACCCTCGGTGCGCGAGTCCGAGTCGCTCTTGACCGGCTTTCTTTACCACATAGATACACAAATACACGACCAGTTTCTCTGGTCGTTAATAGGTACCATCATCTAGTGAAAACTGGGCCTTAGATCATCTACATATTTATGTGTTGTGGCCAGGCGGCCTAAAAAGGCCACTTTGGCAGAATCATAAAACAATTCATATCACGCAATTTCATCTGTACTTATTAACCGGTTTTGTATTGCTCTAAACCGTTTAATCCGAAAAAACCTTTATGTAAATACTCTTCCAAATACCGGTTTTAAAAAAACGGTTTATGCGAACGAAACCGAATGTAAAGGTTTTGCGTCAAGTACATAATAACGGTTTGAAAATTTAACCGGTATCCGATTTTGCATTATGGAACACAACATGCAAAGTATGCAGAGCAGATAGTCGATTTCTACTTTCCTGTAATACCTACATTGTAATCATTCTCTCAACTGAAAGGAGGCATTTTTAAATTCAGCTCAAAACAGCATTTTCAGGCATTAAGTCCACCTTTGTACCTTTATTTTTCACAAAGTTCTCAAGCCCAGTCTCTTGTCCCTCGCACACTCTGCGCTCAACGTTCTCTTGGACGCTAAGCTTGACTGTGATGTGTTCGCGGATGAATGGAAGAAGATCTTGTCAGTATGTTTGAAGTATTGAGAGATCATCGTATGACTGTCGAGTAGTTCTAAACTTTTCGTTATTATACTTATGTGTTTGTGTCTTTAACTAATGTATTTGGCTTTGGCCGTTTGTGTTAAAATACGAGCATGTCAGATGTTCGATTCAGAGTTTGGACAAAAGTGATGTTAATTTTTACATTGAATATTTCTCAGTAGCAGGATTGCCTTGAAGTCAGGCTAGAACCCTACCACATGGGACTTACAACTGGCAACACATGAGTGTACGATACAACCCCTGCCTACCCCTCGGGGGAACCAGGCGTGATGCTAGTTTACTATTATCATCACAGGATAGATCTACATCAGAAACAAGTTGAAAAGCAATCAGAACTGTATTACAATGTCTCGTATTACCGCGGGATCCAATTACGAGCGTTATAATTGCGCGCGCGCGCAGGCCGCGTAGTAATAGATGGTGTCTCTCTGATCGATTTAGTGCGCAGGTTTCTGCGTTGAACAAATTGTTTGATTGATTCTGGTGTGTGTATTGAATTTACATGGCAGGTGTTGTTTTTTATTCGATCAGTTGGTTCTGATCGGATTGAACGTCAATCTACTATGGACCATCTCATCAACACAGCCCACATCCATATAGTTACAATCCTTAGACTTCCATGATTATGATCTAAACTTACATGGAAAAGACCGATCGATATCATTTTACCACACATTTTTTTTTATTGCCGGCCTCTTCCGAATTTATAAGGAATGACCAAACTAATATGTAAAACCTTGTCACACAATTACTATACGGTATCAAAAATCAAATGTCATTTATTCAAACTAGGCTGAGAATCAGCACTTTTCGAACGTCAAAATTACATAAGACAGTCCCCCAAAAACATAGTTCAACGACTCGGGTTCGAACCAACGACATCTTCACTGTCCCTCGCTTAGAAGCTTCAGCCGCATCATAAGAATGCTAAAAAGCCCATCCATACCAACCCCATCAACTTCCACATTCAATTGCATCTATCCAGGATTATTTCCGATAAACTCGGATCAAAGGACCGCTAATATCTGTGACCTTTAGGACCCACACACCTGTAGGACCACACAGACGCACGCGCAACATTAGTTTCAAACGATTGTAGATAAAACGTTGTTTTATTAAAAAATAAACATATTTGTTAATGTTTGGGTTAATTAAGATATGGTGTAACTGGAACAAGGAGTATCTATCAAGGATCAGCTGCTTGTCATACGCAGGAAGAGAGGTTTGATTGTATTATCGAAAAATTCTTGCTTGCGTAGGCTAGTGAAGCACTATTCTTTCTTATCTGACTTAATAATTATTCAGTGCAGTCCATTATTACCTATTGTATTATTTCAGTAGTCATAAACATCTCTAGTTATATCCTCACTAAGTTCTTTCAGCTCTATATCTCTATAGCATCGATGATTTAATAAATGTTTGGGCATTTACGGCATGCACAACAACTATTAAATTTCTTGACTTCACCAAGTAATATTTAGTCCCAGTAGGTAAGCAGGCAAAAACTGAGCTGAAAAAGTAAATAAAGAAAATGATTGATACACGATATCTAGCGATGAACCACCAACTTATCATTGCTAACACACATAATTTCATTATAGTTTTTGTTACCATTAAGTGCATCAGCAGGGATATCCACCGTCTTCCAACCACCACAATTACTGTCAATCAACAACTTACCTACCCTGATAAGGATATAGCGTGAAGATACACGTCCAAAAGGTTCAATCATCGGCTTGATTTATGATTGACTGAAGCGCGAATAAAAAGCGAATGATTGTATGCGCGGCCGCATGATCGATGGCTCACAATTGAAGCGCATTTCTTATAGAACGTGTTGCAGTATTTTGTTATGGATTTATGTAGGAGTGCTCAAAATGCATGACACTGTTACAACAGGTGGTAATTATGAAAATAAGACTGGAATAAGACGGCTGGAAATAAGACCTAACTCCTATGACAAGACTTCAGTGAATTTAGTTTACATTTACGTAATGCTCTTTTATATGTTGAGTAGTGTGGTTATTTTTTTTAGTTCTGCGAATATTTATAAATACTTTAAATACTAAAGCAGACTAATAAAACAGTTGAAGTAGTTAGGTTTTGTATTTCAAATATTTTAAAGTTTTTTTTGCCTTTAAATGACTAAAGTATACCTAACTGCTTCAATAAATAACGGTAAAAATGACTACAAAGTATGGTTTCGGCCTTCAAATTAACGTAAGGATCAATAGTTTTTACTGATCTATACCCGGTGCTGCCTTGTCTGTGACTAGAGAGTATAGAGACGTGATTCCGTGGAACTTTACTCAACGATGCTAGTCAACCAACTCATTCAACCACAACGTTGTAACATAACTTAAACAAACACAAACATTTATTACAAAAATATCTCAATTTCATCATTTGCAGCAATAACGGCACACCGTGAGATAGTCTTGCCGCCCGGATGCACCTGACTTTGACGTATAACGCCACTCATGCGCAACTGTGGGATCGTACGATCATTTTGCTGTCAATCATAGCATGCCTGAGTCTTCTCACTGACGTAAAAACTGCAAGTAAATCATATGTGTCATGCGTTTCCCGTTCATACACTGACTTGCTTCAGCGTAATTTAATTAATAATTACTAAGTTAGTCCGCGGTTCTGTCCACGTGATATGAGTTTAACTTACTAAGATTAAAATTAGCCTAGGATATATTTTGCTCATGTTTTGTTTTTTTTTGTTTTCAAATTAACAACGTAAAGATCACAAAAAGACCAATTTTTATGGCTGTAACCAAACGAGAAAAAATACGTCCATCCGGCTCGAAGGACCATTTTATTTTGGGTCACTTGCATTCGTATAATTCTTTGTCTGGGTCGGTTACAGATATTCATACTCACCTAAATACATAAATAGTCGGTCACTGCAGCAAGTGCGGTGGAAACGTAGCCAGCAATAAGTAAAGATACCGGTCGTCTGCTATTGTTTTCCGATACCAACCCGATGGCGATACTTTGGACGGGTCGCGTTGTACACTATGTAGGTCGCTGCTTGATGGTACTGTAACGTGCTTCAAGCTTGTGGGTTTATTTATGACATAATTATGAGCATACTGGTTACATATATATTTTTGCATGTAGTGTTTTGTTTTTTATTTAATAAATGGCTGAAGGAAATCTAAAAATAACTCAGACGTCAGAAATCAGAATGGAATTTAAATTGCAATCCATAGAATACTAACACCCTGTTTTTGAATTGAGAATTTGACAGTGAGAACTTGCCGAATTCTAGTTTAGCATTAAGTATACTTACAAAGGTGATACCCCGCGAAATCCAGCATTTGTAATGTTTTTTTTTTTTTTTTGCGAAGTAATGTTAAATTCCACAAGATACGTTTATGTTAAGTAAGTAGAGTAGAGTTGTAGAGTTTGATAAGTTCTCAACTTCAAATTCTCAATTCAGAACCCAGACGTAAGTAGGTATGGCATTTAAAAGTGATGCAGAGTCTTCTCCTAATGACATAGGACAATGGGTCATAGCAAACTTATTTTAACGATAACCTTGCAATAGAGTAAGTTATCGTAATTTTCACACTATTTACCCGCTATCAAATACGATCGGTATAATTGTTCTCTCCTGCAGCCAGCAATACAGCAACCCCTGAATAATTCCCTGCACTCCCGTTCATTCCATCATTCATATTTGTTACTTCCTCCACTAAGTTTTCTAACTTATAGCAAGAGTGTGAAGTTAAATGCAAGACGAATAAGACTCATTGCTCGGCTAGTATATTCCACGTAGGTTTGGGATGCAAACCGATAAATGTATAGGATGGGGTGAGGCAGTGAATAAACATGAATGAGTACACTGGCGGAACGAAAATATACTCCCGTAGCACGATTGTTAGGGATATTTTTGGTGAAAAGGAGATGTTTCAAAATGTATGGAGCCTGGGCCAGGTCCTTGTACACTATACAAAAAAATAGGAAAATTCATTTAAAACAGTTCTCAACTGTCCAATTACTTTAAAATGGCTTGTTTTGCTGGTAAACACAAGAAATTACACTTGAAATTGCAACACTCAACAAAAACCCGTCATGGCGGTAAACTGTCATTTTGATTGATTAATGACGTTTGACATGTTTATTTCTGTGGAGGAAACCACACAAGAAAGTCGAAGTCCTTACAACACAAGCCGGGTAACAGTCCAAAAACGAAAGCTAGGTAAACAGATGGGAAAGAAACGGTATTAAAGCCAAAAAACGAAAGCGAGGTTGTTAAAAAGAACTCCTGAAACTCAAAACAAAACGAACACAATCACGACCGACGACAAGACGAAAGTGACTGAAGTGACACTTTTGTGACAGCTAACAGTTCTATTTCTATGATCAATGGTTAATTGTCCTTGTTTTTAAGCACAGAGTAACTAAATCGGTGAGACGCCATGTTGAAAGTCGATAAAAATAATTGATAAGTATCAATTCACTACCAGAACAGTATACATTTAATTGAATTATCTGTATTTTTCCTGAATTCTATGGATTTTTCTCTTTTTTTTGAGTTACTGTACATAGACCTGCCCCATTTTGAAACATCTCCTTTGACGGTTTTGTTTTGTTCGTGTTTTCTGTTTCTTGGGTGGTTGTTTTAGTGTATTGATAAAAATATAAAAAGAAGAAAGGAATGTAATATACGAAAAATGTTTTTTATAATGTTTTTACTTCGTCGAAAAAGTAAAATTCTACAAAAAGATGATGCTGATGATGATGACAATGCGATCCGACCGATTTCGGCCAGGGCGTTTGCTTCAACTACTCAGTAGCTGTCGTTCGTGAGCTCGCATGTGGCTTATGTAGCCAATCTTTTTTGAGAAAATCCTCGCACATTGCGAAATAGGTACCTGGAATTCCTAGCATCAAGAATGTAATCTATTTAAGACGACCGAGTTTTTTTTTGCGTTTAATAATAATATTAAAAAAGTGCACCTTTTTATATTTTACCACATGAGTAAATAAATTCAAAAATAGAACACAGAAGCCTCCATCACATATTCATGGCGCAATCGCCAAAAAAATTACGATATCGAAAAGGAAAATATCGGATACGTTCACCGAACAAAAAAATTAAGCTATACCCCAATTTTTGGCCGACATTGTATCAGCTCATTCCTCGGAAGACAGGCCTCACTCAATATCGGATATTGTTGCCGAAAATGAGTATTTATGTCATCGTTTGTATAAAATGTACTGCAATGTGGCTCGAAAGCGTTTTTCCTGCGATCTCGCCTCGCTTTGTTTATTGAACAAACTTTAAGGATATTTCTTCGTTTTTCCTCTTTTCTTCTTGAGGTTATTTCGGCTTCTCTTATTGGATTCATGAATTCAGAACAAAGTGTATCAAGTCGTTTATCAGTTTGTAACCTGTTTTTGTGTGGAAATGTTTGTGGGGCTCATCATCTACTTCCTGAGTATGAATTTTCTTTTTATTACGACTGGGTCACAAATTAGTAACTTACGAATTCTCAGTAGATTTTTATCATTGGATTTTCTTTTGACGTCACAAAAGAAAATCCAATGATCTGATGAATCTAATACTTACACAAAAACCAATAGGTAGAACAAATTACTATACGGTCGTCAAAATGACAAAATCCAAGAACCTAACCCTACAGTGAGAGTGGGCACTACTACGCCATTCGAAATAAAAATTGATAAATAAAACAATAACCGACACATTATCTACATTGACCTACATGCTCAGCTATTTCTTTAACAACTTTCTTCGACACTTTAACATTAAATAAGCAATATTAAAAACTACCGGGGGTCTAAATCTAACACATAAATTTTCAATTCCGACCATTAAAACTAAAAAGAACATGATGATATTGTTTTGTATGAATCTATTAATATCACCTGTTCGTGTTTTGTGTGCCCCCTGGACAGACGGACAAGTATTGTTTCAAGTATTCGTAAAGTGACATAAAGTCACCTTTGACATCGGAATCGGGCACACTTTCTATTGCCTATAAAGCGCTATCAATCTCTTGCTTTCGGTCCTATAGCTTTCAAAATTTTAAGGCCTCTGACTGGCTTTGTGAGTTTCTTCTCAGATATTGTGAATACTGTGTACACACGGCTACACATAAAGCTATACCTCTCCAGTATAAACAGACTTCTGATTGTAAGAAAAACCTATACAATGCGAGGTCCGCTAAAACTGGAAATGTATAGCTTGATGTTTAGCCGTGTGTACAAACAACACTGATAACCCACTAAAATTACTGCTACCAGTAACCTACTATATACACACAAAAGTGACACATTTTGCAAATGAATTATTTATCAGAATCAAATTACACAATAAAGTCTGAGTTCCGGCTTTGAATCTGACATCCACTGAAGCATCCATCTATCACGTTCTAATAGTTTCGCCACACGAACGTTCAGAAACAAAACCTATCACATTATGCAGACTCGCAGCCTGTCATAAAATCACGAATACCATAGTGGTATGATTAACACGTGTGGTGTGGGACAAGTCATAGATGGAAGCGGGAAACTGGGATAAGGCAAGCGTGGAAGCGCGTTTTAATGTTAAATCAAAATAGACTATATTAGATGCTAGGTGTATTGCGCCTATTCTCGACCACTTCAATGTATAGTGTTGAGACACTCTGTCATGACGGAGGACGGGTGTTGTGTCGCAGCCTGAGAGAGGCGTATTTCCAGCAGTGGACTGCGGCAGGCTGAGTTGATTGACTCTACCATTATATTGGAATGTGTACAAATCAAATTTATTCATTAAATATGAATAAATTCCCAAACTATTATTGCACTAAGATACTTTGTATCACAGCTTTCAAACCGGACTTGCTAAAAGACTGACTGTGTACGATACTTGAATTTATTTTTAGATTATTACATTACAACTAACACGTGGGCTCCTCTCTTTGCTGAATAATAATTAAGTGCCACGATTTCAGTAATCATGAGATAAGATATTTACAACTCGCTACTTTTACCTCCTTGCACCACCCCACCAACATACCGACTGCTGCGAACAAAGATGGCGGCCTTACATAAAAACTGTTTAATCGTAACTCGGCACTGGCTATCGCAATCTGAACATATTACCATATATTAATCCAATAAGGGATTGAAGCGATCAATTTATCTACATTACGGCGCGCGCGCAGGACCAAGCCGGAGTAAGGTGCTAACTTGCACCAACTTATGGCCCTCCATTAGACCATACAACGCGTTTAAGGGTTAATATTGGATGCGATTCGATCTTTATTTATATGAATTGTTTTCTTTTTATGTGTTTTTTTTTAGATTTACTCTTTTTGTGTGAATTAGTTTTAAGTCTTTTCTTAAGTTGTTTCCTAATTAGATCACGGTTTGGTGTGAAGTGTATCTTTAAAGGTTACCGCAAAAAAGTTTTGCGATATATAAAATATAAATCCGCTAATATCTAGAATTTGCCCAGTTCCAGAGATAATTATGCCTTCTATGATAACCAGTAGCAAAGCAGTTATCTTAACACACATAAAAACCTTTGAGTAACGTTGACCTTAACACGTTCAGTGCCGGGAGCCCTCCTGGAGGGTTCACTCAAATCGCATATGGGATGCCGGGAGCCCTCGCGGAGGGCTCACTTTAAATGTACGTTTTTCTTAGCGAATATAGCATTATAAACTTTGAAAATAAAATTAGTCGTATATTTTAACAAGATTTATTAGTATAATCGTTGGTTTTCAAATACAAGCATTTTTATTTTCAAAAATAATTGGGAGCTAGGATGCCCGTATTTCAGGGATGGTAAACTGTTTTTCGTTTAGGTAGGTACAAATATTCACTAAAAATAAAAATATTTATTTTGAGATTATAAATTAAGAGGATGAGTTTAAAAATAGAAGCTTTACAGGGTTCCGTATCAAAATGGTAAAAACGAACACCCATGGTGCAACTTCGTTTGTCTGTCTGTCCGTTCGTTTGTACAGCTGCTCATTTCAGGAACATACTTCGCTACATACAAGTTGTTTGGTTTTGTCATTTTTTATATTATCTATGGTCATGTATACAATGTGTAACATAATTAACGCAAGACCTCATACACCCCAATTAGAGTATTGAGTTAAAAGCATGCAAGAACCAAAACTTTTTTTTTTAAAGCTAACTTCTATTATTATTAAGAAAATCGTGTTGACCGTAACACTAAATTATGCATTTAAAATATGGACTTATTGCTTTGAAATAAGTTTTATTTTTCTTTGGCTCAATCACCGGTCAGTATGGCAAACGAATAATAAAAAAAAAATGTCGTTTCTCAAACATGCTTGGAAATTTGAGCATTATTTTGACAACCTTCTTTGAGATAAATCGAAATTGCTGTACTGGCCACATACATGCGAGCAGCGGCTGGCAAAAGTTGTATGAAAATCCATATCGGACAGATATGGATTTTTAGCGGATAGCGGATAGATTTTAGCGGCCAAACAAATTACATAGTAAACTCATTTAAGTCGTGTTGATCTTTTACTTCGAAAAATGGCAAGCAAGGAAGTAAAAAAAAAAACAAATGAACACTTTAACGCGGGAAAAAATATTGTTGTGCGTTATTCTTCATTGATTTTGAAAAGTAATTGTATTTTAATTTCCGCGCATTATTTGAGAAAAGTACTATACAAGCCTTGGCCACAACTAGGCATTGATGGACTTACGTATGTGTGCCTCGGCTTCGCCTCGGCCCACATTAACACGTTCGTCCTTCAATGCCTCTTTTGCTGGCCGCTGCAGTAATGTACTAATATTAAGGGGGAAGCGTTAAGGTAGCCCGCGAAATTCATTTTTTTTACGGTTTTCGCAATTTGCTGGTCAATATTAAGTTGTATGTTGATCAAAATTGATTGGCGGCCGTAAAAAAAAAAAAATTTCGCGAACTACCCTGGCGCTTTCGCCTTAAAAGTTACTGATATCGAGTCAGTAGTCAATTATGAACAAACTACTTTCAGGACTTGCGTTTATTCTGTTACGCCTTGTATGTGTATCACACCAATAGGTAGTGTGTGATTTCCGTTTGTCTTCTTTCACGTAATGAAGCTACCTACGGAATGACGCGGTGACGTGATGTTTGTAGTCATAGTATAGGTATAGCTGAAAGAACCTATGCTAATGAGAGGCAATAGAAGCACGGGAGCGAAGCTACAGGTAAAAGTAGTTAAAACATAAATTTTTCTTGTCTCAATCGGAGTTTTTTCGTCATTAATTTATACGTACTTTCTTAAATATTAATTATATATGAATAACGATTGAAAGTAGATAATTCCAGAGTGAATCATGAACGTCAAGTAAATAATAGAATACTAAACGTTAATAAACTGTTACAAAATAATAACGTTTTGATTACATAAAAAACTACTAATACTTATTGCATATTGTAATTGTTGAAAAAAAATACATTGCATGAAAATTTCAGAAGAGGTTGGACACCCCTGTCACGGGATCAAAGCGAGCGATTATACTTTTTCTTCATATTTTTATTTTTTATATTTCTCGTTTCCACCACACTAGCACATGTAAATACCCCCAGAGATACTAAATATAGCAACAAGACGTTCCGAAAACACTAATTTACTTCTTTTTACAGTGTTTTATAATACGGTTTCAAACCTAATGCCGACGACCCTCCTCGAGGGTTCACTTTAGCGCAAACGTAATGCCGGTGACCCTCCTGGAGGGTCCATTTGCAATATGTATGGCGGCATGGCGTATGAGCTCTATGAAAAGTGGGCGGAGTCGAAAGTGTTAACCCTAAAACTTACAAGGGACCAAAAAAAAATAACATGACTTCTACTCCATATAAAAAAAAACACATGTGTCGATCTGTATCAAAACAACGCGATTTAAGGAGAAGTACGGACTTACGAGTTACGACACTTACGACTATCATACGTTGGACAGTTTATAGACTTGTAGGCTATGCGTAGGACGCAGTGTGCAGCGAGCCTAACTACGTGAAAAAAAAAAGGTATTCGTTGATATGGTGACATTGTCAATTATTCTGCGAGTAGGGATATAAAAATTTCATAAATATTTTTAGTGTTGACACTACATTAATTAACGTGTAAACGAATTTAAACTTTTACATGTATATGTAGTATATTAGGCAATACATAACTAACATAACTATAATACACAACACTACACACACACACACACACACACACACACACACACACACACTATTATACATAACTATAATATAAAATAATGGACTGTGTTAATTGTAAGTCTAACTATAAAAACCTTTTTTTTCCCGACTTTCAAATTCTCTGCATTTATATATGTTTAGTGAGTCTGTAACTTGTTCAAGGGTATCTACATTAAATAAAATTATTAGCCTTCATAAGTGATAATACGTAGGTATCATCACTTATGAAGGCTATTAATTTTATTTAATGTATGTTTTTTTTTTATTTAGCTGTAGAGCTGAATAAAAAATAAATTCGCCATCTTGCCTCTTAGCATCCTTTTTGCAAGCTTTAAACAGTGCACCGGCGGTGTTTAATTTTGACAGCTACTAATTGATTGCTTAGCGACCTCTTAACTCTAAATAGCGTTTGTAAATAAGAATTTTGCTAATGAGTTTATTAATAAGACTGTTAATTACCGACAGGCTAACATTCTCACCACAACAAGTAAATATTCAAACAAGTCAATGACACTACATATAGTTTATATAGGATACACAATACCTAAACATAGCTTATTCGTAAACTCGCGCAACACACTAACGTTATAAAAATCATAATGTCCATATTGTAACTCGTAACGTAGGTGTCGCCTCGGCCTTGACATTAGCGAGCGAGTGAATGACTGAACGGAGTGAACTCATTCATAAATTGACTGAATGGGACGCACCTACGCGCCCCGGCAGCGCACGGGTTGCGGACCGGAGGACCAAAATTGTGGACGCGATATTTTTCCAGCGAGTACATATATGGAAAGGTTTCTTGTGTTACTGTAAAAACAAAGGTTCAGTATGTTAGAAACAGATGATTGAACCAAAAAATGTTATAACTTTATAATTCATCATCTATTATGTATAACGTAGTCATATCAGTTTGCAAATAGGATTTTCAGAAATTTTCTTTTGGGATGATTTTTCAGTTGACAGAAATCTTTTATCTGGAGAATTAAAATGTTGGTTTGACACATCATCTAGGTACCTAAGCTGTCAAACCGCCATATTTATTCTTCAAATAAAACTTATCTGACGTATGAAAAATAGACCCTTGATAGCATACATTTCTATGTGTTTAAAGATCACATTTGCATTTACCTACCTGAATACCCGTTATTACACGCGTGACTGTACCAGTACCACATAGTGGGTAAATATTTATGAACCAAATAAGGTTAAACAAGTCTTTGTTAGTGGAACCTCTTTCGAACCTCTTATCCTTGACCGGCGGAAGGTTAAGAACAGTCGGAAACTCCGCTCAACTTGACTTATATGAATCATCTATTGGTTCAGAACTTGAGATGAATCACACTTTGGGTAATAGGACCAATTTCTTCTCCGATTAGTTTCTCGGAACTTTCAAGTAGTATCGGAAATCATTAAGTATGGCTTTTCTTTTATTAAGCTACTAGCAATATTTAAATGGTTTTCATTAAAAACATGAATCGCATCTCGATTATCTACTGACGTAATTCTCCATAACCATTACATACTTAGCATGAAATATGTAATCCAGTCAAGTGAAAGTGTCTCTTTAATATTCAACGTAGTCAGAGTTAAATAGACTTCTTTATTTAGTGGAGTTATGGTGGAGCCAATGCGTTCGTGAGTCACATTTTTGCTAACATGTTTTTGTTTATTGGAGCTTGGAGTCAATGTTGGGTGTTGGTGACGATACTTGAGATGAGAGTGTCACAGATTTTTTTATACGAAAAGCTGTTTCCTATAGAAATCTTAAAAGTATGTGTATTAAATTCAAAAGTCTAATAGGTACCATTACCTACACGTTTCCGAACTTTCAGTTCTTAAATGCCGATTAATATCAATTCGAGAAACTCCTCACACGATAAAAGACCTTCCACTCGTATCTTCTATGTTTCAAATTATGTTCACTAAATTCCACAGAATATTTCACAAGAACTTTTTCTAGAACTGTTTTTACCAAATTTTGCAAAGCTGACCTTATACAGCTTTTGACAACCAACCTATGATAAAAATACGTAGCCAGATAGCTACATACCTAGCCTCTTAATTGACCTTTCATCCTTAAAAACTACTAATTAAAAAACCCCCATCAATTTCTCGATCATCATTCACACAAGCCACTCGTAGCTGTATATGTATGTCCTCCTTAGTCGTTCACTCTTGACAGAGTGGTCGTGGTTGATGACTCTGCATTTTCTTTGGCCAAAGCAGCCCTCGCGATGCTCCTCCACTTATCCCGGTCTTCAGCGTCTCGGAAATTCTGAACTATGGAGGTTTGTGTTGACGCTTTGATAAGGTCTGTCCAACGCGTAGGTGACCGACCGCGTGACCGCTTGCCTTCCACTTGTCCCTGGACAACGAGTCGTTCCATGGAGTGTTCGTTACGAACTATATGGCCGAAATATTTGATAATACGTGTTTGCACAGTCGATGATAATCTCTGATTAACTTTTAGCTCCTCCAGGATCGAAACATTGGTCCGAAACGCTGTCCAGGGAATCCGCAACAATCGCCGCCAGCACCACATCTCCAGTGCATCGATTTTGCGTCGGTCTTTGAGGCGAACCGTCCACGTTTCTGCGCCGTATAGGAAAATCGGGAAGACTAGGCTTCTCATTAGGCGGACTTTTGTGGCTTTGGTGATATTACGGTTACACCAGACTCTTTTCAGCTTGTCAACGGCAGATCGTGTGATAGCACATCTCCTTCGAATCTCGTCGAATATGTATGTATATGTATGTAAATAATTTCTTAATTACGACTGATATAAATCTTCAGTTCGGACTGATCGCGTTATTACTAGCTTAGTGGTTTTTCGACAGGCATTAATGAATATGCGAGCTTGATTAGACTATACTGTGGGTTATTAGTAGGAGGACTATGTTTGTGTGTTGTTGTAGGAATGTCTCGGCTGATGTAAGTTAAAAAGCATGCTATAAGGGCAATAATGGTATGAAGCAGTGGTTAATCTTCTTCTTCTTCTTTTTTTGTCGATGGTACCTACTCTACTTCGATACTTTATATTGTTTGAGCCCAGTAGGTGGCCACGTTGATTGCGGCATCAGTGGCATTCCTTAGGTCATCCGTGATACAGGTGAACGGGCACTTAGGGCACTCCAGCAAGTGGGACATGTTCTGATTAGAGGCACCGCACTCGAACTGGGTATTGGATGGTTCAGTAATCCCCCATTTCGACAATAGTGTCTTAGCGGCCTATATACTTGGGTACGCAATCGATTGAGAGCTTTCCATGTAGGCCACTGCAGACCACTGCCGGGAGGCAAATGTTCCTGGGGTTTAACGAAGTCGGGAAGTGGTGGATGCTTCTCTTCCCACAATTTGCTTCTCTCATTAGATGGTTTGTTCTGGATGGCCTGCGTAGAGCGTAAGAAGCTCTTACGACTTCTAAGCCTACCCGGGTTTATCAGAAGGTAAAGATGAACCTCTTGTTTTGTGTTTTTAGCTGGGATTTTGTAAGATGATTAGAAATTATAAAGGAGTATTGACTTCCAAAGCTTGTCTACGTGCATTGCGTGCAAGTGATGGCAGAAAGGCGTACCTACGTAAAGTCCTAAGTAAGTATACCATTTTGCCATCACATGACAGTCTTTTGTAGTATAATCAGCCTATAATATTCCCACTGCTGGGACACAACCCAGGCCTCCTCCTTCTGTGAGAGGGAGAGGGCCATAATCCACCACGCCGTACCCAGTGCGGGTAGGCAGATGATATTTGTCCTCAAATTTTTGGTTCTAGGACATCATTTTTGGTTGTCTCACGATGTTTTCATTCACCGTTTTAAGAACAGTAGCGATGAAATAATGTACACAAAGTAAAACACCTGAAAAGTCGTAAGTCGCGGCCGTTACCACTGGGCCACCACTGCTCTTTTACAGACTATTGAATAGGCTGGACACTGCAAAAGCTTTCTCTAATCTGAGATTTTCGATTTAGTGACCCTTCACCTTCATCGCAGCACCGGTTATCCTGAAATGTATGCCACTAAAACTGCACAAACTGGTAAATACGGCCATTTGCAAGTGAGGTTATACTTCCGTTTAGTCAGACATTTATGCCACTGACAAACCCCACGAAGTAGGTAAATGGGTTATTGTTAATTTTGAATCTTATAAAAGTTCTATTGTTAAAGCAAACTTTGGTAATATCCCGATGTATCGTGTACATAGCTGGTCTTCCTAGTTCCGTGCAATCATTACAGCGGGCGACGTATGGAGCGTTAACTAGTTATGCGCATCGCGCTTACGTCGTCCATCACCGTCCGTCGATATTATACTGCTTTGTTTGATGCTGAAGCTTTTTTTTAAATTATTTACTCATGGATCCAATGATTACAATATAGATTTGAGACATTTTCGCAAATTGTTGATGAGCCCTACACTGTACGCTCAAGTTTGTAGTTCTTGAGAGACAGAGTTTAGAGTTTGAGAGTTGGTGTTTAGACAAAATTACTGATTTTGTATCGCGCAAGAATTTTTTGGTCCTGAGGTCGGCCTCGAATGAGGTCGTTAATGAGCTAAAGTTTTAGTTCGACTCTTTTGGATCCGAAATATTATTGACAGCAATATATTATTAAATTGTAGGCTTAACTTCAACTCATGAAGCCATAAACAATTCTTCATTATGCAGTCTGCCAGGCCTAATAAAAAATTGTCAACAACTTTTCAAAGACCGCAGATATGCATAACCTTTAAAGCACATTCATCAATTACAATACTACTATGAGTGCGTGCGAAGACCATATTTATTACCTGGTCGCAGGAGCAGGGGGGTAAGCAGGGGTAATTAAAACCGGGTTGCATGCGGCTCGGCTCACCCTTCCGACATGGCTTCCTTTACGAGAAGTTCTGTGTTCAGCCGGACAGCCGCAGGTAACTGTTGCATTGGAAATATGCTTTTATTTCTATTTATCATATGGAGGAAACGCGCATGACTTGGCGCTTGCAAATGAAGCTTGGCGGTATTTTTCTTGTTCAAGGGAATGGTTTTTTTTTAGTTTGTTTCAGAGATGTGATGGTGGTAGGTGGTCTGGGGGGAATTAAATGATAGCCATGTGAGCCAGTCAATCAATTACAGTAAAGTTAACTTTCATGGTGTCCTCGTTATCGTATGACCTCTTATACATTATATTGCTGTTAGCATAAGTTAGTAATGCGTCATTTTGTACCTAAGTTAAATTCGGAAGATGACAGCGTCATCCCATTATTTCCACCATTGTTCACCAGACTTCAGATTTATTAATTTTCTCTTGGATCGTTTTGTTTTAACGCCATAAAAAACTACGTAAATCCGCCGACAAACAAGCATTCAACCAAAAACAGAGCAAAACTAACAAAATCCCAATGAAACCCGACCCAATTGACACTCATTATTGGTCTTCAACCGCGCAGAAACCTAACCCAATTTGCGTGCAACTGGTTCAATGCAAGAAAAACGGTGCGCCTGCGCAGCGTGTATAATTTAGCGCCATAAAGGATCCCGCGTGATGACAGCGCAGCCATGGCGAACCGCGAAAATTACCAATTTTATGATCCGAAATTACATATAGACCTTGTTGTGGTACACTAAGAAGTTGGTCTTTTGGTCCAAATCTGGTCCTTATACGACTGTAATAAGAGTACGAAGGTGCTATCTTGGCTGTAAAGAAGCTTGCCGGAGTGCGTTCGTGTCATGAAACCGTTGACTGATTGCTTTTGATTGACGGCCACTCTTGTTCGTCTGTTTGTACGTCCTGTGTCAGATTACTATATCGATTACACGAAGCTTTATGCACTCTTACATATTTTATTGGATCATTTTAAATTGGTTGAAAGTGTAGGTGTTAGGGTGACCATTAAGATTTGAACCAGGGAAGTGAGTTTACGAGGTTGTAAAACACAACCTACGTGCTTTTATTTATATTTTATTGGTTTTGTGGGTGTTGTGTTTATTTATTGGCGAAAATAAGACGACAATAGTTTGAGTATCTTATCCTAATAATGTTGATCTGTATTGAGAATATAAATTGTGCCTTACTGGTATATGAAATCTTACTTGTTTTATGAGCTGATTAAGGACAAAACTATACTAACCTAAGTTTGAAAGGACTTTTGCAGGGATAATATAGTGTTCGTATTGATACCGTTCTTGAATAGTTATTGTGAATCGCGTCTGTATCGGTGCAAATTGCATTGTTTAGCGATCAGGGGTCAAAGGTGGTAAAGGCAGTGTATACTGTGTATAGGTTTCTTCAGTGCTAATATCTATAGCGATTGCTGCAAAAAGTAGTTGTAGTATTGTATCTACACGATATTCTTGGCGTCATACACAACTACTACTGAAGTACAAATAAATATGCATGTAAATTGTATTATTATATTTCATTGGTATTTTGGTACATTTGTTTATAGGGCTAGACAGTTAAACTCTTCTCTTTTTTGAACAGAACTTTATTGAGCTGTGTTACAAAAATTGTTTGTTTTACAAGATTAGATACAGTAAATAAGGAGAAAGCAAGAATATACTTTGTTTTAGGCACCGTACCTAATTGTAACACAGTTCATGCCGAGCAACAATAATATACTTAGATGCGAATGACCTCTCGAACCTACGACCTTATGCTTGCCACTCAGACAACCAGCCCGTTTGGCGGCTAATGTCCCTTCAAAACAAATGATATTTTTATTTTTTTTAATTTATTAATGAACAGTGATGTCCAAGTGGTGATGGCACTTAGAACAAATAATTCGAAAACATTTGACATCAACCAACCCGCACTGGGCCCGCGTTGTAGATAATAAGCCCACTCCCTCTCGAAGAGAGGAGTCCTAGGTCCCAGCAATGGGAACATTATAGACTGATTATTACGCTAATGAACAGAGCAATGAACTACTAAGGCTACTGTTGCTACACTTGCACTAAAACAGTAACAAATAAACTATAGCTCAAGTTGGACGTAAAGTCATCAATGTCGAGTTTGATCGATTACTTTGGTACCCTTCATGTCTATAATACTTTGCCCGAAGGCTGTATTTTGACACTAAATTACATTTACAAGGTGTATCATGCTGATGAGATGATTGAATATCTAGAGTCTAAAATTCTAGCATAAAAATATGGTCGTCGGTTTTGATTGCTTCTAAGCGCTACTGAGAACATTTCTTTTGAGGAATGTGGAGTAAGACTTTTGTTCGAGGACTTGACTTGTTTCTTGTTGCTATGTTACTTGTCTTAATCCAAAATAAGTACCTACTTTCGAACTTTGCTAAACATACCGATGATTAAGTTTTTTTTTGTGTTAAGTAAATGTATTTTTTTGTTATGTATTTTCTGTTGTATACAATATAGGCAATAAAGAAAATTATACAATTTTACTGAAAAGGTTCAATTGTCAGTGCTAGGCAAGTCAATAGTATCTAGTAGGAACCAATAGGATTGGTCCTTTCGTACTTTTAGGGATTTAAGTTCAATTTTTTTTGTAATATCTAAGTTTAATTTATCGTATTGGGCTAACATACGTTATGCATCTCATAATATTCTCATGACATCGCCAGTATTTATGAAACCAAACATTCTATTCCCTCACGCAACAAACAAAAGGACCAACCGACAAAAAAAGATTTACGCGAGTTCATTAACCTCTAACCCTCAAACGCGGGGCGATTCAGTCGCAATCAAATGTTGCCAACACGTCACGAATCAACATAAACTGTGTTCGTTATGGTAAGATCCGATTTTTTTAAAACATATCATACATATTAAAATTTATGATGATAATAATCGTGTGTATATTTAGCTGTGGAGCTACTCAGCGGGGGCCGGATAAAGATGACGGTTTATTGTAAGGTTTGACGTTAGGGTTCGCGTTTGTGATGATGGTGATGGCAACACCTATGTGGTTGTGCTTTGAAACCTATTTTCTGTTTTTATTGATGTAGAATTATCTACTTAAAGAAAAACAGTAAAAAAAAAGGTTAACGGAACAAAAAGGATGCTACAATAAAAAAAAACAAATAGCAATTTAGAAAATAATATAGTTTCTGTTGAACTACTCGTATTTTGACTTTTTTTTTACGAAGGATTGAAGATGAATCAAAAGTTAAAATTTGCCAGGGCACGAAATATAGTTTATTAAAGAATGTTGCACCAGGGGACAGGTTTCATAATTAATAATTTTATTAAAATGAAATGCACTATCTAGTTGATTCGTTTAACTTCAAACTTGAGTAACTGATTTAACACGTTAACTGCCATGTCAGTCACCGGTGCCTGACAGATTCACTACCTGTTCAGGCCATGTCAGTCACCGGTGACTGACATGGCAGTATCAAATTCAAAAGACCGTTGTGTGCCGTCCGGCACGTCTACAGTGTTCTTTTCTTTTAGAAATGACTGACATGGCCCCAAGCAAGACATATTCAACATGGCCTTCGACTTTTATATCTAGAACAAAAGTTACAAGGTATTTTTTTGGAAATTGAAATAAAACACAATGATATTTTATTTTGGGGAATTATTACGTTAAACAAACAAATGATATAATAAAAATTATTGTTTATGTTCAATATTATAACATTCTAGTAAAAAAAAAAACTTTTTTACAAAAAAAAAAAACAACCGACTTCCAAAAAAAAACACTACAAAGTGCTAAATAACTTTAATTTCGGAGCTCGGTGTCAATAAACGAAAATGCAGAACCAACGACACCGACTTCCGAAATTAAAGTTATTTAGCACTTTGTAGTGTTTTTTTTTGGAAGTCGGTTGTTTTTTTTTTGTAAAAAAGTTTTTATTTTTTACTTTTTAGTGGAAGAGTTTGTAATTTATCTAAGTTACAATAGCCTAATGTCAACTGCTCATCACCTTTTACAAAATATTGCTTTTGAATTTTGAATTTTTGTTGATTTTTCAAAAACCACTTGTGAGATCACGAAAAAAAAATCATGGGACCATTTTTCTTTTGTTTGAATGGATATACTTCCCGTATACCCTATCAAACAAAAGAAAAATTTTCCTAATCGGTCCAGGCATCTTCGAGAAATCGGGGAACATACAAAAAAAAAAAAAGATTCCGACGAATTGAGAACCTCCTCCTTTTTTTGAAGTCGGTTAAAAATGCAGAAAGAAGCGCGCTCAAACTCGTGAATTTTTACCTACGTGCCGGACAAAATGCCTGACACGGCGCACGGACTGCAATTTGTACCATTTGGGCCACGTCAGTCACGGGTGACTGACAGTTACTTATTTTTACATTTTTTATTGAAATAAAGAAAAGGGAACACTTTTTTATACATAATTATTCAATTTAAACCATTTGGGATCAATTCGCAAAAAAAATAATTTGACGGATTTCAAAATATGGCTTGGCAGTTAACGTGTTAAAATTCATAAAAATATTTATATATTCAGACGTAGGCATAATTTTTGTTAGGTATTTATGAAATTATGACATTTGCTGTAAAGTTGTTTAAAAATGTCAATATAATATAACTGTATTCATTTTTATTTAGTTGTATGTTATCGATTTACATAAATATGTAGTACGAGTTATGTAGTGTAACTACAGTTTACCGGGAATGCAATACTTCCTTGTAAGTAGTTGTTAAGTAAATAAAGAGTTGATATATTTTATACCTTTGAATGGGTGCTATACCTACGTGAGATATTTTATATATTACCTACCGATTATATGCCCTGAACAAGTTTACTATTTGAATATTACTTTGTATAAACGGACATACAAAGTAGCACTATGTCCATTGTGAATATTTTTTCTTCATTGTTTACCCACAGTTTTAATAAGTATGTTGTTTATTAATTTGTTTCCTTTTTTGTAAAATTATATTTTGGTATAAAATTACATTAGCTATAGTTACCTACCTAAATACTGAGCTGCGTTATATAAAATAATAATTAATAAACAGAATAAATACTTTCATTTTGAAAGTAAATCCAGTTCTTTTTTATGCAAATGAGCTAAGATGAAGTCCCAAAGAGTTTAAAGATAGTAGGTATAATTTAAGATTTGTTTATGGGGTGCAGGAGAGAGCAGGTAGGTCTGTACCTGTTTCCTCGGACCGCAGGGCCAACATCATATCAAGTTAAAAGCGACTCAATAAAAACCTCACACTTGACTCCTTAAGTTTATCAGAACTTCGTCAAAATCGTTCGTAAAAACCGAAAATAGCCGCATCTCTGTTTAATAAGCGAACTTAAACGCGAATAAAATGATATTGACGAAAAAAAAATCGGATTTTTACGATTCAAATCGTAAAATTACGCGTGTTTCGGGTTATTATTGAAATGTTATGTTTTTTTTCGATTTTCGGCCTTATTTCTATAAGGGTAAAGTGCTATGTGAAGGAACATGGTGCTATGTAAAAGTAGCCGGTAATGTTATGTGAGAACATAATGGAAATATGCGATTTTTATGGAGTAACGTGTTTTAGGAAAGAATACTGAATGTGAAAACTTTTTTATTATTATTACGTGCATCTAATGAATCTTCTTTGTATCTAAGTAGGCACCTAAATATATTGAAGACCGTTTGATGGCTAAGTACCTATAACTTTTACGCATTCCTTATTTATTTTATTAACCATTCGGGATAAAATTCCTTCCTAAACTTAGCATTGAAAATATTATTATTAAATATTTGAAATAAAAAAAAAATCTTATCATTTAATATTAGTTTAACTACTTTTTACTTTTTTAATAATTAAATTGAAATAGGTACACTAGCTTTATTAATTCATAGTTATAGGTAGGTACCTAGGCACATAAATACCTAACTAAAAAAAAAAGTAAGTATACTTACTTAATTATTTTTTTCAATATTATTTATAGATATATATGATTAGCTTATTTGCAGGTGTAAACAGTAGGTAGTACCTAAAATATTGAAATGAAATTAATAATGAACACAGAGAAAAAAAAAACCCTTTTTTACCAAATAATTTCTCCTTTCTACAAAAAACACAAAGCTGTGAAAATTTTAATTTGTTTTAAAAACTAAATTTTGTCAAAATAATCATTGCCAATTAAATCATAATTATTATCCAGAATAAAATATTATGCATAAAAATGACCAATGACACACAATTGACCCTAACCATTCAAACATCGATTTACAAAATTAAAATAGCATTTATAAAAAATAATTGATCAAAAATGAATAATAATTAAAATAATTATTTTAATAAAATACTAGTAAGTATAAGTAACGTAGAATCGTAACGAAAGTGAGTTAGCAGCGGGCAAAAAGGTAAAAAGGCGGCGCGGTGAGGTGGGCGGGGGGCGGGGGGCGGGGCCTAGACGCCGCGCCCCGCGAGCGGGACGGCGACACTGCACGCGCGCCCGCCTGCACGGTGCAAGGTCACGTCAGACCCACTGACTTTTTGCAATGTTTTGACATGTTCATATTTTTTCAAGTTTCGATTTTTTACAGGTTAATTTCGATTAAGTATATTTATATTTTATTCTGGAAACAGAAGTTTTTCTCGTTTAAAGTTAGTTTTCTCAGAAAGTTTTGTTTGGAAACTTAATTAATCATGGTAATTTAATGTTTAAAGTAGTACTATAAACAATGATTTTCTTGTGAAACTGGATTAATATAGATGCAGGTTATATTAATCGAAAATAATAGATTTATAAGTTAATTTTAGATTACAAAAATAGAGCTGTTTAAACTACAGTAAAAACTTAATTCAACACCGACATAATATCTACAATAAGCAACGACTTCAATTTACAAGATCAATCACAATAAGAATGCAGTACTGTGCAAAACAGCAGTTGCATTGCATCTTATCACGCCTGGACGTTTGATTGAGTGCGCTAGTTCTGTGCGGCGCCGCGTGGCGCTGTCGTCGGCGGGCGTCCGCTCCGCGCGTCATTCCGGCCGCGGCGCGCGACGCAACCGCATCGCCACCCGCGCTCGCTCTCGCCCGCGTAAACACGCCACGATACACGCGCAAACGATCCAATGACATGTTCACGTGCTGTGCCAAATATTGTGTCCAGTTAACTTAGTGCCAGTTATTTGTGTGAAGTGACCCACGCTGTGTGATTCCAGTAAGCATTTTCAACGTATTTGCTCGACCGACACACCGTCGCAGCCCATCTGTTCAAATACGGCTGATTTGTTTAAGTTTACTATTGATGGATTAGAAAGAGGTTCAACGACATCGTACTTAGTGTTTGATGTGCTGAGGAATTCGTTTCACGTATTTCGAAAACAAATAGAAGTTTAAAAAACAATGGTTATATGAGAGGGTCTCGAGTGGCATTGCTTGCTTAGGTGCTCGTTGTGACAGGTGGAGCGGTGTTCTTATTGTCTGTCAAATAAGAATATTCATTGGAAAACGAAGGTAAGCATACTTTTAGTATACCCGACAAACAAATACTAACTATATTTAAATATTTTATCGCTTTTTAACAATATTTCACGCATTTTAAACTGCTTCTTTGAAAAACATGTCCGGAGTTTTGTATATTTAGATGAAGTAGATAGTTGAGTGTTGTACTGTTAAGTTTCACAATGCGTGGTGGGCACTGAAAACTTTGTGACGGCTGCTGAATTCAGTGAGGATGCGGCGACGGCCCGCGACGGTACTGTGCCGGGCGTTTGCTGATAAAATAAGCTGTAACAAAGGAATAACTACATGAAAATTCTGTAAAGTGTTACAAAAACACTTTTCACTGAGAATAACCTTGCTTTTCATTATGCTGACAAGCTTAGAGCATTGCTGAATAGTTATGGAAAGTTTCAAGTGTCTGAAAGGTGTCGAATAAAGTTCGCGAAAAGTTTTTGAAGATATTCGTACTTTTAAATGATTAGCAACTCAACTCTCAACACAACTCAACTCAACAATTGTTTACTCCAAAAAAATTATGTAAGAGAATTTACAAAATATAGGGAACATTGAATTATGATAGTTCCAAAGCGATAAACTTTAAATGATAGCTATATTAATGGTCATCGAGATATTGATGCCATAGACATCTTAAAAAAATTGAAAATTGTAAAACAGTAAAGAAAGTCTGTAGTAATTTCAATTTAGATTTATATTAGAAAAACATTACTATTGTCTAGATCCAATTAATTAAACAAATAATTCTAAGATATTTTTAGAAAATTAAAGTAATGATACAAATCCCGCATCGAACTCTAAAACCTACATAAAAAAAAATCATCGAGTCAAGTTTACCCTTCATACAAGTTACATAACTTAAAGAAAACTTCTACATTACTTTTGCATCTATCAGGCTCTCAAAAGAACAAAAAAAGTTGCAAACCACAAAAGAAACGTCCAATATTTTTGCATCCACTGGCGTCCCTTTTCCCCAGTCCGCCATCTTTATTTTTGTAAAGCAATGCACACAGTCGTCATTTTAAATAGTCGAGTGGCGCGCGCCCCAAGCGTCTGCAACGCGTCTATGCTGGGAGCGAAGGGGGAGGGGGGAAAGCATGCGGGGCAGGGGCGGGGCGCTAGAGCGGGACGCCGCATCATAAACACTGTGTACATAAAGACGTTTTGGAAAACGCAATATGCCTAGTGCAAAATTTGTTTGGAAGGAATGTGTGGAAGTATATAACATTTTTTCTGCCAGTTTTTTAAAGAAAACCTAAAATTCAAAGTTCTACTTTAACTTAAGTACTCTCATATTTAAGTGTAACTAAAAATAAAAAAGATGATATAATTAATTAATTAAAAATGAACAGTATTATTAAGTATTCGTTTTGTTGTGTTACATGTAATAAGTAGGTAATAATGTTTTAATCACTTTCAATATTTGTGTAACTTCAAAAAATCACTAAGTGCCTGTCATGCGGGTATTTACATATTCTATTGACGATACAATACTACTGAAGTAACTCTTAAGTAAACATTATAATTTAGTACAATTTATGTAATTGGCTTAATGATTGAGCAATTAATCAAGAATTTTATAATAGAAGATAAATGTCCTACTAACACTTAGTACTCAGTTGATGCAAAATAATAACAAAAAAATAATGGCAATTTATTTCTGATTCTGTTGTTCCTACATATTATTTTTAAAAGAGGAAAAGTCTTTTTAAATTGTAAAATGTAAGTATCTACTCTTTATGGCACGCAGTAATACAATTTATTACTGACTGGTGTGATGGTAATTACAAATAAAAAAAACTTTAGGTATTGGTAGGTAAATTTCCATTTAATAAAACTGCATTTACCGGCACGTATTCCGGTACTAACATAACTGCTAACCCAGACCTTGGCGAACAGGTAAAAACTTAGGAAAAGTGTAAAAGTGGTCCTTCGAAGACCTTGGCGAACAGGTCAAAAACTTAGGAAAAGTGTAAAAGTGGTCCTTCGATGCGCATTGCTAAAAAACCTGTCGCATTTGTTACCATGGTAACATTCTTCATAGCGTTATGTTAAACATAACTGGCAAAATTATAATACCTTCATATTATTGTCCCACTGCTGGCCGAGAAGGCCCCTTCTCATACAGAGAAGGCACAAGCATTGATCAAGACGGGTTGGAGATTTCAGACGTATATTAACTGTAAGGCCAGGATTCCTCATGGTGGTTTCCTTCACCGATGACAGCAATGTCCAAGATAAACATATATTGACGTGTAAAAGTGTTTGTACAAACCTACTTACAAAATAAAATCATTTATCATTTAAACTTAGAAAGTACTTACATGGGTATATGAATTGATAAATTTACATTGTTACTTTCCCGGATTGACCGAACCCACTGGCATAATTAATAAAAAATAATTATAAGAAAATAATTATACAACTTACGTATTTTACTAAGAAAAGAAAAATGGAAATAAATATTTAAATAATAAAACAGTAAGACGTAACGATTGACGCAAGCGCTGCAATACCTGACAATCAAATGTCATAAATTATTATTTATACAATAGAAGTGAATAATAAGCTTTATTGCTAATGTCGCAATCACGAATGACATTGATTAATAATTGATTGAAAACGAAGCAAATTTTAATTACGATATGCATAATGGAAAATTTATTGGCAAGTTGCATTTGTATAGTTTGTCTTTATTATTATTTTTATTGGTAAATATAGTAATCTCTTTAATATTGGCTCTTAAGCTGTTTTCAAAACATTTTATTAAACAATGGTTTGCAATTTGCAATATTTATTATTATTTTATAAGTATTTGTAAGGATATTAATCTGGTAACACGTTGATTTAAATTTCTACTGCGCGTTTTATATTTGAATATAAATTGAAAAAAATGTTTGGTCCTTTGTGTTTGACAGGTGAATCAAAAATGAAATTATTGTTAAAAATGTTTTTTTTTTTAAGTTCTTATGGTTTTCTAATCGGTGTGAATGTTAAAAGCTGGTATTGTCAGAAGAATTTCTTAGAACTGTAAGTAATTGTTAGAAGTTGTATTGACAATTTTATGCTAACATACTTAAAATAATAATATTTTCATTGTTCATGTACTTATATAAAAGCAAGCGTAAAGAATCATAAGTCATCAAAAAATTCGTTCGCATCGCTGTCAGCGGAAAAGTGCCCAGAAGGCTGGCAGCGTTACCACGTTGTGGCGATGCTGATACTTTGGCCAAAAAAAAGGCCAGCCCTCTGGTCACGTGAAGAAAGAGTGGACCAAGAAGAAAGTTTCATCAATACTAATAATTAAATAAACAAGCAAAAAAATTATGTTGGTTACATAATTTTTTTGCTTGTTTATTTAATTATTGGAGCTTGCTCTTTTCTTTGCCCAATTGTATTTTTGTTTAATATCGTCAACATACTAATTTTCAAACAAAACTATATAAATATTGATTCCTATCTTAAACATTCCTGCCACGAAACCTATCAGTTATGGATATAATATTAAACAATTTGAACCCGACATTTTGAATACGACAAGTTAAAATTTATAGATGCCATGTGACGCGACATCTGCTAGATCTTCCATAACTTTGACTTGTTTATGGTCGGGAATATATTTTATTTATGGTTCATCTTTTAGGGATTCAATTATAATAATTAATAAAAAAAAAATTGTTATTATTTATTTATGGTATTAAGTTTCTTTTGAGAATCATGTAGGTACCTAAAGAAAGAAAATTAATTTAATTGATTCTGAATGTTTTGGTAAAAGAACCAATTGTCGTAAAAGCGAAGTTGTGTTGACCAAAATGAGTCTTCTTTTCAAAAAAATATTGCTTTTAAAATTATTTCATGGACATAATTTTAAAAGCAATATTAAACATTAATATTTACTTAAGGACTGTTATTTCTCATTAACAACTTACATGTAATATATAATAAGACAAGCTACTGTTGCATTTGAACTTATTTTACTCCATTAACTTAATATGTCGGTTGTAACCCACATGGCTTGAGAAATATAACCAATTCCCTACAATTACCTGTAGGACATCTGTCGCAAATATATATTTTTAACAGCAATTTTATTTACTGAATTCGTCGCTCATTCTATATGCAAAGTATTAGAAACATCATCCAAATAAATAAGTACTTAAATTTTAATAAAAGTAATTTATAAAGTAGATAGTACACACATCAAAAGTGTCTAGGGATCAACATATATTTTTGCAATAACTTTTCTCCTGATTGATATTAATTAAAATTTTCTTTAAGGATTCATCAAATAAAGTGTTTTCGTTTGTCACAGTACCGATAAACCAAGTCACCTTTGCATTAATAAAGAAATTTGCCATTTTCCTAATAAAGGGATTTTTGACATTTGAACCACTAACACAAAAGTTCGAAAAAAAGACTGAAATAACAGTTTTCTTTAAAATTTTATTGGGTAACTTAAACAATTAATAATCCGTGTTTCTACCGCGAACACTAACAACACAAGAACATCGGTTTGGCATACTCAAAATGAGTTCATCCAAATCACGCTGTGGAATGGCCGCCCATGTTCGTTGCAACAACAAAAAAAGGTCTTCTTGCGACTGGATACCCTCCATATTCGGCAGAGCTCTTCTCTGTAGCATATCCCATGCATGCTCAATCGGGTTCAAGTCTGGCGACTGAGCAGGCCAGGGCAGGACATTGATGTTAGCTGCGGCGAGAGTCTGTCTTACAACTCTTGCGGTGTGCGGTCGTGCATTATCATGCATTAACTGAAATAAGGGACCGATTTGCACTTGTAGAGGAACGATGACGTCTGATACAATCGTCTCAGCATAAATTTGAGCGTTGAGGTTGCCTCTGATCCAAATCAACTCAGTTCTTCCGCCGATCCAAATACCCGCCCATACCATGATGGTTCCACCACTATAAGGATGGACTTCCTGGCAGGATTTTAATCGCTGTTGGCGTCCAGGGGTTCTCCAGTGTCGTATACGTCTTGTATCCGGTCTCATACCAAAACGAGACTCATCAGAAAAGCACACTAAACGCCATTGTTCTTCTGCCCAATTTCTGTGTTCAAGAGCCCATTGATATCGAATCCTACGATTATGCATTGCTATAGGTGGTACCCGTAGCGGTCTTCGGGAATGAAGGTTCACTTCATGCAAGCGGTTTCTGACTGTTTGGTCGCTAATTAAGTTCCCTGAAGAGTGATGAAGCCTCACGGCTAACATCATGGCGGTTATTGTTGGAGCTCTTCGAGTTAAGATTTGAATGTATCGGTCTTGTCTCCGTGTGGTGCAGCGATACCGTCCTCCATGGCGCTCAGCCACGGTACCAGTGCTTCGGTAACGTGTCCAAAGTCGACTGATAACACTCTGACTTGTATTCAGAGCTAAAGCCACAGTACGTTGCCGGGAACCAGCTTCTATCATTCCCACGGCTCTGAGCATTTCTTCCCTGCTTAAATGACGTCGCCGCTCCATAATAACGTTGGTTTTAATCAGTAGTAGGGAAACAGTAGCACTAATAATGTCTTCAATGCGTTGTATGTTTTTATAGGGAAAATATTGACAGCTGATTTTCATCTTTTACTCGAATTTGATTCACAGTTCCTGATTCAAATTATGAAATGCACCAAAAAGGATCCATATAAATTTATAAAATCATAAATTTATTACAAAGCCACATCTCAATCTCAAGAAATCCGCATAAAAATGCTTGATCCCTAGACACTTTTGATGTGTGTAGATAGTCATTCTTTGTGTTCATAAATTTGATATCCACACAAAAGCAATAATATATTTATTAAGATTTCTTTGTTATCATCATAATCTTTTCTATAATTCTACACCTATGAATTGTAACTAAATCTCTGAACTCATCACCCACTGCTGCAGAGTCTTTACTTAAAGAAAACGTTCCAGTTTGTGATTCTGAATTTCACTTCCAGTATGTAACCTGTAAAGATATAATTAAAACCTTTCACACGTTAAATGTAAAAAAGACCGCAGATCTATGGGGTAATTCTGTGGATGTTGCTAAGTCGATTATAAACATTGTAGCACCTACTTTAGCTGTTATATTTAATAATTGTATTGACCGTGGTGAGTTTCCTGATCTTATGAAAAACAGTAAAATAATACCGTTGTTTAAATCGGGTAGTACATCAGACCCTACTAATTATAGACCAATTTCAGTACTACCTACCTTTAGTAAAATTTTTGAAAAACTTATTTTAATTCAATTGCAAAGTTTTTTTAATAAAAATAAATTACTGCATTACAAACAGTTCGGTTTTACAAGGGGTCGTTCAACTACTGATTTGAACTTTTAGGACATATTTATAATGCATGGGAGGACAAGTGCGATGCTTTGGGCGTCTTTTGCGATTTGTCCAAGGCATTCGATTGTGTTCTTCATGAAACTTTAATCAGGAAACTGCACCACTACGGAATCCGGAACGCCTCTCTGGATCTTCTTACTTCTTACTTAAGTGATAGGATTCAGAGAGTTGATGTTAACGGAAAAAGGTCACCCGGATCTGTAGTAAGAATGGGGGTCCCCCAGGGCTCAATTCTTGGCCCATTTTTATTTATTATTTATATAAATGACTTGCCTTACCTCATAAGGGATAAACATGATATAGTGTTGTTTGCAGATGATACCTCACTTTTATTTAAACTCAAACGTCAGCAGCTGGTTACTGACAATGTAAATGGCGCCCTTGCAGAAGTAGTTCACTGGTTTAATGTCAATAACCTACTTCTTAACGAAAAAAAAACGAAATGTATTAAGTTTACGATACCCCACGTTAGACAAGTAGAAACTAGTGTTCTCATTAAGGATGAAGAGTTGAAACCCGAAGATACCACAGTATTCTTAGGCATAACTTTGGATGCCAAGCTTCAATGGGGCCCCCATATAGATAAAATGTCAAAAAAGCTTAGCTCTGCAGCATACGCCGTTAGGAAAATTCGTGATTTAACTGATTTAGAGACAGCCCGTTTAGTTTACTTTAGTTATTTTCATAGTGTGATGTCGTACGGTATTCTGTTGTGGGGAAATGCCGCCGATATTCAGACAATTTTTATTTTACAAAAAAGGGCAATTCGTTCCATTTATAAATTAAGTCCCAGACACTCCCTCAGAGACAAATTTAAAGAGATTAATATAATGACTGTGCCTTCTCAGTACATTTATGATAATCTTTTGTATGCACATAAAAATATTAATCTGTTTAAAAAATACAGTGATATCCATAACATAAATACTAGGAACAAACACAAATTTGTTGTTCCTACAACAAGGCTCAAGAAAATAGGTGGGTCGTTTAGATGCCAATGTATACGTTTTTATAATAAACTTCCTAGTCACATTCAAGAACTAAGCCTTAATAAATTCAAATCTTTTATAAAGCGAAAACTATGCCAGAAAGCCTATTATACTGTAAAAGACCATATTGAGGACAAAAAGGCTTGGGATTGAGCTGCTCCAATAGGTTTAGACTGTAATTGTTGTTTTTATTTTTTTCATTTTGCTATTTTACACTTTATTTTTTTTTTCTCGAAATATATATTTTTCTTTAACAATGACATGTACATTTCCTGTATAAAGTATTATATTATTTTAATTATTGTGAATGTGAGGACTATGTGGGTCATTGTTTCAGTTTTAATCATGGTCTGGCAGTTTGAGTAGTTTCTGCGGCCTACCCAAATGTCCTGTTTTTGGTATTGTTCGTCGAATCGTTGTGCTCCTTAAGTTCTGAGTTGAGCTGCACGGTTCTGACAAATGCGTGCACTGACTGGACAGGTCCTCTCAATCTGTGTGGTTATTTCCTCAAAATACCATTTCAGACACCAATCTACATGGCCCTCAAAGATTATGCCCAAATTTTTATATACACTTTGACATTGATGATTTTTATATATACAATGACATGAATATTTACTTTGTAAAGTATTTTTTATTTTTTTTATTTAATTGTTGTGAATGTGGGGACTATGTGGGTCATTTCTTCTTTTTTTACTGTTTTCCTTCTTAGTTAGTTTTAATCATGATCTGGCAGTTTGAGTACATTACGCGGCCTACCCAAATGTCCTTTCTTTGGTATTGTTCGTCGAATCGTTGAGCTCCTCAACTTCTGTGTTGAGCTGCACGATTTTTGACAAATGCGTGCACTGACTGGACAGGTCCGCTCAATCTGTGTGGTTCTTTCCTCAAAAGACCATTTCAGACACCAATCTACATGGTCTTCACATGATCTGACCAAGATTATGTCTGGACTTTAAAAGAGACTGTGACCTCTGAGTTTGTTTCGGCCTTTCTTCTCAGAATAGTCAGATAGGAAACGCCGACCTCATCTAGTTTTAAAAAATATGATTGACGTGTAAAAGTGTTTGTACAAACCTACTTACAGAAAATAAATCATTTATCATTTATCATTTATCATAACTGATTATCTGCGGATTTGCCTATTAGGCACCCAATGGTATTGATTTTCATAGTGTCTGTCTGTCAACACTGTCTTTTCTAGTTTCTCCTACTGCTTCGTGAAGAAGGTAAAATGTTAAAATGCTCAAAAATTTATCGCATATGACGGTTGATCATGCCTTGGCAGCCGTATAAGAATAACATGTGACAGATTCCTTTTAATTAATACATGTCACGACATTTTGGCAAGAATGAATATCTGTCTACAAGACAGATACTGAGTCAACATCGCCATACGTTCAAGTTTGAAAAAAAAATTCAAGATGTTAACTAATTTATTGGCTTAGTAATAACAGCCGTACGGGACGATCGTAGGTAAAGCTACGCTTGCCGAGGTCGATCTGTGGATGGTGAGACCATTGGTGACCATCCATTTTGAGCCGTTGGTTCCGACTGTCATTTCACACAACCGGTCTTACCAAGGGGTATCGTATTACCTAGTGACTGGGATGTGGTGGTCAAATAGGCAGGTGCTCCTTGTAAAATCCTGGGAAAAGCTATTCAGCTGCGAAAAGCTGGGGATAAGCTAGGCAGATGATGATGAGAAGAAAGTAAATCGTGCCGTGGTGTGCTGTGTAGGAATGGCATGTGTCGGATTCCTTTCATTTAGATAATAAAAACCACGACATTTTGCAAAGAAAGAATATATCTGTCGTCAAAACGCTCTAAATATTGCTAATCTGTTCTGTAGGTTTGGAAAATTATTTAGATGTTAATAACAAAAAAAGGCAAAATTACATATAATTATTTAGCAGTTTTTGTCGGCTTCCATCATAACCACATCCATTTTACCTCTAAGTATCAATTCTTAATAGAGCCAATTCTGTATCATCCGTAGAGTCACATTGAACACTGATCCCAAGTGTTCTACACCTACCTACGCCTACACTGCACCTCAGATGATCTCAACGAGCCAATAGACTACAACACAATAGACAAATTAATATCCTTACATACAATTGACACGATTTGAAGATGATATTTTCATAAATCATGCTTTTTGTGTCATTCTTGAAATTACATTTTGTTTTAGTCTAATCGGATATGCTATGAATGGTATAGTGTCCATCAATGTGTTGTTGAATAAACTTTTACTATTTTCATTAGCATGTTTTTCTATTATAACCCTGTCTCTATCTTAACTTTGATTTTTTCAGTAAGTTTACTAAACTTAGGTACCGTGTTACCTAGTAACTGGGTTGTGGAGGTCAGATATGCAGTCACTCCATGTAAAATACTGGTATTCAGCTGCATCCAGTTAGACTGGAAGCCTGCAAGACATAGTTGGAAAAAGGCTACACAGACTGATTGATACTATAGTTAATATCTTAACTCTGTTTTCATCTTTTATAGAATTTAAAGTTACGTTCCCGTTTAGAAAGTTAGTTTCAAAACCAAGAAGATTTGACCATTTGCCCATTAACAATTTTATTTTTTCTGGGGACTTCCTTGTAACGAATCACCTAACCATGAACGAACAAAGAAAAATGAACATACTTGAAATCCATACTGATTTTGGTAACTATATTCCTTGCTATTCTATTATAATCATATTTCATCCAGAAAGCCACCGTTTTACCAACAAAATTAAAATCTGTGTCTGGACTTGCCTGAGATTAGGTTATAGAAACTAGAACCATTATTTATCTTTGTGGATAAATGAAATTATTTAAATCCTTTACACTGTACTTATTAGCTATAGTACCTACTCTATTCCAAATTGTCTGCAGGAAAAGATTTCTATACACCTACAGAAACAGCACCTTTTTATCTTTCATTCCCAGTATTTTTCTTGTCTTATTCTCTGTATGTAAGTACACACGTTTAATTGTAAAATAAATATTTCATAGAAGAACCAAGCAGGTTATGGGAAATTTTAAGCTGCGTCTTAGCTTCTGCTCAGCTTAAAATCCTTGTTAACTTTCTGAAGGAACAAGGATGAAAATTCCAAACGTTGATTTTCTTACAAATTTATGTTTACTTTTTTACCAGCTCCTAAGAAGCCACATTTCTTATATTTTTTTCTTATTTCTCTTGTTTTCCAATAATCAGTGATATTAATTATCCTTTAATTTCGAATTTTGTTTTAAATGATAACTTTATGTTTGATGGGAATCAGACCAAGTTCCTGATATTACACTATGATTACCATATTTGCAACATATATAGTACCTAAGTAAGTACTAAGTTGTCCACTAGTTCCCATGTAAACTTTATTGGACCCGTAAGTGTTACTAAATGGTACATTATTATGTAGTCATGTAGAACTTTATGTGCAACAAGTTACCATAGACTGTAGCTTCAAGCGGTACCGGTATCAAGTGCATCAATTGTACCTACCCAGTACCGCAATGGTTCACCCTTTGACGCACACTTTGATATTTTTAACAATAGCGCTCTAGGAAGGAGTAGTTACTCTTTCCTAGAGCGCATTAGTAATAATATTATTAGAATAGAATTAATATTAGAAAAACAAAAAAAAATATTGACTAAATAAAAATATAAATAAAGCACAACAGGTCATCAATAAACGGGAACATCCAGATCGGTTTAGATTGATCGATTCCTGAATGTTATCTAAAATGCAAAACTTTTTCTCATATAAACATAAGAAATTCTATAGAATGATTAGGTACATAGTTCGGTATTTCTTTCATATAGGAAATACGTTTGACAACTAGCATTTGGTAATAGGCGGTAATACGATCCTAAATTAAGCACATTCCATAATTAACAAACATTTATTAATTAATAAATCGCCCAAACCAACATCGTTCTGGAAAACAGATGCTAAAACAAATTGATAATTAAAGAGCCGTTACTCCTATTCTAGACATTTGCATAGACCACCGAGTGGTATCGAACCGATTGGCCTGACGACTTGAAAGTCATTTAAGATCAAATATAATAAAATAAAAAAAAAATGCCTAGGTGTCGCCACAAAACAAATATTCGAACATCCGTCTATAGCCGATGCGTGACTGATTTAATGACAGACTGGCAATTAGCTGCCAAGATGGCCGCCTGCGCCCGCGCACCCAATGTCAATAACGCCATAAATCATCCGCCATATTTATTTCGAATGGTTAAGTAATATTTATTTTTATTCGCGTTATTGGTACTAGTCCCTCAGACTGGTCCTATTATTTATGTATTGATGTACCATTATTTATAAAAATAGATTTTTTCGGACACCGTCATTAAAATTTACGTCGGTTGTAGCTCCGATCAATGCGTTAACTGAAGCACGATACATAAATAACATACAAACAGTCCCACGGTTTGATAATCAAGAATGTATTAACAGATACGTTTTATGTATCCCACTACGATTATTAACATCGATACGAGGTTTCTCCATACTCCAATAATTTATATTACGTTATTTATATTATTTTTATGACATCCATCTACTAAAGTACTGATTGAAATTAGAATATTTATTAATAATCAGATTTGTTGCTGAGCTCTTACTAATTCTTTCTTATTACCTAAACTAGCTGTGCCCGCGACTTCGTTCGCGTGGATGTCGGAAAACAACAGGTAATGTGTCGCTTAGGAAAGGTGTAATTGCCACTCCTTCATTGAAAAGGAAGAATCATCAGATCTTGCCTGGTAACGCTTTCCTTACCTAGGGTTCGCTACCACGGCCCTTTCGACTGCAATCACTGCGTCTTCATGGTTCATAATGACAATGCGACAAAGTGTCACTTTGATTTTTGAGAATAAATTAAAATAAAAGCGCCTGCTCGAGGCTGATTATCTAACCAAACAGCCATTTTATTTTGCGTCCGTCTTAGAATACCAACTTGTAAAATCATATCACCATTTTATCTAAAGTATATCTGAGATTAGTAGGTGAAGTTTGAAGTTAGTTTTTCTGTCTTGGTTTCTTCTCTGTGGTAAATTTAGAATTTCTTAACTTGGTATTGAAGATATCATACATACCTACCAATATTATGCCTTATAAAGCATCGAGATATCTAGATGATAAAAGGAAGAATACATGGCATTAATGGTAAGAGCTTCTACATAAACTTGCCCGTGTAAAAAGCAACCCATTAAACTTTGGTTATATTTGACACCGGCCGCCATTTAAACTACGAAGATGAAACCCATGAAAACTTTAGACATGCTTTTGATTTAGACCTTATACAGCCGAAAACCAGAAAAAAAATTGTAAAGATAATTACAAACAAATATACTTAACCGACTTCCATAAAAAACCCTAGAAAGTGCAAAATAACCTTAGTTTGGGAAGACGTTGCGCGTTGGCAAGAAATTACAGACTTCTGAAACCAAAGGTCTATTGCACTTTGAAGTGTGTTTTTAAGTGGGTGTATTTTATTTTATTTCACACAAAGTCGTGTAAGTTTATATTGAAAACCATGAAAACGACACACATGATAAAAAAAGAAAAAGAAAATTGCAGCCGCCATCTTCGATTTTCATTTTGACGTCACAATCGGCTTCAGCACTCTCGAAAACCATGAAAACGACACACACTACGAATTTTTCGATTTGCAGCCGCCATCTTGGACTTTCATTTTAGCCAGTACTGAAACGGTTTACCAACAGTCGATTGGTCCATGAACCGTTGGTCAACACCATTAACTTTTCATCCTAAGGACTTGTGACCCACGAACGTTTCCCCAACAGAACTCTACGTCAGTTAATGCTTAACCAACAGAATGTTTTGACCAATAACTTTTCACCCAAAGAACATTTGACCCATGTCAAATAGAACTAAGGATGCAAGGGCGAGCGAAGCGAGCTCGGGACTTGGGGCACCCCGACTCGGACAGGTAGGGTTCGAAGGGATGATGGCGGCTCAAGTGAGCGAGCAAAGCGAGCGAAGGGCACCCCGTGGTTAGGCTTGGTTAGGTTACTTTATACCCTTTTCACAGAAATAAAGGACTACGTCTTATTATTATTTTACTTTCATCTTTCCCGGCGTCTGTTGGCCTTGTTCTTTGGGTGAAAAGTTATTGGTCAAAACATTCTGTGGGTAAAGCATTCACTGACGTTATGTTGGCAAAACGTTCGTGGGTGAAAAGTCCTTTGGAAAAAAGTTAATGGTTTAAAGATAATGTTCACCAACGGTTCATGAGCCAATCGACGGTGGGTAAGCCGTTACAGTTTCATTTTAACCTCACTATTGGCTTCAGCACTCTCAAAAACCAATAAAACGAAACCCATAAAAAAAAATTGCAACCTCCGTCTTGGATTTTCATTTTGACCTGACTATCGACTTCAGCACCCTCGAAAACCATGAAAACGACACCCATGACGAAAAAGTTAAAAATTTTGGCAACCGCCATCTTTGATTTTCTTTTTGACCTCACTTACCGGGGTCAGGATCCTCGGAAACCATGAAAAATAGCTCTCTTTCTCTGTGTGTGTGTCTCTATCTACCTATTACTTTGAAAAATGAAGCATAACGCTTTTTCGTTATTTGACGATTTCTCCCTTAGAAGTAACTCCTACCGCAAGCTCCATATAAGAACTTCGTTAAAAAACGCTCTGCGTTACTCAACTTTCTATATCAATAATTATCTAACTTCTCTATCGCTCAGAACACCACATTATTATTATTATCTTACATTATCCTCAATTTTTTTTTTTAATTATTTTATCGCCACAGGCGCCACTAAATAAACCATCAATGGTAAGCGATTTCGTTTAATATTATAATCATTATCATTACTTTTTAAAATAACATAGACATAAGTAGGTATCTGTGTTATTTCGTCATTTAAGTAAGCATAAACTAATAGGACGTGATTATTCACATCTCAACAACAATATGTTTTCGTTAGTAGGTACTATATCGCGCCAATAGATGTCGTTACGTGTTACTAAAAAACGTAAAAAGTTGTTCTAGAATACTTTAAATTGATTATATCTTTTGATAGAGTGAACCGATTGCGATGAAATAAAAACTAATCACTGCTCCGAGTTCTTCACCATATTTGAGTATAAAAAGTAACCGTATTGGTTTGGTACTTTTTACGTTGACCCTGTTCAAATCAATAATCTGTCACATCCAAACAGACAAACAGACAAACCGACAAACCGACAAACAGACAAACAGACAAAAATTCAAAAAATTGATGAAATGGCATCTGTTGGTTATCCTTTAACACCCCAACTATTTTTTTTGGAAATATTTTCAATGTACAGAAACGTCTCGTCTACAGATTTATTATATGTATAGAAGAAGATGATCGCAATCTACATAAGTTCTGAGAGCTTTTTAGCTGTTTCTTAAATTCGTTTGATGGTTATTATAGAAATGATAAATAAACCGATGTCTATGTCGCATTTTACTAATTAACGTTCCTTTCAATGTCGATTAATTGGCAGTCGTTTTTGGCAATAAATTTTATGAGTACTAAAATAAAAATGGTTATTCATCTGATGACGATCGATTGACTTTTTGCATTCAAGGGTTAATGTTTTTTTTTTCTTTTTTGTTTCACCAAAACGAAAAATGTCATTGGTTTATTTAAAGCCTTGGCTTTAAATAAACCAATGACATTTTTCGTTTTGGTGAAACAAAAAAGAAAAAAAAAACATTAACCCTTGAATGCAAAAAGTCAATCATCCAATCAATCAGCCGTCACGCGGCTACAAGCCACAACACTTATTTAACTCATTTGACATTTAAAAATACTCGAGTGTAGGTACTGGTGCCGAGGTGCCGGTCTCATCCTGCTCAGTCTCTTTTTGTGTATGCCCAAAAATGTCCGTCAGACGTCTATTAACATAAATACGACATTAAACTGGAGTTAATTGACACATTTCACGATTTATAAGATAAGTTACCTAGATGTGAAATCACTAGGAATTTTAGTGGGGCGATAAATAAAACCCGTTTTTTTTTTCTAATGGCCGCTGTCAAATTGGGTGTAGGTAAGGAGTTACAGAAGTAGTGTGCTTTCAAGAATAGACTGATGTATTGATTTCGTGACTAGATCAGCACCGGAGAGATGCATGTTCATTTATGTAAACGAAACATTACTATGAATATATATTTTCTTAAGAAGCTAACATGTTCGACTCTGCGTATAACAGATTTGGTTCATTCAAAGATTGGATTATAACAAGGCAAAAATGAACATGAATACTCCTGGTCTCCTATTATAGAAACGAAATACAGAACTTATACATATTTGTGTTTTGGCTTATCGTATAAATCGCACATCTCAAATCACTGAAGATCATGAGCGTGAGTGACAACCAAGTGAGAATGAGACCGATAGAGATAACGACAATGACGAACTAAAATAAGGAGCATGTAAACAGAGATGAGATAAAGCTGCTGCTGAAAAATATAGATGGGTCAAACAAAACCTGGTGATGAAAATTCTGTACAATAATATTATTTAAGCCCTGGGGCCTAAAAAGGCCCATTTGGCAGATTCATAAAACAATTCATATCACGCAATTTCATCTGTATGACAGTTTTGTATGGAGATTCGTAAAATGCTATAGGTAGGTACACCTCTGCCTAAACCTTCAGGGATATATGGGTGTGAAATTGTCAAACAGATGAATTGCGTGATATGAATTGTTTTATGATTCTGCCAAAGTGGCCTTTTTAGGTCCCAAGATATTTGTATCGATTAAAATGTGTAGCGATAACTCTATCTAATCTAGTAAAAAAACTGTTTTATGTACCTATTTCGGACAGGACAAAGAAGAAATGTTACATGAAACTGATTCATAGCAAATTATAATGAAAATAGCACCAAATCTAAGAATCGTCAATGAAGAATGAATCATGTCATCGGTCCAGTTGCAAAGTTTCCTATCAGCTATGAAATTATTGTCCAAACAACTGCTCCAATATTTGTAAAAACGTATTAATCTTTCACACATCAAGGCTGAATAAGATCCCGGCCGTCTTTGATCAGCCGTCGCCGTAGGAATCATCGAAATATCGAGAACGTGTCTAAAATGTTACACAATCGAAACAAAAAAAAAATGCTTCTCAATCAGAATTAGCGCGATCAGGAACTTACAGTAGAAAAAAGAAGCTTCATTGCGGCAGCAGCGCGCGATTGTTGGCGCGGGAAAAAAACATGGCGCCCACATTTGCATCCGCACTCATCAAAGTCATCTCACGCACAAAATTGCTCCTTAAGCACAGCTCTCAAGAAACTAACGCCCCTCTCCTGATTGCTGTAGATATTTTTGTATTACGACTTTGATCTCGATTGCTCGTAAATACGTTCAATAATGTTTGTTGAATCGGATCATCTGTTTAAGAATGGCAAGTAAATGTTTGTTTTCTATCATCCGCCGGCCAAATGTTGTTCGATTTCGCTAGTTAGCGTTGTTTTGACAGTCTCAATCGTTGCAAAGCTGTAATAATGCTGTCTTCACTTCATTCACGGCTCTGTGTGGGCAAGAACGTATGTATATGCTTACGGAACGAATTTTTTGTATGTGAATATGATTTAAATGAGTCGTATCATGTTTGATATCCGACAATTTTCGAATCGCCCAATGTTTGTTTTATTACGGAATTCTGATATGCAATTGAAACGTTCAATGTGATAAATTTGTTGTTATGAATGAAACGAATGAAAGAATGAATGAATCTGTTTCAATAGATGAACGAAAATAAAATTGGGTGATTGTAATTTTTTCAACACTTCGTAATTTTACTGGCCATCTCTAACTGAGACAAGGATCAAAGAATTTTCTGTACCTAAAACTTTTCTTTGAGCAAAGACAAGATACGATTCAGTAAACGTTTATTGAGACGTGAAATGTAATGTTGTCATTGTACGGGAAAGTGTGACATGAACAGAGCAAGAATAAAATGAATTGCGCAGGCACAAATTCGTCTACAGAGAGTAGAACAGAAGCTCTAACATGAGCCTCAACCGATACACCGCACCCCGATAGCGTCAATCCAAACAATTTTAATTTTTCCCCTACCCTTGCGAGGCTGAAAACTCCGAGCAAGGCGTAGGTACGCTCACGGGACTAAATCAATATGATATGACAGTTACGGTCAATTTATGGCCCTCAGTTAATTACAAACGGGTGCGGGGCCCTCGGGGTGAGGGGGAAGCGTGTGGGGGGGGGGTGGCACGTCTAATGACTTGTAAAGATGCTGTTGCGAAGCGTTATTGAGTATAGATGTGTGATTGTTTGTATGTTTCAGGTGCACGGAAGTTGGTACCGGAGGACCAATTGTTTTTGTGTGTGTGTCATTGGGGCGTAGAATTCTGCTTATTTCATAATGGGAAGTTTTTAATGGGGTGTAGTGTAACATATGAAGCATTTTGTCTCATGCATCTCTCCTTAGTAGGTGATTGAGACTGACAAAACGGTCCCTTAAATAACTAAATCGAAGATATCAATTAATACATCATCATAATACCAATAATAGATTCTTTTAAACAACAAATTCTACACCCAAACAACCCAAAAAATATTAATCTCAATTTAGAGTATTTGGTCGCGAATCGCGAACCTGTTTACTGGGCTATTACATCGGGAGTGTTCGCGTCATGTGCCAATCAATCACTCTATCAATCAGGCCGGAATGAATGCAGCGGAGTGTTAACTCCATGTACCTATATCAAATAATATTGCGCTGCAGATATTTTTGGGCGTCACTGTACCGGGTGATCGTTTTATGTTTTGAATTCTGAAGTTGGAGAGGAATGATTCGAAATGTTTAGAGGAAATTGATGTTAGTGATAATTACAAAGAAACTATAGATGGAATGTGTGAAAGATGATAATTAGGGCTAAAATGGGGGTCACTACTGAGATGATAACTAATGGAGAAGTATGGAGGATGAAGATAGGCTGTGCTGACCCCAAATAAATTCTTACTATCTGTCTTAAGACAGTTTTTTTATTATTCGTTTTGTGTTATTCAGTGTGCTTAATTTCCAGGTGATAGATACCTAGTATTAGCTGTAGTCCTAAGACATGTTGCAACATCTTTTAAAGTCGACTCCATTATAGACTAGTCTTAACATTTCCAGTGAGCAGTAGTAACGACCGCGACTTACGAGTTCAGGTCGTAGGTTCGAATCCTGACAGGCGCTTTACTTTTTGCAAATTATTCCATCACCACTGTTCTCAAAACGATGAAGAAAAACATCGTGAAGAATCCGGCATGTCCTAGAATCAAAAAATTCGAAGACTTGTGAGCTCTACCAACACGCACTGGACCCACTCCCTTTCACCGAGAGGAGGCCTGTGTCCCTGCAGTGGGAACATTATAGGTTGATTATGCAAATGCTTATGACATTTCCAGTCATGGACAACTTTAATTTCTGGTCTCTTATTCAACAGTCTAAGTAGAGTGCTCATTACAAATCAAATTTCCTTTACAAATCGACTAAAGGCATCTCTAGTCAAATCCATGGTAGCTTTACAGGAGCCGTAGTCCCTGCTAACCAAACAACTTCAATTTTGTTATTATTAAACGCCTGCAGTGCTGTTTAACTCGGTTTATTAGTACGATTGAACATCGATCGTACAACATCGCAAGACGGACGGATGTCCAACGCTGACGCAAATCCGATGAGTTTTGTTTTCAATCTAACGAATAGTTTTGTAAGCTTTACATAAAGTTGGATAAGATAATACACCTGTTGATTACGCACTTACAGATAAACACACGATCATAAATTTTGGTATTCAGCAGCCTACCATGTATTCAGAATTGGATCTGGGTAGATAGGCTATTCATCTAAGGTAACCTAAAAACCTTTGCAAATCGATTTTCTCTACTTCCATTTTACAAAAGCATAGCAGGTCAGCCTATAATATTCCCACTGCTGGGACTCAGGCCTCCTCTACATACCATAACTTCGCGCCTGTATTCCCCAAAGGGGTTCGGAGCGGTCTACCTAGTCACATTTCGCCACTTATGTATAAGTCCCATGTAATAGGGGGTGAGCCTATTGCTATCAATCCCAGATGACAAAAGTCAATGACAATTTTTACGACCCGGGCATCAAACCCAGGACTTCATGCTTAGCAGCAGCGCTTGCGACCACTAGACCAACGAATCTCTTCAGATTTTTATCATGACAAGAGACATAGTGAGGACCATTTCATTGTGGTGCAACTTAAAATGGTTTAGAACCTTCCGGAACAAAAGATAGATCCTCCCGCTATTGACCTGTTAGTCTAAGAGACCTCAAGCAAAACGCATTGCCAGAACACAATCCAGGAACACACAACTTGCCGCAGAAAAGTGAGGAAACCCGACTCCAAATAACGAAACCAGGGAAGGAAGGAGAGATTTTAAACCGAGTACGCTATCGCAGAACGATGCTGTTATTGGCAAATTAAGAGCTCCTGTCCAATCACCTAAACTAATTCTTTACCAATAATATATGTTTGTCAAAACAATAGAAATTCACGTGCTGACATGTATAATCTTGTTAGTTTGCCTATAACACAACTATCTGGTAATGCCAAATGCTAAAACTGTGTGGCAGGTGCGTTCCCTTTAAAACTAATACAGAATATGGATACAAGAAAGAAGGACTTCAATAAAACTTGGCAATGAAAACAAAACGCAAGTCAACCCGCTAATAGCACGTTTTAACGGTCAATTTAGTACTAAGTTGACTAGAACATCAATATAGCTGTGTAACTATAACCTTTTCATCTAACATCGTCTATGATTAACTGCAAACTGACTTGAATAAGGATCTCGTTTGATCCCATCACAACACAATGATTTCAAATACCGAACCTACCGCCACGACTAATCATTTCGAAGGATACTTTACCAACTTACACTTTCTCTTCAACCACACGATATTCAACCTTATTACTGTCCAATAGGTAAGAAAAAACAGTAAACGATCAGACAATTGTTTATTAACAAAATATGCATCGTAATTATATCCAATCAGCGTGTTTGTCCGTCAATCCGTCAATCAAACGTCATGTCTGGCATTGAAGAGATCTGGATCAGTGATCGAGAGATACGAATAGCTCGATATTGAAGCAAAAAATGGGTCAGACGGTTTTTTTTTAAATTAATTACATTACATAACATATCATCACGCCTGTTTATCCTGAAGAGTTAGGCCGAAGTATTTACTATCACATTTCTCTGTGTCTAAGTCCCATGCACTAAGATGAGGTTATTGTCACAAACAGCGCAAAAATCAAGAAAATAAAAATGATTCGGCTGTCTCAATAAAACTGCCCGACCTAGGACTCAAATCCAAAGTTCCTTTGCTCAGTACCAATAAAACCACTAGGCAGTATCGAATCATAAATGTCAATAATGTCTCGCCTGACATCGATGTGACGATATTGACACCAGTGACATTTAAGGATTATCCGATTGTGAGAGAACACGGGCTAGCCCTTCGAGCCGAGGTCAGAGACGGGATTGGTGATTGCAGTCAGAGGTTATCAGTAGCTACTCGTATCTATACAGGTGGATGCAGGTGCGACTTGCGAGAAATATTCTAATCGCTTTGTGAGTTGAGTGCAGATCGAGAAATAGGTTAGTAACAAAGAGTGGCGTGGTGTCGTATGAAAGATCACCAGTTCGATCGTTTAAGCATGTCTACTAAATAATAAGAGCTGACATTGTCAAGATCCAATTCAGGACGTAATCTGGAAACGTGCAGAAATAGTGAATCTTTAGTAATAAATTGTACTCACTAGACGTGTTAATAAAATATCAGCCTATAATGTTCCCACTGCTGGGACACAGGCCTCCTCTCCGTGAGAGGGCACGGTCTGAAATCTACCACGCGGGTGCGGGTTGGTGGATGTCACATGTCTTCAATTTTTTTGTTCTAGGATATGTCGGTTTCCTCACGATGATGAGATATGTTTTTTGTTTTAAACCTGGACCTCGGTCCAAGTCCTCCCAAATCTTGTTACCACCTTGATCTATATCCATTAATTTAACACTTAAACAAAATGACAAATTTTAGTTTTTCTAATAAGTACTGTTTAATGCATTTCTTAGTAATGCATCGTTGCCTTTCACTTGTAAAAACTAAGCACACGAATTATTTTGCCTGTAGATAAATCTACCAACATCATTTTATGTGTAATTGAATTAGGTACATTATAATTAAATAGTTACCCGCATACCGAATAGGTGTAACTTTTTAACATAATGTAATAGGAACATTATTGTAATAATAGTTGTTTTGAATTATTATTTGCTTACCGTGAATGTTGGAGTGTTTAGTTGTAGGTAATTATTGCATGTCCACTGCGGACGGCTCATGAATAATTGCTTTATGGACTCGCGATACGACGGCGATACGATTTGATGATTTTCATATTGGGATGAAAATATCGGTAGCTAATGATCAGTGAACTAAATCTGCAATGATTCACTTAACTACGTTAGTACTATTAGTTATTCTGTGACTTAACTGTCTGTGTCTATTTGACAGTTTAACTTCACCCAATAATCAATCATATTTTGATTTGTTCCTTTATTTGTTAAACCTAATTGCATAACACTATCAATCACAATCTGAATCACTTTGAAGTATATTGCTAATCCATTATTTCATATGTTCGATTTGCCTGCTCAACGACGTAAATAACGCAATTAATGTTGATAAACTGTCAAATTGAAAGCCATTTCTACTGTTAGTGTGTTAGATCTAGCTATTTAAAACCAAAACACAATGATATAACATAATACTTTATACTTAGCAAAAACTCTTGACACGACCACGAGTCACGACCCGACCAAAAATATCGTCCCCAATAAAACCGCTGAAACTTAGTGCTGTCGATTTTGTTTTATTGTTTATCGAGTATCGACACGCGTAATTGCATTGTTAACCTTTATCGATATGCAAATAATGTCGGTCGTACATCGCATAATAATGTTTGAAACTTTGGACCTGTAAGGACATAGGCTGCATAAAAAATACAGAGTAAATGATGGTAGGTGGTGACTTTAACACCTGGACGGTAATTGGCTGAGCTAATTATTGATAATTTCATTAATAAAATATTTTAATTGGGTGTAGGAATTTTTTGTAAATAGTTTGTGATATTTGTTTAGTTAAAGAATGTATTAGGGACCTGAGGAATTCCTTGGTCACTGAGACTTATAAGTAATGAAAGTAGTCTATACCTTTGTAGAATATCTAATATATATTCACCATATAACGTTACTTACTTGATAGGCAGATTGCACTTAGTATTTCGACTAAATACCTAGGTAGGTATTTAGTCGAAATACTAAGTAACTTGATAGGGTTCTATTGTTTGAAATACCTAACTATGTAGTTGGGATGCGATAGTGGATACTTTCTGTCCTACCTCCTTACAATCCCTGATACATACCTTTGTTTTTTACCAGACTGCCCCAGAAGGAGGGTAATGTATTTCTACCAATCTTTGACAGAACGTAATCCTCAACACTGAATATCCCTTCTTGTTCTTGCTATAAAATGTGTTTGTTTTCAATTTTATTTTTCTACTAATAGCCAGCTTGAACGGAAACCTTATACTTACCTAACATTGTTATTTCCTCAAACTTAGAAAAAATGCCACACGTGTCCCGTCCCTCGATAAAAAATTCGTTTCGATACGTTTTTTATTAATTAAACAAAACTGTAATAGACGTGATTAAAATTTGCATCAAAATCGGTAATAGTTCCGAAGCGTCGGTATATCGCCAATAAATTATATTTTATGTTAATTGCCGATTGCTACGTCACTATTATGTTTCAAATCGAATGAATTGCTATCACAACACTAACATAAAGTTTCGTTATAATATGGCATGGCGACTATTATTGTTATTGGGATTTTTGATTGGTTAAATTCTTTTTTTAGTTCTGTTGATTAGGTTTTTGGGCATGGTTTGTGATTATAAAGATGCGATATACCTACACTATGATTAATAGTATAAAACTTGTTCCCAGTAAACTTTATAATTTGCTAAGTCACCTTAGTATCAACTTGTGTGCCTGTACGAGGGTCAAAGTGAATGTCAACAGCACCCTATCAATAACAGTCTGAGTCATTTTTAAGGACATTGCTAATCTATTGCTTCATATGTTCGAAAACTTTGTCTGTTCAGCTACGTAAATATCGCAATGAAAGTTTTTGAAAAGTCAAAATCAAAGCCATTGCTACCATGATAGTGTGTTTCGCAATGACCCAGCAGGAGTGAAATGAACACCCATCTGTCCAAGGGTTCATTTTACGATTATGGATCCTGTTCAAATGAGTGTACAAACCTCTTTAATTCCAATATTTAGTTTCGTTGCAGTTAGATAAACGATGCAATATTTTCGATTACATTTTCTATTCATATCCAAATTGAATATTTTTAATATGTGCCAGACAATATTGTTCGCCTAGCAACAGCAAAGAGGCAGAAAGCTAACTCTATTCAAGGCTTAGTAACAGCTGGAAGCGGTCCCAAATTTTTGTCGAAACCTCAAGCGAAGTAGCTGAGCGATTTTCTATCTCTCTCCCTCTTCCCAATGGTGATATCCACAAAACGATCGGCATTTTTTTTCCCTCTTCAGTCTAATTTTGACAACTGAGTTGAAACCAGGCTCGTAAACTGGTTGGTAAATGCACCAAAATATAGGAAAAAGTTAAAGTCAAAAGGTAATCTAGGGGCTGTTCTAGTGTTTAGGTCTTAACTAAAGATCTGAAACTTACTTAATATAGGGATTTTTAAGGTTTTGAATCTGGTGCGGGTGTAGGTTACCTGCAGTTTAGCCATTATAGTTTCTATGTGAACCTTCTGTAGGTTTACCATTCAGGTATTAGATACAGTATGTTTTATAGTCGTGTATGTGTGCCGCGGCTGCCGTCATGTCTGGCCAAATAATACGCCGTCAATCATTGAACGCAATTTGGATCGTAAACTGTGGTCAGCTAATACAATAGCACTGGTTTCATTTGCATACTCTAATATTTTTATTGATACCATTTTAGATTAGCTTGAACTGGTGAACGTTACCCTGAGTATCTGACCATTAATATAAATAAACTTGATCAAATTACCTAATCAATTAAGTTACTTGAATCCGCAGCGTCGTTATAATTGCCTGAATTCTACAGTATTTGTCAGTTAAACAATGTTCTTGGCATAATCAGTCTAGGTATAATGTTCCCGTTGCTGGTACACAGGCCTCATTTCGAGAGACAGAAAGAAGAAAGAATAAAAAAGTACTTACGACGTGTGAGAGTGGGCCGTAATCCACCACGCGGGCCCAATGCGGGTTGGTTATGTTCTTAGTTTGATCGATTTGTATAAAACTTTGATTGAAACTAAACACTAAAATAAACATTAGAAAGCAGACAAGACTAAAGCTAAAGACTAATAATGAAGCTGAAGAATTTGTTTGTATGTTAAAATGCGCTAATCTCTTTAACTATCATTCTGATTTGAAATGCATTTGATAGGCCAATTCTCGAGGAAGGCTATTGGCTATTTAACATCACGCCACGACCCTTAGGAGCCTAGCAAAGAGAAAGAAAATCAGAAAGAGCTCGAGAACATGACGTAACAGCGCGGGCGGGCGATGCGTTGAGACGCAATGAGAATACATTTTGATCCTCTTTAAACATAGGGCATGTGTCATATTTGCAAGTAGTTGGGTATATACTACTTGACCTTTTTAAAAAAACAGGCTGTTAATGTTCTTTGTAACTAATTAATTATCATAATTAATAGAATATGGCCGGAGTCGATGCAAGGATATCCATTACTCAGATGGCCACTTGCTTAGCATAGTATTCTGTGTTAGATTACAATATGTATCTACTTATTCATATTAAATATGCGTAAACTAAGGCTAGGTAAGGGGGTTCAAGGCAAGTCCCTTATAAGTTTCTTGCCCGTTCTTCTCCATAGAGATCTACGTTTTGGAATGGGCAACTAGCTTCAACTTTCTGAGTAACAGGCCGACTCTTTGACAGTTGAAAAGTGCCTGTAAATGGTATAATTTAAATGAATGCTTTGAGTTTGCATACCTTTTTCTTTTTTTTTAAGGATTAGAAATCATCAAATGACCCCTCCCGCTCTGGGTGGAGCGGAAGGGAGTGTCAGACTCTCACTGACTAAAACCCATCCGTGTTCCTTCCTTAGCCCTTTATATTCCAGGGTAGCGGTAACCCTTTCGGACAATCCCGCTGCCCCGGCAGGCTTCGGCCCTGACGGGCCCCTCCTTCGATGCTGACATCTCATTGAGGCGCGCGTGGAACACATACGCGCCGTCCGGCACGGGCCTGGTCCTGATCGGACGGCGAGCTACCCATTACTCGCCGTCCGGAGTTTGCATACCTGACGATTGTGTCTTGTCGCTTTTGTCCCAATACAAATGCACAATAGATGATTCAATCAGGCCCAATGATTACTGTCTTATGTTCAACATAATTAAGCTTACACGAAGTTGATAGACAGAGATAGATAGTTATGGTCTGTTCCAAAAGTACCTATGTGATGAAAATGTAAACAAAGATGAATATGTAAACAAATGGATCAGAAACGCACTTATGGATGCCAAATTGTAGTACCTCATACAAATCAAGTGCTTTGCTTTGATTTTTTGAAAACTCTACATTCTAATTTTAACAACTATAATATGTTTTTCATTCGACAACAGAGTTTAAATTTAAACGCCCAATATCATCTTCTTTGATAATGTGTATTGAATTTTGACAATAACATGTTTCGTATTTTGGGAGTAGGTAAATCAGCTAAGGACTTATTGTGAAGAGCTTAGAAACTAGAAAGTAATACCGGCTGGGCATCCCAATTGCGTCACACAATATCTGTCACAATCCGAAAGATTCTGCTGGAAACGCTAATCCATTGCTTTATATGTTGGAACAAATTCGTCTGCTTAACAACGTAAATAAAGCAACGAATGTTGTTGACTTGTCACAGTGAAAGTCATTGCAATTGTTAGTGTGTTACGCAATTACTTCGCCGGGAAATTGTTTAAAAATATATAATATGTACTTTCTGAGGGATTGCGAATAGTTCAGCTTCACACCAAGTACACCATGTACCTAAATCATAAATAGAGACAGCACGCAATCTAAGATCGCTAAAAAACCGGTACCGAAGTTATAGTGAAGTGGCCGCGAATGCTATCGATACATCATAGTGTGGGGACGCATTAATCGCCGCGTCCGTGTCTGGACGTCCAACAGGTTGACGGAAGCGCCGCGGTGACCTCTAGCCCTTATGCGGCTAGGGGTGGAACGCTATTGTCTGATGAGTTTTGGGTTCTGTGTTTTGGGTCTGAAAGAAGTTTTTACTGTAGACTCTGAGTGAAGTTATTTTTCTATGTAGCGCTAGTGCAATACCTACTTGTTTTATTGAAGTTTTATCTGGAGTTCGTGCAGGTCAAATTACAATTATATTTTCCGACTTCAAAAAAGCCAGACTATGTTATTTTTTTGGCAGCGCACGAATAATATTGCCCATTTAAAGAATTAGCCATTTTGAGAATTAGTCTAAAGACTCAGTTGCCATTTTGAGAATTGGGCATTTTGCGCCTCAATCACGTTTACGATATTTGATTCTATCTACGTAGGACTGTTTATGTGTTGATTAAAGAAGTCTCACAAGGTTAAAATAAACACGCATTTTTGTTATTAATCCAGAAATAGTTATAATCTTGCAATCATCGTAATATCTTAGTCACGTGGCCACAGAGCCGCTAGTTGCTACCGACATGCGTGCACTAACAGTAGCCATGCACTAAAGGTCACTACTAAGTGCCATTACGGTAATTAGTGCTGTGACATGCGCTTCAAGCGACGAAATGACACTTTTAATCAATTTACGAAGTAACGTACATGTATACATCATAGATAAGGAAGTCTGTTTTCGCAAAGAAAATTAAGTAACATGGTAACTTGATACGAGAAGCTTAAAAATCTTAGATAATATTTTATGTATAGGTAAGCACTTTGGTGAGATACCTGAGATACAGGTTTATTCCTAGCTTAGATAGAATCAAATGATTATACGTATATTTACCTCTACTTTAGAATTTACCTCTACTTTAGTGTGTAAATCAATTATAACAATTTTTATATCATTTGGTCCCACTGACACCTACTGCAGGGCATAATCCTCTACATATTTGACGCCATCCTTCTTCACTGTTTTGTAAATTTTATTAGTGTCGTAAAACTCTATTTAATTATAACACTATTATTTAATTAATTAATTAGTACATTCAAAACACTGTCTTGTAAAATTAATAACCCGACTGGCTCTAAAATATTTAGCGGCTAGCTTCCATATTAACAAGCAGTTATGATAATTCAATAATTAATAATTGACAAATAGCTGCTCGATCGCTGATTTATGGCAATAAAAGATGAAAATTGTGGTTATATTAATAATATCCATAAAATTCTTGTTATTATTATTTGTATTTTATTACTAATATTGGCATAAACTCCCAAGGGGGTTTCGATTTTTATGGGATCAATTTATTTTTATAAAATTTTATTGAATGAATGCTGTTGTCCTTTTGAAATTTAATAATTGTAAATAAGTTACATCTGACATTTATTTTTTATTGAAGTTTGCCGCAGGCTATTATTTTATGAATGCAATAATATTTTTTTATAAGATAACTACTGTTCCTACCGGTTTTTTTATAGAATCGACATTCCAATGGCTTCTGAATATCTAAAATCAATAGCTTCTTATTTGAATAAGAATGTATTTAAAAATCGGTGAACATACATAAAAAAAACATACATAAAGTGGAACATCATTATAACCTCCTCCTTTTTGGAAGTCGGTTAAAAATATTTACGTCATGTAATATAGATTGTTGAAGATGATTCAGGTTACTAAATACATATCCTCATCTTAAAGATGCATTGCATGGAAGCAACATTTTTTTGTTAGTTAATAGACTAGTTGGATGGTACTTCTACTAGATAGTATTGAGAAATCGATTTTATTGTAAAGGTAAATCCTTCTTTCTGTCCAAAATAAACTCTCCCAAAATACACTTTAAACGAACATTTCATCAACTCAACAATCAATTCCGTTGCTGGATCAACAGTATAGAAATCACCCCGACCCCTAAACGCCACTTGAACAGGGGTGTTCCCCTAAGCGGTGTGACTCGGCACATTCCGCCGCCGTCTGTACCCGATCACATGGCGTCTAGTGTTGTGACAAATTCACTTACGATTAACGGTTTCCATTTTGGGTGAAAGTAAATTAAAAATGTAATAGTTTTAGTTTGGCTTTTAATTAGCTTTTTTGTGCACCATTGAAAGCATTTTATGTATAGGTACCTACCAAGGATGTTTCGGTAGAAGATAAATCGATATTTTGATGAATCATAGTGCCAATAAATCAAAATTGGTTTCGGTGATTGACTATTTTTTTTTAAATATTATTGGTTTCAGTGATTTTAACTTTTTTCCCAAGTTACTGTTTTTTAAGAAATCTTAAATACTTACAATATACACACAAATAAATACAATAATAACAAACAATATTTGTTATGTACAAGTATATAAAGGAAAAAAAGGGAAGATGCGATGCCGACGAATTTTTTGATGCTCATTGAGCATCAAAAAATTCGTCGGCATCGCTGTCAGTGATTGTATGTTTTTTTTTTAATATTTAAATATTTAGCAAATAAACTTTCACTTAGTTTACCTAGTAAAAAGCTACACCCACACATCACATCCAATACTGACACCACCATTCAAGTCACAGCAACTAGTTCAGCTCAAAAGGAGCACTCAAGTCAAATCTCAGCGACCATCTTTCACCATCTGATCCAAAACCGATGACGTCACGTCTCATCAATGGGCCAGGCCATAATACATCACTCCAGGCCTTTCTGAGGCCTTTCTTCAGGCCCTTTTCTGGCAAACAACATCATTTGTTATAGTCAGTGTTATATTTTTTCTATACGAATTGGATGCGTAGTGTTAATAAAATCGCACTTCATTCGTTTTTGTGGATCATCGTCACTTAACGGTAGGGCGCGTATGAGTTTGAGGGATTGAGGATTTTCCAGGAGAGGGTTTAAGATGCAAAATTTTATTGTGTGGTAATGATAGAAGTGGCTTGATGTTATGTTTAATAGCTCAACTGACTGACTGAAGCTTTTACTAGAGCGATACTAATAGATTAATCCATTAATTGACTGCAGGCCTTCTCTTCATTATCTCATGTTTGCCTGTTAAAGCATATTGAAAACTGCACTTTAAACTTATGCAGGCTTGTACCATTAACTTATTATGTAATTGGACAAACCTCGACCCCTGTCATACAGGGGTCGAGTTCTAGTTCAGGGGTCGGGACCTCATTGATGTAACGTGTACTGAAGTTTGGAAATAAAATGACTATTGCTATACAGGCCTAGTTAAGTTACCTACATAATCAATTCGTTACTCTTTTCCCTTGTACTTCAAAATCGATGACTCAAAACTCAGGACTATCCCGCCCGTCACCTCTCACATACACCCTCTAGCGCTCAACAGGGTTGAGTCGTCGAGTCACGACGGCGCGAGGTAGTGCCGAGTTCGTGTTGACGGCACAGCTCACACCTGACGCTTTGAGCTGAGCCCACAGCTGCTTACAAGATTAGCTTGTGTAGATACTATCGGGCTAATGCTATTAGGAAAATTGGTTATGTTTGTTTGATAAAGTTGTAATTGGCTAAGCTGGTTTCGATGGAGTTTTTAAGGAGGTGTTCTGTTGAATAAAATCGGATGGTAAGGCAGTCTGTGAAGCAAATTTGACAATCAATAGTTTTCTTATAAACTCAGTGGGGTAATTGCGTAACACACTAACAGTAGCAATGGCTTTCATATTGACAGTTCAACAACATTCATAGCGTTATTTACGTTACTGAGCAGACACATTTTTCCAACATATGAAGAAATATAATTGAAAAAAAAAAGAAAATCATTCAGATTTTGATCGATAGTGTATTACGCATTTACGTATTTACATAAATTATAAGTATAGATTTGAGAATTCATGTTTGTTCTTTTGGCAAAGACATGAAGTTACTTAAAAAAAAAAGACTATTAGGAGACTCATCTCCTAACTATAAATCAAGAGCAGAATCAAATGTCAACATCTATCAAGTAACACAATCGCAAACAACTCACAATACAATCTCACATTTTATCTACAAAACCATCATTTGTTAATTTCGCCAAACCTTTCAGCAGAATACGTGGCTGTCTTAAAATCGATTATCGCAATGACTTCACAAATATTGGCAGCAATGGAGTGCGTTATTGTTGTAAACATCTGTTTCCAAAAGGACTAATAGAAAAATAATACTGTCTTTCCTTTTGGAAAAAGATTGATTTCAATTACTATTTGTTTGATTTGTTATGAATTGAAATAGAACTGTTTTTGTCGAGATATCTTGGTAGTCTTGAAAGATCTCAAATTTCCAAAATAACTAGGTAGGTAGTACTTACTTATTGTATCGGATAAAGCTGCTGACAGTCTCAGTGCCTCTTCAACTGAATGCATGGCGACAACTGAAACATGACTGTAAAACAATTTTGGCCAGCTATTTATTTTAGAAATATATATATCAAATACAGTATGTTTATATTTAAATTAGAGAATTGTTTTTGATTTTTAACCGACTTCTAAAAAAGGAGGAGGTCTCAATTCGGATGTTTGTATTTTTTTTTATGTTTGTTCGTGCAAAACTCCGTCGCTTGTCAATCGATTTGAAAAATTCTAAGTTTAAAAAAAAAATCTAAATTGTAATCCTTCCCAAATGGTCCCATGAATTTTTCCCATCAATTTTTTCGAAATCTGACAAGCTGTTTTTGAAAAATCAACAAAAATATTTTGTAAAAGGTGATGAGCAGTTGACATTAATTAGGCTATTGTAACTTAGATAAATTACAAACTTCTCTCATTAAAAAGTAAAAAATAAAAACTTTTTTACAAAAAAAACAACCGACTTCCAAAAAAAAACACTACAAAGTGCTAAATAACTTTAATTTCGGAAGTTGGTGTCAATAAACGAAAATGCAGAAAAGTTTTTTATGACATCATCACCATCTTCCTGCCCTGGTCCCATGTTACTTGTGGTCGACGCAACATGTTTCCTTCTTACCTTCTCCCCTGTCAACCGTCACGCTATTATTCACTCCCTTTTCTTTCATATCATTCCTCACACAATCCATCCATCTTTTCTTCGGCCTTCCTCTCCCTCTCCAGCCATCAACATGTATATTCAACACTCCTTTAGTCACATGCGTTTCGTCCCTTCTCATCACATGTCCATACCAAGCCAAACGATTTCCTGTCAACGTTTCTGTCACTGACGCCACTTTCAAACTTCCTCTTATATACCTACTCATTTCTTACTTTATCCATTGTTTTTGATTTTATGACATTATTATGATTTATATACATAAAACACACGTTGCCTACATCTCTTTTTATCGCGTCTCCCATTGCAGGTATGCTGGATGAGATTTCTTTAAAAATAAGTATCACCTTTGTACGTATTTTTCTGTTCCTTTCCTTTTGTCTGTTTGTGTGTATGTGTGTGTACATAAATGGTTATAAATAATAAATACAACTTTAATTTCAATATAAAAGCAACAACTTTTAGTTCGACAACTGCACTCAGGCCCTACTTATTTTCCTATCTACCCAGAAAAATACCTATTATGATAGTGTAAGTCAGAATGCAACTTACACAATAATGTTTTTCTCATAACAAGACAAATAACGATCCTGCACTACTTCCAAAATCGAAAACCATTCGACCAAAACATCGAAAACCATCGAACCGAATGTTTCTCGATAGAAATTATCGATCAATAATTTTGCAACTCATCCTAGGGGCCCACACAAAAGTTTTAATTGTGAAAAAAATACAGAATTGTATGAATAGCAATTAAAAATCATCAATGGTGAATCAGGAGTGTCCAATGGTGATTGACGACGGATAAAAAATTATGGAATCATTGTGAGTAATTGTGACTGTACGGTGATTAAGAGAAAAGAGATGCCTAAAGGCTTTTTGTAATTGATACTTGAGTACCAGCTAAATTATTTCATTTGTTTGATTTTTCTAGATTGAAAAGCGTGTAAAACGACTGAAGCATTAGCCAAGTTGCATCATTTACCTAAACATAGCAATTAATATCATTATTATTCATTAGTTATAACAGCACCTTAATAGTAACACAGTATGAATCACAATCTGTATAATTATGAAGTATATTGCTAATCCATTGCATCGAAAAATTTGTCTTCTCAACAACGTAATTATCGCAATGAATGTTGTTTTATTGTCAAAATGAAAGCCTTTCCTACTGTTAGTGTGTTACGTAATTACCCCACCGTTTTCCTCGTTCTATCTGAATTTGGTCCTTAGTTCCGTATTAGCTGACAATAGACAAATACGTGTAAAAAACAACTCAGTAGGAATCAACACATTCCCTGACATCTGTGAAGGAAAACATCGCTAAGAAACTTGTACAGTTAATAAGTCTGAAATCGTCAACCAGTCTTGAGCAAGCGTTGTGATTAACGCTCACGCCATCTCTAAATGAGAAGAGTCCTTTCCCTTGCATTGGGACCATAATAGGCAGGTATTATTTATGATTATAAGCAAATCAGTCTGTAAATTACGTTTAGCACTTCATTAGCTAGGTATCACTACGCTACCCCGCCGGCCAGGGCAGGCAGACAAAACTGCAGTGTCATGACGTCGATCATTGTGATTCCTTTGAGACGACAGCGCTTGTCCGTGCCGGGTGACGGCAAACAGCGCTGGTGTATTCCACTTTGGTCCTTTTTGTAATTAGTTGGTTTTGAGGAAACGATTTAAAAATTTTAGTATTTTCTTCATTGAGCAAGCGTGATGATCTCGTGATAGCTCGTGCCTTCTCTGTTTGAAAAGAGGCCTTTGCCTGGTAGTTAGATAAAAATAGGTTGGTATTGGCACTGGTATTTTAGGAGGAACTTTTAACGGGCTAGTTTCGATAAAACATACAAAAAAGCTTTAAAATATTCTAGACGATGATACGTTTATTTAATTCATTTTTTGTTGCATAAAGTGTGGGAAGTATGTGACAGAACATAACAATACTTGTGTTTCCTTTTTAATGGAAACGGACAATATAATGATTATTAAATAAAAATACGTGCATATTTTTTGATAATTCTTATGTTCTTCTGCTATGAACATCTAATAAATTTACTAAATAATTTATTTTAAATAAAACAACGACAATCTTGATCAAAGTTATAACGGAACGTTACCACATTTTAATAAAAAGTTTAACGACTATATTTTTAAAAAAGAGTTTTATTGTTAGGTTCTAATCGTTTAAAAATAAAAAATTAACATAAAAGAAAAAGAATATAATTTATTTTAATATAATTTAAATTAAATGCTAATAACATCCAAAAGTGTCACTTCAAAAGTTTTAAACTAAATTTATTTAATCACAGCACCGATTCTCTGGTCATAAGTGGCGCCAACCAACCAATGACAGACACCGACAAAGCAGCCGCCGAGCCATACAGCCGATCGTCTAATTGTGTGATTTGATACCAAAACGCTTTGTTAAACCTCACGGAAATCTCTATCGTTATCTATACACAACAAATTTATCTTTTGTGGCCGTCTTCACGATTTTCATTGGCTCTAATTAAATAGAACGAAGCGGAACGGAGTTTTGATGCCAAAAAGCTAAGAGATCGAGAATGCGTTGAGATGAACTATGTTTTTTGTGATAATCGTAATTACTGTTATGCGAATAGTTTATTTTATTTCTGAATTTCTTCCTACCATATACCTTATTTACGGATGAATCAGGATTGATTCCGAATTGGTTCTAAAATTTGGTCCTTTTGGTCAGATGGTGATATTCACAATTACGATTGCATTTTGTAATAGTGTCTCTCTCAACTTTGAAAAACAATCTATCTCTGCTAATTAATATTTTCAGGCTTAACACTTTCATGAAATAACCTACTCAACAGTAGCTATACCGAGCGGATCAATTTAGCAAGGCGTGGGTGGCAATATTATAGCACATTTAAAAGTCAAACAATTACCATGCAAACTAAAATTATTTTATTATTGAAAAAACATTTTTTATTAATTAACAATAGACAACAAAATAAATTAGAAGTTACATGGTTAGCCAATCGTAAATCCATCACACTTACAAGCTTTTACGAGCGGCTTTCTTTCAAAATATTAATTAAATCGCCAGTATCGCTTGCAATCAACTTTGGGCTTTAATTAGTAATGTGTTCCCCGTCACTGGGATGACTTATGGCATATTGGATGTGTACCGATAGCGAGGCTCGTAAATATTCTTTGAGCAAATATTGGAATTTCTTTGGCAGTGCCGATTGGGAGAGCCTTAAGTGCTGCTGGTTCTTGGGTTTGGAATAAGCGAAGGGAATTGTAGCCCTCTAGTTAAATGACTAATTTTATTTTTGTGCCCAATGCTGTTTTATTTTCAGTCAATAAACTGGACTGGTTTGACGAATTACAACATACAATCAACAGCACTTGACAATAACGTTGGAATAGATGCACAAAAAAAAAATATAACAAAGAACAAAGCACACAGGACAAAGGCCTCTTCTCATTTAAAGAAACTCGATGTAACAAATATGAAATGCTTAACGCGTTTACGCTAATATTGTCTTGTCTATCAGAATTATCATTTTAATTTCACCCTCAAAAACTTTGGACCATCAACATCTCACCCATTCTCTATTGTCACAACTGACGCTGTAACTCTTTCAAACAGGTCACTATAATTATTGTCAATTACACTTATATTTACACTGACGTTAACAGACGTTATATTCAAATATTTGACGTTTATACGCTCATCTTCATCTCACTTTTAGAGCAGGAACTAAACGGAATGAAAGCCAGCCGGTCTTCTGTATTGTTTTATTGCAAATTATAATGGTTTTAATGCACGAATGTCATTTTCGTGTTGTTTATAGGACGTTGCATGTGTTTAGAATTATTTTAACTGTATTTAGTTGTATAAATTATATTTGAAAATGACACTATTAGTATGAATTTTGTTTATTTAACGGTTTATTATATATGACAGAATTCCTTAGGAATAAATTGACGAAGTGTTAAACCTAACTCATAATATGGATGTTATTTACGGGCCAAAGTATGATTGGCCACTAAACATTGTTTAAATCAGTCAGTAGCGTTGGATTCTAAAAGAAAGAAAACCTTAAAGTCTGTCTTAAATGATTATTATCACTCTTTTTCCGCCAAACTTGTAAATCAGGCGCAACAAAAATCAGTATTGCTTGCAAAGAATTCAAACTGGAACATCATCATCTGCCTAGCCTTTTCCCAACTATGTTGGGGTCGGCTTCCAGTCTAACCGGATGCAGCTGAATACCAGTATTTTACATGAAGCGACTGCCTATCTGACCTCCACAACCCAGTTACTGGGTAATACGATACCCCTTGGTAAGACTGGTTGTCAGACTTTCGGGCTTCTGACTACCCGTAACGACTGTCAAAGATCCACGAATGACAGCCGGGACCAACGGCTTGACGTGCTTTCCGAGGCACGGAGGGGTCTCGATATGTAAAGATGGTCACCCATCCACAGACCAATCGCGGCAAGCGTAGCTTAACCTGATCGATCGACCTGTGCGGCTGTTATTATTTAGCCACGGTCCCCTCTTGTATATATATAAATGATAATCAAGCACCGATTCCCAATACAATACCATTCTTTCACAAAGATATATAAAATATTAATTGATCAATAAAACGAAACATAACTCCATAACTTCTATGACTTAATCAAAATGGCAGCTTTAAATTACTAATTATTAATATATGCCATCAAGTATATGAGAAATCTAACAATGTTTATAATAGTAATTTATAACATCTAGATCTGTTTATGATCTGAGCTGAGATTTACAAAGCGTTCGCGTGATGGCGGTTCATAAAACGCTTCTTTACAACTTTAGTAGGATTACTGTATTAATTTGAATATGAGTGACGAACTAACGCACGTTTCGATGTCTTGTTTACGATATTCGTGTTGGGATGCAGTAATATTCTGGGTGTTATTTGTAGGTGACCATATTTTGTAAGTAAGTTTTCTTTAGTCCAGATCATTGCTTGCACCCAAAAGTCTAAAAACTGCTCGCACTTTTCATCAATGATTACTTGCAGTGTTAATCTGGTTTTCACAGCAACAATATATTTTTAAAAGCGTGTAATTAATTTTAAATATCATTTGTTTCAGATTTTTATGCTGTGATAGTTATGGCGTAGAAAGGTGGAACAACGTAAGTCACTGAAACTATATCGGATTTTGTCATCCCTATCTTCTGTACAACTTTTCACGATACCATTGCCTTACGGCTTTTTATGAATGAGTGAAATGTCTTACGTATGGCAGCCCTAGCAACGACATAAACAATACATATTTATTATTACCATTTTATCATTCTCAGCGGGAGAAGTAAGTTTATTTGATAAGATTTGCACCTTATCTCAAACATACTCAGGACCTGTTGGTACTTATTTAATGTCCTGTTTGACACCTTTGCCTATCTATTCTTTAATTAGATAACAATATTCTCATATTTTCCGGAGTTCATGAAGCGTGGTGACTACTGCGAATGTTAAAGATCTATAAGTGGATCGTTGATCGACAGCGCGGTGCGCACGCGCATGCGAAGAGTACTGTATGTACACGTGATCTATTTGCATAGCTTTCTGTGAAATTTATGAGGAAAGGGGATTATTATTTGATTCATTGTGGACTAGTATTAATGATGTCTTAATGTGACCATCAGTCTGAGTTATAAGCGTGATTTTGGCATTCTTCTGTAAGCGTTTGGCTTGAGTCGTATCGAGGAGCAAACAACGTTTTTATGAAAAACTTTTCAGCTCGTAATTAGGAAGCTATAACTAATATTAATTTCATGGTTCAAAATCAGATCGATCTTTCTTTGCTAACTGACCATGTTTGACCTTTGGTGTTCCATAACTGGGCAAATGATGAAATCCCTTCTATCAGTCTGGGAGTCTTGGGTATATAAACTATTGATTGCCAATCCTTTAATCATTTAGAAGTGCAGCTCATCTTGTAATTTTCTGGGTTTATCGCTGTCTTCATCGCGCTGTAATGAGTATAGGTATTCTGATCATGATGTCAGTTGCTACTTCCTCTCAAGTCCTGAAACAATCCTTTATACCTCTCATGCGTATTACTAATGATCTATTAGCGTCCTGTTGATCGACAGCGCTGCGCGCGCGGCGACAGATGTGCACCTGATCTATGGCTTCATATTAACGTTAAATGTTGCGTCCAAGTCGCTGTCTGACCTTTTGGCTGTGGCATAGCTTGGCGACTCTGGTGGTCTGGGAGGCATTTCAGCTCGGAGAAATTATAATTTAATACATACTTGGAACCTAGTTATTTTCGTTTCATAGTTTTGTTTGGCTGTCCAGTGTTCACGTTAGGTTGATCTGTTTGTCAGAGTTAGGTGGTATTTTGACAGCACCAACCACCATTTCTTCAAACTCAACAACCGTTTTACTTCTCTAGTCATATTAATGGTGGATTTTATCAAAACTGTATTCATGTATTGAGTATTTCGTTATACCTAATACAATTTTGACAGGCAATATTTAACATGCTTCTCTAACCTAAACTAATCTATGCAAAACGGTATCAAAAAAACCAGTAACATCCATTCCTAAGCACTAACACGTCAATCTATTTCCACTAAGACCAAACTACAAATGTCACCAGCTAACATTAGGCACTCCGCTCAATTATTCAGCGGTACAAGTACCTACGCAGCTACGCAAGTTCGGGGCTATTCCAGTGTGCGCCGCGCCTTTGGTCCTTGTAGCCCTCAGTTGTAACCTTATGATTTATGCGCTGATGGCCCGTGTTCGAATGTCAAGTGTGCGCTGTGACAGTCCAGGCTTACACATTTGAGGGTTGTTGGGCGATGGCTGAGAATGTCGCCGATGTTTCGGAATGTTTTTCTTTGTCGCTACGATAAGGAATAAGGCTATGTGTAGGTTTTTGTAATTTATTTATTTAATGTAATGTACTTACATACTTTAAAAGAAAGTAATTCTTGAAATAGGACTTGAAAGTTGACAAATATTAATTGCTGCTGTCACTTTATGGGTATATTACTGCTGGCAGCAATAGTTGTCCTATAATAGGTATATCGCATGCTGGTAAGAAATGTGTAGAGTAGGAGTATTTTTGCAGTATTAAATAATAAAGCATCATTACATGCTACGTTGAGTCAAAGAGCACAAATTACTTTGACTCATCATTATGACTTTGAAGCAAATTGCGTCTGTAGTTATTTTGAGTTCCTACAAGACATACACACGTCTGCATACCCCACAACGGTACAAGGTTCAAGTAGTGAACGGTGTAACGTGTGTCCTGTCATTGAACCAATTATGTCTCGGACACTTACGTACAGACGGACAGAAGCACTGAACTATTCATGGTCCACGTCTTGTCTCTTCCCTTTAATGAGATAATTCTAGCTTACGAATCCGATTGTGTCGATGTCTGTCTTGAGTTAATTTTGTCAAATTGCTTTTGAGACTAAAAGGACCGATTTATACAACATTAGTTCTTTGAGTGTTAAAAATCTGAGCAACGTAACGTATTGTGTTTTGGTTCTACTTAAGAATGTCTGTAGCAGTAATGAGAACAAACTCATTGATTATAAATGCTGTGTCAGTCAGTGACTAACGTCTCTCAATGGATTGCAAGCAAATTGGTACAGTTTATTGGTTTTAGAATAGACAACGTTTAGAACTCAATAAAAACTAAGAAAGAATTCACTCCGGACCCACTATATCCATGGCCATACTCCTGGGGGTAGGGTAGGACTGAACCATACCACCATAGAGATGTGCCACCCTAGTTCCATTACGTATATTGATTTATAGGAATGGAACTACTGCGAATAACAGGTAAGTAATAAACCTCACACTATTTTGTTAAATGTCTTACTCAATTTTCATAAAACAAAAGGTTACTCCTAACCAAACGTCGAACGGAACAAATGATTAATGATGATTTTATTAGAGAAGTCCAAATGCAGTTATTGCAGAATGAAATCACCATCATGCATTAGATTAGGGGCATGGTGGGTCTGAGTGGAAAGAATTGAGTGAAGCAAAAGTATTCTGAGAAATCCGCTCTCATGATACAAGATGAATAAGACATACGTCCAAAACCAGGAAATAATTCTAGATTAACAGCAAATAAATCATTAGTAATATTGCATCACATCAAAAAGGTAGCGGCATAAAACACGCGAAACGATCGCGACCCGCACCAAACTTTACGAGCAGATACCGAGAACGAATGACGGACGAAACGGCGTCTTATAAATCAATTTAATCTCCTCAGCAAAGACAATTGGTACACTACTCATTATGATAAACCATCTCCCGCTCAAACTCCAACCCAAAAAAGTGACACGTAAAGTATATTTTACATTGCAAATTTTTCGTCACTTACGTCGCTTTTCCAATCGTCGCCCGCGCATGAATCAAGTCGGACGTCGCGTTTCGAACGCCAGAGTTGAATTAATGCCTAATGCTGTACAAAGGCGTGTAATCGTTGTATGACTTTTATAGTTGTATGGCTAATATCTGGGCGGTAAATCAAAAGGTACATAATTGTACAAATAGGTCGCCATGACGGTTATTTGTTGTCTTGTACGAGTATGTATTGATGCTGAACCTTATTTGGGGAGGGACATGGAATAGCTTATCTGGGGACATAAATATTCTAAGCGCTGGTGGACAAATTAGGACCAGCTTGTCATATTTCCAAGCGGTCTGCTAATTCGATTTATGCTTGTGCTTCCATTAGTAAGTCTCTCTATATTGGCTCTTTAGGTCTTCAATAGAAATCATCCCCTTTACAGGCTGAACGGATAGTATGTACTAAGTATGCTATCAAGTTTCTTCGGTTGGATCAAAATGAAAACTAATGTGGTCTAGCCAAAGCCATTCTTTGCAAAAATAAATAAAACTGAAGTTTCTGTTTTTAATGTCAAAATGACGGCTTTTATTCCAATATAATTATGTATAATACCTTTTTTCGCCTAAACCACTGAACGGATTTCGATAAAATTTGGCAAGGAGATAAATGGCATCCTAAGTAAGGACATAGGCTACGTTTTGTACCGGTACTACGACGTAATTACATACATTGGATATTGATAATCTTCGACAAACATGCGGGAGATCCCGCAGGCAGCAGCTAGTCTACAATAAATACTGCCAGCCTTTGAGCTATTCACCACGGTCATAAATCCATCCGTTCTTAGCTGACCCTCCTTCCCCTTTGTAATGCAGGTCATCTCAAATGCGGCTGCACTATAGCATGCTTCAAAATTAGAATCGAAATAATAAGGAATGACGTACGTCCAGTATAGTTTTGTGTCGTCTGCTACCGCCGCTTTGTACCGAATTAGAAGCGATATAGCCCTGTCTAGGTTAATCGATTCCGATATTTTAGCTTTTTGGGACAAATCTATAATAATCACGCGGCGAGAATATCTGAGTGGCGACACCTTTGCGTCTGGTGAATCTTTAAAGGGCAGAGTGGAGTCCGATGGACAGTCCTTTCTGGATGTTGCTAATTGCTATCAATTACCTACTGACAACCTTTTTTCAAAATATGGAAAATAAATCTTCATCCTATGTCTAAAGATGCATCATCCGTAATCAATGATAAATTATCTATTTGCGAAACGTCTGCGTTACCACAATTGGCAATTTTTTTAAACCACTCATTTCTTAGTTTAGTTTCAGCATCCTCCTTAACTCCTGAAAAAAATCAATTTGTCTTAGAAACCGGAACTGAACTCCCATTAAATCTTTCAAAAAGCAATCACAGAAATTCGCAAACAACGGTACACATAAAATGTACCTACCATAACAAAATTTCAATGAACGTAATTGGAAAAACGTAAAACGTAGAAAAACCGTTGACCCCCCATTGTGGGGATGACAAAGAGCGCGTTAATCGTCCAAGGATAGGTACACGATGATTTAAATCCAGCCATTGTCCCGGACTATTGTCGGCCGCGAAACGCAACCAACTCATTATTGGAAGATCCACTCTGGATTTTTGATTGCGTTACGCACTTGGTGGGTCAAACGCTGTGGATTTTTTGGCAGTAATGGCAAAAAGAACAATGCTCTAAAAAAAAAACAGGACATAAACAAGAAAGCAGCTTTACCACAAAATCTGTGTTCAGGGTTTCAGTTTTAAATACTAGATATTTAGACGGTCTTTTCTACTTTACTTTTGCTAAATGACCAGCTAACTGTAGCCAAAAAAACGATTAGTACACCTTGCTCGCGTTCCAACCGCTTTTGCCCGCGTCTAACCGCCACCTTACCCACTCAGTGCGTCCGTCTGTCTCGTGAAGTGTTACCTAACTTGATCTGATAATGACTTGGGTATCAGCATAGTGCCATTGTCTGTGTATTTGACGGACCTATTGAAATCCCACTGATCCGATGATAGTAATGATTTGTTGTTTTTTCGTGACTTTTTCTTTATATTCCGTTTCGTGGGATGACGTCATTAGTAATTTTTGGAGATAGCGGGACTTTAGAGATTCGAGATTTGGTTTGGGTGTCAGCTGTTGTCAGTTATTTGTCATTTTGAGTGAACTTTTGTTCAGTTGAACTTTGGACGTAGAGATAATTAACTTGTAGGTATTGAACGTGTAATGTCTGCTTCCTGTTCGTTATAACTCGAGTCTTTGCAAATTGGGGCAGCATCTCATACTTTTGAAGATTTAGCAGGTAGAATAGTTATCAGAAAGTGTTTACGGGACGGTTAGAACCTTTTCCTTTTTATCCTTATTCAACATTCTTTTAGTTTTGGTAAAGAACATACTTTGTTTCTCGATGAAAAAGACCTTTGTGACCTGTGAGGCACTGTTTCCTGCCGAAGATGTAAAAAAAAGGCAACCACCGAAGCCGGCAGCAATCATTCTGTCTACTACGATTACCAATCAGCTTAGACAAAGTGACAATCTATTAGCAATAATAACAATGGAAAAGTAAAAAAAAAAATGAGTCGGCATAAGGTATCGAAAACCTTATTTCAACCTTGTTGAAAGTCGTTGTACAAATACGAAACGCTTTGAAAGCGATTGCCACTTGTATAGGCCCTCTCGGTCCAATCGTGGTGACTATGACTTTCTGATTTACTTTATTAATCACTAATCACGCTTTAAACATAGCGCATGTATGTACAAACAATGTATGTACAAACAGAATAATTCCCCTCAGATAACACACACAACGTTATAATAATCAATACCACACAAACACCGTCTTGAAAATAATCTGCAAGCATTTTTCATTTGAAAACGTACAAACAACGAGATCTAATATCTCGCTGTGACGGCGACGTCGCGTCACGTTCGCGTCGCGTCGGCCCCGCATCGCGACGACGACGTCGGGCTACGTCGTGCGACGTCGTGTCGCGAACGTCACTCCATCGCGCGTCTAATAAGGACGCGGATGCACTCGTACTGACTTGAGATATTGTGACAATGTACTGTGTGCAGTTTTAAGATCTTGAGAACTGACTTGTTTTCTTCATTTCATGTTGGTTTTATAAAAGTGTTATGAATTGTTGAGTACGTTTGTGTATTTTAATTATTAGCAGTATTTCTTGTGATGTACGCGTGACTGTGGTTGCATGCATAAGGTCGAGTCGATTTTAGTCTGTTTAATTTTTCGACTTACACTGGACTTCTTCATGTTAGATAGGTAATAAATAGTCAGTAGAAACATGAGCTCAAATTTTTCTCATCCATTATTGCTAGTTTATGGTTGACTCTTTCTTTATACCCCTGTCTAATATACACCATGAAGATGCGTGTCAGCGGTTACATTACAACCAGCACTTATTCCTCTTACCACAACGCATGTACTGGTACAATCAACCCTGCATCAGTGAACTACAAAAACCTCCCTTATTGCTACGACCTAAAGGCGCTGTAAATGTCCAAATGTTACAATGGACGTGCATTTGACTGTACAGAACATCAATTTCAATCAACTCAGTTGTAATTAGTACTCGTAAAATACGCATCATCGATCTTCGTAATCGGTTTAAAGTAGCTATTATGTGTTTATCTACTTTTTGTGCTTATGTCTGGGCTGTTGGGTTTAACTTACAATGTGCAATTATTATGTGCTTGCAGTTTTTTGAACTATAAATCGTCAATTATTATATATAGGACTAAGGGTCTTTAATCACCTTCAAAGCATGTAGGTAGATTGGGTATTTCAAAGTAATTTAATTACTATATGATCCCCCTTCGTTCAAGGTAATTGTTTCATATTGATGACTTTAACTTCTTATAAGAATGTACGCAATGCTATTAATAAACGCAATCCAGGGAAAAGAAATGCCAGCATACTTATCTAAACTAATATTATAAAGAGAAAAGGTTTGATTTTTTGTATGTTTGTTTGTTACACTTTCACGCTAAACGGCTAAACGGATTTGGATAAAATTTGGCACATGGGTAGACCATGACCTGTATTAGGGGCATATGATACTTGTTATCCCGACATCTCCACGGGATGAAGACTTATGACGGTCAATCTGTGGGATGCAGCTAGTTCCTTATAACATAATTTCATATCAAAAATTTACAGAGTCAAACTGAACTTATAAAACCTTTGAGAGCCCTTGGTTGCTTAGTTTTCCCTTCAAATCCTTCCATCAAACTTGGTGTTTACAGAGCGTTTGGCTAATCAGTGGTAAGTACCTATCTTTAGGTAACTTCAGAAATTAGTAACAGTTTAAACTTTCATGTACATGAAGGGTAATAATTTGACTTTGACAGCGTCTTCATATCGTAGCAGTAAGAGTGATTTTCGTAGTGCAAGTGTCACCACTAATGTGCACTGGCTGTACAATAGTCACATCGATACAAGGCGGGATTCGACAAGAGTTGTAAAGCACAATAAGAATCAGCGGATTAAAAGTCCGGGAACCCACAGTAAATAATCAATTTAGTGTAACATTACAAACGTATAATTCTTAGCTATTTAAAATAACACAGTATGAGCTGAGGAGACGTGAATGGTGCGCGGGTCAGTGTGGCCTGTTGAATAAACTGCGTAATATACGTTTGTGCATGCTTATGAGTGGCTCGCTAGGTGCTGTGGGCCGAGCGATGAGCGGAAGCGGGGAGAAACAATTGGGTGTAAGTTTTGTCAACGGTGGCGGTGTTTGTGAAAGAAAGGCTTTCAAAGTAGATTAAACGCTCTACGAGGTTGTGTAATGTGGTTGTCTGTGTGTGATCTTGGATGTGTGACAAATATGAAATATCATGGAGTTGAAAGAGAATGTTCAGCTGTTGGTTGACATGTGAATTTCCGTTCGGTAGCCGTTAAAATCAGCGAAGATTGGCCAATATTAAAGAAAAGGTTTTACTTTTGTATACCTTTTGTATACTTTTGGTACCTATGTGTATTGTCTACATATGGCAATGGGCATATGGGGGTTTAGGAGCAGCTGTTGCTTCCTGCAATCTGGTTTGAATAAAAGCTTTTTATAATACACATACACATAAGTTAAGTAACTAAACAACTACGGTCAGACTATCCCATTAAATTCAATCTCTCTCGCTCCCTCCTGTGACTTGCGCTACCTCACTAATAGACCGCTGTCCGCCAACGCACAGTCCCCGTTGTTAAGGGCAGTGTACACGATCCGATCGCAATATTAACATATTCGACGTATTTAAATGTCTTCATCCGAGTGCGGCGAACTTACCAAAACGTAGGCGTTTACGGTCAGTAAGGCCACTAACGCCTGAGACCAGAGCCAATACAGTTTTAGGATGTAGTTTCGATGGGATACGGACGAAATTTGCGAACGCAATTCACGATTGTTTTGCGAAGGGCAGTAGGTGCTAAAGCTTTATCTGTTAGCTACTGTACGGAATTAAGTTCAATGTGTCCTCTATAAAACTAATTTAATACTTATGTTACTTTTTAATTACTCCATTTAGATCTGTAGATAGTAATTACAGCAATTAATTAAAATTTTTATTTTTTTCGCAACCAATTACTTCAATGTGCACGTTAACTTGTATAACTTAGGAAAGGTTGCACGAGTTGCATTTGATATAAAATATTAACATAATTGGACGAATATTTTTTCATTGCAATTTTGAATAAGTTATCGATAAAAGTGGTTCCTTCAACTGCTAAATAAAAGTGTCGGTTGAACGCCGGTGGTCTGCCGCATTTGCATTGCGACACACGCGATGTCGCGAAATGTTGCGCTTTCATGTACTCGGCCTTATGTCGATGCTTCGTCAACCGTGGCTACGATTTATTTGCTTTTTAATATGGAGGAGTCTTCGAGTACGGAATTAGCTTTGCAAAAGGATTATTTAAAGAGTTTTTAGTTTGTTTTAAATGAAGGAAAGGCCATGTTTGTGGATGATAAGGAAAACGTGAGTGTATGTGGGGTTATCTTTTCTGGAAAGTCGTTAAGTTGGCGAGGTGGGTTGATGAGTCATTATTGCAAGTTTATCTACTTCTATCCGAGTAGGTTCCTGCTGAATGTCATGTAGGTACTATATATTTTCATACGATGACATAAAATATCTATAGGTAGGAGAATTTTATGTGCAATTTTAGATCAGGATGGTACCTACTTGTCACATTATAAGATTATTTCGTGTAATGATATGAGGTTATTTAACTTAAATTAATTGTAGCTGTCATTTTTGCAAATTGCCTATTGTAGTCCCAGAGACCGGAAACAACAAATCAATTATCATCTTCTAATTTTGTAATTATATTGATTAGCTGAGTTTTACTTCTTTTAACCATTATTTGTTTGACTTATGAATAAGTAATATAATCAATGATTTCAAATTAATTCATCTCAGATTGTAAGACGTCACTCAAATGCGCTACCGTGCACTGACATAGCATTGTTTAAATACAGTTTTGTACTAGTGATGTTCCAAAGATGACACGCGACTATCGATAATATTAACCTAACTTAGGATCTTACATCGCCTATGATATATTCTGAAAAACATGATTAAATTATTGTGAAAGACTAAAGATTATAAGCAGACATAATTATCTTAGCCATAATCGTAAACGCAATCTCTACAAATATGACCAAGCACCTACTCGAAATTAACGTCGCAATATTTCAACAATAATATTACAAGTGTTTCACATTAACTGCGTGAATTGACATAATTTTATTGACAATAAAACTATCGGTCAGTAACCACCTCAAGTAATCAACAGATAATACTATCTACAATTAAAAGTAGTCACGACAGTCATGCTTATCTTTAAAAAGGCTACAAATAAAAAGGTTTTTACTTATCCGTTTTATTTTATTTCAGCTCCCTTCGTTAAAAGCGAGCTAATTCAGTATCTGTGCGCAATTATAATTAAGGCGTAAGACCTCACACACGCTTAATTAACGACTGTCGATTAAAAAAAAGAGGTAAGGCGCGATTCAGAGGCGGCGTCGATAACGCGACTATCGCGCGGTGAGGTCGGGCCCTAATGAAGCTATGCAAATTGTATGCGCCCACGCGACGCGCGTTTGAAACGCCGCTGACGGCCGCCGCTACCGATTTTAACCGGTTCGCTTCAGTATTGTCCCGATTGTAATCGATTTTGATGTGATTTAGTTTAATTGGGCCGACAGGAGGCTCGATGTTTGAAATATCTGTTATCCGATATAAACTTGCCTAAGATGTGTTTCTTTATATTTATGTTCCGACTGATATGGTAAGTAAACCGCGAGCGGTTTTAACACCAGGTGCATCGGTATGACCCATCCAACCAATGCCACATGTCGTCAACCTGCTTTGTACGCCGCCATTTTTCTTGGACGACACTCGTAATTACCGGAGCATTTTAAGCAGCTGAAGTACATTATGAATTTGAAATGAATTAACCCTAATTATCTATCGTACTCATACGTAGTCGTCAATGGTCACATCCTTAATTTTTTAGAACGGCTCAAATCATCTATTGATACTAATCCTTTTCAAATCAGAACTCTTTTAATAAACCACATTTTACTAATCTACATGGTCTTCACATGATCTGCCCAAGATTTTGTCTGGACTTTAAAAGAGACTGTGACCTCTGAGTTTGTTTCGGCCTTTCTTCTCAAAGTAGTCAGATAGGAAACGCCAACATCATCTAGTTTTTAAAATATAATTGACGTGTAAAGTGTTTGTACAAACTTACTTATAGAAATAAAATCATTTATCATTTCAACTCTTTCCTCCTATTGTCACAATAACAAGCTTCAAAATAGCTTTAGCCAAAGACATCATCTTATCTCTCGGATTTTCAATACCTAATCCAACGTCTCCGCCACTAAAAGGGGTAGATCAAGTCGACAATCGATTAGAATCACTTGGAACGAATCGGTAACGTCCGAATATCGATTGTCGTTCAAACCGATACGGCAGGTGCACAGCAGATCAGATAAGCGCGTCTTGCGCAGATTTCAAATGCAATTCCAAATTTTGAAGATAAACCTGTCTGTTGTGATGGTGGAGACTGGTTCGATGTCGTCCTTGATTTTTGGCCAAAGAAGGGATAGTTGGGGATTTCACTGGATCATATTATTATTAATTGTCCTTTTATCCTTTAAACGAGCAACATCAAATACTTGCGAGGTAATAATGGATGACACACGCTCTTTAAAAAAAAAAAAAACATTGAAAGCCTATTGAAAAGAGCCTATTAATACATATTTAAAAAAAATGGGCAACATCAGCAGATTAAAAATTAACCACACAAGTTTATTTGGTTATTCATATTATATTTTACTATTTCAACTGTTTAAGGAGGAGATTTCTTGAAACTGGTCAAAAAGTTGGTTTTTAAAGCAGCGCATCAAAAAAAACAGTGATGGAACTCAAATCATAATTAAACATACATTAATGCATCAAAAAAATCTTCAGTATTTGAAGATTTTTACGTCTTTAAAAGCAGTTTATCCCTTCATTAACAATTTTAATTACAATTAAAACATACCATTAAATTTCTAATGCCAAACTGCATTCAGTGATGGATTATTTATTATTAAGTAGTTTGTAAATAGATAATTGTTTCATATTTTGCAATAAATTACCAGCGTTGTGTCATCGCGCTTCACTTTCTTTTGTATGCAGTCCGATAGTGACCGCGCTTTAGGTCATGTAGTTCCCTTAAAATGAGTCTTTACAATGTTAAACCATGTCACACTAGTCTCACCATGCCGGGCAGAAGGATTAGTGACGTCATAATAATGCTATTAGCGCATAGAAAGATGTTCACCATGAATGGTCAATTGGTCATCATACTCATATTTTAGAGAACTAAGGAATGCGAGAGATATCGTCTTCGACAAGGATGACACAGTTAGGTGCGTAAAACAGAGTTCAACAGCAAAAACATCACCATTTCTGTCATTTGTGTTGATTTTTATGACATGCGGGATGATAAGCGGTTGTCAATATCGTTGTATTTTATTTACATCATGCGCACTAAAATACTAGAGCTGTGTTAACTTTTCATGTCATAATATTTATCATGTTTATAAGAAATCGTCATTCCTCGATTCTCTTTTTACACTATTAGCTATTGTGCCTCCTTTTCAAATCAGTTCAAAATCACCCCTCAAGCGGCGTCGCTCTCGTTTTTTTCCGTCGCGCTTCGTGTGTTTTCGTGACGCGTAGACGCAACTGTCAAGAAGACTCTGATAAGGATTACACCAGGGTATATTGTCTGAGAATAGGCTTGGAGCTAGGTTTAGAATTAGTGAAAGTTTGGAAAGGAATCGTACAAAATGCCAATTTTACTTTCTCATTCTCAGCCTAATTTAAAGCATATTTCAAACATTTTTACGTATATTCATAATCAAAACCCAACCCAAATGAAGCATCTTTCCATACTTACAACACAAAACATTCTTAAACAACGCGGTATCCAATCCCAGCCGAACCTTTTCACATCACATCAAAAATTTCCAATTTAACCGCATACTTTGCCTCCCTAGCTCCTCGACTACTCGACTACAGACGAGGAGTTGCACACGTCCGGATATGAAGATAGCATTCGGAAAAACGAAAGCGTACACTCACTCAGTTGTACGTTGTTCTTGCGACTTTTTTTTGTTTCTACGTTTTGTCGCAGCCGCGTTTTTTTGTCGTCTTTTGTGCGCTGTATCGATTCGCAGGGTGTTGTGCTTGAGACTGTTTGTGAGATGATGAATAGAATTTTGTTGGGTCTGCATTTTGAGTCCTAATCAACAGAATTGTAAGTTAAAATGATAGAGGTGTGTTTGAAGATACTTATTATATAGAAAGTGACATTAGGTAAGAAGGCTGGAGTCCCCAAATTGGCAGGCACAGAAAAGTGAACTTTCTTTTTTGAAGTTTAGAGTTACATCCAGGCTGTCTAAAATCGTTCCTTGTCGGGCCTATGTCTAGCAGCGAAAGACAGTCGTTATATGAAATGAAAGCTCCAATCATTTTGCAAGAACTCTAAACCGGTCTTGAGGAATTTCAAAGAATGTTCGAATCTCGGCATGGACTATCTCTATAAGGTAGCCATTATTAACTAGATAATGAACCATAATAATCACAACACGATATTATTCAGATTACAGCAGTTTACAAACTAAATTATTAGTTGGACATATTTTATCAACTTTTCGTCTAATTTCGCGACACTTTTGTCATTTTCTGCCTGGATAATGGACTAGAATTTATTGTTGGGCTGCAACTAAATCAATTTAAATTTAAATTAAACTGATCTACATAGTTTCAGATATAAAGTGCGTTTTATCTATTGTCAATTTAGTTTGTGCATTCATTTTGGTTAAACACTTGTTAAAATAGAATATTATAGTTATTATGTTTAATAACAGCTTTAGAAAGGTATTAAAAATTGATTGTGTTAATGACGTAGGTAGACTGTCAAAGCTTTTATAGAGACAACATTCATTCTTCTCGATAGTTTTACATATCAGACTCTGAATCGTCTCCGGACACAAGTGGAAAGATGCAACTCCAACCTGATAATACCAGGGCACCTTGACGGAATGGCAGGAGGTTGTGGTTGTGAAGCTATGTAGCAAACCATGCTCCACCTATCCTGCCTTTTGCGTTCCAAAACATGCAGTCAAAGTGACCTCTGCGCCGCGAAAGTGGCGAAGTTTTGGGCCAACGTATACGTAGTCATGCCAGCAAGACGAAAAAGAAAAATAAGGATAACTTTACCTACCTCTATCAGTTACGAATGATGTGGAAGAATATCCAACCAGCAACAAATACAGGTTAGCAAGAATCTGCTCTCACATCAACAAACATTTATGAATTTGTTCAAGCTTCATACAAGCCCAGCCATCCCTGCAAAAAAAAAAAAAAGCAAAACCCATCTTATTCATATAGACAAGTTTAGTAATATTAAAAATAAAAATTCATTTACGAGTAATGACGTACAATAAAATCGATGGACAGACGTGGACATGTCCAGTCGATTACTGTTCGTAACAGGCGTATAATATAGCCTGGGCAATATTTCCCTGGGCGATATTACCCGAGGCGTTTACGACGACTGATTGTCATGTTTATAGAGAAACAAAAACGTTTGGGATGTGATAGTGAGAATTTTTACATGTTTATGGAGCATTGTGACCTTGTAGGCAGGTGGGTTGAGGAGAACTTACTTATGATTTTATTAGCATTTATGAAACATTACTTTTAGGGCAGATTTTTTTATAGACAGATAATTTTTATTTGAGGAATAAAATTGACGTCTAACAGTTTTTGTATGGAAGAACTGTAAAAATTTCAAAATTATTCCTCTGATGAAATTATCTGGCGTTGGAAAAATCAGCCATAAAATGCATAGATTTTATCCCTATTACGTCAGTTTTCCATATGTCTGAAAATATTTAGTGGGTCGTTTTGCAATTGTTTAGGTCGTCGATGTCATAACCATCTCTTTCAAGTTTTGTTTATTTGGGTTTAGTAGAAAATAAAATACATATTTTCCTTCTCCTTAACCGGTCATTTCATATTTAATTAAACATGTTAGCTTTAATCAGCTGCTTGATCTCAATATACAACTTTATTATTATAACGTAATTAAACGTTCTTCTGGTCTTTGATTTGCGCCGAAGCCAGCTATTTGCGATACGTGTCATAACCACATAAAATTTCTAGGAAGAGAGGGTAAGCAATTCTGGGTACGTTGACCCTAAAAGCCAATGGTGGGCCATAAAACCCTCACATCGATCCTGATCACATTTTTGTAAATATCGGAATAAAGCGCATCTGCGTTAAGTGTACAACCATCATACGATAACTATAAAACTTTTACAGTCCCATAACGTTCGTGTGTGTGTGTAAGCTTGCACATACACACGTGTGTGCGTACCGCCCAGCCAATCACGTTAGTCCGTCACCGGTTGACATTAGCCGGGTAATATATGATTGAGGCTGGACATTTTTCGCATTCGCCGATATTTTAAAGTGAGATAAAATCGTTTGGTGTTTATTGCGAGGAGATTCGTTTCTTTTATTACTGATTTGTTAGGTATGTATCGGAGATAAGTATATAAGTTATGTTATGTATTGCGTTTTAATGACGGTTGGTTGACGGGTGGGTATCGAACTTATTGAGGATTCGGTTTCGAGTTATTAAATTATCTGGAGGAAAGTTTTTAGACTGTTATGTCTGCACAAGCGTTTACTCACTTTAGTCGGTATATGCATCACTGAGATTTCTTCCAGATTAAATTACTCTTCTTACACAGCAACTACTTCTGTATTTATCTTCAGCAACCTTACCAGACCCTAAGAATCAGGATAATATTGGCGATCAATCTTCTCGGGTATCGGCAAAAATTATGTCTGTATAATATGAAAAGCCGTTTAAGAGTTCGTTCCATCCCATAAAAAACAACAGTGGCACTCCGGGAGTGCTGACAGAAGTGAAAACAAGACACAAAAAGAATACTTTGCCATCACTTACTGGCATATAGCATATACATTAAAACCGAGTACATGCCAAGGACAGCCGAACACATCAGAGGCGGTGTCGCTTACGGTAACAGTGGCGCGAGTTCAATGGTTTTTTCCCATCTCAAAAATGCCCAACGCGCCTAAAGAAGTTTTCACTTCAACAAGTTGGACATGCTTAGAGTAAACGCCCCATTATGGATTGCTATTGTATCAGTCTAAACAGTATATAGTCGGGCCTATAATGTTTCCACTGCTGGGACACAGGCCTCCTCTCTGTGAGAGGGAGTGGGCAGTAATACACCACGCGTGCCCAGTGCGGGTTGTCTTCGAATTTTTGGTTCTAGGACATGCCGGTTTCCTCACGATGTTTTCTGTCACCGTTTTGGGAGCAGTGGTGATGAAATAATTTACACAAAGTAAAGAAATTACAATTTAAGTACCGATATGTTTGTGTAGTTAAAAAAAAGTATCTTGGATAAGCTATTTTTCAGTACCTTACAAAACCACGACCTACCCTATCTCCCAATCAATACATCAACAACAAACAAACAACACCAACAAGACTAAAAAATCCAGCAAGTTGAGTGTCCTGCCGTCACGATCAGTTGTGGACAATTGAGATTCATGTCCAGCCAAGGGCCTGTGATTCATGAGGTCGCTAATAAACGCCGAGCAGTCCGTCTGTTTGTCATAGTTGCTATTGACAGCGTGCCTGTCAAGCTAGATTGGTCGCGGTTTATGATTGTGTCATGCACTGAATTGGTGGTGGTGTTCAAGTTGTCAATGTCATCATCGATGGTTTTGTTAATTCACTTATTGACCTGTCTTTGTCTATGCTTTCTGCTTGCATCTCAGCGCTATCTCTTGAACGTGCTCTGAATCCATCAGAAGGATTTCTTTCTGCTCCAACAGTGTTCTTACTGAACTTTGGTTACCATAACCCGTTGCATGAAGTGTTATTCTGATCACCGGAAAAACCTAGGCGTTTGAGCTTTACCTTTAGGGAAACAATCGTCGTCTCCACAAAACATTGTTTGAATAACATTATTAAACTGTAATTGCAAAATATCTTTGAAAATTTTTGGGGTTATAAAAAAATCTCAAGTGTGTGTTAATGCTTTCAAATAAATCAAATCAAAGCAATCTTGTAAGTGGCGCTACGTATTGGCATCCACAGGTACGTTTCTGATCCATTTGTTTACATTTTTATTAGATACATTTGGAACAGACCACAGTTTCTGTAGGTACAACGTGGTTTAATTAATAAGTATTGGTTAATCCTGACTTCACTTTTCACGACACCCACAGTCAATGATAGAGTGGACAATCCAAAACCTGACTATGACTAATGCATCCAAAAAAACCAATCAAATCTTAATCCACCCATTAAGAGGCCCATCATACATTATAATAAACTAATCGACGCTGAAATAAATCTGTATATCATAAATATCTCATAATTCTAGACGGACGGATCTCGGCGCTGCCAAATGCCAACGGCTCGCCAATTTGTCTGTCTGTCTGTGTGATTTGTGTCGTAACTGCGTAGGTATATAATTGGGGACGATCGATGTCGCGATGCGCAGGAGTCTGCATGAGATAGGTGAATAGGATTGTTGAAGGATGAGTATTGGAAGGTATTTCTAGGGTTCATGTACTTCAATGTTAATGTAAGTGAACAAGATTTCAAATGGCCTCTCTGACTTTACGCCTCCTGAATAAGGCTCGCTTGAAACTGTCAAGTATGATAGATGCAGTTACGGAGACAGAACTACTTGCACGGCTTGATGTGAGATTAGAATCTGTAAAGAGACTTCACCTATGATATGTATTGATTGGTAGAGAATGTCACAAAACATTAAGTTCTCCTTGATTTAATAAGTACATTACAGAAAATATGAATATCCAGAATCACCAGTATAATTCAGTGTCACCATCGTTCAATTCCAATCAAAATGGTACCCAAACAATCACTTCAGAACCTATACAGCAGCTTTCTCGATTACCTAGCCCAAGCAGAGGCGTTGGTCAACTTGTAATATATTAAATTAAATACGAATTTACCTACTTTCCATCCTATCTGAGAAGGCAAGGAAACTATAATGTCAGATATGTATCTTATCGAGAAAGTTATGGTATTGAGAGCAGAGGGTTCAAGCGATAGATAAAGTATGGCTTGCTATATATTGAAGCCTTTCACTGCGTTAATATTTCATGTTGATCGCACTAAGTGTCGATTAGGCCCTGAATTGTGTAAAGGTGATCGTGATTGGGGCATTTGTTTGCAATATTATTCGGATTTTGATATCATTTAATAAAATTGGAATATTGAGTTGTCTGTCAATATTGCCTATATTGTCAGACAACTGGTTAGTTAGTTGACACATTGGTGGGGTTCTTGATCTTTTTCGTGTCGCTGGCACGACAGTTACATTTAAATATTGTTTGCCCAAAACTTTGCCAGCTGCCACCGATAACGTCGTGGGTTCTGGTTGATCGCGTTGTTAGCATGTTTCTCCATTTCAAAGGTTCAGTATAGCTGTGGGTCACAAATGATTACTGTCTTATTATTTTCTCGATGCTATTCAATAGAGCGCCATTTGTAGTTCCGTTTACTTCGTTAACTCTTCGCATGTCTAATTAGCAGACACAATAGAAATTTTATTGTTATCGGTACACATGTTGTACGCTCGACATGCGAAGAGTTAATGAAATCAGAGAATGGTTTCCAGTTAAACGTATGACTAACTTCATACCTACCTGCACCTTGAATAAACCCAACTTCACTCTCACGTTACACAATTCCACATAGTTTTCTGACCGCTCATTACATATGATATTTATGCCACTCTGTTTGATCGCCCCATCATGGCTGCGTACGCTCATCTTATGGAGATCAAACCCCTTCAATTTGCTCGCATGTTAATGAATTCCACTGTTATTAGGTGTCCTGCGGTGAACCCAACGACTAACATCTACCTATGGAATTAAAATTGCAACTTGAGACTAAGGCCGTTTGCACACGACGCCACAAGAGATACTGATTAGTGTTTAGGTATACCTACACACAATAACAATTAAGTTTCGAATGTGTGCTTTGGCATCGTTAAAATTTATCGACAGTGCTTGATTGGGTTTTCTGTTGATACATGCTGTTATGTGGGTATAAACACATAAATATACACGGATATTTACCTGGCTGTGGCATTAAATGGTATTGGCGGCGGATACAATACGGTACCTATAAATATTGTAAAAGTGGTAACATGCGCATAAATAGCCAGTTGATAAAATGTGCTTTTTGTTATGCTTCGCGAAAATGTCGCATACAACTTGATATGTAAAATAAGCCTTACGAGGTCGGAATGTAAATTTATTCACAATTTCTAAGTCAAAACAGCATAATATGCTTCGCTGAGCCCGGCTAATTATTATTGACATGTTGCAGACTTGTCAATCAGACGTGGAACTTGTGCAATTCTAAACTGGAATAATATTTAACAGTCTATAGATCAGCAGTTATGAGTTTGTTCTAGGTAGCTTTGTATGCAAATAGCCTTAGACTTGTCACGTTGTGCACTTGCATCGCGTCACTCGTCGCGATTGATTCCTGATCGATACACAATCCATTCTCGTCTTTATTCCTATAATGTTATAGTTTACAATCGAATGTAACGCGAATAGAATCAGGTCTTATTAACCGAGCAACGAGGAATCAGTATCCATCATAATTTCGCCTCATTTTGTAATGCAGGCGCGCGATGCGATATTTTCATATTCAAAGCAACTTTATGTGTGCAGGCAACATCACTTTTATTACTTTAGACTTAAGATACAATTTGCTGCTTGATTTACGGTGTATTAAATTTGTTTTTTAAGTGCGTAGGCTGTACAGTTAGATGGAGAAGTGGGAATATAACCTGATGATGCAAATTTTAGTGTGTATCGTATAAAACGAATGAGCAAATATAACTATCGATTAGGAAACGCTTGTCGTTTATGGTGCCTGATTTGCGGTTTTGTTACTGATTTCATTTTTGTGTGAGATGAGGAAATCTCGACGATTTGTTTTCACACTTCGTCCTTTTTTTATGAGAAGATTTGAGGTGCAAAATGACTTTCGTTAATTGCTAATGAGTGTGTAAGTTTGAAATCTAATCCTATGTTAGTGAAGTATAGACAAGTGTTACTAAAATCAGATCTACTATGTCTGGACATATGACAGACTTAGTTCCTCTTTCAAATATCATCACCACATAGCTAATTTTAACTACAAAACCTACTGGCTAATTTTAACTACAAAACCTACTGGCCAATAAAAAAGATCTAGTGCAAACCCTTCTACTTCTTGCCCTTGATTTTCTTCCTTCTCGAAGTTTCCAAAAACTATAAACCCTCGTTGCTTCCACTTGTGTCGCCGACCCTACCAGTTCCGCAGGCTGTTGATGTGAAAGTAGCTGATGTTAGACGCACTAAGGATTTCGTCTCGCTAATCCGTTGGTTTCTCCACCATTCTGTCTTCATATCTGATACGTGCGCCTTTTATGGCGAACTGTCTCTGCTTGTTAAAATGACGCTGATTTTATTGTCTGAGCGAATTAATTTGAGATATTTATGGTAGACTACATAGTTGTATTGGTCTGTTGGTTTATGAGTGATTCATCAGATAGTGGGTTTAATACCTTCCTTCTGTGTGATTTTCATATATTCACTTTTTAAGGCAAAGTTGATTGAGGTGCCTCCTCAGTCACTTGCTGTAGGGCCCATATTTTTGACCAAGTTAGAGGTTTTTTATTTTGTTCTCGTCTCGACATGCGAATAGAAGATCTCTCTCTGTATTTATGGCAAAACATCTTGCATCGTGTACCTCCAGAACCAAGGAAACCTTGACCTCAAATTAATGATCTCATACTTGATAGCCAATGAATAGTTTTTATTCTTATGTGAAAAAGTTAAAGTCTTGTATTGTCGCAATAGAACAATTATTAGCTCATATTGTTTTCTTTCTTAATGACATAAGTGCCATCTATGAGTGCAGTATTAACAAGTTCGACGATTTTCAGTCATAAATCCAATTTTCATACCCAAATCCAAACCAACGTAAAACAAACACCAATTGTTTTACCTAACCCGTACTTATTTATAAATAGTTTCATCATTTGCGTCAGCCATTCAAGTGTCAGCACGTGATGATAGCCCGCGAATGTACCTGTATGATCACGGCCTGTCATTGACACCTAGTGCGTTGAGTACTTACTCATTAGTGGTCACTATTGTCATTTTATTTTCAACTAACTTTAATGTGTTTTGGGTGTTATTTAGGGTTATAATGCGTGGTATTTTTTAATTAAAATTAAAGTGGTGTTTCTGATTTATACAGGGTGAAATTGAAAACATGCGACAAATCGAAATGGGAGATTGTACTCATCATTATGAACAACTTATACAATGGGACCAAACCTGAAATCGCGAAAAAGAATCTGCTGTTTCCTACATTTATGTTCGCATACCTCGTCAAAACGTAGGGAACAGCTGTTTTTTTTTTTGCGATTTCAGGTTTGGTCCCTTAGTAAAAGTTGTTCATAATGATGAGTACAATCTCCCATTTCGATTTGTCGCATGTTTTCAATTTCAACCTGTACCTATAGGAAAAGAGTTAGTGTATCTAATTGTATAACTGGGGCTGATCAGTAAGTACGGCAAGGATAAATAACACGAATGTTCATGAAGTTATGTGATCGATGATATTGATAGATGAATTTTTGTAAAATTTAGTTTGGCTTTTAGGAGCATCCTCTGTCTCTCATACTCGTATAGTCGCATAGCTATGAGCAGTAAATACTAGTTCAAAGACCCTAGGCAAAGGGTATGAATGTAGGCCGAGTTAGAAAATTTAATATTTTCAGTGACTACAGTAGTTAGTGACAGGCCAGTATACCAAACCTCAACTATTTACGTAGTCCAAAGTTCTTCTGTCCTTTTTTTATTTTTCTATCCTATTCTAATAACTTTTGGCGCTTTCTACCCTGTTGCTACTGTGACGCCACCCTAATTTAACGTAGTTTGACGGACACTTTTTCACAACAGAGACAGTTCTCCTTACCTCTCCCCTTCACAGTTTAAACTTAGGTGACGTGAGCTGTCATATGACTTGCTGCTAGGGTTATACACTATTGACAGCTAACTTCACCTAAGTTTTCATGATGAGATTTTTACAGAATAGACCGGTTGATTATGTACCTATAAACACAGTTACCTACGTCACCTCCATTATATCAATACAGATGCACTTATCTTGATTGCCTCTTACGATTAGTAAACGATGGTCAATACTCTTCACCGTACATCGCTCCTTTCCAAGAACAGAAACGATTAAAGTATTGTTTTCCGAGGAACTTTTATCAATAAGATACCTTATACTACCGGGACTCAATTTCAGACGTCGGATGCTACTTCTGCCCAGCTGAGCCTAAAGTGTTAGGCATTATGGTGGGTTTTTTATTTAATATTATATATTCTAAATCCACATTTAATGGGGATTCAGAATATATATAAGGACCATAATGGCTATTACTGCACTTTAGGATCAGGTTAGGTTAGGCAGACTTAGTATTGAAATTCCTCTTATATTTCAAATAGGTACCGTCAATGTCTATACCTACTAGGAGGAGATGACAATACAAGAAGAAATTAAATTGCGTATAATTATCATGCTGTTCCCAGTTTGCATACGAAAATTCAATCAAATATATATCCAATGGCATGCTGTTTCGAAATCAAAATATTATTTGCTGAGAAATCTTTAATCCTGGAAAACTTTTTCGTAGAAAACAGAAAAACTTAAATCAACACAATTGGGCTAGCAGTCTTAATCTTTATAAAGATGCATTAATTCCGATGCAATACTGCAATATAGCCTAACGTTTATATACGTTTATTTCGTCCCCGAATAATAACGAAAACAGTGAAAATCGCTATCCAATATACAATCAACGTCATTGCTTTACACGTTTGACATAATTTTAATCACCTGTTTATCTGCTGATCATTCAAATTAACCAGTGACGTCACGCTGATATCTTAATTAAAACTTTATTAATAAACTCCATTGGATTAAATAAACTGTAGGTTTTTAACGAAAATTCGTACGTGTGGGTTTTAGTGAGGCCGGTGGCGATACGAGGGGGACACGATCATATTTGAACTTCTCTCAAAAGTAACTTGTTTGTCAAATCAATTTCATTGAGAGTAAGCTGTCAAGCTTACTCTCAATGACAGCTTCTCATTCAGGTAGGTATATAAATTGTCTTCGTGTGAACTATAGTGTCTTCTACACCTAATGAGGGAATATGTGTTGGCAATGAATGAGCTGGTAAACTTACAAAAAACCAACTGTGAGCATTGTCAAACATCTAATGTACCTACACCGGACCATTCATTGACAACTTGCAATACCACCTTACTGCAGCCCTGTGTTGATTTGATAGTTCCTTCTATTAATAGTTCCCAACATTGTAAACAAACTTTAAATAATGATATTATATTATTTTGTGATGAGATTGGTAAGGACTTAGGTCACTTGTTGACAGATGAATATCCGGGACACTCAATAATAAATTACTGCATGCCTGGTTGTTCTTTGTTTCATATTATGAAAGAAATTATTAAATGTAATTTTACCCAGGATACAACTTTATTAATTTTTATGGGTAATAGGGGGAATGTAAATAAAGGAGAACTGCTCCAGTATCATAGAACCTTATGCAACCTTAGTTTAAAAAAAGTTGTGTTGTTTACATTCCCTTATAGTAACAGTTTGCCACAGGAAGAAAATAGCTTAAGATTTGAATTGAATATGACATTGCATAACTTGACATTTAATAATAATTTGTTCCATTTAGTTGATATTAACAACTATGTTAGTAATAATTTTTATTTGACACAAGATAGATATAACATTGTTATGTACTATCTTTCTAACTATTATAAACGACAGATAGCTGTGTCGCTATCTTATTTTATTTCTATTACAGCCAAAAATTTGGCTAAACAACTTGCTTCTTTTGAGCAATGCAATGACATTTTAAATAGTTCTGTCAATAATTTGGTTACAATTAGTGACATTGCTAATAATTTAAATTAGAAATTAAGACAATAGAGGCAACCTCTAGCTGTAATGTACAGAATTATTCAAAAAAAAGTTTTAAATCAGTAAATAGTATCAACCTGGTGCATCAAAATATTCAAGGATTTATGAACAAAGATTTAGAAGTAGAATTATTTATGAATTTTAATAGTATTGATATTCTTTGTATAACAGAACATTGGCTGAAAAGCCACCAGTTTTTGTTTAATTTTAATAATCACCAGGTTGGTAGTTCGTTCAGCAGAATAAATGCTATACATGGTGGCTCATTAATTTTAGTAAGTAACCAGCTCAAATTTAAAAATCGTACCGATATTGTGAGCCTATCTGTTGAGCGTACAGTTGAAATTGCTTGTATAGAATTGGAGAACTCTATTGTATTAAGTGTGTACAGACCCCCTTCAGGATTGTATGACTGCTTTGAAAAGGTAATGGATGAAGTGTTACACAGGATTTGTAACTCAAACAAGTCTGTTATCATTTGTGGTGATTTTAATGTCAATTTATTAGAAAACTCAGGTACTTGTAGTAAAATTTTAAGTCTGTTCCAGTCCTACAATCTTGTAAACTTATTTTTGGAGCCCACAAGAATAACCCCTACTAGTGCCACATGCCTAGATAATATTTATACAGATATTATACCCAGCCACAAAGAAATTATAAATTTACTAGATTCTGATCATTGCGGGCAAAGGATTACTATTCAAGACCAAAACAAAAAATTGGCTAAAAAGGATATCACTGTTAACCCCAAAACTGCAAGTCGCTTGGAGGCTTTTAAAGTTAAACTCATTAATAAATTACCAGTTTTGTTTATTCATGATGATCCTAATCATCTATATGATAACTTTTTTAATATATACTGTAAACAATTTGACTCCACCTTTATTCCCAAGACTATCTCGGTTAATAGTAATGCATCGTTCAGTGATTGGGCTACCACTGGTATTCATAAAAGTAGAACACGGCTTTTTGAACTGTACAATGAAAGGACTTATGTTAATACTGATGAATTTAATTTGTATGTTAGAAATTATTCAAAATTATTTAAAAAAGTTTGTTATATGGCCAAGTCACGTTATTTGGGTTCAAAGATTAAAAACAGCAGTAATGTAATTAAAACGACCTGGAACATTATTAATAGTGAAACGGGAAAGTCTAGTAACCGAGATACTGACTACAGCCTGTCTATTAATGACAACATAATAAAATCAGACTCGCAAGTCGCCGAGGCATTTTAAAAATTTCTTTTCAGATATTCCCGTTTCAACTACTAAATCCCTAAACTCATCACCTTCTGTTGCTGAGTCTTTGCTAAAGGAAAATGTTAATGCTTGCGATTCGGAATTTCATTTTGAATATATTACCTGTAGAGATATAATTAAAACCTTTCACACTTTAAATGTAAAAAAGACTGCAGATCTGTGGGGTAATTCTGTAGAAGTTGCTAAGTCAATTATTGACATTGTAGCACCTACTCTAGCTCTTATCTTTAATAGTTGTATTGACAATGGGGAGTTTCCTGACCTTATGAAATATAGTAAAATAATACCTTTATTTAAATCAGGTAGTACATCAGACCCCACTAATTATAGACCTATTTCTGTACTACCTACCTTTAGTAAAGTTTTTGAGAAATTAATTTTAGACCAAATGCAAAGATTTTTTAATAAACATAAATTATTACATAGCAAACAGTTCGGTTTTACAAGGGGTCGTTCAACTACTGATGCCGGTGTTGAACTTTTAGGACATATTTATAATGCATGGGAAGATAAATGCGATGCCTTGGGCATCTTTTGTGATTTGTCCAAGGCATTCGATTGCGTTCTTCACGAAACGTTAATCAGGAAACTCCGCCACTACGGGATCCGGAATTCTGCTCTGGATCTTCTTACTTCATACTTGAGTAAAAGGATTCAAAGCGTTGACGTTAACGGAAAAAGATCACCCGGATCTATAGTAACAATGGGAGTCCCACAGGGCTCGATTCTTGGCCCTTTCTTGTTTCTTATTTATATTAATGACTTGCCGTACCTCATAAAGGATAATCAGGATATAGTGTTGTTTGCAGATGACACTTCACTTTTGTTTAAACTTAAACGTCAGCAGTTGGTTAATGACGATGTAAATAGCGCGATCTCGAAAGTAGTCCACTGGTTCAATGTTAATAATTTGCTTCTAAACGAAAAAAAAACCAAATGCATTAAGTTTACGCTACCTAACGTTAGGCAGGTGAAAACTAATGTGTTGATAAAGGGCGAGGAATTGAATCCTGAAGACAGCACAGTATTCTTGGGCATAACTTTAGATGCTAAGCTTCAGTGGGGACCACATATAGATAAATTGTCAAAAAAACTAAGTTCCGCAGCATACGCTGTTAGAAAAATTCGTAATTTAACTGCCCGTTTAGTGTACTTTAGCTATTTTCATAGTGTAATGTCGTACGGTATTTTATTGTGGGGAAATGCTGCCGATATTCAGACTATCTTTGTTTTGCAGAAGCGAGCTGTTCGATCAATTTATAAACTAAGTCCGAGACACTCTCTCAGAGAAAAATTTAAAGAGTTTAATGTGATGACTGTGCCCTCTCAGTATATTTATGAAAATCTTTTATATGCCCATAAAAATATAAAATTGTTTAAAAAATACAGTGATATCCATAATATAAATACGAGGAACAAACACAAATTTGTTGTACCTACAACAAGGCTCAAGAAAATAGGTGGCTCTTTCAGATGCCAATGTATACGCTTTTATAATAAACTACCAAGCCACGTTCAAGATCTAAGCCTTAATAAATTCAAATCATTCATTAAACGTAAGTTGTGCCAGAAAGCCTTTTATACTGTTAAGGATTATATTGAGGACAAAAAGGCTTGGGATTGAGTTGCTTCCAATTTTTACATTTTGAATGTTTTTATTATTATTATTTTTTTTTTTTTCTATATACACATTGACATTAATTAATGAATTTTATATAAACATTGACATTTGCTTACTTTGTAAAGTATTATATTATTTTAATTATTGTGCATGTGAAGACAATGTGGGTCATTTTATGATTATTTTTTTTGTTTAATTTTTATTATTCTCTTTGTTCTGTTAGTTTTTTTTTCTAGGTCTGGCAGTTTGAGGAATTTATGTGGCCTACCCAAATGTCCTTTCTTTGGTATTGTTCGTCGAATCGTTGAGCTCCTTAAGTTTTGAGTTGAGCTGCACGATTTCTGACAAATGCTTGCACTGACTGGACAGGTCCTCTCAATCTGTGTGGTTCTTTCCTCAAAAGACCATCTCAGACATTGATCTACATGGTCTTCATATAACCTGACCAAGATTATGTCTGGACTTTAAAAGAGACTGTGACCTCTGAGTTTGTTTCGGCCTTTCTTCTCAGAGTAGTCAGATAGGAAACGCCGACCTCATCTAGTTTTATAAAAAATATGAATGACGTGTAAAAGTGTTTGTGCAAACCTACTTACAAAATAAAAATCATTTATCATTTATCATTTACATTAGAGGGTTTATTTAGAAACGATGATTAAAGTTAAGTGACGTCAAAAATGTGTGGTTAAACAGTCGCTGTATGGTTAGACAATCTACTAGAACAATTCTCCACAAAAGGCATACAACCCAACTACAATACACAATCACGTATCGCACCCGTGTCGTCAACACAAAACGTCACCATATCAATATCCGATATCAAGGTAATGAGGGGTCGGTAATTAAATATCCTCTGTCAAACCCGTCGCCACGTCAAATTATGTATAATCAAAATGGCGGCCGTGACATCAGTCGCCCGTTAAATATGAAGGATTTACTTTTATCTGGCGAATAGTTGACGTACGCTCGATGTTGACTTTCGAACTTTAAAATGAAATGATTTTAATTAATTTATTCTTTTTATGGAATTTGTTTGGGTGATTATTTATGTAATAATATCACGCTTTTGTTTACCAAAAGGGTAGGCAGGATGCAGTTATGGACACGTAGTTTACTTATTTCGATACTTATGGTTAAGTCCTGTGTGAGGGTAAATTTTTGGCCATTATTAACTGGACAGGAATCGAAGGTAAAGTAGCTATAGGAAATTTCTAACTTATGAAGGTTGTTCACTTTGTATCATGTGCAAATAATAATGTACCAAATACCTATACAAAAGTAGATGGTGGAGTGGATGGTGGTTGTCATAGTACTCGTAGGTGTATCAAAATTAAAGGAACCCGGCAGGTAGCCAGGTAGGCCGAGTAGAAGTTAGGTTCTACATTACCAAAATGCAGTAAAAGCTATTACAAAAATGCAGCTGTACGTGTGCAGTTCATGAAAGGTTCTACATTTCTAAAATGCAAGCGTTACCCATAATGCACAACAGCGAAACCCACGTCCCATACGTCAAAAGACGGCTCCAGCAAGTGTCGTGTTACGTCCACGGATGCGGGACGCGGGACGCAGGACGCTTTAGACATTTTGAAAGAAACGTCATAAATCCATCAGGCGTGACGCGGCGACTTAAATTATGAATGTGATCTTGAGTGATTTGTTGCCAGAGCTTGGCAAAAAATAATGCTACTGAAATAACTGGAGTACGTTGATGGGTACATGGTTTGTAGCTGTGTGGTATGGGGCTGGATTTAGAGTGGACATAATTTTAGAAAATGTTTGGGGTCGATGAATGTCAATTTGGCCTTAGATGTGTCGAAAAGTGTTGTTAATTAACAATGTAATGGGCAGTAATGAAAAAATTATTTGATGTTAAGTGATTTTTGTCAGATACCCAGTGGTTCAAACGAAAAAAATCCTAGACAAAAATCAAACAATAAAAACAAATAAAATTTTCACTTAGGTAACCCTTCTAAAAACAAAAAGTGTTTCACTAAAAACTTTCCTCTTTACAAAAATTTACACAGAAAAACGAAGAAAAATGTTAACGTAACGTTCTAAGTAATCCTGAGTAACGAATTTATGTATTTTTCTTGACTCCATAAAATAGCCGAACGTAGTAAACGTTTAATTAACAAAAACGTCAGACTTGAGACTCGGGGGGTCGGTCCCGAGACTCGTAAATCAAGTCAAAATAGTATACAATAATTAAACGTATGATGGACCGTGTTTGTTCTTATATTTAGTCGCTTGTTACTGAGATATTCATAGCTATAATTTCTGTTCACTTCTTTGTTGACTTCGTTTTGTCTTGTTTTCCTTTTAATATTTTAATTATGTTAGCTTTTGAGTCCGTTCCTATTGCATAAATCCTTGGAAAATGTAATTTATTTTCAATCTAATCGTTACTTACCTAAATATTATGTTGTTGATTACCAAAAGTTTAAGGTAACGCAGTGGTATTTCAATAATTCACTTGAAGATTACCAATGAGTCTTAATTGGGAAGAGATGAACTGTCATAGTCTTGTAACAGTTAGTTAGGTCTACCTAGATCACAACTAAGAACTTTCTCACATGCAATTGTCATATCTAACCAAAGACTAGATGCTCGACAGCCTGCCTCACTATAAGTACATTCTTACGTACACCTACCGCCTGATCCCTATCAACTAGAACATCATTACAAACGAGCAGCACACATCACATTCTAGCTGCATGTTATTTGATCGTGATAGGTTAGTCTAAGACTCCAGTCGGCTCCTCCAGCAGATTTATGACCTTATAAATATGTCAGTCACGCAAGTCTTAGATACTGGCCGTAAGTCTTGAGCTTATGTAGACCGATTCGGGAATACTTTTTGGTTCTGTAGTACATTCATGGGTGAATTTTTTTCTTAGATTTTTGGCATTCACCTGCACCTCTGAGTTTGTTTCGGCCTTTCTTCTTAGAGTAGTCAAATAGGAAACACCGACCGATTGATTCCGATATCCTTTTTACAGAATTAACAACTTCATTTCATTTCATCTCTAGATTTCGTCTTATGTCACTGACTGTGTGAACGAAAATATTTTGATAACATTATGTAAATCCAATAATATTTAAATTATTTCTTGTCTCTCATTCACAAGTGTGCCATATATCTAAAAAAAATATATCTCGTCGCAGCCATATATCCAAACATGTGGTTTTACCTATTGAAACAGTTGATAAATGACTTCAACACCGTAAACGCTGCTCACAATTATTTAATTACCATTAATCGGCGCAAGAGCAAGAGTGTTCCCATCCAATCAGATGTATTTCTAAAGAACTAATACCACTCGTTTACGACTAAACCTCGCTCCTGGGTACGCTCGGTATTTATGTATTTTTAACAACGTGAGATATGTTTTGACCACAGGTTCACGTTCTAATTTTATTACCCATATATTTAATGACAGCCTGATAGAGCCTGCGATAAAATAACAATGATCAGTTATAAGCATCGGTTGCTTGACATTTGAATTTCTGATCGTTTATCAAATGAACATTAAAGTAATTTAGTTTTATTACTAGAAATAAAATAACTGAGAACAACAAATAAAAATTAAGAAATAATAAGGAAGTTACATCTCTATTTGACTCGTTCACAAGATGAAACTCAGTGGTGCAAAAATTTGTGAAATCCGGACAAAAAATTGAATAGTTTTTGTTTACGCAACTTGTATAATTTGCACAATTTTAGACAAAGACTGCCATAAATTATGCTATTGTCACTTGGGACAATGTGTAACAATAATTTAGAACTACGTAGAAGAGAATAATAGAACAAATATACCGAGCACTTTTACTCAAAACTTTCATTGTGTTGTGAATGTTGTGATGCAAGAATGCTGTATTTTTGTATTAAAATATTGACATTGCAAAGTCGTGTTTGAGACGTACGTCGAGACGCTTTCTGATTGTTCGTTTTTGGTTTTCATCTTAAAATAGAAATGTCACGCAGTTTATGTTTTCTAGATGTTTCAAAGTGGACGAGTAATTAAAATAACCTTAGCTAATTGACGTCTGTAGATGTCGTACGTGAAATGTGATTATGGAACCAAAGCACTAGTTTTCTATTAGCAGCATATTCTGTTTCTCTAATATTACATCATACATCGCCATCGCCTCAAATTCACACGAAAACATCTCACAAAACGATAAAACACCAATAAAGAGCGACCCACAGTACCAACCCAACAGAACTATCGCACAAACATTCGTTCACTTTGAACGTAAAGGGTGGCAACACGTTATCTCGAGTCGGCACAGTGGTCCCACCGCATCTGTCCGTACATAAATCTGTCGCATATGAAAAGAATTAAAACGTTCCCTATTGTAGACGGCTGAATAAATCTTACAGATATCTTTGTGAGGGACGCGCGACGCCCGCGGCTCTCCGACGAGGAACGGCGATATTTTACAAGTTTTTGACAGCCGATATGGCTTTCCTAAACGGCACCTGCCCACTGTGTGCTGATGGCCGATCGCCAATGCTTTCGGCCAAAAGTTGTTTGCTTTTTGGTTAATTAAGTAGCAACATTTAGTATTTCTATTCCGTCCTTATAACTATACGTTAATCTAAAATTAGTTTTAATTAAACGTGTGCTTTTTTATATAGTAGTATTTTAATTTTTTGCCTTGTTTTGCTATAAGTAATTTTATCAATGTGTTTCCTTCAGAAATGTCATTTCGTACATGCGCACACCATAAAATGCCCATAAAAAAGTAATAGGTGAGCATATGGCGCTCTTTCTTGCCACATAAAAAGTCGTGTTGACGCATAATTAATTTTATACTATTACCGTTTTATTATTTATCTAAGTCTTAGAAGATAGCTTCTCAGCATGTCTTCACGTAAATCACAAGTAATGTTCATTAAATCTTCAAAGTTTTGTACAACGTCCTTCATATAGTTTCGCCTTGAAAACTAGATGGCGCTAGGTTGCTAGCAAAATAAACGCCAAGTAATGGCTCCAACTGTTTTATTACAGTAATAAAATATAGCCCAGAGCAAGTTGATGCGCGAATTTATCTCTTTTTAACAAATAAGTTCGTATTCGACTTTGCAAGGACAGAAGACACATTAAAAAGGCAAGTTAATATTCAAACAAAGGAAAATTAAAAAGTATGAGGATGCTAGTTTTATGAACTAGTTTCTAAATATCCACATTAGTGTTTATGAGTTTTACGACCAATTAATATCTACTCAAATCAAATTAGTTTAATCAAAGAAACAGAAAAAATGCGATCACAGTGAAACCACTTAATAAATTGTCTGGGACTTGTATGGAGAAAAAAAAAGTGTATAAATCGAGTCACCAATAACACTATAGTATGGAGTTTATGGCACTGCCCTTGAAGTGTGTTATCGGGCGACGATTCTTTATTGACACTATAAATGTGGGAAACATACGGGGAGGTTTTACGGCCGTGCGCGAGACGTGTTGCTGGGTACAATGTACGCTGAATGACAGTGAAGTTGAGGACGAATGTTTGGTAGTCGGAGTTGTGGATAAGTAAACTTATCGTAGATATACTTAGTTTGTAGCAGTTATTTCTTCATATTTGTCTTGTAGACTAGTAGCTTTAATTATTTTCATAAATATTGGGGCGAAAGAAAAAGTTTTATTATGATTCGTAGAATGCGTAGGTACCTATACTTCATGGTTGCTTATACATTTTTTAAAAATTTAATTTGCCTGCAAGTAATCAACATTATAATCAACAAAAAAGCCATAACCCCCAAAAATTTCATGATGATAAACTTTTTATTACTTTTGGTAATCAAAACTTAACCAACCGCCTCTCGCCCGCTTCTTATTAAACCCCGTATATTTCCGTCATTACCCTGACTGATTTACAGGGCTTTAGCGGAATATGTCCACTGGCTGTCCACCGCCGCCTCACAGCCACCGGCCCAATAATCGTTAAGACAAGGCGCGTTAATACCTTCCAAGATAAAAAAATATACTCCACATATTGATGGCTCTACAATTGGTTTATGATATGTTCGATGGTAATGTCGCATGGCGGGTAGTTTGATGTTTGTTATGAAGGAATTAAGTGGGATTTGTGGGTTGAAGGTAGTTGGGTAATTAAGCTACTTAGATGTGAAAGTGTCTCGAGTTTTCATTTTCCAAGTCACTTTAGGTTCATTGGAGCTGGGAAGTGTCAATTAACTTTGATCAAGGAATGGTTAAGCGACAAAATTCTCTGAAATTATATTATTTTAACAGTTCTGAGTTTTATAAACTGGATCTAAATTAGACCAGACTTTACTCAAAGTGATATAAAAGAAAACACATTGGAAAAAAGCTATGTGACATAGCAATAAGATAATTCGTTTTCCACACATCCCTGACAAACAAACAAAACTTTCCTCTTTATAATATTGGTATGATTATCATAAATACAGTCGACAAGACCTGGCGAGGTCGTGTGTGTGTGTGCAATTTATTGAAAGTCTTGTTATAAACATAAATATACTCATACACATTAGAGGGAAGGATTTTATTAGTGTGCATTCACATTTCCGGCCTCTTGAATCACATGAACACGAACCGTTTTATGTTATTTCACGGCACACGAATCCATATTTTTAACATTTTTGGACATGAAAGTTTGAGTATCCAAAAAAACATTTTTTTGAAAGTCGCCCATCACAAATCACCGAGTGGGCCCACAGTGCTCACACCTACACGATATTTGGGACATATCACAACTTATTATATCGTGCCCGTGTACGTATCTTGTTAAACAAAACAAAATTAATCAAAAACGCCCAACAATGGTAATCGAGAGACAGTGTTCGTCATAAATCCAGGGTCCCTATCACTGCATCGCACATCACTGTATCGCATTACGACATTGTCTGTTTGATATCGAATTTATTACGAGGGGCTTATTCGAATCACTCGGAACACGTCAGCCGGCATCGCTCGGCTCTCATAAATTGTGTGACATATCGTTCGAGTTCCGAGATTTTTCTGTATAAAACTGTCGACGATGTTATGCACTCCGATAAGCCAACATACAACCCTAACAATGAAGGATTAAGGTTTAATTTAAATTTTGACAGCAGCAAACACAGTTTTGCTCTCGATATCTTGTCGTGTCTTGCCTCATATTAATGACGGTTCTTTTTTTAATTTATCGTGAATATTTTCGAATGTGTTTAGTGACTTGAGCCATTGGATTTTTTGATGTTACTCATCGGTTTTAAGAAGTGATCGGCGGCGATCGAGATAATCTTTTAAAAGTCAATTAAATACGATACTAAACATTTTTGACCAAAAATACTCGATGTGAAACCACTGGGTGTCTGGGTTAGTTCACATCACTTAGCCTGAGTAATTTGATAAAATTAAAAGCGAGCTTATTTAATTTTATTAGGGTGGTTTTCTTTCAACTTTCTCCTGTATATTTTACACGGTCCAATGTGCATATCCTCAAGTGGTTATAAAATTTATTTTAAAAGTAGTCCGAGACCGTTTGACCTGATAGAAAATTCCCTGAATAGAAATAAAGTACCTATTGAATATACTTTTCCAGATGACAGAGAGTGACCAGGAGGGAAAGTGGAGCGACCAGTAGAGATGCGCTCCAAGCAGCAGCCGCGCCCGTCCTACCGTTGGCTCAACACGAACGAAAACGGTGAGTCTTTGACTTTTTTTTCAATTTTTTTATTTAATGATATTGTAATACAGAGGTGTACCTACTTAATTTTAAACTCGCCAAACTTTTACGTTTGATGGCAAGAGGCGCTCTTTTACACAACAATGCACCACCTTACCCACTACTTATAATTATATTATACATACTGTTATGGTTCAATCTTATACAATGTATTTCTGCATTCGCGATGTATTTGCCAAAAATGTAAACAAACATGAGTTTATGGAAAAATAACTTTAAACCCTACACGATAAAGTTCAGTTTACGCTACAACTTCAAACATTTTTATAACTTTTCAATAGTGCTACTATTATTATGACTGGATTTAAACAATAAAACTGTATCTAGTGTCTAAGTGTAAGTAATTTTAGTAAAGCTCTTTTTAAAAGGGCTTGTCTAGGGAAGTGCCACTTCCATACTTAGTTCTTAACGCTGTGCTGTTCTGGTTCTCAGTTTTATAGTTACGGGGAAATTAGGGGCAAAAGAGACATTTCAACTTTGTCAATATTATCTCCTAATGTTGGCACAGCAACCGATGAATATTAGCTACATTAAATTCAATATTTATATCAAATAATAAACCGTATTGCCCATGATAATACAGGAATGCAATACATTTAAATTATAATAGCTGAGATAAAAGCTTAAACAGCTCGATTACCTACTCATTGTTAAGATATAAGTACATATTAAAATTGCATATCAATTACCTCGATCAATTTGATGCAAATCTAGGCCACGTCATCCAATCGTTTTGAGGTCTCAATTATGACTACAGACCTCACCGTTTCTCACATTGAGCTCGTCACAGACAATTACATAATCAGTTAATCCACGCCTATTTAATCATATTCAACTGCAGATAGATACGTTGACTTACTGTTCTCAACAGCGCAGCTTTTTTACACTATGTCACAAAGTTATACATACGTCAATTCTACACTGAATGACTCTATCCCATTGTTTTAAAGTTGAAATTCGTTTGCCATGCATTTACTACCAGAATAATTTGTCGCAGCGAACAATTGAAACCGGTACCGTGACGTGACGATTCTGAATATCCAACTAAAACTCGCAATAAATATTAAGTTATGACCATAGAAAAAAAAGTGGCATACAAAACGCAAATGTACTAAGTAATAATTCATAGGTCTTTTTGTATGAAACTAAGCCACCGTGAAGCGATAAATAATATTTATTTTCGCTATTATACGGGTTTTTGTCAGTTGTAATGGGTGTAAAGCGCTGAGCGGGTTGGGCGGTGCGGGGCTGCGACAACCGCGGCTACGTCACTATTTTACCATCGTGACGTGACTGTCATTAGTGAAGACAAGGTTAAGATGATGACGATGATCTTTCGCTAATATCATACTACATATTTCTGAATAAGACAAGTTGAGATTCTTTCCTTGAAGCTTAAAGTTATGATAGGTATACTTAGTTTGAATAAATCATGTTGCTTTTTAAAATGTTACTTCTTTGTGATGAACCCAGTAGTTGATAAGAGATAACTTTAATTTAAACAATTTGATGCAAATCACACATACATTCATTATGTTATAAATTCAAGCCTTCCTTAATCCCATAGAGGTAGGCAGAAACTACAAAACGCCACCTGCTACGATACTTACATACTCCAAATTTAATAATGCTTTATACACTTTAAATAAAAAAGCAGTAAAACAGTTCACTTCTCTCCGCTGTTTCTCTGGCCTAGCATGCAACTCATTCGTCCTTGCACTAAAGCTCCCTCCATATGCGCTGGCGCCTCAATCATGTATATTAATCGATTTTAATATTTATATACATACTACGTAACTTTACTTACGGCTTTTGTGTACTAATTGAGGTTGAAAAAATCTCAGCTTTTCGGAACTTTAAACTATTAGGATAGTATTTCTTGAAAGTAATAGTGGTGTTGCCGAGATTTTTAGTAAATTTTAACAATGTTTCATTGCCTCTTACCAGGTTCTAAAACCTTTGGCTGACTGGTGCTATTACGATGGTGATTTTAGTTAAGTTTCATAAAGCATCTTGTTCGAATCTTTTGTGTAACTTCAGTAACTTAACTACAGTGCACTGTACAAAACTTTGTAGTAGAAACACGCACTCCTAAGCTGAACCAAAATGTTTGAGGATAAGATTCGAATTTGGAACTTTTTTGCCAATAATCAAAACATTTGATACAATAGCAACTTATAATAGTAATGATTACAGGTGCGCTAGATAACAATGTCAGATCACCTTGACTAAAAGATTTATAGCTGGATTTAGCAGACAAACTTATCAGGATTGCGCTGATTGATCAATTATTATAGTTACCAAGTTTTATCTAGAACTTAGATACTTAAAATAGATTCGCATTGGTATTTAAATCAAATCACTGTTTAATAAACACTTGCTTTGACTGGAGTTATTCAAAAATATTTAGAATAGATAAATGTTGAAGTTAACTTTTCATTTATTATAAAGAATCACACAGTCGGTGGTACTTTGTTCACATTACAATCTAGCCTATTAGCTAATAAGTAACTTAAGTATAACTTAAACGGCTAAGTAGGTAACTACAATATTAAGAAATCATCCAATACTGTCTTTCATTATTAACTAAGTATCTACTAGCTGACTCGATGAAGTTCGTACCGCCTCAGAATCAATAAATACAAAATGTATTAAAAAATCAATATATCTCAATTTTTTTTTTTTGGGAATTTTTCTCATGTTTTAAATAGTTATTCTGCTATTTGGGGCGGAGACAAATTCAACAAATTAATCAAAGATCATAAAAATCGGTCCAGCCGTTCTTGACTTAAAAGTGTTGTAACTAACCCGATTTTGTTTTATTTATTTATTTAGATGTTAAGGGGAGACACCTGAAGCCCAATTCTCGTAATTTAAAACGTTCAAAATCTAGTCTCAGTCTCATCTCGGCGACAAACAAATGTCAAAACCTTGTCAAAATGTAGGGAAATTATAGGTATTTTTGACAGATTGAGACTGAGATCAGACTGTGAACGTTCTTAAAATTACGAGAATTGCCCCACTGATTTACGTGTTCTGCGAACACGTTAACTTGACAAAGCTTTTCTTTTTGGGTCAAAGAGAATTATTAGTCATAGTCTTATACAGACCCCTAGCGTAGAAAGGTGTCGTAGGTTATAGAAAAAAACTGCTGTTTAATGGAAAAGTGCCTACGCGGTTAAAATGTCAATAACAGCATTTTTTTTAAATATGTAATAACCAGGTTGCGCCTCTATGTTCCTGCCACCTTGTATATTTTTTTATGATGGTGCTGTAACCCTTGAAAACCTTAGATTAGGTGAAAATTCAGTCTAACATTATTTTGCAAGTGTCGATTGAGATCAGAATACTCGTAACTTCGGATTGATCACTCCCTCAAATGTAGGGGCTAAAACTTGAACGAACCTTCATAATTAGAAACAAATTGTACCAACATCTAATTACCATGCCTTACCTGCCAACTTACCTGTCTTTAGCCCCCTCATTGAAGCCAACAAGTGACCACACAACTTCAACAGCTGCCCAAAATTACTGTGACGCAATCACAGACAACTATACAATAAAATAAAATAAAAAACTGTCCATAGTTTAGCCAAATTGATGGCTCGTTCCAGGCTTGATTTACAGGCTTTCTCTTGGCCTATTGTTGGTAATTTGTGGACCAGTTAGCATAAATATAATGGTGCTACTGATAGCTGTGTGAGTCTCGTTTGCCCCTCTGGCTTTAGCCTTGCAAGTGAGCTAAAAGATAATGGTGTTTGTCAGGAATTTAAGACAGAGTTTAAGGAGATCACAGAAAAAAACTACTGCTTAAAATAATAGCAGGTAAAGCTGTATTCAAGCGCTTTTGAATCGATAAGCTAAGTGGGGTGTTTGGCTAAGTGCTGAATTTTTTGATCACTCTGTAGTTTCAAGCTTGCGTAAGAATGCCAACGGGTGTTCAGGGTATAAATTATAGTAGGTATCATGTAACTCTGAACACAAACAAATTCACCTGATCATACTCCTTGAAGTAAAGAAAATAATATATTAAGATACGATCTATAACTAAATACCTTTCTCGCACTTTCCGCTACCGTATCGAGGGCGCTCTCTCTCCCCCTCACCCCATCCGCGCCGGAGTCCCCCAGGGTTCCGTTCTGTCTCCCCTCATTTTCACCCTTTTCACTAGTGACATCCCGAACAGTAAAAAGGCACAGTTGGCGCTCTTCGCCGACGACACTGCCATATACTGTTCGGGTGTCAACCAGTCATCCATAGCTCGAAACCTCCAAACCTCCGCAAGCGCCTTGAGCGATTGGTTCCGGAAATGGAGAATCGAGGTCAACCCCGATAAGAGTCAGGCGGTCATCTTCTCGAAACCGCGTAAACTACCCCCCCCCCTCCCGCGCCCGATCTCTATGTATGGCAAGCCGATCCCCTGGGGAAAGCGAGCCAAATACTTAGGTGTCATCCTAGACCACAACCTCACCTTCAACGAGCACATAAAGACGGCGCGTTCGCGCGCCTCTTTCGCTCTCGGTAGGCTCCACTCCATGATAACTGCCCGCAGCAAATTGTCACTCAAGTGCAAATTGCGCCTCTACACCGCGGTCATCCGTCCCATCATGACCTATGCTTGCGTAGTCTTCGCACACGCCAAGCCGAGATTTCTGCATAAAATGCAAACCCTTCAGAACCGTTTCCTCCGAAAGGTCACGGGAGCCCCCTTCTATGTCCGAAATGTGAATCTGCATCTAGATCTCAGACTCCCCACCATCCAGCAGTTCATGAAACGCCTCTCCAAGCGCTTCTTTGACTCTGCCATAAAGCACCCCAATCCCCTGATTGCGGCGGCCTCCCGATACACTCCCTCCCGCATAAGTAGGATTCGCCGACCAAGGCATACCCTCACTATCCCCGACGACGCCACTACCCTCCTCCAGGAGAGCAGTAAGGCCACTAGTACTCTCAGACGTCAACACAAACACAAGCTCAGACATCCGTCCTTCCGTCCTCGCCGCCGAGGCCCGTCGCGACGCCCCGCACCATCACCGTGCCCCCCCCGACCCTTGCTCGAGCCAGCCCGCGCAGCTGAGCCTGTAGTTTTAAATTCGCCCCTAAACACCAATAATAATACCGATCCAGCCTGTCCCTTGCTGTCCTCTTCCAGCGACGCCCTGAGCCGAGGTCCGAACCCCGCAGGGGGTTACCCTTAGCGCTGTCGCTTAGTTTTTAAGTTATTGTTTGCCCTGGCTGGAGGCCTTAATTCGAGGCATCCACAGGAAAGTCCGGTTAAGCAGTAGCCATCCTCATAAAGGATGAACTGCGAGATGCCATTTATAAAAAAAAAAAAAAAAAAAACTAAATACCTTTCACATAAAAAGGTCCTTGTAAAATACTGTCCCATAACTCTTTATAAAAAAAAAACATACCCAGGTAAAGTATACGAAACCTCAGGTAGGTTTCCAATTATTGATTTGCCGTAAAGCTAATGAATAACTTATACCCTCGAACAATTCGAACAGTTGTTCGGTACTTCGGGCCTTTACGCATTTTTTACGCTTTCCGTAATCATTTGACCGACAGAAGTTTTATGACCCCTTTTTATGTATGTGAGAAAACAATTGTTAGGCCACAAAATGTCGAGGCACAATAAACCTTGGCACAGCACTTTCCTTGTTTTTACGACTTTAACTTTGACTTCCAGTCTTTGAGTTTTATTGAGAACCCTTTATTGGTTTTGACGGAAGAGTTGGATGATGGGCTCGTCTTTGTTCGTGGGCCTATTGATGAATTGTGTGAAGCTTGCGGTTGGAATAGTTACAAGTAGTGGTTGGTTTTTGTTATGCTTATTAGAGGAGTATCTTTCAATGTTGCTCTGTACTTAGAAATCGCTTTTGAACTTCTGTGTCATTTTCTCCTTGCTGTTCAAATTCAAATTCAAATTCAAATTCATTTATTTGCCGGAATGTAGGTTTACAAATGTATGATCTTAAAGCTATAATGGCCCCTTTACATTCTACCATTACTTATGGTGTGCAAATCTTTAATTTTAACCTATACAATTACATTCCTTTAGTTATAAGGTCCAATAAAAACATAAATAAAATAAAATTATAGACAGTAACAACAAACAATGTCTCATGCACCATAAGTATTTAATGATCAAATTAATTAATAGATGTCAAATTATACCTATAATCTATATCAGTTCAGCCGCTCTATTAAGTTTAATAAAAATGTCAGATAATAAATATGTCATTATAAATTGTAATTGATAATGTCATAAATAGTATAATGTCACAGTGGTAATATATTAAAATTTGAACATTAATAAATAATTATAAGGTATATTACCATTCCAATTACTCCAAATACCAATATCATTTATCTTAGTTGCTGTTCCTCTGTTATGGTAGTCAATTCTGTAGTGGAAGTTGATGGCATGAAAGCAATATAATAAGCCATCATCATCCAGCACAGAGTTGACTGCTCCCCATAAAACTATATCCCGAAAGCAAAATTGATTTACGCAAATAAATATGAACAAAAGCGGAATCATTCACGCCACAAGCATATACATTCATAAACCGCCATCATAAAAATCGAAAAAAAAAACAACTGTCGAATCCGCATAAAAGTAGTGTTTACAAACAGTGAGCGCGGTTAATCTTTACGATCGGCCCCGAATAGGCCCGAATACACCCGATCGCCTGATTTATAGACTTCGGAATAGCTCCCGTCTTTTAAACGATCGGCCCGATGCCCGCTGAATTTACGGCTTCATAGAGTTTTATAACTGATTTTATCAGTCGTAAACTTTTACAAGGCGATTTGGTCGCTATTCATTAAGAGCGCTGATGTGCAGACGCTTTCTGGGTTATAGTCTCGCGAATGTAGCGATGGCGTGGGACCCAGTCGAATAGGTACCTATATGAGTCATCTCCTAGCTACTAGAGCCAACAAAAATATCGATTGACGCAACGATTATGACATTTCTGTTAAGCAAATTGTAATTTTTTTACAGTCCTAATAACTTATTTTCACAGTCAAATATTTATGAACGATAAAAAACCCATAGCATTCGTAATAAACTTCTGATGAACGATTTCCGTAAAATACTAAACCTCGTAATAAAAATATAATCGTGTCAAAACACATCCGTTGTTTGAACAGGTTTCAGTAAACTTAGTCCAATTATGGGATAGGGCCATAAAAAGTGACGATTACGTATAAATCATTAAGTGAATAGATTTAGGGCCTGCCCTCAGGCCGTAAAGTGAGTTTAGTTGTCAATAAACGAGCGTAAACAGTTGTCGGGTTAGCGTTAGATCGTTAACTGTGTAATCGCTGGCTGCGTGGCCCCACACGATGCTGCGCGGGGTTATGAATTGTGCTGCAATTTGTTGCACATTGTTAAATATTTTGGTAATTAGGGATTTTAGTAGTGGTTGATGTGTTACTAATGTTGCTGTGTACCTAGCCAGCGAGCCATTTGTGTTTATAGCAACATGTTTACGACCTCTGGTGGTCGCGTACAGAAATATTGGAGCTTCGTATTGCACTAAATGTTAATAGATGCTGCGCGATGCAATATAAATGGAAAAAAATAGAGAGTGAAAATTTACTTTCCTCGTAATTCATAGTCTTTCTCGTCTCATCAACTCTAGGAAGTTTTCGATTTCATCCTTTTGAATATTGAGTGGAATCGAGGAAAATATTATTTTGAGCAAATCCCTGACCTTTACCTGTAAAGTTACGGAAAATACCTTATACATAGGCCCGCTTGCACCACAAATCACTAAGTGCGTTAGGCGCCTTTTCCCAACTATGTTGGTCGGCTTCCAGACTAACCGGATGCAGCTGAATACCAGTATTTTACGTAGAGCGTCTACCTATCTGACCTCCACAATACAGTGACTGGGTAACACGATACTCCTTGATAAGACTGGTTATCGAAACTTTTGAGCTTCTGACGACCCGTAACGACTGTCAACGATCCAAAAATAACAACCGGAACCAACGCTTAATGTGCTTTTCGAAGCACGGAGGGATTTCGGTATGTAAAGATCCCATCCACGGAACAACCACGGCAAGTGTAGCTTAACCTGATAGATCGACCCTTGCGGCTGTTATTACTTAGCCACGAGCCCCTTCTACGTCAGACGTTGCAACGTATTTAAAATCTGTTATCTTAAAACCATGGAAACTGAACGATGTTTTAGAGAATTATGTTGTAGCGCTAAACGCATTAAGTGATTTGTGGTGTAAGCAGGCCTTAGTGAAACTTACGATTATTCAAATCACTCTTTTCGATTTCGAAACTGCAATTTTTGCTTCCCTCTATCCTAACACCAATATCCTTCCACAGCTATTAGTAAACTTGAATTTAGTCAATAATTAGAGGCTGTAACACGCTATAAGCAATATCGTAAGTAGCGGCGGCGACCTCGTAACGCGAGCCGCCATCTCCGACATCCTGCTGTACGCCACTTTATGAATGAAACTGGAGAATGCGCGAGCGCAAGCAGTTAGGGCACGGTTGCACTGGTGATTACATCAATTTGTAATAGTTTTTTTATTAGACTTTATCAGAAGACACGTTTAAGTTACTTTTGAAAAAAACTGTAAAAATAAAAGGTCAAAAGAGAATACGTGAACTAAGTAAAACTGATATTCATGCATAAATGCAAATATTGTTCAGCCAAGGTGTAATTCCTGTGTTAAGTTTTGCTTCAAAGCGTTTTTGAAGTCCAAATTTCTCTTGACTTATTTTCAGTCACCTATTTATTCCCTACGAATAAGTTACTTATTCGTAGCATATTCCATAATTATGTCCATATATATACGTGAAAATAAATACTTATGCCTGTGTCTTTGCCTTTTACCTTTTACGGATAGACTTTTGAAGATAGCAAACAATCCTGTTGGTATTTAGAGATCGCTGTGTAGAGTGGCGAACTACGCAAGTCTTCCAGCGCCTCGGCAAAAGGTAGTTGAAGAACACCGTGTGGTTTTAGTCAGTAAAAGTCTGACAGACTCCTCCACCCGCCAAGGGCGGAGAACATCCATGAGGATTTCTACTCGCAAAAAAGCGTAAAATACACGATACAATACATTGCCTTTTTAACTACCATGTGAACAGACCCCTCGCCTGTAACACGAGTAGTGGATTACGCTCACGGCTGATTACGCTCAGCCCTGGCGGTGACCGACGTCAGCCCATCAGATTTTTACACTTCAATACGGTATTATTATTCTCTTTAGTCATACGGGACTTAGCTGAAGTATAATAGGTGTCTAAGGATGGTTAGACTAGGAAAAAAGGTCGTTTGGTCTGAATCTCAAGAAGAAAGAGCTACAACTACCTATGTGCATAGTTTTGGTGAAGTGACTACGACCATGTTGAGCTTAAGGTAGAAGCGCCAGGGCAGCCTGCGAAATACAAATTTTCTTACTTTTTTTTGCAATTTGAAGTTCAGTGTGAGGTCGTATGTTGAACAAAACATGAGTTGCGAACGTAACAAGTTTGTATTTACAGAATTTTAAGAATTGAAATCATTAACACAACCCTCTAAGTTCATATAACCCTATATTGATTGATATCTTCTCCCTTAAATGAAAAGGTATCTACTCTACATGGTCTTAAGCCGTAAGGACTGCTGTGGTTTAGGAATTGTAATTCCAAAACGTCTACAATCATCATGTAATATGTAGTTAATTGTTTTAACTCTGAATGGTTTCGTATTCAAGCATGTGTCCTATACGTTTTTGGCGATTATACTCCTGATTTAATTTAATTAGTTATGCTTATGAGCCAAATAAACTCACACTAAATTACTCTTCTCACTTTGGCAAGACAGGACACATAAAACTAAACAAAATTAATTCAACATAGATACATTGTAATTTTCACCGTCAAAATTTATTGAAGCCTGTATTTACAAAGTTATCGTCAACACGTAAATACAGCAGCCCTGTCTATATTTAAGTGTCGCCAGATATCTTTGGGAGGCGCCTAAGTATATTATAGGTACGAGTAGCTGTTAAATAAATAGCTAATCTTCTCTAGAAATTAGATAGCTATGGGAAGAGGTATTTTGAAATGTTAGTCTATGGCGTATGGAGTTACTGCAAGCTTATGTGAACGGGGATATCTTGTGTGGATGTGAATTTTATCTAGTGTGTGCACAAGAGCATTGTTTTAGTAGCTGTTGTTTTCCTTAGGTGAGTCAGTATTGGTTGTGTTGCTATAGCAACGTAAACAAGTGTAGGAAGTATTTCTCTTTCTGTGTCTTAAGTTTTGAAAAGTAAACTCTAGAATTACGTCAGTATTCGTAAAATGTAAGCTTATTATTAGGTAGTGAGTTTTTGAAAAGTTACAAAGAAAAACATTCAATCACACTGATGAAAACTTAGGTGAAGTGAGCTGTCAATATTCACAGCTCACTTCCAGCTCACCTTACCTGAGTTTTCACGTTGACATTTTTACAGAATAGAACAGTAACAATTTTAAACCAGAATATAAGATTAACATGAAATATCTACAACTTACTGAAATGTAAATGAAAATCCATGTTTGTTCCAACTTAGAATGGTTAATATCATCTCAGTGTGATGGTATGCGTACATCTAGTAGATTTAGGCACTTTGGGTCAATGATACGCGACCCCAGAGGTCAAAATGGCGCAATAATACATTGCATTCGTGTTATGTATCTTGCCATGTGTAATTATGTGCTGGAGTGGTGACAGACGGCGACCAGTGGACTTGTTAAGTTGCCAGTAATATTTTTACGTGTTCAAGAGTAGGTATGTTGAAGATATAAAACTGAGGCTATCTGTTTGGTGCATTATTCCTAATACCGTTTCGTTTCAAATCGGAATTTTATTAAAATTGGATAGAAGCAAGCAATAAGTCGATCGAAGAGAGGAGGCCTATGGCCCAGCAGCGGGAACATTATAGGCTGATTATGGTAAGCAATCGATATTTTTGGCCAATATTTTTTACATTATCAGCCAATAATGTTCCCACTGCTGGGACACAGATCTCCTCTCTGTGAGAGGGTGTGAGCTGTAATACACCAGCCCCACGCGGGCCCAGTGCGGGTCGGTAGATGACACAATCATGTCATGTCTTCGTTCTAGGACATGCCGGTTTTCTCACGCTGTTTTCTTTCACCGCATTAAGAGCAAGACTTATTAGTCAGTTGGAAATCTGTTAGTTTTACACGCTTTTGAAGGATGTATATGACGGTTTGATATTATAATATTAATGTAGAAATAAGATGCATCCAGTTGATGAGTCATAAAATACCTTTAAACCATTTCTCAAGCCAAATTAAACCAGGTAACATTTTTTCATTCTAATGAATCATAATTATGAGTCACAAATTAATACTAAAAAGCTACTACAAAACGGAGATACCCGATAACAGCTTTATTTCAATCAATCTAATCAAAATAAAATTGAGTTAGGTAAAAGCTTCACGCTAATATCAACTTGAAACAAGATAAATATGTACCATAGAAATATTAATGTTTGTTGTGTAAAATCAATTTGGGATACATTAGATGTGAGATTTATATCTGTCGTAAAAAAAGAACATGTTTCAACTAATTAATGTCAACTAGATGTATCGTCAGACCATGCCAGAGCTGTTTTTCTAAAGATTTTGGGACAATTCTTAACTTTTTAATCTATGGAAATTGGATGTATTGACATGTTTGCATCGGAAAGTTTTAAATGTTTATGCAAGTTTAGTGGAGTTTTAATTTATTGTAATCTGTTAGAGGTCATCTGTTATTTTCAAACGTATAATAATAAAAAAAACAATTGTTCTCCAAACGGTTAATCTAGTCATTCACCTTTATTGTCTTTTTGAATCAAATTGTGTGTGCTGTTTCCTCGGGGAGTTCCTAAAAGCGAAGTGTTGGGAGTTGGATGGTGTCCCATCAGTGGGATAAATGGCAATGCCTCTCATTTTGACAATTCAACAGCTAGAATTCTTTGCTTTATTTACGTTTTCGAGCAACGAATTTTTCAAACCTTTGAAGCAATGGATTAGGAGTTTCCTTCAAAATACTTTGGATTGTGATAGAAAGTGAGTTACGCAATAAGGGTCCCGATATATATTTGCATGAGCAGAAATAAAGTTCGCTATTGACTGTTGAATGGAATCAGTTCAGAAGGCACTAAGTATATCTTGCAAAGCACTCAGCACACTAGGAAACGCTCTTCATCAGTATTTCAAACCAGCAATATCTTAAGTAAACGAATAGCCACTCAAAACTTAACCTAATTATCTCCATTAGATAGAATTCCTATAGTTTTGTACATCATAAATTTATTAGCAGCGACAGCAGAGTCCGTCTAACGGTAGCGTGATGGTTGATTCTTGTATAATTCACTTAACATTTGCATAGGCGGAATCCGGTCGCGTGGTATCGTTCCAAATGTATTATGTTATGTTTGGAATTCATCACTTTAATTATTGTGCTCGAATTCTTTATGTAACTAAGTGTTAACGGAATATATTTGTTTTTGTTGTGGGTCCTGGGTTCGAACCCAGACAGGCGATTTACTTTGTGTCAATAATTTCATCACCACTGCTCTTAAAACGGTGAAGGAAAACAACATGAGGATACCGGCATGTCCTAGAACCAAAAATTCGAAGACCTGTGAAATTTACCATCCCGCACTGGGTCCGCGTGGTAGATTTTAGCCCACTCCCTCTCAAAGAGAGTAGGCCTGTGTCCCAGCAGTGCAAATATTATAGACTGATTATGTTATGGAAACCTGTGATGGAAGCACAGCTTAGTGGGTATAACGAACCGTAAGATATAGAAATCGAGATCATAAGTCAGTGAGTTCAATTTAGTAGTTCACCAATTTTAGATTTTACGGAGTTTTATAGATTTACTTACAGGTTATATTAAAATCTGTCTGTTTCATGCCATCTAGATTATTATAATTTTAACTTTAATTCATCTTATTTAAGAGACTTGTCCTGTGTATGTTATGTTAAAAAAATTGCTACCTGAACATAAGAATTGAGTAATTCATCAACTCGTCCTACATTTGTGATATAAGTTAGTAGTTTCAACTCTAGGTCTTTAAAATTGATAAATAACACTTTATTCATAATTAGTTTGACTGATATACGAAATAGCTTTACATAAAATAGCAGTAAACAGTAATTAGGTACTAAAATTACGCGGAAGACATAATTACATTGTATTATTAATTTACGTCCTATATTCAAAGCCAAATATGGCGATAATCGGCTCCGAACGGCCTATTACAGCACCAACGGCATTTTAACACGATCTCTAACATTAGGAGCGAAATAATCGTAACAGGAACATCTAATAAAAATAATATTAATATCGTGCTAATCGCCAACAAAATATAATATAAAAAAATCCAAACCAAACAGCCGATTATTTTAATATAAAACGTCCAAATCACCGATTAACTCGATTCGAATTTTAAAACTGTGATTCGAATAGGCCGTCTACGAGAAGTCGAACGTTACAACCATAAACGATCATTCGATTTTGTGTGTTTTAAAATGCTAATCGATTTCAAAATCGATTGATTTATCGATATTTAAAGTTGTTTGAGATTTTATATCTATATCTATAAACGGTGTGGGTTTAGGAGACGAAGAAATGCTTCTTATTCTTCGATTTATTGAATAAGGACTTATTTAATGAATATTCAATAATAAGGTATTATATTACTGTAAATAAAGTGCTTTGATTAAGATGAAATAGGATCTTTGGTAGACTTTAACAGAAAACATTTCGTATCTATTTAGAATCCAATTTCCATGCTGATTACTACGAAATATGATGTGTTTAAATCGATACTTTGCGTATTTAAAACATAAAATGCTGAAATTAATTACCAATATCAACTAAGGGCTTATGTCGTTATTCGTAATATTATTATTCTTTTTTCTCTTATATTATATGAAAAAGGTTAGTATAGGGCTATAACAGGTGCACACACAAGCAACTTTTTAATCAGATAACACCAATTTATGTTTCACATTTGTAATGTACATTAATTATGACAAACTTACTGACTTTCTAGTAAGTATACCAAATTCCGTTCAACGTCAACTTTTTCCTCAAGAGGAGTTTCTCCAAACACCAACAGTTAAAAAAAAATTAAATAGCTCCGCAACCGTTGAGCCTCATCATAATCGATTAAAAACCGTTCAAACTCGTTTGTAATATTATGTAAAAATCGGCCGACGAAAGCGCCAAGCTAAATATAATGTCTGATTAATTCTTCAACAAGGCGATTATCATCCGATTTACAGATAATGTTATACCGACTGTGACACTCGGTGATTTGACATGTTTATTAGCACGACGCAAATATTCCAATAAATTATATAAATTATACCCAGAAACACCTAGATATTAGAGAATCACCAATTTGCTCTTGCCATCCCCAGCAAAACTGCCAAATAAAATTCTAACTTGCGTCTCTAATAATAAGGTGCAAAAACGATTAAGTATGCAAAACGAAAATAGATCGTAGCACGCATATTCACTTAACTCATTTCTCGATTTTCGAGAATCTTTATCGATGGTCAATTCAATAACCGTTCGGTATCGATATAAATTGTTATTGGCGACGTGAGTTACCGTTTCGGAGATGGCGATGTACAGACGGACAGTGGAATAAATATAGAATGAGGCTTATCTCTATACGGTACCGGTGATGGAGAGATGTTGATAGCTTGAGTGGGTGATGCTCCTTTTATTTGTAATAGATGTCGCCGTGATCGAATGTTATGTCGAATAGGTGTGACAATTGGTGCTAAAATAATATTACTCTATGTAGGCACAGGTACTGTGTATGAAAATGGCAGTTAGGCAGAGACGAGAATAATAAAGTCATCGAGATACACCTACTGTTCATAGACAGGCTACTGCTACACAGGCGACTGTTTCCATCTTAGAGCCTCGTTCATACCCAATACCTTTACGACTTTCTTACGCACAGCAGATCGAGTTATTTGCTGGTATCCCATAGAGTTATCAGTTTAGATTTCTCTGGGATTGCTTGCTTGAGCTTATTCTGTTAACCTTTCGTTTCATTCGTGGATCTTTGACAGTTGTTACGGGTAGTCAGAAGCCCGAAAACCTGACAACCAGTTTTACCAATGGGTATCGTATTACCCAGTAACTGGGTTGTGGAGGTCAGATAGGAAGTCGCTCCAAGTAAAATAATGGTATTAAGCTGCATCCGGTTAAATTGGAAGCCGACCCCTACGTAATTGGGAAAAGGCTAGGCAGACGACCTATAGTTATACAACTATTCATGGAGAACATTCAACATTGGGAAAATATGTTCCAATGCTTATTGAAAGCCATTGCGATTGTGTTTTGGAATTAGACTGCTGAAGCTAAATCCCCTTATTTGAACCCCTCACATAACAGTCAATCACTGCCCGGTCCAGTCATCACACTCGTAGATTAGTTACCAAAGAGATGGATGCCAATCCCCTGCCATTACCCTGCCATTTCTGCCAGATTGATGCCAGTAGGCTGCCATTCCTGCCAGATTGATCGGCGGCCGCTGATGTGGAACTAAATTATTGACCGCTTTATTTTTAGTGTTTACATACGTCACTATTTATACCGTGCCAGTCGATAAGAGCGGGTTAGGCTATAACTTCACGTGGGGGTTACTGAGAGGGACTGATTATATTAAGTAGTCTAGCTTTTGTCGTGCGCCTGATTGCGTTATAGTTTGTAAATTTCTGTAATGTAAAGTATGCTGTCTTTTTCAAGGTATCCTAAACTACCTCTCTGCCTTATTTAATGAAAAGTAATTCGGCTCCCTCTCACCGTGAGGAGGCCTGACCCAGCAGTGGGAACGTTATTGGCTGATTATTTTTGTATTTTAATTCGGTTTGGAAGTGAAATCGTCCTGATAAACTTATCGAATAGACAAAGAGTCTCATCAAACATGGTCAGTTTTCGCTTGACTTCTAATTTTTTTCTAATTGGCGCGACCTTCATTAATTAAACTTATGTTTAAACTGTTAGTTTTGGAATACACTGCACTATGCCCTCGATGCTGTCGAGAAAACTTCCAGAAAACCGTTATATACTTTTTAGAAAATGAATGGAATGTTTAACTGTAGTATCTTCTATACTTATAATAAAGCTATCTAACATCATGCTAGGACCCCAAGCAGCCGAATAAAAAAAAAAGTAAAAAAAAAACGCCAGTCGAAATCGAATTAATAGCGACGCGCACAGTGGAACGAATGTATGGGAGCGGTTGGACGTAGACATGTCCGAAAAAAAAGAGTAAAATTATGCCAAACTAATGATGCCATCTTATTCGATTACTTAATGCCTTCATAACTTGTGGTGATGAATTTCTTCATAACTCCCATATTTCGGGAGTAATTTGAGAAAATGTGAAATTTTACTATGAAAATGAGTGTATCGAGCTCTCTCCCTCCTGATTCCGGGCTTGTTTCAAGTAGCGGTCTCTAATATCATAATGCTAATACTAAGAGCTATATTTAATACTAAGACACATAGTGCGCCAAATGTGCACTTTCTGGGATAAAGAGTGATGTTTATTTTATAACACAATTTTTTTATTTTTTGTTTATTTTGTTGATTAAAACCGTTTTTCTAAAGGTTTACCTTATTACAATAACATTTCTGAGCAGCCAATTAGAGAAGATATAAGCTAATTAGGATATATAATTAGGGACTTAAGGTTTACATATAAAACTGATGCACTAATGATTACTGATAAGAACATTGCTATTATTTAATTACTAAATGGCTCTTAATACACTAATTTAGCATGCATCATTTACTAATTATCACAATAACTAATTACCTTGCAATATTTAACAAAGGATACCTGGGATACCTGGATTTTATATAAATAGGTCACTATTAGTAACTTTAAAATCAGTGTTGATTTACACCTCGTTGTATCCAAGCTAATCTCGCAATGTATTTTCCAAATTTTAATACAAATCTTGATATTCACGTTGCTTTATGCGCACGCGCACATAAAGATTTACGCGACTTTAACTATTTGTTCAGTGTTTTAAAAGATAACAGTTGTGTTCAGTTATGTGAAAGTGCTGAAACAAGTTTAAAAGACTGGTGTCGTCGATTTTGCTACCGCATTTATGCAAAATGGACACAGTCTGGAAGAAGCACAGATAAGTTTCGGAAGAAACATGAGATTTGGCTACAGGCTGCAATTCAATGGCCGGAATTACAGAATGAAAATATGGAACCTTCTACAGAAAATATAAGTGACGTCATCGAGCCCATAATTTCTCCTGCTAAATCTGATGCTTCAACTTGTACACATCCTAGTCCTCGTAAATCTTTTGAGGACCTTAGTAACCGGCAAAAAAGAAGACGCACTGAATATAGTCTTTCATGCAGCAGTAGCAGCGCTGAAATTATGTTTTCGGCCGAAAGGGCGAAGGCAGGACAAAGCGATACAGCTTATGTTATGAAATACTTGACGGAGAATCCAGAAGAGGCCTCAAAAATCAAAGCCTTCATTGAAGGTAAATCAATTCAGGTACGGGAAATATCCCCTTTGAAGGCATTGGCTCTTTATGTATCGATGAACTTATCGAAATGGCGCTATAACACTCTTCGGGATTTCAACACTCAAGAAGGAGCTCTTCAATACCCGAGTTACTACATGTTGGTTAAAGAAAAAATTAAGTGCTATCCGGCCAAAGAAGATCTCACAGTTACAGAGAGCTCTGCAAAAATCAAATTACAAGCCTTGATGGATTTAACCTCAAGAAGACTTATTAGGTCGTTAGAAACCCCTGTTGATCCCAATCAACAGCTCGTATTGACCAGCAAATGGGGTTTTGACGGATCATCTAGCCAAAGCATTTATCATCAAAGGACGAGTGAAGATGAGCAAATCGATCTTGCTAGTAATTTTATGATTAGTCTTGTACCACTGCGGCTCGTCTCAAAAGGTGTAACAATTTGGGAAAACGAGCGACCATCTTCCACTTCATTTTGCCGGCCAATATTGTTTAAGTTTATAAAGGAAACCAAAGAAAATGTGCAGAGAGAGATGGCTGAAATCGAAGCAGAGATTGAAGCCTTAACTCCATCCACCATCACTGATGGAATTAGTGTCAAACACCAACTGCTGTTGACAATGATTGATGGTAAAATTCATTCCATTATATCCAATACAGCAGCTTCAGTGTGTGACATATGCAAGGCTTGTCCTAAAGAAATGAATAATTTAGAGTTAATCAAAGATAAACACGCAAACGAGGACATGTATAAATATAGCTTAAGCACCCTTCACGCTTGGATTCGCTCAATGGAATGCTTATTACACATTTCCTACAAATTAGACATAAAATCATGGCAAGTAAGGGGTGATATAGCAAAAAGGCAAGTTGATGACAGGAAGAAAAGAGTTCAAGAGGCTGTAAGAAGAGAAACGGGCTTACTTCTCGATGTTGTGAAACAAGGCAGTGGATCCACCAACAATGGCAACTCGGCAAGGAGATTTTTTGAAAACTACACTAAATCTGCTGAACTGACCGGAATAGATGCTATGCTTTTAAGAAAAATCTGTGTGATCTTGCAGTGTATTTCATCAGGAGAGAAGATCAACGTAACTAAATTCCGAGAGTTCTGCTTTGATACTGCTAAGCTTTACGTGGAGTTATACCCATGGTATTATATGCCTTCTTCACTTCATAAAATTTTAATGCATGGGCCAGACATAGTTCAGAACATGTCAATTGTGCCCATTGGTTTTCTATCCGAAGAGGCATCTGAGGCTAGAAATAAAGATTTTAGAAAATATAGAGAGGGGCATTCTCGAAAGCATAGCAGTATCTCATGCAATGAAGATATTATGCACAATCTTTTACTGTCTTCTGATCCACTTGTTACAAGTATCCGTCCAAAAGGAAATAAGTTTGTAAAAAAATCTTCTTTTAAGGAATTTTATGAGCTTACGGATTCTGAGAAAAGTGATATCGAATTTGTTAACATAAATGATTTAGCGGACATCGATTCTGAATTTGAATTAATTGATGATGATGATGATGACGAAGATAATTAAATGATGTTATTGTTTTAAAATGTGTAACTTAGTAAATTAGAGCTTACATCTTAATTATTTATTGTACTTTTAATGAAACTAGGTAATTTATTATCAACTTACTTAAAAGTCATACTCTCATCAGTTCTTGTGAATATTTTTGTTAATATATATTTCTGTATATATATAATATATTTATAGACCTCTTAATAAGTCTGTCTGCGGTTTAAAGTAAATACAAATGGGGAAAAAACGTTTTTTTTTTTTAATTTTCATTTCCTTTTATCCCAGAAAGTGCACATTTGGCGCACTATGTGTCTTAGTATTAAATATAGCTCTTAGTAATAGCATTACGATATTAGAGACCGCTACTTGAAACAAGCCCGGAATCAGGAGGGAGAGAGCTCGATACACTCATTTTCATAGTAAAATTTCACATTTTCTCAAATTACTCCCGAAATATGGGAGTTATGAAGAAATTCATCACCACAATTTATGAAGGCATTAAGTAATCGAATAAGATGGCATCATTAGTTTGTCATAATTTTACTCTTATTTTTCGGAGTATGTCTACGTCCAACCGCTCCCATACATTCGTTCCACTGTGCGACGGGGCGTTTTTTTAAAAATGAGGCTGTTATTTTAGTATGGGCAATTGGGCATTGTGTATCATATTACTTCCACGCGAACGAAGTCGCGGGCAAAAGCTAGTATCTAAATAATGCTTATAGGGTTCATAATAAACATTTTCACATAGGTAGGTACTCGTATGTAGATAAAGTACTTACTTAATCTAGGTGTCGTTGTCGCGTCGTAACTCACGCAGCGGCCGACAGGTGGCGCTAACTGTCCCGTTCTCATGGCGTCATACATACACACGATTTATAAGTGAATTATTATTTCCTATCACGTTGACATAATTTTGATAATATTTCTTGTACCTATGAGTTTGTTTAATTTGATACGAAAAACAAGGTTATTAATAACTAATGTGGTGTAATTTGTCATGACATGGTCAATCTGTATTAACCATCCGTCACCGGTTGGCGCCAATAAAATCAGAGATTTTTATTAATTCAAGAACAAAAGCCGGGCTGAAGTGGGAGAGAGCCGGACACGTAGCACGAATGCCGGATAGTTGGGCAAAGTTCGTCACTAACTGGACGCCGCGCCTGAGGGAGGATATCGCCGCGGCCGTCGAAGTGGACCACGGCAAATGTAGTGACGATCTTATACTGTTTGCAATATTGCCAGAGATCGCACAAGACAGGGAGGTTAAGGGGCCGGCGAACTGCGCATGCTAATGAGTAGTTCATACAAACGTAATACCAAAATAATTTGTAAATAAAACATTATTCTTAATGTAGTGTGTATTTATTCCGATTGGATTTCAGAATATCTAGGTTCCTAAATATATATTTTGAATGGACACTGATTTAAAGACGAGTTATGTTGTTATTTAAAAACAAGTTTTCTATAGAAATTTGAAATTCCTCATATCTCGTCTTTATATCAGTCTTTTCAAAATGTATATTTGGGAACCTAGATATTCTGTAATCCAATCGGAATAAATACCTACATACTACAATACTACATTAAGAATATGTTTTATTTACAAATTATTTTGGTATTTCGTTTGTATGAACTACGCATGCTCCGCTCGCCCCTTAAGAAAGAAAAAGGGGAGCCTTTGCCCAGCACTGGGACACAATACAGGTACAAATTAATCATTTGGTAAAAAAAATGTGTGTCAGCGTTTTTGTAAAATCATCCCCTAGGGGCAATAATAGGGGATAATTATAAAGTTCACATGATTATTAAAAATTTTGTGTTCCTGTTTTTAAGAGATTTAAGGAATTGGAAACATAATCAGAGTCCGTATCTTGAGGTAATAATTAATTATTAAGTATAGTACTTATTTAATAAAATAAAATCGGTCCACCCGCTCATAAATTTAATTTTTCATTAAAGTTATAAAATAACTTAGCTGATAGGTATGTAATATTAAGCGGCGCTAGAGTATTTCAAATTAATGATGACAATATAAAAAAAAATATTTTAGACATTTGGAATCTTAAAAACCTGTTTAACTAAAAAAGAAAAGATTGTTTGCATTTATTATCTGTCTGTCTGTAATCACGCTATAATGGCTGAATGGATTTGGATTTCAACATGTATACGGATAGGACATGATTTGGGTTAGAAAATTATCCCCCGGTAGCACGTTCCCGTGGGATAACTACCGACCTCCCCGCGGGCGAAGCCGCAGACAGAAGCTAGTATATTAATATTGCAAAAACCTTTCCACCTCAACGTCGCAACAGCGAACCTTACGTCACCTTCGAGACTTAATCCAAAGCCAAAGAAACCTCAAGGATTAACACTTTGGACGCGACTATACCAAATGAGCAGCAACAGACTTTGGGACTTCGGCCACAAAGCGCTTCAAGTCCCAGGTACACTCGCTTACAGCGTGACTGTAACGCGCCTTGACGCCCGATGTTCAGCTCAACTTTGTGTCAATAGCACAAGGGAGAAGCGGGAAGCGGGCTTAGATCGCTCGTGGTTTTACTACATATTTCAATTGATGTTGTCACGGATTTTTCTAAATGCTTTTTATTTCTTGTTGTTTATGATCTCGTAGGATATTGCCGTGCATTTATTTACCTGTTTGTATTTATTTTTACACGCAACAAAACCTCATTAGGTTGGTAACAATAGGTATTTCTTATTTATGTTAATACTTGCTGAATTATGCTACAAATAATTCAAAAACATTTGGACTATATTTATTATTGAGTTTACAATGGTTAGTTAATTTTTTTTTAGTTCTGTTTAAAAATATGCGTTTTTACTTCTTCTATTAAGCACTGACTCCTAGAATTGTCCTGCATTTTAGTAGTTTCTTCATCATAGAGTCAACGCTTATGCTTCTGTTGGCTTCTTTAAAACTTTCGGTTTCGTTAAACATCTTCTTTTTCTTCTTTACAATGCGAATCATATGCGTTCGCTTCACTTCCAGCCGCTGTCGCTCATACCTCGCACCTTCCACCGAACTCGATCGCTGATAAATTCTATCAATAACATCTTGCCAAGACGTCGGAGCCCTTCAATAGTGTTTACCGCTAGAACCGTGTAGTCTAACGCGACTCTTATGGTTTTGTCATGGTCTCCCATGTCATGGGCTTTGACGGCTCATAAACCATCAATAATTGGTGGAGAAGCTACGTTAACTACCAACAAAGTGACTTAAATATTTAGTGACATTTAAAGATAAAACGATAGTTATTATAAGTCTGCATTGATCGATAGTCTCAGGTAGCAGGAGAAGCTATTTAGTCGCTCCAACTGTCCCAGTCAGTTCTGTTTTTCCTAAGAGGCAGTATAAAAGGCAATCTTCCCACTTAAACAACCTTCTAAATAAAGAGCTACACATCTACCCTCTGAAACTCCGTGAGTGTAAACTAGCTGTGACTGATTGGCTTAAGAATAAAACCAACGACGACATTGAGGCTTTGGTATCATCGTTTCCATAATCTGTCCTACAATGAATAGGACTGCGGTAGCGAAATTTTTAGTAGAGGAAGCTGTGCCTGGCTTCTTCCGATCCCAAGACCTTGTTGCAGGACTAACTTAAACTGAAACCTAAAAACTAATAAAAAAAAATAAAAAACTCAACTTTTGTTTGTGACAATGGTTTCCTTTTGTGTTTGTTTTTATTAGCTGTAAGTCCTCCATGTACTAAAATAAATAAACTAATTCACACACACTTTTACACATACTCGCACACATAGGTACTCAAAAACTCATTCGCATACATCACACAAGTGCGCTCCTTTTTGTATAGAAAATACTTTATTTTTACTTTATTTTATTTAGATCTTTTGCTTTTGTTTTCCAATTGCATACCCGTAAATCGGAAAAACAGAAGAAGAACTAGCAGGGGATCGATGAGGGGGGTTGGAGGGGGGGGGGGGGGGGAGTCAGGGGATCAGACCGGAATGAATCGAATAAATCATTATAATGTTAAGTGGAAGAATGGAGTCACCTCACACAAGCATCTCCTTTCTTAAAAGGTGATCTCCAACTCATAATAAGTGTAAAGCATTTTATGTAATTGCAATAAACATTTTTATTTATTATTATTATTTATTATCGAGTGGTTGGTTTAGGCGTAATAATGGAATTAAACTACTCTATTGTGTAGGTACTTGTCTATTGTGGACAGAACTGTAGTGTTCCGTGAAAAGTTATATATTGGATTAACGTAAGCTATAGAATTGTCGATTGATGCATTAATGGAAATACTTCAATTGTGTGTATTGGGCTTTGGATTATGTTTAGTAGTTTTTAATTCCATGGAAGTAATAATTCTAGCTTCTAAATTTTATGATGTCATTCAATCAAGAAAATGTCTGCTTCATTTGTTATATCTCTTTCACTTTTGATTCCTTATCGAATTCACAAGAGATCTATTAAATGTAATCAAGTAACTGTCTTATTAGTCAAAGTTTTAGTACTTTGTTTATGTTTTTCCTTATTTGTTTTTGTCCAGTATGACAGTTAGGGCTGCCTACCTTAACATTACGCATTTTATGATAGTGTGGGTTTTCAATGACATTTCCTTTTACAAGTAGTGACGCATTGCTTCGGTATTTAGGTTTTTTAAATTGGTACACACCTAGGAGTCACATTTCTGAATTAATCATAAAAAAGTCATCGCTCTTATGAATTCTTGAGTGATTTAATGTTTTAGTTTTATTACTTACTTCTCACGGTATTTGTTGAAAGATTTATGATTATTATTGCAGCTCCCTTTAACTTCCCTATTATTATTGCAAATATATTAATTTAAGTTCCGTATAATAGAAATTAATAACTAAGCCCTGAGTCAATTTTCTTGGTAGGTTAGGATTAAAAGAATAAACTACGCTTTCCATCTGAATCTCTCTATCTTCTTTTTGAAGTTTATTTCTCACTAGCACCGCCACGCGGTTTCACCCGCCTAAGTGTCGATCCCATGGGAATATCGGAATAGAAATGTCCTTTCCCGGGACTCAAATTATCTCTATACCAAGTTTTATATAAATCGGTTCGCATTTATAATATTAGTATGGATTATTTGGACTTTATTTGGAGCATCAATTCCTTTGACTTTAAATTTTATTCTCCTCATGGATTACATTACTTCATGAAATCGAAAATATTGAAATAAGCTTTTTAGTTTAACCTGGTCATATATTATCACTCACGGGCCAATGCGTTTGCCTAACTACGACACACTTATATTTCATCGTCTGAGGTCAAGGTCAAGGTGTTTAAATCTAAGAAGATTTAAACACCTTGTTTCTACAATATCGTCAAAATATCTCAATTACAGGCACCTATCTCCTGTCAGCATCCATCTTGTCGACACGTCCTTGTCAGTACATCAGGTACAGCGAGTACAACCGAACAAGGTGCTCGTGACTGGCGCCACGACCTCGACAACTAACGATACTTAATGTCATTGTGTCCCTCATAATGTATTACGTATTTACGTGGTTTAGTATTAAGAATGTTTAAAAGGGGATATTTGTTTTTAAAAAGGTTGGTAGTTTGTTGTGAGGTGCTCTTGGTCCATTGATCTGGAGGTTTTGGATTGAATGATCAAGTTGTGCATTAGAGCTTTTTCTGACTTTCCTCTTTATGAACCTTGAACAAGGTTGCCACTGCCATTTCTTCTCTATATATCTTCACATATTCATATATTTTTACTGACTTCAAACTGTCATGGCGATTGCGGTTCTACAGCATCTAATAATTATTCATTTAGCCCTATGTGTCTAGCCACCCTTTACCTATTTCATCAGAGTTATGTCAAGAAAACCACTGATCATGGCTCTCAATAGTAGTAGAGAAAACCACTGATAGTAGTAGAGAAAACCACTGATCATGGCTCTCAATAGTAGTACTGATCATGGCTCTCAATAATAGTAGACTATATTATATATAACGCCAAAAATATTAAACTGGGATTCAAAAGTGGGATCCAACGAAAATAAATCTTTTTATCGATCTCTGCATAAACGGCTACATTCAAAACTAGTCCATTCTTATCTAATGTAGTATTTTAAAATTGGCTACCATCATCATTATCACAATATTAAGCCCCCTAACTTTGCCTAACGTCAGCATCAATCACGGCTCGACAAAGTCTCACTAACTCAGTACATTATGTAGGTACTGTGGCTACAGGTAAGTCGTGACCAGTTCTGCCGACCCTGTACAGGTGTCTCCGACAGTGTCACTATACCTGAAAATGTATTACTATTGTAGTATTATTACCTCAGTTGGTACCAGGCAGACAAGTTTGTTAGGGCATTGAGGTGAATATAATGCATTACCTCTAAAAATATTTGACGTCGATCTTATGTGTTTGTCATAAACATTCTTTTAGGCATGTTTTCATCACATTTTTGTATCAAATTGGTTAGGAAGTCTGTTAGGAATATGGGTACCTACTGGTTCTTATTGAAAACGGCTGTAACATTCGATTTTGTTCCGTAAGTACAGACGACAGCTCATCAAGCTACTTACAATCTGTCATATTTCTTTAATCAATTTTCAACTTTATCGCTAAAGCATAAGGTTCAAAGTTGATTGGGAAAATTTGACAGTTTCGGGTAGCTTGATGTGCTGGCGTCTGAACATGCCACATCAACCTATATTGCTGGTTTTCTGCAACCGACGAACTCGAAATATTGCAAACATCAGACCAAGGAAAGCTACATTCACCGCAGCTAATCCACAAAATGCGTCCCAGGAATACGTGTTTAAACCAAACTAATCTCCAATAAACAATAGGAAGACAGATAAATCGCCTTCATCCTGATACCAGATAAATATCGTATCGACATCTCCTTGTGAACTATCACGAACGAATAACTCACTACGACTGCGTACGCGCAACGACATTTCGATATTCGCCATTTTGATCTATAACACGACACGCCCCGACTTCACCTGTTACTGTGATAAATTGACGGTTTAATTCGTTGACAGTACTGACGGTTTGTTATGCCTTTCGGCTGTTGCTGTTGGTGAAGTTAGTACCTATTGTTAATTGAGTGGGTTAAAGCTTATTTTTTTTTATGTGTTTTAAAAGTCGTAAGCCATTTATAGTTATAACGGTGAAGGCCCGTGAAGGAAAACATCGTGAGGAAACCGGTAAGTCCTAGAACCAAAAATTCGCATGTGACACCTACCAACCCGCACTGGGCCCGCGTGGTGGATTACTGCAGACACCCTCTCACTGAGAAGAGGCTTGTTGTGTCCAGCATTGGGAAGATTATAGGCTGATAATGCAATGCTAAGTCATTTATTTACGAATTATTTCGATGGTCCTATTGAGCCCTACAAAAAGCTTAAGTGCAGCTTTGGCTGCATGTAGATATGCCATAAATCTTGGGCACTAGTTATTTTTTGTCGCTAGCTAAACTTCAAACAAAAACATAATTAACGTCCCAAAACCATAATAATTGTTAAAATTAGCACTTCTCCGATGTGGATTATGCTGTTAGTATCGAAATTGAAGACATAATTTCCCCACGTACTACCACGTACATTAGCTGTCGTATAAACTCCGAATACCCTCAAAATAAACGTTATTTCTTCTTTATAATTATCATGAAAACATAAATTAATTGATAATCAAGTGTCAATTTAACATCATACTACCAATTTCGTTGAGTAAAATTCTCGATTTCGCGTAATGATCTGTAATGACAGCCGCGGTTTGGCCTGTGCCTGCGCCGCTCCCCATTAGGCGCCGTAAATCGGCCGAACTGCACATGATTGCAATGCCCGACCGAATTAGCGCGTATTGTGTTATTAACTTATTATTGACAGGTGTGCGCTGATTGGTTTATTATTAAGATGTCCTGTAATTAGGGTTTGTAGGTAGGTGTCTGTAATTCAGTACAGAAAGACAAGACTTTCATCACCTTGAGTTAAGGCAAGGCAGGCTTGCTTCTGAGGCAAGGTGTCGTGGTAAATTATAAGCTAGCTTTTTTCTATTTCGTGGTAGCGGCTTTACGTTTTCATTAAATAAACTGTGTATATCTACGAAAGTTTAGGTATATGGGTAATTAAGTGTTATTCATACAATTGAACGAAATTCGTTATTTTATAAAATATAACTTGGTATTTGATGAGTAATAATAAGCCATTCTTAAACTGCGCTAGAAAGGAGTTATAGGCGACACAATCAGACATTTAGTTTCGCAGTTCTACAAAAAAACACTAAAGCATAAGTACTAGTTTACATGCATGCATTTATTACTGAATACTGCCCAACCACCTGCACCTTCAAGAATTTAAACGAAGCCATTGATAAAGCCGTCCAGCAAAACCTTCCTAATAGCGTAACACTACCAACCACAGTCCGAATCAGTTTGAAAGATATTGCTAATCCATTGCTCCATATGTTCGATAAATGTGTCTGCTCAACAACGTAAAAAAAGCGATGAATGTTGTTGAACTGTCAAAATGAAAGCCATTGTTCCTATTAGCGTGTCACGCAATTACACCACAAGTCGCAAACAATGAACTGGTCGGACTAAAGAGTCGAATCGTCACGTAAATAAGAAGATATATTTTCGTTGGATCCCACTTTCCCACTTTTGAATCCCAGTTTAATATTTTTGCCGTTGGATCCCACAAAACATTATTATGTATTTCCGTTGGATCCGAGATTTAGATTTCTAGACAACAAACATCTTATACAAACACACGTCAGAACCTAACCCTTCTTCTGCCGACTTAAACCCATCAAAGTGCTCCCGCTAAAACGGGCCAATCAATCTATCTCGGCAGCCTTGTCTCATGTGATTACTGCGGGTTAATAAGACAGGGGCGCGGGGTGTCTTAGGCACCTGTGGAGCGACTTGTTGCGCTGCCGACGTTTGAGGGTTGACAGTTTTTGTTCCTCCATGTGGGCGATGTTTGGCTGTAAAGGCAGAAAAACTATTTGGAGTGTCATAGAATGTCCAAACTGATTATGTTCTAGAGACGTTATTACAAAAAAAACACTATAAAAGGTATAATAAATCACAACTGAGAAACTAAATTAGAGTATTTTTCAGCCCTGAAAGAATAACTTAAAAAAGGTGCGATAGCGTAGACTATCAGATTGTTAAAAAAAATCGTGTTAAAAGAAAAACCGGCCAACGTATGACTGTAGACCTACGTACTTGATATTAATTTCAACTTGGTACCTCCACGCGTTCTTGAGAAAAAAGGTCTTGACAGACAGGCAGACGGCCGGACGGACTGACAACGTGTGACAAGTGATCCTGTAGGAGTTCCGTTTTTTCCTTTTGCGGTACGGAACCCTAAAAACGTGTTAAGCGTTTTCTAGTTCTCAAGGCAAATTACTGAAAGATTGTGTCACACGCCTGGCTTCTAAAATCATGAGAAACAACACAGTGCTACAGTCGTGGAGTCTGACATTTCACGAATCGTATAAAACTCAGTGTGAGGTATGATGGGTCCCGTCAGCGTGAATGTCATTTATAAATGATTAGGTATGAATTAGATTTATTTGATTCTACATGTTACTGCAGCTGGTCGTAAAATAAGTAAAGTCTTCATCATTCTTGTACTGACGTACTATTAAACTTTATCCTTCGAAGGCTTGGCAGGTACCACCATTCTTAAAATATACCTTTTAGTTAGCAGAAAGATGGTGCTATTGACCCGACACCTACTAACCAAATACCAAATAAACTACTAACGGCGAATTTCACCGAACTTTTATACCTAGAATAAGTCTTGTACTGAGATTAAATTTTTTATTTTTGGCAGATTTTTTTTTTCTATACTAGAACTGTCAAACGTAATTTTTTTTCACAGAAAAATGATATTATTTGGCTTTGGTAAAATCAGCCCTAACTAAAGTTAGCAACCTTTGAGATCCTGAATATTTTGCAGGGTCGGGAGTAAATACTTTCCTGACGTTTCGCGTGTTTGTGAAAAGACGCTTTTAATCGTAGTCCAAAAGCTATACAGGGTGGCCGTTTTCTAAATCCAGACGACCAATAAATAATACCTACTTTCCACATATTAAATAGCAACTCCTCGATCTAAAATATAAAGGCCTGAACACACGGTACCAGACGATATCGCTAATAAGTACAGAACAGAATAATGAAATCGGTCGACGCTGGTAGATGATTATCGACAATTTCGCGATATAATTTATAGCGGGTAAACGATCTTAGGAGCTCGGTGCGTACGCGCATCGATAAAAGTTGCTATTATATTGTTGTGCGGCGTGTACACTGTGGGTTTTGTGAGCTTTTGCGTTCGGATTGGAGGACATTTTTTTTTTACTTTTAATTTAATTTTTAGAACAATGTTCTTTTATTTATATTGAGGACCGCCACAAAATATTTATTTTGTATGGTGAACCTACTTTTTTACAGGAGGCCATAGAAGACGGAAAATTAACGACTAAAACAACGAATTTTAATTTATAATAACCTAGCAGCGCACCGCGGTTTTATCCGCATAAGTTTCGATCCCGTGGGAATATCGGGATAAAAACTATCCTATGTCCTTTCCCGGGACTAAAACTATCTCTATACCAAATTTCATCTAAATCGGTTCAGCGGTTTAAGCGTGAAGAGGTGACAGATAGATAGACACACTTTCGCATTTGTAATACTTACCTATTAGTATGGATTGCAAGTTTTTAAATAGGTACTTTATTTTTAAGAGAGTCGTGTCAAATAACACCTTCCTACATACTATAATGTATAATGACCAAACATGATATTTAATTGCCATTTAATTACCATCTCATTTATTTGAGTTATAGTCTAATTTGGAAAGCGGTAGCCCCCGTATTCGGCTATAACTTATATAAATCATGGTCTTAATTTAAGTAGGATATTTTAACTGCTTTACTAGAACTTTAACTAATCTGTGTTATAAGTATGTCATGTCAAATGTCATATTTTCTGTGAAATAGCCAACAACCCACAACATGATGTTACTCATAGATATTATAAGATTTCTATGATGTTACTATATTTTATTTAAGTGTGCATCTAAAACCTTATAATTTTCTCGGAAATTTGACTTTGACAGGTAATTTCTAGTAAATGCCATTTCTGAAGTTATCTACAACCACATCACGTTGCTGATGTTAATAAATATTAACTTTGGATTCCAAAACCTTATTCAACCTCACCATTTTGTATCTAACCTGAGGGACAATTCTCGTAATGTTAAGAACGTTCAGTCTCAGTCTCAATCTGTCAAAAATACCTGTAATTTTCTTACATTTTTGACAATGTTTTGAAATTGATTGTCGCTGAGATGAAATTGCGACAAAATTTTGTACGTTTTTAATAACGAGAATCTGCCTTCTGGTGCAGTCAGATATTTACTGCCACAAAATTTTGTATCTCGAACTACTCCGTTATGTACTCCGCCTTACCGCGAAGCACCCTGCCTCCCTTATTACCGGTACAAGCCAACGTTGTCCATTACTCGGACACGGAGAGGTGCGTCTTATCGTTAATTACCGTCCGACTTACCGGTTTACCGATTACCCGCGTGATTTACCAGCGCACACCACTATACTTTACCGATTTCAATTACCGACGCAGTGCGTTTGGGGTTTTGTTTTTTGTTCGATCTTCCTAGGTAGTTTCTAATTTGAGATGTGAATATAGGATATGACATACTTACGGCAGTTGACTCGTATCTTCTTAATAGATTTTCTTTGCTAGCAACAAAAGCGTCAGTCAGTTAGCAATCAAATCTCGACTTATCTTGACCAGGTTTTTGGACCAACTAAGAATATGAAGACTTCTGGGTCTTCTGGTTCTGGGGGGAATCATTGCAAACAAAACAGACAGATTCACAATCGCTCTCAATTCAATTCAATTAATCTTTATTGCAATCCATAATGTCCTACCCACACATACAGAATGTGAATTTGTGTAATCTCTTAATATTGAACCATTTCCGTGTTAGTAAGAATAGTGGGAACTTCACTATGATACTTCATCATCTGCCTAGCCTTTTCCCAACTATGTTGGGGTCGGCTTCCAGTCTAACCGGATGCAGCTGAATACCAGTATTTTACATGGAGCGACTGCCTATCTGACCTCCACAACCCAGTTACTGGGTAATACGATACCCCTTGGTAAGACTGGTTGTCAGACTTTCGGGCTTCTGACAACCCGTAACGACTGTCAAAGATCTACGAATGACAGCCGGGACCAACGGCTTAACGTGCTTTCCGAGGCACGGAGGAGACTCGTTATGTAAAGATGGTCACCCATCCACAGACCAACCGCGGCAAGCGTAGCTTAACCTGATCGATCGACCTGTGCGGCTGTTATTATTTAGCCACGGGCCCCTCCCTATGATACTTATATATCATAAAATAATTTTAGAATCTTATGTGGGTAGGTACTATAGTTACACATCTGCCGAATCCTCCGAGGAAACAGCCGTGATGTTATATCATAATTATATATTATACATATAGAATCTTCCTACAAAATTCCTAAAATAACATTCATTTATTATCCTAATATAAAGATACTCTCACACTTTTCACTGAAGTTAATTCAAAAACGGTCCGACTCCATCAATACGCTTGATTCCAGTTTAATCAGCGGTTACAAAGTAATCTAAAGCTGATCGTCCGTCCGTCCGCCCGTCCGTCCGCTGGTCCATTCAGAGCCGAATCTTAGCATAAAGGAAGCCATTGTCTTCGATCGACGCTTCGTTACAACGAGATGGTTCTCTGATTGGTTTTTATTTGAATATCTGTATGTTTGTGGAGATACTTATAAGTAGATATTTTTTCTCTGAAAAAGATGGTTGTCTTGCTTAATTTTTAGCAGTTGTTTCATTTCATGTGTTGATGATCATCTACACGTAAGTATCACCTTTCATTTGTTTAGAAAGTGAATATACAGTGAAAATTAATTTTCACTTGGAGTATTTTTGATAGGTAAAGCTTTGAATAAAAAAAGTGGTGCTTTTTTGATGATATTTTACAGATTATTTTAATAAACTGCAGTTTCAACTTATTATCGTATGGATGAGTTTTGCATAACTGCCTCTTACCAAATAGTTAATAGAAGCTTTATAATCTTATCGAAATTAACACAAGTTGACATCAAAAAAGTGTAAAACCAAATGGCGACACAAAAATTAAGATTATTTCGATCATTAAAATAATATTTATGCATATAATGTTGTTTTGTGATTGATCCACGAGGTGAAAGAACAAGTTAACAAATTAATTAAAGGTCAACTTCCACTATTATAATACTTTAACAATTACTACACCCATAAGTTGCTATTTTATCTTAATTTAATGCAATGAATGCCATTAGCACTATAATATTGTATTTCTAACAGATTATGTTAAATGTCTTCATAATTAACAGATTTATGTTAAAAATAGACATTAAGCATTCTAGAGTATGAAACAGGATTTTAGGTTTCTATTATGGCACAGAAAAATAAATACCTAAATAAGTAAAGAAAAATGTCACTAGATTCTAGAATCACATTTATTTGCAATATATTGAAAAAAATTACCTTAGATAAAGCTATTTAGTTTTAATACATAATATCTGCGGTAAAAAGTCAGGGGCAAGCTCATAGTAAATCCATAAAACATAAAAAACTTGCAAGTCAAAATACTAAATAGCAAATTGTGAAATCAGTACCTAGTCTTAACAAGTTGTTCCACCAACAAAGAAAATCAGCATTCCAATAAAATTCATATCGTGTGGCTTTTAACGAGCTTTTCTAACACTTTCAAACAAAAGCCAATCCATGACCGTCTCAACTTAGCAACAACCACCCTTCTACCTCAGACACCTTTCTCTATTGAATGTTGTGCATTTTATTAACCAGTGCCTGTATTATAATATTGAGATTTAATAAAGATGTATGTCTCCGTCGCATGCCTGCAGCGCCGCGTCTGCGAGACTTCTTCAGTGAGAGGGCCTCTATTCTAGCAGTGTAAACATTACAATACATACCTGTCAATGCTCGCTCTTCCGCGTCATTCGCTGTCAACGTCCTTTGAATCGCTACACTGACTCACAGGCAGCACACGTCATCGGTATTTTACCTTCCACAAAATAACAGGTACGGTAGTGTAGTTTCCCCAACAATTTCTAGATCTTGATAACCCCTAGTTAAGTGCGGCTGCCTCTACAAATAAGGTACATTAATACTCCCATTCAGGCCGAGATGTATGACTGAGTTAGTGAGTTGTGTTCGTTTCTACGCAATAATGCGTACTCTGTGCTCATTGTGTTGCTGACTTCCGTGCTTAGGGAATGTTTTCTAACAAGATGTGATTTTGTGCGTGCTGATTTTTTCTTTGCAGACGGTTTTGTTCAGGGTTTTGCTCGCATTGCTAGAATATCCAGCCTATTGCGAATTTTGATATAGTCAGTTAAGGTTTAGAGCTTTTAAAGCTTGGCGAAGGGCGGGAGTTTTGGGGACTGTCTTTTGTAATTTTGACGTTCGAAAAGTGCTGATTCTCAAACTAATTTGAATACATGACTTGATTTTGATTTAAGCAAGTAGCTAGACAGACAAATTTTGTTAGAAAACGTAGAAGAAAGTTTAGAATCTTTTTAAAGTTAACCAATTAGGCACTGTACCTACATCAAATTAAGCTTACAGATACTTAGAACTCCAATATTCCATTGAATCACCGCCCATTTCCAATAAGAGACCACATAGAGCCTTTATAAAAAAACCATCCATAACTACCGATACAAAAAAAAACACCATCCCCAGTTAACCCATCAAATACCGTATAACTTGCGAACACTAGCAGTCCTCGCAACCTGCGCTAACGCATAATGCGACGAGAGATAATAAATTCTCGTTGATCGTACACATTGTGCGTTAGAGCGGGACGGCGACATGTTTATGCGTCGCCCCGCCCACGCGTCCGCGCAGCTTTCGCGCCAGTTTTTCTGCAATAACTTCAAGTTAAGGAGACGTGATGTATTTCAATTTGTTGGTACTGTGCCTAACGGCTGGTTAATTGCTGTTTTGTTGGATGATTAAATTGTTAACTTGGTTTAAAGTGGGTTGATCTGAAAGCTTGGGTCCAGTTACTGTTCACAGTAGCTGTAACTTTACGCGGAATTCTCGTTGTTAATTGTGTTTTTCGCCCTCTATTTTTACTAATAAGACTTTAGCACTTCCTTAATACATCATCACAATAAGCTTATAATGTTCCCACTGCTGGGACACAGGTCTCCTCTCTTAGAGAGGGAGTGGGCTGTACCTAATCCACCACGCGGGCCCAGTGCGTGTTGGTAGAACTCACATGTCTTCGATTTTTTCTAAGCCTTTCTAAGGTTTCTAAGGTTTCCTCACGATGTTTTCCTTCACCGTTTTGAGAGCAGTGGTGATAAAATTATTTACACAAAGTAAAGCGCCTGTTTATTGTGTCACCACTGCTCTCATATGCCCACAATATAGTCGTCTTAAATCATCTAAGGGGACGATATATAACATATATTTTGCTGAATGGCAATGAAGCAGACAAGACAAAGTAAGCAAATCATGTAACAACACTTATACAAAGCTATAGAATGATCTATTCTAAACTAGGAACGCTCCACGTATAGGTCGGAAGCTATGTAAATTCCAATAAGAGCCTTTATTCATGCACCAATAACACCAATAAATACCATCAAAGTATCGTTTAAGGAAACGCGTCCATAAAGCGTGCCACGCAGGCTGCTCGCTCGAATACTATTAAAAACAAAAATCAACGTTCATTGTATTGAAGCCTCCCATATCAATCCGTTTGTATTTTCAGCAATAAACCACGTCAGGCCTCAGAATGGGCCTAACTACAATATTAGGCCCTTCCAGTATTATAAAATCAAAACCCTTTGAAAGCGCGTAAAGAAAACGAATGCGTTACACCCACGGTTTAGGTACAAGATGTCAAAGGTCTGGTGTGTTTGAGAGCGGAAAGCGGAATGTTAAAAGCGAGTAAATGGTGCTAAGTTTCGCAGAAATAGACAAACATACGTACCTAGGCTTAACTTTACTGAGAGCTGATTTTTCAATCGACCGACAATTTTTATTCGCGGAATAAAATTGACGTCTGAGAGTTTTTGTAGAACTATCAAATATTCAAAATTATTCCTCCGATAAAATTATCTGATGTTGGAGAAATCAGCCCTTAATCATACAAACGATGTTCAGAAATATGTTATTCCATAGGGGACAGTTTCTGGTAATTCCATGTTAATAACGCGTAGTGCTACTGCCCATTTAAGACAAAACACAAATTCTAATGAAAAGGCCGCAATTAGTGGTAATTAATTACCCACCCAATACACCACCCATCTAATATATCCACTAAAATATATATTTTACTTCTGACAGGGGCACCGCACCCATTGCAGAGTTATTACGTCAGATAACTCGGTGCTCCACAAGCGACTTGATGGCGTTACTAAAATGTTAAGCAGTGACAAATGACCAGCCTCCTGCATGTTATTTGTCTGTGTTTTACTACTGTAGTAAACTATCCTGACACTACCATAGCTAGACCCTACATGCCGTTTGCAGTGACGCTTCGTTGTGTATCTCATGTCAGATAACTCCGGTTTCGCACATGCGACTTTATGGCCGTAATAAAATCTGAGGCTGTGACATAGGACCAGCCTCCTACATGTCATGTCTACGTAATACTGCTGTTGCAAACTATTTTCAGACCGTGGCCTGATCATACGTCTCGCTAGCAGTAGCACCTCGCCCTACCGCTCTCATGTCAGATAACTCAGGCGTCGCACAAGCGACTTGATGGCGTTAATAAAATGTGAGGCTGTGACAAAGGACCAGCCTCCTACTATGCGCGTCATGTGTCGATGTCATAGTGTCTAGGACCATCGCAGTGTGCACTGACACTGTGGGAGAAAATAGACTTGATATTTATGTGGGCATGTAATCGGAAAGTTAGATATAAGCTGTTGCTACAAATGACGGTTGTTTTTAAGTTGCAATATGTGATCAAAAGACGTTCAGTAATTATCAGAAAGCCATTTCCCGTAAATAAAAACGGTAAAAATCTAGTGGCAATCTCATCTCAGCAATAATCAATGTCAAAAACTTGTCAAAAATGTAGAGAAATTGGAGGTATTTTTGACAGATTGATACCAGCTCAGACTGTAATCGTTCTTAAAATTATGAGAATGCCCCCTCGGAAATTGTACACAAAATACGGTACTCAGGTCTATTTTATGAAGTTAACTTTGAATGTTCGACCTCACCAAAGTGACTGCTTCAGTGAACGAAAATACTGCTGGCAATGCGAAAGCGTAGTCATTTGTTTTATGAAAGGAAATCATCGTCGGTTCACACCTCGCCACCGTTGGAATTGAAGTGATATTTATACACTGGAAGATGCCAAGTATATTTGGCAGTTTATACAAACGTTAGTTATAAAGCCAAACGTATGTAAAACTTAGCACATATAAAAGGCAAGGCAGGTCTCAACCCTGCAACCAAGAAAGATAAACTGGGCATTCTCTGGCGCAAGACGGCAAGACTGATGCTGTCATCCTGCTCAAGCCCATATATGTAGAACAACTTACGAAAGATAGGTACTCGTGTTGCTGCGGCAATTTGTAATAGTTGAAAGACAAGAAAGATCTATCTCTGTAGTCGTCGTGTGTCGGTAGACAACTTCCTATACAACAGCTACTGACATAGAGAAATGATTTCAGCCAATCAATAAAGTTGGAAGCGGAGCTGACTGCCTAGGAGGAAGGCTGACTCTTTTACTGCAACACCGTAATCTATACCAATTCTGTATACCTAAGGTGTACCTATAGTTTACGGTTCTATACCTCCTTTCAAAGGCAATGGCATTATTGTTTTTAGGGTTCCGTACCCAAAGGGTAAAAACGGGACCCTATTACTAAGACTGCAGTGTCCGTCTGTCCGTCTGTCACCAGGCTGTATCTCATGAACCGTGATAGCTAGACAGTTGAAATTTTCAGAGAATATGTATTTCTGTTGCCCCTATAACGACAAATAGGTACAAAAAAACAGAATAAAATAAATATTTAAGGTGGGCCCCCATACAACAAACGTGGGTTTTTTGCCGTTATTTTATATGCAGTGTTAAATATTGTATGGTGGTACGGAACCCTTCGTGTCCGAGTCCAACTAGCACTTGGCAGGTTTTTCTAATACTTCTTAGTAACAACATCATCATTCTCTTGTCCTTTAAAACCCAATTTATTTGGGGTTGGCGCAACATTTGCCTTTTTCTTCCGTAGCATAATCAGCCTATACTGTTCCCACTGCTGGGACACAGGTCTCCTCTCGGTGGGAGGGTTTTTCTTCTGTACTCTTCCATATTCTTTATTAGTTGTCATCTCGGTTAGTCGCCGCCTTTCTAGTACTATCTATTTGAAGATGGCAGATGAAGTTGTGAAGGATTCTTCCTTTTGTAATAGAGGAATCCATTGAACAGGAACGATCCTCCTACCAGACGGGTGTTATGTCTTAAGTGGGCATAAAGAAAAACAATATAATAATTACAAACACACTCGGTGTCAAAAAAATTACAAGCTCACTGCTTTTCTTGTTTCAATTACTTGTCGTATTATCTTATTAACAACGCATACAGCGTATGAAGCATTTTAAATGAACACAATAACTTTAATAATATCTCATAATAACACAATTATATTCTTTACAACACAAATATACATGTTTAGTGTACTGTCACTTGTCATAGTCTGAACACCTATGCGTGTGCGCACGCAGGTTGTCTTGAACAGGTGCTAGGTGGCGTGTATCGCCATCGCTGTGGTGTTGGTAGCTTTATTAATATTACAATAGCTGTGTAAGCTCTGTAGTTTATCTTTTTACGTAGTGTTAGTAAGTACTTACTGTACTTGTTTTGTAATGTTGCGTGATAGTTTTGATCGATATCTCAATGTAGACAAATTTTAATTTATGTAAGTTTATGTTTATTACATGATTAATATATGATATACTTACGTATCTATTTTTTTTTTTAATATCATTGCACAGGCTGCTAGTAGAACGCCTTAGGTATAGGAACCATCAAACAATTTCTGAGTTACTGCAGGAAGCTGACAATAATAATTCAGGGATGAAAAAATTTTTCAATGATTACACCCTTGAACGTTCGTCTTGAAAACTCCATCATCGTTAGTTCATACTTTGGTATTTATTTCAAAACATCACAAAACTTCAATTAAATTACTTTAAAAAACCTTGCCAACCACTTAACATTACGAAACCACAGCGGAACTTCATCGGAATGCCATTAAAATAAAACCTACATGTATAATAATTTCTATCGCCAATAAACAACTAAGTTTTATGCATACGACGAGCGACTGATGACTGCTAAGACCAGTAATTAAGCTCTGTTAACGCAGTCACCTACCCACGAGATGCGTGGGCGCATGTGTTAGAAGTGGCAGTTTCGTGGCTGGGTGGTCAGTGGTCATCATTTATTGATAAAAATCATGGTGCTACTGGGTACCCACTACAAGATAATAAACTGCTTCGTGGTCAACATTAATTTTCCTGTTACCATGATTTTTGGTGTCTCTTCAAATGAGTCAAAGATTTTATGAGAAGAGTGAGTCACATGCCTTGTCCTTCGCTTTCCGCATTTAACCTGTCACAGACACTTTCTTAATGTCGTCGGTCCATCTACCTGGGGGACGTCCCACGCTACGCTTGCCGATACGCGGTCTTCACTCCAGGACTCGTCTGCTGCCAAAGCACATAATCAAATAAAATATTTCTTTTAATTTACAAAAGCTTTCCAGATTATTCGAGTTGTCCAAATATCTGTATAAGTTTCACCACATTCTCTTGAACTTGACCAGAATTAATCGTTATAATAGGATTGGTAATTCTTAAAGGCGACCACATGACCTAAAACGCGGTCACTATCGGACTGCATAGAAAAGAAAGAGAAGCGCGATGACACAACGCTGGTAATTTATTGCAAAATATGAAACAATCATCTATCGTTGATTTATCAAACACCAAACAAATAAAAACCGTATACTAAAATTCGGGGAATTAAATTGTCTTTTATATTGTGAAAGTTTTATGAAAATACACCCGATAGTGTTTGCGTGATTATCGTTTTTATGTCCGCGGTAGACATTACTTTACAAATTAATTACACTATGTTAAAAAAATATAATTGCAAATATTCACATATCAAATTACGAAGCAAATGGTCTAGTATAACATTTATTTTTTTCAAAGAAATCAGTCCGGTCGATTAGACGTGATGTTGAATTTTAAATCATTAGAAGTCGTATATCTGCGCCTTAAGAACTCTCTGCTTGCTTTCCAACCCCAAGAAATCAAAAGGGGATTTTTTACTTAAACCGACAGCATCAATAAAATAACATAAAAAACAAAAAAAAAGAGAAGCACGAGCAACAATTTACTTAGACAAGCTACATCTAAAATGACACGGTGTCTACCTAATACAGATGGAAAACGCCCCCCTCTTCTGTAGATGTATCTGTTACAAAGTGTAGAGTGGGTGTATCGAATCCAATTACCTCGACACAGTGCCGACGTTAAGAAATTATACGATAGACGCTCGATGCAGAAATGAGGTTTATTAGGATGGATTTTTTATCATATTTTCTGTGCTAAAGTGAGCTAATTCTTTGAAATTTTGTTGAAGGGATTATTCTTGTATTTTCTGGATGAGCTAACGAAGGTTACACCTGCTTATATGATGCCTGTTTGCATCGATTATGGAACCTACCTCATAGATAAAGTTTTATTATTTTACAAAGAATACGAGACTTACACCTAACAATGAGTGATTCCGGGCCGAAATGAGGATTTCCACATGATTTATTAGTTGATACATAAAGCATTCCGACATCGCAACACGTACTAAAAATGGTAGTAAGATGAACTGGAACTCTGACCAAAAGGAACAAGTTTTTCATCGCCAACCATAGATATACAGGGAGATTTTTTAATCACCATCCAAATTTTTACAGTGTGTTCTACCCATGATTATGAAAAACTTTCACTATGGGACCAACCCTGAAATCTCGAAAAAATAAATCTGCTGTTTCATACAAAAGTTCAATACCTTCTTGACCAAAATGTATGAAACAGCTGATTTTTTTTTCATGATTTCAGAGTTGGTCCCATAGTGAAAGTTGTTCGTATTCATGGGATGATGAACGATTGTAGATGGAAAAACATGGAATCAGATTGGTCTTTAAAACAGTTTAAAAAAAATCTGCACCCATATAAATGATAAATGATTTTATTTTGTAAGTAGGTTTGTACAAACACTTTTACACGTCAATCATATTTTTTATAAAACTAGATGAGGTCGGCGTTTCCTATCCGACTACTCTGAGAAGAAAGGCCGAAACAAACTCAGAGGTCACAGTCTCTTTTAAAGTCCAGACATCATAATCTTGGTCAGTTTATATGAAGACCATGTAGATCGATGTCTGAGATGGTCTTTTGAGGAAAGAACCACACAGATTGAGAGGACCTGTCCAGTCAGTGCACGCATTTGTCAGAAATCGTGTAGCTCAACTCAAAACTTAAGGAGCTCAACGATTCGACGAACAATACCAAAGAAAGGACATTTGGGTAGGCCACATAAATTACTCAAACTGCCAGACCTAGACAAAAACTAACACAACAGAGAGAATAATAAAAATTAAAGAAAAGTGACCCACATTGTCTTCACATGCACAATAATTAAAATAATATAATACTTTACAAAGTAAGCAAATGTCATTGTTTAAATAAAATTCATTGATGTCAACGTGTACATAGAAAAAAAAAATTAAAACCTTCAAAATGTAAAAAAAAATTGGAAGCAGCTCAATCCCAAGCCTTTTTGTCCTCAATATAATCTTTAACGGTATAAAAAGCTTTCTGGCAGCTTTATAACTGCACTATTATTAAGGTACTTACTACCTACTACAAAGCCGTCAAATATCGCAGGTTGTAAACTGAGTTAGTGCCAGTTATGAATAAGTTAACAGTTCTTATCAGAACACAATGGGCGCTTACGATAACATTTAGAGTAACTGGTGTTTAGCTCAGAGGTCGTTGAACCGGTTAGTGTTAGTAATAACTAGTATTTATTGTTAGGCATTGCTACCTGAGGTTTGTTACGATTTTAGGCTAGTGCGAAATTGCTTGAGAGCGGAATAACATTTTTGGAATTTGGTCTTGTTGAAATCTTAGCCTTTCTAGGGTATTTTAGGTAGCCGCGTGACGACTCCCGGCCACCGTAGGCGCGGGCCTGCGGACGGCGAGTAATGGGTAGCTCGCCGTCCGATCAGGACCAGGCCCGTGCCGGACGGCGCGTATGTGTTCCACGCGCGCCTCAAAGAGATGTCAGCATCGAAGGAGGGGCCCGTCAGGGCCGAAGCCTGCCGGGGCAGCGGGATTGTCCGAAAGGGTTACCGCTGCCCCGGAACATAAAGGGCTAAGGAAGGAACACGGATGGGTTTTAGTCAGTAAGAGTCTGACACTCCCTTCCGCTCCACCCAGAGCGGGAGGGGTCATTTGATGATTTCCCATCCTAAAAAAAAAAAAAAAAAAAAAAAGGGTATTTTAGGTGCACCTGTACAGCATCGGATAAGGGACGTATTGAAGAAACCTAGTAATTGGGTTTATTTTTATAGACCAATTTTACCAATACAAACATGAATGACTTAGATCAAAGTTTGTTAATTTAAAAAACGGAATCATTTATTACTAGTATTTTCACACTCAAGTATTTTCTAACTGAAACGGCAGCTGTGTTGCTGGGGACTTTGTTGCGCCACTTCTTCTCCCCAGCGAAAGCACTAGGAAGTGGTGATGGGCGGGCGTTTACGGGGACTGTCTTGTGTAATTTTGACGTTCTAAAAGTTAGTGCTGATTCTCAGCCTAGTTTGAATAATTTACTTTTGATTTTGATTAGGTATTATTAGTTCACACTACATATTATAATACTACAGAAATCACCGGTCTCACACAGGTCACCGCTCTATAACGTCTCATTCAATGCTGTGTATACTTGTATAGTGCGTACACAGCCTATAATGTTTAATGTCTATTGTTCTTAGAGGAAGTGCTAACTAACTTACGCACTTGGCTGGAACTTATTTTTATTGAGCGTGCTTGACAGACTAATGACGCCGGTCACTCATGGCGTGTAATGTTTATTACGCAATAACTTTTAATTAAATGACATAAAATAGTCCTTTGTAAGAGGTTTTTTTCCTACCGCCTAGTTCTAATAAGTGTATGGAGTACAGTTTATTGGTAAAGTTACATTTGATAACAACACAGCTGTTTCCCCAAATAGTTAGACAGATGTCAAAGTCAAAGTTTTTTATTTGTTATACATACATAGGTGTAAAAATAGGTGTTTGAAATATATAGGTACAGAGATCTCTATGTTTTTCCGTTAACGGCGTACAAATATTAGGTAGGTAGGCTAGGCATACGAAATTACAATTTATTATTAATATTTTTATTAAAAATTAAATGTCAAACTAACAGAGTTAAACTATCCACAAAGTTAACAATAATTAATGTTAACAAAATTTACCCACAAGGTGTACCCACATTTCGCCAATTAGATATGTTTACTTTTTAATAATATTGCCATCAACATTACAATTACATTATTATTTGTTTTTTAGAATTACAAGTAATACTGACAATTTCCTGATAGAAAAACCCAATAACACTTTGCCCGACTTGGGAATTAAACCCAGGATCTTATGCGCTTGTGACCACTAGACCAACGAGCTAGGGAAAGTCGCTGAGTAATTATCTAATATATAATTATAGTATTGAAATAATTGCGTCTAACTAGCATAACTTTATCGTACATAGGCCAGCACATCAAGCTACCCCAATCTGTCACATTTCTTTGATAGATTTTCAACTTTATTACAGAGGAGTTAGGTTCATATTCAATTGAGAAAATTTGACAGATTGGGGTAGCTTGATGTGCTGTACATATCCCAGTATTCCATAGATTACGGCTTTAAAAGTAGGCAAGGCTTGAATCGTAGACAACGTCAGTTATAATAATTTCTGTGGCGATTGATTAGGTACAGATGCGCCAGGTTTTAACAAAAATGGACAATACCTACATCATTACTTTCTGCAACAAGAACTGGTACTCAGCAGCTTTAAGCAGATATAAGTGGAAAGAGAGCAGGGAGACCTGTTCCTGCAGAGAGACATCACAGGCTTTTAATAAATAATACCTACTTTGACACTGCAAGCGGCTAGGGTTAAAACAAACCACATTTAATACTACAACTACAGACACCTAATATAAATCGATTTTCACCCGTAACTTTATACTGAGTCGAGCAGATATAAATTAAATCTCCCCTTATACTTAGTCATTCCTGATTCCGAGCTAAAATCAATTCATTAAGAGACACCAATAAAACGCGAGTGTCCTTCTCTGCAGCACATTAACAATTCAAGAGATAAAAGGAAATAAAAATGCCGAAGACCACCTACACGTCTTGCCGGACTGCGGCGGAGGGGTGCGATTTGTCGTACGTTTTTGCGATTAGTCTGATGGTTAAGTGATTTGAGTGCTAAAACTCTTAACAGCTTAGAAATACTTATCTCAGTGTCAACTCTTTTCATGCACATAGTTTACGATGCGGAATAAGAACATTTACGTAATTTTTGCCAAGTTCGAAAACAGGGAATTATTGTCCCATGGGATCAAATACGGTATTCGGGAGATTGTATACATCACAAGGCACCAGGGCACCTCGATCTATCCCGTCAGGAATCACAGGGGCGATATTGTAAAGAATCTAAATAATAATTGTCCTTCAGGCCGTATTTCGGACATGGCGGCTAACCACAACGGAAAGCCTTTGGCGCGGGAGATATTATAGTGCACAAGTGTGTGCGTAGACACAGGTGCACTCCCTCTTCTCTCACTCTCGTGCGATGGGACGGCAATCCGACACGACAGGAGAGATCAGGCGCAGGACCAACGGCTTAATGTATTTTCCGAGGCACGGGGGTATCACACCGCCAAATTCCAAACTCCGGACTGTAACTAAGAAATTCCTAATGGAAAAATCTCAATAACACTTGGGCCGAAACGGCAATCGAACCCAGGACCCCACGTTTAGCAGTCGCGCTTGCTACCACTAGACCATTAGGGGCAGTCAAACAATCTAAATACATAGGTGTTGAAACAACATCACTATGAAGTACACAGTTTTAAATACTTTTATCAAAAATCATTCATCTTTTAAGAAAAAATCACTCAGTCCTAGAAAATCAGTCGCCCCATCCATACCTCGCCTTAGCCACACACAACTACTAGAGAACTAGATTAATACAATTAAAAGGGAAAGAGTCTCTCCCGATTATAAATGAGACATGCGACATTTTTGTTCGCGTATTTCAAATGAACTAGTAAGTTATGCTAGTCAATTAAACGTCCGCGATTGTGAGATCGGATTACCATGATCGGAGAAGGAACGGAGTCGCCAAAAGTAGGAGATATTTTAAGCTTTTTTATATATTTCTACATTATTTGAGTTCTAATCTAGAATACTAAAATTTCCATGAAGAGTACCTCTCGATTACCTTCAGAACCTGCAGAACTGAGGTTTATGCATTGTTGCAGATTCTCCACCAAAAGTACTTAGCTTGTCGTAATAGAGAAGAATATATCTGATGTTTTTTCGGTCTCGATTAACGTCCGCCCAACCACACATTTTTTGACGTTTAATCGTCTATTAACTTTAAGCGACGTACATAAAAAAGTCCTATTATGGTATACCAAATGCTTTGTCGTTGTTAACAATACATACAAATAATCAGCCTATAATAGTCCCACTGCTGGAACATAGGACTCCTCTCGGTGAGAGGGAGTGGGCTGTAATCCACCACGCGGGCTCAGTGCAGTTTGGTATTACAATACATGCAACAAAACAACGCAAGGAACATAATGTAGCTAAATAATTAGGGTGGGACTAACTTTTTAAGAGGACACAAGATACGACGCTACCCCTAGAGGACGTATACCTCTACAAAATAAAAACAAAAAATATTTAAACGCAACACTGTCCCCACTCCTCTGTCCCGAGACGCCTTCGATTTTCTTTTTCCCCACCGTCAGTCCGAAATGAAGTACCTTCGTCCATACGTTACTCCGGAAGTGGACAGCCGGAGTGAAATGGCCGCTCCGTCGTTTCCGGCCCCCTCCCACCCCAGCAGGCTTTAATTAAAGGCCGGTAAGGTTTTAACACGTCTCTACCTTTGAAGGCGAATGCGATTGAATTGAGATTTTTTTGCTCGCATTAGGGAGAAGATTAAGGGTGTATGTACAAAGGGTAAAGGGTTCTGTCTGTCTGTGATGCTTGGTTTTGTAAGTGGGCGAGTTTTTTAGTTAAGTCTGTTGAATGTTGCTCATGTTTTGATTTTCTTTTGTTTACAGGTAAGTTACGTGCGTATGGCGTTTGTGTGATGGGAGTAGTGTTGGTAAATATAAGTGTTTTACAAACTCTTTAAATGCTGTCTTGAAAGGACTTTATGTGAGGTGTAAAACAAAATTGTCTAAGTTTCTCTGTCGCATAGAAAATGTTTGAAGATCTAATATAGGTTTTGAAAATTTTAAATTACAAAAATGGTCCTCCAGTATTCGTTTGTTTTTAGAAAACATCGTATTTTGCTCCAAATTTCTTATTAATAATGATGAAAACCCCATAAAACTAAAAAAACAAACATACTCAATAACATAAATATAAAATCGACATCTACACGAAGTTGCTCAAATAAAAACAATATAAAACATCGCTTTTACGATTCTATATACATTGTTAGATTCGTGACTGCTTTAGTGAAATCCAACTTTTATTGTTTAGAATTTTATGTCTAAATTATAATAGAAGTGCTATTATTTAGGTAAAGGTAACAAAACTTGTTGTATGTGATAAGAAAGTGCAGTAGGTCCACTCGTAGCAATGCGCGATAAATTTGTACGTCAAACTTTTCAACGCTTACTAAAAGGCGTAACAAAACTATCTCAAACCATTTAAAATAATGCAAATAAACTGAATCAGTGATTATGATATCGTGATAAGTATTTATTATGCTACATAAGTATGTGCTAGATAAAGTCGTCGTTTGCTACAAAAATCGTAGCACGCAAAACTTATTGAAATTTGTAGCACGTCATTGCTTTTGCGCAACTGTGATTATGCTTTCGAAGCCAAGTCAAGTCAAGCCAAAACATGGTTTAAGTTCCTAGTTTTATTTTTTATTACTTTGTATCCAAGGTTTTTTCTTTATAATGGATAGTACGTGTTGGTCTTTCGGTACATTTCTATCTTGCGGTCGATGTCACAAAACGTGTGTGTATTGGTATTTCTTAATTTCGTGACGCGACCTGCGCCTACGCACCTCGGAAGCTATTTTACAAGATCTTTATAGTCACTCTATAGAGTATAACGCCTCTTCACTTTTGTGTTAGGCTACAGTGTTAGCGAGATTATGAGCGGGGCGATTTCAAAACGATTTTTAGCGTACATAGCTTTAAAATACGGTTGATTTGTTTCAGTGGCTTTTTAGAAAAAAACTAATGCTTATTCAAACGTAGAATATTTTAAAAGCTTCAGCTTTAGCTTTGGCACTAAAAGTTTAAATTATGATAAGTACAGTACAGTCTTCAAACGACGAAGATGCTTTTCTAGCGTCATTAGAAGGCCTGCAAGCAAAATCAACATTAATACGATAATAAACTACCAGACGTTATTATTATGTACTCGTATTTATTTAATACGGCTTAACCGCTGACTCTAAGGCCCCACCCATCCAACCATATACATATTTATAGGGAGTCCATTACACCGATTGTCGTTATGATTCTTTTTTGACCAAACAAGTTTGATTCAAATTTTATAATGTAATATACTCGAGAATTCATCGCCTATTATGACAAGTCAGTAATGAAAGTATTATGAGTTATACCAGCATTATCGTAAACTTTATGTTGTAATGATCAGTTATTTTTTTGTGACTGTTGACAAAATACCGCATGTAATATATATAAACGGTGGAAATGTGGCTTTTATGTTCTATATATGACGTTTTATATTTCTGTTGATATTAAAGTTTGGTGCTTGAATCAATATTTTTTGTAATAATGAGTGTTATTGCGTTTAATAATAGTTTTGTTTGGCCGAGTCAGTGGTAATATAGGAAATCAGGATTGCTTAATAAAAATAGTATAATATAATAATTGAGGTCAGAGGTGTGTAGATAGACACATAATTCATTGGTTTGTAAACGGTCGAAATGATGTGGGTTTTTGAGTGTAAGTGGGCGTTTCGAAGGCGCCGCTAATATTAATATGGCGGATTTTTTGGTGATTTAGAGGATTATAATTCGCTTACATACCGTTGATAGCTCCATTACCGTAGATTTAATAATATTATTACAACAAAATAGCTTCTAAATTGTATTATAAAGTTGAAGGATCAGTTGAGCTTCGCCTTTCCCTGTCTACGTTAGATTTGACTTGTCCTGTAAGTTACAGATGCACCCGATTTTGATATTTTACACAGAGAGACCGCCGTATAATACATTTATTTGTATTACAGCAGCCAATAGACTAATAATCTGTCTGAAACATGAAGAAATCTCAATGGTTCAACAACGTTAGATCTTAAAGATTATATAATCTCCGTGACATACTATTATTACCAAAATCTATAACGACAAACAAAAACAAATAAAAAATGCGCTCCACTCACATAAACATACGTCCATTGTTAATTGCATCCCCTGTAACTTATAATAGCCCATCGTACAAACATATCGTATCATATCTCTACGCATTGCAAGCGACATCGTCACCGACACTGCCCGTCACAGATAAGCGCGACAAGCTGAATTACATCATAACGCGTACGTCATTGAGGCGCGGACCGAAGGACCAATACGAATAAATAGCTGAAATGGAGGATGAGAGTTTATGAGACAGTTGATGATGGGGATTTGAAGTTTGTGTTTGTTTTTGACTGAAATGTAAGCTACGTGAAACAACTCGATAGTCTTAGGTAAGTTTAATTTGTAGGAAATAGGCCTATATTAGCGATTAACACTCAAAAGCTCAGTAGCATAATTATAGTGCTAGCAAGTAATCTTTAAAACTAAAGACCATTAACAAGAGTAATCCTTTCAAGATCATTATTATTGTAGAAGACTGATTGGAATAAAATTTCGGATTGACGTAAAAACGGCTGAAGGATTTGGATGAAAAGCACACATATAGTTTATAACCTGGATTAACATTAGAGTACTTTTAAACCTTTTAGTAGGTTTTTAACATTTAATTTAATTAATTGGTCCTTTGGTACGGATCCTTCAACCTTCTGTGTCTCCTCTATTGCGTCACTATCGCCTATCTACCCGGCATACATCGCCCGTCAATTGGCATAACTTCAATAATATTTAGTTGTGCCACGAATAATGATAAATTGTGTTACATCATTGTTTGACGTAACTACCCATATTTATTGTGAAAATTATATATTATCATTTAGTTGATAGCTGGCTGTCGATAAGGTCATTGGTTCAAATCCATGTTGCACAAGGCACTTTGTAATTTGATTTTATAATTAAAGCTTATAATTATGGAGGTTGTATTTCAAACTGGCTTTTATAATCTTGGTGATTATGAACTGCATTTCTTGCGTATCACTATGATAGTTGATAAAGTGGCATAGTATGGATCGTTCTTGGCCGTATAAATACACAAATCTCATCGGAGCCAGGCGGGTTGATGAATGATTTTAATTTAATTCCCTCTCTATTGAAATACTTATTTTTGTATTATTTTTCATTTTCTTAAGTCACCTTTTGCATCCTGTAGTAAGCGCATTCGTAACTGGGAATCCTTTTTTTTTTACAATAAAATTATCTTTTTTATAAAACAAGTTCTTTCAGTGTTTCTCTTATCTCTGAGGATCCTTTAAGAAAAAAGAACATCATCAGTAGCTGTGGACCACAATGACAAATGTTGATACCTTAACGAATTGACATTCAAATCTCCAACCGCCTATACCTGACGTCACACTTCAAAGGACAAGACATCTCTGTAATAATCCTACTCGCCGTGAGTCCTAATGAGAATTCTCATGGCCTAATTAGACGGTATACATTGCCTTCCCGCTGAGGCCTTTGACAGAAGCAATTTATACTGTATTAAGTGGATGTATCGGAAAATATGACGATTGTGTTGCGAGTTAGTGTTTCAGTTTTACTAAATTATTACTTTTTGGAGTGGATATGAATATTATGTGTTCATTTAATTTAAAGAGGATAGAAAGGTTTATTCTGAAACTTTATAACGGGGTTATTATGATTTCCTTTCATTTTAAAGGTTAATAATGTTAAGGAATTGCAACTACTATTTTGTTAAAACGTAGGTAAGCATGAGCTTTTAAAGGATCTTTATTAGGCAACAAAACGGAAAATCACGACAGTTCTATAAAAAAATACATAAAATCTTTAATCTTTATGTAATAGGTACTAATGTATTTGTAACTTTATAAGTAATATTTACTTTGTTTAAAATAGAAAACTAAAAGCTTCTTATTTCTAGCCGATCAGTGGATAGATAGCCGTGTGACTAACAAAGGTTTAAATCTACTACAAGCAACGCAGTGAGCTTTCACTTGTTTTACGAGCTCATTGTTTCAGGTCCGAACTAAAGTTTAGTTTCAGGATCAAACATTCTCACTTTCGATGAGGTTGTTGATCCTGACTCCTAGGTAAAGCCAAGTGATCATGTTTGAGATAATATTTTAAACTTTGGTAAGTATAATAAAATTATACTTAATCTAGAGGCCGAAAAGAAATGGTAGTTGAGCACAGAAAGATAATCTGGGCCCGCGTGGTGGGTTACGGCCCATTTCCTCTCAAATAGACGAGGTCTATGTCCCAGCAGTGGGGAACATTAGGTATAAGCTTATTATGCTATGCAGATCAAGTCAGGTAGTGGCAGTGTTTCAATATCTTACATGTACAGGCTGGCAGGGTCGTCGACGGGCAACCTTGCCATGGATTCAGTACACGATTCTGAAAGGCGTCGAAATTTTTCGTCAATTAAAAAAAAAAAAATGTTGTTTCATAATCGCTCATTTGGAGAAACATCGACGTAACTGCTACTTTAATTTTTTTAAGTCTTTGTTTCTGTTAACGTAAATATGCTTTCTAAGTGTTTTGTCATAATTAAGTTATTTTTGGATAAAACAATATATTTACGTCGATGTTTCTCCAAGTGCGCGATATAGTTGATTTGATTTGATATATTTTGTCCGCATGTAAAACAGCAGTTTTTTCACCCGACTACGGAGGGTATATGATTTTAATCGGTATGTATGTATGTTCATCTGTTCCCTCATAACTTCAAAAGTATTTATAATAATTTGATAAAATGAGGTATCGTTAGAAGCGTCTTGATCGTCCGCTAGTTTTGGAATGGTGCCTTGTCGGGGATCAAATGCTGGCTTAATTAGCAAATTAGAAAAATATAAATGTTACTAAAATAAGCTCCAAAATTATTAAATAAACAATAAGTTTAAAAACTAAAACCCGACTACTGAAAAGGATGAAACAAGAAAGTACCTTCCCGTGGTTGCATGCTACCGTAGCTTTTAACTTATTTTTCTTTAACTTACTTTAAACTTATTTTTCTAGAATCATGTTCTGATTTCATGGTTACAGTCCCGACCACCCTGTATAATTGTTCTGTACGAGTACGACTCTTACTTTGGGTCCTGCAAGTCTAAACCGATTTAAGTGTTTAATGGTTGACGAAGTTTGCGTAACTACCATAATAATAAGGTCACTCCACCTTATAAATTGTCACATTCTCACTATTATATAATAATATATGTAATAAATGATGATATAAATTGATTTATACGTCTGTTGATTCACGGAGCAGTAAGGCCTCATGGTATCAAGGAGCGTTTACACAAGCCACTGTGGCTGACAGAAAAGAGTGTGGTGCAAGTTATAAGAGATTAGCGTATTTGACAAACATTCTTAACTGTCAGCCCATAACCAACCCGTGCTGGGCCCGCCTGGTAGATTATGGCCTACCCCCTCTCACAGAAAGAGGAGGCCTTGACCCAGCAGTGGGAAAATAATAGGCTGATTATGCTTAGCTGTCAGGTGATTCCACTTATGTTTTTGTGTTGACAAACTTATTGTCAACAATCATAGATTAAAAAAGAGAAAAATAGTAAACGATTAGAAGGAAGTCATTTTACTTTGTGTTTTATCACATTTTGGTTATTTTACATAACTAGTATGAAAAGTGGCCAAGTTCTTCTCCAGGTCCCAGGATATCTATCTGACAATCGGTTCAGTGATATAAGCGTGAAAATGTAATAGACAGATAGAGTTACTTACGCATTATTTGATTCTGCAGTAGATCAATAAAAACAGATTTCACATGCCTGCGTCATATAATTTGTATAACCTAACAAAGAAGCTAACGCTGAACAAAGCTCAGAAGTTTTAATAAAGCGTTCGTTGAAACACTACCATATAATCCTACTAATAGACGGATTTTGGTAAACTACAACTGAAAATACTACCTACCTAAAATACTGTTATAACTGACCTCTGGCCTCCCACGCTAACCGCTTCCACCTTACGCCGCCATCCAAGACGGAGACAATTGGCACGTCACCGCCAGAGGTCGCCGCTTTTGCAAGTAACCACAAATCACTGGTGTCCGCGCCGGTCGCCGGTCAAACGCGCTGTGTGTACGCGCCATTATACACAGTGTAATGTTGCCTTAATAACTGATATTATTTGGTTTAACTTATAACTAAGGTGATAATTGTTTCTGTCTTCAATGTGATTAGCCTTTTAAAAAAGGTGACAGTTTCCGGTCGTCGAAACGAAATGTCAGTGAAATGTTAGAGAGTGACATTTCAGATACGTCACACGAGTGACCGTTTGACATCTGTCAATTAACTACGTTTTGTTGAAATGTCCCGATGATTGGAAATCCGTCACCTTACATTAGGTTGCACTAGTAACTAGCTACTGTATTGTACGCCGTTTGGTTCCTGCAACGGCTTCAAAGGTTAATCTCACAAATGTTTTTTTTGCTCTTAGTCTTTGGGTCAAGTTCTTGGACTTATTTATTGCCCTTTTATGTAAGATAATTATGTTTAACTGGGTTCTGCTCGCGACTACGTCCGCGTGAACTTCGACTATAGGAAGGTACTATAAAACATAATATTATCTTATGGCACTCAGCAATACTGTAGCTCTCTATTAATGAAATAATTTTTGTAATCGGATCAGTACCTCCTGAGATTACCGCTTACATACATTTAATACATGAAAGGTTATATTTGCAGATTGGTCCCATAGAAATTTCATCAAAATCGGTTCTGTAATTTGTTTTTTGCTACATCTAAGTTAAATATTATTTTTATAGACATAAGCCTTCAGCAATAAATGCTCTAAATTATGGTGAAAACCGCATCAATATCCATTGTGTAGTTTAGGAGATATAGACAGTTACACAGACGGACACGAAAAGCGATTTTGTTTTATACTATTTACTATAGATTCAAGTGAAGATGAAAAAGTAATGTTCCCCGACAGACACTCAATTTGCAATGACAAATCACACCATAAAAACTATGATCAATAGAAAATTAAAATCGTCAGAACTTTATTAAAGAAATCCCGAATGCATTTTATATGAGGTCGACATGTCAATTACTCATATCTATTGCAAATTGGCTTATTACTCACGTACGACAGTCGGACGGATTTTAATCTGCGTCTGATAAAGCGAGCGATCGCAGCGAATAATCGCGAGTGTGTGGGCAAACTGCCTGCGATATGTCAAGTGTGGCGAGGGCCTTAGATTGTTAGTTACCTTGTAAGAATAGATATTATAATAATAATATGTAGTACCTATCGTTTGTAGTGTAATCGTAGTTAATGTATAGTTTTGATATTGTGATTTCTATATCAATTGATTCACTGTGATATACATTTTAGTGTCATTCCATAAGGTTGAAGATAGAACAGACTACAATGTGTGCGAGAATTGATAAAAAAAAAAAATTTGGTAGCTTACTTGACATTGCAAATTTTGTTGATTTTAATTCAAAGATTGTGTTATTCGTTATTTGCTGAAAGCAAAAATAAAATCAAATGCCTTACCTCATAGTGCATTGACACATAATGGGTATAGGAGTTTGAAAACTGTACACATTCGTAAGGCTCTATATATCAAGCATGTTATTAACTTATTAGCATTTTTGGCTGTTATTAAATATGGCAATATTACAAGTTTAGATTGGAATAATATCAAATGACAGGTGTCAAATCGCCCACGAAAATATTACCAACTTCCGTTCACAATTCACGTAGGTAGGCAATTTAGAAACAGAAATACGTTTATCAATATAACCTCAAAAACCCGTCACTAAAAGTCGAAAAAAAAAGTTTAAACTCAAACGAAGACCCGATTCTTTTTTAATCTGAATTCCGGCAACCCCTTCAGGACATATAAAACCAGAGATAAGACTAAACTAAATACCAAACTCGCTTCTCTAAGGTCTTATAAACATCAGTCCGTCCGTCCCTGGGCGGTCGTCACAAGGAATCACTGCAAGACTTGCATGCTCGTGCCAGAACGAGATGGAACATAGCAATATAGAGTAAGACAGAAAGAGAGAGAACAACGACGTTTTGCAGTCGTCATAATTTCGCTCGGCAGACTAATAATAAAGATAAACCTGGGGTGTGTGCGGGCAACTAGGACCGGGTACGTTTTGTATATAAGTTTGTTTTCTGTTGTGGTTCAGTTAAAGGGTTGGTGACTTTGTTATCTAGTTGGTTGAATTAGGGATGTTAAGTGTACTTGGTTTGTTGTGTTAGTGACGTTTCAGTGAACTAATTGATCTGTCGTGTAGTTTGAGCTATCGCCTTTTGGGCTAACCCTCTTTTGCTCTGGGTGTTGTTAAATCTTAGGGCTTTGGATCACTTGTAATCAAGAATCTACCTAGTGTCGTGTTTGTTCATCTTCACGGATATTCAAATTGTAAGTATATTCCGGGGAATACTTTCGATCGTGTTGCGTCATATATCTAATTCAGCTGACCTATTATTATTGCATCACACAATCTAATATGTAACTTAAAAAGAATTAAAAAAAGGAATGAAATATCGTTATTTCTGCTAAAAACTCAAGTGGAGCAGTTAATGACAGGTCTATCGAGAATCGTTAAATATTCATTAACTTTTTTTCGAACAATAAGCACCATGCTTTTTTCCTTTCAGCGCCTTCAATAATAATTGAAGTAGGAACATACATATTTGTTAATTTACTGTTGTACACTTTTATCACCATATTGGTGCAGTGGCAACAAGTCCGGACTTCAAGGGTCTCGGTTTGAAGGTCTATACTTAGTTAGAAAAAAAAACATGGTTATTAAAGTGAAAATCGCAAGAATGTGATTAAAAACTCATACTTATCATTTTTTTTATTAAAAAGTACTGGTATTGTTAACTACTGGGTTAAAAATATGTTGCCACTGTAAGCTGCCTCTTTTGTTTTAAATGGAGTCAAGTTTTTCCGATTTCGGTCATTGGGTTGATAACTTAAAATAAATGTTTCGCGGAGAATGGAATGCAAAATATTAATCCAATTTGGTACTATTTCGTTTATTGTACACGTCGGTTTTTCATCAAATAATTTTATATGTAGTTAATGAAGAATTTGAGTGAATTTATATCCCAAACTGTTTTAACAAAAGGAGAAATCAAATTCGGAAAATGCTTCATGCCACTTTCATACAATAATACTTTTGTCCATCATTCGCAAAGTTCCATCTCCGTTCATCCGTCCGATCTCATTACAAAGTTGCACTTATTTACATAAAAACACTATGCAGCAAAAAGTTTACAAAACTACTGAATTAATCAGATAGCACAAATACGATAACCAAATGAAATTACAGACATACAGACTTGCACAAGAGCATAAACTATGCTCCCACATAGGGCACAAAGTTAGGGCTACCACATTTTCAAATAAGCGTTTTGTTTTTGTTTAAAAGTTCCATCATTTACTACAAGAGTAGAGAAAGACAAAAGAAACGATGGATGGACTGTGTACAAGATGACATGGCTAGCAAGGGGTGACTACCGATATAATAAATAAATAAAGTCCACCAGACCCTAGTTCGGCCACGGCAGCCAATCACAACGGAGACTAGCCTTCGGCGCGGGAGATATTATAGTGCACAAGTACCGATATAATAGAGAAGTATGGAAGTACAAGACATGTTGTGCCGACCCCAAATGAATTGGGATATGGACAAGGTAATAATGAGTTTAATTCTTTGATAAACAAACACACATTTTCTCTTGCAAAATTAATAAGTAGGTATAAAGAATATTTTGGAAGTCGTGTAGTGTCAACAGAAAATGGTGTGATTTTTGTCACTTTTGTTGATTATATGAAACACCAGAATAATTAAAATTAAAACCTCTCGAACTTCTGACAAAATGTCCAGATGCCCAAGGCAGTATATTATCTTCCTCAATCGCTGATGCGGCAAGAGAGGCAGCCCTATGCAGAATAAAATTTTAAGCTACGTCTTTATGAGAGTTGGCGCGAGTTAGGGATGCTTCCACGGTTGAGGGGAGAGGGGGGAGTTCCTCAAATGCAGTTTGCATTAATTGAAAATATAATATTGTCGCTTTTTACCGATCTAAGATACGGTTATTGTTCTGTTTTGAAAAATTTTTCAAGAACTTTCTCGTCTGCCGAGTTGACTCCTACAAATTCTAATGGTGGTTGAGAATTAGGGAATATGAATTTGTCCATTGTCTATACAGTGAAAAAAAATTATGAATGAGTGCAAGCTTAGGAGTCTCTTTTAGAATTAAACGTTAGTTAGATTGAAAAACATCAGCGACATACTTAATAAAGTAAACTTTGACTTTATTATTACGATGCTCAGCTCGCTTCTTCTATAGCAAAATAATGCAAAAATTATTAATATTCACATTTTCCTTGAGGTGTTCTATTAACCCTGTTCTCCTCTAAGGAAATATGCGGCATGATTAGTAGCTGACATCTAGAACATTTCTCCCATGCCAAGGTCAGAATCATGACAACAATCTCCACACTAGATCTTAAGCAGTAAGGCAGAGAACTGCGCCAATGTTGAGAGTGGGACTAAGAACTTCTTGATTTCCAAGTATTTTACAAATAATTATACCAGTAATTAAGCAAATAAATATTTTATTCAAAAAGTAGCAGTGTCATATGACACTGCTACTTTTTGATCTATAATGATCTGCTAATAATTATTTATTATTAACAAATACGTACATAGATAAACTCACGCTTTCTTCCCATGGGGGTAGGTAGAAACTATCAGAATGCCACCGCTCCGATCTTTACATACTTCTTTTGCCTCGTTTACGTTCATACACCTGGTCATACACAAATGCAGATAAAATTATAACAGATTATATCCAATGGTATGTCACTAAACAATCACAGGGGTTGTCATGTAGGGATTAAGTTCATCGACTGTTTAGGTAAACTTACAACTACCCCAAAACCGCAAAAAAACACTTGTTTATAGTTCCTAAAAAATCCTAAAAACATAATCCAGCGTAAATATCAATATAATTATGTTAATACGCGATATTTTCTAAGCCCCGTCACACACGATCGCGCGTCACGTCAGCCGCGCGACACGACGCTACGTCACGCCGCGTGATGCGTCGATCGTGACGCGTGACGCGCGACACGTGTCACGCGCCGTGACATGGCTTACTTATTCATAAGGGAAAGCGAACAGGCATGTAATTATCATAGCGTTTTGAAATTTATTATACGGATTTATGCGTTATTCGTGCGGGTTTTTGAATGTGGTTGGTAAGGTTCGTGTGTCGGGTTTGATTTATTTTTATGAGTGATTGATTGCACGTGATTCTTGAGGCAGAGGCAATACTGTAAAATTATAAGTTTACCTTTTTGAAATACCACTAGCATAATCACCCTAGGTATATATTACCCACTAGCCTCCTCTTTCCGAGATTGAGTTACCACTGATTATTAAATATTTATCAGTTATGCTTTAAGTTGGTACAAGACATCACATTTGAAACGAAATTAGTAACAGTAAGTTTTAATTTAAAATTATAAACAATTGTTATTATAGAAACTAAAAGCTTGTTTTAAAACGAAATTACATAACCCATTTTTCCGCATTATAATTCCCGTACCTCATTATCGCCTTATACGGGATATCGCAATAAATATTGTGCATCCTTTGCAGGTAAGTGTCGAATGGGTACAATTTTCTCGACGTCGTGCATCATGCAAGCTATCTATCAGGTCTGCCATCAATCATCGCTCGGGAACGAACCCGAGTGGACGTCTTTGTCGGTGATAGATGCACCAGCGATATCTTCTGATATGAATTAAAAGAAAAATTGGTATAATATTTAGGTATACTAGTTTTACCTAGAATTCTAGAAAAGGAAATTCTATAAATGCTGCTGTCAGCAGTGGCTTCGGAATATAAAGAATGTAGATACTATTTGTGTTCTATTGAGTTTGTGATGTGATTGGTGTCACTGAAAGTCATGGAGGGAAGCTTTATACTTATAGTGTTCAGCAGGGTGATACAGACGTACAGTCATATCAACAATAGCTTCATCATCATCCACAGCCCGACTTTACCCACCGCTGATCATAGTCCTCTCTTTTCTTGTGCCAATCCCCACGCTCCAGTGCCAGCTTCATCCAGGTTCTACACTCGATAGTAACAATGTCGTCAGCCCATCTCGCCGCCGGACGACCCACACGTCTCCCAGTCCTTGGACGCCTCTCGGTCACTGCCTTACTCCACCTGTCATCACTGCGCCTTGCCAGGTGTCCTGCAACAATATCTTACATGTTAATTATTCTATTGAATTGCCTAATTCGTGTTCCAATCAGAAACTGGGAAATATTCTTATGTGAGCTGTAGTATTAGGAATTGATGCCCATAAATGATGAAAATGCACCACCTAGGTCTCCTACATTTAAAACTAAGATTTTATACTACATTTAACAACTTCCAAATACATAATATTCTAGATATTCAGGCAGACATTTGGCACTCGGATGTTTCACTGCAGCAGTAGTTTATAACAAGGCGACAGGTACGCTCAGTCGTCATTCTAAGGAAACTACACTTATCATAAAATTTATAGCTGACTTGTGAATTTAAATACGTTTTGATAGAAATTATATCATAGTAAATGTTTACTGCTGGTATAGTTTATACAGCAAAATCGTTATAATCTGTGTCGTTTTATAGATCATCAAATTTTAATAAGTAGGTTTGTGTTCAGGTGCTAGATAAAGAATCTGGTTTATTGGTACCAGTCAAGCTAAAGGAGTATAACAAGTATAAATCTCTTTTTGTCTTAGGGGATATCGTTGTTCTGTTGGTATGAATATCTAATCGTGATTAGGTACACGCATAAGATTAGCAATCAACCATTACTATCTACACTTAAAAAAAACTGCTCAACTTTTTTGTGGCCAGAGATTCACGCCACTTTCATTTTCGTTAAAAACCTCAAGTTCGTTACACGCATTGCTAACACATGAAAAAGTTTAGCACTTTGTTTTATAAAACGAAGTGGTGCCGAACAATAGGTAACCGACAACAAAAAAGGGTATCAGTTACGATACCAGCCCAGATACAGCATCGACAAGGAACCGCACGCGATTTACGCTTAATTAGAACAGACATTACTTACTATTTAAGACTATTCGGTTTTCTTAATTAATCATGTTTGAAGTGCACCTACGTTCACTTTCGTACCTTAACCGGAAAATCATGTCCTTTTATTTAATTAGCGAGTCTAATGAATTCCATCTCGGGTAGCCGGCTAATTAAGGGGACAACGCGCGACAACGCGATCGCGCGTGTCGCGTCGAGTCGCGACGTGGTGCGTGTGAGATGGCTTTTATTTTGTTTTCTAGTGTTAGGGTAGTTTATGGTGTGCGACTTTTTATAAGCTACAGGACTAGTTGTCTCTGCAGTGTTGCCTACAGGAACTTGCTCACTGCTTTCTGAGCAATAAAATTAGGTACATTGACGTAGCTTTGTTATTTATAGCGTCTATCGACTGCACCGTTAGGAACTGATTGACAATTAAGATTAGTAGGTTATACATCAAACTTAACTGCCAATTTAGGGAGCAGAATCGCAAATCGAATTTAATCGAACAAAATCATAAATCGTCATCCCATTACCGCAGAAGGCTATCTACACGACTGTGGGTGTTTATCACGCACACTCATATTCTAAACGCTCCATAGATAGCCCGAGAGTCTCTAATATGATCACACTGTCCGTAAATCGGTCGATACCGCGTCGCTCGCGCCGGTCGTGCATCTGATATGCGCCCGCGCCGCAGCACGCCATCTATCGTCGCGCGCCCCAACCGATCTAAGTAACGAGTCGATCTCGCGGATAAATTGTCGACGTCGCCTTTCCCCGTTCGCCGCTTGTTAGGCACCCGTAATTAATGATCGCTCTCAATCGTAGTTTCCTTACCGGCTATTATGATTTTGTATGGGTAAGCCGTTGTTAATGCGCTCAACTGAGCCCATTTCTCGTCGATTCTCTGGACAGGTTGCCGATAAACTTGCGTTCACTTACAAAACGCAGATACGTCATAGTTGCACAGCCGCGGCTGACAGATAAATGGTCTCGCGAAGGATTCTTACGAAATCGGCAGACACTCGGACGGCCAATCTGACCCGTGCCGGCCCCATACTGTTCTGTTTTTGTCTCAGTCGTTGTCCATAAATTATTCTAAATCGGGTCCCTATTAGATATTCAGAGGTTAAAACGGAAAGCTGGTGCATTTTACTAAAACATTCCGAGGTCTGATCGTATATCAATCGTTTCGATAGCGTCTCGTAGTTTTGGTTCCAGGAAACAATGCGTGCGACCTGCTACCTGTTGGCTGTCGCTCGCGATTTGTGGTCGCGGTCTCGAGTCTCGCTTGTGTGCACTATCGCTTACTTTCGTCATGATTATAGGGTTGGCGGCGCGCTTCTGATACTGTGATTTATGAGAGCGCAGTTTAGTGAACTGTTGTTGTACTTCACGCTTTCTTTTAGCGGACTAGACAGATAGCGGAAATCTTTTTTTTTTTGTAGATTTTTCATTCCTTGTCTGTTTCATTCTTGTATTTTTTTTATTTGATAATTATGTAGTCAATAAAAAGTAAAAGTACGTCAAGTCTCTAAACAAGCGCATGTAATCTTGAGCAATTTCAGGGATTCGACCGAGGATTATGAGTCACTTTGTTGGTCGTAAGGGACATAACAGTTACATGTTTGACCTTAAGTCCTTGATATTAACGTTACATGTTTCACTTGCAATTATGTGCGTGTAGTGCTGAATATTAAAATTAAAGCAACGTAGCTTTGTCAAATAAATGGCACAAACATGGACCTATTTTGTAAATAATCTCACTTTAATTGCCAGACATCACACTTATATTCTCTTATATATAAAAATGAATCGCTAAATGTGTGTGTTGCTAAGCGCAAATCTCGAGAGCTGCTGAACCGATTTCGCTAATTCTTTTTTAAATTTTGTTGTGTTCGGTATTGTCAGGAAAAGGTTAGTATGAAAGAAAAAAGAAAGTTGGAATAAAAAATTGCACCCGTGCGAAGCTGGGGCGGGCCGCTAGTTCTCAATATAAATTGTTTAATTAACCTTTGAATTTACTACCTTCGTCACATGGTCAGTAAACTATCGAATCACCAGACGGTGATACATTATGACGATGGCTTCCACTACATAGCTACATGAACGGATCTCTTACTCCTACTTATAGAACAACATCAACCATTTCTTTAACATCTCACTCTAACAATTACTACTCGCTAATTAATTTTTCCAAAACCGTTTTTGTCAGCCCTATCCCGGCGCGCAGTTCACACGGGCGCATTCGCACACACGCGCGTCCACATTCAATGATATCGTCGGAATAAATCTCCGACGTGGTATAGCACGAGATCCCCGCTTTTGTCTTCCCGCGATACTAAGATATACGCGTCGCCGTCCACTGTATTAAAATATTTCGTGATGCACCTACGGGCCGATTTTTTTGTATGTATATGCCTTTATTTTTAGGCAGACAATGGGCTTAGATGTCCAGCGGTGGGCGGCGGTTCTTTTGGTCAGTTGTTAGTGGATTTGTGATTGCAGTATGATTGCGTCGGTGTTGTCCTTAGTTGCCTTCAATGAGGTCTACTTGGAGATTTAAAGGGTTTTTATTAATCGAACAGAAGCTCAAATACTGAGGCAGCAATGGACAAGTCTTATTGGCTTCAAATCCGATGGCTGATACTGAATGGAGACCGGATAGGTTTTGTAAACGTAGTGTGGGAAAGCCAAATGGTTTGCCGCTAGCTTCATGTGTAGCGACAGTGGCTATTTCCAGCATTAGACTACTTAGGGCTGATGATGAGACACGGACGAAGAGTCCCTAAGATGCGAGTTTACGACCATTTCCGTAACCCATTCCATTAGTCACCTTTTCTTCACCACCAGCAAATTTAGCCTCCAATTATATTCATTCATACCCCACAGCTTTCAACCAAAGAGAGAAACAAAATATATGACGCGGTTTTCATCTATCGAGTAAGTTGTGACAACTTCACACGACGCGTGAAGCGACAATAATGTGTGCCGCGCGACGTCACGAGCGGCGACAACGCGACATGTTTATTCAAATCTTAATGCCCTATCGTAATATTTAAAATTTATAACCGCCGTCTAAATGCGGACTGGAGCGCGTAAGGCCGTCGCCGCACTGGAGACGCGCGATGTGTTGCGGTTTGTGAGGCTTGTGTTTTTATTAGGTATAGGATTACACTTGTGATAACACGGTTCATATTTGATAATTAGGTATGCTTAGAAGTCCTTAATTCCGTTCATAAATAGAGGGTAATCATACTCAGATGTCAAGTCGTGGACAATAGTGTGGGTTATGCGTTTCTTCGATTGTAATATAACTACTTTTTGTAAATACTGTAATGTATAACTGTTTTTTGTCCCAAATAAATAAAATAAAATAAAATAAAATAAAGTAATGCAATGTTCTTGCAGCTTATCTTATTCTTGATTGCGGTACATCTTCGTGCTGAAGAACTGAATTTTATTTGTATCCTATTTTTCTTCCAAAAATAAACATAGAATCCGAACCATTTCAATTTTATCTATCTATCAAAACCTTACCAACAGGTATATCATAGAAGACGCGTGTCGTTTCAAAAATACATTCGCTCAGTGTATGCACCACCTTACAATTATTCTAAAAAAATTAGATATTTTTGTATCATACATAAATATGAATGATTCGTGATTGGGCTTATTTTTAATCTGTAATTTGTGACGACACGTTTTATTTTATGGTTTGTGTGATGAAAAAGTTTTTTTTACTTTTCGTTTGAACTATTTGGAATATAAGGAACTGTTTTCTGACTTTCGTCCTTTTACAACGTTGGCGGTCTAAAAGCTCTCGCACTGTATTCCAAAATACCAACGCTTGTTTAGGAGTCTGCTTATCCCATAAATGTTTACCAGCGTGAAATAACAGATACTTTTGTAATAATCACAGATACCTATTGTTTAAACTGCGTACGAACTTCATTTAGTAGAACTAATCGATTGAATGATGGCCGTCTATTAATTTATAAACCGATTTGTTGAGAGCCATGGCATTTTAAATTGATTTGAAAATTTTAATTTTCGTAATGAATTTGATTGATATTATTGCGTAGGGAATCGTAATTGCTTTAATTACTAACTCCACATTGTTTTTGGTGCTGTTGAGATCATTTTGAGGTACCGAAGAACTATTTTAACGGTACTAACAAATTAACGGTTTTGGAATCGTGTCCGATTTGACGAAATGCGTGCATGATTATGAGATCATTATTCTGCTGGAGCAGTGGTGGCCCAGTAGTAACGGCCGCGACGCGAGACAAGCACTTTACTATGTGTAAACTATTTCATCACCACTACTCTCAAAACTGACATGTGACATCTACCAACCCGCACTGGGCCCGCGTGGTAAATTACAGCCCACTCCCTCTCGTAGTAGGAATATTATAGGCTGATTATGTAATCAGTCCTCCTTCCTTTTAAATTGCTAATGTTGATGCCTGGGGTCAGCATTGAAAGAAAAGCTTTGAAATAGCTGGTCCTTACAGGAAGATATTTATTAGTATTTGTTTCTAAAAAGGATGCCTATAGCAAAATTGTCATTAATTATGCAGACTAACTTCTGACAACTAAGGCACTGACGGTTTCAATTTACTGCCAATAAATTCACAACAAATTATGAAGTTGTGTTTCCGTGAGCCTAAGTCGAATTTATTGTTCCTTTTAAAGATTTTTTTCCACAGTAGATTATCCATGGTCTTTAGCGATCTTTTATTTATTAGATTGATCGTTCGGCCGTGGAATTTTAGTATTAATACCGAATAATATCGACCGATCGGTTGGCATTGGGTGACGTTAAAGTTTGCCAAGAGTCACATGGTTCGTCATGCTCTAACTTTGACACAGTCAACGGAATTAACCCTTATGCAAGTGCCAGTGCAAAAAAAACATTGACAGTGCCTCAATGTCTTTGCAGTAAAGGCGATTTTCGCGGTGCGAGTTACCACTAATATGCTGTTGGCTGTATGTACTAGACGGTCACCAAACCACCAATTCAGCTGGTATCATGGTGGTCTTTATGAACCATTTTTAATTAGGTATCTTGGTCCTTTGACCAGCCTTCTATGGGCATTTCTAGCTGAAAATGGATGATTTTGTAATAATAATAATAATAATGATTTATTTGCAAGAAATACATCTTTACAAGGAAGATCTTATAGCCTAAAAGTCAAAAGTCAAGCAAGCATGCAAATTATTGAAGTTTGTCATTATTACAGAATATGTCATTAATACATTATTACAAAAATATGCCTTTATTACATTACATTTTACATTTGTGTATCCAATTCCAGCATCTAGTTTCTCATTTCGATGCTCATTGATATTTCTTTGGGGTAGTACTAAACATTTCTCACGGCAAAGGAAATCCCAATCTCTTACAAACCAAAAAAAAACTATTACTTCTTCGTTTTCGATCCTCACGATAAATAATAGCTCTGCGTGATTGGACTTTGATTTCATTCACAAAGTATATTTTTTATAATAAAGGATTAACAGATACCTTATCTACATAATTATATTATGTTCACAGGAAACATTACAATAATATGTAATTTTCGGAATGTCAGTCATGTAAATCATTTCGACAGGTGGACTTTGGTCTCCCGAGTTTTTTAAAAGTCTTGTGTGACTTACCTTTTGGGCTGTGAGCATTTGAAGATTATACATATATAGCTTATGCATGAGAATGAACTTACCTACCACTGAAGACATATTGTTGTTATCACGAATTTTGTCATTATCTCATAGAAAATTCGGGATAATTTGGAAAAACCGAGACACTTGTATTGTCACATGTTTATCTTGCAGTGTTTATTTTATTATTTGGGATATAACAGGGTGCTTACTCTCGAATATAATTCCGATAGATCGACAGTGGTCAAACGTCAGTTGGTTGAGTTAAACGCCAGGGATTGGCTAGACTCAGTGAGTCCAGCCAATCCCTGACGTTTGACTGACAATTCCAATGTCGATCTATCGGAATTATATTCGAGAGTAAGCACCCAGGTAGAACGTTCTCTTTGCCTAAGAAATCGAAAGGACCAAAATTTACAACCCAGTTTTCACAATTGGTTGTTCCGATGCTCCATGAACAGTTGCTTTTCTGTTTTTTTTTCTACTAAATAAAGTTTAAAAGTCGAAACATCGACTTCCTCCGTTTCTAAAGGGTAAAAAATTATAATATATTCTCAGAGACGGTTGTGGAACACCCCTTTTAAAATCGATAAAAAACAAAATGAATGAGTCCGATAAGAACCTCCTTTAAATCGATTTGAAATAAATGATGTTTATAAATCAATCGATTCTGGTCCCTCCCTTTTAGTTTTATTTCATGTGTCATGATTACTAAAACCCAGAGAATCAACCCAAAAGATATTAATGAGTCTAATCCCCGTGTATCGAAGTCGGCAGATTAAACGCAATTTGACAAAAATATCAATGTGCTCTTCCTGCTGAATTCATGCCTTAACTAAGATTTAGCAATACAATTATTCGAAAATACTTCTTTCTTAAATTACTAGTATTCTGCTGCATTCGGTTAGACTGGAAGCCGACCTCAACATAGTTAGGAAAAAACTAGACAGATTTGACTCTTTTCTTGAAATAATAGAATATTTTCAGCAGAAAAATAATACATACAAGTTTTCAATCTTATACAAATAAACTTTGCAACACGATAAACCATTTTAAATATGGATTATACACACAATTGAACACACTTCAGATGTCTTAAAAGCTTTCCTTTACCATAGAAAATAATTAGGTATGTCAGTGTCAAAAAAGATGACATGGATAATTAGGCGTAGAAAGACGCAGTTTTCAAAAACCGTGTAGCACCATTATTCACCGGCTAAATCAAAAGAGAATCTGTGACATCAACTTATCTATTTATACGTAATAGGCTGAATCACTAGTGAATATAGTCACAGTCACAAAATAGATCAGTACAGAAGGTTGGCTCCCTACAACGAGCGAAAACGCACGCACACATAGACACGCTTCACATGAAGCGAGTGCAAGCGCACGTTCGCGACGGGCATTCAACCGCGATCGCCGTACGTACGCGTGCATGAATGTGTGCGTGTGCCCGTTGTCTGCAGTTAGCCTTCTGTACTATCTGTTCTTTGTCACAGCTGTCATATCTCGCACAATAGCTCACTTGTCACTTTCCAGACGTTGTGCCAAGACTGTGTAGACGGTGTTTTTGTCATTATCTGATGACTGGACGCATGTCTCACTTACGTTAGTCATGATTAGTTCGTAATGATTGGTAAATAATTAAAACATGTACCTAACAATTCTGTTTTATTTAGCAAGAAGGTGGTTGTGATCATTTCATGAAAAGTTTATCCCATTTCAGTTATCCGGCTGGACTGTAGTACGAAAGAATGCGTTCCTGACATCTGGAACCTGGTGGTTCCTGGTGTCAGGAACGCATATATACGTGTTTTGTGAATTTGATCTTTATTAGCTACCAAGCTAATAAAGATCAAATTCGCAAAACACGTATTCTTTTGTATTGAAACTGACAGGTGTCAAGACCGCGTTCTCTTGACGGCCGGACGGTAGTCGTTCATCGGTCTCAGTTACCAACATAGTCTTTCTTGACTTACACGCGATTTAATCTATGTGTAAAAACTTTCCTCTAATGAAAAAAACCTACTTCCACTTCTAAACTACGCTATAGTAAAAGTGCGCAGTGCTGCACACCCCCCTCCCCCACACTATTTCATGTTAAACAAATATCAAATTTATTTCAATGACAATTAAGTTGATTTCAGAGTGACTAGCATTATTGAAAAATTTATAAAAATGTTTGAAGTTGTAGCGTTAACTGAACTAAATCGCGAATGCAGATTACATACCAATCTCTCTCAGAAATAACTGCAACTTATTTAGATCGTCGCCTCCTTATTCCTATAACCAGCTATCATAAGCAAAGGTTGCAATTGCAAGTGATTGAGCTATCAACACAAACCGCGTCTCCAGTACCAGAAATAGCACGACGATGATACGTCTCGTCTTAATTGTGGTTTTACATTGTCATCTAGATTATAGACTTGGTATTTAGAGTGTTTAGGTCCGTAGAATTTTGAAGAAGAGTTTTTTTACTAAACGTAATTTTTTTACTAAAATAATATCTATAGACTTTCTTCGGTGAAGTAACGACAAATGGTTAGATAAATGGAGAGCCTAATTTAGTTGATTTGTGTTTCTTTTAAGAACTAATTTATATAGAATGCAGTATTCCTTGATACAACAACTTTTATAAGGATGTTCTTTTGGACACTAACGGTAATTTAATTTGTATTACCTTGATTTGTATTCTACTTTACGAAATTTTCTGATTAACGAAATCAACGCTATTCTATCATATAAGTATTTTTAATTTACTGCATTACGCAATTTCACATTTCAGGAAGCTATTACATAGATAACTTATCATCTCCCTTTAACCCTCTTCTGCCATCTTGGTCGGTGCGCGCACGCATGAAAACGTCGCTAATCGCGTGATATATCAGTTGTCGGTGAGGCGACACTGGCACTCTGTGAGTGATCCAGTGCTCCGGGCTATGTGAGCTATGAAACGACTGATTTATTGAGCTATGCGGACTAGTATTATTATGTAGGTTGATATGCTGGAGTGAGAGGATATTAATAGGATGAGCCAATTAGTTTTGCTACATGTTAAGATCGGCTTGAGATTAACCCCTCATAAGGTAACGTGGTATGAATTGAAAGCTGAACTTAACCTGGAATTGAGTGAAGATGATGATGTCATCAACGCATTCAATATTATTATAGGGAAAGGGTATAAACCTGGTGATGAATGAGTGAACAATTAGTAAGGAGTATTATTCGAAGCATGGTCTTTAATTTTTATTCAAGGTGTAGTTCGGAAGTAATGAAATGAGAAAAAGGTCGTTAGGAAAGTGGTGAGTATAAAAAATTTATGGTTGTAAGAGCAGAGGGAGACAAACGAAACGATGGATGGACTGTGTGAAAGAGGATATGGCTAGAAAGGTGGTGACTACAGAGATGACGTCTAAAAGAGAAGTATGGATGAAAAAGACGCAACAGAATGATGCTGCAGTACGGAACTAAAGGATGTCTTAGTGTGAATCATTTGGGATTATAGATGTTCTTAATGTGCTGTCGTTTGGTCCATTGATAACAAGACACTTTGGCACAGCATTTATTACATTAAATATACTCACCTATCTACTTATTTATGTTTATCGCATATTCGATTGTGTTGACGTGCAGCTGATTCTAAAACACTATTCCTCAATTATTTAATTAATTCAAGAATAACCTCACACTTCTTGGAATCCCCGGCTAATACCAGCCAATCATTGCCCAAGAGCTGTCACTCATTTATCTAAATCATTACGACGATATTTAAACAACTCCCACTAATAAGCTAGGCACGCATACCGACCACTTCTAAATTCTAAAACAGTCTCTCAAAGGGTTTACATAAATACGTCCTTACACACTTGTCATTACCCGACTGACAACTACAAGGCGTCCTGTTCTATCCGACAACAACCTTACGACAAAGCGCATGTCAGACGAAAATAACACCTAGTTCAAGTTACTGAAGGGTTAATGTGAATGCACGTCAATAATTGCGCGATTGTTGGAGGCGTAAAACATCTGTCATTGGCTAACAAATGCTGACAGAAATTGATGCGGGCACTGACAGTGAAAAACGCGGAATAGTGCGTCCGGCGGGTATTTTTAGTCGCGCAGCTGTCGCGCCGCGTCGCGAGGTATCAAGACGCGTCGCTCGCCGTCTGAACTAACCTTTTGTTGATAGACGTGTATTGATATCAAAGTGATGCTTGTATTAAACTCATTTGTTTACGTACTACGCTGATTAAGACAGAATTCGTTGCTCCATTTTTTATATATTTTTAAATGATATTTTAATCTAGGCATTAAGATGGACTAAATAATTAATTGGCTACTTAACTGATTCTATCGCGCGTGATTTATCACTGTTTTAAAGGGCTCTTTCTGGCTAATCTAATCTGTAACTACCTACTCGGAATTCGGTTCAAATGAAGTCATTTTCAACAAAATACAACATTTTAAAGTTATCAAATAATTCTAATGTCACTGCACTTTTTTTCGGGATGAAAGGTACCCTATGTCCGTTTCTGTACACCTGACAAATGCAAAATTTCAGGATGATCGGTTCAGTTGTATAGGCGTTAAAAGGTAACAAACAAACGTTCGCATTTATAATATTACTAGCTGTTTTGTAGCCCGTGACTTCGTCTGCGATCCAGGATGAAAAGTAGCCTAAGCTATGTCCTTCTCCCAGGTCATGGTCTACCCATGTGCCAACAGCTTGTTCTTAATAATTGGAGATTAAACGAACTTACCTGAAGTGAAGTTCTATCCAAATTATACGAGTTGCTTCGTCCGAAGAGATTAGAAAACATTGTAGTAATACGTCTAAGATATCGCCTTTCACCCACTAAGTTTGAGTTTTTTTTTTTTTTTTTTGTATGTAGGTAGGTACTTCGTCTTCCTTCTCGTTAGGCCTGTAGTGTCATTCATTTAGTTGAAAGCCTTTTAATATTTCACTTAAGATATTGGGAGTTATAGGGTTGGGAGGGAACTAATCTCTTCGGACGAAGCAACTCGTATAATTTGGATAGAACTTCACTTCAGGTAAGTTCGTTTAATCTCCAATTATACTTCGTTGCTTCGTCCTTTGAGATTAGAAAACATTGTAGATTTTGAAAGATGGTGAAATATTAAAACACTGATAGTTAACTATTACACGTATAATGATCAAACAATATTTATTATAATTGTTTTCTAAAACTAAGATGTAGTTTCTCATTAATTAGGGTTAACTTCAAAATAATTAAATTTTAATAACATTCTAACATAATACATTAATCAGAGGTTAGGATTGATAAGGCAAACTGACCAGATTGTTCACATTGAATATCTCTATGATAATATCTAGCGAAGACGTTGGAGGTGCCACTCCACCCAGCGGTCTTTCGTATAGTGTCAATATTGACACCAGCTCTGTGAGCAGCTGAGGTGGCTGCGTGTCTGGTGGAGTGAGCAGAAAATATTGAGGTGTCAATTCCGCTAATTGATAACATATCTTTTATCCACCGGCTGATAGTATTTGTAGATACCGTTTTATGTGGTTTTTTAACACTTAGGAATAGGCTATTGGCATTGTTTCTCAAAGACTTTGTCCTATCTATATAAGCTACCAACGCTTCAGCCGGACATATTTCCGGACGGTCTTTATAAAATGGAATATTAAGACAGGGTTGAGCTGAACCTGGGCGAGATGTTTTTATAAAATCGTTTATCTTGATTAATATAAGCTGACCCTGGACAGTTATATTTTCTAGTGTTATTTTGCCAATCGTCTGCACTCTGTGTGCAGTTATTAGCATGAGCAAAGTTACAGTCTTTTTGGTCAGTTGTTCTAAACTTAAATTACAGTTTGGATACCATTTCGATAATGAATCTAAAACTATTGAGGGGTCCCAAGTGATATTATATTTGGGGGCTGGAGGACGAAGTCTGTAAAAACCTTTAAATAGCCTAGTAACACGGTCGTCAGACCCTACTCTCGATCCTAAGATCAAAGACAGAGCAGAGCGATGACTGTTTAAAGATCCGTATTGTAAACCAGAATTAAATAATTCAGTGAGAAAGTAAATTACCATCGGAATTGACGCTTCATGTATTTCAATATTCTGAGTTTTACAAAAGCTTACCCAACGTCGAATTGCAACGTCATATTGTTTTATTGAATTTTCAGACAAGGAAGCTATCATGATATCTAAAGCTGACGGTGGTACTCTTCTATTCCGTAGTGCCGTCCTGATAACTTCCCTGCAATCAACGTAAGCTTCGGGAGACTGTTGGAAATAGACAATAACACATTAGCAGAGGGTGTAAACTGAATCAATTCGGAACAGAGAAGTTTTTGAAACAGTGGAAACCAGGGTTGCGTGGGCCAAAATGGGACCACAACAATACCCTCGGCCTGATCGCTTATTATTTTTCTTAAAACTTTTAGTATAACCGCAAAAGGAGGGAATGCGTAAAAAGATAGATTTTTCCAGCTTAAAGTAAAAGCGTTCACAGCGAATGCTCCAGGGTCTCTATTCCATGATATGTACTTAACACATTTATTATTTAACCTTGATGCGAAAAGATCAATTTTAGGTTGCCCAAAGGCCTGTACAATCCTTTCAAAAGCCTGACCTTTGATCTCCCATTCGGTATCGGGGTGAGATTTTCTAGACTCCGCATCTGCTATTTCGTTATCTTTTGAACTTATGTACGAAGCGAACACAAATATACCTCGAGCTTCACACCACTGCCACAAGGATTTTGTGATTTCAGTTAGATGTGGAAATCTTACTCCCCCCATACGGTTGATATACGAAATAGCAGTTGTGTTGTCAATACGTAGTAAAACTTGACGATTTTTTAATCTCTTTGCGAATATTTGTAAACCCAAGAATGCTGCTAGAAGTTCTAGATAATTTATATGTTTAACACATTCTGAATTACTCCACTGGCCACTGGCGGTCTCCTCACCGCATGCTGCCCCCCACCCTTTTTTGCTAGCATCTGAAAATATTTCTAGTGAGTACCTGTCTTGTCTAATGGGATTGACTGCGTCATCAATTGATTTTAACCACCAGGAAAAATCGTCCTGCAGGTAATGTGGTAAAGACATGTGGCTATCGTAACTATTCGTTTGATACAGTGCGAGGTATTTGCATCTTTCCATTTGCTTAGTATAAAGCCAACCGTACTGAATCGCGGGGCAAGATGAAGTGAGGAGGACTACCAAGGGCGCAAAATGTCTTATTTTACAACGAGATTTGAACTGGAGCGATTGTAATTCATGTTTAATCAAATTTCGTTTTTCTTTAGGTAGGCTTACATTAAATTTTTTCGTATCTATCACGAAACCAAGATATTTGCAAACGTTACTCGGAATCATACAGCTCTTTTCTACATTAATAATAAATCCTAAGGACTGTAAAATACATCTTGTTTGTAATATATTATCTAGGCAATCTTGATAATTATTAGAAATAATACAAATGTCATCTAAATAAATAGATGACAAACAGCCTAATGATCTCAGTAAACAAATGACCGGTTTTAATAATTTTGTAAAAACAAATGGGGCTGTGTTTAGGCCAAACGGTAAAACATTGAATTGGTAAATTTTACCCTCGTACTTAAACCGTAAGTACTTTCTGCAGCTCGGATGTATAGATACGAGAAAATACGCATCCTTCAAATCAAGGGTGGCCATGTAACTGTTTTTTGATACTAGTTTTAAAGTTGTTCTCAGATCTTCAATTTTAAAATGTTCTGTTATGACGTGCTTGTTTAGAGACTTTAAATTTAATATAAATCTGTTTTTACCATTGGGTTTTTTAATTAGGAAATAACTAGAAAGAAACTGTCCTTCACATGGTTCGCAATGTGAAATAGCTCCACTGTTCATAAGATCAGTGATGGCCGCCCTGTATTGAAGGGATTCTGATGAAGATAATGTAGGTAAACTAGGTTCGGATGACTGATACACCGGTTTTGTAAACGGTATTTCGTAACCTCTTATCCACGATAATATAACAGGATCACTGGTCATCAATTGCCATTGATCATAAAAATATGATAATCGTCCTGCGGAACGTACCAGATCTAGCGCCGGGGGGCTGGGCGCTGCTGCAAGCGCGGCGGCTGTCGCGGTTGCTGCTGCGGCCGCGGGCGCGGCGCCGGCTCGGTCCTCCTCGCTGCTCCCGCTTGCCGCGTCGGCGGGAACGGAGGCCTCTGGTTTAAAGCCTGAGTAGGGGCCTGCCTTGGCCTCTGCGCTGGTACAGGTCTTCTGACTGGTGTGTTTATTTTAATTTCAGCGCCTGATTTGGATATAGCTTTTGCAGCTCTGAGAGTATCGGTCAGCTGTTCACCAAATAAGAAATGATCGATTTCTGTGTTAAACAAATGATCTTTAATATCTTTTTTTATTGTAGAACATATAAAACTACGTCTTGTCATGGACTCGTTGTGTTGTGAGTCACACATCAGTCGACCTGCTTCGATCAGCAATTTTATTACAGTCTGGTCTTTGTGATCCGAAGAAAACAATGTATTGAGAGCTTCGCCAATACAAGATATACTTGCAGCGACTTGCACCTGTTTATTCTCCAGTGCTTTATCTTTTTTGATGAGCACATCCGATAAAGCGGCCTTTATTTCTGGATTTAATATCGGCGCATCAATCTTTCTGCAGTTTTTTGGAACAAGATGCTTTTCTAGCAGCTCCTTTCTGACATCCTTTGTCAAGCCTGTCGTTGCAATGTGTTCCCAGCGAACAGATAATTCACCTCTTATATCCGGTCCATATTTTTTTTCCTTTGAAGGTGTTTCGCCCAAGAGATTCAGAATCTCTTTATCCAGTTCAGGGGGATCGAGCGCTGCTTCAACGGGCAGTTCCGATTGCATTGTCTGTACCACATCTGTAGCAGGGACATGTGTAATTGAGGTGGACGTACCCGGTTGTGGCTCTTCTGAACCAACAATCGGAACTGACTCGACTTCGGGCTGAACGTCCATTTCATCTGGAATATAATAAGACCAGATGTAGGTATTGGAGAGAAAAATAGCGCGGCGATAGTCCTTAAAAACTATCCACAACACTATTTAATAATATTGAATCTATACCTACGTACCTATATAAGTTTTAAGTAGGTCATTAACTAATGTGAAGGTAACATTCCTTTCAAATGTACACAATCACTAAAATGTAGGTAGGTATATAATCTTACCCATGAATTGGGAATCCAAAATTATGTGAAGGTAACATCCCCTTAAGATGTACACAACACTATTTGGAACATGAACATGACGTCATGTCAATTTATGATACGGATATAGTCCTAAAAACTATTCACAATATCTTTCTTTTGTTATAACATTAATAACAAAACACTTCAGCTTACCTTCATGTATAATATTATCTGTGCCTTCATGATCCGATAGCTCAGGCGATAGAACAATATTCGCCGATGAGCTACTGCTTTCGGAACAATTTCGAACTCGCGACCGTTTGGCACGTTTATTGATTTTCTTTTCCAGTTTTCGAATCTTTCTTCTTAAATGATCACTGTCGTCGTCTTTGTAACTACGTTTCGGCATCTTTTTTAAATTTTCAACGAAAAGTAGAAAGTAAGTGGTGATCGGCGACGCACTAAAACGCGAATGAATGACACTACAGGCCTAACGAGAAGGAAGACGAAGTACCTACCTACATACAAAAAAAAAAAAAAAAAACTCAAACTTAGTGGGTGAAAGGCGATATCTTAGACGTATTACTACAATGTTTTCTAATCTCAAAGGACGAAGCAACGAAGTATAATTGCTTTCAATGGCCTCTTGTAAACAGGCAAAATATCATCATCTACCTACCCTTTTCCCAACTATGTTGGGGTTGGTTTCCAGTCTAATCGGATTCAGCTGAATACCATTATTTTACATATAGTGACTGCCTATTTGTCCTCCACAACCCAGTTACTGGGTAATACGAAAAACTGCTAAGACTGGTTGTCAGACTTTCGGGCTTCTGACGACCCGTAACGACTGTCAAATATCCATGAATACCAGCGGGGACCAACGGTTTAACGTGCTTTCCGAAGCACGGAGAGGTCTCGGTATGTAAAGATGGTCGGCCATCCACAAACCAGCGGCAGCAAACGTAGCTTAACCTGATAGATCGATTTGTGCGGCTGTTATTATTCAGCCACGAGCAGGCAAAACAATGGCACCCAAAGTCTCATCAACATGGTTATAACAAAAGCTATTAAATATAATAGCAGCATATAGCTTTGTAGCTAAAGCGTCTCGTTGGCACCGCTCTCGAGCGATAAATATCGGGTTTTGATGAAATGAGACGTACTGTGAAGCTTTATAATTCTGATATAATATCTCAGAGATATACATGTCTCGAGTGACGATAATTTTCTTTAAAATATTGCCAGTATTTATAGTTAAGGCTATATATTTCGCCTTATGTGATGAGTAACATAGTCTAGTGACTTCTGATAAACTATATGGTGTCTGCCCTTCTTGAAGACGGTTTAGTTATAAAGAGACAAGTATAATTTGATAGACAGAAATAGATTATTGGTCATCGATTTTTCTGAAGCTGTACCTATGTCTTGAAGATCTTTCCTCAATGTTACCCAAAGTTAACTGGCTACACTGAGCTTTTGATTATAATTCATTAGAAGATTGAAATGTAAACAGTAGCTTATACCTAAACCATTTTCCTTCCACAACAAACTCTTAAAAGTACAATCACTAACAAAATCTCTCCCCCCAAAATATAACTGTCACATCTCCATATGTCTCATAAATGAGTCAGAAACTCGCGGGTCAATCGTGACCCGTACCGAACACGGCCAAATACCTGACTACGACATTTTACTTGGAAATTTGATTTCTATTAGTGTTAATTGTGTTCCAGAGACATCTGATAGGATGGACGTGTGTCGTAAAATTTTATGTATGTGTCTTTATTTGTTGTGCCTTCGTGATTAAGTTCGGAGAAGTTCGGTGATTATCATAATTATTGCTGTGCGGTAGTGTATTTTTTATTGCGTCTATAGTCTTTCATTGCTGGGGAAAGAACTTTCCCATAACTTCACTTTGCATTTCCATAAAACTATTTAATATCTCTTTTTCACGATAATAAACATGTGTCACCACGTACACTCAACCGCAAAAATATCTAACCAAAATATAGCCTAACTCGCAAGGAGAGCCCGTCACTAAATATTACCTCTTAAATGAGATTCCACGGGGCATAACTCTCAAGATATTTTACTTTAACGTGTATTACATAAATATTATTAATACGGGACCCAGACTGAATTAAAGTCAACGAAGCGAACGCCCACAATTTGCCACAAGTCAACATTTTTTATGTAAATGTCCTCGGTCCTACCTGTTTTGTTCTGCGACTGTAGCCAACGATTATAAGGATAATTTTGCGTTTTGGATAAAACAGCTTAAACTAGAAAAATGGGTGTCATTAAGTATGATGTTTACGTCTGTATCTTACCTGTCCCATTGTCACCATATACAATATCAGATACTGGCAGTATAGCTGATAATATCATAATCTCCATAATCCACACACAATGACTTTATTTCTCAAAAGTTTGAAGAGGTGACAGTGGTTCTCTGTTAGACAAGAAAACAGTCTTCATATTATGTAAATAGGAAATCCGAATCACTTTTACACGACATATTATAAAAAAAAAGCTAGATGAGGTCGGGTTTCCTATCTGATTACTCTGAGAAGAAAGGCCGAAACAAACTCAGAGGTCACAGTCTCTTATAAAGTCCAGACATAATCTTGGTCAGATCTCGTGAAGACTATGTAGATTGATGTCTGAAAAGGTATTTTGATAAAAATGGGTTTATCTTCTGGTATTCAATTGTCAAGAATTCTGCTGTTACTAACAACGTTTTGTTTGTTCTAAACTAAACTAAAACTCAGACTGTCAGAGGTTTAGAGGTAAAATACATAACACCGATAAATGACAGACGACCCATCGCCTACTCAAATCACCAACAGAAACTTATTTCGAATCCTGCATTCCTCTCCTAAAAAGTACGACATATTTTATATTTTCTCTCATTCCCATCAAAATGAATTGCCTCTCAAAAAAAAAATATTTATACCAAACAAAAAGTCTCGACTAACAAACTAACAATAATATAACATTTGGCTTTAACAATAACTATAAATTACTGAACATTAAAAGTTTCCTAGCATCAGTCACGGCGACTTATGGTATCTCCGGCTATCGTCTCATCAATCGGCTAATAATAACATATCTCCGTTTTCTCATTGTGTTTGTTATAATAACTTATAAAGCATCTCCGGGCTATATAGCCGCCGACGGTTTATAGCCTTTTTTGACATATTTGTGATGGTTTCAGAGATCGGCCCGCTACACACGCTAGATTTATAGATTTCGAGTCATTTCTTCCGACTGTACCGCGGTCATTCTTTTGTGGGCGCCCGTTTTTTTCCTTTTTATGTTATGTTTATGATTTAGTGTTATGTGCCAGTGTTATGTTATTATATAGTTGTGTTATGTTATGTAAGTGATGAATGGAAATGAGCATTATTATTTTTGAAACTGTTTCATGTTGGGATGAAGTCTGTTCTATTTATTTTATACGTAAACTGTATGAAGAACTACCTTGATATTGTTTTGTCAGCACGATTAGCTGTATTTCAGTTGAGAAAAGAACTTTAAACCTACTTCCTCTGCAGTCGATTGCAATACAGCTGAGTTTGGAATGCCAATGGCGCTTTTGGAATTACTTTTGAAAGGCGTCATTTAAATCGATATCGTTTCACTTATACAACATTTTTTTTCGAAACTTCCAATTTAAATATTTACTCACTTGTTGTTATAGCGTAATTTGGCAAAATTCTCACTTTAACAAACATAAAAACACGAATTTTGCACTAAAATTGTTTCACAAAAACTACATTGATAATTTTATAGTTAAAATAACGATATTCTTATTCGGTTAATTCGTGCCGTTCCCGGTTATTTAATTATCGCAAAAAATAACGTTTCGATTATTTTTATTAAGATAATGAGAAACACGCTTATTTTACACTTTGAATTAATAAAAAACATGTATAAATTCGACTACAAATAAACTTTTGTTGAGCTTAATCCACTGAATTTTATTTTGATCTTTGTTATTTAGATAATTTTAAGTAGGTTTTAATGGACTTAGTCAGCTTCAGGTTGTAATCTCAACATTACATCAGAGGCTGTTTCGATGTAACTTTGATTACAATAAAAAAAATCTTTTATCACCTTAATTTATCAAAAACAAAGCAATCATAATATCCCAAAAAAAGCCGCAACAATTTATCGATCTCACTGCAACTTCAACCCCATAAAATAAAATAGCAAATGTACAGTCGCAACGCTAACTCTTCCCATCCAAGTGGTTCCTTGATAAATATAAATAGGTACAATTAGCGTTGATTTATTCGCCGGCGGACGGATTAAACACTCCGATTAATGCCGACATCTGCGGCGATCGATCCTTGGCGACCTTTAACTTTTCTCCGTGACTGTACTTATCGTTGGACGTGATCGTCATTTGTATCATAAGTTGTGCTGACCCACTGTTAAGATTAGATGGGATGAGGATGGTTAGATTGTGATTTATGGTTGAAAACTTGTGATTGATTTAGGGATGTAGATGGTGGGTTCGTACTGTGGATGTTTTCTAATACATGTTGACGTTTTGCTGCGTTGGGACTGGTCTCGAGGTACTGGTCATTACCTTTACAGGACATGACATGACTGCTAAGTGTGAGCAGTTTTTGTACCTACAGTTTTCCATATTTAGTCATACGGTTGCTATAGAAACTGATCATATTTAGTCATACGGTTGCTATAGAAACTGATCACAGTTTTCCGTAATAATCTAGCTGTGTGAGAACTATATTTGAATGGTGAGATGTTAAGACTCTTATCAGTCAAATAGTTGAATACAACAAATAGGAACTTTTTCTGAATGAGGCACTTTGTTATTAGACGGCATTTACTCAAACAATGCCACCGTTTTTCTGGAAATGACAGAAGCAATAATGTAGTAACAACAACGTAGACAAAAAAAAAATCAATAAAAGCAAACTAGAATCATCAAACAAAACGAAATATAATTTAATAAAACATGCAGGTAATGTAGTGCGTACAATATGAAAGTTGACTATAACGAACGCAAGACAGGAGCAAAACCAACGGACACACAGATGATAAAATGCAAAAACTGAGTCGCGACCACCGACCGATGACGTCACGACGAATTAAGCCGACGAGCGGCACTGTGGAGTAGACTTTGTTATTTTATAAGTTTGTAAAAAGGAAATTGTTTACTTTCGAATTAAAATAATTAAGAATCCTTCTCCATGTATCTCCATGATATAAAAGAACGATACACCAGATTACAAACTTGACATAATGACAAGCAAAACCGGGCTATGCGACCATGTTTGCTACAAATCAGTAAAACTAAAATAAACAAAGAATAAAATACAGAAGCTTTCATTAAAAATCAAAATGCAACTTTTCTTTGCTTAACTTTTAGCGTAGCGTAACTTTTAGCTGCAGTTGATAGTTTTTGTATGGAGAATTAGCTTCTGCCCTCGAATTCGTCCGCGTCAAATTTCATCCTTACCCCATTCACCCTCTTAAGGGTAGAATTCCGAAAAACCGCTTCTTAGTAGATACCTACTCGTCACAACGAACACATCCTCAAAATTTCATGTCTCTAGGACCAGCGGTTTAGGCTGTGTGTTGATATATCAATCAGTCAGGACTTAAAATTTTATATACATACTAGCTTACGCCCGCGGCTTCGCCCACAAGGTATGTCGATAAAAACTATCCTATGTCCTTCCCCGGGATGCAATCTATATTTCTGCCAAATTTTATCGAAATCCGTTCAGTGGTTTACGCGTGAAAAGGTAACATACAGACAGACAGACAGAGTTACTTTCGAATTTATAATATAAGTATGGATAGATATGTCAAACTGTCAGATGTATTCTTCAGATAAAAGTTATCAGACTATTAAAAAATCTGCGCTTAGACATCAAAGACGTTGTTTTATTCAATAAACAACCACTCTTTGCAAGTCTAACCTTTATACACAATGCTACAAGTGTCTCTTAAAAATTATTACTTCAACACCGTCTCCGTGCCTCTGTCCACATTCCGCCCACGGCGAGCAGCCCAACACAGCGACACACAGCGATGCAAACGTCATGCCTTGTCTATTCGATATTATTGTACACATGTTATTTTGCGATGTACACTGCTGCACACTACTTATATCACCAGCACTGTCCCTTGCAAACCTCCAGCGGTGGAAACAAAGAAATAATGACGCGTATGTTAAAGGCCCCACAATGTATGACAACATCAAAGACAAGTACGTGTTATGATGGCTGAATGGTGGACCAGGTTTGTTTGTGAGCGTTAAAGGTTTCATTTTGTTTGCAAGGTTCTGTATAGAATGATAAATAATAAACAAAATAACCGTACAGACATATCCTGAAACGTCAACATTTCCATGTTTTTCTTCCTTAAGATTATGTCATAAACGTATGGATGATGAAGAAATATAACAGATGGAACATAGTCATATGATTATTCTCATGAGTTCCTATAAAATAGAGGTTTTCGTTGTTTCCATGAAAAAAGAACAAACATCAAGGTGTCTCTTCATACCGAGGATTTTTTTTAAATAATCGAAACAACAACAACAATCGAGCTAATACATCCCAATAAGAGATAGGCACATGAAACTACACATGAAACTAAACTACATGGGGCTACAGATAGCAAATTTAAACCCACATAACCATCTGTGTACTTATTACAACATGTCATAGGTACACACAAACAATACAATACTGTATAATATAGGTACCTACGCGTGTCCATTTAAAATCTCCAGTGCAGGACAAACTAAAAGTGACGTGAAATATCCGGGTTTCATTCAATGGTGCAAGTTTATGTGCACATGACGTAGTCTTCACTGAGACAAGATATGAAGGCTATTCATTTCGTTTTTCGGAAAAAGTGTCGTTCTTTGTTGTGAAGCCAAGTTGAATAAAATGTCGCGTAAACGTTGAAGCTTGGGTGTGTTCAATTGCAAAAGGTATCAAGGCTACAAAAGATTTTAGACAACAGTAAAAAATGTATTGAGCAACAAAGTAAATTAACTTAACATTACCTAAGAAAATGGTCACCAATCAACATTCTTTGATACTAATGTGGCGGGTGGTATTAAGGTGGCCTTACTTTATATTGAGAGTTTACCTCCTACAACTAACAGTTTAAAAAGTACAATCAACAAAATCTTTTGGACCATACCATCCAAAATATTGAACCAGACAAATTTCCCTGGTGCGATTTCTGTAGCCTCAGAAAGCAGTCTCAGTATTTCTTTATACGATAACAACAAGATAAGTTATTCATACCTATGAAAGCCCTCCAGCCTATTCCCGAATATACATCAAACTATACCCGGGTCCGTCTGTGTGTGACCGACAGTTGGAGAGATTGTGGTGTCTTGCGAGATAACTGTCGCTGACACATGGGCTTATTGTGTCGTGGACTGTACGCACCGATTTGTCCTTCTAACTGTATGTATGAGGTTTGACTCGTATTGATATCAAGGTTATGATCCCTTGGAGAGCTTCTGCCAATAGTATTTGGACAGGCAATTTCAATAGGCATTTCTAATGACTAACACCTTAAAACAGATAGTCACACCCAAGATAGATCGGTTCTTAAGTTTTCCGCTGTCAAATGCAAGTTTCTACAATTGGATACAACAATGACCTTTCATCAAATATCAATAAAATACTTAAACGACATAATGATTTATTCAAATTAAGTGCAAATACAAATAATCCACTGCATCTATTTACCAAAGAAAATGCGACAGTGAAAGTACTAGAAATTCACCCTTTTACTAATAATAAATGCAGTTCTAACTACGTTGCCGCTGGCCGTACAGACAATGCCTATAATGTGTACCTTCGTCTGATTTTATCTATCCGTGACGATATATTTTTGTCCACCCCGTCAATAAATAATGGGGCAGGTCAAAGTCTGAGAGCTAATGTGTGTTGATCTTAGTCCAAGCTTTTGTTATGCTGGTTACAAAGGTAATACTATTGGTATGTACGGTTCCAGTCGAGAGTTTGCCGCTTTCGAGTTTGGGGGTAATAGTTTGAAGCTTTGAGTGAAAAAGTGAAATTGAAATGTATTTTTCTAACACATCTGTGGCAGTTTTATTGAATGCCGTTAAACTAATAATACAAAACATAAAACTATTCAATAGTTGAACAAACCCGTTTAAAACCCGATAAGATGATGATGATTCAATATTCTCTATTCTACTCTAGTTTTTTTACTACATTTAAATCACTGTTAGATTTACCTTACACAAAAACAGACCCAATTTTCGATTATATCGACCAAAACGCAATTTTTTTAAATTAACGACATAAAGAATTAGCTTATTTGATTTATATCCAACAAATCATTATCAACACCCATTAACAATAAATGCTATGTGTTTTTTTCACCGATTTAACACAATTTTTCTCAGCAATAAAATAATTATCTAAATCAGTTGATTGGTTATGGGTATCGTTACGTTAGCCGGTAACATTTTTCTTGTATATTTTCAACTGTTTTTTATCGATAACATCGTGTGAATCGATTTCATATTAGTGATCGAGTTTCAAGATTTAATCTGGAACCTTTGGTAAAAGTTATTGTGTGTCTAGAATGTAACTGAGCTAGTGAGATGCTGCATTACTGAAATAACTACATATTGGCTTGATTTGGCGACTGGTACCGAAAGGGACATGGCTGGGCTTGATCAGACGACTGCTGCAGTTAGTATCAATTTTTTTTCTCGAATAGTTTACTGCTTTGTTTTGGTCGTTTCGCTGGGCAAGTTTAAATTAAGAAATTGTTATTGATTATCTCTATCTCGTATGAACGATATCCAGTGTAATGTTATCGAAAATATCTACTTTCTGTTCGACCGTTCCTTTGCATTGCATTGTTAATTGATTGATTTTGATGTTGCCATAGATATAAGGTAGCATAGAAAACAAGAACATTTTCTTAAAATTCATAGTTGTATCGTAGGTAGCAAATCACATCATATGGGGCATCTATTAATGCCCTACATTTTTGCATTCTTCTGTCGCAATTTTTCGAATGTTAAAAAAGAATGCTGTTATTAATGTCTATCTATAAACTGATCAGACTTAATTTAATATTCAAATAAGCACACTTCATTATAATAAAATTTTATGATTCTAATCATTTAACAAATTTCAAACTGTCTAATACTCCATAATTTCTTTTATAGCTTGTATTGTCTCAACTTCCTAATAAAAGCGATGCTGTCGGTAGATAAACTTTGGAAATGTCGAACAAACACCTAATCTAAGCAACACATCGGTTCAAAACTGGATATATCTACAAATATCTCATTATAAATGCAAAATTAATTCTTTCATAAATAAATAAACAACAACAAAGGAGCCGGGCAGTCGCCAGCCAACTTACCGCTACATTTGACAATAACCACTATGATCTTCGACATATCCACCGTAATACTAAACTATGCATACCAACATCGATAAAATATCTTTTGTCGTAACGTTTATAATGTAGTTAAATAAACGCGATTTAAACGGCTCGTAAAAAGACATTAAAAATGTCCGATTACAACTTTTATTGTATTGTTTGGCGGCTAACGTTATAGAAATCTAAACTTTTTGATCTTGTAATGTGAAAACGTGTGGGTCGCTTTTATCGTTATAGCTTTTTTAATACCGTTATTAATTTATACATTTGGAAACAATGGTGTTATGTAGTAGCTTTAGTAGGGAATTAATATGTTGCTTGGTCAGCTTCTGCGCTCTTATTGGTCAATTGAAATGGTTGTTGGATTTTGAGGTTTGAGGTTTTATTTTTATGTAACTGTATTTTCGTCCGATAATTTGGTTTGAAATTGAGTTTACTTTTCTGTGATTGTGTTTGTCACTCAGTTGGCAGTTTATTTAGTAATTAGAGGTTGGCTAGACGATCGACTAAGTGGTCAACGGTGCTGCTATCATTAGGCGACAACCTAAAGCTTTCATGAGGCGGTCCATGCTTTTACATTTTGTAGTAAATTCGACCACGATTTTGTTTGACTGCAAATCGATGGTGGTTTAGTCTGTAGTGGTAGAGGTAGGTAAGTTTCAAGAGGTGCATATACCTACTTTGTTAGTATGAAGTTAATAAGCTGTGTGAAATTATATTTGTTTTTGTAACTAGATATTTTAAGACACTTTTCTGGCAAAATTCAACTTTTAAAATGTCGAACTTTACTTTTGTATTGAGAGCATTTTCTAAATGTTCTGCCTTCAAGCACTGATATTAAAAAAGCATATATTTCTGAAAATATGTTTGACAATTATTTCTCTGACCGTGATTCATTTTCTTTCAATTTGGTATGGCCAAGTAAAGTATAAATAACTATTTGATAAAAACAACAGGTACAACTTCCTACGCTATATAACAGGCAAACTCCACGTACACAATAATGATATCAATCAAAGAAGCTCCCTTTGACTATTTAATTAAGTTTTCTTCGTTAAACAAAGATTTAATTGCCAGCTGGAACCGGAAACGTGTCCTGCTAAAGCCTTTACTGTCACGACTGAAAGACTGAAACTTAAGCTTGTGTAAGACTTCCGTCACTACTTTGAAGTATTGCGAGTTATTTTCAGGAAAGTCTGAAAGAGCTATTCTTTTTTGTAAATATTTGTTGGATGTAGGGCAGTTTTTTAGTCGTGGACTGTTTAGTTTAAACTGACTAGGTAGAACATAACAAAACGCCTGCAATTCACGAAACATGTACCTAATTATTAAATTTAACTTTAACCTTTAACCACCTTAAATTATGTTTTAAGCCGACTTTAATGTAGTGCTTTTCACCGAGATATCTTGACTTAATTATTTGGTTTTAAAAGGTCACTTGAGCTTTATTTCTTTTAAACTTACTTTAAGAAAAATGTATGCTACCATTTATCAAAAAAATTAAGGATAGCTTTTCTTTTTGTAAAGATATATTGAATTTCACGTGTTCTTTTCAACTGGCCATAGGTATCTGTTTAAGTTTGCAAGCACCGTCTACAACCTTTAGAGATTTGTATTTTAATGTAGTAGGTACCTACCTTTAGTTTACGTAGAATGTAATAATTGTTTTTTTCTCTTTGCAGGTAAGTCACAGTGCACATTTGAAAAATTCGATACCTACCCCTACAGTTTTAGTGTAAGTACGATATTATGTAGATAAATACGTAGGTATATCTACTTACAAGGGAATTGTTTTTACTGTTGTCCTCAAAATAGCAGAGACGAGCTGAGTACATTTTTTTATGTCAATTGTTTGTATTAACTGATAATTTTATTGAAAAACATTAACAGAGCGACAATGCGTATTAACTCATATAATTTAATTTTATGCTACAGTAAGTTAACAGCCTTATCTCTTCAATATATTGGAAATAAAATTAATACAGCGAATCCAATCATCTTCATAAATTTTATTACTTTAAAATATCCAACGTAATAAATACCTCGTCGTGTACAATATTTGATCTCAGGAACGCTAATAAAATAGTACCAAGAAGCTTCAGAGTTTTACTGTAAGTAGCTCATACCTACTTAAACTCTAATGACCATCAATTAAAATCGCGTTAAAACTTCAAAAGGCCCGAACAGCTCTAAACCAATCAAGACCACTGATAAAGTCACATACATTACAAGTATTTTATACATAATTCCCCATTACCGTTTATTTTAATCCATAAAAATTTATGGGGTTTAAATATTTTCACCGCTTCGCGATGGGCGTCCGTGGTTATAAACTTACTCGTAAAGTTCCTACATAAAAAGGTAATACACAGACATCATGACATGACAGATGTGAGGTGCGCGCGCGCTGCTTCAGCCAATCGCGGAGGGCCGGCCGCCGCCATTTTCCCGCCGTCCAGAGGTGCTTCCGGGTATCGATATTCTACTCGGATAAATCGTCCAGATACGCTATCGAATAGTCGACACTTATCGACTCCAATGCGGGTAGTTGACTATTTCGAATGTGACAGTGACTGTCTATATACAGCGTGTTATCTTTTGTGATAGAGACTATAGTGCATGAGGGCATAATGATACAAATGAAATTTGAATATCTGATCCCTTTTTATTATTGGAGTTAATGCGTGTGAATGTGCACGTAATATAAAACGGCCAGCAATTATTTCTCCTTACAAGTTTTAGAAGCCACATTAACGCATAAAACGTGTGCGAACGCATAAAATAAATGTCTAGAGCCTTTTTTACGTGTTGCGGTCTCTACAAAGGTTTTATTTTATTACAGTCAATAAAAAAGTAAAAAATCATTTATGACCGCGTTAATTGCACAAAAAGATGTTAAACGTTGCAATCGCAAATAAGAGCACAAAAACTCCAAGCATTTACTTTTAGACGGAGATTGATAGCTCGCACGCTACATAAACGTACGCACACAACAATGAAATGGGTACTAAACTGCGCACGAGTCGAAGGGTCGAATCCATCACTCTGTCAACGTAAAAAACCGAATGGCCGTCGACCAATCGGAGCGCGCCATTTGAATAATTGTTCGTTTAGTGACGACCAATCGCGTACGCCCGAGGCACTTCTTATTCTGTATTCAAAATGATTAATGCTACACTCAGACGTATTTACGATCGGGTTTCAAGAGAGTTTGAATGATTTGTATGACTGACGCGTCAGTGCTGAGCCAGATTTACGATTGCGTGTCGGCTAGGACTCGATCCGGGTTGCAACACTATGACGGATGACAGTCGTATTTTATTATATAATTCCATAGATATGTAGAATAGTGTTGCCATGACGTTGTGCCGTGATGACGCCGTGTACGGCAACATTGTATGCCGATGAATATTTGACATGCAACAAGCTATCTAATAACATGTACATGTTTACGATCTGATGTGTCGTGTATGTAAATTGCGCTCGTTATTTTGAGATTCTTCAGTTTTTCGTATGCATAATAATCAGGAGGTTACATTGTAAATTAATAAAATGTAACACATTGGCTTGTTTGCGCAAAATCACTTTCAATTAAGAATTCAACCTTTCATGTAAGATTTAAGACTGTACAACATTGATTTTGAGTAGTATTGGAACCACCATCACCGTTTATACAGACAGACAACACCAATCAAATTTTCCTTACAAATTTTATAAACAAAACCAACTAAGAAACACATCCCTGCCTACAAATTACCGTCCAACACACCCAAGAAAATCAAAAGCAAATCTAAATAAACTATCTTCAGTAATTTGCAACTTAATGTAGCTCTTTAGCAAGATTTCACACCCTGTATTCAAATATGGCGCGTAGATAAGGCCGGTGGATGTATGGTCCCATTTAGCGTAATTTAAAGCCAGGCTAGCTGAGTTAGCGCATCGCTTTCTATATGAAAGCTACTAAAACAACATTATAAATACCTGGCACTAATCTGAGAGTGATTGCAGACTTGTTACAACATGTCTTCGAGTATAACTGACTAATGTTCGAATTAAGTGTCGATTTGTTGGACGATTATATCGGGGCGTGTTTTTATTTTATCATTTATTAGATTTACTGAGGATTATTAAACTAGGATTTGTCAGTTTCTGGTTTTTGATCTATTTTGTTTGATTGAGATCAGGGTTGCACTCGAAATGTTGTCGTAAGTCTTTTTTGATCGGAGATTTACTATCCAGAACCTGATTATTTTTGTCTAATAAGAATCTAGGAGACCATTAAACATCATCACTTACTTCACCCACTTATGGAAATAGCCAGTCAGTCAGTCTTTTGCCAGTCAGTGTGCCAATTATTGCCAATTGCGCAGAGTTCACGCAGCTCAATTTTGGGCCAAAGATGTTTGAACTTCTTGCCATCGATAAGCTAAGAAGAAGAAGTGTGCCAATCTCATTTAAAATCTTTTTCCAAATTCTGTCCATTCCAAACCAATCGATCCACCATGTTTCCAAACCGAATCTAACCCTAAAATGATAGAGCGGTAAAACTAGTTAATTATCTAATCGTGGTAGGGATGGGTCGGCGGGCATCCTCTCACATAAATCTGTCAATGCGCAGGCGCAGGCCGAGTAACGCACACATCTTGATCTACGCAGGGACGCTCAACTTATGGGCGTTGTTTTTTAAAGGATGTAGGAGTAGTTAGTGTGGAATATATATGGGGATTTTTAATAAGATTCCTTTGTTTTTGCATTTAATTATTTTCTAATTAGAAGCTGAATGATATAAGATAACTGGATTGATGGTTAAGATTTTAATGGTTTGATTTTTCGTTTAAAATGTAATTAGCTTGAGCTCATGATGCTCACGTATGGTCCTGACGTATTGTCACGATTCGTCTTATAAGAACTAAATCTCAGTGGTATTTACTTTTAGACCTGACTTAATTGGATAGAGTTTATTGAAAATATCGATAACTCTCTATATTTTTTATTACCTACGCTAAGTTAAATACAAAGATTGTTTTGAACTTTTCAATTCCCTCTTGTCTTACTTGAATGGCTTTTAGTATTTTGGTCGACAGCTAACACAAGATCTGACAGCAACGTTTGTTAGGCCATCAATAACCGGCGCCGAGTGATACAAATCTTCTAGTTCATTGGCTATTCTTTTTAAAGTTATCCTTTTTTAGAACGGCCACACGTTGCCGACTCCTATCAGGGCGCTAGTCGGAAAACCCTGTGATTTGCGACTATTCCACCTCCAATTTATAGTACCTACTGATGAACAAATTCTTTTGTTTTGATTATACCAAGTATTTTATACGTGTGTCAACGTATTAATCAGCTGGCAATTTACGATAGTTGGGTTTAAATTTTATTGGTAAGGGAACGTATAAAGTGGTTTAGAAGTTATTTATAGATATATCGTTTTTTTGCGCTGATTTAGGAAGTGAAGAAGAGATAGTTATGGTTCTGTTTCGTGGGAAAACAGTTTCTATTGAATACCTTCTTTTTTATAAAAAATTAAACACTTTTTTGGTAAATTGGATCATGTGATAACTTGAAACAGCCAATTAATATACAGTATAGTCCAGAATGGGCTTCACCAAAAAAATTTTATTTGATTAATTTAATAATAATATTTCATGGCCAATTAATTATAAAAGGGTTACGTAGGTACGTACAAAAACTTAATTGTGATTAAGTTGTGGAATATTTTAGGCGCATTCAAAGGTTCGCCTTTGTTTGCAAGCCACAAGTAAAACAGTAGGTAATCCTGTTCTTCCCAAAATAAGTACTTATTGGTTAGCCACCAAGACATTCTAAGTTCCTCTTTTACGAACGAGCTTGATGAAACTCCACACGAAAACAGAATTCCAAACCTTCATCACGATATATCAAGCAAAACTGACGCACAGCTGATACTAGAAGATTTATATTGAAAGTGGATCTTTGTATCTCCAATCTTTCATTGCGCTATTGCGCGTCAGGCGATGGCAGATCTAGATAAAACAAAGACTGGCTAGTTCCTGAGTTACGCTGCACACAGACGGACTGACAGCCCCGGGGTTTGTGCTCTCGGAATTTATGGGAACAGCACAAGATTTAGGGATATATTTAGAAATATATGTTTTGTTGTTTCACGTCAAATTTTAGATTTGGTTATGGAGATGTTTGGTTGTGGAAGGAATATAAGAAGAAGGATTCTTGAGAATAAAATTTATTCAAAATCATTTACACCATTACTGCAGAGTAATTGCGTAACACACTATCAGTAGCAACGGGCTTCATTTTGACAGTTCGACAACATTCATTGTGTTATTTAAGTTTATGAGCAGACAATTTTTTCGAACATATGAAGCAATGGATTAGCAATTATTCATGGTGTGTGAAGCAATTAAGGTGCAGTTTCTAACAATTAAACAGACTTGTCGACATCGTAGATGGATCGATTTTGTTCCGGGAAAAATAATAAAATGACTAGGATTAAATTTGCAAAGTTGAACAAGACTATAACAACACTTTCTCCGGTATAAATCATACTTAACACAATTCTGCAGCAGTTATTTCGACAGCTTCACAGTTTGGGGGAAAACCAGAGGTTTTTGCCCGATTATCCTTAAAACACAAACATACTGAGCAACTCGTCTAAAAACTCATAAACCTAGAAAGCTGCAGCGGTAACCACATGAACCTCTACTTCACTCATAAAACTGAGAACCATGACACGTTTGATACAAAGTAATTTATTGTTTTAACTACACATCAAAGATTTATAGTTCTTACAGAAGGAGATAACCAAGTTTATGGGTTTAATGAGGAAAAATGTACATTGTGGGTCATGGATATACCTACGGGGAGGCAGGGAACATGGATGCACGAAATGTAACCATGATTTTAGCACATGATTCTAGACCATAATAATATAAGAATTTTCAAATTTTTATGTTCTAGTCGGAGCGTAGGAACTTTTGGTCGGTTCTCAAAAAAATTATCTGTTGTTTCATAGAAAAATACCTACGTGGTCAATATGTACCGAACACAATTTTTTTTTTTAGATTTAATACCTTATTTGCGCAACTCACTACCTAATTATTTTGAAGCATATTGCTAATCCATTGCTCCATAATATATGTTCTAAAAATGTGTCTGCTCAACAACGTAAATCACGCAATGAATGTTGTTGAACTGTCATAATGAAGCCCATTGCTACTGTAAGTGTGTTACAATTCCCCTGCTCGTTCATAATCCATGGTAACAGGTTGCGACTCGATGTTCGCCACCTTGTATGTTAGTAAGATCAAAGTTATGACAAATATGAATGATGAAGTGATGTTGTTTTTATTTTGTAATTTTGTGTTTCACGAACTGTGTCCAAATAAACTCTTTTTATTTCTTTCTTTCTTTTCTTTGACAAAGGAACATGATGGTGGTATGTACATAAATTAGGACAACATAAATGTAAACTGCATTTGCGATTTATTTTCCAAAAATGTAAACAAATATGAGTTTATGGTAAAATAACTTTAAATCCTACACGATAAAGTTCAGTTCAACTTCAAAATTTTTTACGACTTTTTCAATAGTGCTAGTCACTCTGAAATCAACTTAATTTCCATTGAAATAAAGTTGATATTTGCTTAACATGAAATAATATTAATTTGAAACATAAGTTTGAATAGACTTGGAATATACACTCGTACTACATACATAAACTCAAGCACCAATCAGCTGAGCTTGTTGCTTAAGATAGTGGCACCGAAATGTGTACATATATCTATTGCTGTCTTGAGACCTGGTAGTCAATAAAAATTATCTCTTGTTCAACCTGCAGGCTATTTTTTGCTATCCCTCAACTTAAAAGTAAAGATGATATCTCCATATAAAGATACGAAAAAAAAAAATCTCATTAACAAAATAGTAAGAACGCTGGAGTTATTTTTTCAACAGATACCCATTAAAAGAGTGATTTATAGTCCGATATGAAATTAACTAGCGCCTTTAAATAACAAAATATCATTTCTGTATGTCTGTACGATTTATGGGGACTGACGACCCCAGCCTGTATACCAGCGGTAGTCAACCTTTTTGTTTCTTTTGTTACGCGCACCAACCAGTTGCAATAACTGGGGCTTGTGGCTAAGTGATAACGTCCGCACGGGACGATTGAGCAGGTTAAGCTACGCTAACCGCGGTTGGTCCATGGATGGATGACCATCTTTAGATGCCGAAAACCCCTCCGTGCCTCAGAAAACACGTTAAGTTGTTGATCCCGGCTGTTGTTCGTGGATCTTTGACAGTTGTTACGGGTCGTAAGAAATCTGAAAATCTGACAACCAGTCTTACCAAGGTATTGCTACCTAGTACTTGGAGTTGTGGAGGTCAGATATGCAGACGTTCCATGTAAAATACTGGTATTCAGCTGCATCCGGTTAGACTGGAAGCCGATCCCAAACATAGTTGTGAAAAGGCAGGCATATGAAGACCAATCAGTTGCAGTAAGTTGTATGTTAGCTACTAGTGTCAAAAGATTTTTGTCTGTTTACAGGTAAAGTTGTGTTTAGTCGAAAAGAGCTGGTGACTTATGATCCCTACTTCTCTCATAATAAGTATAATATGATATTTCAGTGCCTCTTTAGCTACGACAAGCGAAGAATGGAAATGATGTCCTATTCAGAAAAGTTTTTCTGTTTTTAAGCCCACACCTCAATACACTGTACAAAAGATTATGCCCTTTACATGCCAAAGTATTAGACCTACGCATTTCAAAAGTAAAAGAACCTAAATGTCAAGTTGCAAATTCAAAGTCAAAGCATTCATTTCAAATAGTCACATTAAAGGCACTTTTGAACGTCAAAATTTACAATGAAATAGAATTGATTCTAGTCGCCCCTTCCAAAAGCTAGTTTCGTATGGAGAAGAATGAGCAAGAAACTCAACAAGACATCTTGTCTTTTGTATCTACAACTTTAGTGCAATATCTTTAGTACAAAGCCATTCCCTCAAAACTAGTTTCGCTTTCGCTCTCCCAAAGGTTGAGTACGCCTGCAATAAGCCACGTACAAGTCGTTATATTCGTGAATCATTTTAATTTCCCTTGTCATTAGTTCTGTAGTTCGTCTAGTGGTTGCTACTTATATTGATGGAAGTCGAAGTCGTTTAGTGCACAAGTTATGGGCTTCGTGTCTGTGTGAATCATGTCATCATTATCGTTTTTGATTGAAATTGTAATGTCGGGGTGTAATTTACTTTCAAAAGAGATTTGTAGAAAGTATGATTAAGAGCAGTAGTGGCCCAGTGGAAAAGGCCGCGACTTACGAGTTTTAGGTTCGTACCCTGTCAGGTGCTTCACTTTCTGTAAATTATTTTATCACCACTGCTCTCGAAACGGTGAAGGAAAACATCGTGAGGAAACCCTATCGGGAATATCCTAGAACAAAGAATTCAAAGACATGTGATATCTACCAAACCGCAGTCACAGAGAGAGTCTGTGTCCCAGCAGTGGGAACATTATAGGCTGATTGTATGACTAAGTAGATAGCAGGGTATGCATTTTCTTTTATATATGTAGTTGTAACAGTTATAGTTCTAAGCATTGTTCGCAGATTTCATTCAATTTTCATGTCGTGCGTTTGTTCGAAACATTTTGTCTTGCACCTTAGTGCTCAAACACACGAGCGACACGCGCCAACGCAACGGAAGATGCAACTGCAGCCGTCGACGAACGTCGAGTATGTTTGTACATACACACAGACAGACAGACAGACAGACAGACACACAGACAGACACACACACAGACAGACAGATTTTTTCCTGCGTTATTGTCAGTCACAAATCTCATAATACTTTGTAAGGCACAATTATCTGAAGGTCTCTTGGAATCAAACAAACAATAACCATTCTCAGCGACTGCGTCAATTGAGCCGTCATACATACACGAATAACCCTAAAGTCCAGTTTGATATCGACTTAAGTAGTCAAAGTAGATATAATCGCTCTCCCACATAAGAAACCCCATTATGTAAACACGCAGGTGGACATCGCAGTTTCCCATCGATTCTCACATTCACATTAATAGTCGCATATTATTATCTTATTACTTTACTGCATAAAATGCATATTTATTTCAATAACCATACCACAATAAGGCTTTTAATATAAACATTTAAACATACAATAAACTCCTCATAATCATACTTACGTATGTAATAGTACGGTCACCAAAGGAGATAAGTAACCAGGGTCGTCAGATATAATTAAAGTTTAGTAAGAAACCGATGAATGTATTCGAATAAGATTTAATATAATTAATAGAAAACAAACAGTACCTATTATCAAATTTTATTTCATTCGAAAACATCCATCGGGGACTTATCTCTTTTGGTTACTGTATAATGTGCCACCTAGCTAAGTTTCTACCTAGTTCCGTGGGAAAAAGTCAGAATGAATGTTGTACGCTTTTACAGGATTTAATATCTCTATTTACTAATTAATAGGACGGTGGCATCAGTTGTCAGTCGATTGATTCCTATAAGCTTGCAGTGCGGGGGAGCTTTCCTTTACGGGTATTGTGCGTTACAAGTAATCTGTAGGTACTCCGCTCTCAGTGCATTTATAGAGAGGTCATTGAGAGACGCGGAGCGAGTTACAAGAGGGAGCGGTTTGAAAGTCGGAGGATTGGAATACAATTCTTACAAACGCGTAGTGTAGACATTTTGCAGTATTTTTTTAGGGTAATTGCATAACACTATTCTGATAGTGTGATACGCAATTGTTGAATTGTCAAAATGAAAGCCATTGCTACTGAGCAATGGCTTTCATGATAATTCAACAACTTGTCTAGTAGACAAATTTTTTGAACATATGAAGCAATGGCTTAGCAATATCCTTCAAAATTATTTAAAGTGTGATACACAATTGGATGCGTATTTACATGCAATAAGCATAGGTAGATTCGATCAAATATTTCAACAGCAGAAAAAATTAATTGCTAGATTTTAATTTGAACTTTTCTATAGTTGTGATTTGCCAAGTCTAAGAAACAATAGGTACTTTGTCGTAAGTATTTTTTTTAACATGTTATGACAATCACCACAGAATTGCATTCTAGGCCCTACGCATACTAATAAAGCAAAGCGCCTGCAATAGCCACGTTAACGGCTCCTTAAGTTAATTCATCATCAAATCAAATCTAATTGGAAAATAGCTTCTGCCTTGTACCACACACAGTACTCCGATATCGTGATCTTATGGGAATGCGCCGGTACCATTCCGATGCTAATTTAATAGTACAAGACCATTTAAAATAACAACAAAATGTCCCTAACTTCAGCTTGATTGATATCTTTATAGCTAACAGCCTCCATGTCTGTCTGTCCATTAACGTCTTATTAGGTTGGCAGGTTGGTTGGTTGGTAGGCTCTCTATTTACATAATTTGTCCACTATGATATCGATATTCTATGATATCTATTTTCTCTTAATAGATTCCGAATAAGAACTACATGATAATTTTTGAAATTAGTAGGTATCGATTTACCTAATTATTGTGGAAAGTTCGAGATGTGTAATTATGTACATAAATTAGAACCCTATGTGAATATACCTCCTGGTAAAGACAGCTTGCTGTTATAACCAAGTTCTAAGAAGCAAATCACAGCTAAGAAAGAAAAAAAGAGATAATATCAAGTTTCAAGTCTTTGTAAATTATATGAAAATCTAATCAAAACAAGCAGTTCTAGGTATTCCTAGAATGGTTATAATACCCATTGATATTGTGAAAGTTTTATTTAGAAAACTTAAAAAAAAAAACTGCTTTTCCCTTTGGCATGAAACCTTAATCGTATAGTTTACAGAAATCATCATGCTCTAGGCATAGCTACCTACTTGTATTTAATAATCGTTCATTTAAATAGAAAAGTTCGATTTATGCACTTAAATAACCATTGATAACCAACTTGTTTATAGATTTAACTGTCAAAAAGTAAAGCCCAAGTAGATGCCCTATAATTTGGCTTTAACACCGCAAAAAAAGAATGTGTTCAAACTGAGAAGAGTGAGCTCACACTTTCAAAAATGGCATTTCCATGACAATCAAGTCAAATCTCTGCGTCCTTCTGAATGTCAGAGGTGTCAAAACGATGCAGAATCGCGACCATCTTTTGACGAGGTATAGCGAATCTACGACTGAAATCATTTTTTCAGACAACAAAACCAACCAAACCAATTAAACCAGCCCGCACCGGGCCCGCGTGATAGATTACGGCCCACTTACCCTCACAGAGAGGAGGCCTGTGTCCCAGCAGTTTGAACAATATAGGTTGATTATATATGTTATTTAATTAAACCAAACCCGATCTTCCTAACCATAACCGTAACAAAACTCGATACATAGTTAACTAGTGCATCAAAGTCGTTGACCTTTTCGATACCTAAAACATCGCCCGTACACAATGGAACGTAAATTCTTAAAGCGGCCATAGAATAAACAACGCACTAACACAGACGCGACGGCAGTATTTTACCTAGCAACATTAGCTAGACTAGTACCAATTAAAGGATGGTAAAGGTGAAGTTAGACGGGTTTTAGAACTGTATTGTAATAATAGTAATGCTGATCGGGAAATGTTGAGATTGTATTGTTTTAGAATAAGGAATTGAATGGACTTGATTAAGTTTTTTTAATGTTTATGAACGTTTTGAACTTGTTTTCTCAAATTGATGACGTTGGAGAGGAGACAGTCGTTGATGAGACTATGATTAATTATGAAATTAAAGATTTAGTTTTTTTGGGTATCGTCTAAGCGACTTATGGGTAAATGCCTTAAGATTCTACATCTTCCACTATTCCGTTTGAAAAGCTTAATGAGGTTTATTAAATGTCGAGATTTGTTTCTTTTATCGTCACATCTATTCAGTCTCAGGACAAGCACTGGAAATTAAACAGTTAATACATAAATAACCTTTTCTATCGCAATTTCTTAAAACTCCCAGATTATTCAGTACACTAGCCAAAGATGTCACCGTCCCAATCCAGGGACGCCTCGGTCCAAAAAGTCCCTTATTCCATAATTCCGTTCCGTAACTGTTTCCGTTTATAGCGGTTCTCACTCAGGCCGATTGGTCGCGTACCAACGTAGGAAATTGTCTATAATAAGTTACTGCTAATAGCCACATTGTACTGTTTCTCTTATCCTCAATTTCTGTGAAAGCGATTTTAAATTTTGATGTTTGTCCTGTTTCTCTGTTATGGCTGGATTGTTTATTGAATTAGTTAGGGGAGTGCTGTTTGAATTACTTTAATAGGGTTTAAAATAAATTGTAAAAAGTTTTTGTTATCGTAAAGGTTTTTCATTAAGTTTCATGTTAGTTCCAAACGGGAATTTGGGACAAGTTGGCTCTTCATAATTGTCTATATGAACGTTAGTATCGAAATAGTATCTTGAGTTTCTACTATAACCTAAACACATAACAGTACTAAAATATATCCCTTTGAAACTCCTGTAACAGTTCCTTGACACATCCTTATCAAACGAACCGACTACCGGCTTTAAAATTCAGAAGCCATTTCAAAACCTCACTGATGCAAAACCTTTCTACCTACTTCCGCGTCTCCCCGCTGATCTGGCAGGGCTATTCAGCGCCGTTTATGGCAGTTTTCACTCAACACGATTGGTCGCTAGTACAGAGCGCTTTCAGAATGGCCCTCTATTGTGGTAGTGCATTGTCTTGTAACCGGCCGATTACGATGATTGCCATCGGTTTCTTTATTCGATAGTTTGTGTTGATAACCTTGTAAATATTGACACTTTTGGAATCTTAACTGGTTCTAGCAGTAGCTGATGCTGTTTGCAGTTACGGTAGCAGTGAGGTGTAGATTATCGTAACTGAAAATTGCTTACATTGTATTGGGGGTGTAACTTGTCGTTTGATATTCGTAGAGTAGACGACTTTATTATCAGTAACTGCTACTGTTGGAGTCGTAAAGGTCTAGGACTAGGTTAAGGTTTAGAGGATGAGAGTCAGCAAACACTGGACTTCGCATAGTGATCTAGTCATGAGGTTCGACTGCAGCGATCTGTGAGAAAACCCTTGTTCAGCAGTTAACAAAGGATGATTATGATGCTTATGAATTTAACAGAGTGAGTGAATTAACAGAGAAGTAGATAATTTTTCGTAGGCTTGTATTAGAGACCAATGTCAATAAACTTGCCTACGATAATTTTAATTCATAAGGCTTCTAGATTAGCAGAACAAATACTTTTTATTTCTTATTTTTCCAATTTGCTTTGATAGCGGTGCGCATGGTGATACTGCAAGCTATCTATAAATAAGCAATCTGTCTCCCATCAATTGTCTGCAGGGTAATGTGGCCAATAAAGCCTCCGCTGATGTGTCACCACCCTATGGTCATCGTCCACCTTTTGTTTACCCAAACGAAATCTTCTCAAGTAAACAATTCCAAAAGGAACCACTCAGCTTATTTCCTTATGGCATTTGCTTAGAATTATCATTACCATACCGAGTGCACTACAGGCAAACTTCAACCTTAGCTTCTGAATATATAGTTCAATTTGCATTGACAAGTTTTCTCGTTTGCGTTCCGTAGTATCATTTTCGCGACACATAGTCCGTATTGCGACGTGATAGAGTTGAGTTTTGAAGAGGAATGTCAGGGTATTGTCGGCAAGGATGGACCGGTAATGCGACAGTTTGTAAGCATGAGATCCGGAGTGTAAGGTGGGAGGCGCGGGGCGGGGAGGTGTCCCTGTAATAGTAAAGAAATACGTACAAGTTGTTGTATGTAGGACGTTGACTTGAGTATATATTTTATTTATATTTTTTTCGCGTAGTTGCTTTTAGCAACGTGTCGTGTTTTGTTTTAAATTTGGCAGAATAATCGTGTTGACCTGCGATGTAGATAAAAGTCGTGTTAGTGAAATTGTGATACTGCGGCATTTGGGAAAATGCTGAAGAATCTCGTTTATACTGGATAAAACTGAAGTTAATCAACTATTCTTTACTCTAATAATTGTAGGTTCAGGTTCAAAGGTCGATTGAAAACGAGCAGGCATTTAGAATATAATATGGCGTTTGGTGTAATTCATGTGCGAAAGCGATTCAGATTCTATGAACCTTGCCGATCAGAGTGTGATGTCGTTAATGTGTCTATGTAGGTAATGGAAATAACAATAATGCTAAGGCTACTTTGACGAGAAAGGCTGAGTTCCCAAATCTTACAGAGGGTACACAAGGAATCAAATTATCAAGCTACTTTTACGTTTCCAGTTTTAGCTGACCTTGCATTGTATAGGTTTTTCGTACAATGAGAAGTCAGCTTATACTGTAAATATATAGCTTGATATATCGTCGTGCATACCATGATTACGAAACACTTCCTTGAAAAAATAAAAAATAAAGGGAAACGGTATCTTAAACATCTTCACCCAATATCAGCAAACGTCATCAAACTCGAAAAATTCATATCTGTCGACAAAAATCTCCAAAATAACAAGAGCCTGTTCCACCCAGGCACAGTTATCTATATGCTGCCGTTCACAAAACCCGGACACGCTTCCGTTTTAGGGCCGCGCCGTATCTATACGCAATTTATCGCAAGATTTCATCGACAAAAAACTCAAGTATATCGATACTCCTCCCGATACGTAACAAGTACAGTTAGTAACAAAAATCCTTCGATTTTTAATTAGCAGCCCCCGGTCCGTTTCGCACGTGATCGGAATGGGAGGGTGCTCATTGCATAACTCGCCGGACGGCCCCGGAGTTCGCCGTCCGATGTCGTATTAACGGAAGAATGTAATGAAGTTAGGTAGCGTTCGATTTGACTGTGCAATTAACGATTGTACTTAATGAGCTGCTCGTCTTTTTACAATGTACTTTTGTTGTGGGCTGTACGAATTTGATTAGGGATTGTAAAATGGTCCGAATTCAAAGGAGTTCAAATGAAGGCTAAGTGGATAGCGGAATCATTTTGAATTCATAAAATTTTAGAGCCCTGTCTGAGCTTGGTGCGAACATTGTTAGTGAATACCTTCCATGCCATATATTCCCCTGAATAAGTATCAAGTAGTATGGCGCTATACGAAAGAACATCCTGCTACAAATAGCTCACACAAAGAGAGTTCATGAATCCTTTATTAAAACAAGTGAAAATCGAAAGACATTCTATGTTTTAAAAATGCCGCAATCAAACTTAGAACTTCTTCAAGACAATTTTTTTTTAATCATACTTGTACAATGTATTATAACGTAACACAGTGCTGCCAGTCTTCTGGGCACGGTTCCGGATCATCATCAGCCTACAGCAGTCCACTGCTGGACATAAGCCTGTCTAACTGCACGCCATTTAGCTCGATTCTCGGCAACTCTCATCCAGCTCCCTGGGAAGATCGTCGTTACACCTAGCCTGAGGGCGTCCTATCATTCGACGCTTAAGTGACCAAAAAACAAAAGGATTTTTTGTATTTATTTGTTTGTCGTTTTTAATTAACTTCATCTTCTGTTATGTACACTTCTTTCCTGTGATCACGTAGTATATAATAATAATAATAATAACTTTATTGATACTAAAAACCTTTGTTACAATACGTAATAAATGTAGGTTAAAAACAATTGGTTGTAAAAAGGTGTCTGGAATGGTGGAAACCCTGCCTCCTAAACTAGGGGAAACCTGTGCCTTAGGAGACAGTATATAAGTAGGTAATTAAAGAATGAATGTGAAACATCTCGTCCAATGAGATTTCTTCAATCGTAATAACGGATGTTCTTATTAACATTTAATGATATGGGAATGTTATGGTTGATAGAAGATTACGTAAAAACGGTTAAGTTGAGTTGAGTGTAATGTCCGGTGAAAATATACTCTACTACGGACAAAGCGTTATTAGGTTTTTCTATCTTGTATTTTTCATTTGTACCCGGTTGATTACAATAGTCATGCCCTCTAATACTAAAACATAAGTGGCGAAATGTGAGTGATAGGGTACTATCGCGGATACTCCCGCCTGACTACCACTAAGTTCATTTTTGCTTGCTCTCAAAAAATAGAAGCGCTCTCTAGTAAGCACGTCAAGGTCAAATTGTTCGTCCGTAAAATCCACAAAAGGAGTACCTACACGTAATGCGTCACTAAGCTGCGCAGTGCATGTTGCAAATAATTGCGTTATCGCTTTCTTAATAGGCGAAAACTATAAGGGGGCGTGGCTTGACGCCGTCTCAGGATTTAGGCGAATTTTTTTTAAGTGATCAGGCGGAAACGGCCGCGATAGTATTTTCACCCTTGTCTAACCATTTAGGAAAACAGGTGTGATCTTATGTTTATAAGACTATTACTTACGTAACGAAAAGTAACTTTTCTCTGCGTGAGAGGTTAAATGCAATGATGATAAAAAGGATTCAGCCTACATGATTATGGAGGATGTATCCTAAGAAGACGCAAATCAATTGCAGTTTTAAGTTTACTTACCTCCTAACATCATGTTTAGTAACACCCAGTTGAATCACTAACTACATACTGAAAAAAAAAAACAACTAAAACTTTTTGCACAGTTGCCTGAAAATAATCGTATTTCTACTGTAATTCCAACAAACGTCACAACTAAGTCGAATGCAGAAAAGCAAAATCCAAAAGAGACTACACGTCTAAAAAACCCACCCTCACAATCCTACTAGGTGCAGGTACTCCAAAGACAACTTTAAAATTAAAAATTTCAACTCTAAACAACACGTTCAAAGGCTGACCGTTCGTCAGTCACCCCCGAGGGGTAAATAGCTAAAAATAAACCCCTCGACGTATGCAGGCGTTTCTTTGCTAGCAGTTGCTTTGAGGCGATTTTAATTCGCTTATTTCGCTAGCAGGAAATTGCTTATGTGTTGCCGAATTAAGGATGGTGGGTGTGTGATGGGAGATAGCGACAGCGATGTAGACAATTTACCCACCCCTCAATTTCTATTGGTATCAAATTACTTACAGTTTGACTTAAAGATTGTTGTACACACAAGTACAACCAACTCTACAACTGACTTACTGAACTTATATAACTTCAGATTTGTTTCATTAGTGTATTTTACCAAGTTAATTAATGTCATTTAGAAAAAAAACATATTTTTTAAATGGCTGGCTGGGTAATATTTTCACTGTGACATACCGCATGAGTAATTTTTTTGGTTATCCACTATAACACAATATAATAATTCGTTTGGTTTCAATAGGGACTTGCCAAATCATACCATTTAACTGACATTAACAATAAGCTTTGAAATCCTATCACCAACTTTGTCCTCCTCTTTCAAATCGTTGTCGCACACGCTTACCACTATATCCTCACCCCGTTGTGGCGGAGCAAGTCTGCGGACGTCAGCCTGGCGATTGTAAAGGCGCGATGTGATCCTGTATGCACTCAGCCCAAAAAATATTATCCGTTCGCTTTTGTGCACACGCCTTTATGGCATGAACAAAGAAACCTAATGAGTGTGTGTTTGTGTTAATTAGTATGCTAGTACTTAGCAAGTATTTATCTCGTACAGTATAATATCTTTACGGAATTTATAATGATATTGGCGTTAACTGTCACATTGCCAGGCAAAAGCCTCTTTAATAGACAAGTCATAAGAGTGAGTATGGACCATCTTGCTTCCTTCCTACAAATTTCAGTCTATAAAATATTTAATGATGTTTTCTCAAAGTAAGCCAGTGATTTTGAGCACTCAGATACCATAAACTAAGCTAAAATGCCTCAATATAAAGAACAGCGGTGGCCCAGTGGAAACGGCAGCGACATACGAGTTGTAAGTCGTAGGTTAGAACCCTGGCAGGCGTTTTAATTTTTAATTTCATCACTGTTCTCAATACGGTGAGGAAAAATATGATGTGGAAACTGGCATGTCCTAGAGCCAAAAATTCGAAGACATCTGACATCTACCAACCCGTCCTGGGCCCGCGTGGTGGATTACGGCCCACTCCCTCTCACAGAGAGGAGACTTGTGTCCCAGCAGTGGGAAAATTATGAGCTGATTATGATTATGCTAAGCTGCTTAATGCTTGTTACAGCAAGTTTATCTAAAACTGGTCACATGTGAACTCACAACCCCTGGCTTTCCACTTTGACACTACTCCCCGAAAGTGGGCATTGTTACTAATTAAACTTCCGTCCACTATTAACTCTATTTATCTCATTACAGAACTACTATCCTATCTCCTGCATCCTTTCATTACCTCCGAAGTCATCTTACGAGTAACCCGTCGACCGTCTACAACATTGTGGAAAAAAAACTCAGGGACAACACGTTGATATGTAAAGCTCGCGTGCTGTGTAGCAAATAAAGGTTGGTTTTTGTTTTAAAAGAAAAAAAAATGAATCGCAGTGGGAGACAAAAATAATTAATGGTAGCTACTTTGTGACAAAAAGAGGGGGGCTTGGTTTGAAGGAGAGGGGTAGTAATTGTTGTGTTAAGTTGGAGAGGTGTGTGTCAGTATTGTATGTTTTCATGACGAATTCTTTGTTGGCATGTGAAACTGTTGAGGGTGAGGTCCGAAGTTTGATTTGGTAAACTAGGACTCGCCAAATTGAACCCATCTATTTTCGGGTTAACAGTGCAGTTTGGTTTAGTCCACTCTCGGCCCCTCGACCCCCAATAAATAATGTGTCCACTGGACCCCTAACTATAGTTTCCTCTCGACCCTTGGGGGTCGAGAGTGCATTTTATTTTCCAGACAAGTTTTAGTTTCCTCTCGACCCCCAAAGTACAGTTACGATGATAAATCATCAGTCTACTCTACAGTTATATTTATTTATTTATATGTCGTCACTAACGAAAGTTTAGCTTTAATAAGTTACTCAGTTGATTTCTGAGTACATGTCAAATTACATAGCTTAGCTCTGATTGGTTATTAGTTTAGTACGTACAATGAACGCCGTGTGGCGCCAGTATCGTTCGATCGCCGCACGTGGACGGGGTCGTTGGTACTTGGTAGGTGACTAGGTGTGCGAGCAGACTGGATCGAGAGCTCGAAGTGGGCGCACGCTATCATCGAACCCATCAAGTTCACAGTACCTATACCTAGTGATTACTCCTGTTTACTCTTTAGTAATAAAGTCTTACCACTGCATCATATTGTTTTGCCTGAGTAACCCACGCTATGGAACCCTTACCACAGGGTTAGAGAGACGACCCACCTATCTCTGCGCTCACGTTCCCGCCAACATATACTTATATATATATTTATTTAAATAATAAAAAAAAAAAAAAAAAAAAAATATTTTCAGACAACCCAGGCCCATAATGTTAGTTACAAAAATCTTAAAAAACATGTTAGTAGGTTATTTATACAGCTATATTTATTTACCCTATAGTTATTTTTATTTTTGTTGTATTTTATTACTATATTTTTTATTTATTTATCTAAACTAATATCATGAAACGTAGTACCCATTGTTGTCTCCACGACGGGTGTTATACCCAATGACCTTCACCACAGTCTTAAACAAATAGGACTCAATTTATATAACACTCCAAAAAGCCGCAATTTTAAATACCTGCAGAATAGTTAGAAAGTTCATGCAAATTGACGAAAATGAAATCACTCTTCGTAACATTAATTCTTAACATACACGCTACATTGACTTGGCTTGGGCCCGTTAATGTAGCTTAAACTAGCCAAATAGCTAAGAAACAAAAGGACCCCGCACAAAATGTATGGAGAAACAGTTCGGTGAATTTGGCTGAAATTTTGATACAATATAGCCTGTAACATGCTGATTGAAAGTTAATATGGGCGCAAAAAAAAATTATGCCTAGTTTTAGAGATATAGCCATTTTTCTGTTCAGGTCAGGAAGTGAGTGGAGTGTCACTTGAGAGTGACACTGGGTATATCAATGTAAGATTCGTCTTAATTGTGAGCATTAAGACGAATCTTACATCACGTGTCAGTCTGAAATCGATCAAGCCGTTTAGGCTACAGAGCGTGCCAAATAAATATACTATGCTTATATGTACATACACTCTAAAAACATAACCCTCCTTCTGGTGCAGTAGGGTAATAAATGATTCTATTAAGTATTCTCTAAAATTGGTCGTTTATTTACCTTTTTGTACCTTACTGTACCAAAATATTAATTTTAGGTACTTACCGAACTAGAGGTCGAAAGTGGACGAGGTATGCCTGTCCTTTGTATGAAAATTCAGTCTCGCCCCCTAGGGGTCGAGAGTGAACTATGTTTAAGGGTTGAGAGGAAACAAATAGACAAATATTATTTTAGGGGTCGAGGGGTCGAGAGTGGACTAAACCTGCAGTTTGGCGAGTTCCAATTGATAAAACAGTTAGAATTTCCATTCAATTTACATATTCACAGCTAAGGTTTACTTTTAACGAAAAACTCTGTTATGCTATAACCTCGGAAAACGCATGGTGAACTATGGTGTAACTTTACTCCTTATTAAAATTGGTAAGGGGGTTTGTGTTTATCACAGCCTAGAAAGAAACTTAAGTTCTGCAGCAAACATCTGCATTCTGCAGCTTGATGTAAACATATCGGGGTAAACCCGTAAAGATATATCTAAAGGCAACAACACACTGAAATATATTAGGACAGGTGAACCGTGTACGATTCGTCCCGGCCCGTCCCGCCCCGCCCCGGACGCATGTGCTAGTAATGTAGCTCACGGCGTTACCGTATCGGCAGATCCTATCGGTTGCGATACGATACGAGTGTAATATTAATTTTAGGGTGATTTTGTTGAGAATAATATTCTCAACAAAATACCCTATTATGGTCGATGACAATGATTATAATGTCTGTCATATTTTTAGTTCCCTGAATGACTCGCTAATGAACGGAATTTGAATTGAGTTCTGCGATAAATTCTGTATATCAAAACTGATACCGAAACAGTTGTAGCCCTGTAACTTTGTTTATATATGTAGGTGCAGGAGATGACATATAGGATACATAGATTACTGTTATATGAGACCAATGTTGGCGCTCACATTCGCAAGAAAACAGTCTTACAATAAAAGTTAAAACTATATTGCATCAATAATTGCATCTTTAGAAGACTCTGGTGTTCGTTCTATCTTTAAATATCAATGTTTATCAAACATCACCCAAAGAAAAAATAGAAGTGAACCCTGTTCGACATTCAAAACCATCCCCACCAACCCTGCTCACACGACACATTCCCGATTTAAAAACCGAGCACTGACACACGTCCTCGTCAAATCGCCTCTCGCGACAGGATGTGACACAATCGCATGACACTGACAGCTGAGACTCGCTTCCGGTGGAGTGTCTATAATATTTGCAACTGACAGCTTTGTGATCAAATCCTATTTATTGACTCGTTCGAGTGAAGTTTTAGTTGGTTCGGAAGGGACGTGTGTTTACAGTTTTGAAATTGCATTGATTTTGTTTTTGAATGTATTTTCAATGTCATGTTTAAAATTATTTTCTTCTGTCCTCCCGTGTCCTAATTTGTGCTTAGTAGAAAGATTAACCTGTTTTCAAGGTTTGGAGCGGGGCTGACTGCCATGTCCAAAACTGGCTAGCTGTCCAGTCTGTATAAAACAATCGTCATGCCATTGTGTCGTCATGTGTCATCACGTGTGGACTTGTGGAGGCCCTTCTTATGAACCCTATGAAAATGAGAGCACATTTAGGAACCTTCTGAAAAAAGTTTTTACTTCTAATGAAACGCAATTTTTATCAAAATCACTCGGACTTGGTTAAGAGTCTTGGATATTTGCTTCCGTATACAAGGCCTGTATTCTGCACATTTCTCAGTATCCATCCTTTTGTACACCGGACGCCGGACAAAGTACTAAGTAATCAATCAATGGACTGCCTACATACAGTGCCTATGACATGGTTTATCCTGTTCCATATTCCCTACGAAATACTCACGTTAACAGAATGAATGTTGCCATAATTACCTACTCTATGTTATGTCTGCGAAAAAAGACAAATAACGACATCTGTCATTCAGTCCATGACCACAGAATGATTACCATCACGACTCATTATCCCAGATTACGGGAGCGAGCAGTATCCACTAATCACGTGTTACAGGGGCCCATCACTCACCGTCCACCGGCCATCACTCACAGGCAACTCAACGGCAACTTTCCTCTTGCCGTCGCTATAACTTTTATCACGGCGGAATAGGGTGGAAATTGGACAAAATAAAGTGTAGCGTAATTTTTTTATATGCAAAAGACTTGTTTAGCTTGAGCCCTGATTGTGAAGTTGTGTTACGTGTTGGCAGGTCTACGTTGTTTGGACATTTCGTCCGTATGTCACACTACATTATCGGAGTTTCTTAATTGAAGATAATAAGGGGGGACATGTGTCTTAGTCGCGTTTTTATGGCGTGTAAGAGAGGGATGTCGTTTTTTCCGACTTTTGACTATTAATTTGATATTTTTTATTTGTGTTCGAGGGTCGAGCTTATTGTTTCTGTTAGAATGAAATTTTAATTGGGATTCATTTCATTATGCTTGATCAGAGGTAATAATAGAGAAGGGACGATAGGTCATTCAATATTCATTTAGACTGGTATGATTTTTGCAGTACTTTTAAGATCTGTGTTTTGATATCTTTGATCATTAGGAAATAGGAACCTACCACGCTTTGGAATGAGCAACTAGCTTCATCTTTCTGACTGACCGACCCCTTGACAATTCAAAAGTGCCTGCAATTCGTTTATTTGAAATAAATTCTTTAAAGTTTGAGTTTGAGCCATTTTATTTTGATGTCTGAGTGTGTAGTTGAATTGTTTGTTTCTTTCAATAGATCACTGCTTACTGCATTTTAATTATTTGATTAGTAATAGATTCGAATAGTGCGTAATATTATGATGACAATGTTTTTTAATGATAGTCGCTGTAAACTGCAGCTACAAGTTTTGCTAAAATATTTATTTAAAATAGTTAACAGAACCTTAAAATACGAGTAGGTACATGCTTACACTAATTAGAAATGGCAAAAAACACAGCTCAATACTCTATTTTCTACAAAACACACCCATTTTAATCATGTCCACTATCAAAGCAACTACAATTTGAAAACATAAAACGCTGTGCAGTCAACATAAGACACTACTTTATAAATCGTTGTGCCGAGATATGCCCACCTGCATCGTGGGGCGATATCAATCCATCTGTGCCCCCGACATGGGGTGGACGGACGCCCCGTCCTTCTTTGAGGGGTATTTAATTTTGTGCAAATGACGGCTTGTCCATGTCGCCGTGTCATGGCGTCCACTCACTTTCATTTGGTTTTAGTTTTTTCTGACGTGATGAAAAGGAATTGCTTTTTATTAATATTTTAGTAATCAATCTCCTTCTTTCAATATTTTCTTCACGTGACTGGCCAGTTTTATTAGCCAAAGAATCAGCATTGCCATACAACGTGGCAATGCTGCCAGCCTTTTGGGCACTCTTCCTGTTGACAGCGATGCAGACAATTTTTTTGATAGCCTATTATACTTTTCCCTTCCTTTATACTTGTACATATTATTATAATTTTAAGACTGGTAGCGTTGAAGTTACGTAAATATTAAACTATAACTCATTCATATTTTTTCAGGCAATTGAATGGGCATTGTTCATATTTTTTTAAATGTTGTAATTGAAAAACCATTTCGTTACTAATCATTATGGACTAATTAATTTACGAAAAATATTAATATTTATTTATATTTTTGATAAAACAAAATTGACCTTCTGTGCCCTTCAAATTACGTCACCTGCGACCGTACAGTTTAGTATCGTTACCTCAAAAATAAAATAAAAAGTAAGTGGCAAGTATTGTCTACAATCCGTCAGTGTCAACTGTAAAATTATAATATAATGTCAAAAATTTAAACATTCCGACTTGCCTCTTATTCATCTCGTTTATAAATCTGATTACATTGTTTCAACAATTAACTATATCGGAAGAGCTATGGAATATAAAAAAAATGGAATGAAATGCTATGGAATGAAAAATTTTAATAGATTGATACTTTGACACTTTGACAGGTGTCTTATGGATGACGTTGTGTTGACAGATTGAAATTTTTTATTTATGTACTAGTGAGGCAACAGCACTTAATTTTTAGTGCCACTGATGACGTAACCTACCTTAAAATTTTAAATATTAAAAAAAAAAACTATTGAGCCAATCATCAAAATATTGAAATTAGTTTCACAAAATGCTCTAAATTTAAAAAAAATAAAATAAAGTCTAATGGTTAGAAATTTTGGACAATCCCCATTAGAAGTAATCGGTGCTCAGATGAGAACTTCTTGTCAAAATGCGAATAATTTTCAGAACTGAAAAGTTGATTAGAAAGACTTATTGAAGTAAATGAGATTGAAAAAAGAACGATAAAATATGTAATAAGTTGAGACACTTCTAGCATAATATATTTTAATCAAACTCCATAATCAAAAATCTTTCCCTCAAAATTTTCCACTTGACTTCAATCAAGTAGAAAACTCAAATTCCAAAGTACCTACGTAATCTCCAAAAGGTTCGGTAATGAATCGAAAACCTTCCATCAATACTTCACTTCAGAAGTCGCAAAACTCTCCAATAGAAAATTAATAGTAGTTATATTTCTAAAAACATACATTCGTACAAAAGATGCCTCGACTTGTGCGCTCCTCAGTGCATAACCCCCTTATTATCCGGGGTGGGTCAATATGCACCCCCCGGGTGGTGGGTAATGGGTGGGAGGGGGGAGGGGTGGCTCTCCGTGTCACGTCACTGTCTCAGGATCGCCATCACGGCGGCCCGGCGTCTCGTTTGCGTCCATCGCCGTACTTTTCAACTTGAAGTGTAGCGAAATAGAAATGTTTTTAGCTATCTAATGGTGCATATTCTGCACGTTTTGATGCGGTTTTATTATTAAGTTGGAAAATGTATTTACAAATGCAGTAGTTTTTCTAGTTAGTTGAACTAGATAATTGGGAGTCATGTGAAATCAAAGTCTGTAAACTATAAAAACCTGTGCATGCAATGCAATGTGAAGGTGGTGTCAGAAGATCTTTTTTTAATAAAAACTTAAATAAGCTGGCAAGCTGAATATAAAGAAATATTCTGAGTTATTTTCTATTTTATTATCTGCATTGACTTTTGTGTACGTCCTACATTCAGGAACTCCACAATATAAGCACATCAAAGAACTAATTAAAGTTTTGATTCAGACTATAATTGAACATGATTACCAATAAGAAATGAATTCAGAAGCACAATAAACACGTTGGCAAACAAACAATACGAACCGAAAACAAGAAGAAATACAGCCCCATTCCGAAGCGCACAAACATAATTCCCCATTTAATTCAAAACTATAACAGTACTTTATATTTTTTATTTCCCGTATGCTATCGCTTCTTACGTCTGCTCGGTGCAGCAATATCAATCCATCTGGCGGGAGAAGCGGGTGGGGGGCGCAGAGCGAGGTGGTGGGGGTGTCACGTCACTGTCTTAAATGACTGTCACGGGTGTACTCTAGCCCGTCCTCTGAAGAACGGTGGATGGACGGGTTTACAATGCCATCCTCGGGAAATTGCGCCGTGTTATGTTCTTATGGTGCAGTTTTAATATCGTTGTAGGTCAAGATTTGTGGAGTTTTACGTCGTTAAAAGTTAGAAACATGTAAGTATGTAAAATTTTGACTGAGAAATACTCAAACTTTCCCGAAAAGTTACGTCCTTTAGACACAACATGATTATGAAAGCAAAATAAATAGAAGAATCAGTGTCGAATGGCACATACCAGGCTAGATGAAAATATGCGACATTTGTAAAACAATTCTGCATACTTCGAGTGGTCGATCTGTCCCACATCCCACATCAATCAAAATTAGTTCCAAGTCCACATCTAACAGCAGCATCTTCAGTAAAAACATCAGCAACGATCGCACACAAACTCTTCAACTGTCAGATCCAACATCCAGCCAAGAAAATAGACACATGGCCATCAAAGCCTGTTCCAAGAAATCACCGACAGTTGATAGTTTCAGCGCCTGAAGTTAAAACAACCGTCGGGCACACGCTTGCATTATCAACTTGCATCGAGATGACGCGAGCATCCCTGTCGCAGCCACGTCCCCAAGTTTACTCGCCTCCGCTGGAAATTTCACTCCAGACTTGCTTTCGTGGCCCAAGTAATGGGTGTCAGAGATTTGTGGGGCTACGCTGCCCAAATGATCGCTAAACGTTTTCCTACATTGCTGCTGTAATTTGTACCAATTGTCTTGGATCTTGGGTTATCTCGTAAACCCAGAGTATCCTTTCTCTTTAAACTTTTGTAATTTATTTACTCTAATTTTTACTGTGTCCAAGCTAAAATTATGATTTCTTTCTCTGCCTTTTCTGTCATTACCAAATCTTCTCAATATTGGTACCTCCCCTTTAAGCATTGATAAAAAATTCTAATTTTTTTTGCCACTTGCACCACCCAGCATCTAGTCAGTGGATGTCACGTCAGAACAAAACTGTCACGCCTGACAAGGACACCGACTCTACTGTTCCAAGATACTTCTTACAGCAGTATGTGTTCCTTTACTTTCAAGCATTCGTCCTTCACAAGTTGTGACTATCTCATCTCTTACACCACGCCATAAGGACTCGGTTATCACGCCAGGGCTGGTGTCACGTCTGTGAGGTCTGAGACTGTTTCAAGATAGTTCTTACAGCAGTAGGTATCTGTTCCTTAAGTTTGAAGTATTAGTCTTCTACAATTGTGACTATCTCGTCTCTTACGTCAAGTCACAAGGACTCGGTTCACACGTCAGTGCCACTGTCATATTGGTGACGTCTGTGAGACTATTTCTAGATAGTTTTAAGAACCGTTTATTTGTTTTGAGTATCTTAGTGGTTTCATTATTTTAACTATAGATGGAATAATGTTTTCACTTCATTCAAATTAATAGTTAATAGCATTTCACCAATTCTATGCAAATATAATATGCTGACTTTAGTTACGTTCAGGAGGAATGTTGTCACGATATTGCAAAATGTCACGTTGTCAACTCATGTGTTCTCAGCTATCTTCATTCAATTGCCGTAGTCCTTCTGTAATAGCCGTTATGTCTTATTTAATATCTTATCCGTGTTTAATGTTTTTAGTACGCTGACCGTGGTCTTGCGTATCTATTCCAAAAACTACTACAATTATTTTAAATAAATGTTAGATATTATATTACTTATTAAAATCAGCCTGTTCTCTTATTACTCGGTCCACACTGGCCGTCACATCAGTGTTCAGCACTGTCTTACTGATAGACGCGACTGAATTGTTCAAGCTGTCTTACTGACAAGCTCCGTCTTAGTTTGTTGTGCTGTTATTGATCGTTGGATGCGATCGCAGCTGACGGGTTCTGTGAGAGCTTTGTTGGAAAAAAGTTAAATAAGTAATATGTATAGGTACTATAGGTAGACTGGAGTAGGAAAACCGAAGGCAAATTCTCGTACTCGAAAAACGTTCAAATTAAGTCGCAATCTCATCTCAGCGACAATCAATGTCAAAAACTTGCATAAAATGTATTTTTTTATTGTATTTAATAGTAATATAATTTTATTAAATACAATAATATTAACATAATATGCTAACAGACTTAAAATGATATTAATATTATATAATATACATGTACAGACGCCAGCACATCAACCTACCCGAAACTGTCAAATTTTCCCAATCAACTTTGAATCTTATACTTTAGCGATAAAGTCGAAAATCTATCAAAGAAATTTGACAGATTGTAGTAGGTTGATGTGCTGGCGTCTGTACATAAAAAAGAGGAAAAATAATTATAAGACATCAAAAAATTCGCCCGGATCGCTGTCAACAGGAAAAGTGCCCAAAAGGCTGGCAACATTGCTAGGGTGATATAATCCAGTGTCTTGATTATCCTCCTATCTCCACTTTCGACTCCCTGTATTTCTTTTCATTCTAAAGATGATCTGCCTGCCTTTTCCCCAACTATGTTCGGGTCGGCTTCCAGTCTAACCGAATGCAGCTGAATACCAGTATTTTACATAGAGCGACTGCCTATGTGATCTCCACAACCCAGTTACTGGGTAAAACGATACCCCTTGGTAAGACAGGTTGTTAGACTTTCTGGCTTCTGACTACCCATAACGACTGTCAAAGAACCACGAATGACAGCCGGGACCAACGGCGTAACGTGCTTTCCGAGGCAAGGATCCCTCCTTGCCTCGGAAAGCACCACACTCGGTGACATACCGAGATCCCTCTCGGTATGTAAAGATGGTCACCCATCCACAGACCAATCGTGGCAAGCGTAGCTTAACCTGATCGATCGACCTGTGCGGCTGTTATTATTTAGCCACGGGCCTCTTTTCATTCTAAAGATAAAAACAAAATGAATCCCCATAATACAAATCCGTGCACTATTGAAAGCTACTTGATTATGAAAACGTCACATCAAATGAGTGAGCTGTTTTTAACCAATCATTCGTTTTTATAATTATGATAAAACCCGAGCGTCAGGCAGAAGTTGGATCTTTACAGAGCAGGAAAATTGAATATTTACGAGAATTCCGTCAGTTTGATGAGGACTATATTCATTCAGGTTATTGACATTACGTCTGTCTCTGCAATGAATTATTTATTGAAAATATCGATACAAAAATATTTGTTTATGTCCGATTTATGGATATCGATTGTTTAATGTTGTGCAATGTTGGCTTAGCTGGTGAGTCATAGGTGAGATGTATGTCAATCTAAGTGGAGCTATATAAGGAAGGCTTACTTATGAGTGACATCAGTTGGTAGTCCGGTCGGTCCAGTTTTAACAATCTTATGCTATAACTTAATTTCAAATGTTTGTTTGGAGTAAAATTCACGATTAGAAGGATCCATATTTAGAAGGCTTGAGGGGCTTGTGGCTAAATAATAACAGCCGCACGGGTCGATCGATCTTGCCGCAGTTGGTCCGTGGATGGGTGACCATCTTTACATACCAAGACCCCTCCGTGCCTTGGAAAGCACGTTAAGCCGTTAGTCCCGGCTGTCATTCGTGGATTTTTGACAATCATTACGGGTCGTCAGAAGCCCGGAATACTGACTATTAACCAAGAGATAACGTACTACCCAATAACTGGGTTGTAGAGGTCAGATAGGCAATCGCTTCATTTAAAATACGGGTATTTATATTTAAAATATGGTAAAAATATTAGTCAGCCAGAAAAATGGTGGTATGTGTGGTCCGACCGCCCAGAATACGTCAGTCGAGTTTAAATGTCAAACAGAAGTTTCCATAAAAAAATATCTTACTATGACATCAAAAACTCATTTCCCCCACAAATTAATAACTACCCGTTAATTTACCAACACAAAAACTGTGTCTAGCAGTCGCATTGTATTTATAAGCTGCATTTCACATGACGGCACTGCAGTCTGTAACTGACAAGTTGTCACATCACCGCCGCAGACGGCACTCGCAAGAAATTCAAGTCGCTACTGTAAACAATTTTCACAAAGACTTAACCCTGTGCTGCGGGGTGGTCCAAACCACCCGACTTTAAATTCGGGTTTTAATTAGTTTTTGGTATGTTAGTTTTGTTAAATTATTGACTTGCATAGTTTTTAAGTCGGTTGATTTGTTAAAAAAAAATGCAGAGTGTAGAAGTGTGATTTAAATTAATTGTCAAAGTAAAAATGTTGTGATAACTTCTTATTTTCTAAAATTAAGATAAGCCAAATCTTGTTTATTTTATCAGAAGGCGTTTAGAAATACAAATGACATACATTCAGTTGAGTACCTGAAACAAAAATCTTAGTTCTTAAAAAGAACACATTTGTTCAAAAAACAGTGTTTTTCTTTAAAACCTAAAATCTCGTTTACACAGTAACACAAAACTCAACAGCAACATCCACCATCACACAAAACTGCCAACATTAGAAAGAGAACTAAACAATTAACCCCATCCTACCGAGTCCGCACAAAGACGCATCAAAGAAAGTCCTCACGTATGCACTTGATCGGGCGCTGCACTAACGTGACGCCGTCCATCGATTGTTGAGGGGAGTGGGTGGTGGTGAGGGGGCAAGGGGGGAGAAGAAAGCTTTAAAAACACAGAGAGCCAGCGGCGTCTCAGCGACGGCCCAATACGTCCCCGACCGGCCGTCGATTACGAGAACGTAGCTGCATACGCCGCCGCCGGAGGGTTAGCAAATGTAATGGGGATTTTTGATGCTGAATTTTTGATAGTTGTCTGTTTGTGTGATGATGTTTTGCTTGAAAATGCATATGTGGATTGAAGGTGCAAGATAAATGAGGGTATTCATTAAAATAAAAAATAAAAAAACTGAAATCTGAACGCGTGAAAATACTGCGCACTTTTTGGAATTAGAATTTCAAGGTTTTCATTTACCATTTTCTTTTCAACATTGAGTTTTATTAATATTTCTGATTTTCCATTTGTCAAGCTAAGGGCTGATTTTTCCATCGCCAGATAATTAATAATAATTAGTTAATTTTATTCGAGGAATTATTTCGAATTTTTGACAGTTCTTCCATACAAAATCTGTCAGACGTCAATTTTATTCCACGAATTAAAATTAACTGTCCATAAAAAAATCAGCCCTTGATTAATCTAACTGCTATATTATTTTTGTACCGACTTAAAAAATATGTCACCGGATATTTTCTGGATATCAAACTATTTAAATGTTTTATCTCCCTCCTGACATAGAACAATTACTTCTCGTACAACAATTACAGAAAAAAAAAAACAGGAAATATTTAGATTGTTCTGCGAACAGTACTCGGTGGGCGTACGGAAACACACGATCGTCAGTAATACAACATTCGTTATTTTTCGCCACCTTCTGCTACCGTATTGATTAGTGCTCATTGGCGCCGATGTAGCATGCAGGTGCTTCGTGTTAACTTATGTACGACTGGACTGTTCAAATACCTACCATTTGTTACTGTAATTAAAGTTTATTCTGGAAAGTAAAGAAATGTTTTGGAATGACCTGTGATGTAATTGACAGGTGTACCATATCTATCAATAAGACCTTTCATTTTTACTACAAGTGCCGTTAAAAACTAGGTATTTATGTACTTACAAGTAAAGTCAAGGATTTTCTTTATATCAAATTGGCTACTAACTTAAATTGTCCGTATATTTGAATCACAACTATCGTTCTTTGACCTTGATGTAGATAAAGTCTTTGATGTAGTGTGTTTGATGTAGTAGTGATGTCAGTTCGATAAACAAGTAATTTCCCTGACTGTTCGAGTAGCACCTAATCTAAGCAACGACATCATATCGATATTTAGATGAACATGAATGTGGCCTTCAAAGTAGATACTTAGCTGGTCCTAAGAATTCTCATAACAGTATGAGAGCCAGGGTACATGGTTCGAGATACAGAAAGACCGACAAGCTATTTACGAGTGCTCTTCCACGTTTGGCAAAATGATATTCTTCTTCAATATTTGTGACCATATTTATACCCTAACAACACGGAGTCATAAATATAATTAACCACAAAAAACTGAAACTTATCAACAAAATATAAACTAATTTGACTCCTACAGGCTTCGACTGCAGTGTTTGGCACATACTTTCTATGAAACTAAGTTTAATTCGAAAAGTTCACTGCGTCGCTAATTTCGTGTGACGGCCAAGACTAGTTCAGTTGTGACCCGCTGTCGGGAGTAAAGGCGGGCTTGCACTTGCAGTTTACGAAAATAAATATAGGTGAATGGCAGTGATGTCAGGTGGAGTAAGGCTCTGACAGAGCGGCGTCCAAGGACTGGAAAACGAGATGTCGCTCGTCTGGTGGCGAGATAGGCAGACGATATTGTTGCAATGGCGGGCTAAACCTGGATGAGGCTGACACATGAGCGTAGGGATTAGAAAAGACAGGCGTATGTCCAAAAGTGGATGAAGTCGAGTTGCGCCTGATGATGATAAAGTAACAATACGTTTGCTTCTCCATCACTAGACGGAATAATTGGTCGTATTTTCTTCTAATTAGCTCAAAAAAGTAGGTAAATGAGCAATTCCCCTTTCAATTCACCATCACTCATTTTACGAGAGCAGTGGGGGGGCCCAGTGATATCGGCCCCAACTTACGAGTTGTAGGTCGTGGGTTCGAAACCAGAAAGGTGCTTTACTTTGTGTAAATTATTCCACACCACTGCTCTTAGAACGGCGAAGAAAAATATCGTGAGGAAACCGGCATGTCCTAGAACCAAAAATTCAAAGACATGTGACATCTGCCAACCCGTACTGGGCCCGCGTGGTAGTTTACAGCACACTCCCTCTCGAAGAGAGGAGGCCTGTGTCCCAGCAGTGGGAACACTATAGACTGGTTATGTATTATGCCTTTTACAACTCTGGTGAAGAGACGGACTTTCTTGGTGGAATCGTACGCCAGATACCACAACAATTGCAAATTATTATTCACGGTTTGGTCCAGAATCCTACACTGAATCTATGGTACCAAGTTGTGCGTCGATCTTCCTGCCCCCTCTGTGTGTGACATACCCTAACAATGTGCATTACTTCTTGTTCCCTCTACCTAGCCGCGAACAGTTCAGCGGTGGAGCTGCCTTCTTCGTTATCGCGTTAAACCGCTTGTTTTTACGTCCTAAACTTAAGATTCCCGCTGCATAAATAAAGTTTTTCGGTTTAAAATTAATGTCATCTGCTTTGCTTTTGTATTGATGTTGTAATGAAGGGTGGGTACCTGACGTCGATGTCGTACTAGTTTGAATTGTGACTCCATCCATGTAAATACTTCTAGTTGTTGAAGTGAAGCGGCGATTCGATAAATTAGACGAGAGAGTGAAATTTTAAAGGACAATAAGCTCATTTCGTTACGAGAGAGAAGATAAATAAAACCCTCTCTGTCTCTCACACTATTACTTCTGTCACGTATACCGTGCAATAAAAAAAAACAAAACTTACACTTGTCGAAAAGATATTGTTTACACATTACATAACATAACCCATCACTCACGAGATTTCGGGGACTTGTTACTTAACATCTTACGCGGTCTTACAGTGAAAGAAAACATGGTGACGAACAAATATACACAGCGGGGTAACAGCGAAACACACTATCAGTAGCAATGGCTTTCATTTTGACAGTTTAACAACATTCATTGCGTTATTTACGTTGCTGAGCGTACACATTTTTCGAACATATGAAGCAATGGATTAGCAATATCCTTCAAAATGATTCAGATTGAGATAGATAGTGTCTTACGCAATTAGGGGGCAGTTCTTTAGTAGATTTTCCAAGTATTGGCTTAGTATGACGTAGTCAGCTTAGACGTAACTTACTTTCAGTTCAAAATATGAAATTACAAGCTTCAGGAACATGATTAGTTCCATTAAAAAGTGTATGAACACAGTATGAAGTATTAATAAGCTGTTAGTTAGCATTGCGACTGTTTCTTTAGGTTCGACAGTTGGGCGGCGGCAGTCAGGGCGGCGCGTGGTACAAGTGAAATGATTTAGCGACTAAAAAGTATTTATAACACAACATTTAGCTTCATATGCTTAGTATAATTGTTTTTAATGTTAATGATATTTTGAGAGATGCTTTAGAATTGATTACATGAAGTACCTACCTGGAATTAATTTAAGGCAAAGACATTCAATTATTTACTTATCAATTCAAACACTATCTATAAGCTAGCTATCAGCTACTTTATGTCACAAAAACTAAACTGTAAAGAAAAAGCTGAAAAGCTGTTGTTTCCTTTGATTCAATTTTATTTACGACTTTTTAATCTTGCACAAAATATAATTGACCGCGGTTTGGAATGCAAACCCATACGATTCGAATAATTCGAAGCATGTTAAACAGTAATTATGTAAAAATGTGGAAAAGTCGCCCACAAAATTATACATTGCCTCATTTACTTTACACTCTCCAAAGCATAGGATGACATGAGTCCGAACCACAATTTCTCCAATTGCCTAATTATCATTGAAAACGAATTAATTAACAGAACGTCACGAAATATGTAAAGACAAATGCCTATGAATATTCTAACTGTGTAAATAACAAATGGATTTGATTCTCCAATTAATTTTCATAAAATTAACATTAACCTCGATTTGGATCAAAAATATCAAAATAAACATATCAACGTTATTATAAAACTGACATTATTTATAGATTTAAGCAAATAATTGATTAGTTTTCTGTGTTATTGCTACTAGTTTTAGTTTATGTAAATTACTAATCAATGAGTTTTATTAACATTCAAATCTGAAAGGTTGTACCACAAGTTTTAGGCTTGTTTTTACCTGTGAAATGACAACTAAGAGTAGCAATTAATATTATATGTTTATTACTGTTAGATAAAATAAAGAGGTAATTGACATTCCAAAATATTAATTTAATTTTTAATCCCACGTGAAATTAATAAAAACAAATATATCTTCATCGTAAAATATCCCAGGAAGACATCGCAAAAGTTTAACGGCCCATCACTTTTACTGAGCATCATAACTCGAGTAATTTACTTCATATTACTCTAAAAAAATATTATATTTATAACATTTTAATACCGGTTTATATTTAATCTGATCTATGAACAGTTTTAATGCTTGACATTATGGCGCCTCAGACTGATTTAGAACACTGGTGTAATATAAATTACTTTTAATAAATCTTAAATTATAATAATAAATCATGTTTTGAGGCCTAAAACTAAATAGAACGACGTTATTTTTTTATTCTATGATGAGCTGTATTTTGAAATAATATTGTGCAATCATATTGTCTTTCATCTGCCTCTTCATTAATCGCTTCCGCTTATGCCTCGAATCCTGTCAAAGTCCGCGTTTTAAATCGCCAACTTTTCGCTGTTTTAATTAACTTGACGTCACAGTTACAAAGCTGTTGATTTGTTGGTGAACGAATGCGCTTGAGGCGGCATCTCTCGGGAGAGATCGGGTAACATCGGGTCCTCTCGGGAAATGCAATGAAAAGGAACTTATAAGAGGGGTGAGCAGCTGTTTTTTTCTGTAATGACTGCTTAAAAATCTTCTTAGTATAGCCTATAGTAATTCACTATAGTCAACTCTATCAGCAACTCCAAGAACGCCTATTTTCAAAAATGTCTAGTTACAAAATCATTGAAATTTAAATTGTTTATTCTGTAAATAGAATATCGCAATCACTTTTACAGGTCCATTATAAAAAAAGATAAGCTTGATGCTGAGGTCGGCGTTTCCTATAATCTGATTACTCTGAGAAGAAAGGCCAAAACAAACCTTGGTCAGAACATGTTACTAAGAGGACGTAGTAGCCCATCTTAGTTTGTGAAAATGTCTCACGGAATGCATAATTACAAATACAGTAAACTTAGCCAACTTGCAACCTAATAAAACATAACAAAACAAACCAAAATAACATTTTACAACAAAAATTCTTAATTACCATCGTCACCGAACTGCATAATATAAGTTCGCGAAGTTGCCTTCAGTGCTGTAGCGTGCTCACTAGCATTGAACTAAATTAACATTGGCTAGGAGTCAAAAGCGAATGAGTTAGAACAAGTTGCAAAACAAAAAAAGGACTATTTGAACATGTTTACAGTGATTTGTGTCGAACGAGACGGTTTCTGATTACGGTTGGTGGTGGAACTTTTGATGATGTTTTAGGGATATTTTTGTGTGAGTTAGATTAAGTTGTATGAAGGGTGGTATTATGGCCATTCGTCGCTTTTGCACTCAATGCCCAAAACTGGCAAAAATGAATCTAAAAACTGACTATGAATGCAATAGCTGTGGTTACAGGTTAGATGTATGCATGTTCAGGGTCGAAACGCTCGGGACATGGGGCCCGAGAGCGCGTCTCCTTTTTAAGAAAATTTCTCGCTGGCTGGCCGCCACTTCAGGTGGGGGGCTGAGTCGTTCTTTGGCCAAAGAATTAGCACTGCCATTCAACGTGGCAATGCTGCTAGTCTTCTGGGTACGTTTCCGGATGACAGCGATGCGGATGAGTAGGTACTTCGACGCCTAAGTGTCCTTTATTTTGGTATTTATTTGAATATTAAGTTAGTTAGTCATTTAATTTAGTATCTAGTGTCAATAGTTAGTTATATGAAAATTAGTTAAATAATAAACTGAATTGGTAAAATAGCTGTGATACAATTTTCATTGGATTAACTTTGGTAGATCAAGCAATATCCTGCAGTAATCAGTGATCTTCAAAACACACGCGGAGGGTCCCGTACCATCGTATAATATATTTTAACACTACATATTACAAAAAAACACGTGTCTTGTACGGGGGTTAAGTACTTTAATTCTGTACTTTATTTTATTTTTATTATTTGTTGCAGAAATAGAAGTACTCTCTGAAAATTTCAACTCTCTACATTTGACGGTTAATGAGATAGCCCGCTAACAGACAGACAGACGGCCAGCGGAGTCTTAGTAATAGGGTTCCGTTGGCACCTTTTGGGTACGTAACCCTAAAAATAAGAGCTATTAAAAGCTCTACTGAAAGAAAACACATATGAAAAAAATTTAAAACAACCAAACGGTATCAATTTCCACTCAACCCCACTAATTCTACCAGAAAAAACGTGTGAGACCAACTTTTAAATGCTCATTCAAAAGTCATAATGGAAGTCAGTCGTAAAATTAAAAGATACACCAATACCGTTTCAGTGTCGAGATAATAGCCGGAACAGACTTGCCTGCCACTTAAAAACGACGGTTTGGACAGACCGACGACTTTTTTTGCGTCGCAAGAACTAACGACGCGACTTTTTTAACCCTTCCGATGCGGGTGACAGATCCGACGGGAACTACTTAGCGAATCAGTTAGGAATATCACATTTGTCGCTCGATAGTGTGCTGTGGTTAATTTGGTTGGGATAGTTTTATCGTGATTTTAAGAATGAGTGCAGTTTCGTTAACGAACGTTCGGAAAGTTTTTTTTTGGTTTGGTCTGTGATTTGGAATGTTTTGCATAGATTTGGTATTTATAGTTATAGATATGGTTTGGTGGTTTGAGTTTTGATCATTGATTTTCACTGTGTATTTATTTTGCAGTATAAGATCTTTTCTAATTCAGCATTAGTAGGCAAGTAAACTCTTCATCGTCATTTTACCTACCGTATTTCCTAAAAGAAATTTCATTACCTAAACTTGAGCGTGCACACGTAACTGACATAACATTCACTAAAACTGACCAACTACACTTCCGAAAATACATAATCTTATTAATATTAAACCAGCATCTAATAAGCCCCTAATTTCTCGTAACTAACAGCAAAAACATCTGCGCTCACCACCGCCATGAATACAACATCACTTAATTAACACTTATAAAAACACAGTTTGACCCTTCCAAAAGTCCTACGAACCAACAAAAATAAGTAAGTTACCAAAGACATAAACCGAAATTGGATTACAGCAGAAACGCGAACTCTCACCGCTGCTCCCTCATAAATATTTTAAAAAACCCCAAACCCTGTGTCCGTATCAGTGATCTTTTAACCCCGAAAATGCCACGGCACACATTCCCGGGGCCCGGGACGATATTAGATGGGCAGGTAGGACCAATATTCGTTGAATCCCATCACTGTATTGCAAAAGAAATCAAATTAGATATACAATAAGCGGGATAGTGGTCCGATTTACATAAGTATCCAAGCTATTTGGTCGGTTGATACGAGATTGCGGCTGGGTAACAATATTGCTCGTGTTTACAGCGTCTGTCTTGACTTCGGTACAGGCGGCTGATGTGGATCGCGCCGATTTGTTTTTTTTTCAATGGTATTTTGTGGCGCTGTTTTGAATAAAATTGTGTAAAAGCAAACGTTGTGAGTGCAGAAAGGTGGTTCAATAGATGGACAGGTGCGTTTTTTTTTTTTTTCATAAATTGAATACGATGGCAGTCAAACGAGGTGTATACTGGATTCATGAGTACCTACCGACCTAATGTAAGTTCTTATAATATTTTCAGTGAAAAATTTAATAAATTCAAGTAATCTCATAAATAATTTCTATTACAGACCTACACTTTTGCATGGACGAATAAAAAGGTTAATAAAAACAGTTCCTTGTCCATACTTAATTCGTAGAAATCATTTTTATATCCTGTAATAAAAATTTAAACGATATTTGAGTATTATTACGTGCCCCGAAAAGGGTTATCCCAAATCCAGTGTCGTCTATCGGAGGGGTATCAAATACATGCAAATCCACAGGATTGGACGTTAAATAATACATAAATACAAAACGATGGTCGCGCAAGTAACTGGGCTCAATAAAAAGTTGTGAGTACGTAAAATAAAATTCGATCAGAAGAGGTCCAGGGCGACGGGACGTGTTATAAAATTTCAGGTCGCCGTTGCACGGTTAAGGTGACAGGGCTGTGCAGACGCGCTGTTGTAGAAGATTTTCCCGGAAAATCTTTGTGTGAAAAGATTGGTTTTATTTTATTTTTTCACGACAAGTTGGTTTATGTTATATTTATTGTTTAATTAGTTACTTAAAAGATATTATTTGGAACATTTTTATAATTTATGGCTATATTTTTAAAAAGTTAGGTAACTTTTGTTTGGGGAATTAATATTACGACATGACAGTTTTTGTAAAAAAAAAATCATACAGTCATAATTATTCTTCAGATAAAAGTCATCTGAAAAATTAGCCCTTAGTCAATCATTATTTTGTTTAGTTTCTTTTTCGCAAACAAAGAAAACAAAATACCTTGCATTTAACACAAGACACGTTGACCTTCGTTATTTGTGTACTTATCAACACATTATTTAAAACCTCATTAAAAAAGTAGGTACTTCAAAAAAAAAAAACAGTTGCTCGCCCAAAGCAGGAACCGCTCAACGTTTATCATAAAACATACGTCAAACATTTTCCGATGTCAGTTAATAAATCAAATAATCGCAATATGTACAAACAAATCGGCCGTGTACTCAGGCCGCTATCTCTCAGAGCGGCATTCTTCCCGATATTAAATCCACTTCATTGTATCAGGAATTCCAATGGACTCCGTCCCCACTGGCTCGCTCCATCGAAACAAGAGGGTTGACTGGCGAATTGTGGAGTAAACAGGAATCTGTGTTGTATCGGGTTGATTTATTTTTTTAATAAAATGTTCCAGTGTTGAAAGATTTAGATCATAGGTTCTCAACGTCGGCGATAAGGCCCCCTCGTGAGCGTTTGAGACTTTCACGAAAGTAGTCCCAGAGATTATATATCCTATCTTATGACTATATAACATTACACGTTTAAATATAATCGTGGCAATAGTTGTTTCAGATTCGCGACCGAAGGTAATTTAAAAAAAATTGGGAGGCTCTAGAAAAAAAAAAAACTTAAAGTGGGGCGGTAGGCAAAATAAGGTTGAGAACCTATGATTTAGATGATAGAGTTAGTTAGTGTAAGATTTTTTGTGTCAATTCTCATTTTTTTTTTTTTTTTGTTGCAGGTAAGTGCTTTCAAAGCAGAGGAGTTAACGTTGTAGAGTGAGTGTAAAAAATACTTTTGCATTTAAAGGTAAGTAAATATTTAAGTATTATGAAGAGATATTTGTCGCATTATCCCGCGGCCCGGGATTGCCAATCACCCCGGGATCCCACCGTTATCCCGGCTCGTCCCAGTAATAAGTGCATTTCGCGAATATTCCCCTAGACTTATTGAAATTGAAACATTTTAAATTTAATATTGGAGGCCGTGATCTGTTTGTGGTGACACAATTAAAATGGCTGATGATTGATCATCATTCATTAAGTAAGCATAATCTCAAACGAGATAATAACAACTATAGAGGTATAATGGAAATAATTGTTATTGGGTTTTCCTATGTCTGCCTGGGTTCGAACCCATGACTCGTAATTCGGGACCGTTACCACTGGCCACCACTGCTCGAAGCATGACACCATTTAAATCAAGGACATTGCTTATTGACTTGGCAACATTAAGATTCAGCGATACAAATGACTGAATGCTATTTTAATCCAGACTTTAAAGCAAAGAAAAACTCCAACTTTCCCATTTCCTTTTTGCCTATTTATCAAAATAAAATAAATAAAAACTCAACAAGTTCCCAACTGCATTTAAGTTGAGCATCTTAACTACTATGACGTCACTGCGGGCCGGGAGTGGGGGGTGACGGGAGGGTGACGCGTCACTCCTGTCGCCGCCGCTCTGTCGACGAGACGTGACTGACAGTCCTTGTGATAACGCGGGCGGAATAAATACGTTATGATAGAATGGATTATGTTTAATAAAAGGCTGTAAATGAATGCAGGGATATTCTGGAATGATAAATTATAAAGATTTTATTAATTTTAGCTGGCTTGGAATTAGCGAAACCAAAAGTTAAAAATTATAAGGATCGACTTGAAAAGGAGGAAATAAAGGTTTTTCTGCTAATTATCCACTTAATGTGACTGCCTCGTTGGCTAAGTGGTCATAAGCGCTTAGTACTGCTGAGCATGAATGAGGTCCTGGGTTCTCCAGATCGGGCAAAGTGTTATTGGGTTTTTCTATCTGGAATTTCTCAGTAACAGCCTGGAGTTTGGATTTGTACCCGGTTGATGGCCATAGGCTCGCCCCCTATTACATGGGACTTAAACATAACTTGCGAAAGGTGTACTATAGGTGCACGTCTGCCGAACTCTTCGGGGATCACAGGCGTGATGTTATTTTATATAAGTACTAGCTTCTGCCCGCGATTTCGTCCACGTCAAATTTCACCCTCCCCCCATTCGCCCTCTTAGGGGTGGAATTTCGAAAAACCCTTTCTTAGTGAATAGGTACCTACCTACTCTTCACAAATAACACACCCTCCAAATTTCATGTGGCTAGGACCAGCGGTTTAGGCTGTGCGTTGATATATGTATAAGTCAGTCAGGACTTTGAATTTTATATATCTACCGGATGATTTTTTTTACCGTCTCGAAATTTTTACAGGGCATTCTACCCATGAATATGAACAACTTTCACTATGGGACCACTCTGAAATCATGAAAAAAGAGATCTGCTGTTTAATACAAAAGTTCAATACCTACTAGACCAAAATGTATGAAACAGCTGATTGTAAAAAGGAAGTATTTAGAGGTATCTTCATGATTTTTTCTATCGTATCAAATTAGTTATAAGATCAAGATCTAAGCTCTAGCTGTAGCCTTAATAAATTCAAATCATTCATTAAACGTAAGTTGTGCCAGAAAGCCTTTTATACTGTTAAGGATTATATTGAGGACAAAAAGGCTTGGGATTGAGTTGCTTCCAATTTTTACATTTTGAATGTTTTTATTATTTTTTTTTTTTTTTTCTATATACACATATTCTCTTTGTTCTGTTAGTTTTTTTTCTAGGTCTGGCAGTTTGAGGAATTTATGTGGCCTACCCAAATGTCCTTTCTTTGGTATTGTTCGTCGAATCGTTGAGCTCCTTAAGTTTTGAGTTGAGCTGCACGATTTCTGACAAATGCTTGCACTGACTGGACAGGTCCTCTCAATCTGTGTGGTTCTTTCCTCAAAAGACCATCTCAGACATTGATCTACATGGTCTTCATATAACCTGACCAAGATTATGTCTGGACTTTAAAAGAGACTGTGACCTCTGAGTTTGTTTCGGCCTTTCTTCTCAGAGTAGTCAGATAGGAAACGCCGACCTCATCTAGTTTTATAAAAAATATGAATGACGTGTAAAAGTGTTTGTGCAAACCTACTTACAAAATAAAAATCATTTATCATTTATATTGCTTTCAACACACTGTCTACCTAGCATATATCCTGAAGAATATCATAACTTTTTCTGATTTTGTTTACTGTAGTCGATCACAATTATACTTTTATGATGAATATATCCCTCTTGTTAAAATCAATCACAAGTCTTATTCAAAATACCGTAATTTCTGAACACAGTTTAAACATCTACTCGTACAAACACACTCGTTTATTCCACATTACACACTTACCGAAATCATATTCTGAAATGTTTCACCCACCCGATATTATAGTCGTTGCGATGGTAGGGGAGGAAGGGGGTGCCGATAATTGGGTATTAACAGACAGTATCCGTCACCCGGCACCACTCGCGGTTAGAAAATTGAATGGATTCAATTAATTTTTCCTTTTAATCCCGCTTGTTGCAATATCGGCCGCGAGGATAATTAAACTGTCTGTCATTATGATATGCAAGGGAATTTCGCGCTTATTCCGCATTGAAAAGGGTGATTGTCGTGTGATGTTTTTTGATACGTTTAATTGGCTGGGTTTTCGGAATATTTGACGAATTATTGGGGATTGTTTTTCAGGTGAATTTTGATAATTTGAGCAGAGATATTCTCTGGATTCATTGATAAAACACGATGGCATGAATGGGGTGTTTACTCGAACAATGAATGATATCTTGGAAACTGATGTAGGTATTTTCCGTACCATATTCCTTGACAATCAAATTCGTTTACATACTTTCAAAAAGTCCGAGGCAGCTCTAACAACAACCCCCCTAGAACAGCCAACATTCTTCTTAACCCTAAACTCTTAACCCTAGGACACAAAAGCGTATAATCTAAATAACAACGCAGACATAAAGTCGCGCGCACACCGCCCGCGCCCGCCGGACCGGAACGGCCGCGTCCCCACGGAAGCGACATTAAAACTTTTGAGTGATTTCGCTCAGTCAAACGTTGCAAGACGGGCGAGGTCCGGCGACCGTAGGGTTACCACGTCCGAGTTTTAGTACGCGGAGTTTTGTTTTGAAGTATGGGGTGTATACTCTGAGATAATTTGATGTGGAATAAGATGTGGATGTTTGTGATCTAGCTAGGATATGAGTTGTAATGAATATTATTTAGAAATGAATACAGTAAATAGATATTATAAAAAAATTTGTAAAGTTAGATTTCGTGAAAGCGATTAGTGTTGGATTGGTAATTTTGTATCATCCGAAAAAAGAAAGGACTAGGAATTTTCACCACCATATTGCATACAACAGGGACATCGACGCATAACCTAATACTTGTACCTTGATTCTGAACCCAAGGGTTGAAATTTTTCGTCGGTTTATAATAAAATTGGCTGTTCATGCTGCATTGACTGCGTAGGTATTGCATTTTTCTGTGCAACAGCTTTTTATTATTACCGTCTAATAATTTCGGTACCAGGGGGTCTAGAATCATGTGCTGAATTCATGGTTTTAGCACGTCAATGTTCTGCCACACTGTGTGACTCAGCAAAAGCAATTTAAAGAAAACATAAACTATAATAAGGCTGACAAATAAGAGAGTGACTAGGTACATTACAATGGTGCCTATCCCCTTGTTCACAAACTAAACTAAATTAAGTTCAGTGCATCTTTTTCTTTCTATTTCATTAAGAAAAGGACAGAAGATACATTTTAGTTTAGTACTGTCAAATTAATCAGCGCCTGACGTAAATTGACGTAATTTTATTAAGGAAGATTTTAATCACGTCTAAACTTGTACAATGGTGCCTATCCCCTTGTTCACAAACTAAACTAAATTAAGTTCAGTGCATCTTTTTCTTTCTATTTCATTAAGAAAAGGACAGAACATACATTTTAGTTAAGTACTGTCAAATTAATCAGCGCCTAACGTAAATTGACGTAATTTTAGAAGGCAAGATTTTAATCACGTCTAAACTTGTATGGAGTAGTGTCAGGCGCTTTTTAGTTTTTTGGTTTGTGAACAACAGAATCGGCACCAGTATCTACGTAATTAGTACTGTAAAATTAAAATTAAAAACATTTATTTCAGACTTATTAAGTCCATAGAGTGTAAAGCTATACATGGTACCAGTTATGAGGAAATTCATGATTTTAAAGCATATAAACTTCACACAGTCTACATAACAGGTCCATCCTGCAAGCTGGCGACCCTACGCGGATGTGGCGACGTTGAGTGTGGAGAGTTCTGTCCCGACTAATTTGTGAATAGTTCTCTCGCTCGACCGATTCGCCGAGTTGATAGTCGTTTTCTGACACTCGTTACTGCCCATTGTCTACTACGGACGTTTCTTAATGAGTTTTGTAATTGTATGTTTAATTAGAGATTTTTGTAGTATTAAGATTGGTATGGTTTGAATAGGTGTCGTTAAGTATGTCAGCAAATTGTTTCTTTACCATACACAATTTAGGCATGATCAGTGTGAAAAGCAGACTAAATAAATTACCTTTATCGAAAACATCGGTATTACATATTGACGTTCTTTTAATAATACAAAATCAAACACCAATTAATCCACCACCCAAACAGAAAATTCTATTCCTAGATCCCTCATTTCACTGCTACGTGCCACTCAAACGTACTAATCCAGAAACGCCAACAAAACAAAATAAATAAGAAAACTGCGACGTTATCAGCACATCGCTAAGCATGTCCACACGTCTACTTACGAGGAGGTGTCCCCCTCCCACCCCCGAGGTGGGTGATGGTGGGTGACGTCTCCATCGTCCGGCGTCACCGCCAGATCAATGCTGGACAGTCCCCACCTGCACTTTTAATCGCGAGACGGGAGGGACACGAGACGGCATCGCTTGAGACGGAACATGTTCCGAACGGGACGTATGCGCCAGTGTGCGCGCACCTTTTGTTTTGTTTCTTTATGAGTTTCTTACTTGATGCTTGTAATTGTCGTTTGAGTTATTGAATATGTTAGGGTTGTTTGTGTGTTTGTTGGATGATGAATAGTCTTCAAAGCTTCGGTGACAATTTGTTAGCTGTAAGTTTTCTTTGACCACTTTTGTTTTATTTAATCAGATTGAATGCTGGTCACATTTCTTTGTTTTTCATAACTGCAAGACATACATATTTTGATTGACAGGCCACTAACACTTGTCAAACTATTACAATGTATTTAAACCTAAACGTTTGACAGAATTTTAACCCTTCGAAATCTTGAGTGACATTAAACTAAAAATAGTCTCCAGACATTTAAAACTAAACGATACTTAAATCTTCATTGTCAAAGGCAAATTGTTTCGCTTTTAACTCGCAATAGATCTGACAGACCATGATTTCCCACTGCGACAAATAAATAGAAAGGATTAAACTACTTCACAAGTTTTGGGACATCTTACAAGCGTTAAGTAGTTTTGGTAAATGTTAACTTTTAGCGTTTTGTTTTAAATGTGCCATGTTTAGTCCCCAGTGGTGAATTGTATGGACTAAGTTTTGATTGGCGACGGTTTGGTGAAGATTAGGTAGCTGCCTAGGGAGGAAAAATAGGTAAAATAGGCAGGAACCTACATAAAAACCATATTAAGTAAGAAGGATTAACATGTAGAAGGTGTGGTCTATGCTAGGGAAACAGCCTAACTTTAGCTATTGTTTGCTTTGAAATAAACTCCTACTTACATTATTTTTTTGAGTCCTTGCTGTGCTAGTTGGTACACGGTACAGAGAAAAGTGTGCTGTCTATTTATTTGCTAACGTTCTAGACTGCGTCATAAAGTGATGACTTCTTTTTAAAGGAATTTTATTGCTTTGTGCGAAAAATGTTCCATTGCAAGCAGATGTCCTGTCACTACATAGTGCATGTTTTATTCAAAGATAGTCAATACCTACTTAGATCAAGCGGTCGATATTAATTCTGAAGCGTTAAATAAGTTATCTATTTATTAAATTAGCACCATTTACAAAACGGACACATCAATTGGTTATCAAGCAGCTGCAAGATACAAAAACGGGTACGTTCAGATAAAACGCCAATTTCTTAACATCCCTCCATTTTTTAACTAGCCACAGATAAAATAAGATACCTTGATTCATTTACCTACATTTCTTGCACACAATATGGACGGGGACAATCGGTCGTTCGGGCACAGATAAGAAATTTATTTTTTTCATACTTTTTTAAGCGACGGAACTCAACCCTTTGGACGCTATCTCGATGACGTCACTTGACATCTTGTCCCGGGAAACGGAAACGTTTTGCGTTAAGCTTTGTTTAAAAAAAAATGAATTCATATTTATTTAGTTCTCTTTTGAGATTGAACTGACATGATGGAGTATTTTTAGGTAACTTTCTGTAATTGTAAAGAAAAAATAATCGTCAATAATTTTTTTTTTTTTGTTTTGTTTGATTTGAATAAGAAAATGAACATAGACATCTGAGTCTCTCTGAGGTCTCTGAACTCGAGAAAGTTCTAAAATTCTAAGGTCAGTTCACCTGGGTGATGGACGAAGCAATTTATATTCTTCTCTTTTTAACAAAACTTATGTAGGTACAAATCGAACACGTTGAACACGTCTGTATACCTAATTTAAAATTGTCTTTCAAAACTTTTAGCATGATGGTAGGGTAAGCGACAACAGTAACTTACGATTGTTTATGACATGACATTACTAAAATTTTATTTTTTATTTCATTTATTTGGGAAAAATAAACAAAGTAAAAGCATTTATTTCAAATAGGCACATAAAAGGCACTTTTGAACGTCAAAAATTACAATGAAATAGAATTGATTCTAGTCGCCCCTTCCAAAAGGTAGTTTTCGTATGGAGAAGAATGGGCAAGAAACTCCACCGTTACTCTTTTAAAATGTTTTACAATACTTTGCATACATTAATTATATAATAAAATAATATGTGAAGTCGATGCACCTAAAATAAAATTACTATACTCGTAAGTACCACAATAGGTAAAAGAATAAAAAATGAGACCATGACATATAAATTAATAATCTGATAGATACATGGTGCTCACATATTTACAAAAATGGTAAAAGTAAACGATTTTCATAAAAAAATATATATATAAAAACAATTTTAACAAGTAATAAGTCAGGGTGTGAGTTAGAGTAATTACAGAATGTAAACAAAGTAAAAAAAGAATAAATTTACAATTAAATTAGCAACCAGTTTGATTTTGTCTAGACAAATTGTAAAAATTGTTAAATTGTACAATATGTTTTACAAAAAAGTAAAGAGAATATAGGTAAGACATATGAGTAAATGTACAATCAACAACGTTTCCACAGATTACTTGTGTACATTATTAATTAGATAGGTAAGTACAAATTACATTTAAATACTAAGTAGGTATTATATATATTTATGAGGTATTTTGGATTTGTGCAATAGCCCACCACCACTTAAACATAACTGGCGAATAGGTATGGTACTATAAAATACCAAATCCCACAACTAGTTGTAACTTTGGTAAATCTATATAGAGTATATTATTCTAGAAAGTTGGTTCCAGTCTAGCCCGTCCCTACTTCTTCTTTGTTTGTCAAACGTCTGCTTACTTCGAAAAATCAATCTAACTGTATTGACGCATATATCCGTAAGCGGACCGGACCGGGCCGGATCCGACTCGTCTTAAATTATGTCCGAGACGTGATAACGAGGGGGGTTCACAGTGCCGACTGGGGTGACAGGGGGTAACTTTTCCAACGCATATGTTTTTCTGATAGGTTTGAGTTGCTTTGACATCGCCAATACCGTGCTGACGTGTGATTTCCTAAACAAAATCTAAAGAGTATATAGATAGTATCATTGTTTTCTATCTTTCAGCAAATGTTTAACTGAAACGAAACCCTTCAAACGTCCGCTTGGTTCGAAAAATCAATCCAACAAAGAGAATTGACGGATATATCCGAGTGTCCGGACACTACGGACGGTCGGACTCGTCTTAAATTATGTCCGGGGCGTGATAACGAGGGGGTGATGGGGGGAGGGGTACTATTTACTTTCGCCACGCATATGTACGTATTGTTTTGTTCTGATGGCCCATGTGGGGTTAGGGAGGTGACTATAATCAATAGTTGGGTTGATTGAGTTGGAGACGTCTGGAAAATGGAATTTGGTGATCTGCTTACCCTGCGGGAATGTAGGGTTGTTATCGCGAATGTTGATTTTTTTTTTCAGATTTTTTTGCTAACCAGTCAGTCAGGCTCGTCGTAAATAACTTAAAAATATAATTAAACTCAATATGCTTTGCGGTCAAAATTTAGCTTCCCAATTTACTAAGTATTTAAAAAGTTAATTTATAACATTTTCACCTCACACAAGCACAGCCACTAACCACACAGCCCTAAACACTAAAATAAAAAAAAACACTTAAAAAAACTGCCCACTTTAAACCCAAACTTAACATACCAAAACTATCTGATTTACTCTCTCGAATCGGGGTACAATTATTATAAATATGGCGTCTATGTGGGTCAGGCGAATGCGCCAGGGGGTGGGGGTGCAAGATGAGGGGTGGCGGGGGCCAGGGGGACACCCGTCAATCGATTGTCAAGGAGTGCACCGGGCAACGGGATACGCGAAGAAGTTTTTAAACTGTACTCCGGGAATTCAGGTATAAGTATGAGTTTAGAGATGTAGGGAGAAGCGGGAATTAGTGTACGTATGTGCGCTGGAATTTTCAGAGGAAAATGCATTGACAGCTTCTGCAGATTTTAGATGAAAAAAAAAACGTTTTGACGATAAATTTCCGGGTTTTTAAACTTGTCAACACGATTCGAGAGACTTTAACAAATATTTTGATATCAATTAATTGGTTAGGACAAATACACAGAAACATACACTGACAATAGCCAACTATCTTCTGCGGAGCAAGAAGTCTGCGAATGAGGCGCTGTGAGTGTTGCCACTCATTCAAAGATCTGACATGAAGATGCTAAAAAGCAAGGATTATAGAAGTGAATAAAAACGGAATAAAGACTAGCATTGTCACAGGCGTGCATAATGTGGTTGATGACAATAACGCGTGTTTTATTGCAGCCACGTCGTGCGGCGTCGCTGTCGTGGGACAACTTCTGTTTACGACATTATCACTCGTCATACTACTGGGGAACTAAGAATACTGGATGAGATAGTCATAGTTTTTAAAATCTCACTGTGGTTGACTAAGGCCGAATTCCTTCAAACTTTTATACCTAGAATAAGTCTCATCCTGAGAATAAATTTTGAATTTTTGACAGTTTTTACTAGAACTGTCAGATGTCAATTTTAATCCACGGATAAAAGACATCTGACTTACCTAGGTAAAATCAGCCCTAAGTAGAGTTCAAACAGAACTTAGCGATACTGGGAAAGCTTTATCGTCAATAACTTCTTTTGATGTGCAACGCTATCAGTGTGAGTAAGACATGATGTAAATTGTATTGCTTTTGACTGCTACAGTGCGGCCGAAGAGAGAATACGTTCTTGATACCTGTCAGGTTCAAACAAACGAATACATTTTATGCGAATTTTATCTTTATTATCTATTAGAATTGACGCACTGTCAGGTGTCAGGAACGCATTCTCGACGGCTATGACTACTCATGATGTTTTAGAAAGATGATTCTGTCTAATGTTGCATCTATTTATTTTCCGTGACTTGTTATTGGATCAAGATCTATTTTAGCAATTGATTTTAATAAAAAGTTTCTGGAATCTATACTGACAGTCGCAGATAAACCAACATTTTTATTATTCTGCTTTCTACACATGTTGCTAATACAATTTATCTTCAACATTTTCGACACACTTTAAACACAAGACTAACTCATCAGTCAACGCCTCCACCAATTGTATATATTTTTATTTGTTCTAAGAATTTTCGTTTGACAATAATTCACTGTAACTGCCGCATCCACCTCGCTATCCATCCTAGATAATCCAGTTTCTTGAGCGACACACATCAGAACTATTCTCAAGCTATTCTAGCTATAAATATAGTTTATAGCTCCATCAATCGCGCACACAACAGCTGTAGCAATCGTTAAGGAGACGATGATTGATCTGGAAGTAGCGACGTGTCGTGCGAGAATTATATCTCGTACTGGATTAGGGGATTTATCGCGTCTAAAATTGATTTTATTGTTGGATTTTTCGTGTTTTTCTTGGACGTTGCGAGATGATGTCTCCAAGTTGATCTTTATGATCTGTTATTTTTCTATGGGTTTTCTCAGAACTGTCACCAATCTGGTTAGCAACAAAGACTGTTTAAAACTTGTGTCTTTACTGGTTTTTCTACGATTTTCAAAACCAACGAAATTCTTCTAATTAAAGTAATTCACCTAGGTGGGGATAAGCCTCATATTTATTTTACTATACAACAGGGTCTAATATAAATTAGTTCCCATGTAGAACCCGCATTAGGAAGTTCTCTAGAACAGACCAGGAACACTGCAGTATGTCCCCAACACGAAAAATCTGTAAGCAAACACACAACCCCAAAAATAACTCGAAGCGCGCACTCTCGCATTCTAGACTGGAATAAAAAATTTGACCACGGAAGACAAAACTATGATGTATAGCGCGAAACGAAAAAAGAAATGAGAGGCAACGGTGACGTCTCGTGATTTATACAGTAAACACATAAATCTGAGTTGTATCTGTCAGCTGAGCGGCGCACACCTGCGACTTGCGACCGAAATATTTGTCAACTGTTTTGTGGCATAAGTATATACCTAGTAGGTACATTTTTTTTGGTCATTATTCGGTGCATTAAAGGTTATAGAAAACGGTAAAGTGAAAATGTTGATTAGGATTTTAGACATTGTTTCGTATTGAAAGTCTGTGATAAGAAATAATTGTTTGCAACCTACTTATGAAGTATGACGCACTGACAAAAAAAAAAAAAAACTGTTTGAATTAGAAAAGCTGAAATATTTTTATTGAATGGAATTAGAAAACTTGGCAAAAATGAAGATAACATTTGGTGCTTCCGTGTTATTTTTAAGATCTTCCGAAAAAAAGCTTTCCTAATCTACATAACTGCGACTAAGTCGCACGTCTACCGCTCGCTCCTCTTTCGTATAAAACGTAACGAGTTTAGATGAAAATACAGCGATGTGTCACGATTAACGGCCAATGGATCGCGACAATTCCTCCGGATCACACTCTTAGACGCACTCGAAATAGATTCTTACAGCCCGGCGACATTTCTTCACGCTTCACTATTTATGGGGTAAACAGGGCTCTACTGGCTTTTTGGGCGCGTTAGGTTGGCGTAGCTATTTCATTAGTGATACGGACACTTTTAGCTAGTATAATTTGAAGAAGTTACTTAAAATAAAATAATTAAATCACCCGGAATTTTGACTGACGCTATGTCTAATCTTCTACTTATTTATTAAACAAAAAGAGTTTTAAGTAACTCAACATAAAGACTACTTATCAATCTAGATTTGTCAAAAAGCTACTTTAAGCTCTTGGCGAGATAATCTTTACTTAACAATAGCTACGAAAGAGTTAACCTGTATTCAGCGATGCGGCACTAAACCTACCCTTTAACTCACATACAGAAGTAACCCCTACTACCATCACACAACCTCTGCAACTCGAACGAATCTCAAAATCGATACACTAGACGAAACCCGACCACTGTGCAGCCATTACCATATTTTTGAGGCGCACAGTGCTCCCACTCGTAAACATGAGACAAAATGAGCACTAATTTCTCGACGGCTGCTTGCCGTACAAAGAGAGAGCCCGTTTTACATAAATTTGTCATATTTGCACGCACCCACCCCTTCGGCAACGCGTGCCAAGTTTTAAGCTCGCGGTAAATGACTTGATGGGGCCTAATGGCAGCCGTACATGCTCTGGTGAAGAATTGAGAGAAGATAATCCAGAGATAAACAAAAGTAATAGTGCTTTTAAACGTAGGCCTTAAAAACTGCTGCTAGTGCTTCTTTAGACAGGACTGTGGGGATCCAGGTCGTACTGAATGTGTCTGCGGTGACGGAAACCTGTCGATGACACAGCTGCTGGCTTGTTCACTGTGTTTAAACACCTGCGCGGGAGGATTTAAATATGTGGCCTCATCAAGGGCAAACATCGTGAGGAAACCGGAATGTCCTAGAACCAAAAATTCGAAGACATGTGACATCTACCAACCCGCGCTGGGCCCGGTCCGGCCCGGCCCGGGCTACGGTCCACTCCCACTCTCACCGAGAAGAGGTTTGTGTCCCAGCAGTGGGAATGTTACAGGCTAATTATGCTATGCTGTGCTTAGTTGAGTGACAGAAGTGACAGGCCACACGGTATCTTATGTAAAATCTGTACTTACTTTACAAAGTGAAGGACAACTGCAGTTATAACTAAGAAGCGTCTCGTTTGCCATGAAGGCTGAAGTGCATAACATTTTTATTTATTTATTAAAGACCTAACACAAGCAGGACTAGTAGCACAGTGGACTAGGACTAATGTCTACGTCAATAACAGACATGCACGACATTTGCATATTACATCACAGATGTTAATAAAACTTATAAAATGCAGTAACAAATTCATGTGTCAAAATTTTGTTTGGATAATTTTTTTTGAATGTCGTAATTGATATCAATTCAACACTTCCATTCCATGGGACTTAACTAAACTGCAGGCGAAATGTGGGTGTACTTCCTACAGGTACACCTTTGCCTAGCCCTTTTGGAAAAACAGGCGTTGTTTTGTTATGTTATCGTCAGTCAGGATCGTAGCAGGTGGCGTTCTGAAGTTCCTGCATGCATCCATGGGCAAAAAATCGTTTATTTACGTACCTATAATATTATGTAAGTTTAAGTATGTTAAAACAATATCGCACTTCTACAGACTGTAAAAACATTGCCAAATGTTAACCATACTATTAGATTGTTGTATATTTTTGAACAAATGCATTATAATACTATACATAATACTTATACGTCATAAGAGAAAAAAAAAATTGCGACTAAATACGTTCCCCTCAAGATACATTTTTTCAAGAAATTAGATATAGAGGGAATAATAGAGCTTAAAGGTCTATCCACGTATGTCGGAAAATATAATTTTCAGCGACACAATTTCTTACTGAAATATTTTTACATCGACAGTGATGTAAGATACGCAAGAACTTAACCCTATTTATTTTATTTTTCAGGTAAGTCGGGGTAGCACAAACAAGAACAACGCAAACGACTGAAGTTGGTAAGATTTTGATAGTAGTGTACTAGTTGTGACCTTTGTTCTTTCGATACGAGGTCACGTCAACAAGGTTCACTGATGTCGGTGTAAAGTTTAACTACAATAATTTGATACGAAATCTCGAAACTAGAGCAAACGTCAAGTTGAACAATTCTGTATAGGGATACATACTATATAGTTCTTCTTCTGTCTTACTGGCACAAAATATACCTTCATTATGAGAGCAGTGTGGTGGCCCATTGGTAACTGCCGCGACTTACGAGTTGTAGGTCGTAGGTTCGAATGCAGTATACGGTGTTTAGGTCTCGAGGTAGATTTGCACAAGTCTGAGGCTCTCTGTTTCCATGGGCTTCGGAGTAAGCCATCTCAGGATTTACACATAGTGGTAGGAGGACTTCGGGCCTCACATTCAGCGGCTGGTTCCCAGGTTGATAATCGTTAAATTAGGTTAAATTTGGTAGGTATCGCCACTCGTGGTTAGTCATAATGTGATCAGATTATTAGTTAATCACAGAGAGCTTCACCAGCTAAATTCCGTTAAATTTAGCTCATGCCATTCCCCCTTAAGAGCGTTTACGACGTACGGCATTTAATACAAATTTTTAAGCCCTTGTTTTTCGAAACAATGAACCGATTTTAATGAAACTTCATACGCATAAGCAGGATACAAAGGTCAAAAAAGTTAGTAAAGAACTCTTTCGAAATGTCTTATCACAAGAGCTTGAAATTTTGTATGAAATGCCGTACCTCGTAAACGCTCTTAAAAGGTCAATTACTGTAAATGGAATCGCTTTAAAATATACAGTCCTAGTTTTAAGTTTAAGTGCTTACGCAGAGAGGGTAAAGTCCAGAAGGTACAGACGCCAGCACATCAACCTACCCGTAACTGTCAAATTGTCCCAATCAACATTGAACCTTATGCTTTAGCGATAAAGTTGAAAATCTATCAAAGAAATTTAACAGATTGTAGTAGCTTGATGTGCTGGCGTCTGTACATTTTCTTTAAAGCTTTGCACCCTCCGTTAATTCGTACTCTATGGCGCCGCGATGGTACGCCATAACTTAGACGTCTTGTAGCTTTAAGTTACAGTAGTTTTACTTAACACTGACTTATCGGTTCAACTTTACTAAACCTATGTTGACATGTGACTGATTATCGCTGAAAAGAACGTAATGCGTGTGTAACCGAAGTTTTATTATCAAACTCGTATTTGTTATTTACTACTGAACATCATAAAAAACAATAGTAAGTTATTAAGTTATGGTAACCATAGCAACAATAAATGATTAGAATAATTTAGCATATACTCGGCACACTTTTAGAGTCTTTCCGACATAAAAAAAAGACTGTTGGACGGTGAATTATGTCCAACATTGGCGTAAAAGTTAGCCTATTTTCACAAATAATTTTCGACGTACCTACAGTAATTGACGAAAATCGCCATACAAAGTGACATCAGTGACGTACAAATCACACACTTCAATACTTTGTTATTACCATGCGTGTCTAGAAGTACCATCGACACATGTCGTATTGAGAACTTGAGAAGTTCTACTGTTTGCAAGAACAATCGTTAGCGGTTCTTCAATAGACATTACATTCTTCATTTCATTGATGACGACAGATATTTTGACGTGTGATTATTTTTTGCTATAGGTACTTCGATCGTTTCAACTTCTCATTCAATTCATCGCTCTTGATTCTGTACGATTTTTTTTTTTATGAGAACAAAATCATAATTCCAGTTTAGTCTCACAGTTAATTAAGCGTAGTAAATAAAGAAAAGTCAGAGCCTTTGAATAAGGTTGAACTAAAACTTTCAACCAACACGATTACAAAGATGGCGCCTAAAATCACACTGTATCAACAAATTTTCCAACGCTAAATGCTTAGATACTATCTCTTTCTTTTTCAATTAAATCAGCAGTATCTTTTATTGAGAGTACTTATTAAGCATTCGAATTAAGTCCAACATAATAAAGCGCCTTGCTTGCGTAACATACGATCAATCACAATTTGAATTATTTTGAAGGATATTGCCAATCCATTGCTTCACATGTTCGAAAAATGTATCTGCTCAACAATGTAAATAACGCAATGAACGTTATTGAAGTGTCAAAATTAAAGCCACTGCTAATGTTAGTTGTGCAATTACCCCGATGATCTAACAACTCCCAAAATTCTAAACGGACACAACTTCACAAAACCACATCAAAACCAAAATGATTGTCACCGCCAGACGATCACAGATCACGTCACGACCATCTTTAACCCCCAGCAGAAAAAGGGAATAATTTCTTTATAAATTATTACACCCAACGAGAATTGAACTGGTATCCTTCAAAGGGGGGTGGGGGGGTGGTAGCCGCCCGGGACGCACGCCGTGATTTATAGGGCTATAAAGTATTATAATTAAAAGCTGGAAACGAGGGGTGAAACTATAGGGGGGAACTATGGGCCGTTTGCTGTGGTCTACGACAATGATGGCCAGGTATGGGTGAGGTTTATGGGTGGATGTCATGTTGATGGCGTCTTCGTGCTTTGTCTTTATGGCTAGTGATGTATTTGATATAAGACTTTGTTCAGACAATTTTTTGGTGAATTGAGGGGTGGTCGTGGTTTTAGCATGTGGATATTTTGGTCAGTTAAAATGATATTATACTCAGGTTTTTTTTTTCTAGTGATGTGGTGTTTTGGAAGCAACTGCGGTCTAGATGCAAACCTTATCATTTAAGAACCTAAAATAATCAAATTAAGTCAGTGCTTAAATACGAACAAAATGAAGACGCAGTCACAAACTAAATAATTGACTTAACTTATGTCTTATAAGAATGAGAAAGAAAACAAAAGAAAATCTCTGTATTATTTATTTACAGCATTCATTTGTTCGCTCATTTGTTCTCATTATTCTCCAAAAAAGTTTTTCATTAACTGACAAAACATACAATTTATCCTTTTCCCATTAGAAATTCTCTTATGAACTCAAATTGCGACGTCAGAATTAGTCTCGCACAAACTGAATGTCACGTCGAGTCTTCAAAACAGCGAGGCTCGGATGTCCTTCCGTCCGTCTGTCGGCTGTAATTAAAACTAGACGGACTAAGGTCAACTCAGGACACGTTCCAAGCACAATGGAAATGGATTTGGAAGTCTGTATGAATATTATTTGTATCCAATTTGGGAGGGTGTTTTGAAAGGATATTTTGGTTTCAATGTAGAGTTGTTTTTGAATCTTGGAATTAATTTTTATACTTTGATGGTACTACAATATAAATAGCTCGTTTTTATATCTGTCAAAGCTAATAATGGCGTCAAAAAACCTAAAAGAACAGATGTAGACCCAAATAGAATTAACCCGAAACTTCTCACGTCTCGATCGATTTCAGGTGTCGATAAGCAGAGACAGCTGAAACTGAAAGATTCTGTAAGTCTATCCAAAAGTGACAAGTGCAAAACTGTTTACACTACTTTATATTATCCATCAAGCAACTTCCAAATAGTCTCTTCAACTCGCAAACGTAAATCTAACACCACTTGCATACAACATTAGGACTCTTAGCCCCAACACTAGTACAAAACTTGCCCAAGACTGGCGACGTATAGTCTGCCATGACAAACGTTCTGTTTATTAAAGTCAAAACATAATACCGGAGTGGTGTAAATCATCCACCACGGCATTCTGCCCCCCACCGCCCTCCTCCCCCCCACTGCCTCACGTCCACTAATTTTCAGAAATGGCCACTGAAGTTCAGACGCTTTTGAAATCTGCATGTGATGTACGTGGGTCTTGTGTTCTTTTTTGTTGTTGTTGTCTTGAATGTTGTTGGATTTTTTGGGTGCTGCAAAGGAATCATCGGTTGAAATTTGTTTAGAAAATGTTAACGCTAAAATCTTTTAGCACATTCTTTGGATAAAATGTAGGAAGTAGTACTTTATCGATGAATAAAATGCTTTTGATCATTCTATTGTTGTCTAATTTACAGAGACCATAAATATCAGACTAAACTGTCGAAATATTTTAAGTTTTTATCAAGTGGTCTTTTTTGTCACTATACAACAGGTAAATTTTATTATTAAGACAGCAATAAAAATAAAAATCTCATTAAAGGAAGCAATAATTTCAAATAATAAATAATCCTAAGAAGCAACTAAAAATCGACGATAATGCAAATGACTAGGAGTCATTAAAAATAATTCAAGATATTCGCGACAGAGGGAGCCACATCGTTGCCGTAACGAAATTAAATTCTGTCAGAGTCGGTACAACAAATCATGTTTATTTAGACCTAAAAATACCTCGGGTGCCCATTATATCGTACAAACCGTGGACTGAGAGCCGACCGCTCGGGAGATTAGGCAAGAAGGGACATTAAAGTGAAAATTATTTATTTAGGGCCCCCACCAGCTAGATTACATTACTCCATACACATAAATAACGAAAACAATAAGAGCTATACTAATAAATTATCTTTTTATTGCCGGATTGTGAAAATTTTAGACATTTATCCGGGGGATGGGGGCGGGTCGCGGGGGGCGAAGGTTTTGTCCCAATTATTTATGACGGTCGAGACGCTGGCGTTTTGAATTCGTCGGCGTTTGTGACGTACCATTCTTATGGAAAGTTCTTTGCTTGTTTTTTAATTAAAACTTTAGTGTGGGTTAATTAATGGTCCTGAATAATAATGCACGTCTCTTTTCAAACGATTATCGGCCATGCTTCCGGTGGGGCGACATTTTTTGTTGTATCTGTTTTAATTGAGTGCGTTCAATGAATTGTATTGCTCCTAAATTGCTCTGTCATATTTTATAAATAAATTGTTTCTGTAGTTAGTTCCGTTCCTTAATTGCGATAAATTATTGGACTGTTACATTTTAATTGTATAGCAAATATCTTGTAGTTGATTCTTGGTTATGATTAAACGAGTCAGTGTTATAGTGGTTCTGATAATATCATTGTCGTCATAGGTGGTCTGAACTTGACGTTATCTTAATAAGCTGTTAGTTATATCAAATTAGAATATCAAAGGAGATAAGTATCTAATATTGCTATACTAGGTGCTTGAGCTGTTTTTTTTAAGCTTCACACGACGATAAAAATATATTATATGATCAGGACATATAACATATTTTTTTAAGAAACTCCTCTGATATGAGCTGATAATATTTTAAGGGAAACTTCTGCATAATGTTTTTAGCTGTATCATGAAACAATCATTGCTTCAAGAACTTCAAATTCAAATTTATGTAATCCTGAGCCAACACCATAACCTTCCTTATGTCACACACACATCAACAGTTATCAGACATCTAACATGCAAAACCCAACGTCTGTGAATCCAATAAAAACCATAAACCAGCCAATCCACGTCCAAACCCCATTGTTTGACGACACGACACACCACACGATAGGACACAAATCAATCACACGAAAAAAGACGAAAACGACTGCAGTGTTATGTCCCGAAGACCAATACGGTACGGGGCCTCTCCACCATGAATAATCTAATAAATAATCTTTTGAATCGTAATTTATTAGCTATGGCATTACGGGACGGAAGCCTTGAGGGAGCGAGACGGCGATATTGTTCTGGCTACGTTAGAAAAGGATAGATAGAACGTCGTCCGTCATAAATAACAGCAGGCAAAAACAATGGACAATGGATCGTGGTGGTGAGATACGTCTTCTTTAGTCCCCCTTGTCCCCCTTGGCAGGGAGGGATTGGAGCATTCGGGACAGTCTCGGATTGTTCGGAACGCGTGCGCATCCTAATGTTGAAAAAAAAGTTGCATTTGTAATGTGTGCTGTAGTGGTAGTGAAGGTGACTTTGGTCTGAAATAATATTGAGATGATTATGATGTTTTAATAGGTGATTGGAACAGGTGTTTTGTCTTTTTATACGGAGTTTTTTTTTTATCCTGATATTATTTCCATTTAAACTATAACATCAAGATGGTTTGTTAAAAAAAATTACCTCGTTCTTGTGGCTATCGTAAAAACCTCAATTTAGGAATCGATTGCCTTGATTAACGAAATTTTCGAATGAACTGATGATTGCAGCAGTTCTTGGAAATCTGGGAGTCTACTCCTTAAGCACGAAATCCGTAGTTCCGGTCGAAGCTAGAGGCGTTTCTTACTCCGTATCACTTACAGACGTATGATTAGTTCGGGGTTCAAACTAACAAATGAATGACAACACGATTTTACAGTACCTAGTCCCTACTCCCGACATGTATTGAATTCGGCCCGTAATTTTTTTTTATTTGAAATTTGTTTTGACGGTATCTCCTACTTTCGGACGGGCCCGTTACTTCGTGGACGGACTTAGAGAGTATTATTCCTCCTGACAACTCAGTCTGACTACAATAAAAATAATAGCTAGTTTACAGAATCAACCTTTAATTTCTAGATACGACAATTTAATCTATTTTCAAGTCTTTTAACGATTCGTTGTGGCTATTTGGGGTATTAAATCCCAAAGGCATTCCATTTAGCAAGCAAGTTTAGCGGTTAGAATGGGAAATTTAATCAGGTTTCTATAGTTTAAAGGTTTTCTACTAAGTTGTCACATAAGGTCACACAAGCCTACAATTATGTACGCACATATGTTTTACATTAATGAGTAAATATTCGACACGTTAATGTGTTTGACAAGACAAACAGACTGATGACACGTAGGTACTTACAGATGTTCTCTGAAATTAATTCTATTGTTTTAATTATTTATTGTTTTTGACTCTGAACACATTTAGTAATGGTAGGTTGATATTATACCTCAAAATATAGCAAGAAGAAGAAGAAGAAGAAGAGAAGAGAAGTAGAAGAGGTTTTACCTCTTCACGCTTAAACCTCTGAGCCGATTTAGATGAAATTTGGTACCTATAGAGATTTTAATCCCGATATTACCACGAAAAACTTATGCGCGTGAAACCGCGGGGCGCTGCTAGTTTACTTATAAGTTAGTGATAACTGTTGCTATGCAGAAAGCGCAGTTAAACGGCTTTTTGGTAGATATATATAAATACTTACTGATTAAAGACTCTCCTACCGAACTGTATGATTTTGACAAAAGCAACAAGATGAAAACACATTCATCTTATATCATTTTAGGGTTAGTCCTGTGAAATAGCGATTCAATGAGATATCTAGCAAAATAACAATATTGATGAATAAAGAATCTTAGAAGTTCTGCTCTGCTCTACCCCGAATACCTTATCTTCTCCACCATCAACCACTAATCCAATCAGGCACATTTACAATACTCATAAATCCTAATCTGTCACCAACCAAACACTAACCATCTTCCTTCTCCCTCCCACCAAATCAAATCCTAATTAAATCAACCCTTTGTTGCGCCGAACACCCACGAGGTGCGCGGGCGCAGCTGTCTCCCGCAATTACAAGATGGCCGCCGCCTCACGGCACGTACTAATTGACTTTTCATGTAGTCAATACGAATTTTAATTAAAGCTACCTGTGTGTTCGCAGTAGCTTGTTTCGTGAATTATATTCTAGCTTTTATGGTTTAATTTGGTTCTGAGTGTTCGGGGTGAAGAAGAGAGGAATTCATTACTTAGGTTGTGATGATACCTACGAGAATCAGGACATTGAAAGTACAGACGCCAGCACATCAAGCTACTGCAATCTGTCAAATTTCTTTAATAGATTTTCAACTTTATCGCTAAATATTATATATATATTTTATTATATAAATATTATATTATATATTTTCAACTTTATCGCTAAATATCGCTAAATAATAGATTTTTAACTTTATCGATAGGTTCAAAGTTGATTGGGAAAATATGACAGTTTAGGGTAGCTTGATGTGCTAGCATCTGTACAAACAAACCCGACTTCATATTTTTTAAATAATGTTGTGGTTTATTATGATACGTATAATGAACAAAACTCATTAGGTACCTCATTTGCGTCGCGCAGTCGGGTAAAAAGGTAGGGTTTAGTCAGTCATTAATTCATCCTCTCCTAGAGGTTTAGAAAAAAAATCCTGCTTCTCGTCTTCGAATTTCATTCTACTGTTTATGCCCAAAAAATAAAAAGCGATTTCAGTACACTCTCAAGTCTTGTCAAAACAGTAAACAACAATAACATATAGAAAGTTTCAGAATCACTCCCCAAATGTAAAATACAGGAAAAGGAAACTAAGCCCCATACTCACAAATCCATTTAATTACGAATACCACTTACAGTCCTTCCTTCCTTTTAATACAGGAATTTGAAACCCGATAGCTATCCCTGAATGTGTCTGTCCGTCTGTCACCAGAAATAGATGGTAAAGTGCCCCAAATCCCAACGGACGGGCTAAACTCTTGCGCAGCGGTTTTTTAGGGTTCGGTAGCCAATTGGCAAAAACCCCGTGCATCGTTAAACAATGGTGTAGTGAAATAACGAAAAAAAAAATTTGGGGTAGTGCTCCCCATAAATGTAACCGATGGATATACAAATTAAAACATACGTAAGCGTGTGGGGTATTGTTGAATCCCATAATTAAAAAAAAAAAGATTCCGACGAATTGAGAACCTCCTCCTTTTTTTGATGTCGGTTAAAAAGATTATGATGTTTGTAAGTGACTTTGCTATTTACGTGAATAGTTTTTGGGATATGTAATATTTTCTGTCACTCCCGCAGAAATAACTTTGTTGATCATTTTGTTGTTGTGTCTTGTTTTTTCGAGAAATACTATGAACCGGTGAAATCAATAGGTACCGTGCATGTGTAAAAATTCATCCCGACTGCGGAACCCTTCACTGTGCATGGTACGACACGCTTTAGGCCAGTTTTATATATTAATTTGATTTGATAAATGGCTGTGTCGTTGGTCGTGTAGTTTTGATTTCATCATTCGTTTGAACGAGGCTGATGAGTGAGTATTTAGTTTTGAAAAAATAGGCAGAGAAGGATTAGAGTTTAAAGTTTTGGCAGCTGAAGGTGTTGGGGAAATAATGTGTTTGATGGTTTTTTTTATTTTTAATTGGAAATATGATTTGCGCTTGCCAGCGCCGTAAAGTAATAGGATTAGTTGAAAATAGTAGTATGGCGGAACTGAAGGAAAATACTAGGTACTGAGAAATGTTTTTTTTTTTTAATACGCACATCTTCTTGAGGCGCATAATGCTTATGGCTGCAGTGTTAAATATTATAATAGAATAATAATCAGCCTGTCTTGTTCCACTGCAGGGCCGGCTTTCCTTCCCATTTCCACTCAACTCGATCCTGAGTCAATATAGACCAATTCCTCATAAAGTGTTAAATTGTATCGTATTAATTTTGCAAGGATCTTTTAAGGCATTGCTTTCGTATCATAGCCATCTCTCTTGCCACTGTAACTGCAAAAGTGTTTGACGGTTTGCTTAACGAGCAGTTAAATAGATCGGTAACACTGCACGATAACCAGTTCGGATTTCGTCCCCGACTGTCCACTGAAAGTGCTATACTGTGTCTTAAGCATACCGTCAAATACTACACAGACCGTAAAACACCAGTGTATGCGTGCTTCCTTGATTTGTCCAAGGCTTTCGATCTGGTAGCGTATGACCAGCTGTGGAGTAAGCTGAGGAGCATAAATTTGCCCCCGGAACTTATCGGCATGTTCCGGTACTGGTATGCGCACCAGTCTAATAGTGTTGGGTGGGCGGGGGCAATGTCGGATGCGTATAAGCTCGAATGCGGAGTCAGGCAGGGTGGCTTAACATCTCCAACCCTGTTTAATTTGTACATTAACGGGCTGATCGTGGCGCTCAGCAGTCAGCATGTCGGCTGTCACATTGACGGTACTTGTGTCAATAATCTGAGTTATGCTGACGATATGGTGCTGCTGAGCGCCTCGGTCTGCGGCTTGAGGAAGCTATTACAGATATGTGAGGAGTATGCTTGTGGTCACGGTTTATCGTATAATGTAAAGAAGAGCCAGTGTATGATCTTCGAGACCGCTAGTGCAAAATGTCCGGAGAGTATACCTCCAGTAAGTCTCAGTGGGGTTCCTTTGCAAAGGGTTCATCAGTTTACATACTTAGGGCATGTTTTGACTGTCGACCTCAGGGATCACGCAGACATGGAACGGGAGCGGAGGGCGTTGTCTGTGAGAGCGAACATGATCGCCCGCAGATTTGCGCGGTGCTCTAATGGGGTGAAGGCTACGCTCTTTAGAGCGTACTGTACATCGCTGTACTCGTGCAGTCTGTGGGCTCACTACTCTAATAGAAGTTATAGCGCCATCCGCGTCCAGTACAATAACGCGTTTAGGGCGGTGATGGGGCTACCCCGATACTGCAGTGCCTCGGGTATGTTCGCAGAGGCGCGTACAGACTGCTTTCATGCGACCATGCGCAAGCGCGCCGCGTCCTTGGTGCGTAGAGTACGGGGTAGCCCCAACATCGTACTCACGATGATTGCGGGAAGGCTGGACTGCCCCTTCATTCGGCATTGTTCCAGCAGACATGTTGCTGTAGCAGTATCGGAGAGAGGGTTTTGATTGTATTTTATTTTATTTATTAATTTTAATTTCTATATTCATTTTGCGGCTTCGATTATTAATTTTAGTTTATCTTGATTATATTTTATGTGATTATTCTGTTTCCTTTTAATTTGATTTGTATTGATTTTATTTAATTTGTATTTTAGCGGATTTGATTTTATTTTTATTATTATTTGATTTTATACGTGTATGGGTGTTATTTACCTGAAATAAATGAATTTATTTATTATTTATTTATAGCAAAGGAAATAAAGTTACTTCTATGGTACTGCTATTTTCAATCATTGCTCTTGAAAATATGACTTAGTCTTACAGATGTTACAGCTCATCAAATAGATAAATTGACAGCAAAACTAAACACTTCAAAAAACTAACAGTAACCTGCCACGAAATATATTTCACAGCCATTCAAACGATCATCTCATCACATACAGAACGTGAACAACTTTTGATCTTTCGACTTGCCTGCAAGATAGTAAAATTTCAAAGCGATTGTAGGACGCTGAACATGAACAGTGCATGTGTTGTTCGACAGACAGTTGGAAGCAAATCGATATGAACAAGCTAGGAGTGACAGGACGGTATAGCGTACAAGGAAAAATTTAAGATTAGGTTCTAATTTACCTATACAGCATATCACAAAAGAAAGTTTTACGATACGATTTAATCAGATTCTAAGGTCTCATGATGGTTGGTTCACGGTTTCAGATGATTTCCGCATTGCTTTCGTTAAGGGGTTCAACTGAAACTCAATATTTTGTACAACAAGAAGAAAAGAGAATCAGAGCTTAAAGGATAATAATACTCGTGGAATTTTCTGCCAGCGTCTGTGTTCCTTGTCACATATAATCTTCAAAGATCTTTTGGGCTCGCTGGTTCCATCGTATACCTCATTTATCGCTTTCCGCTTCTTTCAAGCGAGATCGTGGTAAGAGAATGCCCATTCCGCAAGAAAAAAGCCCGAAAATTAAATTAATTTATTTTCGGGCAACACATGCCCATAAAAAGGGCCGTGGATAGATAGCGTCGAGGCCAGAATAGTTTTCAGCATGTCACAATAAAAAAGAACAATCTAGATTCTTTTGTTTCTCCAAACGAGATCTCAATCAAATACCCCCTCCATATGTCGGAGACAGCAGGCAGTTACATCCGTCAGTAGGTGATCAGCTACGTTATGTCAGAGGTGATTGGCTCCGAGCCAGCAGTTTCAAGATATTAGGGGTATCACTGAATAGGATGGAAGGAAGCATTGATATATGTACAGTTTTAATAGATACCTACATGACTCTTAAGTGGAACAGCGACTTGAACTATCTCTCTTTTCATGCCTAATAATTGACTGCAGGATAGTAATATGGATAGAACGCTTTACCGTTCAGTGTAGGTCATTCCTAATAAAATGGAATTAAGTAGTTCCGTAACATAACATTGGCCTCAAATTATTCTTTATTGTTGTTTCTGCAGTTGAGATTGATGTTGTACGAGTGAATCCCCTGCGATACACTTCATTGCTAGTAAGGATATTATTGTTTAGAGAAAACATCCGGTTTGAACCAAGAATTTGCACCTACACTTGTCAGTGACTCAAACCATCAACCATGATTCAACTAAAACATCCCTACTTTAAGCGCCAAGTTCACTGCCCTTCCACCACTAAATCTAAAAAGATTATTATTCTTTCCGTCGTTATCCAAAACAATGCTTCCATACAATTACCAGATATTTACAGCTTTAGCATCGGTCCGCTGATTGACCGGCCATTTCGCGTATTTACATTAGCAACACTGCACATTTTCACCTGGGGTGCATGCGGTGGATCGGGTGCATACATCAGCGAATGCATAATTCAGTGCACCTGTTTAGTTTCATTCACGTTGTGCGCAGATCCGGATTTAGGGGGTGCAATATTGTGACTTTGTTGTTCCGTCAAAAAGTGTTTGGCAAATTATTTAGTATGTTCAACATTAGACTGCAATAATTTTTTGTGATGATCGTCAATTGTAAACTTATTGAGTTCAAACATGGTCCGTTGCGGCTTTGTAAAGAACCTGTTGAAATGGGAAAATAAGCTAAGCATAGTTAAAATGGTAACATCTAATCATAATATTATTAATACAATATCATAAAACAGTAAAATAAAGCCTTCTTTATTCTGAATATAAATTATATATTTTACTGCCACTGCACTAAATGCCAGTAATTTGATTAACATTTAAATTTGAAATAATGTTCGTTGTATGCAAATCTAATAGAGTAGACAAAGCAATATTACCATTTAAACTATCTTCAAACAATACCGCCTATATATCAAGGAGACATTTACCAAAATTATCTGGGACACTCTCCATTTACATTTTTGACTCATCTGCCGGCTAGACAGAAGTCCGAGAAATATGACAAGCGTTATTAAGAGTGATTTTATTGATTTGTTGCTTATCAGCTCCGTTTATTGAAGATGAGTCCTCTTCATTGACATTTCCGTCATCAATTGACGCATAGATCACCTTGACTAGTAATTTGTGCCATTGCTGGTCATCTATGTCTTCAAACATGATGGATGAGTAGGAGTAGGTACCTAATGTAAATTAATAAGCTGTCGTGTTCGTCATCTATTTCGATAAACTCAGCCATTGTTTTGCGCATCTTGAAGGGTACATCCCTGGTTTCTTATCATTCGACTTTAGTTGAATTTGTAAATTGAAAAGTAGAATTCTTGGTTCAATAATTTTGAGGTTCTTATTTGCATTCGCTACTTATATTCACACCACACTTTTTACTTTACGTAAAAAAAAAGCAGCTTGTTCACAATTCTTTAACTTTAGCCTTGTACCCATTTCAACACAAATTCATGCATTTCCACCATCCTGATACCTCTCTGCATCCCTGAGACACACTGCAAGCTGCACTCGATGAGTGATCGCAACGCTCGCGTCAATCGTGGCACGGCGATAACGTTGGCACGCAAAGTGTTGTAAACCGAGTGGGCCCAATAAATTAGCGTCATGTTTTGATTTTAATTTATCGCGTAATTGATGGGTCGTGGTGATGGGTTTTTGGTATCAATTATGCTGTTGTTAATGGTTCTTTGAAAGAGTATTTTGAACGTTTTTGTAATTTCCAATACGAATTGTGCCAAATGTCTTGTCTTGGAAAATAATGGTCCGAGTAAATATTGGGCTGAATTATTTGATACTGACAGTTTTTTTCCTCATACAGAACAATAGTGTGACGTAATTATCAGATATGTTGTTTTGGTCTGCAACAGGCTTTTCAATTACCTCTACAAAAATGATTAAAGGACAATTCAGTACCAAAATCATTACCTTCAGCAAATGCTTAAGTGATTGCAGTTTCCTAAAAGCAAACAGAAGGATCTACTGCTCATTTTCTTGACACATTATTGTATCTACTTTTACGAATGATAGACCTCTGGACCATAATTGAAGAAGAGAATGAAGATGACGATTAGGTAGGCATACTTTGCTATGCAATTAATGTCTCAAATTGATATTATTTCAAGTTAAATAAATATCAACTTTATTTTAATGTTAAATAAGTCGATTTAAGAGTGACTAGCACAATTTAAAAAGTTATAATAATGTTTGAAGTTGTAGCGTAAACTGAACTTTATTGTGTAGGAATTAAAGTTACTATTCCATAAACTCATGTTTGTTTACATGTTTTAGCAAATAAATCGCGAATGCAGATTACTTAATAATTTTGACTGACTGCCTCGTTGGTCTAGTGGGCGCAAGCGCTACTGCGGAGCATAAGAACCCGGGTTAGGTTCCCGGATCGGGTAAAGTGTTTTTTATTTTTTATCCGGAATTTCGCAGCAGCAGCCCGGAGTCATTTGTGTCCGGTTGATGGCAACAAGCTCACCCCCTATAACGTGGCGAAATGTGGGTGTTTAATGGACTGTGTGTTGCATCTAAGGAAGTCTGGATGATCACCGCTGTAATTGAATACAGCCAGACTATTGTTATACCAAAACGTGTATCGCCTTTCCCTATACATCAATCAATCAATTAACTCAGCCTATCGCAGACTACAGCTGAACATAGACCACTTCCATGCTGCGCCACAAAACCCTTTCCTCTGCCTTCCGCATCCAGTCTGTCCCAGTCGCTACCTTTGTAAGGTCGTCGGTCTGTCTAGATGGGGCGTCACACATTACTCTTGTCGATACCGCGGTCTCTACTCCACCACGCGACAGTTTCACTGGCCATCGGTCCTTTGACAATCATGGCCAGACCACTGCCACTTCAGCTTTCTTACTCTGCAAACTATGTCAGATTGTTGGTAACTCTGATTCTTTTCCGGATTGATATTTTAGACAAAACACGCCATCAATCAGGTTCATTTGCCACAACATAAAGTTCACTTCTAAATGGGTTACTGCTCTCTGGTATTAACACAAATAGCCTCGAAAATGTCTATCAACATACATAAAAACGTTTTATGTATTATTTGATATTCATAATAATTTGAATGTTAATGTTGTGGACGTTAATTATGTTAATATATTTGCTTTATGTAATGCGAATTGTTAGGTTGTCTGTAAGTTTATTGTTTATTTTTTAGAATATTGATGGTTTTTTGGTTCGGGTTTGTGCCCGGTTGATGGTAATAGGCTCGCCCCCCTATTACATGGGACTTAAACATAACTGGCGATATGTGAGTTTACAATACGTATCTCACCACTGCGTCATTTGCTATATCCTTCGCGGAATACATGCGTGATATTGTGCTAAAGTCTTTTATCAAGTGAACGTTATACGGTTGAACAATGAACATAGGGTTGTACTTCTTTAGTAACTTTTTATGAGGATGTTAGTGAATATTTGGTAATTTTTCAGACAGTAGCTCATCTCGAAATAAATCTTCAGTTTTATAACTTTGTGTTCAAAGATTGCCATTGGCATTAAATTCGTTAATGTCCACTACTGAAATAAAGCTAGCTTTCTTATAGAAATAATTTAGAAATGTTGAATCAAGAATAGTGCATCTTCATTTTTTCTATATTCATCAACTGTTACTAAATAAGATAGATAACCTATTCATTATTTATGAAAGAAATGGTAAGACCATAATTACGTAACAGCGTATCACACTATCAATTACAATATGATTCATTTTGAAGGATATCGCTTATCCATTGCTTCATATGTTTGAAAAATTTGTCTGCTCGGTAACATAAATCACGCAATGAATGCTGTTGAACTATCAAATTGAAAGCCATTGTTACTGATATTATGTTACGCAATCATCCCGCTGGTTGACACCCGCACAGGGAAATATGAAAGGGAAGAGGCTCTTACTTAGCAGTGGAAAAATACGAAATAGGTACGTAAATGAAGAAACGAAAAAAAAACGAGCAAAGTCATATGACAAAACTAGTTCAGTAATAGAAGAAGACTCAAAAAAGACAATGTATTATAATATTATATTGACGTGTAGATCATTCTCAGCGGTGACATTTTATTACTTTTTGTGATAATTAGATAAGTGAATTATGACAGCCAGTTTCTATACTTAATATGTGGAACATAATATTAATTAATAGTTTATTATACTTATTAAAACAGAATAAATCAGGAACATTAATTATAAAACTGACATTTTTTTTTAAATGTCGAAGACCTCGGAAACTATTGAATCATGAAAATAATGGTGATGCAAATTCATCAGGATGAATTCCGTGATAGAATATCTTATTCTGATCTCTTATTATTCAAGGTAGATCATTATCTAGACGTGACCGCTAATCGATATCATCAATAAAGTATAATAATATCTTTTCCGCAAGATGACCTGTTGTTGTTATTTTTCAATTCAAATCAATTAATTTCTGAAGGCTAATTTTGGGTAGTTCCACGTTGCACTGCGCTCCAAAATTCATTGTTCTCATAATTTTTATGTTCATACATTGATTTCACTGCGCTCCAAGAATTATTAGCAATAAAATGTTTCAATATTTTAGTTCCACCGCGCTCCAAGAAATTTTGAGTAGAGTTAGCAAAATAATATATTTAGCATGAAACTTTATATTAAATATTATAAAAAAATAAAAAAATGCACATAAAATATTTATATTCAGTCATAATCACAACTTCCCATCTAACAATATTTTTTTCTTAAAAACAAAGTAAAAGCAACAAAAAAACAGCGCATTACAAGGTAAAACTGTATTAAGTAGTAAGTACATATTCAGTTAGTTTATTTTATTAAAATTCCAACTTATACTTATTTATAAACATAAATAAAAAAAAAAAAATTGATAATATTATATCGTCATTTTATTGACCCCGGGCGGCGCGCGATTTCGCGCGTTATCATGCAACATCATGCGACACGAGGACCATAAAGTGCAAAATGGCCTTGCGTTTTTGACACACAAGTTGAATCCACGTCAAAAAAATACTACCGATATTTCTATTTGTATTTAACAAACAACTTATAATAAAGGCAAACCCTAGCTGACTCTACTTATTTCATTTTAGAGCGATGTGGCACCATTTTGGTACTTATAATTTTTTTAATAATATAGTTAATAAACATTTGGTGCGCAGTGGAATGCATTCCTGGAGTGCAGTGGAAGTATTCCTAGTTTTTGCTGTTTGTTGATTGACATTGAATCTGCTTCATTTCGAACAATCATTGGATTTGGAAGTTTCCTAAGAGCAACACGATCCATTGCTTTATTTTTCTTTGTCTTTTTGATTTTGTTTCTTAAGCATAGCTTTAGGCTTAGTTTATTTACACGAAGGAAAGTCACACTTAGGTACGAGTACCTAGAAATCGAGGAGTACTGCCACATAAATACTGGGTCCAAGTAGCAATTCTGTGTTCTGACAATAGACAGCACCTTCTAAATAACACAAGGTGAACAATTCGAATATTCCACTCAGAGCGAGTTTCAACGACACTTGACACCGAACGGCGCCTAAACTGTTCCACTAACCGCACTGAAACAAAGTTTTTATAAGTGCGTTTCGGGGGAACAGTATTACCATAACAAAACACAATTAGCCACCACGAAATTCGATAATCACCAACCGGTATTCGGGTCTTTAGACATCAATGCTCAACCAACACATCAATCATCAAAACCACTCTAACAAACACACGCATGTTTTTATCATTGCAAGAAACCGCGACTGATACAAGTGGGCGTAGTCTCAAAAATGCCATCATAATAGTTATTTACGATCATAAAATCAAATGGTTTGCTGTCATAAAACAAGAAAAATAATGCTTCGCTGGATGGAACAGTGGGCGACAACAAATGGTAGAGAAGGTGACATTAATTTAGTGGTTATTAAGAGTTTACATCGGTTATTTATGTTCACAATTGTGTCATGATGTTGTGTCATTTGTAAAGTTATAATTAGAAAGATTCGTAGGCTTGTAGTCAGCTGTGGTGGCCCAGTGGTAACGAATCGTACGACTTACGAATCGTAAGTCGTGGGTTCGAACCCAGCCATGCGCTTTACTTGGTGTAAATTATTTCAACACCACTGCTCTCAAAACTGTAAAGGAAAACATCGTAATGAAACCGGCAATGTCCTAAAACCAAAAATTCGAAGACATGTGACATCTACCAACCCGTACTGGGCCCGTGTGGTACCTATATTACAACCCACTCGCTGTCACAGAGAGGAGGCTGAGACACATCCCAGCAGTGGAAACATTATAGGTATGTCGGCTTGTAACTTGATTGCGGAAATAATTTATGGTATAGATTACAGACATATCTTTTCTCTAATATACATAGGTAATGATGCCGTTTCCTATGTATATTAGAGAAAAGATATGTCTAAAATTCATAATCACGAAATAGAACGACAAGATACTGAATCTTTTACCTTTCTCTAAAACTAAATATTATTAAAGTTTTGGAAAACAGAAGGTTTTCGGTTTCTAATGACTTCTTCAATAGTACCTTGGATATTGTAAGTATAAGGTTGCTTATTAGCAAGTTTTGAATATTTCGCATAATTGAGGCATACTTTAGCTAGGTATAGGTATTATTTTACAAAGGCGTATAATCTCTTTATTTATCGTGTTCTTCGGATTTAATATTACAGTCAGTAGGAGTCAAGTTTGTAGTTATCCTTATCTTTACCTGCATGGAACATAACCTCTTAGGTACCTACTCCATCAGACACAGCAATGTTATCTAAAACTTTTTTCTCCAGTCTTTCAGGACACCTAATAGAAGAGATAAAAACCCTGTTTTTTATCCTCCGAACAACATAAATGATTTATATCCCTGCAGTACTATTAAACTCTTCTATTGACACTTATAAATTCTCTTCATATTTCTTTCATCACATCATTACCAGTGTTCCCATAACAAAGTACCTCATCTCCAATCTCATTATATTTTTTTAATAATCACATTCTTGGCACAAACATTATTAAAAAAATCTAGTCAACACAATAGTACGCGATAAATTCTAAAAAAGAAAAACATCAAATGTACGGAACGCTATAAAAATGACGGAGACATGACACAAGACAATGGACAGAAGTTCCAAATATTGCAATGGTTTATAAGGGATTCGCTCTAGTCTTCGATCTCTGCAGTAGGTAGGTAGTACAAAGTTATAATAAGTGCCATTCAGCTACTGAGGTAGGTACTGCAACTGCCAGTAAGTAGCTGTCCCTAGTCGCATTACAATATCTGGTTCAGCATTTATCGCATATGGCCTCTTGGTCCTCATAAGTCGGTCACTCCATCTAACTAGGGTTCTGCTCATTTTAGATACGCCTTCTTCATTCATGGACCTTTCTAGTCCAGTCGAATGATTGCTGTTACAACTTGCAGCGTGTTTTCATGACTGAAATTTCGTAACTACACCTTTAGCTTTTCCTCAGTCGTCTGCATGCTTGCGCAAAAGATCTGCTGTTTTGTCAACGACATCCAAGCTGCGTTTTCATGCCCGTAGCTCCATTTATTTAGTTAGCTCTTAGAACTTGCTATGCAGATGGTTCTTTTCTTCTGCCGGATGTTAAAGTTATCCTTCTGGTTTATCTGTAACGTCAAATTTCGTACGTGTAAAAGTCGCAACGCGTTAATGATTCGTCATCCTTGCGACAGGTTTACGGCGTTTCGTGGTAAGCTGTCGGCGTTTTATCGCGTAGTTTTCGTTTTTAGAATGGTCTGTTTTGTCTTCGATTACGAGTTGATTGTTCGGCTGTTTATTGATGATTAATGTTAATTCATTATGTATTACAAAATATACCAATAGATCTTATGCGATTTGTTGTTAGCTTGTGTGGTGCGAATCTGAATTAGGAAAATGTAAAAAATATTTTCAAATAAAATAAAAAAATATCTTTGTCATAGTCGTTTGTAGTTTTAGTCGCTATTACGACGTTTTTTTTTTTCTTTTTGATGATGGCCATTTTTTTAACTGTCATGAGTAGGTTAAGTAAGTACCTACCTTATTTTACACTGTTTTACATCCAAATTAAATAAATCTAAAGATTTCACAAACAGGTGGAAGCGTCTTCAGCTTCACTAACCCTACAAAGTATAAAAAGCGTGAATATAAAAAAGCGATAAAACTAACCTAATAGCTCTCGAGTTAATACACACCAGCAGACAAATTTACGATTCACAAACAGACATAAACACACAGTTTTGTATACTTAGATATAATTCAGTTTTATAGCGTTTTGCACGAGAAACGCCGCGTTTCCCCGCGCGACATTCATGACTGACGACACAAGATGTTTCGGTAACATTATTTATATTATAGTAAGTACTTTGCAATTGTAACGAGGCTTACACGCTTTGAGATATTTTTAGATTTGTTGTTCGGAAATATTTGACAACTTAATAGCATTTTAAATTAAGGCCGCTTTACACCTTCCGATTTTCTTATCGATCGTCTTGCTCGTCATGACATAAGGTGCTGAAACGTGGACACTGACGGTCGGACTAGTCCACAGATTCAAGGTCGCTCAGCGCGCTATGGAGCGAGCTATGCTCGGAGTCTCTTTGAAGGATAAAATCAGGAATGAAATTATCCGGAAAAGAACCGGAGTTACCGACATAGCTCGCAGAGTAAGCAAACTGAAGTGGCAGTGGGCTGGCCACGTCTGTCGAAGGACCGATGGCGGGTGAAGCAGACGAACCCTCGAGTGGAGACCGCGTATCGGCAAGCGTAGTGTGGGACGCCCCCCAGCTAGATGACGGACGACCTAAAGAAGGTGGCTGGAGTTGACTGAATGCGGAAGGCGGAGGACAGGGTTTTGTGGCGCAGTTTGGGGGAGGCCTATGTCCAGCAGTGAACTGCGATAGGCTGAGTTGATTGATTGATTGAAATCGATCGTCACTAAAGGTAGGTATTATAACTAACAACAAATTCCGTTAGAATAATCCACGACACAATCACTCTCGGCAGCTTTTAAACTTGGCTAATAATGTGTCTTCTAGAACAGCTGTATGGGCAGCGGGATTGTCCGAAAGGGTTACCGCTGCCCCGGAACATAAAGGGCTAAGGAAGGAACACGGATGGGTTTTAGTCAGTAAGAGTCTGACACTCCCTTCTGCTCCACCCAGAGCGGGAGGGGTCATTTGGTGATTTCCCATCCATAAAAAAAAAGAACAGCTGTATAATGAACTATTATACTAAGAAAAAAAAAGAAAGGGTTGCTTAGAAGGTAAAAACACACCACCCAAAATTATGATTTTTCAATCCAACCTTTCAAATGAAACCGCTAAAATAAAACAAAAACACAATTTAAATAAAACACCATTTCATTGTCACATCAAATGCTTGAATCATGACGTCACAATCAACTAGACACAAGCTGATTCCAACTCGACTGATATAAATGAGTCACCATTAATACGGCGCTCGACGTGACCAAAATATTCGCGTCAGGTCCTCACCGCGTCATTATTATTCACTTACACCTGTAACATTTGTCCGCGACCGGTCGTAGTTGACGGTGTCATGCTATACCAAGTTGTTACAAATATAATAAATAAATAAAATATCTGGGCGTACTAGGTAGATTTTATTTATTTATACAGGGTCAAAATAGAGAAGTACCGATATTTAAACATTATAAAACAAAAAAGTTTGATGACTTTTTTTGTGGGATCATCAATCACAGTTAGTGTAGCCACTTGAAACATCACGTTCAAATCTGTTTTTTTTTTGTTTATTCTTCACATAAGTAAATACAATAAAACAAAATAAAACAGAATTTCTCAAATCATACTTCAAGTAACAACACTTCTAGCGTTCGTTGACCCCCAAAAAGACATCAAATGTATTGTATCGTGTCTAGATATCGATAGCCATCACGTCTGCAGAGTTTCGCTAGCTAATTTAATTTGACCTGTTACGTTATTGTACACCACAAAAATACCAAAAAATTCATCGAACACTACCAAATATACAATGGGCGGCATGGATACCTAAACAAAGGGTTTTAACGATTTTAGTGAAAGAGATCATCCAGGATCTGTATCTACCTACCACTATGGTTTGTTCTGCCTGTAATCAGCATTAACTGGTTCCAGTTTAAAGGATAAAAGTGAAAAAAATATGTTGTCACTTTTGTCTCGGGCCAGGCAAGCAGGTCATCACCTATAAATCAGGTGAGCTGTCAACCTGTTAGCCAATTTACTGAGTTAGGTATCAATAAAAAGGTGAATCAAAGGTTATAATAACATTTTAGGTTGATGTGTAATTTTCAATTAAAATGCATAAAATTCTGTTTAGTCAAGAAAGGTGACTAACTAAACCCAGTAAGATTGACGGTCAAACTCAAACTCAAACTCAAACTCAAAGCATTTATTTCAATTAAACCATTTACAGGCACTTTTGAATTGTCAATAGGTCAGTCAGAAAATATGAAGCTAGTTGCCCATTCCAAAGCGTAGGTACCTATGGAGAAGAACGGGCAAGAAACTCCATGGACACTCTTTTAAATTATATTTTACAAAAATATTAGTTACATCATTAATGTTGAATTTATAATTATATGTGAGAACGATGTAAAAAAAAAAAAATATACGTACGCGTTAAAGTGTCCAGAGTACAGCAAATAGTACTTAACAAAACAATAATCCAAAAGTAAAATAATTAAAAATAAGCCGAGGCAGCCAAGTGATGACCAGTCCCAACTGACGGCGCCCGTTCACGAACATGACGCATAGATCAGCACCATTCAGCTCAACCATTTTAAAGGGAGCTAAATGATCCAACACACACGCCACCGTCAGCGAGACATTTTAGTGAGCATAACATACTATCAGCCGCCAGGGCACATTCAAGTCAATGAAAGACATTATTATCATTACCCGGTAAATGTAGCACTACAGTACATAGAACTCACATTTGTGCTATGCAATTATACAATATAAAGGAAATTGAGTTTATACAATGCAAAGATAGTCTTACAATCTTCAACAGCTCCAACAGTATTTTCAAGAGTTAATCAATTAGTTGTGGTTGTGGAGCAGGACCAGCATTGAGCCAGGCATCTTTATCAACGATGTAATCCCCTAACTTATAATATGCCTGCCTGCATAGTGTGCGTTTTATACAAGACTTGAATTTTGTCTCATTCAGTTGAAGAATGTGGGGAGGTATTTTATTATAACATTTTAAACAGTACCCCATAAAAGATGAGTCTACTTTAGCCAGTCTGAAACCTGGTTGAACTAATAGGTCCCTATTTCTAGTACTATAATTATGTCTTTCACCTCTTTTGCTAAAAAGATGTAAATTTTTCCTTACATACATGATGTTTTCGTAGATATATTGACAAGGCACCGTCATGATGTTAATTTCCTTAAACAGTTCCCTTAGAGAATCGCGCCTGCGAAGATTATATATGGCTCTAATGGCTCTTTTCTGCAGAATAAAAATAGAATCGATGTCTGCAGCCCGTCCCCAAAGTAAAACGCCGTATGACATGATACTATGAAAGTAACTAAAATAAACTAGTCTCGCGGTATCTACATCAGTAAATTGACGGATTTTTCTGACAGCATAAGCTGCTGAACTTAACCGTCCTGAAAGAGATGTTAAATGAGGACCCCATTGTAGCCTTGAGTCGAGCGTGATCCCCAGGAAAACAGTTTTATCGACGAATTCTAGTTTCTCTTGATTCAATATTATCTCACAATCACTACCTTTGACATTTGGTAAAGAAAATCTTATGCACTTAGTTTTTTTTCCATTTAATACTAAATTATTAGCAGTGAACCAATTTTGAACCTGCATTAGGGCGTTATTTACGTCGTCAAAATTTGTAGCCCGTCTATTTACCTTAAAAATTAAGGAAGTGTCATCAGCAAATAACACCATTTGAGGTTGATTTCTTAATAAATGGAGTAGATCATTAATATACACTAAAAAGAGGAAAGGACCCAATATCGAGCCTTGTGGCACACCCATTATTACTGTTAAACCATGTGAATTGACACCATTTATTTGTACTTGCTGCTGTCTATCATTTAAATAAGAACTAACTAAATTGAGCGCAAGTTTTCCAAGTCCGTAATGCTCAAGTTTCAAAAGCAAGGTTTCGTGATCGACGCAATCAAATGCCTTAGAGAGGTCACAAAAGATTCCTATGGCGTCTTGAGCCTCTTCCCACGCGTTAAAAATGTGTTTTAATAAGGTTACACCGGCGTCGGTCGTACAACGTCCTTTGGTGAAACCAAACTGTTGATCGTGAAGGATTTTATTAGTGTTAAAATGATTGAGCATCTGATTGAGTATTATTTTTTCAAACACCTTGCTGAAAACCGGCAACATGGATACGGGTCTATAATTATTGGTGTCTTTACTGTACCCGGATTTGTAAAGTGGTATTACCTTACTGTATTTCATTAAATCGGGAAAGACTCCTTGATCAACACACGAATTAAATACTAAAGCTAAATAAGGCGCAATAGTCTCAATTATGGAGGTACAGACTTTAATGGACATTCCCCAAACATCTTCGGTCAATTTGATCTTAATTTGCTTAAAAGCTTTTATTTCGTTCAACCTCTTGTAGTTGTTATCCTTTATCAGACCGTTGATGGACAGCTGTTAAAAGACCTGACTGTAACAAAGTGACAAAATATACGTTTATTTGGTTTTTCTCTTATATCAAGCAACTGGATGAGTCTTACATAAGTACCTATTTTGATTACATAATCAGCCTATAATGTTCCCACTGCTGGGACACAGGTCTCCTCTCGGTGAGAGGGAGTGGGCCGTAATCAACCACGCGGGCCCAGTGCGGGATGGTAGATGCGACATGTCATCGAATTTTTGGTTCTAGGACATACCGGTTCCCTCACAGTGTTTTCCTTCACCATTTTGAGAACAGTGGTGATGAAGTAATTTACATAAAGTATAGCGCCGGTCTGGGTTCGAACCTACAACTCGCAAGTCCTGACCGTTACCACCGGGCCACCACTTCTTCATCTTCTATTTTGATTGCTTTATGATATTATTCACAAGTTTCACAATCAACCTGCTCATCATTAATTACAGTTGACTTAAACAAATAAAAAAAAACCATAGGTAAGTCATTGTTTTTACTATAAATAAACACAGCATAATAATTTTACGACTAATTAATCAGAATATGAGTGACATAAGCGATTCGTTTATATTATTAATCTAAAGAAATAAAAACTTTGAGATGAATTATCATATTTTTGCCATAAATATGAGGGGACAGGTGTCAGTGGAGGTGACATATGGAAAAACACTGGTGATGCTGATTCATAGGATGGTCAAACATCGCTCTTGAAGTGATGTCATTTTAGTGTATTTTTTTTTTTAGGTTATTACATTATTTGTACTTAAGTGACGATGCACACTGAGCAACTTTTGACACACTTTTTGTTATTTATGTTCTATGTCTCTGAAATAAATGTCAAAACCGTGAAGGAAAACATCGTGAGGAAAACATCGTGAGGAAAACGGTTCACCGGTCCTAAAACCAAAAGTTCGAAGACATGTGACATCTACCAACCCGCATTGGGCTCGCGTGGTGGATCACAGTCCACTTCCTCTCAAAAAGAGAGGAGGCCTGTGTCTCAGCTGTGGCAACATTATAGCTGATTGATTATGCAAATATCAATATTGATAAAAGCACTGCATACGTTCCAGTTTTCCATTTAGTCTTACCGGCCAAAAGTAGGTAGGTTGAATCTTGTTCCAAAAAATCCCAAAATGGTTTGTCTACACTGTTTGCTGGTCAACAAAACCAACAACTAGGCAACTTTGTCCCTAGTCCTGAATATTAAAAGGCACCACTTTTAAGCACCATTTCTTACTTATAAGAATAATTAATTATACCTTTTATCACCAACCCACAAATCCACAAAAAGTTGTCCACAATCGCAACATATGCGCGAACTCTTAGCCGAATGACATCCTTAACACAGACGGCGCGACATAAATCAAAATTTGTCTTCATGACGCGTTCCTTACAACTAATAATACGATAAATAAATCAAATTAGCAATCCAGACAGTTTTATTGAGATACTAAATAGCATTTTTGTAACAAAATGTTTGTATTTTGTGAGATCAGAACACGTTAAATCTATGTGATGTTATTGTATGCTTACGTGTTACTGAATTACTGAATTATCATAAGTTTCGTGGATGGATAACCTACCTACCTTGTCCATCTTATCTTGAATTTCATGGCATTGTGCACCAGATCAAAGCTCTTCAAACAACATATTCCCCTCCTATGAACATTCCATCAAACTGTGTAGACTGTTCAGTAGTAAAACGAATAATGTAATTTGAATGAAGTTGAGAAGAGCGATAAAAAAATCTAGTTTACTCTGATCTCTCTATCACAGCGAGAGGTGTAATAATATTAAAAGCTCTAAAATAAACCGCCCACAACGATTCTAATGAGACACGGAACCAATAAAGTACTAGTTTTGTTGTAAAAGAAATAATAGTAGCGACCGATGTCACTACTACACTGTAATGCAACGAAACGACTACGATACGACATTTAAAAACAATTCAAAATAAACTTTACTGTCTGAGAAATAAAGTTGAATATGCCACAAAACGGACACGACATACCAACGAGGAAAACACAATGAAATCCAAATTGTACGTGCTAAGGTCTAAGGTCGATTTTTCCGTGTAAAGTGTGAACGTTTAAGATTTTGAATTTGAGTGCGAATGCGATGCATTAAATTGTAATCGAACACTATGGTGAAAACATACGAGGCGGCGCCCGCCGCGGGCGCTACTTTATTTAGTAGATGGAAAAAAGTGGTTTAAAATAGCCTTGTTTATTTGCAAGCTGGTTTCCTTTGTAGGTTGTACTAGATTTTAAGTGATGCCAGTGCTGCCCAGATATAGAAGTGGGAACTTGTAGTGCTGAAGTTTAAAGGGTAGGACAATGGCCTATCAGTTACTTACATGTTTAATTGCAGGTCGGTTTTGTGTTTTGTTTAATGATTATTCTGATTTACTAATGATTTAAGAATTTAGAGCATAATTAGTTATTAAAACTGCAGTTACGAATAGAACATATTAATTGATTTAGCTATTATTAATAAATGTTATCGCAATGATAAGGAAACTCTACGATCTTTGGCTCTATAGTTCTAAGAACTACAAAACTAAAACGGTTATATAAACGCACCTCAATTTCCAGTCAAATTTTCCCCATCAAACATCTAAAACGCATAAATCTCAGCAGCAGACTAATCTAGCCTGGATGGAACCGATACGTTTCCACACTTTACAGTGACGGTCGCAACGAAATATCGCGTACCGATTGTATAAATATGCAGTTATCTTTCTTTTTAGCTAACGTGCTTTTGCATTATGCAGGCCGGCCCGGAATGTACCCCACGTGTGCTTCCAATAAAATTTTACTACGCCCGCATTGTTCTATATGGGTTTTTCGTGAGTGCGAGCGAGAAGGAAGATAGGCCATTTTGTTACGGCAATAACGAAGCGGGGCAAGTGACTATAAGTCGAATCCGCCGCGGTGTCGGACGGTGTAAATGGCATTATTTTTTATCGGCCGCCCGTGTAGGGTAGTTGGTAAAATTTTCTTTTACAACATACATTGATTTTTTTGTGTGTTATATTTTATTTATAGTATTACAAGTAGTTTATTATGTATTTTAGTGGAATTGAAATGAATGAAATGTGCCCGTCACTTATCTTGAAGTAGGCAGGTTGCCTATATAGTACAAAAATCTTTAAGAAATAGGAACTTTATCCTACTAAAATACAAGAGCCTGTCAATGTTTATGTCATCGATATAATAAGATGGACGATGTAAACAGTTTAGTGGATGGACAGGCTGTCAATGGCGCTACAGTAACTGGCATTGTTGTCAGTACAACAATTGGTGCAGTCGTTCGATTGCGTAATTATTTGGAAGCTTTCATATCAGTCTGTAGATGACCATAGCCATGGAACTCTTGTTCCTGGATTATGGTTGAATTGTCCATAGTTAGAGGACATTAAGAGAATATTGCCACAATCATCATGTTAGGCAGTTTGGTGCTTAACCATTGTTTGTAGTCATTTTATTTTTTATGTAGTTCTGTTTACGTTTTTATTATTTATTTCAGCTTGAATACTCAAGCTTTCAATGTCTTCAATCGCCAAGTTGTGCTAGCTGATATACGGAAAATAATTTAATTTAACGGTTTGTGTTTTGAAATGTTAATTACTAACTATTTTATAGAATCAAATTCTTCGTGGAGTGGTGAAGGGCGGGCGTTTTGGGGACTGTCATGTAATTTGGACGTTCAAAAACTGCTGATTCTTAGCCTAGTTTGAATAAATTACTTTTGATTTTGAATAAATCGATACTCGTGCCAATTTTCTTGAAATTATTGGTATATACGTCAGCACACCCTTAGCAACAGATACAAATAACTGATCAACAGTTATTTCTATATGCACAAACATTTTTAATTATCAATTTAAATATGTTTGTAGGTCAATCATAACTTCAATTGAATATCTACAATATCTTAATTAGAACCTAGCTATAATATCTAACTCTCTAGCGTACCTATTAATTATAGTATTTTATAGTCGTTTCATATAATAATAATACGTTTTTTTTCTTTCCCAGGTAAGCCAGTAATTCCCAGTCCCACGTATTAAAGCAAGGTAACATAAAAACGACGAACAAAAATACTTAATTAATAATGAATCGTGTGGTTGATTGATTAATATGATAAGTCCTGACGTCTGTCTGTCTGGCCACAGAGTAGATAGGTTACAGAAGGTCCACTCTTAAAATGGGCTGCAACAAACAAAGAGATATAAGTAACGTTATGAGCTATTACTTTTTCCTGCGACCTCTAGAATCGTGTAAAAAACTCGCCGATTAACACATTTTTTTTTTATTTTACAATAAATTAGTCACATTTAACAGGCAGTCCCACGAATACATACGGAAGGTATGTGTCACATGTACAAATAGATATTCAATTCAGAATGTTTCGTGCAACGGAAACCACACGTTTCCAATTGCGACACATTGTGGTGTGACACACGATTTGGAATAAAGTGACCCTTTTACAAATAACATGCAAACCACACATCAATAATAAAATCTGATAAATTGTTAATACTGAATTTTAACAATTGGGTTGTGCCGCGAGTTCCATGTCGCACGTCGTCACAAATGGTCCTTCTGAACTTTTTACTCTGTAGCCTGTCTGTAAAATGATTGACAGATTTTGGTTTTAATTGACGTATAGCGGGTATTAATTGAGCGACGTGTCAGGGGCGACCGTCTGTGCTTATTTCATTGTACAATGTATGTTAATGTTGTATTTAATAACATTTTTATGGAGCAGTCCAATTATTTCTAAGCTGTGTACAGGTATTATGCAAGGTTATGTAGATTGTAGGTAATGCAAGCATGCACTTGATTGGAGACGTTTTGCGAACTCTGTGCATTCGCACTACCTTGCATGTTACCTTCCACGTCTTGTTACCAGGTTCATGATTAATACTTTTGAAAGGTAGGTAAAGAAGTTTAATGTTATAAGCTTCTGATCTATCATAATCGGCCTTTAATGTTCCCACTGCTGGGACACAGGCCTCCTCTCTTCAAGAGGGAGTGGGCTGTAATCTACCGCCCGGGCCCAATGCGGGTTGGTAGATGTCACATGTGTTCGAATTTTTGGTTCTAGGACATGTTTCCTCACGATGTTTTCCTTCACCGTTTGGAGAACAATGGTAATGAAATTATTTACACAAAGTATAGCGCCTGTCTGTTTTTCTGGGTTCGAACCTATGACCTACAATTCGTAAGTCGGGGCCGTTAACACTGGGCCGCCACTGCTCCCTATCTATGTAGAATTAGAAGAAATTATGATTGCTTTACTGTATATAGGTATTATGCCGTGATTATAATCGACTTTGCTACTGCACGTAATACAACGAGTATCATAACTTTGTTCCCGTAGTCAGACACAATCCATGGCAAAAATGCTGCAAAAACCCATCAACACACATTACACTTGTTTTGATCCAATAAATAATAAAAATAGCTCATTTATTAACGATTGTGTCCTAAAACATGGCGACCTCGGTACGAACATACACAATTATGTCAAGTGCAGTCGACTAATCAATATCTAATGACACAGAGTAAGGAGGAGCGTAGACGGGGCGGACGATAGAAATGCAATCTCTGTTGTTTGTCGAACGATGCGACGTTACACAGAAGTCTGTTAATATAGGCGTGAAGTGATTCATAATAGCAGGTTTGTCTCAAACAAAAATATTTTGAAGTGAAATTTCTTAAGCGGCGATTCGCCTAAAATTGACAGTTAAATTTCAAGGAGGCGTTACGTTTAGGCACATTTCGTTACATGAGAGAGAAGAAAGATGTAACTCTGTCTCTCATACTAAATCTCACTTATTCTTTATTTGTAAGACGTTTCTCTTTATCATGTGAACGGTGCTGCAACAGCTTTTTTTTTTCAATAAAATCATGATCATTTTATATTTTGTAGTTCAAAGCTGTTCTAAAGCTATCACGTATCTACTGTCTTCAAATCTTTTATTAGTATTAGATGAAAAATATTGCGCAAAAACTACTGTTTGTGTGGGGTTTTAAGTTATGGAATGTATTCGTACCAAGAAGTAATACACGTCTTAGCCCTGCATGTGGCCTTTAGCAAACTGTTATTAGGCAAGTAAACGGCGCGCGATGAAGTGATTACCTGTGATTTATAACTACAACCAGAAACGCTTTAATTTCACCGATATGCAAATTTTATGTAGTTTATTGGCACTGAAATAACGTGAAAATAGCTGGCCTTGTAATAGCCTTCAATAAATTATATTTTGCTTGTCTATCTACTCATTAATCTGTAATGAAAAAAAAAATGTTAAATGCACTTTAGCACTTAATTTTTATGTATTTTTTATGTCTGTCTATGTAGCTTCTGTCAAAGGAGCTTGTGGCTAAGTAAAAGCAGCCGCACGGGTCATTCGACCACGTTAAGCTACGCTTGCCGCGGTTGGAACGTGTATGGGTGACCATCTTTACATACCTACCTTACCTCTCCGTTTCATTCGTGGATCTTTGACAGTCGTTACGGATCGTCAAAAGCGCGAAAGTCTGACAACCAGTCTTAGCAAAGGGTATCGTATTACCCAGTAACTGGGTTGTCGAGGTCATATAGGCAGTCGCTCTATGTAAAAAACTGGTACCTACTCAACTGCATCCGGTGAGACTGGAAGCCGACCTCAACATAGTTGAGATAAGGCTAGGCAGATGATGATGTCGCTTCTGGCTAGTAAATATTCTTTGGCGTCTATTTTCCTTTAAATCAACACGTCAGCACGAAGGAAAGTTTCATTACAAACTCAAGGCAGTTAACATAATAATTGATTGATACGATTTATTTTTAAATACGGCAATAAACGTCTTGGTACCGCTCGTTTAATTGGCCCAAATAATTTTGATATATTAATGTTATTATCCATTTATGAGTTTCGAGGTTATGCAAGGAGAGCGTGATGTGTTTGTGCAGAAGTAATTATGTTGATATTAAGGTTTATTAGTTTTTGTGAAAGTAGGACGAATCCGTCACTTTTGGAAAGTCGTAAGTCCTTTGTGAAAGGATCAAGGATTGATTACCGGAGAAATCAGTAACGGCTAATTAAAAAATATTACTTACTAAAGTGATAATTTTTAATTAGCCTACCTACCTAACCTTTGTCTCGCGACACGTGCACTGCAATGTACAGCTGCCGATTGCCTATCCGATACATCATCGTCATTTCAGCCGAAAACGTCCACTGCTGGACGTGGGCCTCCCCCAAGCATCACCACTTCGACCGGTACTGTGCTTGTCGCCTCCAGTGGAATTCTGCGGCCTTCACAAGATCATCGGTCCACCTGTCCGATTACTTAAAATCAATAAAAAGCCAAGTCTGATAAAATCAGCAAGTTTTGAATCAATCCACATAAACAAAACGACAGCGCTGGTTATCATTGACAAGACATTTAAGAATCTACCATAATAATCACCAAAACCAACATTTCACCCCATGCTAAGCAGTTGCAACAGTGTCCCGTGAAAGCCATCAGTCAGACGTCACCCGTCTACTGCACGGGTCAAGGGGTCTCACGCCACCCCGCGATGCCCAGCGACGCCCGCTTTCACCCCCTTTCACCCCCAACCTGCACTCCCAAGTCCGACTTGATTGATTTCCTAGCTGTTTACACATTTCTACTTCTAGTACAACTTTCTGATGTAATTTTGTTTTACTTTTTCTGAAACATGTAGTTAGAAATGTTTCTGATCGAATGTGGAAATGTAGAGTTTGTTGGATTTGAAGTGAAGCATTGGATTTATAAATTGACTGTTAAACCAAGGTATGTACGTTCTGATAACTAGCAAAGTTACTCTGTTTGACAAATTAATTGGTAAGCTATGATTGCATCAATTTTGTTGATTTTACTGACCACCTCCCAAATTAAAAGGTGTTCACATTTTTTTAAATACTGAGTCCACTTTTTACTTCATAATAAAAATTAACAACTTTTTTCTAAGAGTATTCTTTTTATTTATTTATCCATTTATTTCTGGCATCAAGGCATAAACACATACAATACAATATTAATATAACTTAAAAAAAAATGTGCTAGTTCAAACATTTCCACGTTCCCTTCAACGTTATAATCCTCAAATCCTCCTTCTCCATAAAACAACAGTCATCACATTCCTTATTACCAGCATTTGAATATCAAGACTCATCGGTCGTCGTAATATCTTCATGAAATATTAATTCTCATCATATCGTGGATGATTGACGGGTGTCTACGAGGGATATATCCGTCACGGGCGCGGTAAACAGACCCAACACCCCCTGTCGCCCCCAACACCCCCCTTTCGCCCCCACTAGCCCAGTCTCGCCCCCCGAGTGGAATATCTCAATCTTTAGCGCGATTTATTGATTGATAGATTGATTCCGCGCGGTTTCGTATTAAAGCGATTTATGTTGTTTGCGGACGATTCGTGTAATTTTGGATATTTTGAATAATGTCTGGTTGGTTCAAGGATGCCTGAACGTCATTTCTTTAACGTTTCAATAAAAAAAATGTCTCCCTTCAATCTACAATCAAATAGATAATTCATTCCTCTCTGTAAAGTTTAAACTGAAGGGCCGAAGGGAGACTATTTTTTTACTACCATTTTGTGTCGAACTATTTAGCCACTTCCCGATCTATTCTGTAAAAAAATCTACCGTAAAAACATAAGTGAAGTGAGTTGCCAATAGTGTCAACATTTCGAGCCCACTTCACCTAAGTTTTCACAGTTATTTTAACAAAATAGACCGGCTGTACCATCGCGGCCTTTTCCACCTGATCACTTTAAAATGTGTCATCTAAAGTCACGTCCCCTTAAAGTTTTCGCCTATTATGCAAGTGATAATGTAATAAGTTGCAACCTGCACTACGCAGCTTAGTGACGGATCAAGTGTACTCCTTTTGTGAATTTTACGGACGAACTATTGACCTTGGCGCATTTACTAGAGAGCAAGCAAAAATGAACTTAGTGGTAGTCAGACGGGAGTGTCCGCGATAGTACCTACAGGTGGCTGAATAGTACGACGCAAAATAGTAACAAGGATTCGCTTGACGAAGTGTATAGCTACACAGTTAAGACCTCAAGTCCTAAATCTATCCCAACTCAGAAATACACAGCACCCACTGCTAAAAACTCCGCCGAATTCCAAACCTAAAAGAAATATCAAAACCGAACACAACGCTATCTTATTAAGAGTTTTCCACGACCATTCACAATAAGGGAAACTTCTGTTTGAAGTTTGGAAACAATTGCCGAATATTGCTCGCCAAGTGTTGCGAGGCGCGAACGGCGTGGAAAAAAAGTGCCGTAGACCTCCCACTTGTGAAGCGACATCTGTTAGCTATTTGTCAAACATCGTTGACTATTTTCGTCGTGCGACATTCAGTTTGACGCACAGTGCATCGGATTTGGGACTTTCTGTAGACTTTAGCGGGTTTAGAAGTTTGTTGAAAACTTTAAAGTATTTTTAATGGTGGTCGTTAATGTTAAAGATGTGGTGTTTAATGGCTTGTTTTTGTAAACCAGATTACTAGTTGGTGTTAAAGTAAAATACTGATAGTAATAAAACGAGTTTTTGTATCACTAAGCTAAAACTGTTTCTGATATGAAGTTCAAAAAAATTGTTAATTACTAGTATGATTTGAATTTATAACCTCGATACCGCTAGAGGTATAAAGAAATAAAACTTTAAAAATAATCCTAATAATAAAATGAAAAAAATCGAGTTGATTGCTTCCATTAAAAACTGCAGTTTGGGAATAAATAATAATGCACGCCTAAATAATTTATCATAATTTTATAAAAATCAAATATTTTTTATTTCCAGTCGTCGCGTCGTGTCACATAATTTAGAGACTTATAAGATTAATACACGATATCTTATTAAAGAAACAAGTTTTGTAAATAATCACAAAAGTGCATTGCCATTTTGACCTTACCCGATTCCTTTTTCTTTCCCATATTCTACTACCAACAGAATCTTTTCTTTGACACTTCAACTGTGACGTATGATTTCCTGATGACAGCTGCACATCTCAGCATCAACTGTATTTATTGCATCTTCCAAAATCCCTACCCCCTTGAAATACCGGTCATAATCGCTTATTTCCACAGCAGAATTACTTGCAGCACAATGCAAATTTTCTGCAATTTTTTTCTTGCAGCCGCATTTAATTTTAATGTTATTGTTTTAAGGTTGGATTTCGTTTGTTCTGCAGTTGGGTTTGTGTTTGTTGAAATGTTTAAGGTTGTTTTGATGGAGTGGAACGTCAATTAAGTAGGAGAGGGTTGAGGAGGTGCGTCTTGGGTGTGATTGAGTGCAGTCATGCAGGCTCCGGAGGAATAGCTGGGTTGATATGAGAGGATTTTATTTGATTGTGAAAGTTGCATTTTATTATTAAAATAACGATTTCTGTTTAGACTATGAATAGATTGTGAATGATGTTCACAGTCAGCCTAATTACCTATGTCTCGTAGTGCAGTGAAATGTGGTTGTGTTATAATAAGTACATGACGCAGAAAAAGAACACAAACACAAAAAATGACAAGTTGGAAGAAAATATGCGTCACATCAACGCAAAACGGTCATCGCTCAGCATAATGCTAAGCTATTTTACTTGTCACATTTCATTGTTTGACTAGATCTCTAATCTAGTTTAGCCTCAAATATATTATTTCAATGACCAACGCTACATTTACCTCCAAAAAAATCAACGAAAAACTTTTATACTTACCCACTAAAGGACACCAAATCAAGAAGGCTCTATTTACCCAAACAAGTACCTACCTAGCACCAACAAAAACGTAACCAGTATTTGTGAAGGCTACTCTGTGTGTGAGCCTGCATTAGCCAGTTATTCATAACGCTATTTACACGAGGGGGGGTGGAGGGGGTGAAAAATCGATCATCAGTAGACTGTCCAACCCACATCGACTTTGTGCTGTCAAGTTTGATTGAATCAACACGGTGAACACAGATGTAGTTCGTAGAAGTGACATGTGTTGGTTTTGCGAAATTATATTATCTTACTATCTTCTGCCCGCGACTTCCTCCGCGTGAAATTTCGGAGGTATTCCACTCAGAGCACTGATTTCAACAGGACTGAATCGCACCTGAGCGCTTCTATTAACCGAACTGAAAAAAGATTTTTACAAGTGCGGTTCAGTGGAACAGACTCTCAATATTATTTTTAGCCCCAGAACGGCACCTACGTAAAATATTTATGAAGTGAAAACTTATTTAGGCGCGTTAGGCATTTTTTTAAATGGGAAAAAACCATTGAACTCGCCACACTGTTACCAGCAACACCGCTTCGGATTTGTTCGGCTGTCCTCAGGATGTACTCGGTTTTAATGCATATCCGATATGTCAGTGAGTGATGGCAAAGTATTCTGTTTGTGTTTTGTTTTCACTTCTGTCAGCACTCCCGGAGTGCAACTGTTTTTTTTTTTTTCTTGATGTTATGTCCCACCGCGTCGCATCCCATCGCCCGCCCGCGCCTTGTACTTTGTTTTCGCTTCTTTCAGACTTTTTTCTTTTTGCTCGGCTCTAAAGGGTAGCGTGATATTAAATATATAGCCTTTCTTAAGACTTCCAATGCAAAATAATAATTTTTCAAATCCGACGTGATGTAAGTTTCAGAGAAAAGCGCATTCAAACAAAAAAAAAAACAACTTCTTCAGTTTAGTCTATATTGTGTTGTAAGTGGCGTTGTAATTAAATAATTCTGTACTAATGTCCTATTACGAGGTCCTAGGGGGTTACGGAGCCCTCTTTTGGTATAGAAAAATTGAGCATAGAGGTGACCCTCATGTGCACACTAGGTGTTCGCAATTTTAGACTGCAATGTCAGATGATAGAAAAGTCTTTTTTGTTTCTGCGACAACATCTCCAATTCTCCACCTACTAAAAATAACTGGTCGTGCGTAACATACAAAAAGCAGTGTTGCCATGATTTGTCCCTCTATAATATGTCAGATTTGGATGTCTGTCTTGTTTTCTTATGTGGGTTTTCAAATCAAATCAAAACTTTAGTAGTCCTTATTTTAATTACAAATCTACTACTCAATTTTACTAAAACCCATCAAAAACCTGACCGAAACACTCCATCCATTCATTTCTCAAAATCGTACTAATTAGCAAGAGGTCAAATGAAAAAAAAATGTTTTTCAAACGCTGTCACTTCTAGTCGTCGCGAGTCCACGCGAAGAGTAAATAAAGCTTCGGTCGACAAAGACGTCCGTCTGCGCGCGACATCTGAGCGACGTGTGTCGCCCCCTCCGCCTCCACTCGCCCCCTACCTCGCCCCGACTCGCCCCCACCCGCGTCCAACGCCGATAATGATGTTAACTCACCGTTTGAGACTGGCCCCGCTTTGTTGAGTTTTTTCTGAGCTAATGTTTTGTAGTTTAGTCATGTGTTGTGTTAATTTGGATGTAGGATCGATCGTGCGGCTGCGGCCTGCAGGATTTTTGTTTGAGGATCCGTTTCTACTGTGACGCATTTAGAAAAATTAATAACTTACCAACACTTTCCTGGACTTTACTAATTTTTGCTGTTTTTGCAGCATACCGTAGAAGTCTCGTAAAGAGTATTCAATTCGGTTGTCAGTACAGTTCTGAAAAGTTCTCGTACAACTACAATCCTATCCCCGAGAACAAGTACAAAACAGAACGATAAAAAATTCTATTAGCCGTACTTTCTTTCGAATACAAACAAAAGTTACACACAGTTTTATAAAAATCACAAACTGTGTTCATACATAACAGAACTGGGAAACATACATTCCCATTTCCCGCACAAAAGTCCATAAAAATATAAGTTCCAACGGTCGCTATGGAAATCCCATAACAGAAGGAAACTGCAACACAAGTTGCTCCAAATAAATTTCATCAGCGCACGAATCCCGGACGGCGAACTCGACTTGTACAGTAAATTGTCTTCAAGAGCTGACCATCCCCCCTTTTCACCTACAGGGAGAAGGGGGTTCAAAGGAGGCCACCGACATTCCCCCGTTCGTCTTGCTTATGAGTGACGGCCGGACAGCTTGAGTGATTGAGAGTGACTGCAGACTTAATGCGCGCGGCGAGATGGGCGCCTCACGGCAAAGCGCGGCAAGCGACGCGCCGCGTCTGTGCGATATATAGCTCTATGACAAACGTTTACGCTCGCGTTTCCGTTGAGTTCATTCCGCGTTTAAATCGAGAATTATTGTAAAGAATATTGCACATGTTATTATTATAAATTAAAATATACGTTGGATCGTTTTAATACGGTTTGTGAGGTGTTTGTAATTAGTGATGCGAGCTTGACGCTTGATGGATGGCACTGGGTACATCCGGTGCGACGGTGTTATTATAATTAATCGCTGATGAGGGCAATGTGCACACAGGATTAAAATTAAATATAATTGGTTAGTATGTTGCTGTTAAGGCTGTAATAAATAGTGGCCAATTCTTTATGTATTTGTGAGTGATGTGTTTTATAAGTTGTATTTTCATAAAAGAATCTGCATTCTGAGCGTTGGTCTTTTGGTACGTTATTTTTAATTGTTTTTTATAACCGCGGCGTCTAATTGGATTACAACATTTCGTGCCATCGTCGTAAAGCACTTTTCATTAGGATGAGCTGCATTTAGAAGCATATTGACAATAATTTGCGGCCGTCATACGCGATTACGTCAATCTAGTAAGATCATTAAACGTCGTTTTTTCCACCTAATTAGAGTCATCAGTTTCAGCACCAAAACATTATTAGTAATCAGTCTTTGTTCAAAGCTGTAAAAGTGATGCAGTAATCACCATGCTTGGCTAACCAACTGGTGATAACAGTTTCTTGTTATTAGCTGATGGAAGAGTGATACTACTGTCCATTCTCTTGACGTTATCTCATACTACCTTTTAAGACACGACAGCAGAACAAACACTAGTGTACCTACATAAAAAGTGCGCAAACACACGATACCTATTTATTATATTATTAATATCAAAAAACAAAATCAACGCTTGCACGCAACGTTAATACGTCTGACGGACAGACAGACAGACGGGCAGGCAATCAGTCCGGTCTCGTCCGACCCGTCTCTAACGTAAACGTATAATTTTTGCTCATATTTTCTGTTTTGATGTAATTGTAATGCTGATTAAGTATTATGCTTTTTTAATTTATGGACAGTAACTGTAGTCGTATAGATTTATGTACTTTTTGTTGTAAGGTTTTATTTATGAGTTTTCGTGGTAGAAATCGTGAAAGATTTTTTTCAGGAAGGTGCTTCCACCGTTCTACCGCAGAGCACCTTAGTTTTACTGTTTCGGTTTGAGGGGGTTTAGGTGCACATAAAGTAAGAACAAATTGGCTATGGAGGTATCAGCTAAGTGTCCTTCGTTAGGTACTGAAAATTGTCTGTGTCAAAAACACAGACTAAATATACAGAAAGACCAGTTATTAAGTAGGTAGGTAGCAGTACCTAGTGTCTGTCGATGGCTATAAGAGTAGGGGGAGAAAAAGATACGATGAATGGACAGTCTGAATGATGATATGGTTAGAAAGGGGGTGACTACCGATATGACGGCTAATAGAAAAGTGTGGAGGAAAAAGACATGTTGCGCTGACCCCAGCCGGAGAACGATGATAAATATAGCGGTAGTATCTGAGCACCTGACAAAGTTAAGTACTGCATGCTGCATACTGGTATCAAACCATCTGCAAACTGTGATTTTAACGTAATCTCTAAAGATGGAAAAGCTGCATCAGTCTACACGGTATCACATTAAAACATTTTATAGTTATCAAGCATGTAATGAATAGCGTAATGAATTAAACACGTAATATTTTATCAAAATTTATCTTAAGATCGACTTGAAGGTACTAGGAGTACATAAGGCACTAAAACTACGCAAATTACTCAAGGAGATTACAACATCTAGCATACAGTCCATACCAACCTTATCGGTAAGAAAATAAAGACGATTTTTTAATGATAAAGTGTGTGGTTAAGTTTGTTTGCGTAGGAGTTAGACACGATGATCGGTCGACAATTTGATTCTGAATATATCGCCACGTTCAAGTTGTAAACAAGTGGTTGTAGGTGGGTACGGGTTCGATTCTCGACCGTGAAAGTTCTGTTTGCCGTGTGGCTGTAATAAAATGTCTAGTGTGTTCCATAATTTTTAGACTTAAAGAAGGGATTTTAGGAGACTTGTTGTCGTTCATTTTGTAGTTTAGGGTCTTTTAGAGTTTAATCATATTGTACTGGGGTATTATGGGACAAAATATTGCATCGTGGAAGATAAGATAAGATTTATTTATTGTATAAATGATACTGATAAATATTAACATGGTATACATACAAGAGCATGCTAGATGATAATAAATTACACTATAAGTAGTCATAACATTATAATAAAACTATTGTCAGACAATTAGTGGATTTTTTTGCATATTGTTATTTTTAATTGAGTTTGGTTTCTTTGCTGCAGATTACAGTAATCAATAATAATGTGAATAAAATTGGGGTTGTATTTGAAGATTAATGAATTTTTTGCCAAAGATTATCGGTTAATCGGCGCCAATCTCTCGAGAACTGTTAGTCCTGAAAGCTGAGATGAATATTAATAACTAATACCAACTCAATTTACCGTCTGTCACTAATGCACCATCTATTAAAATACACATAATTATCAATCTACATAACATAAAATCAACCCTCCGCTAGCTACCGTAACTATCTAGCAACAATTGATTGATCAATGAGCGCAGCATTGTCACACGTCACATGTCAATCAATCAGCTTGATTGAATGAATCAATCGGCAGGTCATTGCCAGGCGACTGTTTGTAGGTAGGTATGTATGTTAGTTGTTGTCAACGTTATTTTGATTGATGTAGAATCAATTGATTGGCTGAGTTCTGAGTAGGTAATGATTGAGTGCATTTTTTTCAATCGATGAAAAGGACTTTGGACTGCTTGAATGTCGTTGTTTATTTTAAGAAATGGTCATTTTAAATAAATTGACACAAAAGCTAAATATCAACAATTTGGAAAGGTTTTGTGACAAAGAGACTATTAACTTGGGCACGTACTCGTATATATTGAAAAGGTAGATAAAAAAAAACTCACAAATGAGCCGCTTGCTGCGAATAGATAAATTCTAAAGTATTTTTACAGCACAATATCTAATCCCAAAATTTTCCAGCCAGTCATGAAAACTTTAAAATATATAAACAAACTACATTTGAAAATGGAAAACAAAGCGAATTTGCATCACATCAGCTGTCAGTCTCCGTTTGAACTAAACTGACGGTTGATCGAACGCCGCGATGTGCAGTTGGAGAGGAAATAGATTTTATTTTAAAACATTATTTACTGATTTTGTCAGTTCAGGTTGAAATATAAATAAATGTGATGCTATAGAATGGCAGGTTGTTGTTATCGTTATGATTTTCCATATAGGACAGGTTATGGCAGCTGTTTCTATGATAGTTTGTTTTATTAAGAGAATTGGATTCTTCATAGTCTCTCACTCGTCTTGTAAGTATTGTCTCGATTCTGTGCGCAAAACTAGTTCAGTCATCGCAAGAAGAGTTTCAACTCTTATTAGCAGGGTGACATCATCGGTGTTTGTTGTCTTGTCTAACAAGTTTGACAGATAGCTCACCATCCAAATCTTTCTCGTTTGGCTTGGTACTAAAATATAGCTATATTTTTGTTGCTAGTCTTCATATTTACCCCGTAAAATCCTTTCTCATTCACAAACCCTGCTACTCTCTTACTTACTTCATAAAAAAACGCTTTGTTTTTGTAGTTATTTGTCTTAATTTCACCTGGTAGAATATTTCCATCTTTATAACCCACCCTGCTACCTCAAATTCTTTCATTTATTTATTTATGTATCTGCAACTAACGCACACATTCCTGCGTCACTTTCTTATTTAGCCTGTTTGTTGTAAAATCTAGCTACATTTTTAGATGTGGCATCATTATCTTTATTTCACCTGACAGAATCCATTCTCCATCTCTGGCTACCCTGTTACCAATCTGTAGCAAAAGCACACTTTCGTCTTTCTTTGTCTTATTTAGCATGTTTGCAAAAGCTAGATTCATTTTTAAATTTATTATATTATTTTCACCTGACAGATATTTTTTGATGTGGCGCCATTATCTTTACCTTCACCTGGCAGAATCCATTCTCCATCTCTGCCCACCCTGACATCTCATATTCTATCATCTGCAACAAACAGCTCCAAACGCGTTAGTTATATAAAGTGATGGGTCTGTCCGTAACTGTTGTGACAGGGGAACACTTCCTGATTTGTTGCGCAGGTGGGGCGTTGCACCTAGGTGGCAGCTTGTATGGTGATAGGCGGAGCGGGAGCGAGTCTAGAGTGCAAATATCTTTAGAACTCTTATCTCGCTAATTCGCAGAAGGAATATTGTTAAGGTTTAAGCCACAATACCACAAAATATCTAGAGATTTCTGTTCCTTCGTAAAGATAACTTAAATTTAACTTCAGGGATATGTTTTTACTGGAGATCCTGGAGCGCTATGTTCCTAAAGCCTACAATGTACTTCTATGTCTACTTTTGTCAGGCAGAGGGTAACAAATTCGTGTCAAGTATTTTTTTTTCAATCAATTAGTATACGAACGAATGTTTGGCTTGTTCCATTAATCGCTTGCGGCCATTGTTTTAAAATCACTTACAATAAGTAGTTACTACTTTACATGATCTAATCCTAAAGTTCTCATTTTAGCATTACTTATTGATTTGACTGCAACAAATCGCTCCTCTACCACCACAGTACGCTCTCCCTCAAACGTCACGGATCTGATCTACAGTGTAATCTGACGCGATGTGCGCGCGCGCTGGATTCTGATTAAGGGCGTCGACGCATGCGCTGTGCAGCAAGCGTTCGCAATTATTATTGCAGTTTTGTGTTTATGCTATATTTGTAGCCGTTGTTTTAGGAATAGATAATCTAGTACCTATCTGGTAGATTTATTTTATTTATGTCGTCCGATGCTTAATGTCGAGGAAAACTACATGAAATCGAACAAAAGAGCGCACATTCACCAACGAAAAAAAACTATTATGCGAGTATAAAAAATAATACTTTTGTAATCCAGATACTTTGCGTGGTTATTATTGTACTGTTAGAGGCGTCAAAGATTGTGTACAATACAATCTAGTTATTTATTTATTTGTTTCAGGTAAGCTTCCTTGAACAATACCAACCAACATACGTCGATTAAGACACCGGCTTAACCCGTAAGTAATTTTGAATTGACTAAGGGCTGATTTTCTAATAGTCAGATACCTAACTTTCTAATAGTCAGATACCTAACTTTCTAATAGTCAGATACCTAACTTTCTTCTGAAGAATATTGACATATTTTCTATACAAAAACTGTCAAACCGCAGTATTTATTCCTCAGATTGAAGTAAGTAAGTTTTGTAACAACAAACCCTCCACAGATACAAAAACAGATTTCAGTTCTCGCATAGAAATAGGTTCGTTAGGTTACCGACACGTTGTCGACGGAGGACCAGGCTCTGAGCCGGCAGCCCGGCACTGACGAGACAAACGTCAATCGAATACCCAACACCTGCCGACGATATGCCATGGTTACCTAGCTCTTGTTACTAACGTTGTGGTTCATAGATTCACTTGAAAACAGAGTAAAACTTGGAAGAGAAATGGTATAATTACCTCGTCCAATTGAAAGCTTGTCGTGTGAAGGTAGATAATTATAAATTCATTGAATAATACGAAAAAAAAAGGTCGAGCAAAGTTCATTTGGTTAATATACACATAAGAAATAATGACGGGCTGGTACAGTCGGCTTCTCGTAAGTGATAACACCGTCAAAACTAACGTATGTTCGACTGTACAAGGCGGTCTGTGGCTCAGACTTGACAGGTAGAAAGGCAATATCGTCCAGTAAAACATTTAGTTATTGGAATCATGAGGCAATCTACTGCCTTCAAACGTAGTTCTAAGACAAGACAGTGAGGTCCTTTAAACCTATAATTTCGTAAATCGAAATTAAATAAGGAACAATTCTCACAAACCTTCACCCCTGTTATCTATCGTCACTTGACCTCGTGCGAGTACAATCTCATCTCGCTTTAAATCGCATCATACACGGCTGTGGTATCTCCGAGATCTGCAACAACTCGGAATGAATCCTGCCCCGAGCAGTCAGCTGATTGAAGGCCGCTTGGATGGCTAGGGCTCGTAACACGTAGGTCCTGTCGGTTGGATATTGTGGTTATTAAAAGAGGAAGAAAGCAACCCAATACCTAATAGTAAGAAATATTTCTAAGGTTGGGTTTTAAAGCTAGCATAAAACAGTGATCTCGATAATTTAGGCCTGAAATTTCGACTTCAATTCCATTGATATTGTTAGAACGGAACTCCATCTTTTACATCGAACTATTATACCAAATTTTTTGTGCGAGAGAAAACTGGCAAATATGAATCTAAACTAGTTAAGTATCTATACTTACCTTATACTAATAATACCATTAAAGAAAGGTAGCTTGTGAATGGTGACTTTGATTGTACCTAATAATGATTCCAAATCGATTTATCTGAAGGCCAATTCTCGTAATTTAAAACGTTCAAAATCTAGTCGCAGTCTCATCTCAGCGACAAACAAATGTCAAAAACTTGTCAAAATGTAGGGAAATTAGAGGCATTTTTTGACAGATTGAGACTGAGATCAGACTGTGAACGTTCTTAAAATTACGAGAATTGCCCCTCAGGTGTGATACGAAACAGTTTTTTTAAGTTCTATATTAAAATACATTTTTGTTAAACAATATATTTCCCAAGTCCTTATACTTATTATGCTTAAGAAATAAGAATGTTTTAAATAATTGCAAACAATTAAACTTTCATTTAGTAAAATGGCAACCCTGCGCAACCAGCGCACACGCTTCAGTGCAAATTATAAAATGCACGTTACGAACAAAGCCGATCTTTATCGAGAGCCGAATGATAGAGTATTCCGTTTGGCGGCGACTATGTAGCGCATTTTTGTCGTATTTTCACGCTTCTTAATTTGTGAGACATAGCAGGGCTGATAAAGAAGAATGGAGCTATTCTTAAACGTAGACTTTTAACATTTTGACACAAAGAAATGAGGAAAAAAAGCTACTAGAATTTATTTACACTCATTCATTTCATTTTTAAATAAAGTATAAGCAGACTTTGGTGATATAAATAGATACTGTTTCTATTTTAGGCAAAACAGCCAAGGATTACACACACTATAAAATTGTAACATAATGTAAAAAAAAAACAGAATCAGTCAGTGAGTCAATCCGTCGCCTGCGCATCAATCAAGCGATAAAGCAATTTAATTGATTGCGTCACTCAATCAATTACTGTCGTTCCAAATTCAAAACAGGAAGCTGGTAATTTTTTGAGTTGCCAACTGATTGGTTTTTTTTGTCATTACCGGTGTTGCAATAGTCTCAGTTGTTTTTTTTAGATTTTCTATTATTAATGTTACGCTTTCGTTTGAAGATGTCGTGAAGCGTTGATTTTATTTAATAAAAATGAATGAGAACGTAAAATAGTATCAGTTTTATCGTAACTGTCAGTGGCCTTTTGTTTTAACGAATTATTTTTGTGGCAATCTAGCTATGTTGAAATTTAAGACCATTTGCTTCTAATATTGAAGCAAGTACCATGTTATTCCTTCCTTTTTTTCCATACCTACTTCGTAAATCAAACGAACCGCAAACCATGTTATTCCCTCATATTTTTTAAATTTCACATGCAATTATCTCAAAAAGTCTTCCAACCACATCACTAACACACACCTTCCAAGTCACCATCAACAGAATTAAAGACGGCACCCTAACAAAAACAGTGCAATACATGAAGCTCGCGTCCCGCCCACGCCAATCAGCTTTACGTTTTCTTGAAGTTCCGTTCTTCTCGTCAGACGTCGACGTCGTTCTTCTCGTCAGACGTCGACTTCGATTCACGTTCCCGTCAATGACTTCTTTTTGCGTCGTCTCCACCGGTCGATAAGGACGTCAAATAACGTACAAAGGACGAGCCAGGAGGGTATTTTGAAATTGTTTGTTTTAAATGTTATTTTTAGTATGATTGATGTAAAGTGGGATGTGCGTGGGTTTTTGGTCCTTCGGTCACTTCGACAGTTTAGTCACGTACAGGGTTTACATAGTGTCGATATTGGCGATGTCGCTTCGTGGGAAGACTATTTTTATTGTCATGTCAATTGATTTTTTGATAGTAAATAGTTTTTTTTTCTGTAATCTATCAAATCTTTTTTTTTTTTTAGTTAAAAGGAATCCTGTCCATTATTTTCTGATTTTTAATAAAAAATTTCATTTAACGCCAATAAAAACAGTCTGACTTTTAACATAAACACTTCAAATCAGACAGTTTAGCTTAGTTCTACACCCGTCATATTTAATAATGTAATCAAATAGAGGCGTAAATATACTCCCAGCCAATTCTTTGGCAAAAGTAATTACAGCAGTATTATATATTTCTGCTTTATAGAAGTAAGTACAGAGGCCAGCACATCAAGCAACCCCAATCTGTCAAATTCCTTTGATAGATTTTCAACTTTACCACAAAGGTATAAGGTTCATATTCAATTGGGAAAATTTGACAGATTGGGGTAGCTTGATGTGCTGGCCTCTGTACCACAAAATTAAGGACTCTTAGTTAAAATTAAATTCTGCCAATGTCGGTCAATCTCGTGAAGGAATAGGTACTTAAGCTTGAAAAAAACGTGACCTGACATTCAGGAGTTTTACTTAAAACTTAGTAATGTGAACACTGACATAATTTCCCTTCTTCTGTAATCTTTTTCCCCTGTTCTGTAATTGCTAAACTACACAAGACTTATCAAAGACCAATAAGACAGTCCCAGTCTCAGAATTTCAACTCAAAATTCAGCTCCAAAAAACTGCACATTCCCCCAAACTCTTCCCCCTTTATAGTAGTTTTAGAACATTTATACTGCAACATAAAGCCGGCACGATATGCAAATGACTGCAGTTCTTTAGAGTCGGTTCATCGTTATTGCTCCCGAGGCACCTTGGGCTCACCTATGTCTGCCGTGTGTCTTGGCCTTTATCTCGGCTTAGTCGTTAACGCCAGGATCGGGCTTCAGGTGGAATTATTGGAGGTTAGATTGAGATCGTTTGAATGGATCTGTCTGGATTTGCGGTGTGAGATGTGCTAGGTGCATTGTATTTTTATGAGTTTCTTCTGAGGCTTATATTAAGGAAGAGAAATACTAGATATTAGACATAATGATAAAACATTTGTTAAGTGCAACAAACTCACAGTCGGTAGTAAATCAATAAGGCATATTTTTGAAAACTTCTATTGTTAAATGACTTTGTTTTTCCTTAAAAAACGCTTCTATTGTCACCATGATAATTCTATTACCACTCTCAGCAACTCAGCACTCTTAGACCCTCCTCTTTAAAGTGTTCTCAACTTCATTTTAATCCGAGGTCTTCTTCCGGCATCTATAAAATGACTAGAATATAACAACTGTCGTCAATCAAACGGCCATAACCCTAAAACGCGTCCATCAATCGGAATTAATTACGAAAAAATTCCGAAACGTAGCACAATGATTATCAATCCGGGACGATTGACTGAGTGCCCGCACAGGTGCTATAGTGATGAATAATATTATAATTGCGACGGGATACGTCTTAATATCAATAAAGCAGGTACGGCAACTAATGCCCGTTGAATAAACATCAATCAATCAATGCGCTTGATGTGGACAGGAGCAAAAAGTGGAGCGCTGATGGAATAGTGTAGATCGGGGTTTATTTTAGAAATATTATTTGATATTTTTGTGTCGTTTGAAAAATATGGCTGTTTGTATAAGGATTAATATCTTATGAAATGGTAGCAGTGGTGGCCCAATGGTCTCGGCCCCGACTTACGAGTTCGTAAGTTCGAACCCGACACGCACTTTACTTTGTGTATCACCACTGCTCTCAAAAACGGTGAAGGAAAACGTCGTGAGGAAACCGGCATGTCCTAAAACCAAAAATTCTAACCCGCACTGGGCCCGCGTGGTGGATTACTGTCCACTTCCTCTCAAAGAGAGAAGGCCTGTGTCCCAGCAGTGGGAACATTATAGGCTGATTATATATCTGAAGAGAAATGAGGCTCTAGTATAGTTGTTACATCTCAAAAACGCACGTAACTCCTTTTACAATGACACAAAATTCACATGACTCGTGCTCGAGAATTGCGAGGGCAAGACGATATAGGACTGTTTCAGTCGATTCACGTTTAGCACCCTAATTGGTAACACACTAACAATCACAATCTCAATCATTTTGAACGATATTGCTAATACATTGCTTCATAAGTTCGAAAAATTTGTCTGCTCCACAACGTAAATAACGCAATGAATGTTGTTGAATTGTCAAAGTGAAAGCCGCAGTTCTTTGATTTTTATTGAGTCATATTGGCAGAATGTTTAGATAACACCTTCATTTTAACACCTCCATTTGACAGTAAACAATGTGTTTTATAGAAGAGCCAGTTTACACACAACTAATATAACCTCACCCCCGTAACCCCCGAAAGGTTTATAAGTCCCATGTCATACTTAGGGGGGAGCAAATTTCTCCACATTTTAACCCTGCACTTTGCAAAAGTAATATTAATAAAACCATGTATAATAAAGGCACATCCACAACTCTCTATCAAGTATACTAAAGCAAAAAAAAAAAACAGTGTTTGTTCGACAATGAGCCGTTGAAACGTAAGGCTGCGCGCGCACGACCACTATGTGTGTCCGCGTGTTTGTCTGTTTGCTTTGCTGCTTGCGTGTTTGTTTTCTGGTGAAATGGCCGTCAGGTGCGTGTTTGGAGATTTCGGTTTTTGGAAATGGATAGTTCAACTTGTTGGAAAAAGGTGGTTAGTCAATGTTGTGGTTGAGTTTGTGTTGTTTTAGATGGAGCCTGTGGTTCATTATTTGAGCTGTATAGTTTAAGACTGCGCCGAGCAAAATAGTTCAAAACGGCCGTCACTGTTAGAAGGTTTAAATCAATACTATTACCATAATTACCATAAAAAATATGTAATGTACACCCCAATGAATGTGTTAACCGATTATAGTAGGCAAAAATTAAAAATAATGTATAGTTTAATAAATAAAAATACGTAAAGTTGTACAAAAATCTTAAAATATCATGTTCGTGTTTACTTGAATTTTGATAGTAAACTGTTATTTTTTTTCACAAACTTGAATTCATATTAATCTCTAATGATTATACTACAATTTATAGTTTTTACATTTTCGAAATGTCGCTTAGTTATTTTATTATTAATTTTTGTTTTAATTGACGCGCTGTTTTGAATCATACGCAACGTACACCGGTCGAAAATTCAGTCGTCCACGGGAGCTCGGAGAGTGGTCACGTCTCATCGTGGAGCGACTCGCCGATAACGATAATTCGCGATCTATTGTGTACGTATACCTTGCCGCAAACAGTTGAATAAGGTAAGTCACATTTTAGTTTTTTTAGTATTACTTATATTTATTATGCATAACTAAAATTAACTTTTTCGTTTTTTTCTTTTTACATTTTTCTTAAATATTTGTTTTAGTAAACATGGGAAAGCGTAAGGAAATATATTCTAAGAAGAAAGTTGGCGCTCATTTCCGAAAAAAAGCCGTTCTCATAAAAAGTACGTATTTCTATTTTGTTATGCAGTTCCTTTTAATTTAAATTTTTTCTCAACATCCGATATGGGTGTCGTGTAATGGGTTTTTGGGGGTGGCGATTGCAAATCTGGCATTCATTTTAACATCCAAAATGGCGGATGCAACTTTTTCTCAAACATTCGACATGGGTGTCGTGTAATGGGTTTTTGGGGGTGGCGATTGCAAATCTGGCATTCAATTTAAAATCCAAAATGGCGGATGCAACTTTTTCTCAAACATTCGACATGGGTGTCGTGTAATGGGTTTTTGGGGGTGGCGATTGCAAATCTGGCATTCAATTTAAAATCCAAAATGGCGGATGCAACTTTTTCTCAAACATTCGACATGGGTGTCGTGTAATGGGTTTTTGGGGGTGGCGATTGCAAATCTGGCATTCAATTTAAAATCCAAAATGGCGGATACAACTTTTTCTCAAACATTCGATATGGGTGTCGTGTAATGGGTTTTTGGGGGTGGCGATTGCAAATCTGGCAATTAATTTAAAATCAAAAATGGTGGATGCGTCTTTTTCTCAAACATTCGACATGGGTGTCGTGTAATGTGTTTTTGGGGGTGGCGATTGCAAATCTGGCATTTATTTTAACATGCAAAATGGCGGATGCAACTTTTTCTCAAACATTCGACATGGGTGTCGTGTAATGGGTTTTTGGGAGTGGTAATTGCAAATCTGGCATTCATTTTAACATCCAAAATGACGGATGCAACTTTTTCTCAAACATTCGACATGGGTGTCGTGTAATGGGTTTTTGGGGGTGGCGATTGCAAATCTGGCATTCAATTTAAAATCCAAAATGGCGGATGCAACTTTTTCTCAAACATTCGACATGGGTGTCGTGTAATGTGTTTTTGGGGGTGGCGATTGCCAATCTGGCATTTATTTTAACATCCAAAATGGCGGATGCAACTTTTTCTCAAACATTCGACATGGGTGTCGTGGAAACAGTAGTAGGTATCTATACAAAAAAAATAAAAAAAAAAAAAATGGTAATAAATGGATTATTATTATTATTAATATACTACTGTTTTTTTTAAGAGATAACAAGGAGAAATTATATATTTAATAAAAATATTTAAATATTACGTTTTTAGGAAACGCTGACCAATGAAGAACCTTGCCAATACGTTGGTGAAGAACCTTGCCCATACGTTGCTGAAAAAACTTCAGTTAGTAATGATATTCCATGCAACAATCTCGATGTAAGTTGATTTTTCTTAGATACTTAAAATTTTAAAATGTGTCGAAGTACTAATTTATGCCCGTTGCTTTGGGACTACTTACGATATTCTTATTTTATTTCAGGATTCTTCAAAACATACGGATTCTTATTCAGACTTTTTGATAGAAGAAGAAAGTGAAGATAAAGACGAGATCATAATACATGGAAATAGAGTAGTGGATTTCGCATACCTCTTTAAACAACTGCAAGAAATTGCAAATCACAACTCCCCACTAGGTTGCAACTTGAGTTGTTTAAAACTTACCAAAGAGGTAAAGAAAGGGTTTCTATCGAAATTCTATTTTACTTGCCAAATGTGTCGATTAAAATAAGAAATAATGAATTGTAAAAAACCAGATAGCCCTACAGACCTCAACTTGAACGATAATGCTGTAAGCAGTTTTATGTCAATAGGAGCGGGGTTTTCTGGTTTAGAACAAGTTTCGGCATCCCTTGAAATTCCCTGTATGTGTGACAAATTATACGCCAAGTGCCATAACAAGGTCTGTGGACTATGGGAATTAGCCAAAGAAAAAAGCATGGAGGTTACATTATCGAAGTTTTTATACGGATCCCTAAGTTTTTTGAAAATATATCGCCTATGTTCATCAGGGATAATGTAGGATTCTAATGGTGAAAGAATTTTTCAAATCGGTCCATTAGTTTCGGAGCCAAATCAAACAAACAAATCTTTCCTCTTTATAATATTACTAGCTTCCGCCCGCAGCTTCGCCCGCGATATATGTCGATAAAAACTATCCTATGTCCTTCCCCGGGATACAATCTATCTCTGCCAAATTTTATCCAAATCCATTTAGTGGTTTAGGCGTGAAAAGGTAACATACAGACAGACAGACAGAGTTACTTTCGAATTTATAATAGGTATTAGTATGGATTAGTGTAGATGTAGATAGACCACATTTTCCTATACTTTTTGTATTTTTTAGTAAAATGGTAAATTAAGCAAGGTACCTATTACATTAGGTAATTAATTATAGATTTTTTATCACGTACTGGTTTTATTATTACAATACATACCTACCACAAAACAGAAAGGTACAGAAGTCAATCACATCAGGGTTATCAACTTCGGCTTACGCACAATAAACTATCGTGCTAGTGACACTCGTATCCAGTTGTTTCATTTATTGTTGTAAAGTTGTTAAAGTTTACAGAACAAAAACATTAAAATTTTATATTTGTCTATTTTCACTATCGAAAATCCCTAATAACTTCTAAACGGATTACCCTATTTACACAATTTATTTTGCCCTATCCGTTTTAGACCTAAGCCTATCAAATGACATAAAAAATAATACATTATCTACACAAACAAAAAATCATGTTTTCTACTTACGTAATATTTGGGTCTCAAGCAGATGGCACTCGCGCTCGCACTGATCGTGTCCGTGAGCGGTGTCTTGAGCGCACTTTGTATGTAGATTGACTTCTGTACTCTCTGTATTTTGTGTACCGACCCATCTACCCTGCCTACGTACTCATCTAGCCTACCTACTTACCCAGTAAAATACCCGGGCGTGCAATCCACAACGCCAAAATTTCATAGCAATCGGATGACTGTAAGAGACGGATAATATAAGTATTTTTCTATATTGTACTATAGTTATACCTACATTATCCGTACTACAAAACTTAATTTTTATATTATACAGATTATTAGATTTAATTTTGGGATTTATGTAAGTAGGTACCTACATAAAACCATCTAAATAATCAATATTCGTATTTTCAAGTCACTCAACACAACGACTCAAATTATAAAAATCCTAGGTTACCAACTATTGTCGTGCAACTGCAAGCGGACCTCGAGCGAACTTGTCATTGTGTGTGTGACGACTCACACGACGAGCGCGCTGGAGTAAATACCTATTTGCCGCGCGCCTTGTTCGCTCGACACAGTCTTAAGAGACTTGTTCTTTTTGTCCGCAAAGGACAGGTAATAGAAAATAATCTAGGTAGCTGAGAGAACTGCTGCCCTTCGAGGCCTTAGTTTCTGTTTGAAATGTATGCATAGATTTATCTATTTGATGCTTCAGTCACCAGTTATGTTAGTCAAGGATCTTGGAAACAAATACGCACGCTAGTAATGTCTAAGTCAATGGATACTCATGTAAATTAAATCACCTCGCGGCCTCGTCAATAATTTATTTTACCAAAATAAATCTCAATGACGTGGACATCTATAGGTATGTAAAGCGTAACTGTTACTGCAAAACAAAGTACCAATCAGTTTTAGGTCCAAAAAGAAAACTTCACAATAATTATCTTGGTCAAGAACTTGTCTAAAACGTCACAGATCTGAAATAGCATTTTTAGGCTTTGTCTTAAGCAGCCAGACGTTTGGACTACAATTAGAATGATTATATCCTAGATTTTGTTAGCACTTTGAGTGTCAGTCTTCTTAATAGCAGACTGACAGGCCCTTTGCTTAGTATTTGGATTGACAGCTTGATAAATGCTTTTAAATAATAATTGGATGTTTCAACAGTTAGTTGAATTACTTTAGGAATTATTTTTGATTTCAGGATTATTCTTAACCTTCAGTTGCTCCTTTTATAACCATCCTTACTTTTTTGTTATATTATTATTATTTTAAAAATGTATTTCACATGTCTCGGGACCCTCTGGTCCCTGACCTTCGAAAGGCGTGGGGCCAAAGCCAACTCGCAGAGGCTCGTTAGATTATCCATGTACGCACAATGCATGCGTGCACCCAAGGACAACCTTCAGTTGGTTTAGGACTATTGAAAAATGGTATAGGAACAAATATTGGATTATATTGAGTCCTCGGAAACTGTCGCTAGCACATAGTGACGTGGTGACAAGGGGGCAACATGTCCTGGGGTGCTCGAGGAGTGGAGAGGTATTCCACGGCTATCAGAACAATCCTAGAGCCCGGATGATGGTCAAGATCCCTACCAGCCCTTACTGGCATACTTCCTTCCTCCGAGCACGTATATGCTCATGCGAGCTCATTTTCTGTTATAGCACTAATTTATAATAATCGACGCGGCGACGGTGACGATGACTCTGTCTGAGACTATTGTGATTTTGACAATAGACAATGGATCGTGTTGTTAGATAATTACAACTCTCGTGATAGTAAATTACCTGTAACAAGATCAGCAGTAAGCTGGTGCCGAGATCAACCTGAAGAAGCTGTGTTTAGGGGTCATTATTGCATCTTAGGCCATAACAATCAACCGCCCACCAACAGTAAGATAACAAGCAACCTTTTTAGTAAATTCTCAAATGTCCTGTAGACTTGTCCCATACAAGCAACATGATAATCTTCTTCGTTAATTCCCATTCGTTCATATTACAAAGAAAACAGACAGTGCACACAAACATACATACACACTAATACCATAGATATTGTTTAACCTATAAACACAGACGTAAAAAAATCAATCAATAAAAAAATAACAGACGTCTACTTAAAAGCAAAACGAGCTACTAATGAACACTGTTCGAAATATATTTACAATTTAACACACTGCACTTCTACTCCCCTTTATAATTCAAGAAATAGAGTAGAAATTCGCGTAAATGCTCGCTAAAAGGAAAGACGTAACGTCAATAAAGATTAAGCGGATTCTCAGAGTCGAGTTACGCGTTTCGACGGATGGACGGACTGACGGACCGACGCGCGACGGACAAAAATCCGTCCGTTGACGTGTGATTGACAGTGAGACGGTGGCTCCATCTGTCCCGGTGTAAAAAGACATTTGACGTTGAAGGCTTAATCTGTCCCGGCTCTTAGTCCGTGTTTTATTTTTAGCGATGTTTTCTGAGATATTAAAAATTTAAAAGAAGCCTTATGTTTTTAAAAGTCGTATTAAAGATGATGCAAAAAATGCGAGACCGAACGAGCGCTGTTTGACTTTGTGCGGTGTGAGAATAAAGTGTATCAAAGTTTTTTTAATGTTCTGGTTGAAGAATTCAAGCGTAACGATTACACTACCTAACTGGGTAAGAATAATCAATTACTTACCAAATTCCTGAAATAATTCCTCCTTGTGGATTAAATGGCTGTTTCAATAAGGGCAAAATCTTGAAAAAAAAAAAATTACCGTAGTTTTACCCGCAAAATGTGCTGACTGGGTGTATTGGCAGTTTGCGACAGAAATAATAGTAGAGTGGACATTCCAGTGTCCAGTTTAAAATATTCTTTATTATGTACAAAAAAAATATATATAAAGTCCAATTCCAAGGACAAAGTTTTAAGGACCAGAGGGCAAGTGGCAAACGCTTTCAAAGCGTTTCGTATCTACAACGCCACATGCGAACAACTCGTCATACTGACGTCACGCAAAATCCTGCAACTCGCAAGCAGAGTTTACCGCGCAACTAGCATAGATACTTACAATGGCCCGACATAAATCGGCGGGCAGCTGCGTGCAAATACTTCAGCGTGACCCTATTCCTCATACCTCTATAGTCCTTTAGAACTGGCTGGTGTAAAAGCGCTCCAATCACAGTAATTATTCTATTCTCTCTAATAAAATTAAAATATCTCATCAAAGACTTGTTGAAACACCGTTTATCAAAAATGACACATCAATGATTGATTAGAGGACGAACTAAATATATTTTCGTTGGCATCAAATATTATAATTATATCTGTCCATCCGTCACTCATCGGCCGCCATTCTGATGTTTTCTTTTGGCAACTGTAGGAGAAATTGAAATTTTTGGGATACTAGTTTTGTGCAAAGGCTTTTCTTGGTACTTTTGCCAAACTGTTAGCAGTTTTTTTACTTTCTTTATAACATCTCAGAATGAAAATATTGTTTACTATCGTCATAGAACATGTTCATGGATGTCAATCATAAAATTCGGCTTATGCAGCTCTGAGGGGCAATTTTCGTGATTTTAAGAACGCTCGATCTCAGTCTGTCAAAAATGCCTCTTTTTTCCTTACACTTTTGACAATATTTTGACATTGATTGTCGCTGAGATGAGATTGAGATTAGATTTTGAACGTTTTTAATTACGTGAATTGGCCTTCTCATGTTCAGTCTTCGTTGAAGACACTTGTACTCTGATATAGGTACAATAATATAAGCTCGGCCCAACTCTTTCATCCTACATTAGTTCTCCTTGCTTCTGATTTGTAGCATTTAACTCCCATTTACTAAATATCCGTAATGGCTTCTTGGTACTCCAAACATTAATTAGTATGACGTGTCTCAATCTCAGTGACTCACATTTCTGAACAAACTGCCCACACGACTCTTGTCGCTCTTAGCCTTTTAGCAACACGAAGCTGCGAAGTGGACTAACTCAACGTCAATCATACACGTTGATTGACACTTACAATTCTACTTACCTCACATTTTTAAAACCTGCGTAATTACGGCAAAGCTCACACTTTGTCACTCTTCGCGTAGAACGAAACGCAACTTGGCAATTATGTCGTTCGTACGTCAACGGGACGCGCGCGTGTGGTCTTCCGAGAAACGGAACGTGTCCGGATGATGCGCCTGAGTGCATTTTTGTAAAGCACTGAGAGTTTTAATGGAGACGTGCATACTTGGCACTGAACTGTTGTGTTAACATTGCATTAAATGTGATAAGTTGTTGGCAGGTCGCGGAATCAGGCTCATCTTTCTTTCATTTCTTGCTAAAACATTTCTAGGTCTACACCATCGGGTTTATAAGTAAACCGTGCGGATCATCATCTGATTACAGACCCCGACATTACAAAGAGACGCGACAATAATATTACGAGCGAGTTCTACCCGAAAATAACCGACGTATCGGCATCCCATCAAAACGAATCGATCGCATCAATAATAATCCCAAGCAAAAAATGAGTGGGCGCCCCTCAGATACAGATCAAATTAACGGTCAACCGAACACAAAGCCCGGCCAATCAGCAGGCCGATTCTTTCTCAAACGCTTCACGTATTTACGTCACATTTCTTCGATTCTGCGGCACGTTCGCGACGTAATAAGCGGACGGGGGAGTCCGCTCGTCGCGTCCGTCACCGTGGGGTGGTCCCGGACTCCCGATTCCCGGTCCCGGAGAAGGGGGTCCACCGGGTGGCGTCCGGCGGAGTTAATGAAGTTTTCTCAGCGATTCCCACAGGTCGTCACATGCGGCCAGAGTTTGCTCGGCACATATTGTACACGTCTCGCTATCGTCAGATATTGCCCGGGTGAAAATGTTTTAATAAGCGCATCCCAGGACGCGGCCGGCCGTTATGTCCGGACCCGTTTGCCCGGCCCGTCTTATTAATGTCTATTGTTTGCGAGTTTCGCGTTATTGCGTGTGTATTGATGGTACTGTCTTGGAGTTTTTATGTTCTTAGTTAGATGTGTTGCTGGTTTAATCCGGGCGGAGCAAAGGCAAACAGTAATATCCAAGCAAGTTAACTTAGACACTGGTTACGTGCAATATTGAAATCAGTTAGTTTTCCACCTGCAAATATTGGTCCTTTATTTTCAGAAAGACCAATATCCAAATATAAAAAAAAAACAACTTTAAGTTAAAGGCGATACGCACTATAAATTTTTGGAATCCACTTTAGTTAAAATAATCTTGTACCATTGTATATTTTTATACATTAAATTCCAATACTTACATGTGACATCTACCCACCCACACTGGGCCTGCGTGGTGGATTACGGTCCATTACTTCTCACAGAGAGGAGGCCCAGCAGTTGCTGCAGTGGCAACAGTGTAGGCTGATCATGTATGTATTTATGCATTTAATTTCCATTCAGAAAGACTTGGACAAAAACCATCAATGTATAGACCTCAAAATATTTTCGCTCACTCAGACAACACTAATACACAATCACGTGATAAAACCATTAACTTTTCAGTCCCAATAATTTCAGCCCATATTCCGTCCATCAGAGTTGTTGACACAAAATGCAGCAGGTTAACGTATCGCGCGTTTGACCTTGACCCCACTAATCGGAGGCCGTAAATCTCAATACCGGCCACATCATGCGCGATGCTGGGGATTGTTCCCGAGGTTGGATAGATGATGCGACTCTTTTTGGAGACATTTTAAATATGAACTTAGCAGAAAAAGATCGTTTTGACTAAAAAACAAAAAAAAAATATGAATCAAAGCTCTAAAAACTACTAAATGATGTTCAGTCATAAAATAACTAAAACAACAGCCAGTAACCATTTCCTACTTTACAGAACCGCACCTGCGAATTTATTTAAATGTACTCTACTTGTAAGCTTGGCCCTTAAAAAAATGGTCCAAAAGTGGACAAGGACGAGCATATGGGGCATTCGCCCCCCCTATGCGTAGCTGTCCCAAAAACCTCCTTAACTTGACGCATTTCTGCATAGTTATTCACAAAATCCAAAACCCGAAAATTTTAACAGTGTAAATCAAATAGATTATTCTTCCGATAGCTAATTGCTGTCGGGAGCAAAGCAAGAAAATGAATGTTCGATACGGAAGCCTGTCGAACGCGCATCAAATCGACATTCATCGAATATTTTGATCGAGGACGTTATCTCTTAGTCCCGAGTCTATGATTGGCATCACGTAGCCAATATCGATTTTTAATCAACAGCACCAAACGATTGTACTCCAGCTATGTATTGTAAAGTACATGAATCCCAACTTGTGAACATCCACGCATGCTACAATCTGTTCGAAATTAATAAAGTTTGTGAGGTCGCTCCTGTCCAAAGAGTCTTTACGTTACCATTGGTTTCGCACCTGCACTTTTGTCCTTCTATGTATACTTATAGTTCGATGGATTTGTTTATTCCAGAGTCATTAGTTCATTCGTTTTCATTAGTTCCGAAATAAGCAGAACTCAAAAGATTTATTACACCTTCATGACATAGTAGAATATTGCCTCTCCTTCAACATGTTCATTTCTGTATAAGCATAACCAACCTATGATGTTCCCACTGCTGGGATACAGTCCTCCTCTTTTTAGGGTTCCGTACCTCAAAAGGAAAAAACGTAACCCTTATAGGATCACTCGTGTGACTGTCCGTCCGTCTGTCACAGCCAATTTGCTCCGAATCTAATGGACCGATTAAGTTGAAATTTGGTACACTTATGAATATCTGTGACCCAAATACAGACATGTAATGTAAATAAATGAATTTTTAATATGGGGGTCATTTTTGGGGGGCAAACAGAAAAAAAAAATGTTTCGCAATCTGTGTGACAAATGAAATGAAAGGGTTTACTGTGAGGATCTTAAATATCATTTTATGATAATTTTAAAGTAAATAGTAAAAAGTTATTTAAGAAAATAGACAAGTATTGGCCATAATTATCGCCGAAACTATTGAGCGTAAAATTAAAATTAAAATATACATGTAATAATTCTACACCTATAGATTACAGTAATACCTATAAGAAGTCTGTGTCTTAAAACAACATGATTGTGCGTAACTTATATTTTCAGTTGGAATGTATGGGAGAACGTGTTTTTAACTTCAATTTTGTTCTTGGGATAAATTCATTTCAACTACGGAACCCTTCATCGTGCGTGGTCCAACACGCACTTGGCCGGTTTTTTATTTCGTTTCATTTCTTAGGCTAATGTTAAATTAATATTTAATTATTTTGTGTTAAAGTCATCAATTTTGTATTTTCCCAATTCTCTAAAACTCTAAAGATCCATTAACCCAACCATCTCAGTACACATTGAAAGTAGAAAATATATTCAGCCCGCTATTTAGAATATCAATATCAAAATTATCAACCAGATTGTTGTCAATGATTCTTTACAGAACCCAGGTCCTCAAATTACAAGATTCACCAAAACCTAATTAAAAATAAACCAATAAAAACACCCTGTCACCAAACGCGCGATTACTGCTCTCACTGAAACGCCACGCATGACGATAACCCCACTACTACATAAAGCACTCAATAAGGCACCACGGGAGTGCATTAATGACATTTTTCACATGTTTCTAGCTCCGATCACAGGTCAAGTTGTGGGGGGCCACCCTTGAGGTGGGGTTGTCAGGGGGAGTTGGGGGGTGTTTCTAGAAGGCGCAGACGTCTCCCGTCAATCAGTTCGGTTCGACGTGACTGGAATGCTATAGGAAAGTTCGCAGACCGTTAAGGCGGTTTTTTTTTATGATCGGCGATTATTTGGCGCGCTGCGGCAGTAATCTCGCCTATGTGTTCGATGCTTTATGTCGTGTTTGTATTGGCTGTGTGTTATGGGTGCGAATGGTGAATAGGTAGCTGAAATATTTCTACAGCAGCCGAAAGCATGAGGTTATTTTTAGTTCCTATTTATTTAGTTTCTTATTTTAAGTACCTACTTAATACATTTTTAAATATTTAAAAAAAAATATAAATTAAGTATAAAAAACATTTTAAAATATAAAAAAAAAATGGTCATGTGCCGGTGTCGGGAGCAGGGGTCCAAGACCGGTGGTTATGACTCCAGAGACACGAACCTCCTCACAATGCGAGCCTTATCGAGGAGTACCGGCTTCTGAATCAGGCCCTTGATCCTAACGCCTAACGAGAGCCTCAATGGATGTTGGTCGAGGCTTTCGGCCATCAGGCCATTTTCCGATATGACAATCGGAACAATGACAGTCGAGCTCACATTCCACATATCAACAACCTCGTGTGCTAAGTCAAGATATTTGTTTTGTTTTTCTTTCTCAGCTATCACGAGGTTCCCGTCATGTGGAATGGTAACATTGACAATTATTGAGCGGCGCGCTAATCGATCTATCACCACTTATCAGTACCTTTTTGTTATTATTGAGGTTATCCTGACTTGTTGCCTTTTCGGCTTGCAGCCCATAGTACTTTCAATATTCATTTTACTAGTAAACAAGCATGCTTTTCAATAGCATGATTGTGTGCTTCATCCTTAACGTTTTAAAGCAAGGGTCTTCAACCTTTTTTAGGTCAAGGGCCTAGTATACTGTGATATTGTTTCGGCGGGCCGCAACACAAAAAAGGCATTCCATTGTAAACAAAAATTAATTAAAAAGCAATAATATAATCATTGAAGTTATTTATTACGTAATTTTACAAACTAAGTAGAAATTATTTTAATAAAATTTAATCAATGAGACGTTTGACATTGTTTACTTTTAACAAATTTATCAATATCTGCCCCTATATTAGTCGTTGCAATTCTCAAACTGTTTTCAAGGTGAACATCGGTGATTCCAGTTCTTGTCTTCGACTTTACGTTCTTCATTCGAGAAAATAATTATTCGCAAAGATATGAGGTGCCAAACAGAGATGTCATTTTCAGTGCATGATCTCTTATTTTAGGAAAGTCTGAAATATATAAGTCTGAAAATTCGATCAACCCTAAATTGAATTTGTCTTTTAAAGTAGAGTTGCACTGTAATTCTATCAATTCCATCTGAACTTCTTCAGGGACATCTTCGACAGAAACATTGAATGGGCGGGCTTTTATAGTCGGTTTTAATGTGTAAATAGGCATAATTTGTAGACATGTAAATTTTATTTTTGTTAATCTAATGGCATGGCGGGCCGCTAAAGGGCCGCTGGTTGAAGACCTCAGTTTTAAAAGTTAGGATGAAATTAAGTAGCCTGAAAACTACCCAAAGCAATGTAATAACTACTCTTCCTTAAAACTCAAACTCAAAGCATTTATTTTAATAAACGATATAGGCACAGGCGCTTTTGAATTGTCAAGGAGTCGGTCAGTCAGAAATATGAAGATAGTTGCCCATTCGAAAGCGTAGACGTAGAAGAACGGGTGAGAATCTCCATGAACACTCGTTTTCTCCATGAACAAAAGAAGAATATGCATGAACTCAACAAACACACGGTTACAATTTTAACTCGACCAGGTACCATTTTATATCAGAAGTAGTTTTTCCAAAGTCTATTATAACGACGAGGATATCTCGGCTTACTTTCACAATAAACATAGTTTAGGCTTTAAACTCCAAAGTAACACTTAAGTTAGCGTAAAAATTCTTACGAAGTTGGCATTAAGTACGCGTCCTACTAAATATTAGATTTTCTTAGCGAAGTGTATTTTTAATTTGAAATGTTTTTGTTTTTTAATATTTTTGTTTTTGTGGAGTAAGGTTTCTTTATATTTGTAAGAACAGTTCCTGCATTATGTGGTTTTAGTTTGACCCAAGGGAGGACTTTTGCGAATGTTTTCTTTTGATAATTTCCTGAAATCACGTATTTAGGAAATAACTTCCTATGAATTGACGTTGAGAGTTTCTGGTTTTCACGATTTTCCCTTTCACGCTTTTTCCTGACTTTGTTTTGATTTCACTTAGAAAATACATAAAATCGGGTTATTTGTACTCTACAGTAAATATTTTTCTTTTGAGTGACTATCATTTTGAAAAAAATAATTTTCTATTTGACCTAACAATAATTTCCAAGTTTGATGTCATAACCGCGACGCGTCTACGCGATTTTCGTCGACACATCGGCGACAGCTTGTCACGCGTCACGGCGACACCGCGGCGACAAACGCGTCCACTCACCAGTCACCGGACCCACTAATAACAATGTTTTGATGGATGTCTATACTTACCTACCGGGTTTATAAAACTGGTTAAAAAAAATATCAAGGCGGACTTCGAACTGTCTAGCGATATCAAAATTTTGGGAAACTTTTTTGTACTGGAAACTGGAAGACTATTTTGTATACCTACCTACTTAGGTAAAACTTTAATGATTTTATTCGTCTTTATTATCGAAATTCGTTTGGGGAAATTTAAATAATCGTAATTTATTGTATGCGGATTATCGATGACTAGCTTCCACCCTCCCCCCATTCACCCTCTTAGGGGTGGAATTTCAAAAACTCGTTCGTATTAGATCTTACTCTTCACAAAGAACACACTATCCAAATTTTATGTCTCTAGGACCAGCGGTTTAGGCTGTGCGTTGATACCTATATCAGTCAGTCAGGACTGAATTTTATAGTTAAAGATAATGTCGTTTAAAGGTCGTCGTGTCACTATAAAGTGACAAACACTGTAAAAAAGAAACAGTTACAACTTTTTTTAAACGGACAGTTTAAAACTAACACTGCAAGTTGCAACCAAAAATGCCGAAAACAAACCGCCATTCGTTCATTCCTTTTTTAAATTCTGCTTACGAACGAATAAAACCGACGTAAGGTGATCGGTGATCACTCGAAACCGACGTCGCAGTGAATGAACGAACGGATGAATGAATGAGTGAGTGACTGAGTGGAGGGCCGGGGACACCAGTTGATCAACCATGATGCGCTCGTGTCCGTCAAAGTCATTCAGAGTGAAATGGGGAGGAGAGAGTTCGAGCAATGATGATAAAACTGCATCTAAATTAGTACATTTTCTAGTAAACACAGAATCTTTTGTCTAAATAAAATGATGATTGTGTTGAAAATTTAATTCTACATTGTCGAAGTTCTTGGAAACTTTAGCACGTGAACACTATCAGGGTAGAAAATAATTTGAGCACCATAATGCTGTACCAAAATATTCCTAACCTGACTATCGACACATCGTCGTAACAATAAAACAAAAATAAAATTAATATTTGAGCGTTATCAAATAAATAACACTTAAATATGCAATATGTATGTCGTTTGCGACTTATAAATTTGACTAGTAGCGTTTTTAGTGGCATTTACTGCCGGGTGCCCGAAAATGTGTCTCATGTGTTATTGTTATATTTATGTATTTTATTAACAGTCGACGATCAAATTTATGTCGATCATAAATGAAATTTACAGAACATCATATTGTGTCCTTTGCGATTGCAGTGTTAATCTGTCATCTGAACGGAATTCTATAGCGTAATTACGTCAACAATCTGTCATACCCGCCCATAATGTCACCACTGACATAACTAGTGTTGGGCCAAAGTTCGATAAAAACCCGGAAGATATTTCCACAAACTTGCAATGTGACGATTTTTATTGAGCGATTTCTGAATTTTATTTACGTACAGTCGCTCGCAACACGGACTATCGAGCGCACATTAAAATACGTAGCGAATAGTGGTTGTGTAAATCAAAAGGCCATAAAACGCCACAATTCGGCCGGAGCCGACTCCACGCTTGCGTAGCGCTTGATTTATAAGCTCGCCGTTTGCCGGTGCGAAAACCTACCTAGTGACGTCACGGCTTTTGTTTTTTTTTGTACAGACTTTTTTATTGATGGCGTTCAGATAAAAAGTGGCGGTGATAGGGTTACCGTGCTGGATACTAGGTTTTAAAGAAGTGTGTGTAGCCTGTTTTCTGTCATCGTGTGTGGAACTGACAGTTTTATTAGTCTAAAAGCCTTTGAACGAACATAGACCAGCTAAATGTAAGCAATTGAAGCTAGATATAGTAAACAGTTTTTCAAACATTGTGCTACCATACTGTGAGCTTACAGATTATGCAAGTGACACTACGTTTCGATGCGAACCTATAATTTAAACCACTTTCACAATGGAAACTCTGTCCAAATTACAGTCAAAACTCCTGTAGGTATATTGTGGCTCTCACTGTATTACATTATCAACCACGCAGTGACGTCATTCCATATTTGACACCACACTAAAAGCCCAAAAAATCTTAACCCACTATCGCCACCTCGAAAAAAACACAACACTTAAAACCGAAAACACGACTACCCTTCGCGCTAACCCTGCTCCGCCGAACGTCCGAACTAACCGTGGCATCACAATTTGTGAATGATTTTACGTTCGGTGTCCCGAGCTGGGCCGTCCTGGCCATTTCATAGCCATTTGTCAGCCGGGCGAAAAAGATGCATGTAGGACCCAATGACTTTTTTTTTCTCTTTTTAGGCTTTTACGCGGATCCATCGACACGTGAAAGTGTGTTAGCGTTGGTAGGGTTTATAAATCTAGTGCGTTGTTCGTGGAAGTTTATAGGTTTTAATTTTTGCGGTTTAAAGTGTGTGACGTGTGGCTATGGATAAAATTTCGAGTGGATTGAGCTGTTCTGTTGAGTTAAGTCTGTTGTATAGTGTAACAAGTAGCGTCGGGTGCTCCTGCATCACGACGTTACGAGACTTACTCAGACTCAGTCTCGTCTTGCTTTATTATCTACTGTTGTATGAATCCTCTGTGTACCAACATCATTTCCATCGCCCTAAAAGTTGACGTGCTCCAGATACGTTGTTGGTCTTAAAAATTAATAAGTGTCACTTACAGCAGATTTACTGCTGCATTTGATTAGTGACAAATTCTCAGTTTACATAAGGCCTCCTCCACACCGTGCCACTTGCAGAACGCAGTGCCACACACCACGCGACTTAGCTTATTGTGACAACAGTTGCCGGCCACACGTGCACTGACGTTATAAAACGCGTGATTGAAGCGAGCCCGCAAAAATGTCGGCCAACGGACCGACGGGCGCCAAACCGCGACCGCCCAATTTATATTTCACTATTATCCACGAGAACCGAGCCGATTTACGATTTCATTATACCAAGCCCCGGCCACTCGGTAACTCGTTGATTTAAAATGCACACGATTTTTGTGCGAAAATATGTGTCGGATGTCGTTTGGCTTCGATTTATTTGGTCGTCAATAAGGTAAAGTTGTCTAGGGTGAGGAGATTGTTGATGTTGCGTGTTGAAAAATATGTCTCGTTTTGGCGATGTTGATGTCCTTTCGGGTATTCTAACCAACTTAATTCTGTGTAAGTGATTAAATCAAGTTATGTAAAAATTATTCTGACATTTTTATGTAAAACATCTGATTTGTAACCTTTGTTAAAAATGTTACTTACTATTAAAAGCTATAAATCTACATGGTAAAGAGCCTTTTACCATAAAAATCGAACTACAGAAAACACCTGATAAATCCTACAGCTATCACATAAGACCACGTTATGAATAAAATGTTATGTCATAAGAATTAAAAATGTTAAAACCAGTTGTCTTGTCGTTTGAAATATTATATAAATGTGTCGTTTAAGTGTGGAAGCCTTGTATTTTCATGCGTTATGAAGCGTGAACGTAGTATCATTACATAAATCAAATAATTTCTTTGACCAATAGCTTTCTTTTTTCTCTTGATTTTAGCCTTTACTCCTTTTTCTTTATTTCCATTCGGCTCTTTCGCACTATTGCTAGTTACAATGATAACTATACAGGCTCCAGCACCACACAACAAGATTTACACAAACAATCTAGCAAGCTTTTTCATGTTTTCGAATATTCATAGGAACATGTGCAGAACTTGCATCAACATCCCACAACAAGACAAAACATTACCCCAATCCAGCAGTTTTAATTTTCCAACACAAAGGGTAGGACTTACACTCTATGCAATGGAAATAATAAAAAATAATTTATCCAGACGCCTCTCCACGCTACATAAATAATCATTACGAAACGCATTCAGACACAATTACATACTTGGGGATGGCTCGTTAAAAATCATATTCTAAGGGCGGGTACAGACGGGGCGACCGACTCCCTGCTTGCTGCAATGTGTTAAAAGCATTAGTGGTGAGACTTAGAATATATTATAGTTTTTTGTAATTGGCTTTGCTGTTTAAAATTTATATTGGGTTTAAGAAAATGTTGCTTTCTTGTGCCAGTACGAAAATAGCCCCTAGATGTAATAGAAAAAAGTTTTCCTGTCAGTAAGGTTGATAGCAGGGCACACTGGCCAGGTTGTGGCGTAGAGATTCACGTATCTTTCGTTTCGTTTCCTAGATTATTTTTGGAAAGCAGAGTTTAATAAATTAATTAGACCGGAGACGGTGACTATTTCTGTTTCTGACGACGTTATTAACGTCGTCAGAAACAGAAATAGTCACCGTAGCCGAAATCGGCATAGGATGTATTATTACATAAATATAATGAATCGAAGACTGAAAAGAAAAGCATTTAATTCATTGTGTAGACTCATTTAGGAACTTCATCAGCAGAGTGCACTGTTTGTCCCACTCTCACAATAACTCACAGAACATAACATTTTCGCAACACCACAAACTATAAAACACTTCAAGTCCCGACCACTTTTACTTTACACTCGTACATAAAAAGTCGCCACCGAAAGTCGCTTAGCGTACAAACGGCTGCGAGGTGAGGCCACCCCCGTTCCCAGTTAACACGGTTAATAATAGGCTCCTTACCCTCCCGCGCCTTATCTGCAGTATTAAACCATAAAACATTATAATTTACAACGCTATGTCGCTGGGCTATGACGTTCCGCAGGCTCTCAAAGTTTACGCGTTTTTACTGAGAGCGGGAGAAGGGTTGACTTGAATGTGAGTGAAGTTTAGCGAGATTTCTTTTACATTTTGTTTTCGTATTCTTGTGTTATTTGATGGATTAGAGTGATTGTTTTTTGGTCAAATATGTTTCGACTATTTCTGTCACATTTTGTAAACGAGTGAGTCTAGAGTTGTTTTCATATTGTCTAATGTGTTATAAGTAAGGAAGTTGTGGTGATAATATATTTATGTTTTATCATAACTTGCAGTTACTTACCCACAAGATTTTTTATCAATCTTTTAGATTTTCTTTTTATCTAATTTTCATAACTGCGAAAAGTCTCAAGCTAATAAATATTTCAGCATCATCCATTTCAAGCCAAAATTACAATAAAAACAAACATAGGCAAAAATCCACAATCCTATTTACCAACAAAATATCCTCATTCAAAAACTCTTTATCATAAATTCCGTTACCCAACCCATATTTTAGTCCCCCACCCGAAACTTTGGGAGCCATACTGATACTTAAAAATAACGAGATGCCAGCAAATATTGTAATAACCCCTCAGTCCCGTATTTAGTTCAAAACCATTGTTTTAATAATCTTTCTTTGCTGATTCCGCTCCATGTGTTTGCGACCTCGTCAATATACTCGCCCCCTGTTTACATTCCATCGATATATTCTTGCAAATTTCACTTTCCCATCCCTAAATATGTTATGTGTGTAATAGAGTGTGTGTTAATGGGTGTTTGTGTGTGTTTAGGCATTACGTGTGTGTTCTACGTTATTATCAAAATGTCGGCGTTTTGTTTTTCAGGACCTGTTATTGTTATTGGTGTTTTATTTAGGCGAATTACAATTTTGATGTGTTTGAGCAATATTTTTTGGGTTTTTACTGGTTTAGTTAGGTAGTAGTTACATAATGGCTCGTTACAATTTTATCAATGAAATATACCAATCTTATTTATTTACTGAACTTTCCCGTACCTATCTATTTTTCTGCTAGTTTCACCGTTTGGATTTGATCGTGTGAGACCTTGGCTGTTGGCTTCAATTTAAGCAGTTTATTGGCAATAAACAATTAGTCACCTCAAGATGACCTTCTTACCCTCCAATCACAGCCTCACATTAGGAACCATATCAGTACAGCTCGGATTACACTCCTCAAACACTGATAGCGTCTGAACGACCCAATAAAAAAGCAAATATCAACAATCAGACGAACTATAGAAGTAATCCGGGCTTTGTTTGCGGGTACAATTGTACCTAATATTTACAATATCTTGTAGATAAAGTGGGCACGTGGGACGCAGAGAGTGCCCGCCGTCTTAACTCGGCTGCTTTATACGAAGCTTCTATCAATATTGCATGATAATGGCCACGGGTAAGGTACAAGCGCTCGCGATTCGGAAAGGCGTTCGCAATCTCATTTGATTAGTTACACTTTATTTTTACGATACGATCTGGAAAAGATTGGGTTGGGAGATCAAAATGGAAATTGATTTATGCATTTTTTAGGGGTGGAGATTTTTTTAGCGGTTGTTTTTTATTTCAGTTTCAGTAGAAAACATTGTTGCTGGGAACCGTATAACAAATAACTATCAAGTTCTTATCTTGAAAATGAATGCTTACCTTTTTTGGATTCAAAGACCAAACAATACATAATAATAATGATTTCATTTAATTATGTAATGGTAGTCGTTGTCGCTGTGGACTAATATTTTTCACAAATTATTTTCACTCTTCAAATTTTCTGCTAGTTTATAATAGCATATTCTATCAAATTCACCTTTGGCTACACCTACAGCCTATGTTAAAATAAATTATTTACTTTTTTTAACGTCACAAACGACCCTTGGTCCTTCAGTATGACCTTTGGTCCTTTCGCCCGTGCCTTGCTCCACCGCCCGCCCGTACTCTTTATCGCTCGGTGCGTTTGCCGAGATTACTGCAAATCTACTGATTGCGACTCCAGAACTATTGATACAGGCATTAACTTTGCATCGTTGCGTTCGCGTAACGTCCACTAATCTGTCCTAATGTTTGCTTTTGTTTCTGTAAATTTACTTTAGTTGTACGAACTTGTACGCCTTATCGTGTGATGTTCCCGCTGATTGTAAACTCTATGGGATTTCTTTTATTTGATTTCTTTAAGCTGGGTGTTACAAGGTTATCTAATCCTTTTTTTAGGCGTGTTTGTATAGTTATCATACGACTTGAAGGACCAAATATTTTTGGAGCAGATTAACTGTGAACCTTAGATAAATATTCACTACAAGCGTAGTATGAATTAATAATCTGACTTTTAATTAATATCTATTGTATAAGAATTTACAATTTTCCATGCTATGAACATGTTGTGTGATAAATGGCAACTTTGACGCTTAATTTATAATAAGAAATGAATAAAGTCAAAAAAAAGCAGCAAATATACTTTTATTAAAAGAAAATAACACGGACCCCAAAATCCTTGCATTCCACACGCAGCCGTCTTTCAATCTCTTCAAAACACTTCACTTACCTCTATTGACACTTCATTCGACGCACTCACACAAAACGATCCCTTAGAAAAAAGAAAAAAACAAATATCGAATCCCAAACGATAGAGATCCACTCGCCGGCTTAGATAAGTGTTGCTAGTATTGGACAGGTATCATTATGCGGGCATACTTAGCCGGAAGGTAAGGGGCCGACTGGGCGAGAAGGGGGTAGGGGGGAGGCAATTTAATTCTGTCCACGTTCTAATAATGACCGTCATAATTCGTTCAAAGTGTCCGGTCTGGGACATTTTCACCCCCCGCGCTCTCGCCCGGTTGATTCCTTTGCATTTTCCCCCCTTAATTCCATTTTCATGCCACCTTGCACACATTTGCGCTCCATCTGTAGATTGTGTGTGTGTGTTGGTATGTTGTGTCTTGTAATCGCAGCGAGAGGGTTATGTTCGCTTGAGTAAGAGCTTTTGGCAATAATAATGATGCGGGTTTTTAATTTTAAATGTTTTGATAAAAAATTGTTTTTTTTTTATATCACTATTACTGATAATTTTTCGGTATGTATCTACGGTGTGTACTTAATAATAATATGATAATGTAACCGATAATACAGTTTTTCAGTAGGGTTATCAGTCCAAGCAACCATCTGTACGACAATTGCATCATGATTATTTGTAGGCATCATAACCCTTTGCCTGCAATCAACTACTTCATCATCATACAGAAAAGTTAAAAAAAGATTATAAAAAAAATCTGCTGTTTCATACAAAAGTTCAATACCTACTTAACCAAAATGTATGAAACAGCAAATTCTCTTTTTCGTGATTTCAGAGTTGGTGCCATAGTAAAAGTTGTTCATATTCATGGGTCGAACACCCTGTAAGTATTTTTTTTGAACGTGATATAAAAAATCTTGCTGTATGTTTCAGCCACATCTTTAGTGTAGCCATAATCATTATAAAATTGCCAATACGTGTGGATAAAAGTAATCTTTATCAACTACCTACCAGTCTGCTTTCATACATTTTTGACTCACGCAAGTAGTTATAATCCAAGTCGTCAAATCCGATTACATAATATCTGTTGCCAAGTAGCTTGTTATCAACAGCAAAATGAATAATTGGAAAAAGTGTCAATTACATTAATTTATTGACGTAAGTAATACTTAAGTACATCATATTTATAAAATGATCAACGGCAATGATAGATAAAAAAAACACTGATTACAAGTCCAATGGACTACTTGGTCCAAGTAGTGATCGTCAATTTGATCCTGAAACATTACTAAACTTTGTTCTAAGTCCTACATAAACCTTTTTTCCACCCATCTCGGTAGGAATGTGCACCATGTGTCCAAATCCCAAAAAATAAAAAGTTTTAACCCTAAAAAACTCACTGCGAAAAAGGACACGAAAAAATAGAACAATAAGCATTCGTCATTTTAATCCGGGCCACACATTAAAAAGATAATCTCACGTTCTCCCTCAAGTCAAGCGCCATCTTGGTTATGTGTATGTGTGTGTGCGTTTGTGTATGTGTGTGTGCACGTGTGGCGGCTTTATCAACACATGTAGCTAATATTAAGTTTGATTTATATCTGTTATATCGTAAATGGATTAGGGAAACGTCCCTTTGGTACAGTTGCGTACTAAAGTGGATCTAATGTCGTCGTTTTATGGGTACGCGTAATTGGCGAGGTCTGTCTGTTTGTGTAATTAACGCCGGCCATATTTAATTTGCTTTGTTTTTTTTTTCAGGTACGTTAGCGAATTTTGGGCGGAGTACTACTAATGTTAGTAAGTGTTTTCTGTATTTTATGAGGAAATTTTGGGGAACGGCTGTTTGGCGAAAAGGAAAGCTTTTAAATAAACATACTAAGGATCTAAATGATAATTTGTCAATAGAGGCTAATATTTTTTAGATACATTCTATATGAGTGGAAGGGAGTGCAAATATCCTTAATATTTAAGTATTTCCTTAATGAAATAAAAACTTTAAAATTCTTGAGTTTTTCATTAGAGTTTGTCCAGAAAACTTTACAAATCTTCTGTACATAGATTGGAAAACACAAATAACAAACATTAATAATTTTCTAGAAAAACTGTTCAATAAATATTGTGTTATGTAATAATTATGATTGAGTAATTATGGCTTACTTTGATGATTATAAATATTTAAACCGATTAATTACTAATTGATCATCATATTTATCTAAATGGAGTTTCTAATGACTAATAAAATTATTTACGATTGATTATTGAGTGACGCACGGAGAATTAATAACGTGTTTTTTCCAATTAATGAAATTCTTAGGGTTTATATTTAATTGTACAAGGGATGAATGTACAGTGGGCTGCATCATTTGGGTATCCCCCTTGAAAGCATTTAGCAACTGGGGTCGGGTACCAAATTGATGCAGCCCACTGTACATAGGTACTAAATAGGGTTAAAAGAAAAATAAATCTGTTTTATTGTATTTTATTGTTTTAGAAAAAAAAATGTTGAAAACGTACGGACCAATGCTATAGCTAGCTAGCGGATAATAGCTTGTATATGTTTTAAAAAAAAATAACAAATGAAAAAGAGAAAAAATACTTGTGTTTAAAAAACTGCTGCTCTCCCTAACTTAAACTGAATAAAATAATGAACATCACTAACAAGCAAAACATCAATGTTTTTAATTCAAACGGTCCAAGTAATTAGGGTCCGCACACATTACTGCTATCGACGGCGTGTCGATGTTTACGATTTTTAATTAGAGCGCTCCGTCGATACGGTACGTGATGCTGTGCAGTCCGCTTTATTGTGTACTAGTCTTTGTCACGACACTGCAAAATATTCATAGTTGCGTAAGATGAACAAAGTTGTTTATTAATAGAGAACAGCAACCGTAAAAACATTAAGTTTTTAAATGAAAAAATATGGGTATGCCGCCGATCGAAGAAAAACTAACTTGATTGCACTAGCTTTTTGGTCAAGTTAACTTTACTTCTGGACAAAATTTTAAATGTTTCCAATTAGTATGCAATAACGCAAAAAATGCAATTGTTAGCACAGTTTCTAAATTAATTCTCATTTTTTTACATTCGTTCTCTCCTCAATTTGCTTCATTCAATTAACATTCCACAGAAAGGCTTCGAAACAAAAGCAATAACAACATCCTACATCACACATCTTCTGCCATCACGTACCACCGTCGCATTAAAACGAGACACAAAAAATTGCCATTTAACCTCTCTAGAGTGGATCGTTTGCATAATTAATGTACGTAGATATTGGACATCGGCGAGCGACAATAGTGTGTCTTCGCCTTTATAAAACAAAAAAAAAAAATATTTAGCGCCTCAAGTTCACTAAATAGGTTTTATTCATACGGTATAAGTGTGAGTGTAGTGTATAAATTAGTTTGTACAGTAATTGCAATAAATAAAATGCTAATTGTTAAAGGTTTTTAGTTTGTTTTTAATTTAAGAATTTTAACAGACTTGCTAACGACTTTGGCTCGTGATTTACTCGTATTGGTGTACATTACCTTTGCTTAGCATAAATAAAGTTTTATAAAATACTGAGATGCGAATGCGCATGCTTCGACGGAAGATCTTAAAGGTTTAGTCAATAAGGGACATACAGCCAAGGCGGGCTTATCAAATGAAGAGTATATTGCATTTAATCTTAATTTGAAGTTATATTGCAGATAAAAACTTAGGCTGACTCGCGTTTTGAAACTGGATAAATTGGTTTGAGTTTAATGTTTGTTTTGCATTTGCTTACTTCAAAAGTATCTTACCGCTGGATTTTTTAAATATCAATAGAAATTATTCATATTATTTTTCCCGCGTATTCTTTATTTTTTAATGATACAGAGAACAGAGAGAACACCCCCCCCCCTGCCTACATTTTCTTTGTTTTCGGATTAGCACAGATTAATCTGCAATTTCTAAAGTCAACAAAAAGTACTTTGCAGAAAAATGTGTCATCACTTTTCACATAAATACTAATGCATCCCTGAATTAAACTGCTTAATTTCCTTAATTACGAAAACATCTTTAATTCACCTAAAAATAACAGCACATTCGTTCATCGTCAAAAAGCCAGTCAACAAAACAGAACACAGTACCGCCCAGACAGAACGATTCAATTTTCCACAAAATCACGAACGAATTAAGAAAATGCATTCGAAACGAAGTTCGTCAAAAGAAAACCAAACAGTGGAGAGACATTCCGTCCACTGAATACAAAGAGAGACAACGGGGGGGTGGAAGGGGGTGGTGGGGGAAGGGACACAAAAAACATTTGCTTCCACTAACGAAACAATCGCAAGCATAATTGATTTTAACGTGGAGTAGACTGCAAATGAAGTTGAAGGAGGAAGGGACTCTCGAAGTCTCGACTCTAATGTGGCCAGGTGGGACGGGGATAGGTTTTTCTTAAAGACTAGATGCAATTACTTATTAAAAATGTCTTTATGTATAGAATCTAGTTAGTTCTGCAGTTTGAAAATGCGGTACGGAGTTGCATCGATCGTGACGTGTGACTTTTAGATAAGATTCGATTGATTTCAAGCTTATTATTTGTACAGCTTTTTATGAATAAGAAAGTTTTAGATTTTGGGCACATTTCGCTCCATTTGATGCAGAGCCTATGTCAAAATGGGGAGTTACTAACTTGTCAATTTTCTTTTCAACTCCTCAGAATTTTCGTTTATATATTAACGACTTTAACACAAAACCTGTGGCTTATACCTTTACCTAAAGACGCAACTCCCATCCACATAGACAAAATAACAATTAAATTCCAAATATAAAAAAGCAAGACCCACCTCTACTTCACCAGCATTTCCTTTATATTGTCTCAGAGCAATAACCGTTAGAAAACTTTATACAATCCAGATAAAACCAACTGAGTTGACTCCGGCTGCTATAATCAAGAACCATGTACCTGATTTAAATATGTACACGGTCTCCCCGATGTTGCATTAACCCGACTGATTCATTAGTGTGTTGAAAAATTCCGACTTGTGGGTGCTGCTGCTAGCTTCGAAATTGGCACGTACCATGTTGCTTGGATTAGAGATCGCAGGTCTGTAATGAGGTGCGATTGTTTTGAATATTCTTGGCTGTGCATTGTTAATTAAGATGGGAGGGATTTGTGGTTCTAGGATGATTAGAGGGCTATTAGAACATGTCGGTGTAGTTATCATGATTTTTGTCAAGTCCAAATTCACAGGAAGTTCCAAATTCCAGTTACGTTTCTGAAAATTGGATAGATTTTGTACGGTCTCTCTAGTCAAGAAGATAAGGGAACGAGGGGCAGGGTAATGCAGGTCACTGACTGTAGTTACCATGCAGTTTTTTGTTAAGATTTTCAGATACTGCTTGGTTTTTTAATCAACTAGCAGGTATAGTTTGTTAAGACTGTATACAGCTATAGCTTGTCTTGATAATCAAAAACCCAGTTAATTATTCTACTCAACCACAAAGAACATAAAGAATCCAATACTCTCGCTTTTCACAATTAAAAAGCAAACAACATAAAACACTCCAAAATTTATTCAACGCAAACAAAAAGACAGACACAGAAAACATCAAAGTATCTAAATAAGGGCCGACACAGACCGGCTACCGGGCGACGCGCACGATCGCCTAAATATTCCGATTCTTCGGTCGCAGCGATTCATACGCGATGCATGAGCTAGATAGCCAATTTGCTGTACTGCCCGTCCAGTTCACTCGCGATTCTCGAACGTAGATATGGTAATCTTGAAAAAGTTGCTGTGTAGTCGCCCGCGATTGGGTAGGTACCTGGCCTTAGGGCGTGGTGGGGTAGGTCAGTTTATTGTGATGAATAATTTATAATGAATTATGGTAATGTCGGATTGACGATCTGGTTGTGGAGTAGTTTGATTCGGAGGCTGTTTTCTGTTTTTCATATGAATGTGGGCAGTTGTCCTTCGATGTAAAAAGGTGTTTTGGTTAGTGACAGTTCGACTCAAGTCACAATATTTATGTGCAATATTTTCCTTATGATTCGAATGAAAATTTTCTGCAGAGATTAAGATTGATTTTTATTAGTATTTAGTGAAAGAATACTTACCGATATCTAAGATAGAATAGAACACTACATTTTACAAGGGGACATAAGTACTAGGTACTTAACTGATATCAAATTCATAGCACTGCGTTCACCTATTTTAAACCTAACAATTATATACTTTGACAGCCTTCAGATCATCCCATCAAAAACACAAACCCGCCAGCAAATCAAAGTCCCAATTAAATTCAATGAACTGGAATCATCGGACTTAACCCTCCCTCTGCCGCAGAGCCGTGTGATCACGTCGCGCTCCCAGCGGCTGGCGTCTTACGTCAATAGCAGACGTCTTGGACGTGCTGATGCAACGTTGACCAACCCCCCACCGTCCCTGGGGCCCACGGGGCCGGGGGCTCATGGGGGCCACACGTAGGCCTGCACCGTCCGCCTGAATACTAATTATCAATTAGACAACGGACTCCGGGTCTTTTTAGCAGTATTGCTGTTTTAAGGAGTTCGGTAGTAGTTACAATGGTTTGGTTACAGATTATAGAGTTGGTTTAGTGGGACAGGCGACTTGTAGTTCTGCTTTAATCAAGAAATTATCAAAAATTCACTTGGTTTCCAATTGCTTGCGAGCTCTAAAGAATACAAGATAAAGGAAGTATGTTAAAGTTATCCACTTATCTTTAACTAACTTTCTACAGCCAACTAAAGATATCATAAAGAGCTTCGTAACGAAAAAAAACACATTTTTTGACCGTGATATACAATGTGGAGACAATAAATGAAAACACTGGCAATACATTAGCATAAGAGTATTTTTGAACTATCAAATAAATCCTAGCATCGAAATGAAAAAAAGTGATTTTTTCTAACAAACTAGTCTAGTAGTGATTTTTTTGTAGTGAGTTTTTTTTTGTAGTAAGTTTTTTTTCGTAGTGAGTTTTTTTTTGTAGTGAGTTTTTTTTTGTAGTGAGTTTTTTTTTTGTAGTGAGTTTTGCCAATCTTTGACTAGCTGTAGTGACTAAACTATTGGATATATTTGATTGTATTTTCGAAAGTAGATTGGGAACGTCATATATACGCAGTTTAATTTCTTGTAGTATTGATGTCTCCACCTTGTATGATTTCAGAGACAGATTTCGAAATGCATTTATGTAAATTTACTCCATAGTCTTACAGAACCACAAATATTGTGCATGAGCTTTTAAAAACGTAGCTCGAGTCGATAACAGCTTTACAGTCTGAGCTCCACTCAAAAAGTCGTTAAACCATGTAATGAAAATGAAACAATAATAGCTATTTTATTTCAGTAATTATAAGTACGTCTAGATTTAGCGATAATTTTGGCGCCGCGCTAATTGTGTTTTATCTAACTGAATATCTGTTAAAGCCATAAATAAGTTGTAAAACTCTTTGATGTAGGTTTTGACAATAAATAATATCGATAAAGATTGCAATATGTAATTAATTAAATATGCATAAGCAGTAAAACTGAATATCTCTTGAAATAAAAAAAAAATGTTATAAGGCATGAGCGGTAGCGATTAACAAGTTTAATGACGTCAAAACCAAGTAGTTATAATTATGATTTTGATTCTGTGGTGTTGTAGTACAGTAACCATCCTAGATTTTATTAGACAGGAGATTGTCAATAATATTCGATTTTGGGTCTAATTGAAAAACTAAATATGCTTACGCGTGGGTACAGTCAAGGAAATTAATCGTTTATCAAACTGACTACCAACTTAAATTGTCCGTATATTCAAATCACTACTGTCATTCTTTGACAGTTTTATGAAAGGGCCATAACATGGAAAATCGACGTAGGGCATCAATTTGTAAAACGATGACATTCGCTGACTGACAGCAGACTACACAGACGAAGAAGGACAAGACGAATTTATAGACATTAGGTAGGTTAGGTACCTATTGTGGAGAATTATCAAGCCGAATTTTACTCACGGCGACATAATATCAAGTTATACATTTCCAGTTTTAGCTGACCCCGCATTGTATAACCTTTTCGTACAATGAGAAGTCAGCTTAAAAATTGTAACGCAAACCTAATGTTTGGCAATAATTTGCTTACCAACTAGTAGTTTTACCAATAGCTTGTTAGGTCGTTGTGCTTACCCGCGATCAGTTTACACCTTATACTGAACACTAAGCTGCTGTAAACGCAGATTACCTACATAGCGTTTAGGACTTTAATCATATTTTTAACTGTTCGCCTCAATCCTTGTGTCGTTTACAAAGCCGACTAACCCTTCAGACTATATTTACATCTACATACAATAATGTTGTATGGAAGTTACACAGTTGCGAACAATTAAATTTTAATGTAATGTTTGAATAGGAATCGCGTTTAAAAGTCACGATTTGGAATGTATCAGAGTCTGTAGAAGGCTTTAAACTCTAGAGTTTGTTCATTTGATTGCATGTGTATGTAGCCTCTCTAGTCAAATTCAGCATTTATTTCAATTAAGCAATTTACAGGCACTTTTGAATTGTCAAAGTGTTGGTCAGTAAGTCAGAAAGTTGAAGTTAGTTGACCATTCCAAAACGTAGATCTCTATGGAGAAGAACGGGCAAGAAACTTCACTACTCCTAAGTGATTGACAAAATTGAAATTGAAGATATTAAGAACCTGGTTTAATAGAAATGAAATCGTAACATCTAGGAATCACATTCACTTACAGTTTAAATATTCCATCCATTACTGAACAAAAATATTATATTTTGTTATCAAATCTTAGGATAAATTTTGTTGCCACTAACTGATCGACATAACAGTTCTAATAGAAAATAACTAGTAAAATAGTAAAAGAAGATACCATCATAGATTTATTCGTTTTAAGATCTTCACTGCATAAAAGTATTCACTTTTAAATGAATGAAATAATGAATATCTTCTCAGACTAATAATTTTACATTTTCTAACGCCTTCCAAACATTCCTTCCCAATTTAAACCATAATTAAATCCATCAAATTAAATCAGCACCACAAACTCGTGTCGTGTCCGTCCCGTGAGGTATAAGGCCTCTAACTCATTCATCTCTTGATTGATATACAACGCGTCGCCTTCCGGCCTTTCCTTTAGTTCATACGACTTTTTTATATAAATTTATCATTTTCAAGATGAAACGGGCGCCATCTTTGATTCGTGACGTGATTGAGTGGTCTTGCTTCCGTTTTAATTAACACTCCTTGATATATTTTTGGGTGATTTTGAGTTTTTGTGGGTTTGAAGAGATTACGATTAGATGTTGGTGATTGATTTTATTGGATTTAATTTGGTCATTTTATTTTAGTTTTTAAGGTGTTAGTTATTGGGATGCATTTGCATTTTTGATTAGTGATTACATTTGGTATATTAAACTCATTCTTAAACGACTGTCAACAATCCGATCTATTAAACAACAATGTAGAATAGTTATAACCATTTCATTTACAGTAAGTTGTCCGGGGGTTAGATTTTAATGAAACAGTACTAGCTAGTCCTCGAAGCGAAATATAAATTTAAAAGTTGATTCAAATTCAAATTCTTTATTGCATTCATGTCTACATTTAATTGTTACAATATACATTATAATAATAATAGTTTTAACAAAAAATATTTAACAAAAAAAAAATATAAGAGTAGGTAGGTGTGCGTTTTTTTATATGGCTTATGAAAATATCTAATTATTTATTTAGCTGTCATATTTATCTACTAAATATTTTGTTCTATACCTAGAACAAAATATTTAGTACGGCGACCGAGTAAAAGCATTTTTGTGTTAGATATTCTCTTAACTTCCTGTTAAATTTATTGAATTTGGTGTCTTCTTTTATTTGTTCCGGTAATTTGTTGAATATTTTTATTGCCATGTAATATGGGCTATGGTAAAGCATTTTGATACGATGATAATCCGATGATGTTACGTTGTGTGTTAAGTTGCTCTAACTAGTTGTTGTTGTACTATCTGCCTGATAACTGCGGAAACATAAAGCTCTTAGGTCGCCATGCTTCAAAATAAGATGATGTCAGAAGATATTTTAAGAAGAAATGTCACATAAATCAAAAATATAATCAAAATAAAATGCAAATCCGCATAATTTAATGACTAATAATATTTATACTGAATCTGGGTGAGACTGAGTTTTTTATTAGATTATAAAATAAATGGTTTCACACTAGTTTCATAAATCAAAACATTTCGTTTTGAACGTTTCCATCAATTTCAATAATTCAATCATTTTACGAGTCATTGCTGCATATTTCAAGTTTATTTCAACGGTTAGTAATATCCTACGGTTATCTATCTATAAAAGTTTAAAAGCTTTTAAAAGTTTTGTGGGCAGTTTATTTTATGGCAATTAAAAGCAATATTTTAATTAGCAGCAGGTTTGTTTTCCCAAGTAATTAGGTACTGGTTCATTCAGTTGACACAAGGGTGACAAGGATTTATTCAATTTCATATTAAGTATTTAGGAAAATTTTGAAGTATTCGTTTTTCATTTCATTAAGTTTTGAACTTTACAATTGCCAGGCCAGAATGATTTGTGCAATTACAGGTAATGTGCTAAAGTAATAATAGAAACCCATTTTTTTCTTTAATCAGTTTGCTATTCTAACACATTATTTATTATACATTATTAATATGTAGAAAATGTGTGCATAGCCATATACCACAATATTCCCATTTAAAAAAATCAAACATAGATACTAACCCACAAAGAAACACTTAAAAAGCAATTTAACAACTATGAAATTAATCTACCGTCGTACGCAATAAAAGTACTCATATAAAAATCATTGGAAACATTTAAAAAGACATACTATCAGATTTCTTATCGTAAAAAAGTCATAAAAATGCCTCTTTTCACAAAGTTTTAATGATCTACTAAACCTAATGATATAAAACATTATATCCGGATTGTTAACACGCAGGGTCAACGAACTAGGCTTTCTTTACTGATGATCAGGTATAATAGAGATGTCCCTTAATATATTTAACAAGTTTTTTGAGATGATTATGATCTAGATGTATGCAAAAGTGCATTTAAAAGGCACGTCAACACAAAAAAATATATGAAGAAAGCAATACCAATCAGTCAATGCAGCCACACCGCTGCTAGACACTTATTGGTATCCTGCAATAAAAATTGCAATCAACATGTTATACCGAATCATTTAATCAGAAGTCAGAAACTCCGTGTAAACTCAGAAACTAGAACATTCCTATCAATGTTACATGAAATTGTTCACCATTGAGCGAACTAGCTAAAGGTGTAAGTGAAAAGCAGGACATTCAAATGACCTCATCACAATTTATTAGCAAAGATTAAATCATATAACAGCCTGTTAGCCTCTATTTCTATTAACACATTTCGTTCACAAGACCTGTCGCAGATGCACTTAAAACTTCGCGTTACAAGCCCACGTTACATCGAAATTACTAGCATTGCAATTCCATGGCTGCTTTACAAACAAAACTACGTCATAACCCTAAACAGGCCATCAAAAACGGCTCAATATTGATAAAAAAGGGCATAAAGACACGGCGCCTCAATCGGAAGACAATAAAAACTTTACAGCCGCGACGACTCAACCGTTTTGGCTATAAATAAAGTATTTCGGACGCAGCACGCGCGATTGACGCGAGAAGAACTATAAAACATGTCAAAATACGAGCTGTTCGAACAAGTTCGTGAGATAGTAGCGAAGAAAGAGGTTTATTGAGGAACTTGCTGCAACTTAGTTGGCTATATGGATTATTAGTAGAAATTCATGAGGCTTTAAAATTGATGTACTGGATTATATTAACAAAATGACATTCAAAGTTGTGCATAGACACCATAACATACAAACTGATACGAATCTTCAATCAAACATAACAAGAAAGATTAAAACATTTTTTTTTAAATTGTAAACAAGCAAGACCCCTTCCTGTCTCCAATAAAACAATACGATTAGGATCAATCGCCTTCAAATAAACATTTTCGCTATTCCCAAGCCCATCATTTACAAAAACATTAAGCCTTTAGAGCCAGATTACCATCACTGCACGAAAATTTCGTATCTTATACATCGGAAATGGTACAAGAACATCGAAACGCCACAATAATAATACGTCAACGCCACTACGCTATCTAAACTGCGTTTGAAACGCTTCCATCAATGTGAGCGCTGAGTGTGTATCGGTGTCCTCATGTCCCGACACGTTGTTGTGCACTTATTTATTATGTCCGTCTGTGACTTGGGTGATGACTTTTTGTCTAACCAGAGTGACAATCAATAGTGAATGGGAGTCTTTGAAATGTAGAAGTTTGAATTCAAACTCCTGATTTGGGAATTATTAGAAATACCTTGCTCAATGGCGTGATTTTGCAACCTTAATAAATTATAATTAATAACAGATTTAAGATGTTGAGATTGATTCATCGCGAATTGCCTATAGAAGATTTTGGATGTAGGGCGGTATATCTTTCTGGTGACTCTTGAAGACCCAAGAAATGGCGTCATTGCGTGTGAAGGCATCAGTCTTATTTGAAACGCTTCCATAAATGTGAGCGCGGAGTAGGTATCGGTGTCCTCATATCTCGACTCGTTGTGCACTTATTAGTTATGTCCATCTGTGACATGGGTGAGGACTTTTTTTGTCTAAGCTTCTAAAAATTCTGATATTTAATAAAGATGGGAGAAGTTTGAAAAATGTAAAGTTTGAAGTCAAACTCCTAATTTGGAAACAATTAGACAGATTTTTCTTCGACTAGAAATTCTGTCCAGAAAAGCCGTTACCGTATTTTGGATATATGACAATGCATGTTTCGCGTGAGTCTTGATGACCCAGGTCGTGACGTCATTGCGTATTCGTCTCGTTTGAAATGCTTCCAGCAATGAGAGGGTTAAGTATAATGAGTATGCATGGGTGTCCTCATGTCCCTCATGTCCCAGTTTGTTTATATATTATGTTCGTCATATTTATGCAGTATGTTCGTCTTTTGTGACTTGGGTGAGGATTTTTTTGTCTAACCAGAGTGAAATCAATGGCGATGGACAAGACTCCAAAAGCACAACCTTAACTGATATCAAAATAGAGGAATTTGAAGTCAATTCTTGACGTTTCGAACCTGTTGTATCATTATTTTCGGGTAAGTGCCTAGGGCCCCTTTTTCAAACGATTGAAGTATCGATTGTTTTGCATTGTAATATCGGTTTACTGCTGTTCGAAGTCAAGAGGTTAAAGTTCAAGTAATCACCGCGTGTAAGTAGTGACAGAGTGCTCTCAAGAATGAATAAAGTTGAAAGAACTGAGAGTGACTATTGAACTTAGAATAATACTTTGTCAAATTTTTATCCAGAGACGTGAGAAAAATTGTAATGGTAGGTGGAAAATTTACTGTGATACTGACACTTTTCTAAGGCTGGCTACCATGCATAAATTAAAACAAAAAATAGAACGTTTCTATTCTGAACAATAAATAAAAAAAGCTCATCTATTAATTAATATTTATTAACCCTCCACTAACACTAAAATCGATTTTGCAGAATAGCTCTGAAGCCAATAATTACAGGCTCTCATATCGCTATCTCGCCGCGTGGGCTAGGGTGACAAAGCGTCGCATGTCTGCGGACAATGTGCGCGGGACACGCGGACAGCATGTTCACACGATCAGATTGCGCCTGCTTTATGGCACCGAACCGAACCATTAGTACCGGCTGCTCGAATTACCTAATTAGAATTACATGGCGAACTAACAACCGGTTTTTAGATTTCGCTATTCGTGTGTTGCGATCTAGATTGTGGCGTGTGGGTTTTAGCTGCGGGAATGACTTTTGTGATTTTTTTATTTGCGTGCTTTCACCCGTAGTTTATAGGTTTTCAGTTGCTTCAATGGGGACAAAGTTTAACTTGACGTGCTGTTTGGTTGGTCTTGTTTTGTCCTTTATGCCGCCATTCGCCTGCATTGTGCAGTATTGTATACATGTTGGGAAGCAACAGGTTCTTCATACATGAGTCAGAACTGCGTTGTTTAGTGATTGAAGTTTAGTGGTCAATAATTCAACCTGCATCCGTTAATAATATCTGGACACTGATAAGTACATTGGTTTTACATCTAATTTACGATAATGTATCTCCCGATAGTTATTATTAGTCACAGCATGCGTTGTAAACTTTATTATAATCGATTCCGACTCTCATCCGATTCTCGGACCGTATAAAAATCAAACGAACGCGAACATAAAAAGTATCTTTATCCGACACAACACAATAACGTTATCGTTGAAATATCGATACAATTTCCATGATCAGTAAAATAAAATCGGAATGTCTTGACGTTTGTTCAAATTTATATGCGCGCGCGTCCAGCGCAAGATTGTCGTAAAGTTGAAGATGTTATGTTCGTTGATAAGTGCGATGTCGGGTATCGGACTGTCCCACGTGACAGGTTTATTGTGGACACCCTACTAAATGGGGTGATTCGTTTTGCGAAAAAAAAGTATGTTTATGAGCATTATATTAAATTTTAAACGAGTTTTCGATTTGTTTATGATGTCTGTTTACCGATTGTTAATTTATTTTTATATAAGTTCGTTTTAATTTAGCTTAAAAGCGCGGCGTTGTTAAGTCAAAATATTTATGTCACTCGTTTGTTTTGTGATCGAATACTTTGTTGACACAAATATTTGGGTGTTGTGCTCTTTGGTAAAGGATAAAAAAATATTTTATGATATCTTATACAGATGTTAGTTTTGTACATTATAGGTTTTAAAGCTCCTGATAGAGGTTATTGACTTTTAATCGAGAATCGAAAGTTAAAACTAGGTGACAAATTCAAAGTAATTTATGCTAGTCTCACCATAAATGGACTGTATGTATTACAAGCTTAACTTGCATACATAATCCTTTACGATATCCTTCAAATACATTATGAACGTGAGATATTCCTTCATATCTTCCACGTAGGCTTAAGTAAACTAAGTTTTTTTCTATACTTTTTGTACCTTCCCATCTTCAAGGTGCATCCGGAACCCATTTTGTACGTTTATTTGTTGACATTCGCCGTCCGACCCCAAAATTATTGCCAATCATCAATCACTACTCTACGCAGACAAATCCATCATTCGCTTAATTAATTTATCAAACAGACTTGTTGACGCAAGCTCTGAAACTTACAATCACTCAAAATTCAACCTTATTTTAAATGACCTAAAGGTTGTTTATATTTTTGGGAAGTGTATACAGTATTTTGGTATTTTTATGTCGCAGTAAAGTGATAGTTTCATTTCATATACGTGGTGTTTACCTGGTGTTAAACGTGCAATCGATCACTGCGTGCGCCGGCGCCGAACTGACGCGATAACTCCATAAAAAAAATGACGGGTGATCGATATTTTTGTTTCCGAAATGGTCTTTTTTTTCGATAACCTACGATGTTTTATATCATTTCAAAATGTACGAAACAATATTTTCCTATTAATTTTGCTGTCAACGGGTCTTGTCATATTCTTTATTGTAGAGCTGCATAGAGTCAAGAAAAGCTTCCAAATCTGTAATTAAATATCTGTCATTCAGGTTAAACTGCATTGAATAAAAAATAAACTTAATACTTTAATAAAAAAGTCACGTCATAAGGACACAAACTAACTATACAAATAAAAGAAAAGTAAAAACCATTAACGTACGTGCTTTTACCTAAATCGCAAAACCAAAATACAAAACAAAAATCAAAAATAAACTTTCCTCGATACAATAGGTCACGTATATGGCTCGGACCACACTGACGACGGTGATGATGGATCGTGCGATTGTCTAACAGTACGTATCAATCATCAGTCGCCGGACTGTCGGACTGTCGCCGGACGGTCGCCGGACGACTGTCCTCGCCTGACGTCTTGATCAATCAAAACCCTTTTAACGGATATATTAAGGTGCCATTTTTGATCTTAAGGCAGATTTTTTGTTTAAAGATTTTATTGATAGATAATTGTTTGTGTGTGGTATTTAATGGTTGAGTAAGTACCCAATATTATGATTTTTAGGGTACACACAGGGTAAAAACGGGACCCCATTTACTAAGACTCCACTGTCCGTCTGTTTGTCTGTCTGTCACCAGGCTGTATCTCATGAACCGTGATAGCTACCAGTTGAAATTTTCAATTTTGCTAATATCAATAAAATAACTATTTAGGGGGGCTCCCATACAACAAACAGGTTTTTGCCGTTATTTTATATGTAGTGTTAAATATTGTATGGTGGTACGGAACCCTTCGTGTGCGAGTCCAACTCACACTAATTTATTAACGTCTCGCCCTTGATTATTACGGGTGTAATCTATTGATGTGGCGACATGTCAAATCGTGGAGATTTCTGCGGTACATCTAAGAATAAATTCTTAAAATGATGATGACGAATTTTGATGCGGATCAAAATCTACTGTGTAGTTTCGAAGAAATAAGTGGACCAATTAACAAGATACAAAAGCGACTTAATTATACTATTTATAGATTTACAGTCCCTATTGTTCTGTATTTTGAGTCAACTTAATTCTTTGAAACAAATCGTCTTGAAAACTCAGACAAGAAGCACCTAATAAGCAAAATTCCCCCAAAGCCTTCATATACCCACACATACAATGATGTGATCACAATGATGCACAACAACAACAACAACAAAAATGATGACAACAACACACAATGACGAAAACGACACAACAATACAATACAAACAACACAAACAATAAGGACAACAATCACACACAACAACAACACAAGGTTGTGTGTTTTCTGTACACGGTGTGACCGGGTTTTCAAGACCAAATTTGGTTTTGCTAGTCATCAGAGAGCTTACGGAATAAAAGAAAAATAGTCTGGGTCGCTGTCGCCGGATACGGCGAAGGGGAATAATAATATTATATTCTGAGTCAATCTTTTCCACACTGGACAGTCAGCCCCACTGCCTTGTTGACTGGCTAATCTCTTCCCCACGACATGAGCTATTCTCGTAAACCTCGCGTTGAAATGAGAAAGTGACACTTTTACGAATTAAGTTGTATGTCAAAACGGTTATTCGCCCTGAATGTCAGTTATTTACACGATCCTTATTGGTCAGGTCAGATCATTTCAACTGCAATGGGAGAACGGCAGTCATGTAAACTGATTTGTAAATTGTTTACTAGGCTTATAACAGCCTATGTCAATTGTTATAGATATTGAATAATAGAATTCTTGGCATGGAGTTTGACAATAAAGAAGTTTATCCTTCAAATTTTGCCAACTTGGCGGATTTACCTCGAAATGCGAAAGACGACAAAACGCAAAATGTCATAGGTACTCAAATATATTTCCAATTAGCCACAAGAACATACCTAATATAGGAAACCTTAAATAACACCCCTTTAACCACGAGCCACTCAACGTGTTTGAAGTGCCAACTTACCGGTATTCATCGATAATTAATCGTCCCCAATTACCCTTATTAGCAGTCATCTACTGCATACACTTCACACCGTTTAAAAATAGTGGCTCAGCAGTGTTTGTAAATTACTATTAATTTGAACTTCAATGTGATTATGCTAATTGGAAATTGCTTGTGATTATAATGTTGGATTATCTTTTTAAGACTCCTTTGGGGGTAGTAAACTGGTTAAAGTTGGTATCACTTATTACTCTAAAGGGTAGACCGTCTCTAGGTAAGTGATTTGAGTGAGTGTAAGTGCCATGTGAATTTCAGTAACAAGTACATCAATGGCGGTTCTCGCTAAAGGTGTAGAGGTATGAGGAACGGGGTGTAAAGTTCACTCATCCTTAATAGAAAAGGGAGGATCCTCCGACCAGACGGGCCGTTGTATCTATGCTAGTTGCATGGTAAACTCTGCTTGCGAGATGCAGGATTTTACAACGCGTCAGTATGACGCGTTGTTCGCATGTGGCGTTGTAGATACCGCTACAAAGGCGACTATGTCAAGCATATTGATTGTCACATTCTTTTAAAGCTACTGAAATTTGTAGGGCAATGTCCTAATGGTAATGCATCAGATGTACGCTTCCTAAGCTTGATGATAAGGCAATACCTGGAGTTTGGGTTATCAAACGAAAAATACGGTACATCTTCTACATTCCTCTACTTTTACAACAAAGCCGGATTGTCCATCTAAAGGCTGGACGAATGGCAACCCCGGTTGCACTGCAATGCATGTAAAGCCACAGTGAAGTAATATTTTGTCACTTAAAGGATGGGAGCAATTAGACTTAAGTTAACATTCCTAGGATATTCCTTGAATTAACCTTTTTTTAAACAGTTCAATATATATTTCCATGTTTACGTCCGAAGTATTTCGCGCTCAATCGACGAGCAGTAAAGGTACTCATTACGTATACTTAAAGTACGGATGTGAATAGCGACAGAAGGCTTGCATCCAAGAATTTATAATTATCCTTTAGTTATAGCTAAGTGACTGGAATTCGTATAAAAATACTTTTTTTCCTTGTATTTTTATAAAAGGACAAATTGTTATTATTTACGCATAGGGTGGTTAGAGGTGCATTTAATTTGTTTGTCTGATTAATATCTATAAGTCCAGTCAGTCTGGCTTTCCTGAGACTATATTTCGGATAAAGTCTGAAATACTGAATTCGACCCAGCAAAGGAGCTCTCCTAGTCCTCAACTATTCTGCTTGTCAAAATTCAAAGCCAAATAAAAGACGAAATTTCAGCCAAACGCCAAGCTAACAAGGCTAAGTAAGAATTTTCAGTTTCAGGACTGGCAACCCAACTCACACAGACGAATGACATTTTATTGTCCTTCAGAATGGTCCTATCTTACAGAGAAAAGATCTAATTCTAAGCTCGCTTACTCGACTCAACAGTCAACAATCTGTCGAGACATCGCGTGCGCAAACGCACCATCGATCTCGAAAAACAAAATCCAACCGTTTGCGTGCGAAGCCCAATTTATTCTAACCCTTCAGCCTATTTGTCAATTACACGTCGCATATCCGATGGGCCGCCATCTTGGTTCTCTTGTAAATGTCAACCGGCGGTCGACCAATTACAAGTGTGTGCAGGCGCAAGTTGACGGTAACAACGCACCGCGATACCATAAAGTTTCGAACCATTTATAGAAGTGAAATCTGCGTCGTCCAGATCGGCTGTTCCAATTAATGCAGACGCTCGATGCCTGATAGGCTATACTTACGATGGACTGTTTTATTTGTGGAGTGAAATTGTTAGGGTTAAATGTCAGCGGGCAAACGAAGGTGGTTTTGGATTGCTTGTTGTCTGGATATAAGATTGTAGAGTATTTGCTGGTCAGTTGTGATTTTATGGATCTAATAAACATAGATTACAATATAAATGCAACAACAAATAGTACATCGGCATGCTTTAAACCCTCAGTTCTCTAAATCAAACAAATCCAATTCCACTCTTAGGTACATAATGCACCCGCGAAATTATACCACAAGAGCATCGGCCGTGAATTACTATCAAGCGATGCATTGTAGGAGGACATCAGCGGGTCCGATAATTTAATGGCATCGCTCGCCACCCGCAATTTAATGTAACACCGCACAACCCGGGGGCATTCATAATTTTCTCCGAGTTCGCCCATTGTACTACCAGAGGGACACTCACGATCTTAGACATCATCGGTGCCTATCGTAATTCCACCGCATCCCATGTACAGAGCCTTCTAACTTAATATGTGCATCACGAAGAACGCGTATATGGTCCGCGCACCCCGCCCAGGCCCAACCGGCCAATCCTATCGCGCATTTTAAATGCCGCCGCGCATTGTATGTATATCGAGTGGGCCCGCGAATAAATTGAGTTCTTGACGCGCGTCACAGCCGCGACGTCGCCTCGCGATAATCCGCCGCGGATTTAAAACCGCTTATCCCCCAACACTCTCGGGTCGAGGAATCTCCCTCCTAAACCTACAAATCAATCGTACGCCCGCACTCCATAAATTAAGAGGCGAAACAATGACCCTAAATTATTGGCCCGTCTCCTTTATCGGGCGCCTCCGTATTGTTCGTTTTTTTAAACGACTCCTTACACAAATGAGACTCGGCTCGGACTTATTAGGTTTCGGTATTTCGCTCGCGAGATCGACAGGAGCGATAGCGTCTGTGGGAATGCACGCTGGACTGACGACGCGTTCGGTTTAATTATTCGACTTCCTCGTGCGTCTGAGACAATGGCGTTAGGTGTGGATCTCATGTTGTGGCGCGGGCCGGCTAACGATCAGCGGCGGGTATCTGGTATTTCATCACGGTGGACGTCGGCGCGTTATTTTTCCCCGCAGCCTAGCCGCTTATGCCTCACATTAACATAAAACAAGCGGGCATGCGGCGGGCCCGCGTCCATATTTCTGCTACCGTCGTGACGGCCGGCCTCGGTATTGTGCGCGATACAGATCTCGGGACGCATGTGCACGCTGCCACTGGATATTTAGAAGCTGTCTCTTAAATTCGCGTCCTCGGCGACTTAACGAGTCGCATTCTGCGTATAGGACATGCGATCGGCTATTGTCCATTTGTGGAGCGGTAATGATAATTTTGCGGAGGTTAATGCGAGTGGAGTTTTCTAAGTGGGGAGTTGACGCGTTCCATTAGGGCGGGGGATGGTTTCATAAATATTTTATTGGTTGTGAGCCGGGGCGGTTGGCGCTCTCATTACGCGGCGTAGACGCCCGAGATCATTAGTCGGTGATAAAATGCGGTCGAGAGGCGTCGTCTCTCGGAATCGGTGCATTCTTTACACGTTAGCCTCGTGGAGGACTTTGCTTTTGTTTTCGCGTTAGCCACCTTTATAATTACTGCCTTTAGGGTTAATGGACTGGGTAATATTGGTTTTGTTCCTTTGCTTTGGTTTGCTTTAATTGATTGGGAATTGGTGCTGCTCTCGTATTCAGCCTGGCTTTAAATCCTTTTTTATTGGTTGGGGCTTTCATTTTAATTCAAAGAGAACTGAGAAGTATTTCAATGATTCACTTGTCTGAAGGAATCATAACCATTGTCAATTAGATAAACCTAACCCTTAACGTCTTCCATGGTTCCCAGCTCAACAATCACCTCTTGGAAAACCCACTTCCACCTCAACCCTAAACTGCAGTCCACTCAAAAAAGATCCGCAAAATCTTAGTCAGCGTCCAAGTAATGAGTCCCTATCTATTCCAGCATAATCTAGTCTGAATATCATACACTACGTCTGTAGTCAAGGGTTCCCGACCAGCAATATGGTAATGATACCCGATCGGAACATTCTCCAGTTAAAGATGACTCTTAATGTGCATCTAAATACTATATAAAATAGTCGGTGAGGCAGTGTGGGACATACGGACGGGGAATAAGGCGAGCGATAGGTTGGGTGCATATAGGGAGTGTTTTGTTGTGGGGTAGTTTGTCCTCTTTGTACTGGTAGCTACCAGACGTTTGGTTGTATTTTAATGTTGGCTTACCAACTTTATAGCTACCCTGGAAACCCATATTAAAAACTGCTCTCATTTAAGAACGTGCATCTTAACTTCTGACATTTCATAAGCGCACATGTGAAATAAAAAAATTAGTTTTTTTTTATTATTCTGAACTTTAATTAATTATGGTGCCTATTTAGGCTCCTGAATCCTCCCGAATATAAAGTAATCACGGTAGTTAAATGTATGAAAATCAGATACTTTCTATTTGTACTTATTTTACGTCCGATCGAGATCCAGATCAAGATTTACAATACTTAGAACCACTTCTCTGTCTTTTACGTATTGTCTAAGATTACTGAAGGATTAAGATGTCAAGCTCATAAGTACTACTTACGCTGCACTGGCACCATACTGTGGCCATGTGTCATATCATAAGCTAGTTATTTTCAAGGGTAATAAATGATAAATGATTTATTTTTTGTAAGTAGGTTTGTACAAACACTTTTACACGTCAATCATATTTTTTTAAACTACATGATGTTGGCGTTTCCTATCTGACTATTCTGAGAAGAAAGGCCGAAACAAACTCAGAGGTCACAGTCTCTTTTAAAGTCCAGACAAAATCATGGTCAGATCATGTGAAGACCATGTAGATTGGTGTCTGAAATGGTCTTATGAGGAAAGAGCCACACAGATTGAGTGGACCTGTCCAGTCAGTGCACGCATTTGTCAAAAATCGTGCAGCTTAACTCAGAACTTGAGGAGCTCAACGATTCGACGAACAATACCAAAGAAAGGACATTTGGGTAGGCCGCATAAATGACTCAAACTGCCAGATCATGTAATATTGTAGAGACAACCCTGAAACTTGTAACTTAGTTATTAAAACTTTTGTTTCTGGAATAGGATGCTCTATCTTTTTTACATAGGCAGTCTATGTATGGTCTTCTAAATCATCATTCTCCTGCCCGTATCTCAATTTATTAGTGGTCGGCGCAACATGTACTTTTCTTCCACACTTCTCTATTAGTCGTCATCTCAGTAGTCAACACCTTTCTAACCATATCATCATTCACATAGTCCATCCATCGTTTCTTTGGCCTTCCCCTACTCTTATGGCCATCGACATTGATATTCAAAACTTCCCTCATTTCCTCATTCCATTTCCTATGGTCTTCTAAATAACCAACATAAAATATCATTACTGCCACAAAATTTTGCTATGCATCCTCCCGGTCCGTATGTCCGCACTGGGCAGTGCATCGCACAGTCGCGCACTCGCCTTATGGTAATGTGATCGAATCCGAAATTGGACGCCCTGACCGCAGAAGGATTTCACACACTTGGATTTATATATCGCCATAACTTATAATATATACAGGCATATTTTAGTCGAGTGTCTCGAGATGCAAGACTATTCTAATAAGTCTGGACTTAAGCGGTTTCTGAGGGATTTAGGTAAATAAATGTTTTTAGTACAACGATTTTTTTATAACAATTGATCTTGCTGCGTATATAAGCTGTACCTGTTGATAGAAATCAGTGCTCTTGAGTGGAATACCCCGACATTACAACAGGAAGGATTAATTAGTTTTTTGTTCTCATCGTAAATTTTTTTTAGGGTTATTCTGTTTTTTTTTTTTGTGGATTCAATTTTCCTAAGGGTCAGTTCACAACTAGACGCGACGCGACGCGACGATACTGGAAGAGGCCAGTGATCAGCGCTGCGTGGTGCAGCATATTCTGAATTCTCACAATTAAATGTGTATCTTTTCGTGTAGTAAATAAAGTTATATTTTGAGTCGCTCTATTAAAACGTGCGCGCAGTGTCGTGTCACGTCGCGTCTCGGTGTGAATTGATCCTTACTCATCATCATCTGCCTGCCTTCTCCCAACTATGTTGGGGTTGGCTTCCGGTCTCATCGGTTGCAGCTGAGTACCAGTATTTTACATGGCGACTGCGTATCTGACCTCCACAACCCAGTTACTAGGTAAGTAATACGATATTGGTAAGACTGGTTGTAAGTCTTTCGGGCTACCTATCTTAATAAATTAACAGCATGCAGTGGTGCTGCATAATCAGTCTACGTGTTTACAATATTTCTACTCATACTTATTATCTGAAAGAGAGGTATCAACAAAGTTATTAAAAGGTTATTGAAATCAGGTGATATTAGATAATTTGCGCATATAGTATACATACCTAATTTGTGTTTCAAGTACCTTTATTATCACTGTCGCATTTTATTAGTTATTTATAATTTTAGCAGCGTAATAATTATTCGTATCATTTCATGATTCATTTTCGAAGTATAAAACTAAATTCTCATATTGCATAACCAATGAGTGATAAAAATTGCAATACTAATTGAAAATACTTATCTGACATCCGGTATTTATAACCGACTTCATAGTAAAAAGGGTATGGTTGCAAAAAGCGACGAATACTGAAAAAGATTTCGTTTCAGAAGTCCGTAACATGACTGTCATTCATGGATCTTTGACAGTCGTCAGAAGCCCGAAAGTCTAACAACCAGTCTTACCAGCAACTGGGTGGTTACTGGCTAGTATTACCCAGTAACTGGGTTGTGGAGGTCAGATAGGCAGTCGCTCCATGTAAAATACTGTTACTCAGCTGCTTCCGGTTAGACTGGATGCCGACCCCAACCCCCAACATAGTTGTGCAGCAGATGATGAAGTCCATAACAAAAAAAAATCTAAACCCCAGTTTTTCCGATCGATTTTCCATGGACACTGTTTACTGTTTTACACGTTTACAAAGAGGTTCTCTACCGTAGAGCTCTAAACCGTAGAGCTTAATCGACACTCCGGTATATATAATCCAGGGACAGCAGACGCAAGTTATGAGTTAGAAGCGATTTGTTAAATTATACTTATCGATTTCTTTCGATAAATGGTTACTTAGTCAGAAAAATGTTTACAAAAACAAAGTTATTCTTTACATTATTTCGACCGGTTCTGTTCTTCTCGCATCCAGCGGATTTGGATACATCGAGATACCTAACATACATAGGTACACAAACAGCTTATAACATTCCCACTGCTGGGACACAAGCCTCCTCTCGGTGAGAGGGAGTGGGCCGTAATCCACCACGCGGGCCCCATGTGGGTTGGTAGATCTCACATGTCTCCGAATTTTTGGTTCTAGGACGTGCCGGTTTCCTCACGATGTTTTCCTTCGCCGTTTTTAGAGCCGAGGTAATGAAACAATTTACTCAAAGCAAAGCGCCTGTCTGGGTTCGAACATAAGACAAGACTCGTAAAGTCACGACCGTTACCACATAGTCACCACTTTTCTACTTTATGATAATACGATAGAATTCGATCGCCACAGAAGTGACAATGACAATACTAAACCCTCTCTCCGCGCACGTCGGTCACTTCGCTACCGCTATCACGAAATCATTTTTCATAATTGCGATTGCTCGATCAATCTTACGTCGACGGAAGCCACTCAACCTCGCCCAGTTCCCCATAGATTTCTGTGTATTATTGTTGTTTATTTTTTGACTGATAGCCAACTACCTGACCCACTTGCTTTATCGGTATAACCACACGCGATTACGTGGTTACGTTAAATGTTAAATACACACGAATTGTTTAGTGAAAATGATGAATTTTGGTGGTGCATGATTTGTTGAGCGTTGCTTTGTTGGTTAATTGTTTTTGGACGGAAATACGCTTTGCTTTCGTAAAGCAACAAAGTTGCAAGCAAAATTCATGAAAAAAAACGTAAGTTGGTAAAAAATGTTTTTAGAAATAGGAAATCTACTTACATAATATTGCATTTTTATAAAGCGAGCTAAAAGCAACCAACTATTCAAAAACAATAAAACCTATTAGAGCCTTATTACTATCAGAATAAACTGTTTTAATAAAATTTATATTACGATGCATAGGAATTTCTCACGCTCAAGAAATGCCACAATATTCTTGCAAAACATATTTATTATCTTAACCCTTATTCTCTGCGAAATGACCTTTAAACGCATCACTTATTATTTAATTTGCAAGAAACATACTTATTACCTCTTCTACTTTATTATCTTTCGTAAAAAAAGACTCAAACGGTCGGGACGAGTTTTAAAAATCATAACTCTAAACCTTCGTTTCGTTACCTGAATTAAAACTCCAATAAATCGCATAAAAAGATCAGCGTTCATAAATCTAAAAGACAACGGACTAAAGGGGAATAAATATCTCAAGTCCCGGTAAAGCCTTTGGATTCCAACCAAAGAAAATATCGCACCCGAATTCCGGTGGCGACTGACGGGGCAAATGGAAAAAAGCGCGAAAAACGTTGCATTTCTTAGCCCCGCCCACGTGCGCGCGCGCTGCGAGCGACAGGTGAATGCGACGCGGGCGCAGCTGCCGCGCCGGACGCTACGATTTGCTGCTCTGTTTTTCTTCAGAATATGCTTAATAAAATATTGATATACAATGGGTGGTGACACCGCGCGCGATTTCTGTTACATCTCCGACCTCAGTGTACCTGCTCGTCCACTTGTCTCTTTTTATGTTCACTCTTAACTTTAACTATGCTGGAATTTTTAAAATGCTCTTTTAAATAGCGATTGGATTTTTACGTCGAACGAGTGAAAGGTAACGTCTGGATAGTGGCGACTTTATAATGTTGAGCTTTCGATTTACACAATGCGTGAGGGCAACGAGGTCGCGAGGGGCTATCAACACACCTGTTGGTTTACAAAACTGATTATAATCTTAAAATGCTCATAATATTCAGTTATCTGCTCAATTATCATATCATTGCTATCAAGCTAATATCCTACTTAATAAACGCTAAATGCAAGCTAAACTGATTCTCTTGCCTTCAACTCAGTGGCCTCTGCCGAAGGTCTCAGTTTCCATGAAAATAAACGGTTAATTACAACCGTAACTCACAACCGGGCGAGTCACGAAAACATAAAAAGGCAACAAAACGCGATATATCAAGTTACTCACTTATCTACATACGAATATGGGTTTGTAAGTGTACACTAAGAGAAAGACATAAAACAATGAACAATGGGAGCATAAATCAGTATAATTAGTTTTGCTTGAACGGAGCGAAATCATTGGTCAAAACGCATCGTAGCCACGCCCCTGCGGTGCAGCATGCATCGTGGACGTTAGAGCGGCCGCTCGCCTGTTCAATTGGATCAAACGTAACGTTAGCAATACTAGTGCGGATTGCCGTGTTTATCTGCACTGAAAATCTGTTAAGTGCTATTCGAGTAACTTATTCGTGTTTTTGAAGTAGTATGGGATAAGAGTGTGGTGCATTGTTACGAGCTTAACTTGAAGCTATTCGAAGCTCTTTGTGCTTGCAGATACTGTAATGTTCTTAGTTTTCTAGGAATATCTTAAGCTGTTTTTTTTTTCTTAATTTGTATCTGTCTGGGATTTTCCCTTTCTTGTAGGGTATGTAAATATCTGTAGTAGGTTTTGAGAGGACTGTAAAAACCAAGTCATTTTTTTAACGAAATGACATCTATTTCTCTAATTATTAAGAATAAAACACAAAATCTTAGAGCTATCTGTATACCAAAATTCTTATCACCTTAAAATGTGAATAACTACAACTTTTTCTAAGAAACAATCCTTACCGAGGAGATCCCCTAGCCTGCAACATTAAGCATAAGGTGTGGACTCTAGAGCAAAATCAGAAAAATCTTAAAAAAAAATATCAATGGACAAATTCCTCTGTCATTGCTAACCGTACTTGACTAGCGCGACCTCCGGGCCCCGCGCATTCACAAGTGTCTACAACTCATACAAGTAGCAACAATCTAACGCGCTCAGTAGACTTCACTGTAACACACGCTTTTCCCATACTTTTCTTTTTATTCCTTCAATTGATTTAACGTTTATTTTTCAATTTTTATCTACTTTCCTTGTTTTTAACGATCGTTTATGACCCTAAAGTCAAACTAAAGTCAAAGTCACTTCTGTGGTCTGAAAGTTAAAACTGCACTAATTTGATAAATTTTTATTATCTATTAGTTTCTGCCCGCGACTTCGTCCGCGTTAAATTTCGTTTTTCTCCGATCCACCGCGTCGCATCGCATCGCCCGCCCGCGCTATTACTTAGTTTTTCGCTTAGCATTCTTTCTGACTTGTTTTCTTTTTGATAGGCTCCTAATCGTCTTAGCGTGATATTAAATAGCCAGCCTTCCGCAGGAATTGGGCTGACAAATGCAAAAAACAATTTTAAAATCTGACTGGTACTTCCAGAGATAGTGCATTTAAACAAACAAACAAAAAGCAAAGAAACTCTTCAGCTTTATTATTAGTATAGATGTAAATTATGTTGCTGGGTTGTGGAGGTCACATAGGCAGTCGCTCCATGTAAAATACTGGTATTCAGCTGCATTCGGTTAGACTGGAAGCCGACCCCAACATAGTTGGGAAAAGGCTAAGCAGATGATGATGATATAGATTATGGAAACCAAAACAAGAAGTAAGTAAGTTATATTATAACTTACCTAGTTAGGTCTTAATCTGTTGATTAAGACCCAACTTCATCAAACACTGTCACTTAATTATTTATTAAAAAAATATCATGGTAACATTTTGAGGGACTGTTTTATATAGAGAGACAGTACGTCAAAACACTTTTATAGGGAAATTTACATTTACTAACAGAGCACGACAACACGGGCTCTAAAAATAGTTTAAGATTTTCCATAGAGCGAACTAGTTCACAGGATTTAAAATATTATTATTTTCGACAGGATTTAAAATATTATTCTAAATCCTGTCGATTTTGACGAATAGATAGTTAATGTTGTTTTTATGGCACAGAATAGGTTTGCTTAGTAATCGGTGACAACACTAACAGATACTGATCTTTCGTATTGATTTCTATCTGTGGTATTGTCAATTGTTTCGCTATTGTTGTAGAACTATCAACTATTTATTTGATATAACGGTCTTCAACGTTTTGTTTTTGTAATCTGCGAAAATACATGTTGGGTGTTGGTTTTTCGACGGGTACCTTTACATCTAACTAAAAGCTCGGAAATCATCATTTGGTAAAGTGGAGCTGATGATGAAGACCACAGACGGCCATCGGAACTACTGAATGATTAATATTTCACGGGTAGCGATTCGATTACTTTAATATGGTTGCTTAGCAATTTATGCTCGTCACAATGCGTATGGTGAGTGGTTGTTGAGGAGTTCTCCTTGTACTTACACAGGAGAACTCCTCAACAATTATAGTATTTTCTTGCAATCCCTTAAGAAAAACACAAAGATTTTTCTGGCTCTGGTAGGTATGTCCATGGCTTTTGTTTATTTGAAAATAAAACCAATACTCTTGCGCAACACCTCATAAACTCTTCATATCCCAAAATCGATAATTTTATGATCGAATAAAATCATAAAATTCATCGATGCCTTATAGTATCGATCGAATCATTATGATATTTTCTTTTGTTTCATTATGAAGCAACACAAATTCCATTGGTTTTTATTATCCATGCAATATACCTATAAGATTTTATATGTAAATATTGAAATTTACATAAAAATGTAAACTTTCTAATACATAAGAAATTAACACTTAATTGTGATGATTATGGCGCTGAGGTCTTTGGGTGTCGCAGGTCAAATATTTTTAAATAGTTTAATGACGAAGGTTAAGCAAACGTTCGTTAAACCAGTGTTTGGATGCGTTTTCGTTGCTTTTAACCTAGATTTATTAATTATTTCATGGATTAATATCAGATAGGCCTTTGTTTATATATTTTTGTACCAAATTATTTGAAGGATATATCAATTTATGAGAAGTAGTGTAATTAGGTACATGCAGATAATAATAAGACCGTTATTTTTAATGATCATGTAAGTAGTTTATCATTTAAATATGAATTCTGTGAAAGTTTTTTGAAGTATGGCAGTACCTAACAGCGTTAAATACGTTATTTGCGCTACTGTATTGACACTTAATCATCTGTCTGCCTTTTCCCAACTATGTTGGGGTCGGCTTTCAGTGTCACTGGACGCAGCTGCCTGCCTATCTGACCTCCAAAATCAATTAACTGGGTAATACGATACCCCTTGGTAAGACCGGTTGTCAGACTTTCCGGCTTCTGACGATCTGTAACGATTGCCAAAGATCCACGAACGACAGCATTGACGGCCGGGACCTTGCTTAACTTGCCTTCCGAGGCACGGAGGGGTCTTGATATGTAAAGATTGTCCACGGACCGACTGCGGCAAGCGTAGCTTAACCTGATCGATCGACCCGTGCGCTTGTCATTAGATACTTAGTCACAAACCACTTGCCAGTTATAAAAATAAAAAGAAAATAAATAGGTAGATATTGGAAGGAACGTCTATAAAATTCCAAGTCCTGACTGACTGATACCTTTATCAACGCACAGTCTAAACCGCTGGTCCTAGAAACATGAAATTTGGAGGGTGACTTCTTTGTGAAGAGTAGGTTTTAATTTAAATAAACTACAGTCAATACAAACCTTGTGATGAAAGAGACTGGACCTCACGACACAGGGTATCCTAGTGTGGGGTCCAGTGTTACTCGAAACCAGCATGTAAAGTTTTTTGAGATTAAATAAATAAATAAAAAAAAAAAAAAAAAGAAAAGGTATCTACTAAGAAAGGGTTTTTCGAAATTCCACCCCTAAGAGGGTGAATGGGGGGAGGGTGAAATTTCATGCGGACGAAGTCGCGGGCAGAAGCTAGTCATAGTATAAATGACGTTTAATCTATTGCTTAAATGTAACTGAAGTAAATCATGCATTTAAATAATAATAGGAATTTCCTAAAGGCTTCATAAACGTACCTCTTAACTTAAATCCATAAAAACCTTACTTTCGACGATTTTCATTAAGTAATTCAAGTCACCGTGTGTATCCAATTGAGCAGAATTAATAAAAAACTTAACTTTATTAATTTATTTCCAATCAACATTTAAAATATTCAGGCTACCGCTTCAACTCATTAGTGACGCATGATGAGTGGGATTCTTAAACATTTACACTTTAATAAGAAAAGCCTTATGATAATTATCATTTTAATTATTAGAAATTGATGTGGTGACGTTCAATTAATAATTTAAATGTAGGTATTTAGAGGAAAGTTTGTTTGTTGTATGGGGGAAGAAAATGTGTATATTCTCTTTGTTAGCTACATTGACACACAAAACGCATTTGTTTTTGTTTAATTTTATTGTATTTAATTTTGTGTGTTTGTTTTTTTTTTTACTGTGTGGCATCTCATAAGTCAGCCTATGAGATTGTCGGCTGCTTACCTGTGGATGCCTTGATAAATTAAGTCTTTGTACTTACTTATTTATTTATTAAAACTTTATGCACAAGTAAAAGAAATACTGTACAAAGGCGGACTTAATGCCTGAGACTTATCTTTCTGTACCTAAGAACTTAGTTTCCTCATATCTGCGCTGGGTGTAAATCCAAGTCCATCGATCGATTCCACCAGGTTTCACGTCATTAGTCAGTAGCATAACATTATAACTAAAATGAAAATTTCGTGTTAATCAAATTCAATCATTAGTAGTATTTATCATAAATTATTAAAAAAATGTCAAACTTTTACACATTTCTGTCATTAATTATACGGTTCTTTTATAATTATCTGTGAAATCTTTCTGTAATTATAAATACATGGAAAATTAATAAAATTTTACGGCTTTAGATTACCCAAATGACATTTTTTATTTAGCAATATTCATAAATTAATACGAAAAAACAATACAGAAAGTTTTTGAGAACATGTTATCTCCTAATCAATTAAGAATTTAAATAATTTTCGATATGAACTTGATAATTTATTTATACAATAAAATGGAGGTAACTAATGTGTTTAGATAATATTAATCGCTTCAAATTATGCAAAGATTTTGTAAAGGACATAATTGTGAGATGTTAGTAACTGGTTTTAATTTAATTTATTATTTACTAATACAAATGTTTTACAACATACACAATATAAAAAATTACGATCATTATACCAACTTATGGTCACCTTCTAAAACAAGGTGTCATTGTCGTAACAAAATTGTCCATAAAAAGCTTATCGTAACCTAAGTGATCCTTTTCAACCCTAAAATTCTACACCCAAAAAAACTTAAGAAAAAAAGCATTCTGTTCCCAAACATTGGTACAAATGGGCCAGGCTCTTCTCGCTAATGAAAATGATGTCCGGACATCACAGCGTTGACAAATACGGATCGCACCGGCCCGGACACTGCCCGTTCGGGATTTTTCACGCGAACCCGTCTAATCCAGCGTCGAGGTCGGTCAGACCGATAGATTTGTCCCAATGTTTGTTGGCAGACGGGCGATTTTTTTAGGGTTATCCGACGATCTCGAGTGGAGATTAACATTCATCTGTTGCGTGGATTTGGTATCATTTTTGTAATGTTTTATTGAAAAATGATAGGATGAATAAAGAGAGGAGCTCTAACTCATAATAATATCTTGAATGCTGGCCGCTGTACTAGTATAAATAATTTATGTTTAAAAATGAACCCTTTCTTAGAAAATAACACGTAAGCACAGCAATATAATTTATGTCCATTACTTAACTGACGTCATAGAACAGAGCAATCACCCGAGTGTTGCAATATTAGGTACCTACACTGCGATCATGTAAAAATGTCATAAATTAAATAAAAAATATAAAATAAGAGTCTAGAGTCCACAAAGGAACCCAACCCGTTTGTATCAAGATTTTTATAACGTGCCATACTTTAATTTTGAGAAGCAAATGGCCATCTGTATCCTTTATTACATCATTTCTATGGTAATTAAAAGTGTATCACAGTTTTTCTTCATTATTTAGACGTGTCAATTCAACAATATTATCGATGCGAGAGATCTCAACTGATAATCATGATTTTTAAATGCTACAAAAGACGATAACCTTCACATTAATCTGATGCACCAATATTAATTTAAACAAACAATACAATTGTTTATTTTGACAGTACCTACATTATTTTTGGCATCTGATTAATTTGCTTAAACTGCAGATGAATTCAGTTTTTGTTTATTATAAGAATAACTTTGCATATACATATTTACGTGTCACGGTTTTGCCTCGATGACTGTATTTGTCATTGTTACAAAAATTAACAAAATTCAACTAAGTAATAGAATTGACATTCAATTAAGTCCGAACATAAACCGAGAGATACAATGTCGGCAACTTTGTTCCACCTATAAGTTATTACTATAAAAAGTATATTTAACAATTTAAGACAAAAAATATTGCACGCCTTCTATTTGGTTTTTGTTGAAAACAAGTCTTACTTTGATTAGCCATTAGATCTGATTTATATTTCAAGTCATTAACTGTCAATGATTTATCGATTGAAACTAAATATTGGTCAATAAAAAATAAAAATTCACGATGAACGTTGTTCATTTTATTTCTACTAGTCTTATTAAACTGTTTGTGAAATTATATAAAACTTGGTTGTCAATCATGGAATAAACTGAATCAATCAATATGTTTATTTTTGTTAGATTTTATTGCAATATTATCTTACACTTCGACTAACAAGAGTCAAATTAATTAAAAAAAACGGGTCAAGTGCGAGTCGGACTCGCGCACCGAGGGTTCCGAACGAATTTGTAGGTATGAAAATAGTTTATCACGGATTTTTTTTTAAAGAAACTACAAATCTACGGTTTTCGGATTTTTTCCTTTCCTTGTGCTACATAACGTTGCTTCTTGCCAAATTTCATGATTCTAGGTCAACGGGAAGTAGGTACCCTATAAATTTTGATTCCCTTGAGAGTTTCGAAATATACGTTTTTTGCGGCATAAACGGCCGTATCTTTTTTTACGTTAACTTAGAAGTTTTTTCACAGATTCAAGGGACTGTAGACCTGAGATATGGTTTTAATTTGAACTCTATACCTCCACGCGTTCCCGAGAAAAAGGGTCTTGACAGACAGATAGACGGACAACAAAGTGATCCTATAAGGGTTCCTTTTGATACCTCGAAACGAAAAAACGGAACCCTAAAAAATATTAAAAGTATTTAGATATCAACTAACGTGTTTTACTTAAAGCTTGGTAGCATTTTGCATCCACACACTCCATCGGCTATCTCTTCGTCTAGCTAGATTTCCTTCCCAATTCCACTTAAGGCGCATCGCCCTGATTTCGGTGTCATGCAATTTTTATTTTTTTATTTTTTTTTTTTAGTATGGGAAATCATCAAATGAACCCTCCCGCTCTGGGTGGAGCGGAAGGGAGTGTCAGACTCTTACTGACTAAAACCCATCCGTGTTCCTTCCTTAGCCCTTTATATTCCGGGGCAGCGGTAACCCTTTCGGACATTCCCGCTGCCCCGGTGTTATGATAATTTTTCTGCCACTTTTCTTAAGGGGACTACATGACCTAAAGCGCGGTCAATGTCGGACTGCATAGGAAATAATGACAAGAGCGATGACATAACGCCTGTTAATTTATTGCAAAATATTAAGCAATTATTTATTTACAAAAAATCTATTGTTTGGACTAAAAAATTAAAACACTAGTGCTTTAGTATGTTGCATGTAGAATAATCTGACAAAAAATTAAAATGATTATATGTATAGATAATATAGTATGGTCCTATTGTAAAAAAAAAGGTTTTAGAGGTATCTTCATGATATTTTTGTATCGTATCAAATTAGTTGTATTATAATTTCAAGACACTCTACCTAGCATATATCCTGAAGAATATCATATATTTTTCTGATTTTTGTTTACTGTAGTCGATCTTATACTTTTATTGCTTCTAAAACATGCGTTTTTTTGCGTTTAGGTCCTGTAATCTTCTTAATGATATTCTAAAACCATTTCTAAGCCATCATGACATAACTTTCCTAACTAAAACTCCGACAAATAAATAACAATTTCGAAAAACTTTCCTACCCAGATCCAAACACGCAAGCAATAATTTTATAAATGAATAACCTACTCCATTGATATTCCTCGATAACATGATTGATACTAGAATTTGTTTCGCCGGTCGCCGTCCCAATCAATCAACGCCATCTCTTGATTGATACGCGACGACACTGGATTCATGAGCGTATTAATTTAACTTCGCTGCGACATTGATGGATATTTATGATATTAACGAGCTATATAATTATCTTGATGTGAAAGGTAAAAGTTTTGTTGATGTATGTGTTGCGGGTTTAGTTGTTGGTAGGTTTTCAGAGGTTTATCTTGGATGGAAATAAGTGTTTGTGAAATGTGATGATCAGTGTGTGACACAGTGACTATGGGTGCAATGAGATGGTCAAAGCCTGAATGGGCTAGAAAGAATTAGAAATGAATGACGAGTCATGATTTGTTGTAACACAGTTTTCTCTTGTACCTAATCTTTTCCCAACTTTGTTGGAGTCAGCTTCCAGTCTTAGCAGATGCAGCTGAATACCAGTATTTTACGTAAACGTAACGTATTTTTTTAGACTGACTGCCTGTCTGACCTCTACAATACTGGGTAACCCGATACCTCTTGGTAAGACCGTAAAACTATTGAAATGTAAAATAAGTTTTAGCTTTTCTTTTTCAATTTGTCGTAAATCGAATACGTTTTTGTCTATTTTAATGACTCTCAGCCATATTTTTTTAAATTAAAAATACCATAAACACCGTTACCCATTGCTTTTACACACTACGATATAGTGACATTCAACCCGTAACCGCTATGAATGTCAACAAGACGTAAGTACGAACATTAACAGGAGCTCAAATAGTTGATATACTCGGAGTCAACCCTCCAGCGCCGGAGTGACAGCGACAAATCGTTACTTGTTGCGCAAGCTTTATATGCTCAATGTTTAGATACCGCAGTGTTATCATACATGTTTATTAATGTACCGTTTATGTATGAAAATTTTCGATGGTAGGATGGTGAAGTTGAAATTGAATGCATTTTTTTTAAATTGAAAATAAAAGGATATAATTTTCGTTAAATTTTCTCGAGCTGAAATAGTCTCCCTGTTTTGAACTGGCCAAGTTTAATAGATATGTAGATACAGAGATTGATAGGTATGTAGACGCACTCTATCGCTAATTAATTATGTCACCATCCATCATGTCAGATAGTAAAAAATCCATTGCTAAATATTATTCGAATAAGAAAAATAATAATAGGTATTTGATAATGTCGTAATAGGAGGGTAGGTAGTGTAGGTACTTACTTACTATCTAAATCAAAAATATTACAAAATAATATTGCTTTTCAGAATTTAGAAATTATTTGTCATTTCTTTCTTATAATATCTACAAGAGAAACTGCAAAGATAAAACAAAATCTACCTTAAATTTACCCAATCGTTGCGCTGAAGAACCACCCCTACAACAGTTTCTCCCACAAACGTTTTGCATGAAAACCGAAGTCCACTCGTAGAGTCCACAAACCTGACGTAAACAAGAGACTCGCTGCGACGTCATGACAAGTTACACTTGAGCCTTGTTGTGTTTGTAACTTGTTGCGTCGACGTCGACATCTAAACGCGTCAGCGATGACGCACCGCGCATTTGAGGGCCGATATTTTGGTTGTGTCGTCGATAAAGACATCATTCTGTTGATCTTTGTTCTTCTGCTGATGATGTGTTAATGTAAAGTGCTGTAAATTAATTAACAATATTCTATTTTGGTATAGTATGTACAAATAAATGTATGTAAGGATTGTAGCAGGTGGGGCGTTTTGTAGTTTCTTCTATCCCGTGGGGAAAAGGCGAGAGTTTATTGTTTTGTTTATCCAATTGTCGAGAGAATTCAGGGCAGCAGGAAGAAGGAAAGCTCCTTCACGATTTTCAGCATTCATCATCATCACCATTTCAGCCGAAAGACGTCCACTGTTGGACATAGGCCTCCCACGAGCACCTCCACTTCGACCGGTTCTGTGCTTCCCGCATCCAGCGGGTTCCTGCGGTCTTCACAAGGTTTCATTTTCAGCATTAATTACACACTAATGCGATGATACTATGTTTGGTTTGATAGCTAGACCATACCCATGCATTAATTACTCATCCGTAGGTACATGTTAGTAGGCTAATAATAAAAGTACTGCATCAGTCAAATTACTGCAGTTTTTAAAGTAGTATCAACATCAGTCCCACTAATGCCACAATCTTATTGACTGGCCTTTGTTTCGCAACACAGCATGATTTTAACACTCGGGCCGATATCGACACAAGGAATAACAGTGCAATTGTGAAAAAAAAACTACTATTTTTGCAAAAACCACCGCTTATTTAACCCGAATCTTTTCCCCACGATTCACATAATCACCACGCTATCACCACCGCCACATTATTCTCAGTTATCAGTCTACTCACCCCAGTGGCGACTATCGTGAACATACGCGGCGCGGACAACGCGGTATCTGACATTTTACGAGCGCAACCGGGACGGCCGGTCAATTACCGCCAGATACCGCTTGCTTATTGTGTAGAATCAATATTGTGCGCGATATGCACGGGGTGAATTATAAAATGGTAGGTTTAGTTGTTGTGTTTAGCAAATAGGAAGGTTAGAGACTAATCATGAAGTGTAGTCGTTTAAATAAAAGGGGTTTTTCAATGCGAATGTTGAATATTTAGGTACGCATAATAATCTACATTTGTAGCTAGTAGTAATTTTCTTGCAGGTACTTTTGAAAAGGGATTTTCATGATTAATCACTACCAAAAAATAGTAGGTAAATGATAAAAAACAATTAAGTAGGTTTTACTGAGTACTTAATTCACACGACAGCGACAGTACCTACAAACAGGCGCGACGCGGCAGCGATTTCTTTGAAAACCTCATGATACTTGTTCTACTAGATTCGCGTTGCACTTTCGCGTCGCACCTGTCTGCCGGAGCCTTTATTTGTCTGTACAAACTATGGAAATTGTATTAGATAAGTCATGTTGACTTTTTTTTTTCACATCATACACACAAAACAAATTCGCATAATACACAAAACGCTGCTAGTATAAATCAACATAAAAAAATCTCTATGTAACAAAATAATCCCTAAAATTAATACTAAACCTTACACCCACTAAATCAGCCAAAAAATGTAAAAATAAAAACCAGCGAACCGGTCTATTATAATTGGAGCACTTAATATAAAAGTCGAAGGACAAATTCGAAACATCGCGATCACCCATCGGTGGTAAGCACGATTTATAGTGCGTGCGTGTGCGCAAGGGATTTATCGGAACATGCACGAAACGGTGACAGATCGGTGATGTTCTTAGTTTGCCGTTTATTTTTTACAGTGTTTGTAATTAGTGAGCTGTGATTGTGCGAGCTGTGGGAAGAAACGGTGACGTAGAGATAAACGGTGACGTAGAGATAAAGGGGTTAAGGAGAACTGTGCGAGGGTTAAATTTTAATATATCCGTTTATTTATTCATATCAGTTGATGCTCGGAAATAATACTTACTTAAAACTATCTTGATAAATGAAAGTTAAAATTCATTTGTTGAAATTAATCATGACATCCCAATTTAAGAAAGAATTTAAAGAAATAATATTAAAAGAGAGTTGCCAAAAAGAAAAAAAAAAGTGATTTTTTTTTATACACGTTACATTTTTGCAAATGTCAAGTACATTAACGTTGGTGACACCGCAGGGCACTGCTAGTATTTGATAAAGGTCTATAAAATCACTTTTGTACTGAAAAGTACACATTTTTAACATGGGATTCAACGGAAATAGCAAATGGGATCCATCGTTAATACCTAAAAAATGGGATTCAAAAGCGGGATCCAACGAAAATATATCGTAATATCCCATAAAATATCGAATAAAACAAATGCATCACAAAACTTATTTTACTCCACTACATTTCCGCAGCAAAACAAAATAAGCAACGCTAACAATACCAACATTCCATTCAAAGCAACTATAACTTATTGAAAATTAAAATTGACCTATCAATATAGCGAAACTTCGTTCAATTTCAATGCGGAATCGGTCCCCCAACAAAGAGTGCTTGCTCTTTGTGCTGTCCGGCACAGAAGGTACGCTAACGGCACGACAACGGCACGACAACGGCAGGACAACGGGACGGTCGCGAGGAAATTACGCGCCGACACCGCACCGACTGATTGAATGCTTTGAACTTTACGTATATGTTGTTTGTTGATGGTAGTTACGCGGTTAAGGGCTGATTTTACTAAAGTCAGATAATATCTTTTATTCGTAGAATAAAATTGACGTCTGACAGTTGTAGTACCTATGGAAAAACTGTCAAAAATTCAAAATTTATTCTCAGTAGGTATAAGACTTATTCTAGGTATAAAAGTTTGGTAGAATGCGCCCTCAGTTAGATACGCAATTCTTTTCGGTTCTAAATGTCAAAAATGTATTCGTAATGGCAAAAAATTTTTGATATCGGAATGTTTTATTTTTGCATCCAATGTTTATACACACATACGTACGAGCTACTACAACTAAAACCTACCTTAATTACAAACACATAACTTACAAAAAGCATTTCTACGATATTGTATGACACTTAACACATATTCAGGCTATAGCGTTCCCACTGCTGAGACACAGGGTTCTTCTCGGTGAGATGGAATGAGCCGTAATTCACCACGCGAGCCCAGTGCGGGTTGGTAGTTCAATTCAATTCAATTCAATATATTTATTTGTGAACATAGGTATATAATAGATGTTACAGTCAATACAGTAAGAACGATCACTATGCCTACCATTTAATGGTGTACAAATATTAAAGCAATTAATTCCATTCAAATAACATTTCCAAAGAACAGAATAAAATCAATAATAGGAATCGAAAAAATGAGTTATTAAGAATGTCAAGAAAATGCAAATAAAATTCTATGGATATGTCAATTTTAAAACTTGAAAACACATTATCATTCACAATAGTGTACTTGCAATGTCATAAAATGAAAATAATGAAAAAAGTGGCAATGTCAATAATTATAAAATTCGTCAACTTACAATGTCACAATTAAGAATTTATATTTTATCATTAAAAAACTCCTCAATAGAATAATACGCCTTATCTATTAATAATAGTTCTCACATATCTTTGAATTGTTTGGTTCTAGGACATGCCAGTTTCCTCATGATGTTTTCCTTCACCGTTATGAGAGCAGTGGTAATGAAATAATTTACACAAAGTAAAGCGCTTGTCTGGGTTCGAATCTACGATATACGAGTCGTAAGTCGCGGCCGTTACCACTGCGGCCACCATTGTTCTTACATGACATGATTCTCTTACAGAAAGCATTTCTACGATATTGTAATGTAAGGCAAACCCAAACTTACAAAGGAACCGAGGTATCTACCTATTTGAAATTAGCTACACAAAGTCTACACCGAAACACCTCAAAAGTAATAATCCTACTTACAATAGATACATAAGTTTTGCAAATAAAACTCCTATCTCCAACTACAAGTAGTATGTCAACAGTAACCACGGTTATTGCGAAACAGCCCTTATCAGTTATCACTAGTTTGGATTACCGACATCTGCCGTTGATTGATCACGTGATAACGACTGATAACAACCGATTAAGTGAAACTTACTGTGCTAAGTTTGGTGCGTAAACGTGAGCTGTTGAAAATGTTAATCATGATGATTCCAAGGTTCAAAACTAATTGTTGATTTGATGTATAACGTTGATCGACAAGCGTTGAAGTAACATTCAAAATATTGATACATAGCATCACATCACGCCTTGTTAAATAGGGTTAGCCAGGGGTCTACTTATTATGTAGTACACCCACATATCGCCAGTTATGTTTAAGTCCAATGTAATAGGGGATGAGCCACATAAACCTTCGTAACCTTCGTATTGTAACTTCTGAAGTTATTTGCACAGTTTCAAATTCGTCGTTTCCTATGGAGAAGAACCGGCAAGAGACTCCATTGTTACTTTATTTAAGCTGTGGGAGATACTAGTGGTTGATTAACGTATAGATAGATGATGAATAAAAAATATTAAGTTATCGAACTTATCTTTTTAGACAGACATTATTGTTATGAGCTTTCATCAATGAGGAAACCGGCATGTCCTACAACCAAAAATTCGAAGACATATGTCAGCTACCAATTCGCACTGGGCCCGCTCCCTCTCACAGAAACTAGGTCTGTGTCCCAGCAGTGGGAACATTATAGGCTGATTATTATAAGGCAGTGTACCTATGTTTATCAACTTTATCTCTGGTCACTATCATAATAATAGGAAAGCTTACATATTCTAAATCAACTTCAAAGATTATTCCATTGTCTACCACAACATGAGCATTCATATTTCGATTAAAGAAAGTTGTTTTTAGAACAATTTACCTTTTACAAATCAACTGTAAAAATTGCACTACAAACCCTCCAAACAAATCTAAACTTTAGCCACAACAAAATAGAGTTTAAACTTGAGTGTACGTTGTATTAAAACTATCGATCCATTTCGTCGAGTATCGATAAAAATCAAGATTCATAACGTTTTATTAAGAAACGGTTTAGTTAACATTGTCATTTGGTGAACAATTGTAACCAGTAATCAGTAATCACATCGGTTTCACGGCGATTTTCGTTAAATTGATCTATTGTTTCGTCAGAATTCTAAAGCGTAAGTAAGCTTTGTGACTCTCTGGCCTCTCTGTGACGAATTGGATAAAAAAATGGCGCGTATTTTTGAGTTACAATAGTTGAACTCTTAGAGTTATTGAAGAGACAATACAAAAGCAGACAGATGACCGTTAATAAGGTCATTTTAAATAACTGTTTTCTTAAAACTATAATTAGAGACATTTATCTTCAGTAGGGAATTTATGCGGGCGTTTGAATTTTGGAAGATTTAATCGAAATTAATGTCCGAATTTTGATTTTGAAGTATAACTTTCATCTATGTCATTTAACATACATAAAACTTTATTTTATTTATGAAAATCTTTAAAAAAAATTACAAAAGACATTCCGCAACCACTACATATAACTCAATCACCAAAGTATACATTTAAAAAAAAACTAAATAATAAAATTAAAACTAAAATCACATCACCCTTAAAGCCTAAAAATTATCCCCAAACAAACATACCATTTCATTACTCTCCCATAATTCATAGACAATGCGCTAAAGGGGAGGCTTCATTAAAATTCGCGTTCATAGAGCGAATCAGAGTCACCTGCAGATACCCAGTGGCCTATCACTTCCTTTGATCAATTGGCTGGCACATACGGATCGGGAATAGGGACGGGCCCACACTTGTTTCCCACTCGGAGCGACGAGAGTTCGGGATTATGATTCGGTTGTTGATTTATCAGGTTGTTATTTTCGGAGGAGAAAACCCAGAGGATATGGAAAACCCTATGATAGATATACTTAGTATCAATAATAATTAGCACCTATCAATCTTATAATCTAATTCTATATCGGTATGCGCCAAAAATATAATTTGCTCGTTTGATAATTAAAAGGTTACATTTATTTAGAAATGACTCAATTTTATTACAATATATGCATAAGCATATATTTTTTTTGTATAAAACAGCTTTGTTGTTGACTAAAGTTACGGTAGTAAACACTCATAAAGCCAAACAAATCTCGCGTCCCGTCCCGTGCCCTATCGTGTCACAACCACGGGACACCCAGCCCCGGGACCAACCGTCCCACCACTAGCCACAGACCGCCGCGGGCGTTTCGTCCGCAACCGCATCTTTGGCGTCCGGCACCGGATTGACACGTTGCGTTTTAATCAATTAGCGTACAGAAACGCGGTTTACGAATCAATGGGCAGTGAAATAAGCGGACCGGCCACCGCGGCGCCAATTCGGCTATCCGGTTTCAAATACGTTTTTTTTTGCCAATGCGTTTTTCGGACAGACGATAACTTCATAATCGGTGGGTTCTCTTTTTGGCCGCGGATTTTCGTTACGGTCAAACGAGCGCTTTGTTTTAGATATTAGATGTTCTTTTTAACTTTCGTTGATCATCATTGTCAGTTTGTGAACTTCTTCTGTTAAATAATTCTTGAATGATTTTGTTTAATCATGTGATATCTTCTGAATTTATGAGTGCTGACATTCCTGATACATTTTTCGATTTTGTTTTAAAAAAAGGCTTTCTTATCAGATGCAAGATCCTCATAACATTTTTTTTATTTCTTCAAAAAATATTTCATTGGTGCAGAGCAAATGTGAAAATCGTTCAATGTGATGGAAATTCCTCATAATGACGACAGCTATCATCAACGTTCTAGTTACAATGCAGATGAACAAATAAAAATAAATAGTTATTGCCTTTCTTAATGCGAAAGGTCCGGGCGATATGGTATGTCGGAATTAACAAGTTAATCACGTTTTTGTTCCTGCTTCCTATATGACAAAGAATAAAGAAATAAAGCACGTAGTAGTTAACAAAGAACATGCTCGTTTGAATCTATGTGAGATGTCTTTTCGAACCCCACAACCAGTTGTTTGGGTAGCAATACCCAATGCACTGATAACATCAATCGAATTTAATACAATACTACTATCACGTATTATTACTGTCACAAAAAAACTGCTTAAGTCATATTTTTAATATCACCATCTAATTAGGTGCTCCTTCAAAGCCTGATAAAAGCCGTATTTTTGTATCAATATTCGTTTTATCGATACTATCGTCCCAAATTATGTCAGCAGATATACTTTGAATAATTGATCCGTCTGTGACTAGCGTAATATAACCAATCAATCAATTATCGATCACATGGTTTTGCGCAACGAACGATGGCCCCATTACAATTGTATTTTTCCTCGTATTATCATTTTTATTATCTATCCTATCGCCGATTATTACATTTAGATGATGAACGATCGCAATAAAGTGATATACTGTTATCTGTTCCCTTTTAAATCAACCTAAATACGGTTTTAAAATGTATTTATTATCATGATTAATTTGTCAGTTGGTGTTTTGTTTTCAGTATTAATTAGCTCTGTATCAGTTTTGTCTGTGTCATGCTTGTTGGCTTCAGAATTTTTCCATTTGTTCAACATGACGACTGATAAGCGATATGGATGCATATTCATTGGTTTCTAACAGCTTAATGTGATATGAGTTTGTCATTGTAGGTTTACTTACTAAAGTTAGGTCTATCAACGTGATTGTTTTCAAATAGTACGAGGGTCAAAGTCTTAATTCTGTCATCATTACAGAAATTAAACGTTTGAAAATGAAAGTGTGGTCAATATTACCTGTTAATCCTACAAGAAAAATACTTATGTCTACCTTCAAGAGTTTGTATTTAAACCGTATTGTGACTAACCTTTTACCTGTCTTCAACCCCACTATCAACATCTTCTGTGTTGTCCACAGAGGAAGCCAACAGTCCAGAAAGCGGAGTGAAGGAGCGAGGTGACCGGGGGGAGAGGCAGGAAGGGGGAGAGGGCGAAGCGTCCGGCTCTGTTTCCCCTGCGTCCCGCACCTCCCCCGCGCCTGACGAACGTGACGACATCGAGCACAGTATACCAGCTACCCTGATCCAGGATCCTAATGTTGAGAGGTGAGTTCTAGATTCTTTACAAGATGAAGGTTTCTTATAGTTATCATCTTCCATAGACCATGAGCCTCTCAATGCTATATAAACAGTTTACGAAAAAAACAGTAAAAAAAACAAAACAAACAGAAAAAAACAAAAACAGTTTAAGATAAATAGGTTGATGATAGCAGTATGTTGGTCATATCATACACCTTTTTCGGAATCGTGAAATTGTGGTTAAAGGGCCCAAAATCGTTTTGACTATTGAAAATACTGCAGTTTGATCAGTTAGATCTGAGTTCACAAGACATTGTATAGTAGAGCTTCCTGCAAATTAGGAAATATATATGAGTGCGGATAGCCAAGGAATCATGAAATAGTTGACGCATCATTAGTTTCGGACGTGGACAAAAAATATGACGATCTTTGTTCCAATCTTCCGACTCAACAGAGTCATTAATTTACTTAAATGTTAGTTGATCTCTCCATAACTGTTCTTACATTGACCAGACGTAGACGTGTTTGAGTTTAAATAATAATCCATTTGATTCAAAGTTCTAATGTCTGCAGGATTAAACTTGCAAGAACAATCCATTCTAATACCGCACCTCAAGGCTTTTATGGAAATTAAACCATCACCGACAATCTCGAACCAACGGACCCATTCATAATACCATACGCTATTGTCAACGCGGAGGTCTGCACATCACTCCATGGTGTCCACTTTAATGATCCCATTGTTTCCACCGATCAGTTGACAACGAATGTCCACTGACATCACCACTTACCCAACCAACTTAAAAATACAGCCAACATAACTCTTATTACAAAGCGCATAAAGTTAAAATTGGAATATGTAATACGAACATTTTGTATAGTCGAGATAGAGGAATGAAAATTTAAATGTGCAGTTAAAATAAATCTTGTTGAAAGGGTTCTAAAGTTTATTTTAGAATGTTTGGAGGGCACAAAGAAGTTGGTAAAGATAGAGAAATGAATGGACTCGTCAGTGACAGTTATAGTGGGCAGAACCACTAAAAATGATCTGAATTTTCAAAATGACGTTCCATCAATTTTCATTTTGAAATGCTTTTGGATTTATCGATCTTGGTAAGAATGATTGATGGGTCAGGAGTTACGGCATAAGCCACCAAAGATTTTGGTGTAAGTGCAACCCGAGACGATGACAATGACAACATCAAAGACTTTGTTTCCATGCTACATTTCACTTGGCCGGCATTATGAAACTAGTCAAAGAAAGCCATCTACTACTATTCTAGATAGGTAATAATATTTTGAAAATCGCTTCCTCTTGAGTTGTAGACAGGTCAGTTAAGTTAACAAACAATGTAAAAGTTAAAAATAATTCTTAACCTTTAACGTTAGGAACAAAATCAAGGTTAGCGCCACTTGCAGACATTACCATTTTATGGTTACGAGGACATCGACGCACAGCCTGTATGGATTCGGTACTTGATTCAGCACCCTAATTGCATAACACACTATCATCAATCTGAATCTGAATCATTTTGAAGGATATTGCTAATCCATTGCTTCAAATGTTCGAAAAATTTGTCTGCTCAACAACGTAAATAACGCTATGAATGTTGTTGAATTGTCAAAATTAAACCCATTTCTACTGATAGTGTGTTACAAAATTACCCCTCTCTCTGGTCCGGGGGCCGTTGAAATTTTTAGACTTCTATTAAAAAAGACGCTGTAACGTACATTTTGACCGCGTTGGGCGCGCACTTTTGTATGAAAAATCCGTTTTTTTTTTCGACAACCGTCGGATTTTTCAGCGCTGGTGGGTCAAGAATCATGTACCTAGTTACTGAATCTATGGTTGCAACTTTGTAAGTAAAGCTGAGTCATCTCAACATTGTAAAACAAAGCTTTTGCTGTCACTGCATGATCAAGAAAATCTTCCGTTCCATGGAGCATACTAGAACATTCCAGCTAAGAACATTTTAACAGTACGTGACCATAATCTTTGAACGACAGATACACGCGACAGATATATCACTTATCACTCACTATGTCCTGCTGTATTAGATCATTAGGTCGACATGAAAATTAATGATTATTGTTATTTATTAGAATAATACATGATGGATGTTTTGATTGTGCTAATTAATCATGTGGAGGTTATGAGGAGATATGTATCTGAGGCGGATACGCTTTATTGACAGGTTGTTGCTGAAAGTCATTGTATTTGTCGAATGGGTTTGCAATGGATATTATTTCTAGAGGCACAAACGAATGAACTAAAAATAATACCGAAAGGGTAACAAGAACAGTTTTCTTTTTAATATTAAATAGAGATATATTCTTTGCAAGGAACTAGTGGCTAAATAATAACAGCTTTACGGGTTGATTTTCAAGGTTAAACAAGACTTGCCGAAGTTGTTCCGAGGATGGGTGACATCCCTATCATACCAAGACCCCTAAGTGCCTTGGAAAGCACGATAAGTAGGTAGTTGGTCCCGACTGTCATTTGTAGATCTTTGACAGTCGTTACGGGTTGTCAGAATCCCAAAAGTCTGCCAATTAGTCTTGCCAAGGCATATCGTGTTACCCAGTAACGGGTTCTGGAGGTTAGGTAGGCAGTCGCTCCATGTAAAATACTGGTATCCAGCTTCATCCGGTTAGACTGGAAGCCGACCCCAATATAGTAGGGAATAGGCTATACAAATTGATGTTAATTCAATACAGTGTTTAGTACTCTGCTTCAATTTTCCGATAGACTGATGATTTCCTTATCCGAAAACGTCAGTAATACAAATGTTGGTATAGCTATGACGGATTATCCGTCAAAATATAATCTTGTATTCAACTCTTTTTACTTCGGTTAAAATAATACCACCATCCAGCACAGTATTGGAAAAAAAATGAATTATGTGGTGAGGGAAAGAACAATCGGACACTCCAAGACGTCACATCATTTGATTATCATTAAGAATAATATCGATTATTTACTCACACGTCTCGATTATTAGCTGATTTATTTTGTTGTGTTACGAATCGTTAATCAGATTGTATGAGAGCCGTAGCGAATCGATATGAGGACAGCTGCAACTCGGTTAATTCCAATGTTTAATTAGATGTATTGACGTGTAATTTAATTTTATAAAAATAATAAATTCGTATTATAGGTCGTTTATCACTTAGGTTGTGTGTCGTGGAAATGTGGAATTCAAATAAATTAATCATTTAAATAATGTGTTATTCGTAAAGCCTTCATTAGCTTGAATAGCTCCAGTCAATTTCAATATTTTCGATGTAGATGAAAACTTTTTGTTTCCCTGGAAAAACGCAATTTTGTCATGTTAGTACGCACCGTTTTTTACGCTTTTAAGGATCTAATCTCTTAGTTAGTTCCAAATAGAAATAAACTTAAAAGCCCTCCCATTTGTCAGCGAATTGAAGCTAAAAACCGGCTTAAAGTATATAGTCATGGATACTACGTCCTCACTTATATAAAGTTGAGGACATCATTAACATGTTAATTGCATTACAAATCTTTTATTTCAAATCTTTATCTTTCGACCGGCCAGGTACGAGTGCAAACAAATGCAATACAATAAAAAAAATAAAAGTTAAACGAACCTGAGCTTTATGAAGATAGAAATAAGGGAAGCAAAGTTTAAGGAAAGTGAACGGTAAAGTTTGTGCTGTAGCAAGTCTGTTCAATCAATGTCAATTAGCTGCACTGAGGTGGCGTGATCAATCATTTTGAGGTTCTAGTGCCTTGAAGTTCTATTGTTTAGATTTTAGATCTACTGATTTAGTTTGTGTATTCGCTAAAATGGATAAAAATAGGAGTTCCGATGGGAATGTCGGCAAAGCATTAGTTGAATCAATTTGGTTGAGTGTTGTAGAATTTGATTGGGGTTATGTATTTTCATAATCATACATTCTGGAATAGTTGCAACCTTATATGTGTTTCTCTTTGTCAAAGCATTTGCTTGTTCTACAAAATTCTGCTTTGGCACTTCCTAAAGTCCTCCATTCCTGTTTGAAGTCCCGAACGATGAGCACAATGCTAAAAAAATTCAATATGAATATATATTAAACACTAAAATGTTTTCCTTTTTTATGGAATGTGAATAGAACAATATCTTCATAGTCGCAGGTTGTAGTGAACTGCTTTGTCATCGTAACCAGTTCTAAGCAAGTTGTAAGTCACTTGGTCAAGTGTAATAAATCGAGTTTAACAATAATGTGACAATAAACAGCTGAAACAGTTTCTATTATTTCTTTCATTCTATAACGGAAGTATTTATTTGTAAATGTTTAATAATTGGTTTAGAAGTAACGATGTCTTTTTTCTATTTTAGACTATTTCGCATTGTTTTCAACTTTAACCTGGAATGTTTAGTTAAGCAAATTAATGTTTTAATTTGTTCTTTAGCAGTAATCGTATTTTTTTGCTTAACGATTGAGTATGCTATTGTAATTTTTGATAAATATGTCATCCTTTGATATATGGTGTTTATTTTAGTGTACTTTATCTACCTCGGAGCAGAAAACTCTAAATTCCAATTATTATTGTGTATTACCATGAGTTATCTTGTTCGGCTAGATATTATTTGTTCTCTTTTGTCTTCCATTTATTACATTTTGTCACTTCTATGATTAACATCAGAATAATTAAGCACATCTATATGTGTTTCTATACATATATTCAGTAGCCAAAGTATTTTCTTAATCTTGTCTAATCATGAGATTAGGCGAATTAGAGAAATTATCAAAGTCTTGTATCGTATCTACGTTTCGATTATATTGTACCTACTAATTAGTTAAATGTTTCAGTCTATTCGTTGAAGAAAATATTATGATTTCGAAACAAAATTTTTATTAGTGGGGAAAGCAACTGTCAAAATGGTGCTGTCATAGCTGTTCCTAAAAAAGGCAAATAATGCAGGACGTGAGGCAGTTATTATTTATTTTTTGCGAAAATGATTCGTTGCTGTGTTCCTAAATGCTCAAAACATTGTTGTCTTATCATTTTCCAAAAGATATTCATATATAATTATTTTAATTACCTAAACAGAGTTGCAGGCTATGTCGGAAAATAATAAAGTTATTACAGGGAAATAAGCAATATTTAAGATTTTAATTTCTAACACTTTCCACGTCGATTATATATTGATTTAAAGTATTGAAATCACCGAAAATAACGAAATAGTGCAATAAAACCAAATTCATGTATGAACATGAATTAATAGAATGAATGAACGAAATGTCAAATTTATTTTTAGCCGTACGTATTATATTTGACTGGACTTCTTCATTCGAACCTTTCTTAGAATAGGTTCTTATTACTTAGTTTATCGTTAATTACTTTGCCAACTGTAGAATAATGAAAAAATATGTACTCTAGTTGTTAAGATTTTTTAATCGGTTTTAAACAAGCAATTGTCTGGCAACCTGTCACTATTAAAGTAAGTAAAAAAGAATCTATTTAAAAGTTGAAATAAAAATGGTTGCAAAATAATATTAAAAATATTTTCCAAGTTCTGTATTTAAAAGTTGTTATTTCCTCCATCCCTTATGATCGTTATTTACAATTTTATGTAAAAAACAGTTCACTTAAAGTTGTTACTTAAAAATCTAACAAGATTCAACTTAGGCCTGAGTTCACCAACATTCTAACCATCGGTTAGGTATTTAAACAGTTGATTTTCTTAAGAAATTTGACATAAATCAACTGTTTAAATACCTAACCGATGGTCAGAATGTTGGTGAACTCAGGCCTTAGACACAATCAATCAGTTATAATTATTTTCACGTTCAAATATTTCTACACATCATCTTTCTCGTCTCCACTTATTTCTATATTCTCTGTAAACGTTCGTACAATTTATACTATCAAGCTCACTGCAATTTTATTACCAAGGAGACATGTGTCAGTTATAAAATTTGCTTTGTTACTGCAAAATTATTCAAACTATGTCAGGTGTCCCTGTCCCCCATACATCGGCCCGCACTATGCACACATTTGACGCATAAAACCGCTCTGTTCTAATTCCTATACATCAAGACGACCACAGTCTAAAATATATCCCACTAAAATTTTTATCATCTGTCGTTACATGTAGAAAAATAGCCTAGAATTCTTTTGTTTATGTCACAACCCACTCGGGGTTATTTTAGTTTGGCGCAGAAAAGAGAGAGCTAGTTGTCACATAAATACATGTGATTGATTGACCCGCAGCCGACTAATGCTCATAGGAAGCAATAAACAGCTGTGCGATTCTCTTATTAAAAACTTTACAAAACTTGGGGTTTGGAATAAGGTTCTGTCAAATCACTATAACAGTTGTTTAGATCGGCTTCGTTGATAACATTTACTTCGAGATCGTTCAATGATAATAAAAACAGTATTATGGGCTGTAAAACGTATAGTACATTAGTTTCCGGGGATTAACGGAACATAGTTTCATTACTTTGTTAATTTATTTATCTAGACGACGTCCTGTCTTTATCGATTGACCGTCTGACATTTATTGTATTGTCGTTCGGAAGTGTCCTAACGTTTCCTTGCGTAAAAATAAAATAAACATGAGAAAATATTTTCCCTTTTGTCAAAGCAGGAAATCTGTTCGTGATACGCGTAAATCCGTCCGCGTCCCCTGTCTGTCCGTGAGTCGTTAAAAGGACTCGTCTCGGCGTTTTGTTAACGCGCCATTTCCTTGTCAACGCCGTCAACCCTGTCCGGGTAATCTTCTTTAAGCCCCGAGACTTCAATCTTCCACACCGAGCGCGCTTCATCTTTGCTTACTCCACCTACATAAATGGAATTCCGTAAACAATCTCGTTAAAAAGTTATTGCGCCTATTGGCCATCAAGGATGGCTGTACATTTTTCATTGGTGTTACGACTGTGACTCAGCTATGCGGAGTAGCTCCGCTGTGTCAGTCGGCTGTCATCGGAACGATCGCCCGTCACTGCACGTCCACCTCGCGCATCGCACGCACGCTTGCATTACGCAGCGCCACCCCTCGAAGTTGGATACCGATAGCCGTCTCTGTCTTTCGAGGCGCGTGGTCCGTTACAGCGGCACCTGTCTCTCTCTAGCGAGGGGCGTGCGGGGCGGGGGCGCTGCAGGCGGGTCGTAAATCACGCGGCGTCTCATTCCACGCGGGACCGCCGCTGCCGCCGCAGGCACCGCGCACTTCCCTTCCGACCGCCGGCATCGCGCCGCGTCTTTCGCGACGTGTTTACATTTTCAACTATTTTTGGGGAGTCTCAATTGTTGTCTAGTACAAAGTGTTATCAATTGTATCAGTGTTGTATTGATGGATCCGCAAGTTTTTCACCGTTACCAGTTTGGAGTACTTTGAAAACATTACGTCTAAAATGATCGTCGAGCCCGACCACGTGAGGTAGGTTTTCTATTTGTCCAAGTGTTACATTGTTTTTGTATAATTCATCATGTTACATATCGTAGTTGGGCATTTTTTTTTAAACTGCTACTATCTTTGAAAATAACTTACTGATATTGTTTTGCATATTTTAGCTAATTCTTGGTTTAGTCGAATGGTAAATTTTACAAACTTTGCTGAGTATGTGATTTTTTTATTATATTATGGCGCTTATTTAAAATAATGTTTGTAAATAAACAGTAACTTAGATACGTTTTGGTCATGACCGTTACCATCTAAGAGGACAGTACGGCAAGACGTAAGATGCCGCATTTCTGGATTTAATTTTGTTACTTTGTTTTACATTTCTGTTAACAATTTAAGTAAAAAAAGAAAACTTTAGTCTTTTAGAACTATTTAATAATTACTCGACACTTCTATGTCATAAAAATGTTAGTTTTTTGCAACTTGTATGTATGGGACATCCCATAAGTGGGTTGGTAGGCATTTTGCCGAAAATGCCCAGTTACGTTCAAATACTGAATTTTACATTGGATAAGGTTTTCGACTTTTCCGCAGTTCACCTTGTCGACTTTCAACTTAGAATGTTTCATGTTCGCTCTGATCAAAGCTTCACAACTTCTATGTGCCCAATGTATTCATGCTCTTACACTATAAAAGTGTTTCTATATTGTATTTATAATAGTTCTATCATTGTTACATAGAGTTACATCCATATTTTGTTTAAGATATAAAAAAAAACATCGTTGACTTAAACATTTTGATGGAGTCTGTGATTGAAATCAAAAGGAAAGCTCGTTTATAAGAGTCCTGTCATGATTTTGTAGAAAATACTAATCCGTATATGGTATGTGGGTTTCTCAAAACAACAATATTATATTTTGATTTTGCTATTCTACGAGTTACAAGGATTTTTGAGAACATTCGATAGTTTTTCACTTTACCAACATGGTGGAACCTGTTCTTATTAAGTGTTTGTTATTTTATTGTCTCATATATAATCGATAAGCTGTGTCATCAACCATTGTGCTCGTCATGTTTATCACATCTGATATCACCAGAATTCCCTGTACGATTGCTTTACAATATTGATTCAATATTTAAATGTATTTATGCGTCGAAAATGTGATTGTAAAATTTTATAGCTGTCATTAATATAACTTCTTTGATATCCAATTGATTATTCATGTCTCCAGACTTGACCTATTTGTACCCAATTTACCTTAGATTTACATTTATGTCGTATGTCGTTTTTCCTTTTGTATCAAATACATTAAATCTAATCCAATGTCAGAACGTCAACTCTGTCAACGGTTGGTTTTATGATCGTATTGTCATCATTAAACATTTAACAAAACAATAAGCTCGACCCGCAAGGACACCCAAATAACGAGCAATAAAGTTTTTTTAGATCGTTATAAACCCATTAGTGTGTATTCGCGATCGAGCTATCAATTTATTAAAAATGGCTATTAAAAAAACTTGCATTCGTTGTTTACGGTCGATATTCAAATATCGATAACCGGTTTAAGATAACGACGGGGCTGAGACACAGGCGGCAATTTTCGCTAAGTGAATTATGTCGGTCGAACTAACCGTGTCATGCTTTTGTCCCCAGGGAGAGCCCGAGATGTCTGTCGCGGGAGTCGTCGGGCGCGCCGCGCTGTCCCTCGAATGACTCGGTGTACTCCAGCCGCAGCGGCGCGGGCTTGCCTCTGCCCGCTGCGCTGACCGCTGCCTTACCCGCCGCGCTACTGCCGCCGCACTCAGCCGCGGTCGCTGCCTACCTTGGCGCCGCAGCCGCCGCTGCCGCTCAGCAGCGTCTCCTAATGTCCTGTCAAGAGGACATGACTGACTCCGAACGAGGTGACGCCGTCCTTGACTTTAGCACTAAACGCAGTGAATCACCGCACGACGATGATGATCACGATGACGCCGTCAATCTCAGTAAGAACGAAAATGGTCCCCTTGACTTGTCTACTGGCACAAGAAAACGTGGCCCAGAAGACTCACCATCGCCAGTCCCATCTAGAAAGAGTTCTAGGCCGTCAGAGTTTAAGCACTCTCCATCTCCTTGGTCCACGCCTGTGGCACCCCACCTGCCATACTTCGCAGCTGCAGTTGCTGCGGCTAGTCTGTCTCCTAAGGGTGGCGTTCCATCTGATTGGAACGGCAAATTAAAACACGGGGGTCCTACACCGAGTGATGCCACAAAGGCGCTGGAAAAGATGAGTGAGTTGAGCAGGTTGGGCGGCGAGGAATTGTTCCGATCAGTACAAAGTGCCGCTTTAGGCGCTGGTCTAGCTCCGAACGCAGCCGCCCGTCACTCTGCCTGGCAATCCCACTGGTTGAATAAGGGCGCAGACCAAACTAAAGATGTCCTAAAATGCGTGTGGTGTAAGAAGAGTTTTAACTCACTCGCAGATTTGACGGTACACATGAAAGAAGCAAAGCACTGCGGGGTCAACGTGCCCGTGCCACCCTCCTCGGGAGGACCTATCCCACCCTCTTTACAACCACCTTCCAGTTCGCCATCAACGCCATCACACAACTCATCCTCTTCGAGCGGTTCATCCAAACCGAGCCAAAACGATTTGAACATGCTCATAAAAGAGAATATGCCAATTCCTAGAAAACTCGTCCGTGGCCAAGATGTTTGGCTAGGCAAAGGCGCAGAGCAAACCAGGCAAATATTGAAATGCATGTGGTGCGCTGAGAGCTTCCGCTCACTCGCTGAGATGACCAGCCATATGCAGCGGACTCAGCATTACACAAACATCATATCGCAAGAACAAATAATTTCGTGGAAATCTTCGGACGACGCCAGTAAGGGAGGGTCCAACTCGGGCGGCCCGGGTGGTAACAACCCGGCACCCCCCGCTACAGGTACTAGTAGTCATGTTAGCGCTGTATTAACTTGTAAAGTCTGCGACCAAGCATTTAGTTCCTTGAAAGAGTTGAGCAATCATATGGTTAAAAATTCCCACTACAAGGAACACATTATGCGATCAATCACTGAAAGTGGAGGCAGGAGACGTCAGACGCGTGAGAAACGAAAGAAATCTCTGCCAGTTAGAAAACTTCTAGAATTAGAGAGAGCACAACACGAGTTCAAAAACGGAGAAGGGAACGGTGTACCTATGGGTAAACCAATTAGAGATTTCGGCACTGGAAGCCGAATCACCTGTGAGAAATGCGGTGACAAAATTGAGACTGCGGTATTCGTCGAGCACATACGACAATGTATTGGTGCGCCGATGTCAAATAGCCAAAGGAATTTTTTGAAGAGTGCGCTATTATCTAACAACATCATCCCGCCCGACGTGCCCGGCCACGTCACTCCCACCGGCCGCGACGGGCGCAAGAGCATCAATGAGGAGCTGCCTTCTCCTGGCTCGCACCACCGCTCTCCATCCTCCGTGAACGATTCCTCCCCGAGTTCCAAAGACCCTAGCAATGAAAAAAGCTCGTCGCCTTCGGTTCTCAATGCCATAGAACAATTGATAGAGAAAAGTTTCGACACCCGATCGCGGCACACCGTGCCTGGCATGCCGGGCGGCGCTACACACGCGCCTATCGGGTCTAGTATCCTAAAGAGATTAGGCATAGATGAGAGCGTAGACTATACCAAACCGCTGGTAGATCCCCAGACTATGAATATGTTGAGGAATTACCATCACCAGCAAGGATATGGGCGCCGCGAGCGCAGCGGGAGCGAGTCCAGCTCCATGTCCGAGAGGGGCGGTAGTAGAGTAGAATCACTGACTCCCGATAGAAAGATGGACACGTATCACATGACTCCTCGCACTACTCCAGACACGCGCGGTTCTCAAACCCCAGCCTCCGAGGACCGCCCGACTGAAGTGCGAATAAAGAGAGAAGTCGAGGAGGAAGAGCGCGAAAACGGCGTAGATCTGAGCAGCCAGCCGGTGCGAGTGAAGACTGAAGTAGACGAGGACGAAGAGCCGCCGCGGCCGAGCAGCACCGCCGACGAGGACGTGAAGCCCGTCGTCACCAAGCGCGAGAGCGCCGCGCCCAGCCCCGCCGCCTCGCCCGCCAGCGACCGCTCCGCCACCACGCCGGGCGCCGAGCGCAAGCCGAGCAGCCTCGGCGCGCTGTCGTCCATGTTCGACAGCCTGGCGGGCGGCGCGGCCGAGCCCAGCTCGTCGCGGCGCGGCGGCAGCCACCCGCTGGCCGCGCTGCAGAAGCTGTGCGACAAGACCGAGTCCAACCCCTCGCGCGCGCCCGCGCCTGCGCCCTCGCCCGCCGGCCCGCCCAGCATCCTGACGTTCAGCTGGGCGTGCAACGACGCCGTGGTCACCGACTCCATCATGAAGTGTGCGCTGTGCGACACGCCCTTCATATCCAAGGGCGCGTACCGGCACCACCTGTCCAAGATGCACTTCGTGAAGGACGGCGCGCTGCCCGAGCCGGTCCCGCTGAAGGCCCCGGCCGGCGCGGGGTCCCCGGGCCCGCACAAGGGCGGGTCCAACGCCGCATCGCCGCAGGACCCGCGCAGCCCCTCGCAGTCGTTCGACGAGAGCCCTCACTCCAAGTTCCTCAAGTACACGGAACTGGCCAAGCAGCTCTCCAGTAAGTACGTGTAGGCTGGGCCCCGGCCGGCAGTTGTGATGATACCATATCTTGCTACGTTAAACCTTGCTAGGGTTAGGTCGCAGCCGCGACGCTAAGTATTTCGAAACTCTTTGCCAATTTAATTATTTAGGTAATTATTGTTAGATTTCACCGCATAGATCGGTTAGTGTAATAAATTAATAGCGACTTAAGTATACGCCAAACGTCTTACGTTCGTTTTAGGTATTAAGAGAATATTTTCAAAATATTGCCTTTAGGTGATCGGTTGTTGTAAGGGCGGCAGAGCCCGTGGCTTATCTTCCACACTACGTTATAATTCCATTTCGATAAATGTAAATATAAGTCACATTAAGTCATAAAAAATACGATTCGATCTCTTTTTGTAAATGTATATTTTTTGCTAATAATTCTTTGGAAAAGGTAAATCGTGGAAATTAGTTTTCGTTAATTGCAATTCGCCTTTCGCATGTGATTCGTCTATCGTATTAGTCGCGTAGTGGCGTTGACTTTCAGTATTTAAAGAGAAAATTCGTTGCAATATCATTTTTTTTCGTGTTACTTAATTTTTTATGTAAATCAGAGTTAGGGTTAACGTGGTTAGTTTATGTATATTTTGATGATTTTTCTTGTTTTTTTTTTGTGAATTAAAGAGATCCGTCGATGCGTATAATCTCGGAGATTCAATCTCATTCGTTTCTGTTCGTTTTGTACATACAATTCGACATAGAATGCAATATAACAATCTCCTTAGTGTAAATTTTGCTATAGGTATGCTCTCCACGTGAGGATGCTATTTATTATTTAGTGATAAGTACATAATGTTAGGTAAACTACATCTGTGAACAATTGTATACCAATATACCAGCGCATTAATCGGTTGAACAATCAACCTATATTTAAAAGTGATACATATACATTTTTTTTCGTTGAAAGGAATGATAACATTCGTATACGTTTAGAACTTAAAGATATACCAGATGTATCTTCCAATTTGTAACGACAGATATACGATGATGTATATACGGCACTTGAGAGTGAAGAACCTCTTTTATATTTAATAAAAATATTGTAAACTGTCTAATGTAAGTTTCAGACGATATCAACAAAAAAACTTTGATTGTAATCTGAATATTCGTGACGAAAAAATTCCATTTACCCTTTGACGTATACGACATTTCTAATGGAATATACAATTTTAAAATTTATTTTCGAATTTATTTTTTGATGTTTTAAATATTATAAGTACATAGTTTTTTCAAAAGTTGCGAATATTCAGCTAATGATGATTAAAATCGATAAAAATTTGAAATCGTATAAAAATCTATCATTTTAACGATAATAATGAAACATACGACAAATATTATGTATACGCTAGCTCTGATGAGAGATTTTTGCTCATTCTTAAAAAAAAAAGTTAAAAAATGGTGTTGAAATATTGATTTTACCAAATTTAATAATCTTATTTAATATTTTATGTTGTATTTCAAAATGCAATTAAAAGCTCAAAGAAATATATATGTTACATACTTTAAATGTTCATTTTATTTGAATTTAAACCCTACTTCAAACAGAATGCAATAAAGCAGCTATATCTGCTCACACGCACACACACACATACACACACACACAAACACAACACAACAAGCCTGTATTAATAACAAATAACGTCAAAGAGTCAAGAAAAAAATAGATATTCTTGTACAACTGAGAATGTTGCCTACTGTTGTCACACAATCTGGGCTTAATGTTCTAAACTAAAACATGACAAATAACAATCTGATGACCACAAAATTGCTTAATATTTTAAAGGAGTTAAGATTAAAAATCCTACTCACTCAATACATCTAGCAGAAGATTTGGAGAAATAAAAAATGGTTAATTATGAACTTGTCTCAAAAATACAGACGACCTATTCTGTAAAAATATCAAAATGAAAACTTTGATGAAGTAAGGTTGATGTTGTTCAATCCCTATGAATCCACTGTGCCCTATTATCAGAACGAATGACACACTTCAAGCTCGCTTCACCTAAGTTTTCACGATAAGATATAAACAGAATAGGCCGGCGACTTAAATGCGTTGACAAAAGGGCATACATTTTCATAAAGGTACAATTTGATTAGTCAACTTCCTCATGCTTTGAGTGTTACAGTTTTGCCTGAAAAGTTTGATTTCAATACATCATTACAAGATGAAAGAAATAACTCAAAGATACTTAAAATAATTAAATTATTCATAGCTATCGCCTTATCAATCACCCTACATAAGGACCTAATATTGACATAATCTTTAGAACGTGTCAATTAATTACCTTGAAAAACGTATATCAACAAAAAATATACATTTTATTGACACAATCGGCACGTGTATCTATTACATCCTTAGTATGAAAGACACGTGTCATCGAGTATCAATGACATCTTTGTGCGTCATTGCAGTACGTCTTCAGTTGTCTCCAAAATAAAGTTTGCAGTGATCTTGGGCACTCCGGAGCTATCCAGCATCTGAAAGACTGGATCATCATCTTCTCAACCGAAAGATTTCCACTACAGAACAGACTAGTACCTAAGTATACATGGCGTAAGTATGACATGAAAAGAAAGATCAATCGGACGAAATGCATTAATAAAACCTAAATCCATACTAATCACATCATACTAATATTATAAAGGCGAAAGTTTGTGAGTGTGTTTGTATGTTTGTTACTTCTTCAACCACAAACGGCTGAACTGATTTGGATGAAATTGGCACACAGTTAGTTTATAACAAAGATTAACACATATGATACTTTTTATACCGATATTCCCACGGAATCGACACTTATGCGGGTAAAACCACGGGGCGCAGCTAGTATTACTATAGTAAAGATAACAACTCTGTCTGTCTGTATGTAAATTTTTCACGTCTAAACTATTGAACAGATTTCGACTTAATTTGGCAAGGAGATAGATAGCAGCATGGGGAAGGATTTAGGCTACTTTTTGTTTCAAAAATAATCCTATAGGGGGTGATTTAAGGGATGAAAGTTTGTATGGCAAACCCAGAATTTCTTAATATCCGACAGCCACGGGCAGAAGCTAGAGACAAATAAATGGGACGAACCTAAATGAAGATAAGGTTCAAAATATTGTCGTTAATATCTACAATTCATGAACAGACGATACCTTAAAGTTAAAAACGGGTTTAGTTTTTTCTTTTGAGATACGGATTCTTACGCAAAGTGCCAAACTGCCGCACACAGAGCTGTGTGCGGCTGTGTGTGTTTAACTTTAAGGTATCGTCTGTTCATGAATTGTAGATATTAACGACAATATTTTGAACCTTATCTTCATTTAGGTTCGTCCCATTTATTTGTCTCTAGCTTCTGCCCGTGGCTGTCGGATATTAAGAAATTCTGGGTTTCTAGACGACATTAAAAATAAACAATCATTAACTTAAATTGACAAGACATGTTGGAAGGCTGTCAGTCAAAAAATATGACAGAATGAGAACATTTCAATTTTGATGTGCCTTAGCATGTGCTGGTCAATTCTAGTGATTGATTATTATTTAATTATCTTTAACTTCAGCTGCAAGTGAGTTAAACCATAAAAATGGAATTTAATGAAAATTATGGTATGAAACGAGACAATAAATTTAAAAAAATGAAGAAAATGGTACCGCAACTTACAAGTTTATAGGTCGTAGGTTCGAACCCAGACAGGCGCTTTACTTTGTGTAAATTATTTCACCACTACTGTTGTCAAAACGGTGAAGGAAAACATCGTGAGGAAACTGTATCTGGCATGTCTTAGAACCGAAAGATATCTGTCAACACGCACTGGGCTCGCGTGGTGGATAATGGTCCACTCCCTCTCACCGAGAGGAAGCCTGTGTCCCAGCAGTGGGAACATTATAAGCTGATTTAAAAAATGGTATGAAGGGAGTACCGCTAGGATCGTAACACGTAAGGACTAGTCGGTTTAGTCTGTACTTCTGTACTCCGTGGTCTGTACCTAAATATCTCACCGTGAAAACTAAGGTACAGTGAGCTGTCACTCCACCTCCTTGATGCTAGGGATGATTTATTCCGGTATTGAAACTGTTGACAGCTAACTACAAGCGGCTGGGTTTTATTAGCGGGTAGCAGCGGCCCGCTATTTCACCCGCATAAGTCTCGATCCCGTAGGAATACGAGTATAGGGATAAAAAGTATCCTATGTGCTACCAACAAACTTAAATGTATTAGATTATTAGATTATGACCGGTTTATAAGTGTGTGCTGTTCCCAAAAATTGTATATGCAGATAACTTTTACATTTTATACTAACCACTTATGAGCAGTTTTGGCCTAGTGGTAATGGCGACTTACGAGTTGTAGGTCGTGGGTTTGTGTAAATAATTTCTTCACCACCAACTCTTTAAACTATGAAGGAAAACATCGTGAGGAAACCGGCATGTCATAGAACCAACTTCGAAGACTGTGAAATGACATCTACCAACCGGCACGGGGCCCGCGTGGTAGATTACAGGCCGTGCCCTCTCTAAGGCAGGAGGCCTGTATCCCAGCAGTGACGGAATTGTAGGCTATGTTTTATAACCATACATTCTGCCAGCGTATTTCAGTTAAAACCTATTAAATAACAAGCAGTGCAATAATAAGTCAGTCCGTTTTGTTATACCATCGTTTTTACTTTTCTAAATTAATCATGATTAAGACAAACTTTCACCGAACATTATGAAATTTTCAAAACATATTTAACCCAAAGATACTAACTACATCGATACCCAAAATCACCAATTAACCAGTCATAAAACCCGTTTGACTTACCACTAGGTACTAAATCTGCCGGGCCCCGAAATCACTCAGCGAGACGTCTTAACTCCAAGAAACCTCGTCTTTATCACCCAAATTACGTCATTCATCGCAGTTTACGCACGTCCCGTATTACGACCTCAAATACATCGACGACTTACAATATGTAGTATCCATTGACGGGTCAACTAGCGGCTGAGTGGAAGATTGCGAAGGAAAGCGGTAATGGATAGGTTGGTAAGGGAGATGGTTTAGAGAGAACTGTGACAGACGGGCCGTCAGTCAAACCCTTGAAGGCGAGTATTCGTCGCTACAGGTAAAGAAAATATACGGGGAGGTATCGCGGGCGGGAACGAGGAGTGAAAAAGTGGGATCTTCGGTAATAAAATGCCCAGATACATGCTGAAATAGTTTACGTGTTCTCTATTCAGAGTACCTACTGCAAAAGACAAATAGGCAATTTTATTAAAATCATAAATATCAAAGAGAGCGAAATAATTGCGAATGTGGTTTTAGTTTAAGTTATTTTCGCGTAAGTATTAATTTGTCTTAGGTACTCTGCGTTTATATATAGCTATAGATATTCTGGCGTTAAAGATGTTGGAATCAAAATCTGCGTACTGTGTCAGCACGGTAACAGCGTAACAAATTATTAGTAACAATGGCTTTCATTTTGACAGTTCATCACAACTCACAACATTCATTACGTTATTTACGTTGTTGACCAGACAAATTCTTCAAACATTATAATTATGTAGCATTATCCTTGAAAATGATTCAGATTTTGAGTGATAGTCTGTTACGCAATGAGGGTGCTGATCAATGTTTTTTTAGAATTTGAATTTTAGTAAGTTTTTTAGCCCTATCACAGAAAATTTCACTGAAGCGTCACCGCCTCATCTACTTCGCCATACATTCCCGTCTGCCCCAAGGACCCAACCCCAAACAAGACAAACGTCCCCCGGCCCCTCAGACCGTTGTCTGTCATTGTACGTCTAATAATGGTGACTAATTAAAATGACATTTTGTTTTATATCATCAAATTAATGAATACAACCCCCCGCCCGCCCGTGGGGTGCGGGTGTACACCGGGGTACCATTGCCCACGATTTACGAGCTCCGCAGTCGCGAGATGGATAGCATGATTTATACGCTGTTTATCATCTTTTTATGGCATCGAATGAAATAATACTGTGTTTATTTTTTTCCTGGGTTTTAATTATAGTTGTTTCTGAACAGTAAATTCGCTTATTTATTGTGATGGCGGGATAGTTGTCGAGAATGTTTAATTATTTCCACTGTTATTTACGAACGGCTTTGTGGTCTTTTGGAAAAAAAAAGGATCACTAATAAAATCGTTACACTGTGTTTGGGTTATGATTTTTATTAAAACGAATGATGGTTGAACATCTGTGGGCTATCTGTGAAATACAAATCACTTGAATGATAGAAAAACCTCATCACAATATAGTGATAGGTGGAACTCGTTTTATTTTAATGAGTAGTTAAGTAATGATTCAGTATTTTAACCGCAGTTGATCCAATCAATTCAGTTCTCATTTAATATCTGTCTTTCCTTGCCAGTTGAAATATCATGAAACATTCCTGCGTGTAATTTGTTGAGACATAAAAGTAATCAAGTGTTCTACATTGGAGTGGGACCGGACACACTCCATCAACAAATGCTGGTCGTCTTATTAGTCGTTTATCACTTCAATACACGTACGTCACTGAAGAGATATATGAAGTTTTTATTTTTTCAATGTTGAATTGCCCAAACCTTATTATTTCATAGCTTATAATTAAACACAGTGCATTATTATTATACACACCTGACTAAAACATTATTATTGTACACACCTGACTAAAACATTATTATTGTACACACCTGACTAAAACATTATTATTGTACACACCTGACTAAAACATTATTATTGTACACACCTGACTAAAACCTGCGAGGTAATAGCGTTACACGTAGCGTTGCAATGCTTTTCATTCTGACAATTCGATAACATTCATTGCGTTATTTAAGTACGTTGTCGAGCAGACTTCTTTTTCAAACCTATACAGCAATGGATTATTTTTTCTTTCTAACTCTTTCGGATTATGAGAGAAAAAGTGTTAAAAAAAATAGGGTGCTGGAATTCATGCGTTCCAACATAAATCTTTTGTTGAATCGTTGAGAGTGGCTGTGCTGCTGTTATATGGAATCTCATAATTTCTGATAATCTAAAGATAGCTGGGGCCTAGACAGGTGTCACTAACCTTTATTACTAATTTGGGGTCTTTAGGACTTGGGTTCAGACCAAGCGAACATAGAACCAGAGCTAGTATAAGCATTATTTCTCGATTTTATTTGATACAACAAAAGAAATGCTCTATCTCTGTTTATACAATGATACTTTGATAGAACAGGATAGAATGAGCATTAGCTATATTTGTCTAAACCCACCTTAAGATAAAGTTCTTACTTCTAATTACTTAACTTGTCGATGGCAATCTAAATGAACTCGGACCAGAATTCTGCAAAATTCTGAATTCTGAATTCTGTTTGGTGCCATCATTAGTATCCAGTTACAAGTTCTTACTTACAAATCCAAATAATCACTTCAAAAACTAGAACTTCAACCTCTAAAACCCAAACACTTATCAGCGTCCCACCATACATCCTTCTGAAGTGCCAATTTCATTTCACTTTTCACTCCCATTTACTTTGGCACAAAAACTCGATAAACAATGACCCACAAAAGAGTCAGTATCACCTGACTGATGGCTCGCCATGACCCATCGTTGAGTAAATAGCGAGATTTAGATCGCACAATAAATGATTTACTTCAGGTCGGCCGTAATAAGTAGATTGATGTAGGAGCGTCCCCCGTCATTTGTCTCAGCGTTCACGATGGTGGGGTTAACTTCGGTTAGCAAAAACAGATGGTTTTTCTTGACTTTAGTGTCTAAACACACTATGCCGAAGGTACGCGGCCGAAGTTCGGCATGACGCCTGCAATGCTATTTCAATTACTGACGACACATTATGTCTAAATTACGTCGCGATAAATAGCATTGCAGGCGTCATGCCGAACTTCGGTCGCGTACCTTCGGCATAGTGTGTTTAGACACTAAAGTCACACTGTACTTACAGTTTTTTATTCAGGTTTAAAGAGTTTCAAATGATTCTTTCTAGGTATGAGTTGTGATTAGTGGAAAATTTTTATCAAGTTCTGGATTTACAACATACTTCATTTGTAATTTTCTTCATAACAATTTTTGACAAGAAAAACGTACTTAGTAATTATCAAATGGCATGTTAGGTAATTGTGATGCTGAAGTTTTTGATTATTATTATTCAATTTGGTTATTTCGATGATAGTAATAAGTAGATTGATGTAGGAGTCCTCACCCCGTCATTTATCTCAGCGTTCGCGGTGGTGGGGTAAGTTCGATGTTACAACAGACAACAGATTATGGTAGTTCTTGACTTTACTTCCTATAGTTTTTTTTAGGTTTAAAGAGTTTGTGTTTCTTTTTAAGAGATTTCTATAGTTTTGAAGGGTTTACAAAATATGTGATTGGTTGTATCAAGTTACTGGATTTACGAATGTTGTAAATCCAGTAGGTAACTTATAATTTATTCTTAAATTTATTTTAAAACTTTCGGTAAGTAAAAAATTGTAAGTATACAATAGAGTATCATATGGTGTGTTAAGTAATTGTGATGGTGACGTTTTTGATTATTATTAAGCAATTCAATTTGCTTTGATAGTAATAAGTTGATTGATGCAGGAGCCCTCACCCTCATTTTCTTTTGCGGTGGATGGTAGGGCAAGTACTAGTACTGTTGGATTTTTCGTGGCGTTTCACGAACTTGTTTCAAGATTTATTCTTAGGTTTGAAAAGGTTTATAAGGTAGCTATTAGATTCATGATAAATGTATTTGAATTATGTCATACGAGATATTATAATATATATTTAAAACTTTTTGAGAATGGTGTGAGGAAGGTTACCTAACAATTTTTTTTTGAGTTATTGTAAAATATGATGATTATTGTTTATTTTATAGAAACGCCCCCGTCATTAGTGTTAGCGTTCGCCAGTTAGGATAAACAAATGGTTTTTCTTGAGGTTCAAAGAGGGTGTTTTATTAAAATAAAAAACCGGCCACGCTCATTCCCTACAAACCTGTAGGTATATAAGTAAAAATATTTTTATTATAATTATGATGTAACTAAAAATTAACGTTTTTCGCAATTTTTCCTTTATCTGTGCTATAAGACGTTGCTTCGTACCAAATTTCAAGATTCTGAGTTCACGGGAAGTACCCTGTAGGTTTTGATTCCCTTGCGAGTGTCCAAAATTTGCGGCATAAACGGCTGTATCTTTTGATTGCGTTGGCTTAGAAGTTTGATTTTTTCACAGCTCCAAGGGACAGTAGACCTGAGTATTTAGTATAAATTCCAGCTTGATACCTCCGCGCGTTCCTGAAAAAAACCGTCTTGACAGACAGACAGACGGATGGACGGACAACAAAGTGATCCTTTATGAGTTCCGTTTTTTCCTTTCGAGATACGAAACCCTAAAAATATGTAACTGGATTCAGGTTTTTCAACTTTATTAAAGTAGGTATTGAAAACATTTTTTTTTCAAAATACTTATTATTCATTTTTCGCTCAAAAATACTTAAAGGAACTATGCGAATAGAGTAAGTGGCGACGCCAGGTGTTTCAATACAACGTAGGTACTACGAAGCTTCATAAATATTGATTCGGAAAACATATTGCTAAATAAATAAGAATGAGTTAAATGCAATAGGTACAATAGAATAAACATAACATAGTATGTACATCCCTATTCGTTAGAATTGCACATAATTTTATTTTCCTCATGAAAAATTGGAAGGTTTTTTACTATAGAAAATTACCAATGACCGTACCTACATGTTTTTATGAAGGATGAAACGAACTAAATGATTCCTTTCTGAATAATTATTTTACTTAATTGATTAATGATCCAGCATAATGTAGATGGGAGCAGTGATGAGTAGGTATGACCCATGCAGTGGTATCGGCCGCGACTTAAGAGTTCAAACCCAGGCAGGCATTTTATTTTGTGTAAGTATTTAATTTCATCACCACTGCTCTCAAAACGGTGAATGAAAACAGCCTGAGGAAGCATGTCTTAAAACCAAAAAATTCGAGAACATGTGACATCCGCCAAACCGCACTGGGCCCACGTGGTGGATTATGGCTCACACTTTCTCACAGAGAGGACGTCTGTGTCGCAGCAGTGGGCTGATTAATGCTATTATGTAGAAGACCTACACTACACTACATTTTATTTCAGTAATTGGCATTATGCATCTAAGTTATTGCGTAGGACCATGCACAACCCTCATTCACTCGACTGTACCCCACTATTTACCCAAAAAGCTAAAATGACCTTGACCGACTTTTGGGTGGAGAAGTTTTGCTCCCGACTTTTCAGTTTAGAATGAAATGTTAAAGTTGTTTATAACTCATGCAGTAATATTCTTCTTTAACTCAAGTAAGTCCGAGTTATTATAGGTGATGCATTTTCCATTAAGTGCACATTTTTGAATCTACTATCTCATCATTTCCGCCGAAAGACTGCTGGACACTCCCCCAATCATAGCCACTTCGACCGGTTCTTTGCTACCCGCATTCAGTGGATTCCTACTCCCTTCATAAGGTCATCGGTCCACCTTGTGGAAGGCCTTCCAACGCAATGCTACGTCTTCCGGTACGCGGTCGCCACTCCAGAACCTTTCGACCCCCTCGGCTACCTGTTCTGCGAGCAATGTATGTACCTTTAAGTTTGGCAACTCTAAAAAAAAGTGCCTGTAAATGATCACACTATAATAAAATTATAAAGGAGAAAGTTTGTGTTTGTATGTTTGTTACTTCTTCACGCACAAATGGCTGAACGGATTTGCATGAAAGGAGATGTTTCAAAATGGGCCAGGTCTATGTACAGTAACTCAAAAAAAAGAGAAAAATCCATAGAATTCAGGAAAAATACAGATAATTCAATTAAATGTATACTGTTCTGGTAGTGAATTGATACTTATCAATTATTTTTATCGACTTTCAACATGGCGTCTCACCGATTTAGTTACTCTGTGCTTAAAAACAAGGACAATTAACCATTGATCATAAAAATAGAACTGTTAGCTGTCACAAAAGTGTCACTTCAGTCACTTTCGTCTTGTCGTCGGTCGTGATTGTGTTCGTTTTGTTTTGAGTTTCTGGAGTTCTTTTTAACAACCTCGCTTTCGTTTTTTGGATTTAATACCGTTTCTTTCCCATCTGTTTACCTAGCTTTCGTTTTTGGACTGTTACCCGGCTTGTGTTGTAAGGACTTCGACTTTCTTGTGTGGTTTCCTCCACAGAAATAAACATGTCAAACGTCATTAATCAATCAAAATGACAGTTTCGCCATGACGGGTTTTTGTTGCGTGTTGCAATTTCAAGTGTAATTTCTTGTGTTTACCAGCAAAACAAGCCATTTTAAAGTAATTGGACAGTTGAGAACTGTTTTAAATTAATTTTCCTATTTTTTTGTATAGTGTACAAGGACCTGGCCCAGGCTCCATACATTTTGAAACATATCCTTTGACACACAAATGTTTTATAACTAGGATTAAGACATAGAATACTTTTATCCCGATATTTTTACGGGATCGATACATAGGCGGGTGAAACCAAGGGGCGCAGCTTGTTTGTAATCAATGTTTTGAGGTACTGATTATTTAACATAATAAAATTGCCGTTGAAGCGTGTAGAGCATTTCTGAAGTTTAAAATTTAAACTATGACCTTGTAAACGTTATAATCCATTGCTCGCTACGTAATTCGCATGGCCTTGGATCGCAGGGGGTGACTTCGAAGAACCCTTTTTTAGCAGCACTCAAAAGCTAAGATACAAGGACTTGATTATTTAAGTAAAGTTGACAGTATATTCAGGCTATTTAGGTTAAATTCTGGATATTTCTAGCTAAGTGAATACAGTAAGTAGTACCTACCTATTACATATATTTTCGGTTTCTATGTCTATGTTGTGACCTGGTGAAGGCCGCTGGAATCCGCTGGATGCGAGAAGCACAGAACTGGTCGAAGTGGAGGTGCTTGAAGGCCTATGTCCACAGTGGACATCTTTCGGCTGAATGAATGAATGAAAATAAATGATTGTCTATGTTGTTGTTGGCTATGATAATAATATTTCGTAATATTGCCAGATTGATCCAAAAAGGGAGTGTAACCAATCAAATATATAAATAATATTCCATTCAAATAAATTAATTACTTCGCATAGTGTGATAATGTTTGTTTATTCTGGACAAAATAATATCATTGTATCAAATGTTGTGTCGGCGTTATAAATTCATTTATTTATTGAAACGTATTATTTCGGACGTGGAATAATTGTAATGTTCAATAAATACGTTGCTTCTGATATTTAGTAGTTCCAGATGATTATTTTAATTGATGTTAGGTGATTTGAGGTGAACTGTTAATTTATTGAAGTGTTTTGTCATTGTAATTATTGTATCATCTAGTGGGGATCAGTGTATCATCTAGTTTAAAAAATATGACTGACGTGTAAAAGTGTTTGTACAAACCTACTTACAGAAAATAAATCATTTATCATTTTATTTATCATTGACCTTTGTTGTGTATTTATGGGATTGAAGCAGAGCTCCAGGGTTTTTAAATTGTATTTGTTTCAGTAACGTCATTTATTTTTTATATTTTAGAATGTACTCATATTGTTTTTTCAAATCTATTTAACTTGTCTAACAATTAAACATTTAAATTTATAATAATAAATTTACAATTAAACAGGCAAAAATAAAAGTTTACATAAAGAATTTAGTGTAAAAAAGAACTAGCTATGCCAATGCCACTAACAAATATCAAAAACGTAAAAATCTTCTAGCAAAAAATTTCATCCTTTCACCTTTTCAATATAAAACTCACCTCACCGGCAAAACTAAAACGTATCGATTACTGAACTAAAACTATATTGAAATGGAGCGCACTCCACCTATAACTCTTGTCGAAACAAATGCCGTCCACTCTGCGGCATCTGTCGGCACTGATGGATGACGGGACATGTGTCCATTATCGCCTGCACACTGCGCCAAACGTGCATCCACAAAAGACGCTGGACAAAAAAGAATCGCGTGGATTTGACACGCTCGTTAATCAAATTATGCGATTTAGTGCAATAAATTCTTTGGGTAGCTATTTTTTTAATACAGGGAGTATTCTATAGAATTGTAGAAAAAAGTTTTTGTGTGGACTAATAAATTACTTTCATTCATTTTTTCCGCAGACGCTATAAATAATTGCCGTGATTGGTGGAATTTATGACAGAAATAAAGATGGCAGTTTATAAAAATAACGGCTATATAAATATCGGTTCACGGATTCGCGAGTGCTTGAATAGCAAGCGCAGGCAAAGTGTTGAAAAGTTAACGATCTCATAGAATGATAGAAAAATTAAGAGACGTGTAACATATAACTGTCTTCTCAGCGATTACGTTGCTAAATTAAGATATCTCCAGTTAGTACTGATCAAAGCTAGTTTCACGTCAGGAAAAATATTATAAATAATTGTGCACAAGCGTCTTCCTTTCATAAATTACACATTAGTTTACGTTACACAATTTGAGAAACTAATTTATAGCCATAAATGCTTCGCTACTTTAATCAGCGTGTGAGCAAAGACAGGAAGTTTGGAGTGAAAGAAAATGTCAGTTTAGTAATGTTAAATTATAATAAAATAAAACTTTCAATAACCTTCTTACAAACCAAAAGACTTTTATATTTCACTAACACCTCCCACATCAAAAAAAAAAAAAAAAAAAACAAAATTAGAACACCTGCGAATTACCCCTTTGTCCAGACTCCGCGAGTTCGGCGCACTGTGCACACATTTGACGATGACGGATGACGGACGGACGCACACTTCCGCGGGGGGGTAGGTAGAGGGGGCTCGCAAGACCCGCTCTAGATATATTCCCGTCTATCAATCCACGTTGACGTTGACGGGTTGCATGAAATGGTACCTCGTAGGTCGGGTATTTTCGACCGAGTCGAGAAGCTTGTGTATTTTTGGTACAAATTGCAATATTTAAATTTAACTCGTACTTTTTCTTGTGACAATATTTATTTTTAAACTTTTGGAATTGTTTTTGTTCTATTTGTCAATCAATCTGTTTGAAAATGGTCCTTTAAAAAAATCTAAGTTACAATTAAATTAAAATAAGGGGCTTGAAAGTTTAGTATTTGTTGAACTTACCTACAAATTGTTGCTGCCTTAGTTTTTAGTTGTCTAACTGAGTTGTAAAAGAACTTTAAGGCTACAAGTGGTTCTTAGATGTGCTCTTTTGACTTTACTACGTCTAAAGGTGGTTAGTTTTCGATGCAATTTCTCCTATTTCTTCCTTTGATTAATCCCGTTCCAATAAAACCCTGCACTAAAGACCGCGTCTTTACATCTCGGTGTTTTCCTTTAGTTAGATCTTTGTTGACAGGAGATGTAGATGTAAAGTAGCATTAAAGCTGCAAAATATTTATTACCTTTTGTAAGTAAATATCTACTATATTCAGTTAAGCTTCATTTTTATATCATTGCAGAAAGAATACCTTTATTAGTCTAACATACTCGTAACATCCCACTTGATAACCCATGAAGATACGGTCAGAACGAGACTATAGACATATTATCGTCCGTGAACTTCTGATACTTTACTAGTTTTTTTTTTTCGAAAAACTTTACTTTCGCCATCTTTTGGCAAAGGTCAGAAACAACATAATACTAAATGCATTTAATTCTGATTACATAAAAGACACAAATACTAACCAACTACTTTTTTGTTTTACCAAAATACTTGTACGTTCCTCCTGTATTTGTCTATAAGTAGATAGAAGATCTCAGAAGTTCACTGACGTTATGTCGCACACATTTCGTTGGTAACTTAATACAATATGGTGGTTGGCTATGCAATAGGGGGGTAAGCATTAGCTGGGCATAAGTACAGACTATTGATAGAAGTATTTTTTCACTAGCCATTTTTCTCCCATTGCTGGACAAAGGCCTCGCTACCCTCTTTGTACCTCTCTCTGTCCAGAGCTTCTAAGGACCAATCTTTATTAAAGAAGTTTAACTCATCCCACCATCTCAGTCTGGAACGGCCGCGATATCAATTGAAAGAAGTAATAATTTTCGATTCGCCCCGTGTTACATGGATGGGACATAAACAATTGGTAATGATGTTATAATTTTTTTTTTTTATTAAAAAAATTGCTTCAAGTCTGTGTCAGCCTATTAAAACAGCAGACTATTACTGGTATAGCTATTGATATTTATCCATCATATAACACAAAAAGAGAGCGCGGAAAGGAAACATCAGCTGTCAAGTTACGCTCGAATTGTCACGGCGATGATTAAGCGACGATCGACCAAACCGTTCGCTTGTGTCGCTTGTGTCAACGATATTTTAGTTCTGTCGTAAGCAGAACTATGAGCTGACATACTTTGCTGTGCGTGCGGCGAAATATAGATACAGGATGGAATGTATTGGTTTTTTGACGTGTTCTATGCAAGCAGCACCACCTTAAAATGCAATGATAATTCAGTATGTCTATAGGGTCTGCTGGGGTAAGTTTAAAACTGTACGAATTAAATTAAAAAAACATGACGCACATTTATCCGCATTCAAAAATATTACCAAATTAGCCCGGAATTTAGTCCGTATCCAACTATCTACTGTCTTACCCAGCGCCAAACTTACCCCAACTTACTCTCCTAAAAGATATATAGGGAAGCAAAAATAAATAAAAGCAACAAACCAATATACCTGCTAAGACATCGGCTTCTCTGCAATAGCTGACTGGTTCGATTCCTGCACAGAACACATATTTGTTTATCCCACAAACAGCTTATCCAGATATATGTAGAAATTAGTACAAGAGAAGTTCTAATGGCATGTCAGTGTAGCATTGTTAAAAGTCGTAAAAAAAACATTAACCATTTTTCTAATACAAACAAAGCACAAATCCTTTCTTACTCGACTCCACTTCATACTCTATAAAAACTCTTTCAAAATTATTCCGTCACAGTTTTTTCAACCGAACCCTGCCTCCGATGAATCACATAATAATAATAATTGATAAAATCTTTTTGTCTGCGTGCACGCGTTTGCGCACACTGTGCTGATTGACAGCCGATCGACAGTTGACGTTATCTCGACGCTATTTCACTTTCGAGTTTCCGCTGGTTTGTGTTGGAAATGTTGGAATTATTGATTTCTGTTTATTATGCTGGCAATATTTTGTTTAATGTATTTAGTTTAGGTGTAATTTATTTATGTGAAATCATTTTAATAGAACATAGAGCTGAATTTAAAAGTGTTTATGTCAGGGTACAAAACATTAACGATTCAATATGATTGACAATGAATGAACGAATGGACAATCAATGAAGAATTTCAATATCTATAATTAGATATCATCATTCAGCCGAAAGACGTCCACTGCTGGACATAGGCCTCCCCCAAGCACCTCCACTTCGACCAGTTCTGTGCTTCTCGCCTCCAGCGGATTCCTGGAGCCTCCACAAGGTCATCGGTAAGTACATCTTGTGCCTTCCAACGCTACGTCTTCCAGTACGCGGTCGCCACTCCAGAACCTTTCGTCCCCATCGGCCATCTGTTCTGCGAACAATGTGTAATGTGTGTATTTCAATATCTTTGTAGCTAATTAATGATCTAAAAAAAGCATCTAACAGGGATCTAGCTAATCCAGTCTAGGTGAGCAGTTTGAAGAATGCTTTTGACTTCTAGGTATGTTATTAAATTACTTGGGAATTTAATACGCTTTCAAATAATCCTCTCTAAAATAATCCCTTATACCTAAATAAAAACTGTAATCAAACCAATCAACTAGACCGAAAAGCCACATTCGTTGATACCCGTTGTATTTATAATCAATAATTATGTTGAAAATTGAAACAAAAAGAGTCCAGGTCAAACTATAGGTAATAGCCATGCTTATGTGGACAAAGCAAACCCCAATACAAAATGGTACAAGTTATAAGCTGTTGTCGCCTTGCAAATAAGTAAAAGATAATTATGAGCACTAAAAACTGCATTCACCTGAAGTATGTTAGAAGAGAGTATTCATACTCTCTCTCTAATCAAGCTACTACAATCTGTCAAATTTCTATAATAGATTTTCAACTTTATCGCTAAACCATAAGGTTCAAAGTTGATTGGGAAAATTTGACAGTTTCGGGTAGCTTGATGTGCTGGCCGTCTGTACTTTGATTCTGTAAAATTATTGTATCTGTTACATTTAGACGTGTTTTTTATTTAAAACGGTTTTAAAAAACAGTGTTTAAAACATAGAACTATTATTACTAGCTCAGTGGTTTAAAGCACTTATTACGGTTACAGTTTGATTCCCTGGGTAGCTCTAATAGTCAAAAAATAGTGTTTCATGTTCAGAGCGTTTTTAAAAAGAAGCAGCACTGTCTATTTATCTCGTAATTCTTTTTTCGTTAGAGCGCTCTTGAATATGAAATAAGTATAATAGCAAAGATCTCGCCCAATGGTTTCTGAGAAGGTTAGGTGGGAAGATCATCACAAAAAATTAGCTTAGTACCATCATTTTGTATTTCTAAAGGATGCAGCGATACCCAAATGAAAACGAAAGAAAATCTAACGGTCTAATACCCACACACGTAACCTTTATAACTTTATCCCGCTTCCGCTCGTGGCTCGGCCCACCCCCCACCACACCCCACTTCGTGCACACGTCAGTCAGCACCCATCAATCACTGTAGCCATGACGCCACCACTCATATTTCAGGGGTCGCCTTTCAAACAACCCTTCACCCTTATCACAACGGCATAAGGTTCAAATTGAGGTTAAATGACGCCAATCGATTAAGTGCTTTGTTAATGAGTCGGCCGTAAGTTTTACATTACCTGTGTCCTTTGGTGTTTGTAGTGATGCATATGCTGGTCTCCTATCTGATGGCTTTGTTTATTTTTACGTTTTTTTTTTTTATAAATATTGTACACTTAGTAATTTTATTAAACTATATGCCAAGTCAAAAAGTAAGTCTATCATTTTTGTGGCTAGACTTAAAGACTGATTGCAAACCCAAATAGGCCTCTGCCAGCATTTGCAAAATTGGAGGTTACAGATTCTTCTGACACTCAGTTGGAATGCGGTGCTCCCGACCATACCATAGCCCATTTGTTGGAGAGTGTCCTAGTGTCCTTACAGCTGCACTTTGAAGGACGTAAACGTCACTGATGCCGTGATAAACGAGGCCAACTATTTGGTTCCAAGTAATTTCACAAGACGTACTTACCAATCTATACGAAAGAAGAAGTCCAGACTTATTTTTGAATAGTTTGATTTTGAACGTCTTGAAAACATTTTACACATACTTACATACACACACGCCTTCTTCTTATAGGGATAGGCAGAAATTATGGAAACTACAGAACGCCATCTGCTACGATCATTACTTACTCCTTTTGCCTCGTTTACGTTTATACACTGGTCATACACTCACGCTGGTTGCAAATACTACGCTGACCTTTCTGAAGAACATCACTAATAAGATCGAAACTTAGAAAAAACAAAAATACGTGAAAACATTGTTTTTTGTAATAATTTTATGAACCAAGAGCCAGGAGAACTTTCCAAGTGTAAGTTGGTACAACGGTAAGTATTTCTATAATCAGTTATCCAACACGGATTGTAACTAAATTTTATGCTTTTTCCATAGGCATAGTCATAGATATCTATGGGCATAGTCCTCATTTCCTTGTTCATATAAAACACAGGGACGCGCAAAATTTACCCATGAATTCAGCACATGATTAGACCCGCTAGGTTTGAAATCAGAAAACAAAAAAATCGGTTGTTTCATAGAAAACTGCAATACAAAATCAAAATGAATGTAACAACTATTTTTTTTTAAACCGATTAAACATTTCGCAGAATCAGCTAATTCCCAACAAGAACAAACAGTATTCCTTCATATTATTTCAATGTATTACTTAGTCAGAATCAACTAAGGGGAGCTAAGTGGCAGTTACAACATTAGCCATTGACGATAATATCACGAAACAGAAAACAGATAGGCTGCCTATTTATTTAGACAATGGCCTGCAGTAATGACAGATTACTGACGGTAATTGTACTGTTATGATCTATTTTGCATACAATTCCCTGTAATTTGCGAACTGAATATTGAACTTAACTGTGGTTGGCAGTGGGAAGTACTGTTTACGTTTGTTTGAAAATAGGGGAGACATTGATAGCTACAGAGAAACTATAAAGTAAAAACATGTGTCATTTCAGGAAAAAATAATAGAATAGAATAAATCTTTATTGTGTTGTGTACACCATTTATAAACTACAGATACTTACTTTAATATATTTATGTAAATGTTAAATATTTGCAATGGGTAATTCTAATAATTTTGCAAAATATTGTGTTTCGTAATGTATGACTGTAATGTATGGGTCCCAGATTTGGTGTTTGTGACAAACATTCAAAAGACTAAACTCAAAGTTTGCCAACGTGCAATGGAGCGCAGTATTCTAGGCGTCAAACTGACAGACCATATTCGCAACACCACCCTGCGCTCTTTCTGTTTTTAGAACATGTCTCACACCCACCACACTACCACACCACTGCCTAACCCTTTGGGGAAATAAGGCGTGATATTATGTTAGATCATGTGCTGCCACTCACGCAAATTGCAAAAATGCAACCTTATAAATGCCTCCTCAAATGTCCGATATGATTCGTCTGGTGCATTCTAAACAGCTTGGATACCAAAGATCGATCTGACAGTCTAAACATCACAAGAGCAGTAGAATACTTTAAGATCACATGCTTCATAAATACATATGCTATGAAGTCAAGTTAAAACTAAAGCAACTGTCATCCAAACCAATCAAACAGATGACAGCACTCGAGCCAATCGATGGCTCCCACGGCCGAGACATGATACAACACGTTTCTGTTGTCGCCGCCGCCATTTGGACTTATTAAGCTGTGCTCGTTGCCCTTTGATAGCGTTGGGTTAGGGGGGATGTGGTGTGGAAAAAAATCTTGCCATGTTGTGGGTGATTATTCAGTTGGATCTCAAGCGCTCATGGGTTTCATGTGACTGAAAGTAAGACGTAACGTAGTAATGAATATGAAACGTATGAGCATGCCTGTGCTTTCTATGGAGATTTTAGTCCTTATTATGTACTTAGTCAATCAACTGAATCCAAAACAGCAGACCATTATGTGGTGTATGAAGTAATGTAGTATTTTTTTCTAATTTTGGATGCATTCATCCAAAATGAGAAGAGATGGGTTACTTCATACAATCCCTAATTTTCTTAAACTGGTCTGTGCTGGTGACTTTATTTTCCATCGTTTCTAAGAACCTGCTCAGCTAAATGTCAGTGGTTTAGCTCATCAATGCCGGTCGCTTAGTTTTTAAGTTATTGTATGCCCTGGCTGGAGGCCTTAATTCGAGGCATCCACAGGAAAGTCCGGTTAAGCAGTAGCCATCCTCATAAAGGATGAACTGCGAGATGCCATTTATAAAAAAAAAAAAAAAAAAATCATCAATGCCTGCTATTTGGTTAGACACTGTCAGATAATCGATTGGTTTATCTTTAACAGAGAGAACAATGACTTACCTAAGTGCTTGGTTTCACAAAATTGCTGTTTGCTGACCACAAAACAACCCTTACCATCGACTCGTAAACTCAAAAATACAAACCATCGTATCCACACAACTCTACCCGCCATTACTGAAGATTACCGCCGATGCTTTGACAATTGATTTATGTCTGTCAAGGCTCGTCACAGCGGCGACTGCGCGGGCGCATCTGTGCGTTCCCCCCTCCTCCCGCTCCCCCTACTACCTCTACTACGTCTCACAAACATTGGACACAGAGTAGGAGTAGAGAAGGGATTTTATTTGTTTTTCCAATGGTTTCGGGTTGCAAAACGTAACGTTATTCTCAATCAGCGCCGTGTATTATAGATTAAATCCATATTATGACATTTTATAATAATGATGAATAGGGAATATATTTAAAAAAAAAATTTGTCTTATATTGCAGACGAGACGAGAGTTCTTGTATGGAGTAAAATTTTTGGTGACCAATAGGAAGTCGGGCAGGTGAATGAGCTAGGTAGGTACTTAGCAACATTGTAAGAGGGGCTTATAACCAAGAGTGTCTTGGTGTTATACATACATTCTCATTCGTGGAAACCCAAATGCAAGATGGATTAAAAAGATTGTTTAATATTTCAAAACAATGTTGACATTTTAATTACTCCAACAGTTTCTATAGAAATTCTACCTAACGCCACATCTGTACCGGCTTCCAATCGCGGGAAAGTCGACAATATATCATCAAATCTAAAATAGTCAGGACGCGTTTGCGGGAGTTTGTGGCGAAAAAAGAAGGGCTTTATTTTAATAACTTGCAGCACTTCAGCTGCGGCCGGGTAAACATGTGTATTGACAGATACATTGATGCTTTTATGTTGTTTGCATGTAGATTGAGATTTTATATAAAGGAATCTTTGACGTTTGGTGTGTTTTTATTACTTGTGCTAGTACAAGTGCATCGTAGAGGCACCTGAAACTGTTTGTCTGGGTAATTCTTGAACTACCTTTTTCTACTTTTTACTGCAGAGCAATATTGCTATGAAGGGACTGGTTTCCCGGCCCTGGTCCAAGCCATGGTCCGGGGCGAGAGGGAGTGGGAGGCAGTCACCTCCTTCTGCGAAGCAGTCATGCTAGCGAAGGAGGTGGCGGGATGGGCGAGGGAGAGAGCGGAGAGAGCCGCCAGTCCCAGCCGCCGCGGTAGACGCCCCGGGCGTCGGGAGCCGCGTGACGACTCTCGGCCACCGTAGGCGCGGGCCTGCGGACGGCGAGTAATGGGTAGCTCGCCGTCCGATCAGGACCAGGCCCGTGCCGGACGGCGCGTATGTGTTCCACGCGCGCCTCAAAGAGATGTCAGCAGATAAGGAGGGGCCCGTCAGGGCCGAAGCCTGCCGGGGCAGCGGGATTGTCCGAAAGGGTTACCGCTGCCCCAAAATATAAAGGGCTAAGGAAGGAACACGGATGGGTTTTAGTCAGTAAGAGTCTGACACTCCCTTCCGCTCCACCCAGAGCGGGAGGGGTCATATGATGATTTCCCATGCTTAAAAAAAAAAGGGGACTGGTTTTCTAGTAAAAAGAGCTTCAACGAAGAGTTAAGCTTTATCTCTCTTTCTTATATTTGGTTGGAAACCCATTGGCAATTTCTTGGGAATTTTATACAGTGGGGCAAGGACATAAACGCGCAAGCTGAAATAGGTAATATTTAGTTGCATAAAACATGATAGGTACCTTTATAAAGTTGTTTCAAAAATACGTTATAGATCGAACAATATTTTTTTAATTATCAAAGCATGATTATTTGCCCTCCCCTTTTTATACGTATACTTGTACAAATTATTATTTTAAGACTGTTAGCTTTTAAATTATGTAAATATTTGAATCTCTAATAAAATAGAAAAGTGCAATTCCTACGCGGTCAAAATGTATAGAACAGCCATTATTATTTTTTCAATAATCGACCAAACATTTCAAGGCATCACGGTTTAGAATGATGTACTGAATCCATCCTTATACTGTACTTATATTTAGAGCAAATCAAATTCTGATTCTGAGTAAGTAACAGTTTTCGTCGCCACTCTGTATATCTGAAGTCGATGGGTAGTCGATCTCATGGGTGCCTAACTTATTCCAGAAAAATCTTCTTCTAAAGCAGCTAGTTTACCTTCTACAAACCAACAGTCCTACAATCTTGATATACATCCTTGATGTTTTTGAGATTGAATTCTAGTCCTACAATCTAGAATTCAATCTCAAAAACATCAAGTCACCAATAAATAAATATCAGCGGTACTTGTCAATTGGACGCGTGTAATAAATTGTCACAATCAATTGAATGAGGATCCTGAAGCGTTGACAATAGACCGACGGCTAGACCCGTTCATACGCACATTGTTAGTACTGTACTCTCGTCTTGCAGACCAAGGTTTTATTTAGTAAGAATTGTGGCAGGTTATGGACATGGAACCTGCAGTGTTTCGTTTTTAGGGTTCCGTACCCAAAGGGTAAAACTGGACCACCAGACCAGGTCTGTCACCAGGCTATATCTCATGAACCGTGATAGACAGACAGTTGAAATTTTCACAGATGATGTATTTCTGTTGCCACTATAACAGCAAATACTAAAAACAGAATAAAATAAATATTTAAGGGGGCTCCCATACAACAAACTTGATTTTTTGCCGTTATTTTATATGTAGTGTTAAATATTGTATGGTGGTACGGAACCCTTCGTGTGCGAGTCCAACTCGTACTTTGCCGGTTCTTTTTGTAATATTAAGTACAGTCGAACAAGCTATTTGGTATACAGGCAAAAATATTCATCTTTCCACTACACTGCCAATATTATTTTAGTTTTAAGTTGTGCGTTATAATTTTTTCAGCTTATGGCATCCTTAATAGAGTGGTGTAAAATAAATGACGACTCAGTGCACTCACACCATTGTTTAAAAGTAGTTGCCTGTATACCAAATAGCTTGTTCGACCGTACATACTCGCTGGTTGCGATAACTACTCACCTGAATAACGGTGCGTAATAATAGCAATGCAGCGTGCATATACCTTACGACCAGATATATAAACGTGAAAGGGGCTAAGATCGTAGCAGGTGGCGTCCTGTAGTTTCTACATACACCCATGTGAACAGGCATCTTCTGGGCAGGCGGGATCGAGGTCAAGAGCAGGTACATTCAGAAAAAAAATTAAAAGGCGTGAGTGATGGTGCTATTGCAGTGATAAGCCCTAGGATGGGTTACAGTTTTGTTACTTCAAGGGCAGCTAGTCGTTAATCGGAAAATATGTTGAGCTGTCGGGGCTAAAATAGTCTGATTTTTTGGATATAGCTACAAAATTAACTCAATAATAGGTACTGAAAAGATAGTGTAAAATCGTACAAGTAGCGTGGGACGCGTCCAAGGTACTGATATAACAGCAGCTAAGAGGTAAAAGTGCGTGGGGAGGAACTTGGGAGAGACTTCTAATGCCTAACAGTTGCAAATTATAATATAAAAATATGGTAAATTTGGTGTAATAAATGGCCTGAGAACTTACTATTGCATACTTTAGTAATTGATGATGACAATAAATAAATGACAATTTTACATTCTTCCCTCCCCGAACGCAATCTTTCTTGCACCCCTTGTAAACTATAAAAGTGGGCATGTAAGTTCAGGTTCAAAAATACCCATGTCCTATATATCTAGAACATGCTGCTGCACATCCCACAATCCCACTTTATTCCCAAAAGCCTCACAGCTCAACAAAACTAAAACTACATTATCCAAACTAAAAACACGTAACACATCAAGTTACCGTCTAATTAACGAACTGTCTAAACCGCCGGTGGCAGGTAAGTGACGGCCGGGTGACAACTGACGGGAACTGACGCGAGTTGACGTGACGTGATGTGACGTGACGTGGATCTCGTCGGTAATGAAATTGTGACGTTGACGAGAGGCGTAAGGTTGAAGAGGAGGGCGGATTGTGAGTTATTTTTAGATATTATAATTTTGTTGTGATTATCCCATCACAAGTTGTTAGAAGTGTGCTTTAGAAGAATAATGTTTTCTTTGTTGAAAAGCAAAGCAAAAGCAACGTAAAATAAAAGCAATACAATGATTTTACTGTGTGATTCGTGTTACAAGAGTGTGGGTAGATACAGTGACGGAATTGATGTTTATGCTATAGTTAATTAATGTGGCAAGCAACGACGTATGAAACACGGCTGGAAAGGAACTCAAACTCAAAGCATTTATTTCAAATAAACCAATTACAGGTACTTACTTTTGAATTATCAAGGGGTTGGCTTATTAGAAAGATGAAGCTGGTTGTCCATTCGAAAGCATAGTAGTTACCTATGGAGAAGAACGGGCAAGAAAATCCACAGACACTCAATATCAGGCGATTCCATCTGATCCTTAAAAAGTGTGTTACTTAAAAACAACAAAGTTCTCTGTCGTCTTTATCAGCGTAGTCGATATACGGAAAGATAAACGAGAGCTGCGGGTTCAATTAGCCCTTTGCACCATAACGCATTCCTTAGTAGTGCAGTGAAGAGTAGACTTAGCTCATTTTTATTTGTAATACCCGCTAGTTCTACGAACTTGGGCCACGCCAGAGCTGAGCAGAACAGTCGCTCTGTCTCGAAATCGATATTAATTATTTTCACAAGACGTTTGCTTCGGGATTATATTAACTTTCACGATCCTTTTACTGTATTCAGAACTTGAAATGTTACTTATATAATATTATTTTGTTATTTAAAAAAATGCAAATATTTTTTGCCACAATTATTTTTTGTGAAAACCTCATTGAAAGAATTAGCGTAGGTAATACATAAAGTAATTGGTATCTTCTAGAAAAAAATATTTTGTGCTTTACCCGCATCGATAGGGTGGCAGGGCCCCTCGACGCACAATATGTGTGTAAATAAAAATTGCTGTGCAGTACATTTTGACCGCGTAGGTATTTTTTATGAAACAGGCGATTTTTTTTGACAACCGACAAAAAATCTACCCCCTAGCGTAGTTTTTGTTTAGAATCATGTACCTACTGAATTCTTTAAGGACGCATGATACAAGAGAACTCTTAAAAAAAAGTGTTTTAACAGCGGTCTATGATCTGCAGTTAATGGTGTATGGTTTAGTGTCCAGCGCATTCTGATCGAAGCTTATTTAAAACTTATGAATGAAATCATCGATACTACGAAAGAATGGCCAGGAAAATTTTCATGAAATGGCACTAATGAGCACCTGACTTGACTTTCTATTTAAATCTATGAAACATCTAATTTACGGTGAAGGAAAACATTGCAAGAAAACCAGAACTAACTACTCAGTATTGGAGGCTAAAATCGCGAACACGGAGTGAGCGAGTGACGATGGCGCTCAATGTTCCTGACCTCTGCCCTGCACTGGGACAAAGGTATGGCAATTAAAGAATGTTAGGAGCGGTCAGTGCATGCAATATCCGTCACTGTACTGTGCTATCTTAAATGAGTCACTTTATATTTATGTATCATTATACAGGGTGGCATGATATCGACAACTTATTACCACGGATTCAAAACACGATTCTGGACACCAAAAAAAAACTGCTGTTTCCAACTTATGCGGTCAAAATTTCGGAATGGAACAGATTTTTTTTTTAATTTCCGACGAACAATTACATTGCATGGGCGTCTAGAACTACGAGTATGTACTGAATACAAATGGTAACAGGTTGCCTCTCGATGTCCCAGCCAACCTGATTATGTAGTATTTTAGTAATTATAGCAAGTAAATTAAGTTAATCTTATTACACATCAGGCTTTTCACAGAACCACAAACATTTTAACATTTTACTGTTTTCTGCCTACCGGTGTTTTGTGCGTAGAAAATCGTACCGTGGTATTGTATAGGTACTCTTTCGTTTTGTTCATCATTATTTGATCTTGGTAACCACTTCTACCATCTTCACTCAAGTCGCTTCAATTTCGAGAATCGTTCGCTTCATTCATACCAAGCATTTGTAATAATGACATACACACACACACGACGCCGCCCGCAGTCACCAAGCACAAGGACATAACTGCGAAATTTGCAATAAATCAATTTTATACAAAACTACGAAAAACACAATAAGTGCCTACGTGTGTCGCCCGCGTGGATTTGCATTAGTGCTTGCATTAATCATTTTCATAGAATTCGGGTAATAAAAGCCATAAAACTTTGTATGGGCGGCCATTAATTGTCATTGACAGCTGACAGGCGCGAGGGTTGATTGACAAATGTCAGTCGCGCGAGCTGACAAAAGACTCCTTTTGTCAGCATCTGTTGTTTTTTTTTTTTCGTTTCAAATGGTTCAGTAGTGACTTGCTATGTTTATTGATGCTTTTATAGCGTTTTTGGATTCTTGTGGGTATATTAATAGTTTTAGATATAGGAGAGGATTTTTTTGTGATTTAAGTATATGGAATTGAAATATTAATCAAAATTTTTGCTGCATCAGAATTTTTAATAATGAATATTTACTCTTTCGTAGGTACCTACTTAGACCTGAATTTAACGTTTTGTTGTTTTTTTTATTTCTCTACGATTTAGTACCAAGACCCTGAATGTAGGCAAAAAAGATGAAAAACAGAGCTTATCTTACGGGAAATTAAAAAATTTTCATAAAATAATAAACCCGGAATAATGGTTATATACCTACACAATATATATTATATAAAATTCAAAGTCCTGACTGACTGTAATATCAACGCACAACCTATACCGCTGGTCCTAAGGACATGAAATTTGGTGGGTGTGTTCTTTGTGAAAAGTAGGTATCCACTAAGAAAGGGTTTTTCGAAATTCCACTCCTAAGTGGGTGAATGAGGGGAGGGTGAAATTTCACGCGGACGAAGTCGCGTGCAGAAGCTAGTTGTCTATAATATTAACAACAGCAGTTCCCAGCAGTTTCAATAACGTGAAATAACAACACGAAAATTCAACACCGTACTATGAAACCGTATCCGCTATAAAAGCTTCACAAAAACAAGTACAAAATTGACATTTTATTCAATCGTTCGCGAGTTGATTGACGCCCGTCACAGATACATTCGCCGACAACTGACGAAGGATCGTCGATCGACCAATAATAAGAAATGCTTCAAATATCTCTTCTGATAATCTGTGTAAAGATGTCTACTATTGAAAAGGATTTTAAATAAATAGTATGGTTTTATCTAAAATATTATAAAATAAATACTAGTTTTTTTTTTTTTTTTAATGATTTGCGTGATTATAATATTACGTAATCGAATCTAGGAAATAAAATCATTATAATTATCAAGTCTGACCGGTACCTAACTAGTTTTAAATTAACCTAGCAAAAATAACTCACCGTAAATTATCAATAGATCACAAGATTACAAGATTCGCATTATAATAGAAATCATTAAACTATGCAAATGTAGGCCCAGTATTCAAATAAACAGTGGTGTAAGTGAAAAAATTTACATTTTATTCAATCGTTTCGCTGGTTGAGTGACGCACGTCAGAGATACAGTCGGGCACAGAGACGAATGACGAAGGATTGGCGATCGAGAAGATACGAGATGTGAGCGACGTGGCACCTGATAGCTGGAGTTTTTAGAGGTTAGCTGGGAATGTGGTGCTAATGATGGAATAATAGTGTTGGTGAAAAAACGTCGTGTTAAACGCGTGGAATTTCATGGACCTTACAAGTAGTTGAAGGGTTGGGAACTTATTTTTTTTAGTTACTTGCCTTTGCCTGCGGCTTTGCCCGCGTGGAGGTCGGAAATTATCATACAGGAACGTACTACTGGGATAAAAAGTATTCTGTGGTCATTTAGGTTATAAACTATCTGTTCCATTCAGCCATTTTTGAGCAAACATCAAATTTATGATAGCGGGTATCAATACTTTACTAGGCATATTTAATATAAGTACATGAACGAAAAATAAAAGCATAACTACAAGTTCGTGGCTCTTATTTGTGGCCTAGTCGAGGTTCATGAAATATGTGATGTATAGGCTACCTTTTACCTTGTCTATCGATTCGACCCAAATATTACCATACAAAACTTGACCCCTCGTGTCTTACAAACTCTATACCATCCACAAATTTTAGAGAAAACTGCCAAAACATTTTCTCTATCACAACCGCTACTGACCCCAGACCCCCGCATCAAAGTAAACAAAACATAAACAAAAAAATCAGAAAGAAAATTACGCACAAATCAACCTTCTTTAAGGGATGACCATTTTTCCGACCTACCCTAGTATGCGCACAATATTTGGACTATTACCTCGCCCTAGTCCATTGATTTATTGGTTATGAATCAACCTGGCCCCCTCCCACGGTCCACGTGCACCCCCGGCCATTATAGGGGGTGATGTATCGGGCTGATAATGAATCTAGTTGTATTTTTGCTCGCATATGATGGAAATATGACGGGTGGGTGGGAGTGAGTTATGTGTCTGGGGCTGGCGGCTGTTATTTAGTGATTTTTGAGGGTTAGGAAGGTTTGAGCCAATGTTGGGTTACTTGTGAGTGTGTTTGGTGAGGTTGAAGTGTTCTTGGATGAAACTGTTGTGAAAACATTTTTGTTTTGAGATATTTGGACTCGAACTCGACAGTCTACTGTGAATGTGAGTTTGTAGCTCTCGTTAGTCCTCGTCATATGCCTTGTCTTTGTCCAACTAAGTTAGGGTCGGCTTCCAGTCTAACCGGTTGCTGCTTAATACCAATAATGGTGCTAATTAACTGAATAAATTGCCGGGAGAATCTTTGTCTTTTAATCAAACTAAATATCGCCTAAGTTCTATTTGCCAATCTCTGCCACTTAACTTGGTCTAAGGGTCAATGTCTAAAATATTTCACTCAATGGCAATCAGAGCTAATCTGTAACGCCATTAATGCCACAGTGATTCAATGAAAATGTATAAAAAAATCCCTACATTTACGCAAAAATATCCTTGCAAATTTTTCAATAACCAATCAAAAATCAGTCCCCTGAATGATATTAATTTAGCAATAAAGGCCGCATTACACGGCCCATTTTTCACCCCCGCCGAGGGTCGTACCGTCGGACGTCAGCGTTGCAACGTCAACGTCGGCATTTGTCACGTCAGCGATCTGCAATAACGTTGAAAAAGAGTTTTCACTGGGTTTTTGGGAGGTTTTAACTTATGAAGAGGGATTATTTTGATGATGGGGAATTAAAGAGGCGCTGAAGGATTATGTAAATCTGTTCTTTTGTGTAGTGGTAATGAATAATTTGGTGTCGTATGGGGTAAGAAAAGGTGAGTTGTCATGACGTCATCCTCTTACATAATAATTATTAATAATAAGCTTTTCACTTAGTGCCAGTCCAATAGGTACCGACTTAAACAATTTAAATACTGGCCAAGATGACCGGCGAGGTAATTGCACAACACACTAACAGAAACAATGGTTTTAATTTTGACAGTTCAACAACATTCATTGCGTTGTTGAGCAGACAAATTTTTCGAACATATGAAGCAATGGATTAGCGATATCCTTCAAAATGATTCAAATTGTGATTGAAAGTGTGTTACAAAATTAGGATGCCGGTTGAACGTTTTTAACATTTATTTTAATTTATCTACTTAGTTCAAATTCGACTTTACAATTCTCATAATAAATTCATAGCCCGCTACGATCGCTCAAAGCTTACAATTTAGCCATTTTAGTGCAACATACCCAGTGAAGTTATTAAACCTATAAAAACAACGTTTTTATAGCTTGCACATTCGTGTATTATACAAAATTCTGTGTGACGGGCACACAGCGTAATAAAATGAAATGAAACAATCCTATGAGTTATTCATGGACCGCTTTATGCCACTGTTTTTATTTATGCTACATTTTGATTTTTTTATATTATGTTCCGATGTATGGGAAGAAAATAGTCCTCTGTTTAAAGCGTATTAATTGTTGAACATGTGACAATAGGATGATGAGAGCACAGACAGTGGTGCCTACATTTGTACTACAGAATACTTCTGACTCTCCGACCATGGTTATATCTATATTCTAGAGCGAAAGCGTAACGCAGTCAAATTATTTTGCAAGAAAGTGAAGAACACCAAGAAATAGGATAACGAAGTAACCACTAGCAGAAGATGCACTTGGTGGGTTCTGCTTAATTAGTTAAGGCCGACTGCCGATACACGATTGATTTTCTATTGTAATATGCCAGCGGTGGTATGCGCCGGAGCGATTAATCATGATCTTCAGTTACTATAAGGACAAACCTTGCGAGCGGTGGTGTACCTTCTCAAGTACATCGCCTGAACAATGAACATATAAAAAAGGCCAGCAGTTTAGGAGGAAGTCTGGCTATAAGGCCACGATCCTGAATAATGAAGGGGCACACCTGCACTTCTAGCAAATACTTCACATCCTGCAGGCGGATCCAAGGTATGCGCCAGCGACTCTTGCTCTTCCAGCCTAAAGGTAAATGAAGTTTTCTAACAATCCATGGGTCCTTTGCAAAGCTCCCATGCATACTTAAGTAGGTAGGTAAGCATGAAATCCTAAGAAATTTAGATACTTTTACCTCTGTAGTAATAGGCTGTGATGATTGTCATCAGCTGTAATATTTTTATCTCATCCCACATACAAGCGAACATACAAGACATCGAACTAAGGAAACACAATCCATGCATTTACACATTCCCTTCAATCGGTAAAAAAGTCGTAAAAATTGAAGTCGTTTTATAGCTTTTTTCACCCGACAATGTCGTAACGTAATTATTTAAATGTTTCGCGTGTTTTATTATAGCCTCCGTGCCCCATAAAGTGTTTAGTGGTTCATCTCATTAAAAAGAAACCAAAATTCCCTCGGATGTGATTCCTTCGGTAAAAATTTAGCACGTAATCAAAATATTGTAGGCTGCATATGGAGGCCCGTAAACGTCCAGATGAAGGGATAACATAATAATCTTTGTGATCTTATTTTGGTAGTTTCTAGTACTGAATATTTCTTGGTTAATGTTCTGCCTGCACCGGTGCTTTGAGTTGAAGTGCATCGACTTAAAATCTCATGGCATAACATTACGCCTGTATTTCGCAAAGGGCAAGGCAGAGGTGTTCCTGTAGAACAACCACAATTGGCCAGTTATGTTTAAGATCCATATAATAGGTAGGAAGGTTTTTTTTTGTTATCTATTTTCTAAACAAATTAGTAGGTAACTGAGAAACCCAACCCAAAAACACTGCCCGGCCCGGGAATCAAACATATGACCAGTAAGTAGTGCTTGTCCACTAGATCAACGAAAGCATGAATAGTAATACAATAACGTGATCCTGACTCCATTTCTACGACCAACTGATTGATGGATTAAGTCCTCTTTCAGTACAGAAAAGGAACAAATATTGATCACCAAGGTTGCAACTAAGCGTGGTAACCAAAGCTCCTAATTTGTTTGTAATTTAAAAAACCTACAGTATTTATAGTGGAGTAATTGAATTCCTGGATTCATGTCACATAAACCATCCCATGTTCGACGCTGTCATTATTTATTTCAGTGAGAGCGACAGACAGATCCTGATCTATGAGCTGCCGACATCAAACGGTCAATGTGTCACTTTGGATTCCAGTTTGTGAGCTCACTTTAATTATACTTTTAGTGCAGCATTTAGTACTCATAATTGACGAAATGAAGATAAGGTGATCAGGAATTAAAAATAAATACTCTCGAAGTATTTTTTTTACCGTGTCCTTGTCTATTAAGAAGATGTCCTTGTCTTTATTTAAGTACTACTTAATTAAAGACAAGGACATCTAATATTAAATCATCTAATATAACTCCATGAAACAGGTTTTTTCAGTACGAATATTTAAATGTATATATAATTACTGTAAAATCTATACTAATATAATATTATAAAGAGGTAAAATTTGTTTGTAAGTCTCTATGTTGGGGGTGAAATCTCCGGAATTAACAGTCGGCTTTGCCCAATTACCCAAGAACCGCGTGATGTTATATATGGTCTATACTATACCATATAACATGGAGGGGCCCGTGGCTAAATAATGACAGCCGCACAGGTCGATCGGTCAGGTTAAGCTACGGTTGCCGCGGTTGGTCTGTGGATGGGTGACCATATTTACATACCGAGACCCCTCCGTGCCTCGGAAAGCACGTTAAGCCGTTGGCCCCGGCTGTCATTTGTGGATCTTTGACAGTCGTTACGGGTAGTCAGAAGCCCAAAAGTCTGACAACCAGTCTTACCAAGGGTATCGTTTTACCCAGTAACTGGGTTGTGGCAGTCGCTCCATGTAAAATACTGGTATTCAGCTAAAAAAAGGCTAGGCAGATGATGACTATACCATATAACATCACGCAAGGATTCACAGAGCAACAAGTAAAAGTCCGAAAGAACGCCAACCGGAAACGAAGTACTAGCTGGCAGGCGATGCGATACGACGGGGTGGGTAGGATAACAAAAAAATTAACGCAGACGAAGTTGCGGGCAGAACTAGTGTTATTTAAAGACACAGTTGCGCCTGCAAATGCACATAATATAACTCTCCAGATTTGAGTAGGAGTACCTACCTCTTTTTGGTACCGGTCTCACCGGAACCGAAAAAGTGGCGCCTAACAAAACCCAAACCATAAACCACTCCCACTGCATCCCAAAACTAATGACTATCTCAAAACCATCGCATTTCTCACAATTTAATCAATTGAAACTATCAATATATCCATCTGAACGATATGTTGCTATTCAATAATAATGATTATTTTCGTTAAATATACCATAGTTGTGGTCATTAATCATTGCTGTAGGTAATTAATGAAATTTATGTCCGACATAAATTTCATGTTGCTTATTATATTTTGCCTACACGTTAAGCGAATGAGGTCATTGTTTTTTGGGGTTCCGCCGGTGTGAGGTTTTGTTAGTAAGAAATTGTTTTTTAAGAAAGTTTTCTAAGAAATGTCAATAGGCGGAGATAAAAATAGAGCCTTTGAGCTTGTCAGTAAAATGAAACAAAATAATTTAACAAAGAAATTCTAGTTACCTAAATGGCAGGGGTCTACTTGAATCAATAACATCAGTATAATCGTGGTTCTCCAAGATTTTCTACAAAACCCTTTTTTATTATTATTCAAATAAGATGCACATCTTATTTGAAATGACGTACTTCTGCAGCAGTTTCTCGATCCACCAGAGACAATGAATTGAAACAAATGAAAAAAAAAAATGTGAAGATCCTATAGGATCCAATTATTAATATTATAGATGCGAACGTAACTTTGCCTGTCTGTCTGTTTGTTACCTTTTCACGCCTTAGCTAGACCACGACCAGAAGGCCAATTCCTGTAATTAAAAACGTTCAAGATCTAGTCGTATTCTCATCTCAGCGACAATCTATGTCAAAATCTTGTTAAAAATTTAGGAAGATTAGATAGAGGTAATGTTGACAGATTGAGTCTGAGATCAGACTGTGACCGCTCTAAAAAATTACAAGAATTACCTCTCAGAGCTACGATATCCTAGACGTAGGATTTAAATCCCGGTAGTAGATTATATTCCCGCAATAAAATTGCTGACTTGTAGAATGAAAACTTTCCTTAAGTCTTTTGTAAACCGCTACTTAGTAAACATCACATGTCATGGAGATACCCCACTCTTCGAGGTTATCAACACTTAAAAGCATTTTGTACTAGGAGACATAATTAACAGACCAGCAGATGCCTAGTTGACGGGCCCTTAGAGCAGGTAGCCTTTACCCAGATTTCTAAAAGCCTAAGCCAAGTCTCTGGGTGATAAATCTGACGTCAAATCACATTTGTACGTTGGTTGCGTACACAGTGATAGTAATAGATATCGCAACAATAGTTACACACTACTTATATATTTCGAGTTTTAATTTCGAGTAATTTTTTCCTTATATTGCACCTGCCATGTTTTGTCTTTGCGTCACAGTTTGACTGGTAGAAAATGCCTCAGGTATTAAGTCCGCTTTTGTGCAGTATTTTTTTACTTGTGCATAAAGTTTTAATGAAATATATATGTCTTAAAATATCGTTTTGAGAAACTGGGGCTGAAACTAGAAATAAAAAAATACGCAAGCACTGCACTTAGCATAATCAGCCTATAATGTTCCCACTGCTGGGACACATACCTCCTTTTTTCGACAGGGAGTGGGCTGTAATCCACTACGTGGGCCTAGTTGTGTTGGTAGATCTCACACGTCTTCAAATTTTTGGTTCTCGGCCGTGCCATTTACTGACGATGTTTTCCTTCTCCGTTTTGAGAGCAGTGCTGATGAAAATTATTTACGCAAAATAAAGCGCCTGCGTGGGTTCGTACCCACGACCTACAACTCGTGAGTCGGTGCCGTCGCCACTGGGCCACCACTGCTCTCCGCTACCCTACGGAACTCCATCAAATTAAACCTTCCTACGCTTGACGTTCTATTGTAATCTGGCTCGACTAACGACTGTATTTTCGTCTAATCAAAGTATTTTAATACAGCCCCAGAGATAATGCCTCAAGTCTTTATCTGAGCTGTGCATGGCATGTTTGTTTTGAGGTGGGCAGAGGTTGCGCTCAAAAATTTGTATTTTAGGAAAGTGACATTTTGTGTTTTACCGGCTTTATAGTTCATGTTTACTGCAGTCATGTTGTACAGTAGGCTGAACGTTCATTGGTAATACCTGACCTTGAGCTGGTCTAGCGTAGTATGGAGTATCAATAGAATAAGAGTCAGCTTTTACTGGATTTGTTTCATCTGACGTGCGGACAACCACCTTTAGCTTTTTGTGCCAATTATTACAGATATTGAATTCCATGTAGGTAATAAGATACTCTGATTCATCTCCATGCATACTTTGAAACTGCTCTGAAAAGTAATCAAGAAAAATAGTAGTGAGAAGCAATGCCGCTGCGATGTTTTGCAAGATTTCAAATCAGAATAAGTTTACATAGAAAACACAAATCAAATCTAAAACCATGTATCAAACATAAACTGTCATGTAAGTTAAAGTATTTGAGATATCGTAAAGATAACTTGAAAAGTGTTAAAAGTTGCCTGCAGACCTAGTACCTAACTTATATACCTACTTACTTTAACACGGCCTTATAATAACTTACTCATAAATGCGAATGCTGTTATCTTCTCAGAGCATTAAGCATGAGTTAAGTATATCATTAAGTTGTGTGTTAACTTAGAATGTATTCCTTTATTGTGTGAATGATTTAAACGAAAATACTTTTGAAAGTTTCGACTGAATTGCAGGAGCGAGAATTAGATCCATCACGTTTTGTTTTTAGCTTGCATGGGCGGTGGGTGCCCTTGGGGGTGGCTAAACGACCAACTTTTCGTGCTCAAGGTTGCGCGTTCGAATCCTTGCATATTAACCTAATTCTGTTCAGTACGTTCATCAGAAAATGGCTAGGAGCAAGTTAGATGTACTGTCATAATAAAACTATTATCGAAAAGATGAACTTCTAAATTAAAGTGTCTATTACACCATTTTTAGGTCAGATAAGGACGGAAGATCGAAATGACCACTTACAAAGATATGTTTATGTCGGTGCTTATTTCTTTCTAGCTAAAACTTCTATCAATGTCAATTTTCGGCCATCCGTATTTGTATGACGTAAATATAAAAAAAATCAGTTCACCATCATACCACGATGAACCAAACGTAGGTACCTTCCAAAACTAATAGTAAAGTAAATTCAAAAATTATCTCATACGGCACAGCTCCCGAAGGCCCGAGATACGCCTGACATATTTACGACAACGGTTTAGGGCATAAAACTAATCCCTACGACGTAGGGGGGACCAAGGGGGCCAAGGGGGGCAAGGGGGCGGTCGAAAGGCCCTTTATTTCTAACATTCGTCACATAGTAGCAGTAAATTATCATACTACGCTATGATATGACGGGGGACGCCCATTAAAACGCGCTTGATTTAGATGAGGCCATAAAATTGATTTATGCCTTCACGCCAACAAAACCCGTAGTACTGAAGCAACTATTATATTAACATTTTCGTGGATAGCCTTTTTGATTTTGGTTGGTCATATATCATTATTATCTACAAGCGAATCGCAACCTTATACCTAAACGCAACGATTTAAAATCGCTTGCTGGTCCACCAACAAATTAAGTCTTTTATAATTGAAAAAAACTTATTCAGTCGCGTAGTTGCATTCGTTGGCTACAATACTTAAAAGTCACTTTAATGTATACGAAATAAGGTTGAAATTATGGTGTGCTTTCACGTCGATCGGGACATTGTTTTTGGATATCGGGCCCGCGTAATTTGGACCATTTTATGACATTGTACTTCAATATAATATGTTGTGTTAAGTTAGATGGCTGTATCTGATATTATGAGCTGGCATTTTGCTATTGAAAATGGTAAAAGATTGCTTATTATGTTGGCATGTTCTCGTATATTTTAAAAGGAGTTCCAGCCAGCAATGTTCCACCCATGTTTTATGTGAAATGTAGGAAAATCTGCTGCTGCTGCTGCTGAATTCTTACTAAACTCATAAGAATTACTTAGAAAAAACGCCTGTTTCTCAGTCAGAGACTGAATTTGCCCATTAACTAAATGATATTTTGTTGATACTTCCCCGTGCCTCTTACAACAGCAATACCATGAAAGTTGCAGTTATGCCCCCTTATATATGCCCTAATTCCACTGCACGCTCTTCACTTCGAGGTGCAGATGAAAAGATGCATGTCTTGTAAATGTAATTTTAGGATACAGTAATAGTCAAATTAACACTAGATATTCGGCGAAAAGATGGGCCTCATAATGCAACTGATCTAAATGGCATGACTAGCTTCTAAGCAGCTGCAGTCAGTAAATCTCTATAAAATTAAGTAACAGTTGACACCATTGAAATGTCCGAAAAAATTTCATACAGCACCCTCATTACGTCACTATTAAAAACAATCTGAATAATTTTCAAGGATATTGCTAATCCATTGCTTCATAAGTTCGAAAAAATTGTCTGCTCAACAACGTCAATAACGCAATGAATGTTGTTAAACTGTCAAAATTAAAGCCATTGCTACTGTTAGTCTGTTCCGCAATTATAACCTTGTTGTTGGTCGAAACTTCATCAGGCGTTAACCATAGAGAAATGTAACCCATACAATGATTTTCCATAACAATCACATAGCGGGAAACCATTTCTCTACTATGTAAAAAGTTTAGTAGTGCTATCTTACCCTATTATTGCAATTACGCTTCTATCAAAGAGGGTTACAAAGGAATCACGGTCATCCGTCACGCATAACTAATATTTCCGAAACGAATTGAATCAAGGAAAAATCAATCTTATGTTAAAGGTTTATTGTTGAAAATAAAACATTGACAGAAGAATGAATAATGATAACCAGCTGCCATCTGGCGACATAATCTTTGAACTATTACCTACCTTGTTGGCATTAAAGAGTATCAAAGATGAATATAAATTCAGACATGACATTTTGATTTTAAAATGAATTAGGCAAGTAAATAATTTATAGATTTTTTTATTGTGAATCAAAATGCCGCCGAAAACTTTAGAGATCTTAAGCTAACAATGTAGATAAAAATTAACGAATTAACAATTTGTTTTAATTAAAAACAACATAAAATTCAGCCATCAAACGGGCCCGCTTCCAGTCCACTCTGAATCAGTAACCGAAACCAATAAAGACATAATAACAAATATATCTTATCGAGACGAATAAAAAGTCGAAAATCGTTATTTATCTATTTTACGAGACACGACACTCGGGATTGGTGACGTAAGTCTTATGGTCAAAAGCCATAAACCAAGACAAACACGATTGGTCGGTCACCACTAAATCTACCATTTTAGTGTCCCAGAGTTTTATGGTTTAAAATACCATAAAACTTTAGGTGTCAATAGATTTGAAATAAAAAATGTATAATGTATCCAATTAAGTAACGATTTGGTATATAATGTTGGTAGATAAGGCTTCACGTCTGTCACGTATTGATAAAATAATATTAAAAATAATTTTATTGAAAAATCGTAAAATTTAAGGTATGCTATGCTAATCACAACTCTAATGTTTTGTCTTTAAAATTAAGAAAGGGTCATGTACTGGGCCCCTTTTTAGGATTTCGTACCAAAAGGTTGTCAATGGAACCCTATAACTAAGCCTCTGTCTCTGTCAGCGGGCTGTATCTCATGAACCGAAAATAAAGCTAAAAATTAAAGGGGGTTCCCATACAAGAACTGTGTTTACAGTAGTGGTACGTAAATACTGTACGGTGGTACCTTTCGTGTACGAGTCCGACTCGCACTAGGCCGGTTTTTTTATTATTAAATAATCCGTTGTTATTATATTGTATTTTTATGCTGTTGACCCCTGCCTGAAGAATATCTACCCACGTAAGAGTCGAGTCGTAGACAGATGGCTTAAATTATGCCATTATAATTTTGATACAGACCTAGATCTCAGTTCATTTATGTAGCGCCCAGAGTAATAATTATGGAAATAAGTTGAAAATGTAAAGAAGGACACACAGATTCTAACAATTTAATGAACTTTCGACTAATTTTATAAAACATAGACCACGTGAAGAGTTGACCAACCGCTTGGCTAAGTCTCGAAAAACCAAAACCAAGCGGGCACTCGGACCCCCCATGGCCCTATGTTTGCATGTTGTAATGGATTTTGCGGGAAATACCCACTATTTTCGAAATACTTGTAAAAATCTCACGATTAGATCCCTAAAAAGACCTCAACGAGCTCAACCAAAACGTAAAAATATAAAAGTTCGAAATTTCAAACATGTAGCAGCGAACGATCCGAGTCGGACTTAGCGCAAACTTGCTAGGTTCGTCGTGCTCCCCTTGACGACATAAATCAATTTGTCAGTTACAATGTGACGTAGTTGTGCACACACACGCGAACTTGGGAACGTGTGGGTCGTTGTTTTTTGTATATTTTTCAGTTTATTTTAGTTTCCTATGGATTGTGTGCAATTATGAGTGATTGATTGGAGTGGTATTTAGTTGTGAGGTATTTTTATAAAAGTTATATTTTTTGATGTTATTGCTAGGTATCACGCATTTTCTGAATAGAGTTTCTACTTATTTGTCATGATATTTTAATGTGTCGTCTAGCTTACATAATGTTTGTCTTCTGCAGTATTTTTGGAAGGCTTGGCTAATGGAATGTTGTATTTTCGAAGCTGACGAACCCAAGACGGTGCTAGGGTGGACTTGATGCGCAAGGGCGCCAATGATCGAAAGCAATTGCGCAACTTTGTAAATGCTTAACTTTGTTTATTGTATAACAGTGCAAGAAGCTTCAACCCAATAAGTTTATCGATTAAGATAAATATTACAGATTACTAATTAGATCATAGATTATTAAAAATGAGAAGAACAAATAATATTATCAAATTTATGCAACTAATATACATAAAGCACTTAAATAATTATCCTTTTATATAAACCCGTTTTGCAAAAATGAAATGGGATTTATCCTATAAATTATTTTCCTCTTACCTGCATCAATAATAAATTATTTACTGATGTGTGTACTTAATCTAGAGTTATATAAATCAAAGTGAAATATGTTACGTTAGACTTTTTATTGTAATTTACCACTTGTCATTAGATGATATCACTATTCGCAATTTTATGAGGTTCAAAACATGAGTGATAAGGCAAAACTTTATTAAATGCTCTATCTTTGTATGGCTCATAGTTAAAACACACATCGCAGCATCGGTCCCATGTGGTCGCAAAGACTCGTGGGTGTCGTAAAAAGCACTAAGAGACATTGACGTGTTCTTTCTGTGAATTAATTTAACAAACTACTTTTTGAACTACCATTTACTTATCTGAGAAAAGAGATTTATCTAGATAGCGTTACAGACATGAACTCACATTTTCCACGTTTCCAATAAGTAGATGATTTATTTAATGAAACCTAGAAGTATATAAAATTTGGCTATACAATGATTTCGGCTTAAAATTATTTAAGGAAATTCAAATAAGTATACATAATAATAATAATGAAAAAGTGCAATACTTGATAGGCAGCGAGACACTATCAGTCCGACTGCTTTTATTCCACCATAAACTAACTCGAATGAACTTCCCACAAATCTTTTGTGAAGATTAGGTTACCTTTCATGTGAGTAAAACTATATTTTTCATATAAATGCTATTAAAAGAAATTGACACTTTTATATTAGAAAATATACGGAGCGATATTTCTCCCGATGCCCTTGCATTCGTTCTAAATGAAACGATCGCGCGATTACGTACGTGTTTACTCAATAATTCGATGCGAGTGACTTGTTCGTGCAAGGGAGAGGCAGAAGCGGGCTTATAGAACAACTATTATGCAGACTCTTAAAATATACAGCACTCAGTAGTATTAAATAGATCTTGGTATTTGCATTTTTTTACTGCAGTTTTTTGCTGAAAAATGCTGACAAAGTAAAAGAAGAATTTTGCACAACCTATTTCCTTAAACTTTATTATTCTAAACGGGAAGTATTGAAATGATAAAAATTGTACCTATTTATGGTAAAATCAAGAAAGAAAATGACAAAGCAGGATACTTAAGAAAAGTTAGTTAGTAATTAGTTTACTTCTAGAAGTAAACTAATCTTCTAATGTTTTGGCAAAAATATGGTAAGACAGAATGCGCGGAAAATTTTAGTTTTGCGGCAACTGCTTACACCACACACCAGTATCGCTTGCGATCCGGCCGCGACTCGTCATTTCTCGCATTGTCGTAATCCGCTGATTTACTAGCGACATTAATCAGGTTGACGGCCGATAGGGACTAAATCACTACCATGCTGTCTCCTGCCATCAACGTCGACCTTACCACAACAACATAAGACGCATATTCCAATAACAACAAGCTTTCTTACGCATCCAATATTAACACTACTGCATGTTATTGCTTGTAATTCTTTTTGCGAATTTTGTACACATATACAACGTTTTTTTGTTTCATATATGTTTTATTTGTCTAGCGCGACGTGTTGCTGATTTATTGGTCGTTTCCTTTTATGCCCGTTTTAGAGAGTTTGACTGTAACGCGAGATTTAAAAAAGCGTGTTGATTTTGAGTGATATATAGTGATAATTTATTTTGTATTGTTGCTGTGTTTTCGTGTGGTTTATTGTACGATTGCCAAGTTTGATAGGCGTGGAGGCAAACAAGCTTCTACGGATGCATCTGGCGGTCTCGTTTTAGAGTTGTTTAATATGAGCACAGCTGTCAATATTAAAGCTATAACTGCCTACGAATGTATAATACAAATTTTTGCCTGAGGTACCGCCCGCGTGGAGGTCAGAAATTATTCCAATTAAAGTGACTACCAGGATAAAAAGTGTCATAACCCAGCACCCTAATTGCGTATTATACTATCAATCGAAATCTGAATCATTTTGAAGGTTGCTTATGTTCGAAAAAGTCTGCTCAACAACGTAAAGCACTGTCAAAATTAAAGCCATTGCTACCTAATGATAGTGTATTAGGTACGCAATTACCTCACAGGGCTACCCGTGTGCCAAGTTTCATAAAAATCAATTTAGCCGTTATGGCGAGAACTGGGGGCCTAAAAAGGCCACTTTGGCAGAATCATAAAACAATTCATATCACGCAATTCATCTGTTTGACAGTTTCACACCTATATATCCCTGAAGGGTTAGGCAGAGGCGTACCTATAGCATTTTACGGATCTCCATACAAAACTGTCATACAGTTGAAATTGCGTATCATGATTCTGCCGTATATCGTCGTATCGATATCGTTTTATGATTCTGCCAAAGTGGCCTTTTTAGGCCCCCTGGTAGCATACAGACAGACAGACCGACAGACAGAGAAAGTTACTAATAATATTATAGTATGGATAACTTACATGCCGAAAGCTGTAGCGTCCCTTTGGCTCCTCAGCTGAGGCGCTATAAATCCACAAGTTTTGCCAGTTCGCGACATAAATCAGCCTGATGTATTGGTGTTGCAGAATTAAAAATATAAATGTTGATCGCGATTTACGGCTTTTGATTAGATACGAGTCTGGATAAGTGTGTAACTAAAAGTAGTGGTGATGGAGGATTATCTTAAAAACAATAAACATCGAGAGTTAAACGGACTGATTTGAAAGCTACTGGACGAACGTAGTACGGGTTAAGATACCGACTATATTTGAAATCAGAATCTGAGATAATTATCTGAAGCTCAATTCTCGTAATTAAAAAAGTTATCTAGTCGCCATCTCATCTCAACGACAATCAATAGATAGATAGATAGATAGAATACTCTTTATTATGCACACCATATAAATTACAGACCTAAATACAGAAACTGTACAAAGGGTGACACAATGGGCGGTCTTATCAATGTCAAAAACTTGTCCAAAATATGGGGAAGAGACTGAGATCAGACTGTGAACGTTCTTAAAAATACGGGAACAGTTCACTCCCCAGGTTACACAACAAACTCAAATTGAAATATGACAAAATTCAAATCCTATTGCAACCAATATGTCTTTAGGACCTTTTTATTATCTTACTACAAATAGTCTTTAAAAAATAATTTTGAAATAGGTATAATATCTGGGATAGGTAATTATATTAAGTTTATTGGTGCAGTCGCTAGTCGGCCTCGTAACTACAACACTCTAAAGTTGAATGACAATTTTATTTGCATGTCCTAAATCGACAAGGTCTTTTTGTACATGAACAGTTAGATAATTTTAACCTTAATGAAGTTTCAATTAAGTTTGAATTGTTGTCAAAAATTATATAGATAGCAATTACGAGGTCTAGTAATTATAGTAATATAATTACTGTAAGGCACAAAATTAAAGCCAGGTAAGGTGCAATTGGGTATAGTAATATAACAAAACAAGAATAGAATAGTCGCTAGCCTACCAACAACAACAAGACCCCTAGCAGCCGGGTTGCCAGATCTGTCGCCAACAAATACAATAGTAATTTTACAGTCATAAGGTAGATAGGTACTAGAATATTTAACTATACTGACAACGAAAATGTATTAACAGTTTTCGCCAAAAAAGCTTGTCAATCAAAATGATCTGACTCTTCAAATTGGAGCAATGAAAGTTTAAGTCATGCCGAAAAGGTGCGGGTAGGGCCCTGAAATAATTATTCATTGCGTTTTTAACAGCCGGCCCAGGCGGTGCGGAATTGAGAGAGGCCACTAGAACGGCGGCGAGAGCCGCGCGGCTGTCGTAAAAATTGCTCTAGGAAAACTGTGGAGTGGCGAAATGTAGATTTTTGTTCTGAATTGAGTTTCTTTATGATTGGAGATTGAAAAAGCTGATCTAATATATTTATGTTTTATTTTATATAACCTGCTGGGTAATCGCACGACACATTATTAGTAGCGATGACTTTCATTTTGATAGTTCAACAACATTAATTGCGTTGTTTACGTTGTTGAGCAGACAAATTTTTCGACCATATACCTAAAGCAATGGATTAGCATTAACCTTCAAAATGTTTCAGATTGTGATTAATAGTGTGTAACGCTATTCGGGTGCTGATGGTAGAAAATTGGGGAATGCTAAATGATGTGGCACTGGTACCTACCTATGGCGTTGTCCATGGTTGATCTCAATGGAAAGTTTTCATGAACGTAAATTTTATGTTAATAATTATTTTGCATTGTATCTTGCCTGGAATCCTTATGAACAAATTGGTAAAAGTACAAAATAATGGAAATAAAATAATTACATTGGTCTAGTTGAATAATATTTCTTCCGTCATATTAGCCAGAGCTGGAATCAATATTGGTGACAGTGATCTTTTTCCAAGACATCGTAACCCTTTCGCTTATTCATTACCAAAAACCCTTCAGCCACCGCTCCACTGCACCTCTACTCCTTCACAACACAACCATCTCCTGACTTGTTAATGACGCAGCCTACCATCTTAGCATATTGCAACTCTCTAAATAACGCCATTATACCCAAGATCGCGTCCAAACACGAGGTTATCACGAGCAAAGTATTTGATGGGCAGGCCTTGAAAATTGAATGTATTATTTAGGTACAATCCGGAGGGCGGACCTGGCTGTGTTGCCAGGGTTGATAATGATTTTTTTGGCTAATATCTTTTGCGGCAACTGGCTTTTTTTGTTTGGATAGGCTGTGGTTGTCCACTATAACACTTGATGGGATGATTTGGTCGGTGAAGCTGTACAACGTGGAGACGACAAAAACGATAATAAATTAAATTGCGTACCTATATTTAATACCGTTTCCAGTCTGCATACGAAAATTCACTCAAATATATCCATTAGTTTAGTCACTACAGCTTTATAAAGATTGGCAAAACGAAAACACAAGAAAATAGTGAAGGGCGGGCGTTTTGGGGGACTGTCTTATGTAACTTTGACGTTTAAAAAGTGCTAATTCTCAGCCTAATTTGAATGAATGACTTTTGATTTTGAATAATTAGTTTGTTTAAAAAAACACTATTTTGAAGTTCGATGCTAGAATTGATTTGTTAGTTTCAAAATACTTTTATGCATTAGTATTGCCAGTGTTTTCATTTATTGTCGTATTGTTGTCTCCACATTGTACACTGTCTAGAGGCAAAAAGTACCGATTTATCTAGTTAAAACAAATAGTCAATCAGCAAGAATGCGCTGCTATAAGTGCTTGAGAAATATTGTTAGTCTATTAACATTATTTTGTAGAAATATTTCTCTATAAATATAACAGAAAGTGTGTTCGTTTTTCTACATGTTTTGTAAGAGCAAGATACAAGCGCTGCCTAGTTTGGGGCCTAGTCCGTCGTAAAGATCAACCTGACATTAAGTTAATTATAAGGTGATAATTGTAACATTGGTTCAATAAAATCACCATTTTTTTATGGTTTTGTACCTCGTAAATGTGATTCATTCCGGTCTGATCTGTTGAGTACCTATCATTATTTTTATAAATTGATTCTAAAACTTAATAGGTTGAATTATTTTTGTCCAAGTTCCAGTAAGTTTATCGACAAAACTATTTCACTCTAGCAACACCACGCACAACCGTGATGCGGTGTTGCATATTTATGAAAAGCACCATTTGACGAATATGAGAGTGTGAGGGTTAACAGAGTTTCACTCAACAACAGGTTGGGGAGTCCTTCGCGGTGGCAAGGATAAAGTTATTTGTAATAATTTCAACCCCACCGCGAAGGACGAAGAAACAAACATGAAAAAAACATGGATGGTTTTTGAAGATGTGTTTAAAGATTCTGTATGCAACCCTTAAGAGCGTTTACGCCGTACGGCATTTCATACAAACTTTCAAGCCGTTGTTTTTCGAAATGAATTAACCGATTTTAATAAAACTTCATACGCATAAGCAGGATACAAAGGTCTAAAAAGTTAGTAACGAACATTTACGAAATGTCTTATTAAAAAAAAGATAACTGGAATTCTCTGTTTCTATGGAAAATTTTAAATCGGTCTAATTTGGCTGTAACACTATATTTCGAAAATGTTCTTAATTAACCTTTCTATCCTGCTTATGCGCATGAAGTTTCATTAAAATGGGTTTATTCATTTCGAAAAACAAGGGCTTGAAAGTTTGTATGAAATGCCGTACGCTGTAAACGCTCTTAACATGATAATTTCGGAATGTTCCTGTAGTTTCGCATCAGAGTTACCCATACGAGTAGTTTGGGGTTTGTTTGTAAAAAGTTTGGTTGACCGGGTGGGTACAAATGTAGCATTTTAGGGTTAATGTTAAATTCTAATATTGTGGCAATTACTTAAATAGTGCAAATATTCATTGATAGTTAGTTTACTTGACTTTGAAGTAGCATTACATTTAGAACTGTAGAAACAGTACAAACATAAATATGTATTTTGCTTAGTTAATTTATTTATACTTAATTTCGGCGTGATTTTTACTGATAATAAGTTCAGTGCAGTAAGAGACAAACTTACTTTTATTTTCAGTATGTTTAAGTTACTTCAGCTTATTTCGATGAAAAATAATATTATGTTTCTTAATTCACTACACACTGCCTAAGTACCTAAGGTATTTTATTAGGTAAATAATTCAGTTAAGTAAACCATCACTATTCACAACAAAAATACTTCAACAAAACTATTGGCACCCAACTGGGCCCAATCTAACTCCCGGCAGAAACCTCGAAAAAATCCAACACAAGATTCAAGAATTAAACAGTTCTCAAACTTACAGAACAGAGAGCCAAATAAATTTATTTTATTTCCTTTCGCAGTCGGAAAAGTATTTGATTCACTTCTCCCCGCTATTAGAATGATCCTGTGTTTTTTTTTTCTTTGTTCATTGCTTTTTCCAAGTCGGTTAAGCAAGGGGCAATAAATTGTACAAGTACACTTCAAGTAGGTATATGTTTGGAGTTATTTACTGATTTCAGGGGTCGCGTGATAATATTTTTATTCAAGTAAATTAAGATTCTTTTGGGCTGCCGGCAGTTTGGTCGTTCATTTAGTCAAATGAAGGTAATTCTAAACTTATCTGTTATGTTGTAGAACTTCAAGTACCTCCTTCAAGGCTTGGCTTGGAGATTATTGGTCTTCTCGAATAATTGGTACTAAATTGTGTTTGCGGAATTGCGTGTTGATTGCTTTTATGCGTTAATGGGCAAAAGATGTGGTCCTTGGTGCGCAGGGTGCGAGCCAGTTCCAACAGCATCCTGGGAGTTATTGCTGATAGGCTGGACTGCTGTATTGTTAGTCGTTGCTCCAGTATCTCAGGTGGAATGCGGACGCAGTGATTGTCTTGTTGTGTGTTGGTGTAATTGTTTGTGTAATTGTATCACTAACATAAGTACTTAGTTGTAAGTTTATTTAAAAAAAAATAGTACTAGGTACCTACTATACCTACTGGCTGAAAGAGATCGCAGAAAGGGCCGCCCATTGCATATTTTGTAGTGATCGATGTATTTTTTGTTATGAACTTTTGTGGTGTACAATAAAGTCTATCTATACTAATAACAAAGCTGAAGAGTTTGTTTGTTTGAACGAGCTAATCTCCGGAACTACCAGTCGGATTTGAAAAAATCATTTTGCATTTGTTACCAAAATTCTTGAGGAACGCTTTAGGCTATTTAACATCACGCTAGGACCTTTAGGAGCCGGGCAAAAAGAAAAAAAAAAAGAAATAAAGATCGAATTGCGAAAACGAAGTGATTTTTTAAATTTCACGCGGACGAAGTCGCGGGCAGATGCTAGTATATAAATAAATTCTCTAACTAAGTACGTACAGTTCTTTTTGATTTGTTATTGCTATTTATTTTCATTTTGCATGTTTTTAAGTGACAGCCCTCTTTGCCGAAAACCATTTTGATATAGGGTATGTTTTAGTGCATACCGATACAGATAACTTTAAACCACTAAAAACTATACCGCAGATCTATTTACCTACATACTTATCAGAACATTTTTATATAATCAAAACATAAAAGAATAAAATTGCTAAACAAATGACTGTTTGAGATGCGTGCGCATGTTGACACAGAATGCGCAGGCGTCGCGGTGAGTTGGAAAGAGCTTTGAAAGTGAAATTAGAAGGTCAGAAGTTCCATTTTGGCAGACAGAAGCCGCGCTTCAATTCCAATTATTTTGTGTATGACCAGTTATTTATTTATGCATTTCTACGCACCATGTCCAGGGATCAGAAGAATCAAAGGAATAGTTTTTTGACTTTCGGGCAAGACTGGTGATTGGTAGTGAATGTTCCTTCATTAATTTATAATATGTACCTACTTTATTGCACACAACAAAAATACATAACAAAAAAAACATCATATAGGTTATTAATTATCATTAAATATACCACTTATAAAAATAAATAAAACTCGAGCTTTATCGAAACCAAATCTATGCGATGCCTTCAAAACTTGTAGGTATTACAACAAGTTCACAACCAACATTTATTTATTTTGTATCTTACCTTTGCACAAGTCCATTATGGTACTTTTCAGAGCTGATAGATAAGTTAACGCGCATTCCTGAATTACCTTTTACAAAGCTAAAATCTTCTGTCTCTCATCGTTTAAGAATTCGGACCTCCTGCACTCGTCTATAATGTGACAGCGGTAAGTTGAAAAGAGTTTTACTTTCAAGTGGCCCCTGAAATGTTTGCGTCGGCAGATAACTTGAAGTTCGGTGTCTTTTGTTATGATTTGTGTGTGCTTTACTAATGAATTAATGTGTGTCGGTTATTAGCTAGTGTGTCTTTGTACGTGCCGCTTGCGAGATCTGGCGTGTGGTTTTCTTAAATGGGTCAGTATATCTCTTTCTGGGCATGTCGAAAGTGACGATAAAGGACTTAGGCAGTTGCATTCTGTCTCTGCTTAGTTATTATTTAACTATCTTGGGATAGCATTCCAATCTTATCTACCGTTGCGTAAGAAATGTAGGAATTATTACATATACCTATGTTTGTGCTTTAGATAGAACGACTGCTAGAGGATGCTGAACCGGAATCTACTAGTTCATCCATCATTCATCGCCACTGTTACAAAAATGGTTTAGGAAAACGTGAGAAAACTAGCAGGATTGTCCTAGAACCAAACATTAGATGACCTAGGCTGTGACGTCTGCCAAACCCCACTGCAATGGGCCCACATCGCACTAATTAATCAAGTTAGCCGATGATATGACTTGTGTTACCTTTGGATTACTTCCAAAAAAATTCATCATCATTATCACTTTAGCTGAAAAACGTCCACTGCTGGACATGCTACTGCACCAACACACTGCACACTGCTGCTGCCCAAGCACCGCCACTTCGATCGTTTGTATGCTTCTCGCATCCAGCGGATTTCAAAATAAGTCATATTAAAAATAAATAGGTTTTAGATACTCAGTGCTCATCCAGGCACATAAAAAACAGGCCTAAAAACAGGCCTATAGCCTCATCTTACAAAACTCTAAGATCTATTTCTCACACACATGTACTTAAAGATTAATTTATGAACCCTTTAAGATAAGGTCACACTGCAGTTTCTAATATGGCGAGCAGATGTTCTAAGACGCATAAATCAGTATAATGACGGATATATGTGACAAGTGTACGTACATCACACGTCATACAGAGTGATATGTCGCTCATATCATTTGCATGTGTTTATGGCATGTGGTTTAGCAATTATGGTTGTTAATTATATGGTGGTGTTGGAAAAAATAAAGCAAAAGCGCTTGCATAGAATTCCGTATAAAATGACACAGTCAAACAGTACTTTCTTTAATAATCTCAAAAATAAAATAAAAGAATGACAATCTAAAACACTTTTTCACGAAATGCACCGTCAAGGAATAAAAAGGTCAAGCAATTCTCGGAAGGTCAAAATAATTATTAGTCTCATTCACGGAGCAAGTAAAAGTTTTCCTAAAGGTGCTTTACTTTTCCAACCCTCAACTGATAACTCAACATACTTTTTCTTGAAATCACATTTTAAAATTACATACAAGATACATAATTAGTTTATCAAGCCACCTAACAACATTCAAATAAACCCATCCACAAAACCGAACAAAGACACAACATCATCCAAAAAACTGTAACACTACACACATCCCATCCATCAGCGTTCATCACAAATCAACAAGACGCATGCTTTCCGCCGGGATTCGAACCCGGGACTAATGGCGCCGCCGCCGCCCGATTTATTAACAACACTACATACACACGCTAATGTAGTTAAAGAAGGGGAAATAAAAGGTTCTCTCGAAGTTATGGCAACCAAGACAATGGGAGATGGTAGATGCTATATTTACGTAGGTTTCTTTAAGAATAGAAGGATAGAAATAAAAATAGGTTAAATTTTCACAGAAACATGTGCTTAGAAAAAAAAAGTTCTAATAATAGGTAAAGATGATGTTGATGATTCTAGCTAGGTATAGTTTGCTTGATCTTATAAGTATTTTGTTTTGTTTGGGTATTCAATTCAATTTAATTCATTTAGGTATTTAGTCAGACAAAAATATCCATTATAGTCACAAGCAAGTACACACATTCAACAAAACATAAAAATAGTAGATGAGATAATTATACAAACTCAAAATACATACTTTAGCAACTAAGATAATAATTTGAAATATTTTAATTTTTTTATTTTTGATTAGTAGATGATGCTATACGACGCGATAGGTCGGGAGAACAAGACATTTCACGCGTACGAAGTCGCGGACAGAAGCTAGTTATAAAGAAAAAGTTGTTTTAGTAAATATGGAACTAGGGAAATAATAACTCAAATGTAAGAATTATATTAAATATATTGTGTTTGGATTATTTGTGAATTTAGTAGTAACTAGCTGCGCCTCGCGGTTTCACCCGCATAAGTGTCGATCTCGTGGGAATATCGGGATAAAAAATAGCCTATATGGTAATCCAGGGTGCCGGCTACCTCCATACAAAATTTCATCAAAATTGGTCCAGCTGTTTAAGCGTGAAGAAGTTACCAAATTATAAACACACACACACTAACAAACTTTCGCCTTTATAATTGTCGGTTTAAAGGTAAAACTCATTAAGTGACATAATTGATTTATGTCACTTAATGAGTTTTACCTTTAAACCGACGTAATATTAGTGTTGATAAAAACAAACTGTTTCATATTATTTCAAAGTAAGCCCCTATTCACACTTTTGGCTAACCCCACGAGGAATACAATCGTGCAATGCTATGCTTTCCTACACAACTAACTATGACAAGGATGGGACGTTTACCAAGATTTCTGAGGCACAGCTGATAACACTCTCCCATCTATCGTCTTTCCCATCTCCCATATCATGGCAACTATCAGCCACAAACTGAGCTTCTAACATCCCTCAAACATACTAATACCACAGTCAAATAAATCATTATAATCAAATAATTTATTCATAACTCTAAAACGAGGGACACACGGGCGTCGCAACGCCGCCGACGTTTTTTCCCGTGATGTATAGCTTCCTTCATGCAGGATTATCGCCGTACCGTTGAAACGCCAAATGTTTTGCTATTCAACGGTGTGTGCGTACTCTTCTTATAAGAGTGTAAAATTGTTGAACAAAAAATAGTTAGCCTAATTTGACAGATGTAAATTGGCCGTGGAATAACTCGGTTAGTTTAAGTTTTGATTTGGTTCATTAATTAGTAGGTTTTTGTTATTGTTGCTGATATTGTTTAACTCTGCTTGCAGGCAAGACACACTGTCAGTTAGGTACGAACTTGGTAATGACAGAAGATACTTATTGAATACTATAAGGGAATAAAGTTGAATATTTTTTATTGTTCCCCTTTGAGCACCACGGTAAAATATTGATTGGTGCTCAAATGGGAATACCTTTGGCGCTTTAAAAATAGGTGCTCAAACGGGAATACTCCACTTCTTCGTGTTTGAATAATAAACTACAAGCTTTAACATCTTGGATGGCAGCGGCTAGGACTAGGAGACGAACGGCAATGAAGAATGCGTCATCAACGATTACACTCGTTTATTTACACAACTGGAAAAATGTCATCACTTTTGGAGGCCACTGTATCTCATTAACAATATTGTAACAGTGTTCACAAGTCAAGACAGTACTGAAAAACAGTGGTCAATTTGATTCAAGAATGTGTTTAAACTCCAGACAGTTTTGTAAATCTCCAATAAATGACACTTTTCCTTTCAGTTTTCAGGATGTTAAAGCTTACAGAGCTTTTCGGCAACTCTCTCTGAAAGGAAAATAGTGTCTCTATAAATAAAGGATTAAAGTCCTCGAAAAGTCTTAGAACTATTCTGCCATCCCACGCTTAGTTAGAATACAAGTCTAGTCAATACTCTCAGCCACTTCTTTCCAATCCCGCCACGTTTCAGCAACAATAATCAGCATCTTACATAACCCGCAGATTCCACCGTCAGTGTAAATAATGTATGTGTGAGCAGCGACGCGAGCGCCACCTATTGACTTAATCAAAGACCGCTAAATGTGCGCGTGATCGCCAGACGTGAGAGGTGTTCTGTACACGCGTACTGGCAGAAATAAAAGTGCTTAGGAAAATAAAACAAAAAAAATGCCGACGAGAAACTTAAAAAGTCTGTAGTTCGGTATGTTTTAAGTAAGAGGTATCGTGTGCAACCGTGAAAAAGGTACAGTCAAAAAGTATTCAATAAAAAACATATCTAACTCTCCTTCTGGCGCAATCACATTATGAGTCCTAGTCAGAATCGTTTTTTATTACCGAAACTGTAATTACTTTGGCATTGTCTTAAAAGTATTTTTTTTGAAGCCATGATTTTGTTTCATGTCCTGATGTGAGTCTTCAAGTCGAATCATTAACCACCACGGTTTAAATCTGCTCTTGTGCCTATCGCGATTGATTCTACAAAATATCAACAATCTTAATAACTATAACAGCTTGCACTGGTACGTCATAAAAAATTGAAAACAATTTCTCTTAAATAACGAAAAGTCGCTTGATTTCCCCCAAGCACTTTTCCCCACACCAGTACCGTCGGCGAGTTATCAAAAAGCTGTGCTTATGCATAGTTTGTGTGCTAAGTGCTTACACTTATCTGTGGCGGTGCAAAAGTGGTGTTCGGAGTTTATCTGCCGTTCTGGCGATGTTGAAACGGTGCTGCCTGATAGCACGCTTCTGTTTCCCATCAGGCTGTACACGTCGGTATTTAGGGAAGTCGGCAGTTTGATATTTGTTGACGTAGGAAGAATTGGTGTCAGAAGTTTCTAGAGCTAAAGGAATTGGAATTATTCTACTTGTCTTAATGGCACGAACAATAATTTTAGGAGTTAGTATCTTATGTAGACGTCTTCTTGAGTGGAGACCGGGAATCGGAAAACATGGCCTTCAGGCTAGGTGGAGCGACGATCTTCGCAGGATGAGAGTTGCTGAAAATCAAGTTGAATGGCGTGCAATGGGAGAGGCCTATGTCCAGCAGACTGCTGTAGGCTGCTGATGGTGATGATGGTGTCTCATGCCATGGTAACAATATAAGCCAGTTAGCAAGTTGGTAGCAGCCGTAGCAGGGTTGACTGCGCAGGGTGTGCCGAACGTATGAGCAACATCACCTCCATAATTGCGTAACACGCTATCAATCACAATCTGAATAATTTTGAAGGATATTGCAAATCCATTGCTTCATATGTTCGAAAAATTTGTCTGCTCAGCAACGTAAATAACGCAATGAATGTTGTTGAGCTGTCATAATCAAAGCCATTGCTACTGATAGTGTGTTACTCAATTAACCGACTGATTGAATAATGTAATTTATAGAAATGTAATTTAATATATTAAGAGAGTAATAATAGTCTAAAAACATATAATTTTATTAAGAGACGACAATTAATAAAATATTACGCACGTATATGATAAAAGTCAACGCTACCATAAAATCAAAATACCTATGCTTTAGTTTTGGTATAGAAGTAGCGTATTAAAAAAAAACTAAATAAAGAATCTTCGTATTTTCATTATATAAGTGTCAAAGTCAAAGTCAAAGCATTTAAATCAAATAGGCACATAAAAGGCACTTTTGAACGTCAAAAATTACAATGAAATAGAATTGATTCTAGTCGCCCCTTCCAAAAGGTAGTTTTCGTATGGAGAAGAATGGGCAAGAAACTCCACCGTTACTCTTTTAAAATGTTTTACAATATTTTGCATACATTAATTATATAATAAAATAAAATAGTGTCGCAGTTCATTTTGTTTGTAATGATTAAATTATTTAGTTGAAGTTTAGACACTGTTGAGAGGTATACCTTTGTGTTATTTGTTATGGAGTATAACTATCAAAAGTGTTTTGTGGAGAAAATACGTTTTTAAATTGCCAAAGACTACATGTATCCATCGTGAGGAAACCGGCATGTCCTAGAACCAAAAATTCCAAGATTTGTGACATCCACCAACTCGCACTGGGCCCGCGTAGTGGATTACGCCACTCCCTCTCACAGACAGGAGGCCTGTGTCCCAGCAGCGGGAACATTATAGGTTGACTGTGCTTATACTACATGTAAACGCCAAAATGGAAACCATAACATGACAGGTACCTTTCCTATACAAATAAAAATAATTAACCCAAAAGTACCCACTCAGCTCCATAAGGGTTACTTTAAAAATAGGTGTTAAAAAAACGATATATTCCAAATTATCAAAACAAAATACTAATAACCCTTTACCGTGATTTTAATGTTAAATTTATTAAGGTACACCAATACAGCAGAGTTGAATATCGGGTACCCGCATTAAATATGGGGGGTAGTGGAGGGGGAAAGGGGTAAAAGGTGGGGTAACACCATACCGATATCACCGTATTGGGACATATTCGTTACGGATGGCCGACAAAATATAATTATTAGTTATGGACGGTCCGGCTGCCGTATTAATAAGCTTTGGTGCTGATTTTGCTAAATATTTGGAGAATTTGATGTGTGTGTTTTTAGGGGCGAGAGGTGCGTTTATGATTTTTTGGTGTTAATTAATAAAGGGTTTTTTTATTAAACGGGACGAGGACGAGAGGTTGGTCAGTGTCATCTACCTTTTAACTTTTAATTACACGATGCGGCCATGTAAGTGCTGTAGAGGTTTCCATGAGTCTGTTTTAGTTAATGGCACAAATACGAGACAAACATTGATTTATGTTTAGTATAGAAGAATAAACAGTAGTAGTCAGCTTAGTGGGCTGGGGACCTAAAAAGGCCACTTTGGCAGAATCATAAAAAAAATCATATCACGCAATTCATCTGTTTGACAGTTTCACACTTATATATCCCTGAAGGGCTGGGCAGAGGTGTACCTATAGCATTTTACGAATCTCCATACAAAACTGTCGTAAAGATGAAATTGCGTGATATGAATTGTTTTATGATTCTGCCAAAGTGGCCTTTTTAGGCCCTCTGATCAGTTTAAGTCATAATATAAAATAAATTATGTAAATCCTAACTAATATTATAAATGCGAAAGTAAGTTTGTTTGTTACGCTTTCACGCTAAATAAGCTGCAACATTTGGATGAAGTTTGGCACATGGGTAGACCATGACCTGGACAAGGACATAGGATACTTTTCATCCTGGATCGCAGGCGAAGTCGCAGGCAACAGCTAGTATTGTATAAATGAATTTAAAGATCCAAATAATTACGCGATAGACATTCGATGCTAAAAGTACGTATTATTGCGATAAGTCTATCTTACCATTGTATATAAATTATTTCTTAACGAACCTTGCTGCTCAAAGGAAATGTTTAGGTACAAATTTCATTTTTTAAAACAATTCAAAAATAGTTATACTTCGAATCAAGTTCCATTGTCTTAAAAGCCCTACTTCGCTTAACAATACAGCGGCATACAAAGAAAATCATTGAAGAAAATGGCTTGAAAACCCCAAAAAATCGGACACGAACTACAAAAAACGCCGCAAACCGATTACCGATTGATTTCCATTGTTTAAACAAATGAGAGACAAAGGAGCCTCGCTAATGCCATCCGATTTGATCATTCAATTAAACCTGAATAGGAAAGAAAGAGGTTTACAGTCCAAAATCCATATAAATCATGCTCACTGATAATAATTGCTTCGATGATATTCGGCCTTTTTCGCTCGCATTCGGTTTTAGACGATTATTAATTTTCTATTTCTGAATTGAGTTATTCGATTGTGTGAAAAAATGCCTTTGAGTGGATCTGAATGCGTAAGAATGAAAGAAAGATTTGTGTGAAAGAAAGGTTTATATCATGTTTCACAAAAGGGTTGTGACAGTATGTGTAACATATTTTTTTGTCGACACCCTGTGTTTTTGATTTACGCTTTGGTATTTATGACTTCGTGGATTATTGTGTTATTATGAGATTGTTATCTTCATCAAAGTGAAGTTAGACACATATGGCTGTAATCTTTTAACCGTTCTTAAATATGTTAATGTAAAGCATGAGACATAGTTTGATAGGACTTGGGGACCGTGTCAACTTTTAATTAAGTTAATTTTTTTCACTTAGCGACTATAGTCTACTATTATGCAAATATTGTACCGTGAGTTATAGCTAGGTCTAACGATAATCATAACAATAAAAAAAACACTTGAAACAAACATGACGCACAATTATTTAATTCATTCATTTCAGCCGCAAGACGTCACTGCTGGACCTCCCCCAAGCATCGCCACTTCGACCGGTTCTCTGTGTTTTCCGCATCCAGCGAATACCTGCGGCCTTCACGAGGTCATCGGTCCACCTGGTGGAAGGTCTTCCGACGCTACGTCTTCTGGTACGCAGTCACCACTCGACAACCTTTCGGCCCCATCGGCCATCTGTTTCATTTCGCCAAGTATATTATGATAAAGAATTCTCAAACAGCACAGAAAGCTAAGTGACCAGGACATAACATTCTGAATACACAGCAGACAGACCTAAGCATCAGACGGTACACCCATAGATTTAGTATATAATTATAATAAATAAATATAAACTATTATAGATTTAGACTACAGTAAATCTATGGTACACTCTAAAACACACAGACTAAAAACTGCCAGTACATTTGATATTCAATCTCGAAAGTCAAAAATTCAAACACCGAACCCGATCTCTAATGAATTAAGGGCAGCGTAGTTTACGTCCCCCAGTGGAAGGGGGTCGGGGGGAGCCCGTTCGGCAATTTTATCATGTTATAAATTTGAATTTGTATAATACTCTGGCATTAACGCATGATTTATACAACTTGACTCCGCTAAGATTTCAAAGATGAAAAACAATAAATTATGTAACCGTAACTATTGCGTTTAATGGCGACGGAGGGGTAAGAGCTGTGTGGATGTGGCGTATTGTGCAATATTGTTTTGGTAGAAAGTTGATAGAACGGTTTTCCGAATGCTTTGTCGAAGGTGTTTTGAATTAAAATAAATAACATCTGTTCAATTGGATGTTTAAGATTTCATAATACGCTAGTATTGTAACATAGACGTTTGATTAAACTTTTGACAAATTCTTTACTGCCGTCATGGGACAGCACATTATTACCCTCTGCCATTGCCTAAGCTGCTTTCTAGCAAACTTAATTATAAAAGTCTACTTAACACAATAATGATTTATGAATAATTTCAGATACCTACATATTTAATTGACAAAGACTCTCTATCGAAATCTTAGCATAAACATTTTCAACAATTTCATCCTGACGCGTGTCGTGTCTTATCCACGCTAACCCTAACCCCAAGAGTTGACGACTTTTTACTTGACCGAATTTATGCGACACATTTAGGAGGAGCTCGTCGTATACATGTCAGTTAAATATTTAGCTTTCATCCAAATTTATACGGTTTATAGTAGAAAAAGTAAGCTTTGGTTCCGCGCCGTAAATTCTGGTGATTGATAATTTCTATTGTGAACTAAAAAGGTCTGGTTTTTGGTAGTATTGCACGTTACTGATGGTAGATGGTATTGTTGTTTCGTTCTGTTTTAACTGTACGGTAGGGGTTCGTATAGGAACTGGTTTTAATTAATTTTCTTCGGTGATTCATTTGTATTTGTTATGCGCTGTAATTTTTATTGGACTTGTCTTTTGTGTGACAGTGGCGTGTGCTTTGTACTAGCAAGCTATCGAATCCTTTACTGGGAACATGTAAAGTGTCAGTATATTGTGCAAATTACATCTTTCAGATATAGAGGCACAAATAAAAATCTAATTTAATGAAACCATGAAATGAAATGAAATTAAACTGCTGTTTAAACTATATGAAAAGTACTGAAGACACATTTAGGATTCTGAAATAGCAAACTCCATACATACTTACATACTACTTATACCTACATATACATAATTTCAAATATGTTAAGTGTAGCAATTTTATTTCAAAATTAGTTTATGTTTTTAATTTGTTTAAGTTTCTTTTAGTATGTATATTCTTAAGTTCTCACTCGTTTGTTACTCTACGGGTCACAGGAATAAGGAATAATACCCTCTTATAACAAAGTATCAACTAGTACAGGTGATATTGTGACTGTTACTGGCGGCCTTTAAGGGCTTTAAATAGTGTTACAGCCAAAAAGACCGATTTTAAATTTTCCATAGAAACACACAGTTATCTTTTTTTAACCAAGACATTTTGAAAATGTTCTTTACTAACTTTTTAGACCTTTGTATCCTGCTTATGCGGATGAAGTTTGATTAAAATGGGTTAATTCATTTCGAAAAACAAGGGCTTGAAAGTTTGTATGAAATTTCGTACGTCGTAAACGCTGCGGCTGTCTACGACAAGGCCAATTATTACCTATAGGTAATATACATTGTATACAGAAGCTGTTGTTAAATATTCCAGGCCATGACTTACTTAGTCATGGCCCAGACTTTGATGCCTGACAATATGACTTTTGTTCAAAAAAGAATTGAATCTTAAAAAATATCCTTTTGATCTACCGTTCTGCAGTTTTAACCCTCTACATTAAAAAGTCCAAATAAAAATACCTCAATTTATGACTACAAATATTTGGTAAATAATCACTACAATGTCCCTATATTGATACAAAGTGATCCCCATGACGAGATATACGGTCAAAATAAATACTCAATGAATATACTTACATACTTTTGATATATTTATTGATAAATATATTTCAAGATGGCCGACTTTTATTGTCGTATAAAGATGACTATTTAGTGGCGTTTATAAGGTTTTATGTAGTGCTTGGTTTGTATGGAAAAAGCATTTGTTTTACGATAATAATAAGTATAGATATCGATATCGATAGTTGATAATTTTGTAAAATGTTTTTCCACCATCTCTGATATTGTAACACAGTAAAATTATCGAGTTTCGTACATATCTAGTTCTAACTTTTTAATTTATGTATCCGGAGGTGATTTGTTATCCTGTTGTCAAATCGTCTTGTTGTGCCTGACTATTCATAGAAAATCTCTTTTAAATGCAAAATGCTCTAGTATAAAATGAAAGCTTAGGACTTAGGATTAATGGCAATAACACTTGGCAGTAGATGCGTTGACGTCGGTAGTTATACCGTGACTTATAGCGCCACCTATGCTATGAGTGCTTTTCTAACTATTTCTTTGATTTATTATTTCCAGTGCAATATGTGTAACAGGGTAGTGTTTAAATCAGTCGTGTACCTGATGTATACAGTCATTATGTTTACTCTTTTTAGCGTGTCGATGGAAATCTAAATGGACTCGGCTCAGAAGTCGGCTTCTTTTTTGGCGCTATCATCAGTGCCCACTAGTTCCTGTAACAAGCAGACGACAGGACACGCACATTATGTTATTGACTATATATTAGGTAAGTACTTTTTATCTAGCACTTCTCTTTCGTGTCGCTGGCACGACAGTTATTAAAATTTTGTTGGCCAAAAACTTCGCCACTTCCACGTCGTTGCCGGTGGCAGCGCAGTGGTCACTTTGGCTGCATGTTTTGGGGCACAAAGGGCAGGATAGGAGTTGGAGCATATCTAGCACTACATGATAATTATTGTAGGTAAGTATGTATCTATTAATGCAGGAGCAATTTTATCTGTCTTTCAGACCAAAGGATCATCTCTTCCAGAGAAACTGCACCTCCATTTTGATGTTAATTCTCAAGTTGTTCGTACTTAAAAGGCAACACAAATCATAATAAAAACTAGGATCATTATTAGTTAATACACATTAATTGATAGTTATTTAAACTATCGCTTATGTCATCAAATGCCTGCAACATGCACTATCCTGTGCCAAAGTATTTGCGACGTTGACTGACATTCAATTAACTCTCATAATAGCAATGAAATATAAACAGTGTGACACATTATCATTATTAATGAAGCTTGCTTTAATTGACTTGGATGATTCAGGTGGTAATTTATTTATTTTTCGGTTATTTACGTATTGTTTTTGTTTTTTTTTTATTTTTCGGTTATGCTTTTTCTAGTGGGAATCATGTGTTTACCAAGAAGGTATTTTTTAAGCAAAATATCAGTGCTCATTTCAATGACAAACGAATTACAAAAATATTAAAAATCGGTTTTGGTTTAGTCCAAAAAAGCGCCATCCAAAGCCAATGAACCATGAGTTTTACCGAGATTTATCAGTAATTTCTGATTTTGCAAGGCCCAATTGCGTAACATACATACCTACATTCAATAGAAATCCAACGGATTTTGAAGAACATTGTGAATCTATTGCTTCATAATGTTTGAAAAATGTGTCTGTTCGACCAGGTAAATCACGCAATAAATGTTGTTGAATTGTCAAAATAAAATGCGTGTCATTTTAAGTGTGTGTGTTACGCAATTAACTTGTTAGATATCCCATCAAAGTTTCACACTGTAAAAAGTTAGAACCTGACTTTTAACCCCCAAACACTCCGATAATTCTACACAGAAAGATACTTCGACATAAAATTAAAGAACCTTCTCCACACTAAGTTAGCATGTCCTTCGTCTCCGACTCTCGATTTACTCACAGCAGCCTATCACATGTTTTTCATTTTAAATTTACACGCAATAGAGGTTTTTATAAGTTTCATTTTACCAAACTAAGTATTTGGTAATAACGTGGAAAGTTATCGCGAATTTATAGTTTTATTTAATTAGTATTAGTTAGTGAGTTTTATATTCACTTCTTAAGAAAATTGCAGAGTAAATGATGACAGTAAATTATAAAACAAAAACCAAGTTGTTAACTTATGTGGGTTTTTATTAATAAAGTTTTTGCTGCAGCTGTAAAGTCTGAAAACACAGATTCCTATAAAGAGCACTAAATGTTTCAGTTTTTTACTCGTTTTCTGTAACCCTTATTTTTTTTATTTTAATTACCTACATTCATTGTTTTTTCTTATTTGAATGGAACTTAGGTACGGTACCTAATATTAGTTTGGGTGGGTTTTTTGGTTTATTGGTTTAAATATTATTGCGACGATCAAGTTATCGTAGCTAATCCTATTCTGATTGTAATTCAGTTATTCAAAATGCCTTTTTAAAACCACGAATAAATGTCTCACTAAAATGTTAAAATCATAAACATCTTCGCTTCTAACTTTTCAGCTAAGCTTCATAAATGTGTCAATTAAATACTGCTAATATCAGGAACCTCATTCATGACTCCTTAAACTAGACTTCTTCTGCACAATAGGCGACTAGTAGATAACGAATTGATATCCTATCCCACGTTATTGAGTTAATGGGCTTTCCAACGAATTCACACCCATGACAATATAAGAAGATTTCATGCTTTTTACCGAGGAAGGAACATGTTTTAAAGTCCTCAACAACAGCGGTCAAACAAAGACAGACAAATCTGACCCCATAATATATCGACAATAAAGCCACAATTCCTATATCTAACTAACCAGTTCACTTTACAAGTAACGAGTGGTAAACACACGAGAATAAATTAAATATACCCACACGTTGGTCGCACGACCAGCGACGGATCGTAGGCGCGATCAGTAACGTGTCACATAACTTGCCTGTTTTTATTTACTTGCTGATCTGCTGGAAAAGGTGTTTTACTTGTTAGATTGGATCGAAATGTGTGAGGGAGAAATGTGATGTACGTTTTTATTATACAGGCTGGTAGGGACATCGACGTGTAAACTGTAACTATGAATTAAGTACATGATTATGGACCTCCTAGCGTAGAAATTGATTTTCTCATTGACGTTTCATAGAAAAGTGAAAAAAAGACGTTTATTTGCGGCAAACATCACGCAACAAAAACATAAACACAGAATAAAATAAAGAAAGGGTTGGGGGTAACATGCGTCACATCCGCGCAAAACGGCTATCGCTCAGCATTATGCTGCGACCCTATGCAAGACAGCCGCAGCGCTGGTTTTCAGCGATAGCCGGCGCTGACGTAATGACGTCGTCCGGTGCAGCAAACAATTATTAGGACGCTGTACTGGTACAGCGCACACAAAGGAAAATAATAATGTAATTGAATCTACTAAACAGAAATATAAAAATAAGGGAAATAGAAATACATGCAAGTGCAATACCTACCTACGCGGTCAAAATATATGGAACAGCATTTTTTTTAATAGTCGCCGAAAGCAATTTTAATCGGTTATAAAGAAAAAAATTGCTGTTCCAATCTCTGCGCAATCGTTGCTGTTCTTGTGGTGACTGCGCGACTCCCTGTATGGTTCTTCATGGCAGGTGCCTTTTTAGTTGTTTTTTCTGTTTTCAGCAGCCGATAACATTTGTAATGACACCTGCCACGAATTAGTTTATGTCTATTAAAGTTTGTACGAGGAGAAATTGAATAATAGAAGCTCTTCTATCTAGATGCTACAAGGAGATGGATTAAAAGTAGCCATCTTTTGACATTATGAACTATTAGCATAATTATAAAGATGGCCATTAAGCTAGGATGCGATACTTGCCAGTTAGACGTTTCGTGTTCGAATCCTACACGTAAGACAATGGACGTAAACCCGCTCCTATCACAAGCATATTGAGCTTAGTTGCAGCTTTACAGCTTTACAGCTTTGCAGCTTTACAGCTTTACAGCTTTGCAGCTTTACGGCTGCAACTAATGTGCAAGGTGCAAAACACCTTGAAGAAAATAAGAAAAAATCACGTTTATTACCATAGTACCTGTAAGTACCTACATACACCCACCACTGGTAAATATGGCCCAAGCCCTAAATGCACATTTGTAGACAAAATAACCTAAATATCAATAAAAAGTGTAAAAAAGGAAATTTCAGTTTGACAGTAAAAAAAAATCTTTCAACTTAAATTCCCGGGGAACTTTAAAAACAGTTTTGGCATAATATTTTACACAAGTCAATTTTTTTAAACAGTGGGAGCAGGTGGTGGCCCAGAGGTAATGGCCTGACTTACGAGGTCGTGGGTTCGAACCCAGGCAGGCGCTTTACTTTGAGTAAATAATTTCATCACCACTGCTCTCGAAACGGTGAACGCGAAGAAACCGGCATGTCCTAAAACCAAAAAATTTAAGACATGTAACATCTATTACCAACCCGCACTGGGCCCGCGTGGTGGATACCCACTCCCTCTCAACGAAAGGAGGCCTGTGACCCAGCAGTGGGAATGTTATTGGCTGAGTTTAGAATATTAAACTTACCTAATGTGAAACTCCGTGCGTACATTAAGTAGCACGATACAATAGAAAATCAATTGTGTCTCATTAGCGGAGCTTGAGAGGAAGTCAAGTGGTGAAGCTACTTGGCATCTATTTACATAAAAAAATCTGATTACATAAAATGAGACATAGTTCATCGGTCAGAGGTCATTGGGAGAAGTTGCCCAGCAGTGGAATGATGGAGACTTACAGTAAACAACCTGTAACGCTTTCGTCTCTTCTCTACCCTGAAATCAGTCTGCACTACTTTAATAATCACATTCATACCTCTCAAATTATTTCGTTAACAAACACGGCTATTAGAATTAGTTCCGTAGAAACGCAGACAGAGACAAACGCACGCGTCACATTGATGGGCGAGTGCGTCTGCCTGTTGATGTATGGATGTCATTTATCCTGTGATGATAAAATTAGACAGGCGAATACAATGCTGTACAATATGTATTTAATAAGAAGGAATTTTGGCTAATTCATTCTTAGGTAGTTATGGAGTATAATGGCAATCTTATCATTTGGTTTCAATATGTGTTTTTATATTTTATTTCGTTTTTTGATAGATTATTTTATATTTTGTGAATGTGAGAACGTTGTAGGTCTGTCTTGTAGACTGTAGGTTTGTAGACCATTTTATTTTTATTTTATTAACACGTTAACTGCCATGTCAGTCACCGGTGCCTGACAGACTCACTACCTGTTCAGGCCATGTCAGTCACCAGTGACTGACATGGCAGTATCAAATTCAAAAGACCGTTGTGTGCCGTCCGGCACGTCTACGGTGTTCTTTTCTGTTAGAAATGACTGACATGGCCCCAAGCAAGACATATTCAACATGGCCTTCGACTTTTATATCTAGAACAAAAGTTATCAAGTATTTTTTTGGAAAATGATTAAAACACAATGATATTTTAAACTTATATTATTTACTGAGGTAATCACTTATTTTAGGGAATTATTACGTTAAACAAACAAATGATATAATAAAAATTTTTGTTTATGTTCAATATTATAACATTCTAGACAATAAAAAAGTTTTTATTTTTTACTTTTTAGTGGAAGAGTTTGTAATTTATCTAAGTTACAATAGCCTAATGTCAACTGCTCATCACCTTTTACAAAATATTGCTTTTGAATTTTTGTTGATTTTTCAAAAACCACTTGTCAGATTTCGAAAAAAAATCATGGGACCATTTGGGAAGTATACCCTTTCAAACAAAAGAAAAAATTTCCAAATCGGTCCAGGCGTCTTCGAGAAATCGGGGAACACACATAAAAAAAAAAAAGATTCCGACGAATTGAGAACCTCCTCCTTTTTTTTGAAGTCTGTTTAAAATGCAGAAAGAAGTGCGCTCAAACTCGTGAATTTTTACCTACGTGCCGGACAAAATGCCTGACACGGCGCACGGACTGCAATTTGTACCATTTGGGCCACGTCAGTCACGGGTGACTGACAGTTATTTATTTTTTCATTGTTTATTGAAATAAAGAAAAGGGAACACTTTTTTATACATAATTATTCAATTTAAACCATTTGGAATCAATTCGCTAAAAAAATAATTTGACGGATTTCAAAATATGGCTTGGCAGTTAACGTGTTAAGTACCTGGTACTTGTTGACAGGCCTTCGCTGTCCACCTATACCTAGCTGCAATTTGAAAATATTGTAAAAGCCAATTATTAAAAAAAAACCGTGGAGTTCTCCATAGGAAACGATCAATTGGAACCGTGCACCTAGCTGCTGACGTTTCATAAGTGCCCATGTAGGTTTATGTGAAATACTTACAGTCAATCGGTAAATGCTGCTCATGGATGAAAAAGAGCACATCAAAGAATTCCAAAATCACCACATTGTCAAATGTTTCGCTAACAAGAGGATGCTGCTATTCCAGCTTAAATAATTATATAACAATGATATATTCACCCAATTATTTACATGAAACGAGACAGAAGCATGGGGAATGAAAGTCTTTGAAGTGTAAGACGGACGTAGACGAACATGATTCAGATGACATGCCACTAATAATAACTGTGGACAATTCGACTTGAATGATTTCATCACATCATTTAGCTACTTCTATACGAAAATAATTGAAATGTAGGTAGGTACGAAATTAAGAAAGTGATAAGCAGCATCTTTCTATTTATCAAAAATTAATAGTTTGCCGCAGGAACCCGTTGGCTGCGAAAAGCACAGAACCGGTCGAAGTGGAGGTGCTTGGAGGAGGCCTATGTCCAGCAGTGGACGACGTCTTTCGGCTGAAATGGTGATGATGATGAATAGTTTGCAATTCATTTTGATGATACCCATGTCCTACATATTAATATATTTTCAATACGATGTTCGCATTGTGAATCGCAAGAATGCTAATGAGACGGAATACTTAAAATTGTTTTCTTATTTTTAAGATTTCAAGTATTTAACAGAACACTGTCACAATACTAATGGATAGGTGCTGGTGCTGGTGCAGGTACAGGGGCCCTATACTCTCTAAGTCCGTCAACGAAGATACGAACCCGTCCGAAAGTTGTTCGATACTTTGGAATAAACTGTACTCCCGATGAATTCACTTTTTCGGACGGGCAGAAACACAGCGACTGTAAGGACAGCTGTCAAATCGTGTTGTCATTCATTTTTAATTCGGACCCCGAACTAGTATATCATGTCCGAAGGTGATACAGAATAGGAAATTCCCGTAACTTCGGGCGACAGTATGGTTGTCGTGCTTAGAGCCGTAGGACTGAATTATGATCAAGTTCTTGGTATAATCAAGGTAAGTTATTTGCTATCATGCAAATTACTCCCAAACACTCAACATCAACATTTCAGCCGAAAGGCATACACTCCTGGATGACCTCCTCAAGCACCTCCACCTCAACCGGTTCTGTGCTTCCCGCATCCCGCGGAATCCTGCGATTTTCACAAGTTCATCGGTCCACCCTGTGGGAGGCCTTCCAACGCTACGTCTCCCGGTACTCTCAAACACTAATAATTTATAACTTACACTTAACACTGCTAATTCCATGCCCTCAGATTGTAATCTTAACCAACAATTCCGCATTACCCATCACAAGAAGGCTGCACCTATTTCCATACAACACACCATCAAATAACTCGATACTAATACAAATCGATCGGAATCTGCGCTAGTAAATTGCTAGGCAGCAATTTATAATAACAATTAACAATAAATAATAATGGTGTAATCTCATTAACCTGTGTGCCGGTTATCGGCGATGCTTAATTGAAATATTGATGTTACATGAATGAGGTCTTTGTGCCGTATATACTAAATTGTGAAATGTCAAATTGGTACTGATATAATATTTTTTTATAATATTTATTCAGTATTAAAATTTGTAAAATTATTACATAAGTCTTAGAAATTATTTACAAAGGTAATAATGTTAGATGCCTGTACTAGGATAAACCTGTATCACAGGCGGCATGAGCATACTTTATGGTAATTGAAGGACAATGAAATTCATAACAATATTTAACATTAGAAATCTTGAAATAATGCCAAAATTTTTACAATTAATTATTTTATACCTAGTTTACTTAAATACTATTTACCTTAAAGATCAAAATAACATAAAGTCTTACTACTTATACGTAGGTAATTATTTAGTCAGCGTAAAATAGTTTCTTACACTTTAGAACTTAGCTAAACAAAACACTGATCATTGTGGAGTGGGGTTTCAGGGGATCAGACCAGAATAAGTCGATCTTATTGCGCATTAACTTAAACTGCTTACAGTTTCGGGTTAAGCCAAAAGATGATGGACTCTCTCTTCTTGGTCGCGCACTTCATTAGAAAGAAGAAAAGAAAGAAAAAACGTTAATTTGCGGTGAACACGACGCAAAAAAAAAACATAAACTCAAAAAATTTAGTAAAAAAAAAGAGGTAGGGGGAAACATGCATCACATTCACTACTGAAGGTCGTGTCCCTGACGAGCAGTGGTGGCCAGTGGTAATGACCTTGGACTTGTAGGTTGTGGGTTCAAACCCAAGCAGGCACTTTGTGTAAATTATTTCATCACCACTGCTCTCAAAACGGTGAAGGAAAACATTGTGAGGAAACCGGCATGGCCTAGAATAAAATATTCGAAGACATGTGACATCCACCATCCCGCAATGTGCCCGCATGGTGGATTATGGCCCACTCCCTCTCACAGAAAGAGGAAGCCTAGTGTGTCCCAGCAGTGGGTACACGTGCATGTGCTATGTATGTGTCCCTGAAAGGCCTTCGTGGCTTTATGTACGACTAGCTGCGCCCCGAGCGTGAATTTGAGCGTGAAGAAGTAATAAAAATATAAACACACACACACACACACACACTCGCAAACTTTCGCCTTTATAATATTAGTGTGATGTTATTCCACTTCATTCGGTTCTCGGCTTCTCTCAGGGTGCTCGTAACAATGTCTTCCGCCTGTCTCAAAGTTTCCTTAGCATAATCAGCCTATAATGTTCCCATTGCTGGGACACAGGCCTCCTCTCTGTAAGACCCCGTAGGTCGTAATCCACCACTCGCAGGCGCAGTGCTGGTTGGTGGAGAAGTTTTTATACCACCCTTTCATCTGCCTCTGACCTACTCTTAGGGCCTAAACACTAATCAGACTAATCTAACTCGGATGCCCATTCACGAAAGCACTCTATCTGGACTACTGGCCAAAAAAACACGCTTATTTTTTTCATTTACACGAAAAATTCGTATTGTAATGTGTGGAAGTGTCATCATATTTCATTTTGTGTCGGATCACTTAGCTTGGCACTGTTTCCATTGGCACACGACACGATTATGATATAATACGGGTTTGTTAACATTTTTTACTTGCAACATAATATAGTGTTGGTGTCACATACATTTTAGTCTCGTTTTCTTGGTATGTGTTCTTTTGAGTATTTTTTTAAGGAAGTTGAAAGAGATTTTTAGAGGTGCAATTATTCAAATACAGTTATTTTATATAGAAAACTTTAGTTTACCAACTGGTAATTAAGCAATTTTTTTTTATTACAAAAATAAACTCACTTGTCTTGCACCATTTAATAGGTACCTTATTTCGCAGACATTAATGAAACGGAATCATTCCTCCATAATTATCAGGTAAGGTGCCTAACCCAAAAAACGCTTTCTTTTTCAATTCGCCTATAAAAGCATGCATGTCCTATGGCGACGCGAACCTTACTGAAAAATAAACGAATACAGGACTAGCTTTTTTTTTTTGAGGATTTGAAATCATCAAATGACTGCTCCCGCAGCGGAAGGGAGTGTCAGACTCTTACTGACTGAAACCCATCTATGTTCCTTCCTTAGCCCTTTATGTTCCGGGGTAGCGGTAACCCTTTCGGACAGTCCAGCGGGACTGTCGGGTCAGCGGACCCGGCAGGCTTCGGCCCTAACGGGCCCCTTCACTAATGCTGACATCTCTTTGAGGCGCGCGTGGAACACGTAGGCGCCGTCGGACAATTACTCGCCGTCCGCAGGCCCGCGCCTACGGTGACAGGACTAGCTGGGACTAAAAATCCAATGTTACACTCTTGCCTAGTCCTACCAATCCGTCACGTCAAACCGCACGCCGTGCAACAATGAACACACGCCGAACACTAGTGGCCACAGTCCGGCCTGCAGTGTCCAGATAGTGGCCAATGATTTAACGCTCAACTTTTGACACAACTAAGCTTTTTGGACACGGCCGCCTGCGCCTATAAATAACCTCTTACGTGAACTTGAGAATATGGCGTGAAATACGAGTGGGCGGCGATTAATAGGTTCTTTTTTGGATATCTGGAGGCTAAAAGACGTCCTGCAAGGTAGAATCTGGACAGTTTCAGGTTGAAGATCCAGAGGACAGTGTTACTATAACTTCAGATGTTAACAGGACGACTGAAATCATCACCTTCGTAATTTAATTTTTATAAAATACGTAGGTAGTTTAACAGTTAAAAATTGCGAGGAGAGCTCTAATAATTTGATTGATTTATTAAAAAAATTACTTATAAAATACTTACTTAATTGAAAGCATCATCGTTCTGATCTATTTCCTTCTAAGGTTTTGCAATTAAAACAAACTTAAACTTATAAAAGTGAAATGGCCTAAAAACTGACACAATTTATTCAGAAAATCAAATGCTGTAATCGGATCATCGACAATGTTATGAGAATACGGAGAACCGTGGCAACATTTTAAGTCGTCAAAAAACTAAGAATATGAGCTCCAACGCAACAATTTTCCTTTTTCCAGTTGCACAAAGCTCCCGAGAACTCCTAACATATAATAACTAACATTTTCACTTGGCCCACAACAAGTATGTTTGGGTGACCGTGATAAAGGAGCCTCAGTTCATATTTCACACATTTGTTTGAGGGCTACTCCTTATGATTTGTTGTGTCCACCGATGCCTGTGCTGACCCTTTTTTCTTTAGCTACTTTTGTGTTTAATGGCGTGTTGATAGATCTTGGATTTCGTGACCTATATTCTGAAGAAACTTTTTACTATGCTTTACATAGAACTTTTTATATTTGAAGTGTCCATCTTGAAACTAAACAATTAGAAAGCTTTTTAAATTATGGAACGATCTATAGGACTGAAAGTTAACTAACATACTTAAATATTTACTTCGCAAATTATATAAACCGTTGAAATGACCAAAAAATTGGCACAGAGGTTGGTGAATCTGATTTCATCATCATCATATCTACTGAAATCATATTTTGTTTCAAGTAATTTTTAATGTTTGGGACAGAGATAGCTGAAAGAAGAGGCCTTTGCCCAGCAGTGGGACAATAATGGCTAATCTAAAATAAACAATAAAAATAATTGTTAATAATTAGTACTTCCAATGTGCTTCAGAAGATTGCGTATTCAGATCACGTCAGGGTCACCAGTATAGAGGTATGAGGAACAGGGTGTAAAGTTCACTCATCGTCTATAGAAAAGGGAAGATCCTCCAACCAGACGGGTATTGTGTCATTTCGGACCGTTATATCTATGCTAGTTACGCGGTAAACTCTGCTTGCGAGATGCAGGATTTTGCGTGACGTCAGTATGACGCGTTGTTCGCATGTGGCGTTGTAGATACTGCTACATCCTTACCATCTGAAGGACTATAATAATAATGAGTGAACGGCTTTAAGTCACGGTTGGAAACGGTCCTCCTTGAAAACCGCAAGATCGAAGAACATTATGTAAGCCCTACATAAAAAAGAACATTGTTTATTTTATTTCGTAACGCCCAAAAGAAACCAACAAGAATCTGAATGACAACAATCCAGATACAGTTAGCTTAGAACCTTCCAATTTCCACGAATCCATCTCCGAATTCCGTACTTCCAAACTAGCGAATCACGATTTTTCGAAGAACATTTAAAAATAATATAATTCCATCTTTACGACTACGCTTCCTCTACCGGCGATCCAAAGACTGACCTCCAAAGGTTCCAGAACACGATAAAGTGACGAGGTTGTAAACTTTTACAAGTTTTGTGAATTGTACGTCGTACTGCCGAATGTCCGTCGCCGTTTTTATTGTAATACATGTTTTTATTATAATAATATATGCTTTTATTGTGTCTAAAGTGGTCATCAACGCGTGAAGGGTGGCCGAAGAAAGTTCTGATACGATCGGAGCGAAGAGCGGGTTTTTTTGGAGGAGGCATTTATTGTTGGTGGACCGCTGCATTAATTCAGCGAAAATCAAATAGAAATGATTTCTTGTATCCGAAACTCTTCCAGCATAATATGGATCATAGATGTATATGGATACCAACTTTAAAGTCATCTTGGCATACCTACTTTTGCATTATCATTAGAATCATTTCAGCCGAAAAACGTTCACTACCACGGCCTCCCCTAAGCACCGCCACTTCGACAAGTTCTGCACGCGCACCCAGCGGATTCCTGCGGCCTTCACCAGATCATCGGTCCACCTTGTGGGGAGGCCTTCCAACGCTACGTCTTTCAATACGCGGTCGCCACTCGATCTACTCTTTTTGAACTATAATCCAGCCGAATCCTGAATGCATTCTCCTTTGAGATGAAGGTCAAGAAAAAAGATAGGGACTGAAAATCTTCATTAACACTAGAACGGCTAAAGGAGAAAGGGGAGAATTTTCATGTTCACTTTCATTAAAAACTATAAATTAAGTGCTCGACCTTCCATTTGTACCTCCATGTACCCTAGCAATAAATGGAAAACAGTGTCCATCGAACGTTTCAGAGCGTTGCCTTTAACAAAAAATAAAGGATGGGCATTATTCAGAATCGCCGCGCATCAAAGCTTGTTCGTTATATTTTTATGGTAGAACCAACAGTAAACTTTGATAACAATGTAGATATGATTCCTTTTTGTTTTTAGATGTGTTCTCTGATGGGGTGAAGTGTCTCCAATTTAAGTTTGAAGAGCTGTGGAAATATATTGGATGGTATGAGCTGATTTGGATCAAGATAAAGTTTGTGAGGTTGATTTTGATGAAAGTAACGGTGCATGAAGAAGTTTAAGATTTAAGTAATATATAGATAAGTACAACATGCACATAATATTCAATACTGGAAGAAAACTATCTATGTACACTAGGTACAAAATTAAATGATTAGCTAGATAAATAAATACAAAAACAAAAGAGACGTCGCAGTACTCGTCCGCATTGCTGTCATCCGGAAATGTGCCCAAAAAACTGGAAGCATATACTGGAATAATAAGAAATAGAGTGAAAAAGAAATCATCTTAAATTATTTTCAATAATTTTAGCAAAAACTGCCAAAACATGACCTTCCTTTTCATCTTAGTCAGTTAATAATACATTTTCATATCAATGATTACTTCAACAGCAATACAAGTTTAAATTACAATGAAGTTAATGAGCGATATAGCTATTATTTTTATGTAGTTTTTTAATAACTGCGGTTTCAGATCCGTGACTGCAACATCAGTAAGATCCTGGTTTACAGTGTCCTTTATATTTATTGATTATATGTAACTAACAGGATTTAAAAGTTGTGTTATCGTGGGTTAATCCGTTGTGTGTAACAGATCTGTATCAGGTGTCCTTCTTGTGATTTTCCGTCATCAAATGATCCGTCGATATGACTGCTGGATCAAACATTATCGTTACTTTGTAATTCAAGACCAGTAAGTGCTTCAAATTGAATTGAAGTACAATTCAAGTTAATCGGTTCTGTAATTTGAGAAATATGATGTAGATATTCCTTCCAGGGCATGATAGTGTGACCCATTTGCAACAATTAAGCACCCCTAACAGCCTTTGCGAAAATGCATGGAAATCGAGAAAAAACTTTTTGAAAAATTCCCAGAATTCATCACTCAAATTGCATGGCTATCATTGTTATTTAATTGGGTACCTAATACTTTAACGAACCTTTAAGTTAAAGAAGAACCTTAAAGTTTAAGCGAGAAGTTTATAAACTACACACATCAAAAGTGTCTAGGGATCAACATATATTTTTGCAATAACTTTTCTCCTGATTGATATTAATTAAAATTTTCTTTAAGGATTCATCAAATAAAGTGTTTTTGTTTGTCACAGTAACGATAAACCAAGTCACCTTTGCATTAATAAATAAATTTTCTATTTTCTTAATAAAGGGATTTTTGACATTTGAACCACTAACACAAAAGTTCGAAAAAAAGACTGAAATAACAGTTTTCTTTAAAATTTTATTGGGTAACTTAAACAATTAATAATCCGTGTTTCTACCGCGAACACTAACAACACAAGAACATCGGTTTGGCATACTCAAAATGAGTTCATCCAAATCACGCTGTGGAATGGCCGCCCATGTTCGTTGCAACAACAAAAAAAGGTCTTCTTGCGACTGGATACCCTCCATATTCGGCAGAGCTCTTCTCTGTAGCATATCCCATGCATGCTCAATCGGGTTCAAGTCTGGCGACTGAGCAGGCCAGGGCAGGACATTGATGTTAGCTGCGGCGAGAGTCTGTCTTACAACTCTTGCGGTGTGCGGTCGTGCATTATCATGCATTAACTGAAATAAGGGACCGATTTGCACTTGTAGAGGAACGATGACGTCTGATACAATCGTCTCAGCATAAATTTGAGCGTTGAGGTTGCCTCTGATCCAAATCAACTCAGTTCTTCCGCCGATCCAAATACCCGCCCATACCATGATGGTTCCACCACTATAAGGATGGACTTCCTGGCAGGATTTTAATCGCTGTTGGCGTCCAGGGGTTCTCCAGTGTCGTATACGTCTTTTATCCGGTCTCATACCAAAACGAGACTCATCAGAAAAGCACACGAAACGCCATTGTTCTTCTGCCCAATTTCTGTGTTCAAGAGCCCATTGATATCGAATCCTACGATTGTGCATTGCTATAGGTGGTACCCGTAGCGGTCTTCGGGAATGAAGGTTCACTTCATGCAAGCGGTTTCTGACTGTTTGGTCGCTAATTAAGTTCCCTGAAGAGTGATGAAGCCTCACGGCTAACATCATGGCGGTTATTGTTGGAGCTCTTCGAGTTAAGATTTGAATGTATCGGTCTTGTCTCCGTGTGGTGCAGCGATACCGTCCTCCATGGCGCTCAGCCACGGTACCAGTGCTTCGGTAACGTGTCCAAAGTCGACTGATAACACTCTGACTTGTATTCAGAGCTAAAGCCACAGTACGTTGCCGGGAACCAGCTTCTATCATTCCCACGGCTCTGAGCATTTCTTCCCTGCTTAAATGACGTCGCCGCTCCATAATAACGTTGGTTTTAATCAGTAGTAGGGAAACAGTAGCACTAATAATGTCTTCAATGTGTTGTATGTTTTTATAGGGAAAATATTGACAGCTGATTTTCATCTTTTACTCGAATTTGATTCACAGTTCCTGGTTCAAATTATGAAATGCACCAAAAAGGATCCATATAAATTTATAAAATCATAAATTTATTACAAAGCCACATCTCAATCTCAAGAAATCCGCATAAAAATGCTTGATCCCTAGACACTTTTGATGTGTGTATTTTCAAAAATCATCTTTTATACATGAACTTTTATAGGGCGATTCAAATTAATGGGATTCAATAAACATTACTGCTTACCATCTTAATCTATACTTATACTAAAGCTGAAGAGTTGTTTGTATTTTTGACCGCTCTAATCTCTAGTTGCAGATGAAAAAATATTTGTGGAATTTGATACCCCAATTCTTGAGGAAGGCTTTAAGCTACTTAGCATCACTCTAGGACCCTAAAGAGCCGAGCAAAAACATAAAAAGGCAGAAAGAACGCTGAGCGCAAACGAAGTATTGGCGCGGGCAGGCGATGCAATGCGACGGGGTGGATCGGACTAACAAGAAACTTCACGCGGAAGAAGTCGCAGACAGAAACTGGTAAGATTAATAAGTTGATGGGTATAAACACGACAAAAATATATTCAGAATGATGCTGTAGCGGTTATAGTTGTCCTCTTATTTAATCATAAGATAGAACTTACGAATTGCATTTTAAGTATATATTATATTATCTAGCTGTCATCTGACTACAGTTCCGTAGGAGAACAATCCGGAAGATTTTCCTCCTCTATATTTAAGAAACAGCGGGAGTAATTGCGTCACACATTTGCAATGCATTTGCATTTTGACAGTTCAAAAATATCCATTAGGTACGTTATTTACGTTGACAAAATTTTCAGATTTTCCTTCAAAATCCTTGAGAATAGCATCACAACAAAACCATGTCCCTAACGTACCTACCTCACCATAAACATCATCTCATCTCAACAAAGTTAAACATGTCACACTGATCCCTAAAGAAATGCAGCAGTTGATAAGAGATAAGACCCATTTGACAGGCGGCCATGACAGGTGCCTGTTTGAACGGGATGATCAGCGTTATCAGTGACTTATGATTACATGTTGTAAATATTAGGGAATTGGATAGATTTATTATTAGGGTGTTCATTTGTAGAAGTCTAAAAAGTGTTTGGAGAAAATTGTGACCGTGATGTCTTGGCTTGACACAAGGTCTTCTCACCTTGTGTGGTTCTGGCAATCTCGTGTTCTGAAATGGCTTCTTTTTTGAAGCACTTTTGTGTGGTTGAGTGATCACTGTCTACTATATAAAGACGTACAGTGGTGATAACTATATGATAACGATACAATTGTTTCTCTAAAATCTAAGATGAATCGAAGAATATTGGATGTCTTGGAGAGTTTCAGCCAGCAGTTTGTATTTCGAGCTAAGACGTGGTGTTACTTCTGTCCATTGTCATCGCGATTTTTCATACTCAAAGAAATAAGCATAACCAATAGCCCTTGCCTTCATCGAGTATAATGATGATAAAGTAGTTTTCGACACAGCTCACAGAATAAACAAGTTGAAGAGGGCTTGCCATATTAGCCTAAGAACCGATGACCGTTGGGGTAGACGGGTTCCTGAGAGGAGACCGCAACTCCGCAAACGTAAGATAGGACACCCCCAGGCAGGCTAGGTGGAGCGACGATCTTCGCAGGATGGCTGGTAGGAGCTGGATGAGAGTTGCCGAAAATCGAGTTGAATGGCATGCAATAGGAGAGATCTATGTCCAGCTGTGGTCTGATGTAGACCGATGTAATTATATTTTTAAGTAGGTTGGTACCTAGTTAAAAGTAAATGCATGTGATATTGATTTCCCACACGGGTTGTCTTTGAGCTGATAACAATTAAGTAAATATTTATTATTGTGTATACTTACTTACAGTTTTAAACTAATTATCACTCTGTAGCGGAACAGTTACAAATAATTTCACTTCGACAACTTTTTATAGTATTTTGATTATTTTCCCGAAAGTGACAGAGTTTTACGATGCGATCTGCAGTTAACGCTTCGATCATAAATTGCAATTTAGGAATAAAGTTAGTACCCTCGCGGATGAGTCGTGAATATATCTTGCTGAATTTACGATTAATAAAAACGTAATCAGTAGCGATATATTGCTGGATACGGTTTTTTTGGAGTGTACCGTTTTTGCGTTACCATTTGATTTTTGATACAAAGTTGTACAGACGCCAGCACATAAAGCTACCCGAAAATGAAAAATTTTCCCAGTCAAACTTGAACCCTATGCTTTAGCGATAAAGTTAAAAATCTATTAAAGAAATTTGACAGATTGTAGTAGCTTGATGTGCTGGCGTCTGTACATTAGTTCTTAAATCAGTATTCAGAAGTTGATTCTACAAATTCTACTGGAGGGCTGACTGTATTTAAATTGCCATCAACATGCGAGTGACACACCAAGAAGATGATCAGCCGAGCTATTCTGTAACAATCTCATCGTGAAAACTTAGGTGTAGTGAGACGTCAATACTTAGTGTCAATCACTTGCATCAGGTGGAATGACAACTCACTTCACCTAAGCTTTCACAGTCAGGTTTTTACAGAATCTACCGGCTGTATTCTCAAAATTGGAGAGCTGATGCATTCTGTACTTTTTGTAAAGACTCTTTACTTGACATATCTATAACTATGAAAGTCTGATGGTGGATGATAGAATCCTGACAGACAGTCTTCCAGACGTTGTTTGCAATACAAAAATCCCAACGCGTAAACCTAGCCTGTAATAATATAACTTGTTAATAATATAAATGTTGCATGCCGAATAGTGACATATGGCTGAGCATAAATGTATTTAAACACCTATTATGTATTACCCATATTTGCAAAATAAATGTCTATTCTATTATATTCTAAGTGAAGTCACGGTGAAGTGAGCTGTCAATAGTGTCAATGTCAATATCTAGCATAAGGTGTCAATCTTCTTCAAAAACAGCTCATAAAACGACTATATTGAAACAAGTGTGTCTCTTTTAGAACACTTTATCTGGAAGGACATAGAACAGGCTTTAACACACTTAATAAGTATTAATCCTATGCCTACGCCATCTAAGCATAGGATATCAGCTGTTATTTACTCTATTATTAACCAAGCATAAACTAACACCATTAAAATAAACTAAGTTAACAAACCTTCAAGAAACACTTATCGTAACCAATATCAATAAGTTAAATAATTAAATTCGTAGAACGATGTCCCCTCACTTAGCGGGCGTCATTATAAAAATAATGTGCGTGCGCAGCTCTCCTTTCACGCGCACCGACGATTATCGTAAACGCGACGCCGCGACGTGGCGCAATTGTATCGATATTTGATGCGCGTGCGACTGTTAGCTGAATTTGAGCGAGTTTTCATTTTACTACGAAAATTGTTGATTTATTTTTGTAATAAAAAATGGTGTGAAATCACAACAACCATTTATTTCCAACTCAACATAAGTGATTTTGCATCTGAAAATCTGAGTAAATCTATAATTTCAGAACACTCTTCGGTAAATACGTGTCATAATTAAAACTGTAGCTGATATACTGCTACTGCTGCTGTGGTATTTGGTGAAAAAAAGTAATATTAAAAACAAATAAATAACACTTTTTAACCTAACAAAAAAGAGATTGCCACAATAACTGACGCGATACAATCACTTTTTGCAAATTCCCGCAAATAAATGGAAACGTGCAAAAATCAGGTCAGATCCGAGGGTGTCAAAAGTCGAAAGGATCGCTGTTTTACCTCTCAACGTCAATTTAAAAGTCGTAAAATGTTTTTATTGTGTATATAACTACTGAAACATTATATTTTGTATGAAAATCATCGAATAGTCGCCAAATCCTCGTTGATAATCAGCGGTAATGTTACATATGTAGGTTAGTATCAGTTTCAAATTAAAATTAATAAGCCCCAAGGTGATACGGTATTCCGATCGTAAAAATTTTTGGGCAACTGAGTTGGCGAGAAAACAATTTAATTTGGTAATGTTGTTTTTTGGTCACTTTTCAATCCACTGGTGGAACGTTATTTGATTTCTTCGATAATCAAAACTGTAAGTGCTCATGTTTTATTATTTTGCAATATTCTATTGATTATTTTTGTAAAATTGTTTTGATTTAATCGCTTGTCGACGACTGATAGAGAAGTATGGGAGAAAAAGAAATGCTGCGCCGACCACTAATAAATTCTATTGATGATTTTCGATTAGTTCATTTAAAGGAAACCATAAAATTTCTCTCAGATCAGCATGTTATGAACTAAGGCGCTTTACAGACGGAGCAACTATTTCAGCAACTGGCAACTAGCTGTCTACATACATCTCGGGCTATTTGGTTGTAGCAACGATTTATTTTCGTTGTATCTCACTTTGGAATCCCAGTTTATTGAAGGAAAATTTCAAAAAGTGGACAGTTGCCTCAACTAAAGTTGCTCCATCTGCAAAGCGCCTTATGGATCACATAACTATAGCATAGATTAGTTAACTCTTACGTAAAAATGACATAAATTACCAAAAACAATGGTCTCGTTAATCACCGCTCACTTCCATTGTTGGTAACAAAACTATATAATCATCTCAACGATGGTGTAGCGAGTCATGATTCATGGGTTCATCCTACTAGCTGGGTTTTTAAAATAAATGTCTTCTTCTGGTGCTGAGAGAGCCTGTGTGTGATCCATGGGTCGATCAGTGTAACGGGTCCGGTAAGTGGGTCCGGGAACTTCTCAGTAGCAGCTCGGAGTCTGGATTTGTACCCAGCTTGCCACCCATGGAACATTTTGAAACAAAACTAGCAAAACGTGGATGTTCTATACAAGTCTAACTCCTACAGATACCTACACGACATAATATCACAGGATCACGAAGGAAAGAAGGAAGATTCTAGAGGCTGTTTTAAAAAGATGAATGACTCTTATGCTAAGACATGAAAACAACACCTATTTCTATATTACGAGCACTGATGATTACCAACGATGATACTTCTAGGAATCGATATCAACTCAAACAAACCTTACATCTAATTTTAACTAATATTATTTATTGTTCCGTTAATTGGTAAGTTCCGATAGCCGGTATACCCACGGTCGTAACAGACAGTCTGTGACATTAGGGAGAAGGTTGCCTTTGATTTATGTATTTCTTGCTCCTCCCAGATCAAGTAGATTTTGAGTTAAAGGTACCTATGTATCTACTTTTGAGTAGTATTTACTGGGATAGCTGATATAAACTGATTTGCTGCGCTGCAAATAAGTCCTTCAAAATCAATCTGTTTACGCTCAATTTGTGTTTAGGCATAAATAGTATAAAACAAAGTCACTTTTCGTGTCTTTCTGTGTGGTCGCTTCGATCTTCTAAACTACACAACTGATGGAGTTTTTATCATAATTTAGAGTATTTATTCCAGAAGGCTTATGCGCAAAATATTAAACTAATGAAGACAGATCGGTGATTTATTAAGTCATAAAACCGTGCGAAACAGGGGTGGGTCGCTAGTGCATTATATAATGTTTTATTCCAACAAAATATAAGATGGATCAAAACTTTTTTCATCCTGTTATTCACTCCGAGCAAATCGGTAGGTAGGTACACAAAAATCACCGGTGTTAGACAAATATCCTGAAACGAAAACTTTCAGGAAGTCTATTGACCTAGAAACTTTACAATTTGAATCTAAAATACTGTCAATTTAGATCTAACATCTTAAAGTTTCGGAACCAAAAGTTTCCAGTTTATTATCTTAGGAAATTATAAGTTTTGTTAATATTTGAGATGGTTCCAAAACAAATATTTGCGTCTGATCCAAGCTTGAGCTTTTCGATGCTTAGATTTTAAGTAATATTGATTAAATTCACAATGACTGCAGATATTATGAGACAACAACAAGCATTAAGAAAGAGAAAAAGTGAGGCATCTAGCAATTGCTTCAAAAATCCTTTTTTTTTTATACTCCTGTATTAAAGGCCTTATAGAGTCCATCTTGCCCATTCTTCTCCATACGAAAACTATATCTTTTGGAAGGGGCGACTAGAATCAATTCTGTTACATTGTAATTTTTGACGTTCAAAAGTTGTTTTTATGTGCCTATTTGAAATAAATGCTTTGACTTTGACATCCAATGTTCAGTAGATTCAGGTTCTGACAAAGAACAGCCTACTCTTATTAAGGTGTCGCAAAACAGGGTTATCTGCTTTTGAGAGAAAAGGCAAAATATCAGATAGTTCTTTCTAAGTGTACTCGTCTGCGAAACTTTCCACGCTCGTGCAGACTAAAAGATAACAGCCTCATGGGTCAATAGAAGGTTAAACTACGCTTGCCTGACTTGACTGACTGCCTGCCTTGAGTCTAACAACCAGTCTTACCAAGGTGTATCGTGTTACCCAGTAACTGGGTTTTGGAGGTCAGTTGTCGGCCCATGTAAAATACTGGTCTGGAAGCCAATTCCAACATAGGTGGGATAAGGCTAGACAGATTGACCCGTCGAACTAGAAGTCGGGGCCATTACCACTGGGTGGCCCCTAATTCGAGTGGATTATATTATATGATGACCTTTGAAAGAACAGTTTCTTTCAAGGGTCATCATTTAGGCAATAATAATATCATAATTCAACATAGGCTTATGCAAAATCTACCGCAGTCCATGTCCAGATAAAAGTCAGTCAAAACCAACCACCAAATCTCCTATTATTACATCACATAACTAACAATGACCGAGCAGTCACTTTCTACCATATTTTATGAAGAGGCGTTGATATTGCGTCCGTGGCCTATTGTTTCGTAAGTTATTACTTTCGTATACCGTAAGATAAAGTTGTATATGGTTACGTATTTCATCTGCGTAAGATAAGGGAAACGTAAAAATGTACGTTACGTAATCTTGAAACAATTGATGGAACATAAGTTTCCTATGACAAATGCAATGAAATCAGGGACTGCTATACATACAGGTTCAAATTAAATAAGCTAGCCAAACTCCATAAAAGCGATACCTTAAGGCAGCGCTGACCGCCTTGAGGCGCCCTCATCGTTTGTTTGGTTATTTCTTCTAATTTAAAATTAAAATGGAGAAAATAAGCACGTTAAGTTGTGTTCCACAAAATTATACGTTAATATTATTATAAACGGTAGTTATTTAATCATTAAAACGGAAAATAGTAGCCACTATTACTTATCCGTTTTAAGGATTCCAACTTCCTAACTCCGGATTGTTACTAAGAAATTCCTAATGGAAAAAACCCTGTAACACTTTGCCCGACATGGGAATCGAATCCAGGACCCTACGCTTAGAAGTAGCGCTTGCGACTACGACCCCAACGGGGTACCTGTGAGCACCCCAGTCGATAGTATCTACCTATAAAGAAATTACATGTTGCTATGAATTAAAAGCATGAGCAGTTAGTGGTGGCCCAGTGGTAACGACCGCGACTTACGAGTTGTAGGTGGTAGGTTCGAACCCAGACTGGCGCTTTACTTTGTGTAAATTATTTCATCACCACTGCTCTCAAAACGGTGAAGGAATACATCGTGAGGAGCCCGGCATGTCCTACAACCAAAAATTCGAAAACATGTGACGCCTATCAACCCGCACTGCGCCGGCGTGGTGGATTACGGCCCACTCCCTATCATAGAGAGGAGGCCTGTGTCCCAGCAGTGGGAACATTCTAGGCTGATTATGTATGAATTAAAAATACCTAAGCAAAAAAAAATCCCATGTTAGCATAGTTGATTAAAAAAATTAATTATTTCTCTGAACGATTTGATTCCCAACAAGATCTTGTCAAACTTTAACTATTTTGATAATTGACCCGATGATATATACTTTATAATAAATATATTGATCTCATATATTAACATCACGCCTCCAAAATAATATATCTATCGGTAATCACCAGTATACATCAAAACTTACAATTAATTAAAACAATAGCCAGCCCCTATTGCAAAGAGCTTAAAGTTTAAAATAAATCATCAGTAAACTATTCAGAAAAAAGCTTCAGGCGCAAACGCACCGATTAATCCTACAATAATCTCGAGTAATCCAAAATCCCACTTTAATGCCTTTCCTATAAAGATCAAAATCATTCAAACCTATGCAATAGTTGAAACTTATCTTGTAGTTTAGAAATGCTACAATCAAAACCCAACTCTAATCTCTCAATGAAACAATGGATAATCCCTTGCATCACTTTCTAAGACCGATACCTTTCTAATAGCAAGCTGAAGTCTACTCTATATTTAACAAGCTAGGGTTTAATTTTCCATGTACAAAGTAACCTATACATGAAGCACATAATATCAATCACAAATCAACATTGACACGGGTCTGCCCAGTCGGTATAGAAGTTAATTGTTGGCTCTGCACATTATCATTAGTTCGTAGCATCGTGCTGCGCCTGCGCAACCAGATAATATCTGCCGATTATAAATTTAAGATGGTCAGTCGTATGATTGTGGTTGGGATCGGTATACATTCGATACGTTAGATGGGCAGTTTAATCAGGCATTGACTGTAGTTTAATTTCTGAGATGGGAGTACGGTGGAAGATGTTTGGTCTTTTGGTCTATACAGCTGCGATCCTTTTATGGTTTTTATTTTATTGCTTTAGTTTTGGTATTGGGTAAACTGATAACCTTTTGACGGTATGATGGCCGTAACAACTGATCGATGATGATTTGGGAAGATAATTATATGAAAGGAGTACTACTGGAGTTTATGGTTAAGTAATAACAACTGCACGGATCGATCATACAGGTCAAGCTATGCTTGCCGCGGTGGGTCCGGGGATGGGTATCCATCTTTCAAAACCCCTCCATGCTTCGGAAAGCACGTAAAGCCGTTGGTCCCGGCTGTCATACGTGGTTCTTTGGCAGTCATTACGGGTCTTCAGAAACCCGAAAGTATTACAAACAGTCTTACCAAGTCTTACTTAGTGTGACGTTGACGTTGGAAAATGGCTACGCAGATGATGAGGATGACTTAGTATGACGTACATAATTGTGTAGCTGTGGCGGCTATGTGATGTGTTTTTACACTCTACATTATTATTGTATTTTCAACAGTTTTCCTTCTCTTTTTGTCCTGTAACTAATGGAATTATCTCACTCAAAAATGCATGCATCAAATGATGCTAGTCTATTTTTAGGGCTAAGTCACCTAGCCAACTTTGACGTAACAACTTAGAAATACCCCAACTAAGGTACTTTTCTCCCGAGAAAATTAAAGTACAGAAAGGCGAGACACCAGGCGCTCCCAGTGCTCATATAAATCATAGGTAGGTACATCTTGGAGTTTTCCTATACCAGCCGTCAGCTTGCCCTGACGGGCCGGTCCATATCCATTTGAATTTTGATGAGACACATTGCTATGACGGTTTCTGAATGATTTATTTTATCTATATTCTGTTCGGATTGATTTATTGTTATAGTCTTCGTCGGTGTTCTTAGAAAAATCGGCGTTATTGATGTAATTTTGGAGTCGGAGAAAATTTTAATATTCTTCACGAGAACTATCTTTCCGAGACCCATCCTCCAACATCTTTATATATATCTTGATATTTTCTTAGTCATTAATGATTTTTATTAATCGATTTTTGAACAGAAGTCTTCATTTCGACTTGCTGTCTACCTTTTTTCTTCAGAAACTATGTTCCACATGATACATTTGACGAGGAGCATGCATTTGCATTTGTTTGAGGTCGGTTTTTACCCGTGTTTGAGGATAGGTACCATTAGTTGGCTGACGTCATTGGTATGTTTTACTGGGTACCTAAAAGTGGGGACTTTCCTGTCACACTTTTTAAACCGGTGTCTTAAGGTAAAATTCTAATATTTTACAAAAGCACACCCAGAATTTTTTTTTTAATATAAAATTGATTTTTCTCTGAGAAACGTCGCCCTTCTCACCGTTTTCATGACCTTCCTTGATATAATTGCAAACCAATCTTTGGCTCCTGTAACACAGGTTGCTACCTAGCTCAGGAGTCAGGGCTTCAAACAAAGTTTGTAATAGCTGTATTTGTGTCAATAAAAAAAAAAAAAACATTAATCCTCCAAATACCACCACCACAATCCCACTAACCCAGGTACTCTCAGAGCATAACAAAGTGCAGCCAGCAATCCTTTCCATCCATCATACTTCGCCCTAGGAAAGGCAACGTTTTGGTGACCAGCCTTCTGACTGGCCAATTTTAATAACACGATATGGCCTTTATCCCCATATTCCCGCTGATCTAAGATATGGAGGAATCTCCTTATATCCAAATCACTGACCATAACAAACTCAGGTACCGTCAGACAACTGTGTGCAGCAGCGGCCACCCATCAATCTATCATACCTCGCCTGAGGTAAGGCAACTTTTTTGCAACCGACCTTCTGATCAGCCTATCTTTTTACCTCGACATGACCTATACCTATCCTTATATATATATATCCTTAATCGTGGCCATCGAATTAGAAAAACTTAAATATCATCCTCCTAATACCTAAATTACTGACCACAACAAACCCAGGTACCTACCTACAGATCACAACAAAGTGCAGCAGCGGCCACCCATCCATCCGTCATACCTCGCCCGAGGTAAGGCAACGTTTTTGCGACCGTCTGAATTGATGGCTGCACGTTATTGGAGGTGGGACTAAGATGTACAGCCGACTCGACTCGATATCAACTGATATAAGGCTAGCTTGTGATACCAGAGGTAAAAGCGGTGTTGATACTTGAACTTTTTAAAGTTAAACTTAATCTTACTACGAGTACTTACAATTGAGATGAAAATCTGGTGGACTGATAGACAAGATCAGATTGACCATGATAAACCTGGACAGTAAACAATTTTCTATTTCTAATACTAAACCAGTCTTTCACTTATGTAGCTAGTATGTAGATTAAAAATCCAAAGATGTTGTACAATTAAATACTTAGGTATAAACATTTTATTTTAGATTTTTCTGCCTCTTTATTTTCTTTTTATATCGATTACACCTCACTTATTTGTTCGAGTATTTGAACTACTTGGATTCAAAGTAATACTGTTTATAATATGAGATCATCTTTTAAACTGATGTATCAATCTTTTTGATAGTTACAAGTACTATAGGTATCATAATCAGTTATTAGGTTCAACCAGGTTCCACGAATTGGTTAGTTCAATTTCTTATTACTTACTTACAAGCTTTTTGTTGTAGGTCAAAATGTAATTCTAAACTCTTTACCTCCTAGAGGACCGTGCATAAAAATAATAAAAACATCTTAAAGTATCAAAACCTTCCGTCGCTACTATGGCGCGCAGACGGCACTACACTCGTATTACTACAAATCATTCATCCGGAGCCAGTCCTGAAATGTTTCCATTCTTTTATTGATTTATTCAGCATTATTATTAATTTTTACAAATAAATATAAAAATCCAACATGGCGGCCGCTTGTTATTTATTAAAACGTTAAACTTACACGCCCAATCTGATAAGTATTTTATATTTATAACTCATATTTTTGTTTCAATTTCGTTTTTTGTGTCTTTCAAGGTTGTTTGAGGATGCTATGTTAGTTAATTTAATGCTGATTTTGGTATAAAAAGAAACATGATAGATGTTAAATAAGGGGAATATGTAAGAACCAGAACAGATTGACATAATTTATTGTGATTCAAACGAAATTAGATTTTTATGCTAATAAGAAAGAAGCGTATCACCTGTTTGTGATGTATTAAAAGAGGTCATCGTTTTAATTTAAAAGTTATTGCCATTTGGCTACCGATACAATTTTGTTAGTGAGATATGGTGCACGGCACCACAGACTACCTACAGTATTCGTCTCTCCTTGCCCATTTTAATCCATCCAAAGTTTGTCTTTAAAAGATCGCTCTTAACGATAAGACCGCCAATTGTGTCATCCTTTGTAAAATTTATATATTTATATCTGTAATTTATATGGTGTACATGTAAAGAGTATTCAATTATATTCTACACCAAGCTCCAAACAAGAATAATTATCAGATTTTACTAAAACTACTGATAATACAATTAGGTATGGATGTTAGTCAACAGGAGGTAGATGGAAATTGTTCCTTAAAACGTAAACCTACAAAAGCGTTTTAAAACAAAAAGTAAGTACAGAGGCCAGCACATCAAATTTTCCCAATTGAGTATGAACCTTATTCCCTTGTAATAAAGTTGAAAATCTATCAAAGAAATTTGACAGATTGGGGTAACTTGATGTGCTGGCCTCTGTACAATATTGTGAGAGGTACCTACATCAATAAAATACTTCTTTGGAATTAATGATACATAATTTAGAGTAAGTATCGTTTCACGTTTTTTACATTTTTATCTCATGACCTACGCCATGTCAACTTTACTTAAAAAAAAAAGATATCTGCTTTCTAAATTCGTATTAGCGTTTATCTCATAATTGTAAGCCATTGTCCCATAATAACTTGAAAAGGTTGCGTGTTAAAACCATGCAGGTCACAGTACCTTCTAAGAAGTGGTCCTTTCAGTATTAAAAACTATAGTATCCGTAGACCAAAGAGAATCAAATACCACAGTCTGCATATATATCAAGAAAGCAGGTAAAGGTAAAATTTATAAAAGTCGAACCAATCGACAAACGCCATTCAAGTGTCGTGAATAATGTATTCCATATTGTTAAGACAATTTTCAGAAAGCGCCAAACTGAACAGAGATCACTACACAACCGAATAAAACACGCGTCTAAACAATATGTAGTTGTCACCGGCTGATAGGACCTGTCTTTCAAACTATCTAGTTTAATACATAGCTCAAAACATTCCAAGAACCAACCCCAGTGAACGAAAAACATACTCTAACTTTGCATCAGCAAAGTTTACAATCAAACGGCAAGAAACATTAAGTTTCGTAGGTGGAACAGCGTATATTGGCGCAACCATATTCCGAAAAGCAACGCTGTCGCTTACTACATCATCCATTGCGCGCTTTCAAAGCCTGCTCTCAACTAGTTTCAAGACAAAATCAGCAATATTTATTGTGTAAACTGGGATGATGGTGTTAAGAACGGTGTTGATGTAATACAGTTTTGGTTTGACGTCTCGGGGGAGACGGCAGCTAGGTGTTGAGGTGATCCTGGGCTGGATAGATCAATGATATGTCAAAATCGTGTTATACTTGTGGGATTTATGCAGACTAGTTTCGGTAAGCAATCAGGACAGTGATAGATTCGTACCGAGGTGTTACGCCGGGAACATTTCCCTCGTGGCTATTGCATTCGATTCGGTTTGATATCTCGTTAGTGCACACGTTTTGAGAACGGTTTGCGGATAGATATTCTAGGGCTCTTTTGCGTTTTATTGGAGTTTTGCTTGGGTAGTAACAAGGCTGACTGTTTTTTTTTTATTGTTAAATGGGCCCGCTCTTGACTCCGATCATACCTGATGGAAAGCGATATATGAGGTCTATGATGGAACGAGCGTGCCCAGAAGTTGCCTGTTCACTCTTGATTTGAAAGCAGAAGATTTAAATGTGGGAGGGACCACAGATGCCAGCAGAGAGTTCCACACTTTGGCTGCGCGCATAATAAAAGTGGAGAAGAAGCGCTGAGTAGGACTCGTCGGAATATCAACCAAGTGCGGATGGTACGCTGCAGTAGGTCTGGTTGCATCCGCTGGTAAAAAGGCGATAGTGGGATCAGGTCTTGGAGCTCCTGCGCACACTCTCCGAAGTGCAGTCTGTAGAAGAACAGGGAAACCATCAGGAGATCAACTTACAGATGATGCCTTGACTTACAAAAAAGCAGATTCCGTTCTTTGGATGTTCTTTATTAACAAGGCTCTTTGGGTAAAATTTTGTTATGAAGAAAGAGATCATCCCATCAAGTTGTGCAATTTTGTACCAATTTATAATTTGGGTCAATGCGTCCTAACATAAACTACGTCCGAACTTGATTTAGTTAAGGAGAATTTATTTTTGTAAGTCGGACACTATGCACACTGCAGAGCGAACTGTGTAAAACTTGCTTGTGTCTATTAATAACTAGCTAAACCGACAAACGTTGTCATTTTTTTATTATTTGTAGTGTGCGTTTTGTTTGTGCAGAATAAATAGTTTTTCTTTCTTTCTTTCTTCTATTTCAATAATTCAAACAAAAATACAATAGAAAACAGGACGTTCAGTTTTTCGCCAATTTTAACATTTTCCGGGAAACTTTGACAATTTTTCTTTCTATCTAAACCTAATTCGGACTAGCACGAATATTTAAAAAAAAAATTGCCAAATTTGTCTAGCCGTTCTCAAGTGATGCGCTTATCAACGACGGCAGACCCAGTTTTAGCCCAAAAGCTGCCGTACAAAAAACACCAGTAACTTTCCAGCATCTATTTCTAATTTACGCGCGGAAAAAGCTCCACAACAATATTTTCCGTGCAAGGCGAAGTCTGATGGAGATGAGTTGCTATATAATTCATGGCGAATGGGCCTGCAACCTGTCACGTATCACAGCGACACGTGTAGTGTGTACACCATGCTTAGTAACGGCGTTATGTACACCTACTGAAATAATAAACTTCTGGAAAAAACGGTGGGAGATGGAAGGATGTGTGAGGGGCTTGTGGCTAAGTAATAACAGCCACACTGGTCGATCGATCTGGTTAAGCTACGCTTGCCGCAGTTGACGGATGGGTGACCATCTTTACATACCAAGACCCCTCTGTGCCTCGGGAAGCACGTTAAGTCGTTGGTCCTGGCTGTCATTCATGGATCTTTGACAGTCGTTACGGGTAGATAGAAGCCCGAAAGTCTGACAGTGACAACCAGTCTTAGTACGGTGTTTCGTATTACCCAGTAACTGGTTTGTGGAGGTCAGATAGGCAGTCGCTCCATGTAAAATACTGTACTCAGCTGCATGCGGTTAGACTGGAAGCTAACTCCAACATATTTGGGAAAAGACAGGCAGATGATGAGGTGGAGGGATGTGTGGAATGTTTTGGAACGGACTTGATTCAGCATTTTCTAATATAGGGGATTGACAAATTCTCAGTGCATTAAAACCTACCTATTTCATACACTGAATATTTGTCAATCCGTCATCGAAACTTTAATTACCTAGCGATGAAAAGATTTTGATTATAATGTTAGGTAACTGGATGCAATCGTGTCAATCAGCAAGAATATCCTTTGGGCGAAGAGGTTTGATTCTAAACCCAATGATGGTTAGATTAGGTTGATCAATATGTTTAAGTTTGTATGAAAAACCATTCTTCAACGTACCTAAATTCACTTCTTGCAACTCGTTGAAGGGTTCAAAAAAACAAGTTGACTGCAAAAATGTAAAACCTATGGTTGTTTAATGGTTAAGCAAAGTCGAGGAGTTATAATGGTACTTAGCAGTATGTCATTAAGTGCCCTTAATTTATGACAGCTTTATTTCGTTTCCTCCTCCTATGCTTCAGGGATTAAAACGAAAAACAATTCAATACCAACCCAACCCCGCCATATTTAATCCACACATCCAAACTACGCAACACACAGCTCTCAGAAAGGCATTAAATTAACTCTTATTGTCTCAAAACTTCTATCGGTACGGGATCGAATCGCACAAAACATCGTACCTGAATAACCCAATAATTGTGTACATAAATCATTTGAACGACTTCTGATAATTCGCCCTCCGAACTAAGGATGGGTCGCAAGTTATGAGAGAGTGGCGAGTGTGGTCATGAGGGCGTTTGAAGGTGAATGGTTAGTTGTAATAACTATGGCTGGTAATGGCTATTGCTGTTTCTATGTTTTTACAATAGTAATAGAAAATCAAGGTGAAACGGATATTATGATTTATTTTCGTTGGATCCCGCTTTTGAATCCCATTTTTTAGATATTAACGATGGGTCCCATTTGCTATTTCCATTGAATCCCATGTTATACTTAAAAACTTGTGTAGTTATTATAAGAAAAGTGTTTTACCTATATCAAATATTTAATAACCTCCTCCTTTTTTTAAAGTCAGTATATATTTTCTGGAAACAAAAAATAAGCGTTTAAGGTTTCAATAGTTATACTTAACCGTTAGTTCACATTTTCATTTACATTAGGTTAAATTGTGATTTAATAATAAAAAACCCAAGTAGAAATTACGCTTTATTTAATTATTCATCATTATTTTTGCTTTGTTTTAAAGTTCAGCAGTCCACAGTTTAATAATTTCCCTTTTATTTATAAACGTTGCTTACGTTTATGAATAAACCTCTTTTTAGCTTAGGTACGTTTACATAATGTACGTACTGTAGAGGCTAGTTCCTGCTAGTCATAATTTTGAAATAAAATTAACAAATGAGCTTCTACGTTCGTTTTTGATTTTCCTAACCTTTTTCACTTTTAGTTATTGTAAATCGCTATCGCTTATAACAGAAACAGAAATATAATTCTCCCTCCAAACGTAAGGGTTTGAACAGACCGACGATAACAGCGATACGTGCGAAATGCGACTTTTCAACCTTTTGTGGGCCACAGACACGATAATGTATGCGCTATGTTGGGATATTTTTGAGTTTGTCACGCTACTGATACTTGTACCAGCATTATGTCCCGGGGTTTATATTTTATCTTTCTTTGAAGTTATAGCTTTGAAGATATTCAAGCTTGAAGGCTGTTGTTTTTCTGTCCGAGGTTTTAATGATGCTCAAAACATAATGAGGGATGATAAGTGAAGATTGTTGGAAGCTCAAAGAGGAAGGGTTCGTTTTAAATAATTTTGTGTAAAGCTAAACACACATCCTTGATAGGAATTTAATTTTTACATGAAACAAGTTCGATATAAATAATAATATTAAAACTTGAGAATCGATTCTTCTTAACAATGTAAATACTTACGACATAGTGGCTATGTATAAGAATACCTACATATAATTTTACAACTGAAATGTAAGTTTTCAAAAATCTAATCGAATTTGATAGTTTCGTCAAATGTTGGAATAAGACGCAGCAAAAAAAGTTATTACGTAGGTACGATCAACGACAAAAGTACATGAACACTGTCATGAAAAATCGATTAAATTAACAGATTTTTTGCGTTTCTTAAAATAGCTAAAAGTTCATATTTACTTTCAATTTTAAACTATTTAGAGGTAGGACTTGTTAGGAATCGGTGTACTTGTCAGAAAATTGAAGTCTGGTATGGAGAAGAACGGGTAAGGAACCCTGTATAGATACTTTTTAGGGAGGTCCGTCAATGTATCCCGCGACATAGGGAGGTACAAAATTATACACAAATTTGAAATTCGATCGAAATTATACCTATTTGCTGCAAATATAATTTCGAGAGCCATATTGATGTTTTCAATGGTTATAATTTAGTACTTCATTATTTTCTTTTGATTTGATCAACATTGGTACTACACATATGTCTGCAATTTAATTTGCAAAGAACGTTAGTAATTTTGAATTTCGCTGGCTACATCGAGGAGCTGTGGTGGCCTAGTGGTACCTAGTGGTAGGTTCGAGGCCAGGCAGTCGCTTTACTTTGTGTAAATTATTTCATCACCATTCCATCCAAACGGTGAAGGAAAACATCGTGAGGAAACCGGCTTGTCCTAGAACCAAAAATTCGAAGACATTGTGACATCTACCAACCCGCACTGAGCCCGTGTGGTGGATTACGGTCCACTCCCTTTCACAGAGAGGAGGCCCGTGTCCCAGCAGTGGGAACATTATAGGCTGATTATGCTGGCTACATCGAAGGAATCATTTTAAGGTAAGTTTGTTTACATCCTAAGTATTCCTGGTGAAGGTAAATCAAAGTGACCTGCAAAGGGTTACATAATGAAGTAAGCGGGGCCACCTGTCCCCGCTTTTTAGGGCATCGATGCACGTCATACACTCTTAGACCTTTTCATAACTAACTTAGTAGGAAAGGGAGACCATGTCGTGGGTGATTTTTTATGATTTTTGTTGTTAAAGCAACTATTGATCCGGTAATTGTTAGATACCTAAGTTGGTTGGTGTTGGTGTAAATAATTTCAATGTTTGAATGATATCTATTGAACTGTGATTGGATTCTGTCACCCATTGAATCCTTTGTTAATAATGCGAATAGTCAGGTATGTAGGTACCTAAGTAGATATAAAATCCTGTTGAAATTAGGTGAAGGTAAGTCGACTGTAATATTGTACTTGTCTTTGTCATTCCAAAGTGGCAAAGAAGCGTTCAATAATCATCATCATCATCTATCAGGAAATTATTGTAGGTAATAAGTACAACTACTTAATTTAAAGTTTAGATACCTATTAATATGAATTATCTAATTAATTTGTTAATTTCCCTTAAACAAGAATGTATCTATGACATATATTTTTTTCAGGACCTAAATACACTATAATTTGACCATTTAAAATTGATACTAAAACATCGAATATTCCCCCGTTAATAAGATCAATACAAGCTCTGTTTACGAACCATTGCCACGTCCTTTAACTTTAAGGGTACCTAGTGACAGTAGGTACTAAGTACATACCTAGTATAATAATTTTCATCTCTATTTTCCTACCAAGATGGCACTGAGTTTCTTAATTCCCTCCGACCATGCCTCACTTTCAAAGTTCTCTTACTACTTCGCTAAGCTTTCACTGTACCTACCTTTAGCTCCCTCTCAAAATTGTTTCCCATACAAACAGAGTTACCTCTCAATCTAATTAATGAAATTCCATTCACCACAGATCTCCTAGATCGGCAAGCAGATACGCGCACAATCACTAGTTCCAATACAGTTAGATGATAGGCATTGTTTCGAACTTATAATTTGATGACAATCGCAGAGTATGGGACACTATGGAAGTATGGATCCAGGCGCTCGTTCCTAACTTACGTATAGATATGAGGAGTTTGTTTAATTTAATTGAAGGTAGATAATTAGGTATATATATTGTTTATCTTTGATTGTTTACTGTTACTGCATCATCCCACTACTGGGCAAAAGCCTCTCCCCATGACTTCCAGTTCTTTGGATCCAGAGCTAAAGTGGACCACTGGTTGTTTGTTTTGTCCAGCTCATTCCGCCATCTTTTAAGGGGTCTGCCGCGACTTTGATTGTTTAGGTATTTCAAATATCTAGATGGTTTTCAGGCGTAAGACAAGTCCAGTGTCCAAATTGTACCTAAATCAGATATAAAAGACAGAGGCGAGTTAAACGGTACCTGTAAACTTTGTTTTTGTAGACTTAAAAAGCACTTTAAAGCTTGAACAAAGAATCAAATTACTACAATACAATTTTCTTCTCCTTTTTTGTGTTTTCACCATTCGGTTATGGTCGTGTGTACCTAGACTACCTAGGTACTTAGAAAGTTCAATATAAATATTAGAATCTTTATGATCTGACGTGTTAACATTAGTACACATATAGAAACCGCTAAAATAGTTTGTAAATAATTCTTATCAAACTTTGGGTAAGTTGCTACAAGGAGTTCAATAGTTACAATACGGTCTTCTTCTTGTTTTTCGTATCGACACTACCACACGGTTATAATAGTGTGATGTTAATACGTCAGCCCTTAAAGATATCTACTGTAAAGTTTAATCGATATGTCTAAGTACCTTCACTACTTGCTCGTCCGCGGGTTACTTATATGTCAATTGTTTTGATTTGTGTCGCCTGTTGCACATTCAAGTTAAACACTAACTTCCACATTCATATACCACACAGAACAGCTAGATAAACACGAGACTCCCAAAACGCACATTCGCTTTATTAGATTCCCCACTAAGTGCTCTTAGAATTTCATAAAGAATAAAAAACTTTGGGCAACTCTCCCGCCATTCATTAAGACTCACGTACACGGTCCACGTCATGTGATGATTTAAGGGTCCATGCCGTAATGGCGCGATAAATAATGCGGTCACAGCTCCCCAGTACTTTAAGTACGCGAAAATGGCTCCACTTAGCTACCGCCATCTAGCGGCCAGCAAATAAAACGTATAAATCAACCTCTGTTGTTGTTGATTAGTCTGTGTAATTTCGTGTTCTAATTTTGAATGTTTTTTTTCTTTATGTTTTATCATCAATGATAGTTTTACTGCCAAGTTGTAATATTGCGTAGTTCTCATGTTTTGAGTGCCTAATACTGCACCAGATACTACTAAAATAAGTATTTTATACCCAAGAAATACCGACACAAACAATTCTATCGATTAAGTACTGTGACAAACACAAAATAGAAGCTGATATTTTAAATTATCCAAAGTAAATAACTGTACGACGATAGTCTATACACTTTGTTCAAGCGTGCGATGATTGTTCTGTACGCTTGTGATGATGGGAACCCGGGGATAAAGAAATAAACCGCTGTGTTGAGTGTGGTAAAATCACTGATTTATTTTACTTAACCAGTTCACCAAATGATCGCGCGTATGCAAACGCTTATGTAGCTTAACCTACTTAATACTATTGTGTTACGAACTGTGCGGGTTCACCGTACATACTGCCAACTCTAAAGAAGAAGATGAGGGAATATATTGAACCTAGATGCAACCTAGTGTGTCTGAATACAATAAGAATGATTACTTAGGATAAATGATACTATTTTCGTTGAAAGGTCATACAAGGTCATACAAGGTGATTTTAACAATATCTACTCTAAGTACTATGTATATATATGTACCTACCACTAAATTGTCTGATTTTGTTCAAGTTAATATTTGACCATTGGAGAGGTCCCTTTATTGACTCTTTTGGTTGTCTTACATATATCACTGAACTCACTGATCACTGGCACTGTTTCACACAATCACTCAGTAGATCCCGGTCCTGCGAGGTCAGCTTGCGCCTCCGCCCCTGGGGCTCGCTTGCCCTCCGGTACATGTACCTCCAACATCTCACGCTGCTGCGGCGCAGGTGTGGCTTTGCACTTACTCCTTATAATTAAGTATAAGCATATGCTGCCTAAGCCGAGAACCAAGGCCAAGGTAACGTACACGACGGAATAATGGTGGATTTCGTGGACGTTAAGTGGTGTAGAAGATTGTTTCTTTATATTGGTTATTTGGTCTCTGAGCTGATTCCACATATGGGTGTGGTTTTCCAGTACGTCGAAATCGTTGGGCAACGTTGTGTTTATTAGAGAGTTCAATATGGAAACCTCTGGGACTTCGATATTTGATCGCATGTTCAAATAGCGTATGTAGTTGTTGTGCGTTTGAATACTGTACGAATCCGATTTCAGAGTACATCCATAACTTAGGTCAATGATACCACTGCCTTGTATAACTATCGTTGTTGTGTCAGCAATACAGGAAATGCGGAGTTCACATGACTCACAACAGGTGTAAAACCAAGAGTTCAAATTGTGTAAGTTGACCCAATCATTGTGGCACGTGGACACGTCTTGTTTACAAGCGCTCCTCATATTACTTACAGTCTGGATATCGCATAACGACTGTTTTATTCCCACATTGTAAACAGGTTTGTCAATGGAGCACAGTAGCCGATTGTTACTGATGGTGTGAAAGCATGCTTGCAGATCGCTATCTGATAAGAGAAGGGCGAGGTCCTTCTGTATATTGTAGGCAATATATGGTGAGCTTGGGACAGTGCGAACGTGATTCGATCCCCTTTTCTGAGGGATAGACATGATTCTATCTAACTCGAAGATATCGTTGCTCACAAGCGGAATCTTTATCTCTAGAATAAGATAGCCTTCATACAGCGTTGCCGACGCCTTCATAATATTGTACAGTTCGGATAGGTTCGATGACTCGATTGGGGTGATTAGATTTCCATGCAATTGCCCGGAGATTATGTTGATCTGACTAGCCAGCTGTTCGTGAGTCAAAAGGTTCGGGTCGATGCGACCGTGGCTGATGTCTGCCACAGTGTTGATAAGTGTGTGTTGGATTCGCATTAAGTTTGACAAAATGATACTCGCAGCTAGGGCAGATGATGTTACATAAAAGCCGTTTCTGTTGTCCAGACGCACCTTATTGATTTCGTCAGTGATGTTTCGAAGATGTTGTTTTATTAATTTGAACTGTCTGTTCATAGTCTCCTCGCTGCGTCGCAGAATGTTATATACCGATTTCAAGACCGAGGTTTGATTCTTCAGTAACCCTTGAAGATGATTTTCATTATCAGTTATTCTTTCTATGTCCTGCTTATACTGTTGAGCGAAGTTTTCATCTAATACTCCGAACAACGTGTTTGCTAGGTACCCTACTCCGTTGATTAAACCACGTTTTTGCCTTCTTGCGTTTGGGTATTCAGTGAGTTTTTGATAATGCTCAAGTTCCTTTACTTCGTGCTCTAATTGTAGGAAGACGCTGTCGTATTGCAAACCCATGCAATTAGCGGTTTTTTTTAAGTGCTTGACATACTTTTTAATGTTCGATACTCCGTGATAGAACGTGGACATATTATAAAACACGATGAGTTTCCAATCCTCCTTGATAATTTGGAGGTTGGACATTTTGTCGAAGAAAAGTCCTTGGTTTGTGGTAATTTGCGTAACGTTGTATGTCGTCATTTTCTGTTGTAGACTAGGAGATGCAAACAAAAGCATTAATAAAACACTGATGAGAAAGGCTTGCTGCGTCGGTGGTGGCTGCACGGTAGCGCGTGTCGTCGCTGCGGTTTGCTGATGTGGCACATACGCATCATGCAGTAAAGTATTGTGTTCACTGTTACACTCCTTGCAACGTCTTGTGCTGTTGCACTCACTGTCAGGATGATAATTAAGGCAATTTTTGCAATATTGACTCTTTGTTACCAAGGCCAATTTATCAACCGGGGCAATTTTCGAAAATTTCTTGCATCTATATATAGAGTGATGTTTAATACAAATCGGACACTCTGGCCCTTGAGTAGCGACGATTTGATACTGTTTCTTGTAGTGGTTCCCATGATTTGCAGGTTTGTCACGCTGTTGACTGGACTCTTGTTTAAAGGCAGGCTTCATTGATTCTTTCTCTCTTCGGTGTAAGGGTTCCAGGGCTGTGAACTTGTTTTCGAGGAACGTCATAAATTCTGTCAAGGATGGCAGCACTCTGGGTGATGTCCGCGCCTCTTTGTAGTCGCAGTAAGTCTCCTGGTCCAGTTTCTTACTGAGAAGATGTACTAATAACGGATCCCATGTGTTTGTGTTCACACCAAGGTTGTGTTTAGCGTGGATGCACTCCGTGGTAGTATCATATAACCGCTTTAACTCATAATCTGTTTGCTTGGACATAGAAGGCTGATTTAAAAATATCTCTATTTGGTTTGTAAAGAGAACTTGAGCATTATTATATCGGTGATTTAGAATTTCCCAAGCTGTGTCATAATTTTCAGACGAAATGTGAAGATGTTGGATAAGGCGTTCGGCCTTTCCCTTGATCGTTCCTATCAGGTGTTGCATCTTTTGAGCCTTGGATATTGTATTGTTGTCGTGAATAGCTTCTGTAAACAGGTCACAAAATGTTGGCCACTGCGTGTATTTCCCCGTAAAAGTAGGAATCTCGAGCTTCGCCGTTGCCATGTTCGCCGTTGTACATGAACCATGGACGATATTTTCTTATCGTATATGCTAAATACATCTCCCCCTTGAAGTATGTGGTCGATTTGCAGATGTATCGTATCGATAGTGTTCCACTTGGCTTGTATAGCCCTAAGCTCGTCTTCAAGCTCCCATTTTTCGAATATTTCGTCTACGTTGATGCTCCTCACCAACCTGTTGAAGGACCTAAGATTGGTCCTCTGTTGAGCCAACAGCTCAGTGGCTTCAGGGTTTCACTGCGTACCCTTTTCATCTGAACCAAAGGCAGTAAGTAAGCTTCGAGTAGACTGGTAGAGGCTCTTACCCTGTTGATAAAGGTTAGATGCGAAATATTGAGGTTCCTCATCCGGAAACTCAAAGAGGTTCAAGTGATTTTGTTCGAACTCTCCCCAGAGGTTATCCAACGACTCTATTCTCTTTTGGATGTATTCCGGAGTTTTTCTCGACAACGGTTCCTTACCGAAGTTGACCTTTATCCTATTGAGACCTTGTAATATTTCCGATTGACGAGCACTTAAAACAGCCATTATGGTTTAATAAAAGGATCAATCAATCTTACTTGGACACTAACGTGTTGCAATACCAACTGTGGGCTGCCGACGCCCGTGTGCATTACATATGTAGATTCAGCTCCACCGATGTCTTCTTGGAACGAATCACTGATGATTCACTGAATGGACTGAGTTGAATTATTTACGGAACTGTCGCGAAATACTCAAATACTATAATCAAGTGTGTGGTTGCGATTTTAACACACCTTGATCTATGGATTGTTACGTGTGATCACAGAATCCGTACCGTCCAACCGTCCAATCCGGCTCGAAGGACCAAAAAAAATGTACGACGATAGTCTATACACTTTGTTCAAGCGTAGGTACGATGATTGTTCTGTACCTACACTTGTGATGATGGAAACCCGGGGATAAAGAAATAAACCGCCCGTGTTGAGTGTGGTAAAATCACTGATTTATTTTCACAGATTTTTTATTTATTTTTTAGTTCACTAAATGATCGCGCGTATGCAAACTCTGATGTAGCTTAACCTACTTCATGTTCACCGAACATTAATAACTACTTACTTAGGAATTAACATTGCTGCTTGACCACACTGACCACTTATATAATCGTTGAAGTATTTTTGATGCCATAAAGTTTGAACAGAGGGCGCTAGTTTTATGGTCATTGACCATTTATATCACATCGAATTATGTAAATCTATTACAATTACTCTAACGAGTGTTGTTCGAAGATTAAATGCATAAAAAAAATTATATGGTAAATGAAATGTGAAAGTTTAAACATAAAAAGTTGTGAGAATACTTTTCAATGTCGCTTCGTTTAGGTATCGATCTACCTAAAAGCTTCAAGCATGCAAACATAGAGGGCGCTACTGATATGGTCAAGGACCATAAGTTCTAACCTACCAGCCTTTTGTTTAAGTTCGACTATTTAATGTCAAGATGGCGCTACTTTTGTTGTTTAGTAACAAAAATTAACAAAAATATCGATAATACAGTGGATATTACAAGATAAATTATATTGATTTTTGCTTTTGAAGTTTATATTAATTTTTTAATTTCATCTGCAGATCTACTTAATATAATTTTATTGAAATTTTTAACTTAAACCATCATAATTATTTAACAAATTATGATGGCTGTTTAGTGAATGAGAAGTTTTATATTTTTTTCTCTCGGCCATTCTTGTCTCGTTTGTAGCTGTAGTCTGTAGTTCATACGAACTTAAGTCACTGACCAGCCGTAGGTAGGTGTGAGCAGCGATGCAAACGGCCCCGACTAACAAGTCGCAGGTCATGCGTTCTAATCCAGGCAGGCGCATAAACATCATGAGTAAACAGGCTTGTCCTAGTCTTAGAACCAAAAATTCGAAGACATGTGGATTACAGCCCACAACCTCTTGGCGAGATTACAGCCCACAACCTCTTGGCGAGAGAATGCCTGTGTCCCAATAGTAAGAACATTATAGGCTAGGATTGTGTTATGCGGGTAAGTAGGTACATAGCTAGGTATCTACTTGTTCAGTTATAGGTCATTTCGAATTAATCATCCCAAAATCGAACCACCAGTTTACCGATTCACCCCATTATCAAAAACACCTTGACACAACAATTTCCTTGAACGATCTTCCGTAACTGATGAGCTTAATGCCTAAATAGCCGATCGGCAAGATTTACCGGCTTCCGCGCCGGTATCGGGTCGTTGCCGTGTCGGAGCCGTATCGGCGCCGTGCCGGAACCACGGAAGGGTCCTTATCGGGTCCTCACATCGCACGTCTCAAACGGTAACTCGTTAATTTCTGTAGATGTCACAAGCCGTGGCCTATAAGATGAGTACAGTGGCACAATGGGAGCATTTCTTGTACAACTTTGACACTATCACTATTTCTAGAATAATTGTAAAGCTTCTTTAACTTAATAAGTCAGAAGTTTCAGAATTCCAAAGCAAGACAAGAACTTAGCAAAGGAACTGGGTTTTTCGTACAGAGTCTACAGGTACACCTCAGCCTAAGCCTTCGGAGATTAGGCGTGATGTTGTTGTGTGTGTGTTTTGTGACATTATTCCTAAAAAAAATAAAAATATTTTATTCTAATTTAGGCTGAGGGTCAGCACTTTTTGAACGTCAGTATTACGTTCCCACAAAACTTCACCACTTCCTAGTGCTTAAGGGTGCCCATTCTAAATATCAAAATGTTAATAGATCTCTACAAAAGGACTACTTAGGTACTCACAATATTTTTCAAAGAACTGCAGCAGGTACGTACCTCATTAAAACACTTGAATATTAGTTTACTCGTCCTGTAGCTATTCCGCACCCAGTGTGCCCCAGTCCCGATACCACCCGAAGTTAATGCGACGAAGTTGGTGCCCAAATTTTAATAATAATATATCTCTGTAATTTATTTGATTCGCGATGCAAACGCCGTTTGTTCGGAGACTTGCGGTATAATTTTTCTGTGAAATATTATCTGAAATTATGTTTTTATTTTTTATGTAGTACAAGGCCAAAAAGAGTTTTATTGAGTTATTTAAAAAAAAATGTTGTCGAAATAAACCTTCAAAAGATACGATTATCATGTTTGATTGCTGATTTCCACTAAATATTTTGAACCATTGAAAAATATTTCAGTCCAAAATTCTTGACCAACTTAACTCATTAGTCTGGCAGTCTCCTGAAAAAAACATTTCAATACAGGTAGGTATCATAATATTTATTTACAGATAGGTATCATAATATTTATTATGACCCTTATAAATAACATCTTAACCAAATCCTTAACAAAACAAAAAGTGCGGTAATGACAGCATTTTAACTACGGAACATTACACACACCTCCTAAACTCAACCCTGCGCTCGCTATGGGGAAAAACGCCCCCGATCGGGCCGCAGGCGAGTCAAACCGACCCATAAATAATAAATACTAGCACGGTGCGTCTGTAGATAATGGTAATTTACGATTCGCTACCATTGACGTCAAATCTTTGGCAGCAGCGGGACGGTTAGATCGACGCTCGGCGTTTTTCGGGTGAACTCGGATGTTTTCGGCGTTTGTTTTCAAGTTCGAAGTTTTGGTTTTATTTGGTTGTTTGCTTGTGAACAAGTATGATGCATGTCAGAGGGTTGCTTTGCATTCACACTGGTGATAAATTTGCTGTCTATCTATAGAATCGTTACATTAAAGGCCTTATGAACTGTATTGAGAACTCTGCTCTCTTCTCAGAAGAGGCCTTGACCTCTACTTGTAGGTTCCTTGAGCAAACATTGAGATAAATCGAAACAGCATTATACTGTACCTGACAAAAACCTATTTGTTTAGAATTGCCGCTTACCTGCAGATTGCCGACACAAGTTTATCAGGCAATCACAAAGACACCGACTGACAGAAAAAAACACAATTTACGACTAAACCGACCTTGATTTAGACACACGATCCTCGCGTTTCTTTTCTGACCATACCAAAACTCAAAATTAAAGTAATACCGTGACTTGCCGCCACAAATCAATACCCAAAATCCTAACCATGCTTCAACGTCTCACAAATGGCTAATTAATAAAACTTAAGCTATAAATATTGTCGGGCGTCGTAGGTAGCTGTTAGCAAAAACTGTTAGGATCATAAAGCTGTCGTGAGATGAGAGAGTGCCTTTGTTGCTGTTTCGTTGGCGAACGATAAATCTAATGCGAGAACAATTTGGTCGTGGTCGCGAGACGGCGTGATGGTCGCGGATGGTCGCGAGTTTTATGCGGATAATGTGGCGTCGGTTGGTAAGGGTTAACATGTTGGTTTGTGTTGGTTACTATATACCTACCCCCTTACTAATAAACGTTGTATAAACTTTCGAAAGTCATATTACTGACGACTGAAAGAGAGAAATTAGTGTGTAACTATTCATCTGATATAGTTAATACGTTTAGTAAGGGGGCTATTGTTTAAATGTTACACAGCGAGAAACAAATAGTGGTAAATACAGTAACCAGTGTATTGTGAAAGAGAGGGACCTGTGGCTCGAAGAGAGAAGGAGAGAGAGGGAGTAATCGATCGGTTAAGCTACGCTTGCCGCGGTCGGTCCACGGATGGGTGACCATCTTTACATAACAAGACCCCTCCGAGCCGGAAAGCACGTTAAGCCGTTAGCCCCGGCTGTCATTCGAGGATCTATGTCAGTCGTACCAAGGGGTATCGTACCTACCTATAAGTTTGTGGAGGTCAAATAGGCCACGCTCCATGTAAAATTCAGGTATTTGCTGCATCCGAATTGACTGGAAGCCGACCCTAACGTTGTTTGGAAAAGGATAGGTAGATGATGACGACGACAGTAACGAGTGTACCACGATTGCCCACTAAGTTGATGGTAAGTTTAATATGTTACTCTGAAATTATAGACAGAGTTGTATGTAACATAGGTACATTTGCGTTTTTTTTTTGTTATTATTTATGTTGACATTAATGATTTATATTATAGCCACCTTATTTCAACACAAACTTAACATAACTTCACGCCTGTTTTTCAGAAGGGTTGCATACGTGTACACATTCTAGGCACCAAAACCTTGGTGTGTCCCCACCTAATTATGTAAAGATAATTGAGTATCTTTTCTCACTCCAAGTTAAGTTATGAGAGTTCAATACTTGTCTATGCTAGCTGTACTGTTGAGCATGGTTCGATTCCCGGGTCGGGCAAAGTGCTATTGGATTTTTCCAGCTGGAATATCTCAGTAGCAGCCCGGAGTCTGGATTTGTGCTCAGTTGATGGCCATCTTAAATATGTAATGTTATGTAATACTTGGCTCCTCCTGTTCTTGTATGCTGTTCGTATCTCCATATTTAATTGTAATATTAACGACTCGACAAATAGGCGACGAGCAGTATGAATAGTAGCGAAGTTACAAGCAACACTTTACTGATTAATAAAAGTGCATTATTTTCTCAGAGTGAAGGTTACACATTCAAACTTGAATTTTATTGTTGCTGCAGAATTTGAAACCTTGGGTAACATTTTAAAATGAAATAAAATCAGGTACTTAAGAAGTTAATTTACTTTCTTTTTTGGTCTAGTGGTTGCAAACGCTACTGAGCTTAAGGTCCTGCGTAAGCGTGGGTTCGATCTCCAGGTCGTGCAAAGTGTTTTGTGTGTGTGGTAAATGGCAATAGGCTCGCCTATAATAAAGGACCTAAAACATAGCAGGCGAATTGTGTGTGTAGGTACTGTGGGGACACCCCTTCCCTTCCCTTCAGGGATTAGGTACATACGTGATGTTATGTCACTTTGGGACCATGTAAAATTTTAAATCGCAATTCAAAAATCGTGTATAACCCCGAACTGCAGGTTTAGTTTCTGAATTCCGGGAATCTAGAAAATCCTCATAACAGAACACCTAGAAAACAATCTTATTTATTCTCTCAATAAATCTTCCCAAATCTCATCAGACGATAAACTCAAATCTAGAGCATTCCGAAGGCCCATCCATCTCACCTGCACAAATACATCGATACATTATAAATTAAAAGAAAACACCCCATGACTCACGGCCCACGGGAAAAAACTTCGTAAAATGTTATTACAAGGCATCAAACGCAGTATAAAACCATCAACAGTTCGATAAATCTATCAACAAGTGCTGCCATCTATCAAAGAGTGTGCGCAACGAGTAAACGTGTAATGTTCCGCGGTGATTGATAGATGGCGCTGCCGTGTTAGTGCGCAAGCGCACGGTAAAAGTGTTTCTGATTTGATTTAGTTTGTTTATTGTATACCTGGATGTTTTTAATGGAAAGGTCGTTCGGCTATGCTTTGGGAATTTTTGGTGGTTGATTTCTGGAGTGATTCAAACTCGAACTTTTTTCTTATCACTCGCTTATAGACCAAAGTTCTTGTTGTAGTGGCTAGTGGCACTGGCCAAACATTCACCAAGCTTGAAACAGATACGAAAAGAGGACCCAGAAGGTAGATAGGGCCTATGGCCTATTCTAAAAGTAGATACTTACCTAATGACAATGTAAACTTAAGGATCATAAAACATACCTGTGGTTGACAATAGGTACTTAGTGCCACTTAAAAAATTAAATGCTTTGGTTTCGTAATTTGAAACCGAAATTCTAATTTGAAATCACCATAAAGATGTGAGGTTAATTTTACTACCTCAATAATCGTCCATGATATTTCAATTACAAAAAAATATTAATTGTCTTCAAAATATAAAAGTATGTTTGAAAAAGTGGTGATATATAAAGTTGAAACCTTCTAAATACAGATGAATGCGTTACTGATTCTCTTTAATGAGTGATTGTTGTAGAATTTATTAGATAGTTTTGGAACAGATATTAGTGAGGACGAATCTTAACTTTGATCACTATACAAATAGCCTTACAAGCATTGTTTTATGTGAGAATACCTAAATTAACACGTAGGTACCTAGTAATTGTCACATTTTTTTACTCAAAATCAAAAGTCATTGATTCAAATGGCTGAAATTCAGCACTTTTCGAACGTCAAAAGTCCCTTAAAACGCCCGCCCTTCACCACTCGCTGGGACTGGGAAGAAGCGGCGCAACAAACTCCCCAGCAGCACTCATTTCAATAGACAATTTTAAAACTATCAAATTATGTAGGTTTTATAATACATAATATGTAATGAGACAGACGATAGTGTTGAAGTAGGATTGATTTGTTTTTGCTACACCCCTACCTAAACTTAACTGTCGCATTACCTATATGGCGATCTCTATAAACAGATTTAAAGTGATTAAAGAAAAAAAGCAAAAATTTCAATAAAGAAAAATATGTTTTCAACATTTTCTTTTACCTCCACAAACTACAGCACATAATTTCAATAAGGGCGACATTAGCGACACCTAGTGACGGATAGCCGCCATTAGTTTTTTGACCCACCCAGCCTTGTCTTACTTTTATAATTAACGACATCACGCCAGCGATTTATTGTCGCTCGCCAGACACTTTTAAGGTTATGGTGGTTTTATTATTTATTTTATGGGGGTTTTGAAGTATGCTAAGCCTGATACGCTGAAATTCAGGAGTGTTTGCAGAAGTGAGGAATAAGGGGATCTGTCTAAGTACCTAGGTATTTAGTTTGTGAACTTTTCTTTTTGTTAGAGATAATATTTAAATGGTACAGTGGGCAAGAAAAGTACCTAATTAGTAAAACCAGAATTTAAACACTTAGGAAAGCTTAGGTATCTCATAAAATAGTCAATTTATTTATTTTCATATTTTACCTACTATGTTGAATGAGTGACTTTGTATGAGGGGCCCGTGGATAAATAATAACAGCCGCACAGGTCGATCGGTCAGGTTAAGCTACGCATGCCGCGGTTGGTTTGTGGACGGGTGGGTTATCCATCTTTACATACCGAGACCCCTCCTTGCCTCGGAAAGCACGTTAAGCCGTTGTTCCCGGCTGTCATTCGTGGATCTTTGACAGTCGTTACGGGTAGTCAATAGCCCGAAAGTCTGACAAGCAGTCTTACCAAGGGGTATCGTATTACCCAGTAACTGGGTGTTGGACGTCAGATAGGCAGTCGCTCCATGTAAAATACTGGTATTCAGCTGCATCCGGTTAGACTGGAAGCCGACCCCAATATGGTTGGGAAAAGGCTAGGCAGGCAGTTGAATGAGTGACTTTACGTGAATTTATAACTATGTTGGTATTTTGGGTTGTCTAAACGTGACAGTCCATTTTCATTTAAACTCACATCCAAACACCTACCCAAAATCTTTCTAAAATAAACTTTAGCCCTTTAAAAGGTAATAAACCCCGACCTCAGTGCTGCATCCCTGAGAGCCCTGACGAAAGGCCCCTGCGGGCCTTCCCTAATCACTCACTCTCCCTCCGAGGTGAGAGGCGAACGGACAGGCCCTGATTCGATTCCCGGACGTGTTGCCCAACTTTTATTTATAACCGCAAAGTTTTAGATTTATTAGGTCTTGTCATTTAATTAAGTAATAATTTAATTAATTTATGTTTTGTCAATCGTCAAAGTGAGGTGAAGTTGGTTGTCTTTACCCGTGGGTATTTGAAGAGGATGAGGGTCACAGCTGATGGATGGGCCTGGACATCCATCCCTGTTCTAAACTTGGATTCCCTTGGGTTGGTCCAAATTAAAATACAAACCTCAGGACAGGTGCACACACGCGTAGGTAACTACTGAACCGATCGTCCTGAAATTTTGCATAAAACTACGTTGTCAGGTGTACTGACTCAGACATAGGGTAGGTACCTTTCATCCCCAAAAAATGCTGTTCCCGAGAAAAACAACAACAACGTTATTATGATAATAGATGGCGCCACGGGTCTTTTGTCTTGATCGCAGACGAAGTCGCGGGAAACCCAGACTGGTGGAAGCAAGAAAAACCTGTTCAGGGGTAGGTACACAGATGAATTCGATCGGAGTGTAAATGTGATGCAATTCCACAAACGAAGGAACACTTAATATGTCGTATACAGCGTGTCCTGTTGTCTGCACGTTACAAATTTAAATTGAAATAATTGATTTTCTATTCATAAACAATGAAATCATATTTATCATATTATTTAAAACAAGCTTAAAAACTTCGAAACATTAGTTTGTGAGAGACCGGTGTCTGCACTAGCGGATCACCAGGGTTCCACCATACGGTATGTACCTAATTATTTATTTAGTTATAGTCAATGTGAAGGGATAGGTTACAGAAACTGATGACCGCTACTGAAGGTGCCTAACTCATATCCAAATTCTAGGCCGACTCAATTTAGAGTACCATTGCCACGCTAAAAAGAATATGAGGTCTGTAACAAAAATGAATGATGATGATTGAATTGATGTGATGTAATGTTGAATAGTCTTCCGCAAACTGGAGGTTATAGCCTTCAGTCAAAGGCATTCCTAGTTCTTCCACGCCTAATGTTCTATTACCTAACCAAACTGATACACTATCAATAATATCTATATAAATATCGACGTCAGAAGAAAATATGGAGTGGTGTATAACCTACATAAGAGCGAAACCTCTCGTGATGCGCACAAATAAATTATCTACGAACGAGATTGGCTAGTTGCTGCTGAGACGGACTGGAGAGTGCTCTGTTTCGTAATATTTTTAAGGTGGGTGCTGTTTGTAATTTGTTGTAACGTTGATTTAGAGAAGGCGGTTCTTCTGTTACATTATATTACTGTAAGCATGATTTTATTAAGCCACAGTCACGTCCATAATGTTAGAAGTAATTTCTTAAATTTAAATAGTAAAAAAAAAATGTGTGTAATAACACACATTTTTTTTTTACTATTTCGTCTCTCATACACACACACAAAAATATTTGTGTGTGTGTATGAGAGACGAAATAGGAAAGAAAAGCGATGTTTTTAGTACAGTCAGTTTTTTAGAGAAAAAAAAGTTAAACATTATCACCTAGAAATTGCATCTACATAGTAATTTTTCAAAATGGCCTCCGTAATAGCGCTTTTCACCTAACTGTAAAATGACGAAATATTCTAATATACACATACATATAACAGTAACACATATAACAGTCGAGAGGCATACCACCAGGCAAATAAAGGAGATACTACAAAAGTTAAAAAACCTCAAAAAAACAGAGAGTAGAGCATCTTACCCCTGACATCCTCCAAGAGTTAAGCTCTCGATAATTTTCAAGGGGCAGGAATCTTACAGTAGACTGAAATATCGGAGCGATCACTACATCGGAGCAAGATATTTATCATTCACCATGCTATGATGGTCAGATTTATGGGAAATAATCTTGCCTAACCCGGTCAGGAGTTTAAGACTTGAAAATATAGGAAAATATCTGGCTGAGGTAAGAAAATGGCGTTAAGATATTGAGTATCTAGGAAAGTCAGTAAGTGATGAGCAAAAGATATACTTAGTTATGGTAAGGATCATACTTAAAATAATGATTTATCTGCCTAGCCTTTTCCCAACTATGTTAGGGTCGGCTTCCAGTCTAACCGGATGCAGCTGAATACGTATTTTTACATGGAGCGACTGCCAGTTACTGGGTAATACGATACCGCTAGGTAAGACTGGTTGTCAGACTTTTCGAGCTTCTGACGACCCGTAACGGCTGTCAAAGATCTACGAATGACAGCTGGGACCAACCGCTTAACGTGCTTCTCCTGGTCTTGGTATGTGAATATGGTCACCCATCCACGGACTATCGCGGCAAGCGTAGCTTAACCTGATCGATTGACCCGTGCGGCTGTTATTACTTAGCCACAAGCCCCTCTCATACTTACTTAATGAATAATGGTGTGGATTAATCATTGGCTATGGCATGGAACATTGGTGGCTCAGTGGTAACGGCCCCGACGCGGAGTTACGCTTCTTGTAAGTCGTGAGTTCAAACCCAGGAAAGCACTATTTAATTCCATCACCACTGCTCTCAAAACGGTGAAGGAAAACATCGAGAGGAAGCCGGCATGTCCTACTAGAACCAAAAAAACTAGGGCATGTGACATCCGTCAACCAGCCCTGGGCCCGCGTGGTGCATTACGGCCCAATCCTTCTCAACGAAAGGAGGCGCGTGTCTTAGCAGTGGCAAAACTAAAGGCTGATTGTATTGAAGCTATGCATAACCAAATCTGACTGGCTTTTAATATATCCATCCAGAGACACGAAAAAGGATTGGTCAATTCTTCCGGAAATAAAAGGCCAATATTGCATTTTTTATATTACAAGGAGTGACTCGCACGTAGGCAGAAACACTTTAACCTTGACTGGACTAGAGTAGTATGGAGTTTCAATAAAATAAGAGGCCATATTATACTGGAATCGTTGCCAATGATGTGCGGTTTCCTGTACAGTATCTTTTCCTCAAAATCATAATGACATCCGTAGTTTTACCAACACGTTCGTCAATACTGCTTGTCAAGCCGACATTACTTGTTGGTTTTAATACCGCAATAATTAATGTATTGTTGCGCAGTGACAGTGGAGTTTAGAAATCGTTTCCATCGGTTGTCTTTTACGAGTTAACTTGTAATTTTATTGCTTACCAAAACCTTTACCATCTAAGCTGACATCACTTGCTGTCCGTTAGGTGACCCTGGTAAGTCGTACCAACTGTGGTTAATGAATTACTATTGTTATAAATCAAAATATTGATTTTCCTACAGTTGAGAGAGGTCAACACAATTAATGATGGTTCTTTAGGTATTAGGTGGCAGCAAATAATCTGCTGTTTCATACAAAGGATCTACGCGGTAAAAATGTAGAAAAAAACATGAAACACACACATACTTGACATGACGTATGTATGAAATGTAAGAATGTGTGTGGTAGCAGATTGCGCCATCACCCTGTATTTGGACCTCCAGTCCTCTCGTCTGTCAGTCGTTTCTACTTTTTCGTTGTGTATCTGATGCTATCCTTGTGAAATGCTACCTTAACATCAGTCTAGTTTTTTCCTGATCAAGATTGTCCTTTTGGGTATTATATTGCCATTATAAACCATTTTTTTTTTATTTTTTTTTTTTTTTTTTTTAGGATGGGAAATCATCAAATGACCCCTCCCGCTCTGGGTGGAGCGGAAGGGAGTGTCAGACTCTTACTGACTAAAACCCATCCGTGTTCCTTCCTTAGCCCTTTATGTGCCGGGGCAGCGGTAACCCTTTCGGAAAATCCCGCTGCCCGCCATTACCCTTATATAAATTCTTTCCTCATTAAAACAGCAAAGTCAACGTTTTTTTTTTTTGTTTCACATAGTTGTATATAATAAAAATAGGTGTTACACAACGCTTTGTCTTCTTCTTTCGAAAGTCAAATTACTGATGACTGAAAGAGAGAAATCGGTGTGTAACTATTCATCTGATATAATATGTTTATTAGTAAGGGGGTTAATATAAAAAGCAAGGTTACAAATATACTGGGCAACAGTCGCCACACGGTGGGTGCCTGAGAATGGACGGCGCTACTGAGGCCAGCCCAGGAAGAGGTAGCGAGATGGCGCTAGAAAAGGATGCCTGGAAGGATTTTGTGTTGTTCGTTTTTACAGGTCAGAAGTGTAGGCTAACTTAAAAAAAAAAAAGTTTTTGTTAAAATTAAATGACAGAAGCTATCAATGCTAAATTATATCCTAAAACAAAGTTAAAACATTGCGACAAAAAATCCCATATTATGATTTTCATTTCAAGATGTCCCCTCTCAGGTGACAATTATTTTTTACATTTTCTGTCCAACTATTATTCCCGTCATTGTTATTTTTGAACAGCGCTTTGTCTTTCAACACCTTGGATTACTGCTCACCCTTATCCCCTACTACCTTTACAGCTGAGCTGGTGAAGTGACAGCTTCATCAGGCCACAGCCGTGTTTTCATTAGTTGGTAACGTATGACGCGGTGGGGGACTAAATCTTCATTTTTGACGTCCCATGGGTCACTACAAGGCTAGTGATGTCTGGGAACTACTAGATGTGACAGACTTATAGGTACAAAATTCAGTATACAAAATGAAATATTTAAATAGGTACTGAAATGTTCAGTCGACAGAATTAAACTAATTGAGTATACTTACCGATGTTTTTATGTTGCAGGGTTTTATAGCCTGTCGTGCACAGCCTGCTTGGTGAAAAGCAGCCAACAACGCCCTTTAGAAAGACATTTACAACACACAGGCTATGCATGTTTGACACATGCGAAAATTTTGGAAAAGAAAAAAAAACGTGTCCCTAATTTCAACAATGGCTACTACCACAAAGTACTATCTGATGGAGGAAATAAGTAAAATGGCAGAAAGTGTACCCATCTAGTTTCATCCCGTTATATATTCGGAATATCAAAGCTTCTTTGATATTCCGAACCAATAATATTGCAGTAATATTTAATAGTAACTGTAAACAAAACAGAAATGTTTTGGAAGTCAGTGCCATTATTTCGTGGTTCCATAAAAGCTGCTTTCTCAACTGTTTCACCCACAAAATGATTATGAGTAATCAGGTTTAACGTTTTTTTTTAAATGTATTTTTAAGCAAACTTTCAGCCAGCCACTTCCAGTACCCAACATGCTCCGACATGTCCCTCTCACGGACTAGACGGGGGACGTACTAATGTTGATATATCGGCCACCGGCCCGACGGACAGACGCGTACACACATCTTAAATAATAAGGATGCTGTACCACCTGTATCATCGTTTATTTATGGCTGGTTACCCTAGTTTTTTGCGCTTTTTATGCGGTATTTTTTAGTTAGCTGGTATTAGGGATGAAGGTGGACAAGTAAACATTGTCCTGTTCTGTATTCCTTGTTATTTCCGCCTTTTTTTTGTGAAAATATGTCACTCAACTTAAGGTAGTCTTATAAAGTGTTAGGTATATGACAAAGAGGGATGAACGAAAACATTTATGTGGACTTACTAGTATCATGCAACAGTATGCTAAAACTCGCAAAACATCAAAATGCATTGCGGCATACACAGCGAAGGTAAAGGTTTCAACTTGACGGTTTCAACATGACACTTTTAAAATGGACTGATCCATACTCAAGTGTACACACTTGGGTATGGATTTACTTGTTACAACAAGTAAAAAAATAACAGGGAAGACCCTTTTCATTCAATAAGTTAACATTAAACCTTAGCATTACTAACAATAACGGTTACAATAACGGTCGATTATTAATTAGTTTTATTTTTGTATTATTATAGAAAGGGCATCTAGCTTCAACTTTCTGACTAATAATAAAAAGAGTTGAAGCTACTCGTAGTTGCCCGCTCTAAAACGTAGATCTTTATGGAGTAGAACGGGAACGAAGCTCCATGGACACTCTTTTTTAAAATTAAGTTAGGTAGTTATTACAAAAACCAGGGTATATTGTTCTTGTTGCTTCTATGTATATGTGTCATAATCCTTAGTATAATCAGCCTATAATGTTCCCACTGCTGGGACACAGGCCTCCTCTTTTCGAAAGGGAGTGGGCTTTAATACATCATTCGAATCATCGAATTTTCGGTTCTAGGACATGCCAGTTCCCTTAAGATGTTTTCCTTCACCGTTTTGAGAGCAGTGGTGATGAACATTATTTACCTACACAAAATATAGCGCCTGGCTGGGTTGCAACCCTCGACCTACAACTCGTAAGTCGGAACCGTTGTCACTGGGCCACCACTGTTCCATCCTTACATTAGGCCAAAAACATTCGCTACTGATCATTAGGTCCTCCAAAACCCATGCAGACACAAACAACCGGTCCCTGTCCTCTTAAAAACAAAGTGTATCAAATTAATGTCATGGGCAAAATGTTAAACGGCTTATGGCACCTAATTGATACCTACTAGTTATAGTTTTTATGTCTTTATAGAAGCTGTAAGTAATCCATCATCTGATGGAAAATCGTGATAGCCTCAGGCTATGGTGTGTTGGTATAGGTAACATTTTTATTTTAAATGCGTTAGGCTCAGACCAAGACTGAGAGCTGAGAACGATACAGTGAAGCATGCCAAACTACACCTCCGCTCTGTGCACATATGTTTACGAAATCGGCTTCACTTTACTGTTGACAGCCCTCTGTCTTGGTTACTTATTTGGTCTGAGGTGTTAGGTTATCAAGGTTTAAATAATTTAAATAAACAAATTGATACATTATTTACATAGAATTTATCTTTAACTTTGAATGAAATCTCTATGAAGAAATAGATTTTGTTACATTTATTATATTAAAACTCGACTTCCCATGATCGCCACCTGCTATACGATCCTTTTTTTTTTTTTTTTTATAATGGGAAATCATGAAATGACCCCTCCCGCTCTGGGTGGAGAGGAAGGGAGTGTCAGACTCTTACTGACTAAAACCCATCCGTGTTCCTTCCTTAGCCCTTTATGTTCCGGGGCAGCGGTAACACTTTCGGACAATCCCGCTGCCCCGGCAGGCTTCGGCCCTAACGGGCCCCTCCATGTCTGCTGACATCTCTTTGAGGCGCGCGTGGAACACATACGCGCCGTCCGGCACGTGCCTGGTCCTGATCGGACGGCGAGCTACCCATTACTCGCCGTCCGCAGGCCCGCGCCTACGGTGGCCGGGAGTCGTCACGCGGCTCCCGACGCCCGGAGCGTCTACCGCGGCGGCTGAGACGGGCGGTTCTCTCAGCTCTCTCCCTCGCCCATCCCGCCACCTCCTTCGCTAGCATGACTGCTTCGCAGAAGGAGGTGACTGCCTCCCACTCCCTCTCGCCCCGGACCATGGCTTGGACTAGGGCCGGGCGCGAGAGGTCGCCGCCGCTGCCGATCGCCTCTACGAGGACACGGCGGTGCTCTGCCCAAGCGGGACAGACCTCCACCGTGTGCACCACCGTGTCCTCTGGGCGATCCTCGCAGTGGTGACACCCGGGCGTTTCCTCCCGCCTGATTATGTGCAGGAACCTCCCGAAACATCCGTGTCCGGTGAGGACCTGCGTCAGGCGGTAGGTGAGGGCGCCGTGACGCCTCTCTAGCCACTCCTCAAAGAGGGGCCTTACCGCCGCTATCGCGGCGTGCCCTGCGCTGGGTTGCGACAGTCGCGCTTTCCATGCCGCCATGAGATCGCGCCGGAGGTCTGTCCGCTCCGCAGCAATTTGCCGCGGAAGCGGGTTTTCCCCCCGGCGTAGTGCCTCCGCGCGCCACTCAAAGAGGCGCGCGAGGACTATCGCCTCCAGATCCCATGGCGGCAGTCCGGCAAGGAGGCTTGCCGCCTCGCGCGAGATCGTGCGGTACCCCCGTATAAGCCGTATGGCTACCACCTTTTGGGGCGCGTTCAAGTAGTGGGCGGCTCGAAGCCGCAGTGAACGCGCCCACACCGGGGCGCCATACACGGCCATGGACCGCACGACCCCCGCGTAAAGCCTCCGGCAGGAGGCGTTTGGCCCCCTCAGGTTGGGCAGGAGCCGCTTGAAAGCGGCCCCAGCCCGTTCCAGTTTGGGGGCCAAACGTCGGAAGTGCTCCACGAAGTTCCACCGGCTGTCGAGGACGAGACCCAGGTATTTCATCGTCGTCTCGACGCCGATGTGAACCCCTCCTACCGTCAGTTGGGATCCCGATGGTGGCCTTTCCGAAGCCCATGAAATGTCATGGCTTCGGACTTGTGCAGAGCCACCTCGAGACCCAACTGCCGGATCCTCTCCACGACTATCGCAACCCCGCGTGTCATTACGTCGGCCGCCGCCTGAAGCGTAGCAAACTACGCTGACGCCATCAGGGAGGTCTGCCCGCAGCACCCAGTCGTAACCGATGTCCCACAGGAGCGGCCCCAAGACCGATCCCTGTGGGACACCGCACGACATCTCTCGCCGGTTCCATTCCCCATCGCGACCGGGGTAGATGACGGCTCTGTCCGTCAAATACGCCCCGACTACTCGACGGAGGTAGGTCGGCACTCGGTGATACCGGAGTGCCTCCCTAATGCAGCTCCAGGGCAGGGTGTTAAACGCGTTAGCGATGTCTAATGACACCGCCACGACCACCCCACCCCGAGACACCGCGTCCCCCGTCGTGAGGGCTCTCACGCGCATGATGGCGTCCACCGTCGAGCGCCCCTTGCGGAAGGCAAACTGGCTATCCGCAAGATCCGGCCCCGTCCTCACCAGGTGCCCGACGAGGCGGCCCACAATCACTCTTTCAAAGAGCTTGCCGACCTCGTCGAGCATGCTATACGATCCTTGCATTTACCTTTTGACTCGTTTACGTTCATACATCAAAGCGGCAATTCTCGTAATTTTAAGGACGTTCACAGTCTGATCTCAGTCTCAATCTGTCAAAAATACCTCTAATTTCCTTCATTTTGACAAGTTTTTTATATTTGTTTGTCGCCGAGATGAGGCTGCGACTAGATTTTCAACGTTTTAAATTACGACAATTGGCTTTCTGGCACACACGCTTGCCGTTTTCGAGTACTATGCACTTGACCATTCTAAGGTCACTGTATGATGTTTCCGAATTTTGATTAATAGAAGTGTATTTGTCACAACTGCAGCAGAGATTGTACGAGTATCAACTTTCCATTTTTCCAATAGTCAAAACTACAAGGGCACTTATGTATCCTTATAAAACAGGCAGAAGATGAAGAACTAAATAATTTGGCGCATCAACTACAAAGCATGCTTTGGAAGGTGTATAAAACATTTTAAACTCTAAACCAATCTTAATAGACTATATAGTTCCAACAATGCTTCTACCAACCCCAACCCTCACCAGCAAACACTTGCAACCCGAACTCAAACCCACAAAACTATCGCTTCCACAATTTTTCGCCATCTTCCTTCATAAACAGGGATCATGAGCCTTACCCTTTTGCCATAAATCTAGCCGCCTCCTCCCCGTGCCCCCCGCCCCCCGCCCCCTCAGGCCGCGAGGTGGTTTTGAATGGAGATTGAGCCAATTAAAGTAATCGCCGTAACAGTCGACGCTGCCTTGGATTAGTTCTGCGGAGATGAGAGCGGTGGAGTCGCTGTTATGTGGAGAAAAATTTGGGGTGTAAGATGTTCTCGATGATTTTTTGGTAGGCACGTGACTTCGGAGTTGTTAGAAGCATTGGTTTATCTAGCGCTAGTAAAAGAATTGTATTGCCGGTTTTACTCCGAGTTTTTGACAATCGAGACCGAACTCTGTTTAGTACACATCAATATTTGAGATGACTAAACAAACGTTAGTACTATCATCGAATAAAGTTTAATCAATAGTTCTTATGTTCAATATGTCCTAGAACCAAACTTTCGAACACATCTGACATCTACCAAACCACATTGGGCTCGCGTGGTGGATTACAGCCCACACCCTTCCAAAGAGAGGAGGCCTGTGCCCCAGCAGTGGGAACAATAAAGGCTGATTATGTAATAGCTCTGTATTAACGCCCATATCCCTCCTATTTTACACCACCAACAAATTGACTTATTTATTAATAATATTACCATTATCAGTGCCATAATCATTATCTCATAAGTCTTCTTCCACCCTGGATGCACCCCTGTTTTCTTCAAATAAAAATTATAGATAGTTTTTGCACTCTGTACAACCCACAACTTTGTCCCAAAAAATATTTGTTAGCACAACATCACCTCCACCCTTTCCCGTCCCGCAGGATTAGTATCATACAATACAAGCAACAACTGAATCCTTTTATTTATTGCTATTTATTGTTATTGCATTTTCTCTCATTTCTCTGCTCTAATATTGTCTTGGCATAAATTTCGCTTAGCGTTTCGAAACGTTGTTTTAAATATTATTGCTAATTAGAGTTAGCTGTGCATTTCCTTAAGCTTTTGTATGATGAGTTTTTGTGTGATGAGTTTTGATTACTGCTGTTATTATATTTGCGAAATTCTTTCTTATAAATTGAAAAGTTTATTAACTTTTTATTTCTGATAGATGACTCGGATGTCTTTTGCAAGAAGAAGCTTAGGACCGGGGCCGACGGAAGAAAAGGAAGGAGGGGGTCATATCAGTGGGACAGACTAACTATAATCATTAAAGATTCTGATTTAGTTTCTTTGTTTCGTTTTACTGCCTTACAAACATGGTCGAAAGGCCTTTTCAAAACCTTTATACAGGCACGATTTTTACAACTATGTTAAAGGTGAACGGTATTCTCCCAAACAAGCAACGTCGATTATATTGCCCAATTAGAAACTAACATTAATTTCTTTTTTTTCAGCAATATTTAATATTATTTTTTTGTAAACAAAATGATAGAATAATTTGCTTTAGTATTTTACCAAGTAAGATTTCTACAAGAACAAATCAACTCTTCAATCCTCATCCGACATAGAGTCTTATGTCTGTCTGGCGCCTACATTGTGGCGTATTAAACGCCGCTCTACGGTAGAGTATTTCAAATGATTAGGCAGATTTATGCGGGGTAGAGCGGGCCGCTATCTGCTCTACATGGAGTCTGTCTCAGGATATAACAAATTAGATTTTGTAGAGTTTTATTTGAGAGTTACTTAAGTCAGTTGTAAGTGTTAAAAAGACGGTAGGTTTGTTAAGTTTGATCTTATTATTTGTTAGTCAAATATGTCAGGCATGTCTGTATTAGATTTAATTAATTATCACAGGCTAAGTTATTAAATGAGATAGATAGTGGCATGATAATTATTTGGACAAAAATGTTTACTTAGGTTAAATATTGTTTTCTCAGTACATAATTATTAAAAGTTTAGTTTCAGCCAACAAGCCGCGTTGCTATGTTCTCGTTTGAAGGTCATGGGTGCCGGCGATTTTACAGCACATGAGACGTAGACAGTTTTGTCATTGCGATGGCCACGCCACTGTACTATGCTTTTGATATTAAAGATGTCCATTAGCGGCGCTGACCATTTACAATCAGACAGGCAATTCTCGTAATTTTAAGAACGTTCACAGTCTGATCTCAGTTTCAATCTGTCGAAAATATCTCTAATTGCCCTAAATTTTTTAAAAGTTTTTGACCTTGATTGTCGCTGAGATGAGATTGCGACTAGATTACGCACGTTTTTAGTTACTTGAATTGGCCTTCAGGTGGGATGCCTACTCGATATTTCAGATAATTTTTACCTTTTTCGGCCTAGTAGTTAAGGTCTCAATTCATATGTACTTATTAAGTTTATTTTTGAAATTACTGACAACGGTGAAACAAAAATATCGTGAGGAAACCAAAAGACAATAAAAGGCACCGATTCCTTTGTTCACAAACTAAACTTTTAAGTTCAGTGCATCTTTTTCTTTCTGTTTAATTAAGAACAGAAGATAAACTTTAGTTTAGTCCTGTCAAATTAATCAGCGCCTGACACTACTCCAGACAAGTTTAGACGTGATAAAAAACTTGCCTACTAAAATTTTCCTGATGTAAATTGACGTTCAATTTACATCAGGAAAATTTTTAGTTTAGTCCTGTCAAATGAATCATTGACAGGACTAAACTAAAAATTTTCTTCTGTCCTTTTCTTAATGAAATAGAAAGAAAAACATGCACTGAACTTAAATTTAGTTTATTTTTTGAACAACAGAATCGGCACCATTTTTATATTTAAACTGTCAAACACCTTTATCTCCAACATTAGTCTTATTACTTTGATTATTTTTACCAATTGACTAGAGTATTTTCAGTGAAGTCAAATTCTGTCTCTTAAATATACCTCTGAATACATACTAAAAGCCTTCGTATATACATAATCCCACATAACACAAGACCTCTACCTACAAATTACACACTGTAACCATTTTACCTCAATCGCTCTACGTCGGAGTATTTCAAATAGATTTATACGCTAGAGCGGGGACGTTCTCGACGCGACTCTAGCTAGAGTACGACTCTTCGTAGAGCTGTCTCTGGGATATCATGGAGAGTGTTTTATTTGGTGATTATCGGGAGGGGGTTGAGGTGAAAAGATAGGAAGAAAATATTGAAGGTGAATGAACGTTTCAGTGCTGAAATTGATGGTAATCGACACCTTTTTGAAATGATTCTTCTTTTGTTAAACCTGATTTACACAGTAAAAAATTAATGGCCGATGGCATGTCAAAAGTTAAAGCAAAAATAAATGTTGAAAAGGTAAAAACAGTGATCGAATGGTGGCCAAAGTTAGGTCAAAGAAACCAGAGCCGTCCAAAAACGCGTTGGATTGATGATATAGTCAAAGTTGCGGGAAACGCCTGGATGAAGCACAAGTCATCATCTGTCTAGCCTTTACCTAACTATGTTAGGGTCGGCTTCCAGTCTAACCGAATGCAGCTGAATACCAGTATTTTACATGGAGCGACTGCCTATCTGACCTCCACAATCTAGTTACTGAATACGATAAGACCCTTGGTAAGACTTTCAAAGATCCACGAATGACTGTCGGGACCAACGGCTTAACGTCTTTTCCGAGGCACGGAGGGGTCTTGGTATGTGAAGATGGTCACCCATCCACGGACCAACCGCGGCAAGCGTAGCTTAACCTGATCGATCGACTCGTGCGGCTGTTATTACTTAGCCACAAGCCCCTTTCTGGGCAGTATGGCAGAAAAAAGTGGAGGTCTTAACCCAGCTGTGGGTGATTCTGGGCTGAAGTGATGATGATACAGTAATTGGACGGTCCAAGTCATTTGTTGTTTCAATTTTATTGTATGCCAGGCAAGAAATTTGAATCGTGTTAATAGGGCTTCATTTAGACCACACCTGCGTATACAGTTCTTCTACAGTTATCACACATCTGATTTTGCATCACTATAAGGTTGCTGGTGGGTTACTGTCAGAGTTAAAATACCTGTGTAAGACCTGTAGTAGAATAATCGACCGCACTTTGCATCAGCCTATAATGTTCCAACTGCTGGGACACAAGCTTCTTCTCGGTAAGAGGGTGTATTCCACCACGCGGACACCGTGCGAGTTGGTAGTTGTCACATGTTTTGGTTTTTTTGTTTCTAGGACATGCCGGTTTCCTCACGAGGTTTTCCCTAATCGGTTTGAGAGTAGTGGTGATGGAATAATGTACACACCGACGACGACTCATAATTTATGTGATTGCTGTCAGTTACACTGTAGACCAACTTATACTAGTTCTGTTACCTCGGACGTGCGGTCAATTGTACTGACGCCGGCACATCAAGCTACCCGAAACTGTAAAATTTTCCCAATCAACATTGAACCTTATTCTTTAGTGATAAAGTTGAAAATCTATTAAAGAAATTGGACTGGAATTGGATTGGATTGGATTTTTCAGCTTTTAATGGCGTAAAAGGCTGAAATCTTTCATTAGACTTACACACGCAGTTCCCTAATTTGATTCCACCACTTGAGTTGACAATAGTTTTATACGGTATTTGTAGGTATTTCAATTTGGTGTCAGTAGTATTATGTTACCCTGATTAAAGTCTGAAATCAAATTAGAGCCTTCAATTAATAAATTGCCATACTTAAATGGCAGTGGGCAGGGTACATTGCTCACAGAATAGATGTCCGATGGGGTCGAAAGGTTCTGGAGTGGCGACCGCGTACTGGAAGACGTAGAGTTGGAAAAGGAAGGCCCCCAAGGTGGACCAAAGACCTTGTGAAAGCCGCAGGAACCCGTTGGATGCGAGAAGCACCGGTCGAAGTGGAGGTGCTTGGGGGAGGCCTATGTCCAGCAGTGGACGTCTTTCGGTTGAAATGATGATGATGAATGAATAAATAAATAGGTGTTTAATCATCTGTAAAATTATATTCGAATCAACTCTTAATAGAGTTGTTTTGAGTTGACTTAATGACTATTTGTTATTCAATCATCATAGGCATATTGATTAGAAGTGAAGACCATAGCCTGCGGCGACCACATATAGATGCCTAATAAAATATTCACCATTATTCATAATATTTTGACCTCTTCAACCCATGAGTGTTGTGTCAAAGTGACACGCATACTGCCGTTGTTATTTTAATTATTTAAATATTTGCTGAATAATAATTACTGTCATTAATTTGTTTTTGTTCTGCAATGATTGATGGATTTAGTTGTTTGATTGATCATTCGTTGATAGCAATAGATTTTTTGTTTGATGTTATAGAGGTTATTCATAAAAGTTTCATTATTTCATATTCACGTTCCGGGGTGGCTCCTGAAATGCAGCTATCTTTTATGTAATATATTTTATTTTAATCCTGATGCCAAGCGAGGTGATTTCGATAATACCTTACTTATATGCAGTCCCGGATTAGCCATATGGATAAATCGGGCATATGCCCGACTTGCCGGATGCCTGATCCCGATTGGCGGTCGACTGTCTTTTGCTATTAAAAAAAGCATCGCGATTCCTCGATTCAAATAACGTCCTCTACCTTCAACTCGAGGATCCAATTCAATTGACATTATCGTTATTGTGCGAGTACAATGTGAGCCTTGAGTCAACCGGGAAGGATATGTTTTCCTTAGTCGATTCAGTTTTAAAGACATAAAAAATATGACCAGTCATTAAATCTGTATGTAATTGTTTACTATTATAAAATAAATAAAGATTAATATGAGAACGATATCAACTTTTCCTACCCAATTCAAATTCACGCTGAATGGATAACCTATACTTCATTCCCCTTCACAATCCGTCGATCACTCAACCTAATTGCCGAAGACAGACAGCAAGCTAATGTACTTCAAGTCAAAGGTGACGAGCTGATCTTTATAAAGTGCTAAACAGTTATATTATATTGACCGTGGAGTGTCGATTTATTAATACGTTTTTATAGTTTTGTTTTTCTTGAATTTTTAATATTTATTTGCATTGGTAAAGTTCGTATTACCCAGTAACAGGGTTGAAGAGTTCAGATAGGCAGTAGCTTCCTGTAAAATACTGGTATTTAGCAGTTACACTGATAGGCGACCCCAGTATAGTTGAGAAAAGGTCCAGAAGACCCAAAGATTGACTGGTAAAAAATGATTTTGGCAATAAGTCCACCTTTGTAAATTTATGTGCTTGAAGTATTAAATAAATAAATAAAAGGCTAGGCAGATGATGATGATTTGCATTGGTAAAGTTTACTAGAGTTTTAAACTTCGTTTTTGTTAGATAGTAACCGAGCACTCATGCACATAGCTACCGCAGAATATATATTAGCCTTAATAAGTTGCCCCACCAATTTATACCAAAACTGGCTATCCTTAAAACCATTTCGCAACATCTAACTGAATCACAGAACAAGTTCAGAGCACAATGTGCGGATGCGGCCGCTTACTCACTAACTTACGTAAAACGAAAGTGAAGGTATTTACTGGGCACCGGTCAATGGTTCCAAACACCATGCTTTGTGGCACTTTGCACTTGTACCTACGGGTATATATATGTTTGTTTTTATAGCATAGTTACTTAGGTTTTAGTAGTTTTTTTTTTATTTTATTTTTTACTTTATCCTTTTGATGGATTCTTATTTTGTAAATGTGAGGACTTTGTACGCCTTGTAGACCATTTTTTATTTTATCAAGTACCTGGTACTTGTTGACAGGCCTACGCTGTCCTCCCATACCTATTGTAATTTGAAATCATTCTAAAACCAATTATTTTTAAAAGAGTAACCGTGGAGTTTCTTGCCGGCTTTTCTCTATAGGAAACGACCAATTGGAACCGTGCACCTTCTGACTTATCATAAGTGCCCATGTAGGTTTATGTGAAATAAAATATTTTGATTTTAATCTGTTCTGTTGGCCTCCTGGTGGTTACTGCTGATCGTGGGGTCCTGGTTCGATACTCAGGTCAGGCAAATTGAAATTGGGTGTTTCCATTAGGAATATCTCAGTAGCAGCCAGGAGTTTGGAAGTTGGTGGTATGACACCTGCGTGCCTCTGTAAGCACGTAAAGCTGTTGGTTTTGCGCCTGATCTCTCCCCTGTCAAGTCGGAGTGCTGTCCCTTTGGACTATGAGAGTAAAGGACCAGAGAGTGCAGTTGTGTTTGCACTATACTGGGCGCTAATTCACCTTTGAGGTTGGACGTCGAAACCAAATTTCAGTCGGACGAATATCACTCTAATATTATAGAGACAAAAGTTTGTCAGTGTGTGTGTGTGTGTGTTTAAATGTAAAAATGTAAAATTTTGTATGGAGGTAGCTGACACCCTAGATTAACATATAGGCTTTTCATCCCGATATTACCACGGGATCAAAACTTATGTGGGTGAAACCGCGGGGCGCAGCTAGTTAATAATAATGCCGATTTCACTATAAAAAAATAAGGTCTGAAAATCCGAAAAAGAAACACTAATTCTACATGAAATTATCAACTGGATAAGTTAAGTAGAATTACCTAAATGATGATGGGGAAATTGACTCTCAGAGTCGTGCATTGTAACTGTCTGATAAGGTGAATTGATTAGATAAAAAGCACTTAGCTCATCCAAATTTTTTTTTTTTTAGGATCTATCTTTTGCTACATACTAGATACTCTTTTACGTGGAGTTGCGGGTGAAGCTAAGAGTGTAAACGAAAGTGAAGGTAAATGGTTCGGTCAATAGTTGAGAATACCTTGTTTTGTGGCACTTTGCACTTATACCTACTTATCTATCTGTCTATGTTAGTTTTGATGGCCATTTTATTATGCAGGTGAAAGTTGGTAAGTGCTTAGCTATGTTTACTTCTCAGTCGCTTCATGTATTTTACCAACTATGAAACTAGATATAATTTTGATTGTTTATTGTTTTTCACATGTGAATGCTTCCTAACACCTAAGGACTTCCTTATCTTCATAACATCACGCCTGTATTCATCGAAAGATTATGCAGATGTGTACCTATAGTACACCAACATTTCGCCAATTACATTTAAGAAGATTATGAAACATGCTGGTCCTGCTCCATAGGACTAGAGTCTATATAATTAATGTATGCAAAACATTGTAAAACATTTTAAAAGAGTAACGGTGGAGTTTCTTGCCCATTCTTCTCCATACGAAAAGTACCTTTTGGAAGGGGCGACTAGAATCAATTCTATTTCATAATAATTTTAGACATTCAAAAGTACCTAACTTTTATGTGCCCATTTGAAATAAATGCTTTGACTTTGACTTTGACCAATGGGCCAGGGGCTAGCCTGTTGCCATCAACCGGCCACAAATCCAGACTCCGGATACTAGGAGTGAAATAAACTCAAGTTATTGATACAACCATTAGACAAAACTTTCAAAACAGAAAGTGAAGCACATCACATAAATCAGGTATTTCAAAAATCACACCAAAAATTTTCAAAATCTTATTGCAACACTATTATAAGCAATTGCTTAAAATGGAAGCGTCTAAACAAGTTTACGACCGGTGATCATATTCCTTTCGCTCGATCAATCAGTGTGATACCATCATACATAATATACACATTTACATGTTCAATATATTATGTACGTGCAATAGCAAATGCCTTGTTTCCGAGACTGATCTTAGGTAACTTGATTTCACTGCTTGTTTGGTCATAGGGTATGATAATGTTGTCCCTCTTTGTGCCTAAGAATATTGTCTGGATAGTTTTTTTTAAGTATTTTATATTTTAGGTTAAGCTACGCTTGCCGCGGTTGGTCCGTGGATGGGTGACCATCTTCACATAACAAGATCGGAGAATAATTGCGTGATATGAATTGTACGCAAATAATATTATGAATTTTCAGTATGTGACCATTTTACGACTTTTTTTATGATTCATAATGTTATCCTTTTATGATTCTGCCAAAGTGGCCTTTTCAGGCCCCCTGGTGTCTGTCTATAATCTAGAACAACGACAAGACACAGCCTTCTTTAAATTACCTCAGCCTTCTATTACCTTTTTTGAGTGAATTGTACGTAACCAAACCTAATAAAACTTCATATAAAGTAATAAGTAGTATTTTAAGGTTTGTTCCTATAAACAAATACCCACAGTTCTGCATAATAATCTGTGAACGTCGTCCATTTCCTGAGATACGGCGTGAGACACACACAAACATAATTACTTCTCATTTCATAAACCCATTCTCTTGGTACACCATAATGAGAACTAATTGCCCTAATTGTACCACCGTAGGTGCGTCAGATTTCACTGGAGTTACGTAAAGGAATGGGCCAAGGAGGCTTGGTATCTGTGACGGACTATATGTAAACATACGAGTCTACAAAGAACAAATTTTTGTTTTTAACTTAAATAAAATTCAGGTTATGTGATTTGGTAAAAACAATATTGGTTTTCATTGTAGCAGTGAATTGAGATATGATAGTACTGAAAAATTGGTTGGGCAAAGGCCTCTCCCCACGACTTCCAGCACTTTCGATCCAGTGCTCATGTAGACCACTAGTCGTTTGTTTTGTCCAGCTCGTCCCGCCATCTTCTACGGAGTCTGCCGCGATTCCTTCTTGCGGTGGCATAGTGATTATTTTGTCCCACAGCTCAGAGAAAAAATGTTTATTTTTCTCTGAGCTGTGGGACAAAATAATAGCGCAGTGTTTTGTAGATATAAAGCCTTCGCCTTAGATAAGGCTGTGGCTATTATAATAACACTCAGCCCTAACCTACAAATAACACCATTCAAGAAAAGAATTAGCACTGACTCAATAATTGCACTCAATTGTCAGAGCATAGTCATGAATTTTGACATTGAGTTAATTTCGCAAGAAACTAAAATATACTCTAGAGTCTAGCTTTTTTACAGTTCACAGATAAAAGTCAACCCCCCTAAATAAGAGGTAATGCCGTCAATCCCTATATTACACAACTGGGTCAGAAATAACAAAAAGGTGTACAATAAGTACATACATTTATTATAAACAATAGCCCGCACACTGCTGGTCACCGTTGCGTCACAGTGCGCATGCGCAATGATAATAAAAACCATTGCATGTGACACCATAAAATGGTTCATGTGTGAACAAGATGGTCCGTTATAAGGATATGACGGAATGCGATGCAATTATTTTGTTCCACTTTTCAGAGTTAGGTAGCTAGGTATTGTAACTGTTGTTAAGGGTAAAACTATTGAAATAATTGTTCCTTCCATTCTTATTTTTGTCGCTAAAACACTTCCTCACGTTGCAGAACCTCAAATTATGAGATGTACCTACTTTGCTCTCTGTCAGTCTCTCCTCAATTATTGTGTATGCGCCTGGGGAGGTGCTCCCAAAACCTTACTCTTAAAGCTGGAAAGAGCTCAGAGAGCCGTGTTAAAAGTCAGCACCTTCCGACCTATCCTTTTTCCAACTGAGGAATTATATAAGACCTGTAAAGTCCTCACAGTCAGGAAATTGTTTGTGCTTAACACTGTACTACTTCAGCACCATATAACTCCCTACGAGGTAATCACCACAAGACGCAAAGACAAAGTAGGCCAACCCTATCGTTCGCATTACTCTTTTACAAGAAGGTTTCCCTGCTTCCAAGGCTCCCACCTGTATAATAAAATTAATAAAATATTAAATTTCCACTCACTTCCAAATTTATCTCTAAAGAAGAAACTATCTACTTGGCTCCAGTCTCTTAACTATAATAACACAGAGCTTTTATTGACGATTTAATCAACTAGGTACAATCTACGCAGCGCACTATCACACATAAACACATACAAACCCACATATACCCTCACACACACACCCACTTTCACACTCACCCACTCACACACACCCCCACACTCTACATCTATTCTCTTTATCACTTTTTATTTTTATTTTATCTTTGTTTTTCTAAATGATTTATTGGTCTGCCTACTGTCAAAATGAAAAAAAGTTCTCGAAACTGGACAAACTTTCTTTGTAAGCCACCCATGAAAGGGTTGGGCCTAGCACCTTTAATACAAGTTGTCTTGGCAACTTAGCAAAGGTGCTAGAGTATCCAAACATATTAGTGTATAACGTCTCCATCAGTCTGTTTGTAACCTAACGATGTCTAATTGCACACCTTTTTTATTTTTTATTGCAAATAAATTATTATTATTATTATTTTCTTTTTTATATCTCGGGACCATTGAGTCCCGGTCCTTTGGAAGGCGTACGAGGGGCCGAAGCCAACTCGCAGAGGCCCTTTAGGAAATTTTAATGAAATGTGACACCAACCGACGATTATCCCTGTGTGCACTATGCAAGTGCACCCAAGGACAACCCCCGGTTGGTGTAGGACTATTGCAGCATATGGAAAAATAAAAAGTTGGACTATGGGTTTGGGTGGCTAAAGTGGACTGGTTGCCAAGAACTATGGAAGAACTATGACCCCTGCCTGATCAATGTTTAATATATACACGGATAAAATAGCAGGGGGTGACTTGCACACTCAATAATGGGCCCCCGGAAACGGTCGCTAGCACATAGTGACGTAGCGACAAGGGGGCAACATGTCCTGAGGTGCTTATGAGAAGTGGAGAGGTATTCCACGGCTATCAGGACAATCCCGGAAGTACGGTCAAGATCCCTACCAGCATCTTACTGGAATACTTCCTTCCTCCGAGCACGTTTGCTCTTGCGAATCTCCACTCAAGCCAGCCAATAAAGGCAAGAATGAGGTGGGAGCTCTGTTCCTCGTCATTGTTCACTCCAGCCGGCCAATAAAGGCAAGCCAGAGGTGAGGTACAAGACTTCTCCCGGGAGATAGGGTCCGTGGGGTCGCTACTGCCCAACAGCTCGCCACATGCTGCCCTGCGGATTTCTGTATCTCTCTTGGTCTGGCTCCTCACCTTAGACCTGTTCCGGCAAAGTAAACTTTTCCGGCACGGGCCTATAGTTCGGAGCGCGCAAGCCCCACCACGACGTCAACGTAGAGATACGGCGATGGGGTTATTATTATTATCTCTTTATTTCAATATATACACATATAAATTATATTTTTAAATATTATGATATATAGATATAAAAACATTTAAAAATATAAAAAATAGTAGCCCACCGGTATCGGGAACAAGGTCCAAGCTACCGGCGGTCAGGGCTCCAGAGAGAGGAACCTCCTAACAATGCGAGCCGTGTCCAGAAGTACCGCTCTCTGAATCAAGCCCTTGATCCAGCTGCCCAACGAGAGCCTCCTTAGGTGTTGGTCGAGGCTCTTGGCTATTAATCCATTGGCTGTTACGACTATCGGCACAATGATTGTTGAGTCTACATCCCACATGTCGACAACCTCGCGAGCCAAGTCAAGATACTTGATTTGTTTATCTTTCTCGGCTTTCACGAGGTTCTCATCATGCGGGACGGTTATGTCAACAATCATTGCGCGCCGCTCTGATCGATCCACCACCACTATATCAGGCTTATTGGCAACAATAGTCCTGTCAGTGATGATGGATCGATCCCAGTACAATGTGATATTACCATTTTCGAGAACTGGGTCGGGCACGTACCTGTAGTACGGCACCTCCGATTCCACAAGGTTGTATTTCAAAGCAAGCTGCTGATGGATTATCCTGGCTACAAGGTTGTGTCTATGCAAGTACTCTCCGTTAGCTAGACGAGAACACCCAGAGATGATATGTCTAATTGATTCCCCCGGCCGGTGACATGCCCGACAGATGTCAACCGTGCCGTCTTTAACAATAAATCTCCGGTAATTGTTCGTCATCATAACTTCGTCCATAATTGCACAAACAAAACCTTCGGTTTCTCCAAAGAGGTCACCGAAACGTAGCCAGGCTACGGACGCTAGTAGATCTACATCGGGTCCATGTAGGGCCCGGAAAAAGCGTCCGTGAAGCTCCTTACTCTGCCATACCTCCATGCGATCATTAGTGTCAAGCACTGCTGGTTTGCGCCAGTTCTCTTTAGCCAAGGAGAGCGGGGTGAGGCCATTGTCCACTGCGACTACATCCCGATGCATCCCCACGTCGGTTTCTAGGAAATATTCCCTGAGACTGCATATCTCGCGATTGTGGAGAGTCTTAGCGTTTAAAAAGCCTCGACCTCCACACTTTCGCGGGATATACAGCCTCATTACCGATGACCGTGGGTGATGCATTCGACTTTCAGTCAGCAGTGTACGGACCTTCCTATCCAGGGCGTCGATTATTATTATTATTATTATATAGGTCTATGAGAATGAGGGAAGAGGTTGCATTGTCACTGCGCACACACTCGTGCACTATTTTCTGCGCTGAATGGCCATTCGGCGTACGAGTGTGAGAGTAGCCACCCTCTGGAGTCCTCCAAGCCGTTTTTGGGTTTTTGTATTTTTTTTGACGTTTTTTATTTGGATTCCAAATATACTTAAGATTCATGAGTCATCAAAACACAGAACTAAATAACCCCCTAATACTTATGTAAATGTTGCTTAAAAGTTTCTAAATGTTTTACAATTTTCAATGTCATAAAAAGTCTAGTATGATTCTAGTAGATTAAAGAAATCCTCATGAGGAACAATTTTAGAAATAGAATGCATAATCATCTTTTAATACAGATCCATCATTGGCCTCCTGTCTTCGAGAAGCAGTGGGCTGTAATCTACCACGCCGGCCCAGTGCGCGTTGGTAGATGTCACATATCTTCAAATTTTTGGTTCTAGGACATGGCCGGTTTCCTCATGCCGGTTTTGAGAGCAGTGGTGATGAAATTATTAACTAAAAGTAAAGTGCCCATCTCGGTTCGAACCCAGGCCCTTAAATTCCTGAGTCGGGGTCTTTACCACGAGGCCACCACTGTTCTCAATAATAAAATGAAGATAGGTAAATTTAAAATTCTGGAATAGCCTTATCACTGGACCAAAGGGGATTCCCTACTTGATTTCGAAAGTTGTTGATTCGATTTTTATTACGAACACAGTGTGTCGATAATTCAGTTGTACATGTAGTGTAGTGGGATAATATTACCTATACAAGGTACTGATTATTTGTATGTATTTGCAGTCAGCACCATAAAAGTACATTAGCAGTATTAGCATGGCTTTACGACGTTTGTAGTTCCTCGCCTATTAACACCATGCAAGTACCAGTAGTACGCAGTTCCCTTTTAAAACAAACTCATTTAGTAACTTTAAATTGTTTTTAAAAGGGCTGATTTTTCAATAGTCAGATAACTTTTAATTTAAGAGTTAACACCGACAGACAGTTTGACTTATTTTCTATACAAAGTGCCAAACCCCAATATTAATTCCTCAGATATAACTTGTCTGACTATTGAAAAATGAGCCCTTACTTTCATTTATTTACTTCATTACTCATACTTTTTACTTTATTTTTATGACTGCTAAGCATTTTAAAGTCTAATTCGATATCTTAAAAGTCAGACTGATAAGTAGGTGGTACTTTATTAAACACATACGAAAGACAAAGAAATACGTTTTTATAAATCAGTAACCACCATTTCTATAAATTACTGATCATCATTAGTTAAACCAACCGGCACTGGACTCACGTGGTGGATAACAGATCACACAGAGAGGAGGCCTGTGTCCCAGCAGTGGGAACATTATAGGCTGATTATGCTATTAGTTAACAGTTTGAACCTACCATTTATAAGCAACACACCCAAACAGAGTCACTATTATGATCTATTGCAATATTATGTTAGTTTTCCGATGCAGTGGTATTATTTAACAAGCCCTTTATTAGCCTCATCAGTTCATATAAGCAATTCGATTTGCAAGCCCATTTTATCACCTACATTAGTCTGTACGAGACCACCATTTTTTTTTTTTAAACTGTAGCGTTGAGGTGCAGAATGCGTTGAACTCTTTTCTATACAGACCTCGTGACGTTACGTTACGTGCGTCTTGTCCGCTACCGTTGCACGCAAGTTATATTGTATGGAGCTTATGTGCATGTAATTTTAGATGTGATGATGATGGTTAATATCGTAGTTTTTTGTATGAAATATAACTAATTATTTTAAGTGGAAATGTCTGACATTTTCTTTTTCCAAACTTTTCAGTTTCGATATGCTCCAAATTAACAATTTCAGTGTACTATGTGGAAAGGACGGGCAATGGAGGTGTTCTGAAATACAAATTGTGTCCAAAATTACCGATCCACTATTTTCTATAACATCGTCATGCAGCCCTGTTGTCAGCCTCTTCAGATTTTCGTCGTATGATTTTACATTGAAAATTTTAAACCTTTCTTGTTAATACAGTCATAAAAAAAAAAAATATATATAAGTAGTTTATAAGCCATCTCGTTACCATAACACAAGCTGCGGCGGCCTCCCGATACACTCCCTCCCGCATAAGTAGGATTCGCCGACCAAGGCATACCCTCACTATCCCCGACGACGCCACTACCCTCCTCCAGGAGAGCAGTAAGGCCACTAGTACTCTCAGACGACAACACAAACACAAGCTCAGACATCCGTCCTTCCGTCCTCGCCGCCGAGGCCCGTCGCGACGTCCCGCACCATCACCGTGCCCGCCCCGACCCTTGCTAGAGCCAACCCGCGCAGCTGAGCCTGTACTTTTAAATTCGCCCCTAAACACTAATAATAATACCGATCCAGCCTGTCCCTTGCTGTCCTCTTCCAGCGACGCCCTGAGCCGAGGTCCGAATCCCGCAGGGGGTTGCCCTTAGCGCTGTCGCTTAGTTTTTAAGTTATTGTTTGCCCTGGCTGGAGGCCTTAATTCGAGGCATCCACAGGAAAGTCCGGTTAAGCAGTAGCCATCCTCATAAAGGATGAACTGCGAGACGCCATAGTTAAAAAAAAAAAAAAAAACACAAGCATTAGGTTGCTTAGCTTGGGACTATATGGCGTTGTGTAAATGTCCAAGGATATTATATTATATATTATAATACATCTATAGGATTATCTCCAATCAATCAACTCAGCCATTCGCAGTCCACTGCTGGACACAGGCCTCTCCCATGCTGCACCACAACACCCTGTCCTCCGCCTTCCTCATCCAGTCTGTCCCAGCCACCCAGCCAACTTTCCGAGGTCATCTGTCCATCTAGCTGGGGGGCGTAACACACTAAGCTTGCCGATAACTAAAAGTATTCTGCTTTCTATCTCCTTAAAAAAAATCCAGTCCAGCGTGAGGCTTTATAGGCCAAGTGTTGGTATTTCTACGCAATCTCTAACTACAAAAAGTGCCTTAGTTTATTATCCGCTTACGTTGTAAAGTAGAAAATGATACGTAATTAGTGGCAGATTGCTCCGAGATCGCACGCGGTGCATAGCAGAATCACATTTCCTTCATACTTACACAATCTGTGAGGTATTAACTGGATTGCTACTATTAAAAAATAAAGTGCGATTCCCCAGCAAAGTTGGGCCATTTTTTCCGTCAAGAAGTTCGATGAACATAATGAAGCATTAAACAAATAAATAAACGCGAATCATGCATTATAATTAGGGATATAATAATTATTCTCTTAACTTCCTCCTTGGCATGGGTCTTTTAATCTTTCAAAACGAGTAAAAAAATTTATTAATAATTAAAAATTAAGTAGTGAATCGAGTAATTTTTTTTAAACATTCATAGTTCATTTTTAGTTTCCACATTATCATCTTCTAACATAATAATAATATAAAGCTATATTCAAAAGTTAATCATAAACAGAGTTGTTATTGTTGTTAAGTAAAAAACTATCAAATGGTAAGTTGTCATGAGTCATGTCATGTGTGCGCGTGATTCAATAAGAGTGCTGCCAAACGCATAGCGCGCTAATACGTGGAAACTAGGTTGCGAACTGAATTATTATTTACCTAATTGTGTTAAAAACGATACGTCGCCATTAGCGAGGGGTATTCTTTAATCGCTACGCTTAGCAGGTGGGTTGGCGATCGCATCCCGAAAGATGATCTAACGCAGAAAGTCGCGAGAATCCGCTGGATGCAAGAAGCACAGAATCTGTCGATGTGACCGGTGACGCTAGGGGGAGGCTTTTGTCCAGCCGTTGGTTTCATTCGGTTCCAAAAAACATGATAATGGTGTATGTAAAAATAATATCTTCAACACGCGACTTTATCCGCGTGAAATTTCTTGCACCCCCGACCCACCGCATCGCATCGCATCGCCTGCCCGCGCTATTACTTAATTTTCCCTTAGCGTTCTTTCTGACTTTACTTCTTCTTGCTCAGCTCCTATGGGGTCCTAGCATGATGTCGAATAGCCTATAGCCGCTGTCGAGAATTAGGCTATCAAATGCAAAAAAATAATATTTCTCCGACCTGTAGTTCCAGAGATTAGCGCGTTCAAACAAACTCTTTATTATTAGTATAGATTATTAGTAGATATAGCTTCATAGATAGATTATGCCACAGGTCAAAAATCCTTCAGTTTTTGACCAGAATCCTGCCATATCACTGGAATCGTCAACAACAGAATATAGAAAGTCGTTTTCACCTTTTCTCACTGCCTTTTCTTAACTTTTTACTTTAAAAGCATCATAAATACTCTACAATCTGTTAAAACAGTTAGTACACACACTTATAAGGCAGCTCTCGCGATCAGGTGTCCGCTTGTGTAATGTACATAAGGAAGCAGGTGGACGTGATGTGTATTGAGGTCAGCAGTACTACCTGCTAAGGGTCAATGTCGATGTATGGGCAAATTGCATCATGGGTTTTGTTGTATGAACACCATTGTTTGTATTTTTATGGGTGCAAAGTTGCGCAGCAATGAGGCATATTAAAACTGAAATACAACTATGGAAATACCAAAAAAAAAACAATTATTACTTTGACATTTACGTCGACTTGTAGAAGTCACTTTATATTTATTTTAAGGGGGCGCCGACCGCACAGTGGTGCCCTCATCGTTTGTTTGGCTATTTCTTTTATTTACTACCACTACCACCACTATTATCCGTTTTAATGATTATAATAAAACTAAACAACATAAAACTACCTTTTGTAATAATATTAACGTATAATCTTATAGAGCACAACTTAACGTGCTTATTTTTTGCATTTTCATTCAAAAATAAAAGAAAAAACCAAAGAAACGATGAGGGCGCCACTGTGCGGTCGCGCCCCCTTAAATGGGGTTTTCTTTTGTTGTTAAGAACATCGTTTGTAAAGTTTTGTTTGTGTAGGTAATTATGTAATTCCTCTAAGTGTAGCAAAAAGTACAACAAGGCAAAACTTATTCTGAATTGATTTACTTAAAATCATCTTAATGAACATTTTTCATGTTTACATTAATTAATTACTATCCATATCTAAGATGGTAAAAGTGCCTAAGACCGGTCACATAACATAGGTGTGAAAAACTAAACATAATCAATATAAACTAAATATGATTGTAGACAAAACAAAAGTGAACTCCTAGACAGGAATGTAAGTAAAAACATTTTACCATTACAAACCCACTATTCAAAACAGCATACAATTTCCCTATTACATACAACATCTCGATTTGGGAAGACCACTCATACGTAACGCATACTCGTACCTACCCACAAATGACTCACAAAGCCATTTTTATGGAGTACATGCTCTGCATAATATCAGCATATGATCAGCATGCTATGAATGTACTATATGACCTAGATTCTGTATCTCACGCACTTTCCTCCTTTAAGAGAATTCAGCTTTTACTTCGTTTTATGTGAGGATGCTTACTTCCGGATTCTGGAGGTCCATAAGTGCTGGATTGCTACCACGTAGTTTAGGCCTGGATGTTCTTGTGATACCCCTCCAGCTTTTTCAGAGGAAAAGGTAATTTTGAGAATTTCCACGTGAAAATAAGAAGTTTTTGCTTCAAAGACTAATTCTGAGTTTTGGAAGCTTAATTTTTAGTACGGTCTAATTATATCAAAACTTGTCAAGCATCTTTTGGGTACACTAATTCTATCGTGGCACATTCATCGCCTTCCATCAAACAGTCAAAAAGAAAATTGATGAAGAGAAAAATTTTGTCTTGAATTTTTTTGTAGATAGGTATCAACCGGCAAGATAATAATGAATCTGGTCTTCTCCCACCGCCGATGCCAACCTGCCAAAATATTACCTGAAAACCTCTCATTCAATGTTACCTTTAAATAACAAATTGGAGATACATACATTTCGTGAAATCTTAAAACCATTACGCAAAGGGGTAATAAAATTCTAAATTCGAAATCTTTTTGATCAGTGTCGCCAATATAAGCTGAATTCGCCAAAACGAGAAGACATTTAATTAAAGAAAATCCCTAAATATAATGATATTGATATTAATTTAAAGAGCTAACCGTGTCAAGAAAACTTGAAGAATTCATATCAAGAATAAATAATGACATTTTTGTCAATTTGACCATGTCAGTGGCACAAATAGTTCGGTTCTTAAATACTCAAAGACCAAAGAAGACTAATAGAACTGGTTTTGAATAGGCTCGAGGCGAAATATGGGCAAACCCTGTAACTACATTTATATGCTAAATTACTGACTGAGTGGAAACAGTTGAATAGTCGACCTCATCTAGTTTTAAAAATATGATTGACGTGTAAAAGTGTTTGTACAAAACTACAAACCTACTTTCAAAAATGAAATCATATATAATTTATTACAACTACACACAGGATAAAATGTTATGACATTTTATACGTAGACACACATGTTAAACGAGAAAATCTTCCTACAAGCACGAATTCAAAGACATCATAGATGAGTCCAGACAGTGAAACCAGTCTGTGACTGCAATGGCGGAAGAATCTCTCACTCTACCTGTTCATATATAAGTGTTCTCCTTTTAACCACATTTTTAATACATATATTATATCATCAACTACGAAACGAATTTTAGCAATGTATTCTCTCATCTCAACATTCAGAAATTACGTGGAACCAATCAAAATTCTGTGGTTTGTTAGCCAAGTAAAGTTGATTAGTGAATGTGTGTTATGTAAGCCTCGTGATTGTAGATTAAAACATAGGTGAGAACATGCGGATGTGTCCGGTAGGTATATGTTGTAGTAGGTATATTAGCGAGCCTGAGAATTCGTCTAAAGGCTCACACCTTTGAAGATCCAAGACTACACTTTTGTCAGCTTTGATAAAGGATTTTTACTTTCCAATAAAGAATTAGATAATTGTATCGAAACGATAATTACATCGTTGACAACTTTGAGGTCGTTTGACGTAAACCGATTACGGGAGATGCAGGATTTTGCGTGACGTCAGTATGACGCGTTACAGAAATCATATCATTTCTTTAGAAACGGGCTCAGAATTGAACCATGAGGCACGCCTAAACAACACAAATTTCTTACTCATCTACTTTAATTATACGTAATTTTCTGAGCATATATTATTACATGTCAGGATTACTTTATTAATAATAAACAACGATATCGTCACAAATATATTGCTGTTGCTCCAATTCATCATCATCGTTTAAAAAACTACGCCGCTATATGACTGGTCGTATATCACTCATTCTCATAGAACAAGACAATATTACTTTCACTACAATCTCGAAATATTGAAAGTGATCAGTCATTTATCATGAACAGGTTAGATGATGTTATCGAGGAAGAATGTACAAGAAACTCCGTGGTTAATCCAGGATATCAAATTAATGCTGTTGGTCTTCGAATTAATTATTTAACTTAGAAATTGTACAAGGAAAATATATTTGTAAAGTTGTTACCAAATTTATAAGAACTCATGCACGCGTGCAAACAGAAATACGAAAACTGTACTTTCATAGAATGTATAATAAAAATGACGAATCATTCATAGTTTCGTTTCCACAATTACGATCAAGCACCTCTCCTCAAATTTCTCCTACAAACTCTAAACATAATATATGCGTACCAATATTCTTTCCTAGTAAAGAATTCACAGCATCTTCAATTGCTACTCAATTTGATAAAACTAACAAGCCGATGCGTAAACACACTCTAACGACCGCAAAATGACACATCATTAAACTCAACAAAAACTTATAATGGTCTGTATCGCTGTAGCCAGTAGCCAGTGGCACAAAGCAGAAAAATGTATGAGAAGTTCTACGTAACATCCCGTTCGCAAGTGTTTATGCTCTTTTACTAGAAGCCGTAACACTAATATGGATCAGGGCGCTAATTCTATTAGGAAAAAGCTCGCAATCTCTCTTAATAATATTGGTTGATAGCAGTCGCCATTGTTGGCATCGTCACTATTGTTGACCAACGGAAACTGATCACAGTTTAGTTTTAAGTACCTTTAAATATCTTTACAAACCTCTAACAGTTAGCTGCTATTCATTGCTCTTAATTTTGCACCCATTATAACATTTTTCATTGTTACCTACTTCTAAATCTATATCCACTCTATCTTCTTCTTCTACTTCTTCTGTTTTTATTTTTTATATAAATAGGAGTAGGTACTAGCGGCCCGCCCCAGCTTCGCAAGGGTACAATTAATTTTTTCGAAATTTTCTTTCATACAAACCTTGTCCTGGCAATACCGAACACATCAAAAAAAGAATTATCCAATTTGGTGCAGTCATTCGGAACACTAGCAGCTGATGCGTGTGTATCGTATAGCTTGAAGATATTTAGTCTACCCAGACGATTCTTGAAGCAGTTCAGTGTATGGAAGGATGTTTAGTTTAGTTTATTTTGATATTCTTGTGCGAATTCCAATAAATTTAATTAAATTTTTATTTATTAATTTATTTCTTTCTAAATGCCAAAATGACGCAGACGGTTAAAGTATAGCTTTATTATAGCAATCTACAAAATATATTTTATCGGCAAGTTTTTCATAATTTTGTTCTTAGTGTGCCTTCTTTACTTTATTATTGTATGCCGTAATAACTTGGAGTCTTGGTACAAGTGAGAGTCGTCAGGTGAACATAAAAAACTAACGTTTTTTATGTTCAGTTACTTATCCCCTCTGATTTCGCTGATTAGATTTAAACTGAACGCACATCATGAATGTGCGTCAGTTATGGGGTTTGCAATTTATTTGTATTTAGTGTAGTGGCTTAAACTGGGATTTATTGATCTGTATTTAAAATCTGTACAAGTGCTTGCAACACAAATAAATTTATGTTGAGATTTAAAAAAATGAGTCCATTTTAGGCACGAGGTGTCTTGGCGTGAAACCAGGATCTTCCGCCCACATTCTATTGTCCATTATCTGCCATTGGGAACTAATGTACTTATTTAAAAATTAAATAGAACAACTAACCAACTTTTGCATAACAACCTTCACTTCTGCCTATACTCTACCGATATTAATCACAGTTTACCAGATCACTATCTCCCGCCGTCCGCCTGTCACTTGCGCACTGCGGACATCATTCTGGTTGCGCCCGCGCAAGATTGATCGTTCACCTATCACAGAAACACGAAGATATAGAGTATCTTTTGCATAAAAACTTTAATTTAGCAGTAATCATTTACTTCTGCTATTCTTGAAATTATTTTTTAGAACACTGTTGCGAATGACCTGCGGAGCAGTATTGGCATTTAATCGCTTGATCCCCGCTAATGAGACACAATTGATTTTCTATTGTATCGTGACACATGTAGTACGCGCGGGGCTTGACCTGTTAAGGAAATACCTTTTTTCAACACCCAGGGCGATGACTATAATTTAAATTCCATTAATGTCCAAACTAAGTATCGAATTAAAAGCTCAAAGTCAGCTTTTGTATCTACCTACCACGAAAGTATAGATATGAAGACGCGTAAATGTATTAAATAAACAAAAACATTTGTATAATATTCGAATGATGATAAATTGATTACAAAGACTAGATTAGCGATTCATTGTTAGGGCACGCCGCGATAGCGGCGGTAAGGCCCCTCTTTGAGGAGTGGCTAGAGAGGCGTCACGGCGCCCTCACCTACCGCCTGACGCAGGTCCTCACCGGACACGGATGTTTCGGGAGGTTCCTGCACATAATCAGGCGGGAGGAAACGCCCGGGTGTCACCACTGCGAGGATCGCCCAGAGGACACGGTGGAGCACACGGTGGAGGTCTGTCCCGCTTGGGCAGAGCACCGCCGTGTCCTCGTAGAGGCGATCGGCAGCGGCGGCGACCTCTCGCGCCCGGCCCTGGTCCTAGCCATGGTCCGGGGCGAGAGGGAGTGGGAGGCAGTCACCTCCTTCTGCGAAGCAGTCATGCTAGGGAAGGAGGTGGCGGGATGGGCGAGGGAGAGAGCGGAGAGAGCCGCCCGTCCCAGCCGCCGCGGTAGACGCCCCGGGCGTCGGGAGCGCGTGACGACTCCCGACCACCGTAGGCGCGGGCCTGCGGACGGCGAGTAATGGGTAGCTCGCCGTCCGATCAGGACCAGGCCCGTGCCGGACGGCGCGTATGTATTCCACGCGCGCCTCAAAGAGATGTTAGCAGATAAGGAGGGGCCCGTCAGGGCCGAAGCCTGCCGGGGCAGCGGGAATGTCCGAAAGGGTTACCGCTGCCCCGGAATATAAAGGGCTAAGGAAGGAACACGGATGGGTTTTAGTCAGTAAGAGTCTGACACTCCCTTCCGCTCCACCCAGAGCGGGAGGGGTCATTTGATGATTTCCCATCCTTAAAAAAAAAAAAGCGATTCATTGTTAGAAATGTAGGTTTGTTGATGTCATATTTTAAGTGTTAAATTAAGTAGGATTAAGTTCTTAAATTATTATCTTTATGTAAGCATGTTAAGTTATTCAATTTCTTTGCTTGAAAGAGGCCTATGTCCAGCAGTGGACTGCAATAAGCTGAGTTGATTGATGTTGTTTCAGCTGTTGCCGCTGTGTTATGCTTCGATAATGGACTGTATAATGATTAATCTGTTTTGTTTGAATCTGAATTTTAATTATTCTGATTAACGATGGTGAGACGACGACTACGACTCGACGACTGCCGCCTCTGGCGGCGCAAAGTAGAGTCGCCGGCTCGGCGGTATGGCTCGGCAGGCATGGTTGTTGGAAAGTCCTGCCATGCGCCACCTGGCGGCGGCGGGGCCGTAACAGATGTCATCCATGTCTAATAGACTCTGTGCACTATTTAGGACGTGCATCGGTCATAACACTCAAGTGCTACCGCAGCATTATGTGAACACTTATAAGATTAGCGATTCCACACAATACCTTAACAAACTGCCCACGTGAAGAAAATTTACAATTCGTTACAATCTGTTCAGTTACGTCACTAATCTTAAGATCGCTTTCTCTTGTATATCCTGACCGGCATTTGTTTTTCTGGCTGTGTTTAGATATTCTAAGTTGGTTGGCAGTTTAGCAGTAAAATTACAATGAGGGAAGGAAGCATTAACACTAGTAAAGTGTTGTACTGTCGGTCGATTATATGGCGGTTCCCAACAAGATCGAAATGTAACCATTATGTTGAGACTGGTCTCAGCCAAGAGACTACCCACAGAAAATATTCGTACTTATAAGCAAGGGTTTAATTAACTGCTGTTAAGATTGAGCAAAATCTGCTGCACATACATTGTTGCTTGCCACCGGTCTCGTGCTTCTTCTTGGAGAGTAAGATGGTCTTCCCGTCCTCTTTTCGACAGGAAGATATTTTCTGTGTCTTCTAGAACGTTTTAGAAGACAGTTGAACTAAGCAGACCTGGCTAAATAATAACAGCCGCACTGGTCGATCGATCAGGTTAAGCTACGCTTGCCGCGGTTGGTCTGTGGATGGGTGACCATGTTTACATACCGAGACCCCTCCGTGTCTTGGAAAGCACGTTAAGCCGTTGATCTCGGCTGTCATTCGTGGATCTTTGACAGTCGTTACGGATAGTCAGAAGCCCGAAAGTCTGATAACCAGTCTTAAGCAAGGGGTATCGTATTACCCAGTAACCGGGTTGTGGAGGTCAGATAGGCAGTTGCTTCTGTAAAATACTGATATTCAGCTACATCCGGTTAGACTGAAAGCCGAGACCAACATAATTGGGAAAAGGCTAGGCAGATGATGATGAACAAAGCAGACTTTGCAAAAATTTCTCAAGAATATTTGCAACCAAATAGGCGCCAACCAAAAATTAATTCTATTCACTAAATATGTAAATATATAAATGCAACAGCATTATATAATTGCAGCGTTTCGTTACGTGTACATTTTATTAGAATTCGGGCATTTAATTAGCATAAATTATTTAAATTTTATTCAAGCATTGTTGTTGCCGGCGAAATGTTTAGTTCCACACGGCCGCGATTACGATCAAAATACTTAGGTATTGTTTTTGTTAGGAAGTAGTGTTCAACTTTCTGGTTGAAATTTTGCTAGACTCCCGATGACAGGTTGACTGAGCGAAAGTCAAACCGACAACAAAAAAATGGTGCTTCATGATTAACATTTTTGTTTCCACTGGGATTCTTTGGCATCGAGGTTAGAAGCGATTAACATCTAATTTATAGGCAATATTTTTCTATTCATTATCGAGCCAGTGACCTTTATGTATGCCGATATTGAAAGTGTCTAAATTTTATTTATAAACTGAGTGTCTAAAGCTGCTCTATGCCTTCGTATCATAAATTTTATTTGTCCTATTGGTAAAAAAATAATCGGAAATATTGGTTTTATTGGTCTCATTAATCACTAAAGAGTTCTCTCAGAGCAAGCAATTATAAAATGCATATTTAATTGATGCATAGCATAGCAGTTTCTGTCCCCTTAAACTGAAGCTCACTACGAACAAAAATTTAGTAATTTAAGAACAATGTCATTCATATGGTCATCGAAAACAATGGAACGTCAGTCCAAGATGAACTTTCTCCTTCCATCTTTGGCTGACCTATTCTATGCAAATTATTTGGGACTTAATGCAATATGAGAGTAAACTTGTCTTTGTTTACGACTGTAGTACTGTTAAAGTGCGTTAAAGTATCGTATCTTTATTTACATAGTGTGAATACGTAATTAGTTAGTAACAAAATGAAATCTTTTTTACAAAAGAAAAAAACAAATTGACTTCCAAAAAAGACACTCATCATCATCTGCCTAGCCTTTTCCCAACTACGTTGGGGTCGGCTTCCAGTCTAACCGGATACAGCTGAAAAAAAAGACACTACAGAGTGAAAAATAATATTAATTTTGAAAGTCGGTGTAGTTGGGTTCGCATTTTCGTTGCTTGCCACCGACTTCCGAAATTAAAGTAATTTTTCACTTTGTAGTGTCTTCGTCACTCACCAGGTTCCGGCCAGAGTTCTTGCCAGGGTGAACAGTATCCATGAGAGTTTCTCAACCTAGTTAAAAGATAGCGGTTACCATTAACCATATCCATTGGGCCATCCACCATAATATCGTCACATACATACACAAATAAACAGATTTAAGTTTGGAAAACCAAGCATCCTTGTTGACCACAATCTTTCACTTATCTGTGTCCGAATCGTGGTGAATAAGCCAATCATGCGTTACGGCCAATTGATTCTTCGCGTTTATTTTATTTACATAGCATAGCACATATTTGTTTTATTTTATTAAAACACGATTTCTCAGGTTCATTGTCTCAATAATTGGCGTTGTAAATGAACAATGCAGCTACGATTATTTTTTTATTATTTTATGTATTGACTATATTGTTGCTAATCGATTACATAAAACTGGTAACGGCTCATTTGAAGCGAATTAACGTGTATTTTTTTCCTTCTTCCTTTTGTACTACAAGTAGAAAAGTGTGTCGTATCGGTTCAGGACAAAATTGAGGATTATCTTATGTCAAGTGACAAACATCAGAGGATTTTTGAGGTTTCTAGAAACGACTGTGTGCAAGTCATCATCTGTCTAGCCTTTTCCCAACTATGTTGGGGTCGGCTTCTAGTCTAACCGAATGCAGCTGAATACCAGTATTTTACATGGAGCGACTGCCTATCTGACTTCCACAACCCAGTTACTAGCTAATATGATACCCCTTGGTGGTACTGCAATTACAGTTTTTACTAATTTAAAAAGCAATTGCAGGCTACAGCGATTTCAGTAAAGGACCTCTTAAACTTCATGCCATCTTGGCTGACTTAATTCAGTTTAATGTTGTAACTCCATAAATGGACAATGTACAAGTTTGTCACAAAAAAACCCCAATCGCTTTTGTGCCCTACATTTAAATGACCTTGGCACTTCAAAACCAATACGGCACAAAACTTTAAACAACAAAACTCTGACTCCACGCCATGGTCCAAACTATATTTACTATTTTGACACACATTACGCGTATAACATATTAAAGTATAAACTTTTGTATGTTTGTTGTTATACAATAGTTTCAAAAACCTGTGTTACTACTATCTAAAGCGTCGAGCGTTAGTCTTGGGTTACTCTGTATATAATAATACGTTACACTATAATATTTTGTTACACATTTTATTAAAAGTATTGTGTAATGTTCACAGTTGGAAGTGAAGAGATGACTTAGCGTTAGCGAATGATTTATATATGTATTTTTTGAGAGGCTTATGGATAAGTAATAACAGCCGCACGGGTCGATCGATTAAGTTAAGCTACGATTGCCACGGTTGGTAAGTAGATGGGTGACCATCTTTACATATTAAGACCCCCCTCCGTGCCTCGGAAAGCACGTTATGATTTTTTTAAAGAGTAGCTGTTGCCCGCGACTTCATCTGCGTATATTTGGTATTTTATCATTTTTAATACGACATCTAGGTTGAAAAGTAGCCTATGTCCATCTCCAGAAAACCTATCCGTATTTCAAAACGATCCGTTCAGTAGCTTAGGCGTAAATTGATACCTAAGTTAGAGTTACTTTCGCATTTAAATTATTAGTATAAATGGATTTATTTTGATGTTGGGTCTCGTGGCTAAATGATAATAGCCCCACGCTATCCACCAGTTGGTTCGTGGGCACCCTGCCCATACATTACAAATCGAGACTCCTCCTTGCTTAGGAAAGCACGTTAAGACCAACGATTAAAAAAAAAAAGAAAGAAATTAGCAACTACAATCGGGACCAACGTCCCGGCTGTAATTTGTAGATCTTTGACAGTCGTGACAGTCAAACGCCCAAAAATCAGACAACCAGTACCAAGGGGCATCGTGTTATCTAGTAACTGGTTTGTGGAGGTCAGACAGGCAATTGCTTCATGTAAAATAATTCGGCTGCATCCGGTTAGACTGGAAGCAGACTCTAATACAGTTGGGAAAAGGCTCGCAGTTTTGTATTGGATTTATTCAAATGTACACTTTGTTTGCTAAAAATTAATATTTACACTGAGTTTTTGTGATTAATAAGTAGGGTACTATAGACATAGCAGCCTACTTATTACGAGTACATAATTTACATTAACCGATGATTAATTCTCTTGTCTTTATCGTTTACATGACTAAGTAAATGTCAGATATGTATGAGAGTGATGTAGTTATTTATTTAACTAATAGCTTTGAAGTCAAAAACCTTTGAAAGTTTTGACCATGTATCTATGTACCATCCATTCATTTTTTATTTCACATGTCAACTCAATGATGATCATATGCGAGCACTGGTGCCCCAGTGGTAACGGGCCCAACATACAATTTGTAGGTCGTGGGTTCGAACCCAAGCAGGCACTTTACTTTGTGTAAAATTATGTTGTCGCTACTGCTGTCAAAACGGTGAAGGAAGATATCGTGAGGAAACCAGCATGTGCTAGAATCAAAAATTCGAAGACATGTGACATCCACCAACCCGCACTGGACCTGCATGGTGGATTATCTATGGCCCACTATCACACAGAAAGAGGAGGCGTGCCCCAGCAGTGGGAACATTATAGGATGATTATATTATGTGATAAAATGGCCAGCAGTTTTTGTGAGCTAACTTACTCTATTTTTAATTACTTTAAGAAAATCTTACATGAATAACGAACTTTTATTTATGCAAAAATAGCCTTTGGCTTCAGAAACCATATTACAACAACTTGGTGCAAGATGGGAGAAAGTGATAAGAACAAAAAATATTATTTAGGACCTCAATTTTCGCATCGCTTGTAAAAAAATTCATTACTCACTTTTCGGTGAAATCACACCGAAAATATGAGACGAAACGAGTGAAGAACTTAACAAAACAAATTGATAAAATTATGGTAATTATCGTAGTTGAAAAACAAAACATCAAAAAAAAAATTACGTAAGTTTTGAGTTTCGCAACCTCAGTATCTGCTAATTAACAAAATGGCGTTAAGTAACCGAATAATTTGATGTACCTAAACAAGATCCTACAGATGGATCCGTCCAGATCATTCGCAGCCTCTCATGCGTTAATTATGTAACCACTCAAGATTCGGAACACCCGAGGTTGAACGGAGAAAGTGCATGGTGCATTCGGATTAACAACTCGAGCGAAATTATTCGCTAATTCCGCGAAAATGGCCGCTGTGACGCAACACGAGGTGGCTCGCATTATAGCCAGTTTCGAAATTTTTATCTAATCCTCGAAAGTGCGATCTGGTATTTCGAACCGTCTAATTCTTCATTGGTTTTAAGGTTGTTACGTTCACATATCTCGGTCAGCGGGTTGCGAAATCAAGAGTTTTTTCAAATTTCGTAAGGTGCTAAGTATAATATGTAACTTAATAATATCTCGAAAAAAAGACTTAATTCCACTTTATTATAAAATTGCATGTCAATTACGTCACATGCATGTCATAAAGTCGTCCGCTGACATAGGTACTTTCGATTTTATCGAAAACGACTTTCGATAGGGACCTATCACAGCTCTTTAAGGCGACGAAACATGTTTTTGTTTCCAATTAATATATTTTTTGTTGAACCTCATATGGTTTTACGATTGTAGCACCAAGATGTACCAGTTGTGATACCTCGGGATGTGAAAGTCGGACATTAAATCAAGGCGCCGTTCGTACAAAATAGATTGTTCTTTTATTTACAGAAACTTATAACAACAAAATATAATACATAATAACATCTAGGATGCGATCACATGATTTACATTAAATGAGATGAGATGACTAACAATTTGGTCGTTTAGTGGGGGTGGCCGTATGTGTCGGAGGGGACTCCGTAGGATCCTGAGGGAATTCCGATGGTGGTGTAGTGGGAGCCACCGCCGGAAGAGTAGCCACCGCCGGAAGAGTAGCCACCGCCGGAAGAGTAGCCACCGCCGGATGAGTAGCCTCCGTTACCACCAGAATAGTAGCTGCCATGACCGCTGGCGTACGCTTCCTGAACCTGGTGGTACTGAGCGACCTGGAGGGCCTGCTGGACGTGGTCGAGTTCAATGCCAACGATCTTCTGGTCGGGAACGCCGTACACGGGGGCAGGGGCACCGTAGTGAGATGAAATGTGGCCATGTCCGTGACCGCCGGAGCCGGAGCCTTGGTTCTTGATCTCCTCGGACAAGAGGATGTTCTTGATTTTGTAGAGGAGATGAGGGTCTACGTAGTAGCCCTCGCTTTCGGAATGTCCGATGGGCACGGAGTGGTAGTGTCCCCCGCCGCTGAGGCTGCCCAGCGAGATAGACGATGAGTGGGATGACGGGGCAGAGTAGCTGTAGCCCACGGGAGGCTCGGCGACGGCGCAACCCAAGAGGGCGAGGGCGACCTGTCAACAAACATTAAGTTAAGATACCGATTCCCAAACTTTCATAAACCTGTGGAATAAAAAAAATAATGCGATGTTTTGACTAAATGCATAGTCGAGACTCATGCATAAGTAATTGGTTCAATAACTAGCTCATCACCAATTAATCAGCCCACAATTACAACGTGTAGCTTCGAAGCTATCACTCTAGCCGAAATCACACGCCTCTCCACAAAATAAGTATCCCATTTTGCCAAAACTGTTACGGAACACTTAGAAATGAAGATCAAATCCATGGCAAGTCTTGTCTCGGAGACATCCGAAAGCACATCCAGAAAGCACCGATTTTTACGAAACTGAAGTCCACTTCACATGGTGTGCATAGTGCACATCACACGACACAACACATTCACTGCACTCCAACTTACGATGTATTTGGCCATGTCTAGTTTGGTTGAACGCTGGCTGATGTGTGATGCCTTGAGCTCGGAACGATCCGTTTATATAGCGGAGATCAGACCGGCTACTTTTACTTTACTAGAGAGGCTATCGAGGACGAATTCGGGTTGCAAATGAACTATTTTTTCATTTTTGGTTTTAGTGGGTGAGGCTTCGGAATTTTGGCGATACAGCTGATGGGTAACGGGTTAAGTGCCGAAATTATCTGAGCTTATGAAATATTCGATGATGTTTCAATAATTTTCCGTAATGATAACTTTAACATAATACGTAAAAGTTTTGAACAAAGTTAAGTTTGTTTACTTCATTGTCTTTGTTTCTCGAATTAAATGATGCAGTGTTATTAATATTCATCGTTGATTTTCTAAACTTTTTGATGACAAAACCACATCATAATAAATTCTGTAATTTAGATAATCGAGATAGCTAGACAGATACCTACGGAAACAAACTTGAAAACGATGTTATACATATTTTATGCACATTCGTATACGATTTTATATAATTGACTTATTTTTACATCCGTTTACTAATTAGAAATGGCAATTATGATTTATTTAAAATTGACACCTTTCGTTTAGATATTTTCTTGTTAGATACAAAAGTAACAGTTGGTATTTCAACTATTTATTTATTTAAATACGATGCATTTTCAAAATACTGACGCAATCGTCACAATTCTAAATATTTTATGGCCTTATATAGCTATAGGTTGTAATAATAATTATGAAGGTTATATCATAATCTAGACACTTGCACAGTAAAAAACAATATTATAATATGCAATACAAAGGTACGAGCAGGGTTCTGCAACCTGAAGTACTCTACTAAATCGCATGACTAACCTACATGCAGGGAGTAAGGATGGTGATGATTGGTCGTTCCTTCCTTGTATGAAAACAGACCTTCAACCTGCATTAGGGCAGCTACTGATCGATTGCAGTATAGACACCACTGGCCATCAAAATGATATTTAGCAGGACAATTCCTTTAATGAAGCGTAAACGTCACAGCTTGACGCGACCGAGGAGAAAATTGCGGGAGGCCTTGGATGGCTTTTTATGAATTGACGAAAAGATCCAAAATGGCATGGAAATTGGAAGGAATACGGCAGGCCTTTTCCCAGTATTGGGACAGCTTAGACTGTTAAAAAAAGCCTTAACAGGATCCATTTACATCGATTAGATAGTATTTTATATGGAATAATCAGCACAGTTTTAAAAGCTACGATCGATGTATCAAAGCTAACAAATGTTTTCTTAGCTCACTTATTCATAATAATATGTAACATGAATGTATGTAGTTATGCGTACGTAAAAACCAATTACACTTAAAACTACATAATCTTAACTCGCCATAATCATTAAGTATAATAAATAATGAAGAGCGTTCAAACTAAAATGTTATTTGCATAATGGTGTAGCATTTTCGTAGGTAATTACACACATACGGATAAACGGTTTGTTAATGTTTTTAACGGTGTCAAGGAGTTAATTTTGAGCTTGTGTGGTTTTAAACTTGTCATTAGTGACCCCTAGTTTTCGATTTTCTAATTAGTTTTTTTACTTTCAAAAATTTCTGAATGTCTGGAAGCTGAGGCCGGCCCAGATAGAGGTGGTGAGACAATCTAGACGCGTACTGCGAGAGCTGGTTCGAGGTCGTGCGGGGAAGAGTGTTCCTGAAATTATTGGGGAGAGGATTTTGCTCAGCAATGGGCAGGAAACAGGGCTAAATAAATAAAATAAAAAAGCGGATTGTTGCTACGTCAATTTGATCCTTGATGACAAGTGGCAGTAAACTTTCATAGTAGATTATACCTACCTATTATTTTGATGACAAAGGTGCAGTAGCTGAGGAAATTGGCTGAAGGAATAGCTGCGAGGAAAAGAGGTTCGTTTCCTGAAAAAAACACGTGTAAGTATCTATGTGCGTATTGGCGAGTGTGTGACATTTTAGTCTGCAAAGTCATCCATGACAAAGGAAAAATCCGAGCTCAAAATTGAAAAATAGGTATTCGCTCTTTCTCGAAATTCGCTCGTTCTCATTGCCATTTTTTTTTATTTAGTATTTTGCTGTAACTGTAACTTGTAATCTGTCAATAGCTCATTTGCAAGGCAATCCCCGCTGTTTTGCTAAACAATAAAATTATAATATAATCTATGCGCGCTTAGATATTGCTATATCTAAGCGCGCATAGATTATATTATAATATAGCCATGGATGTTCAATTTCTCCTGATTGTATAGGTTTTAAAATTTAAATAGTTTCCGGAAAAAAAAGATATATAAAAGACATGTATTTTTTTTCTCAATTCGATGGTGACAAGAGGTAGACAATCATCCTGTCGTAGTAATAACAACGATCGAAACTATTTTAGTATAATTTAAGTTGGGATAAGCGCATTTACCATAATGGGTTATATTCTGTAATGGTACAGAGGCCAGCACATCAACCTACCCCAATCTGTCAAATTTCTTTGATAGAATTTCAACTTTACTACAAAGGAATAAGGTTCTTATTCAATTGGGAAAATTTGACAGATTGGGGTAGGTTGATGTGCTGGCCTCTGTACATGTAATTAGATATATAAATAAATAGTGGATGAAGATTTCTTTCTCCAATGATTTATTGCAGTTCGTCAGTTATCTGAATACTGGTGTCATTTATTCAAGACTAGCTTCCGCCCGCGGCTTCATGTCCTTCTTTGGGATGCAATCTATCTCTCTGCCAAATTTTATCGAAATCCGTTCAGTAAAAGGTAACATACAGATAGACAGACAGAGTTACTTTCGAATTTATAATATTAGTATAGATGATTTGTGAAACAAAAAAGGACTTTTTGTGACACTATTGCCTAATTGGCAAAAGCATTGAGCAAAGGACCGATGAAGAGTTCGAAACCCAACCGTTCCACGTTTTGATGTTTCTAGTAAGTAATGCACATTATTTTAGATTACTAAGGGCTGATTTTACCAGATATTTACATCCGTGAATTAAAATTGACATCTGACAATTCTAGTAAGGAAAAAAAACAGTTTTTTTTTCGAATTTCAACAAACTTTGATACCTAGAATAAGTTTTGTCCTGACAAAACTTATTCTAGGTATCAAAGTTTGTTGAAATTCGCCCTTAGAAGGGTTTTAACAGAAATATTGTGTTTGAAATATTGTATGTGTTCTGAACAGAAAAAGCAAGTATTCTGATGTCGCCGCTTAGTTACCGGCTGTTCACCGTGATGATGCGTTTTTTTTTTTTCAGTAAATTTTGTGACATAACGCCTTATTGAGCACATGAGTGTTAGTTTACCTACTTTTTTCAGAGGTCAAAACATCGCTATTTATCATGTGTATTATATAAAAAATGGTTTTTACTTTGTTTACCAACTTCAAAATACATATTCCCAGCTTTTTAAAAATCGGAAGAACTTGGCAGTACTTAGAACTGTTTCAATAGTTAAGTGTGTGAAATTAAGTAGGTATGTTGTGTGTGGATTTCATCAATCAAAGTCATTGCTAAACGGTGTTGGTATTTGAAATAAAATAATTATACTGGTTACTATATGAATAAAAATGGAGGTTTTGCAATCGAAGATTTGTTGATCAAGTTCAGTTTAAGTGTAGAGTTAATAAGCGTGAATGATCCATCTTACAGACAGGTACATCCTGCTAATATTGTAAATGTGAAAGTTTGTATGTTTTGGATGTTTGTTACTCAATCACGCAAGAACGGCTAAACGGATTTAGATGAAATTTGGCACACAGATAGTTTATAACCTGGATTATCACATAGATCATCCCTCCCGGTAGTATGTTCCCACTTAATAATTTCTCGACCTCCACGTGGGCGAAACCGCAGGCAAAAGCTAGTTAGGTATAAAATTCTCTCAAAAACAGGCTCCTAGGCTTTTCTTGTATAATTTTCAGTTTTTACCAAATCGGTACCTTTTTTTTTCTTTAACTCGGTTTTAGAACTGAATTATCGACGGACGACAGGCCTCTGCTTTACACGGTTTTTACGACCTAACAAAATATCGAGTTTTTTTTTGATATATAATGTTGGTTTAATTTGAATGTATATTATACCTATAAAGTCATAGCCCAGTGAGCAGTGCTGACCCAGTGGTAGCTACATCCGGTTAGACAGTAAGCTGACCCCAACATAGTTGGGAAAAGACTAGGCAGATGATTGTATATACCTAGTTGGTAGGGAAAAAATCATAATTGGTCACAATTGTGGACCCTGTCGGGCACGACTCTTAGACGTTAGGCCGAAACTCGAAATCCCGAATCACTCTATCCCGAATGAACGCTCAAGTAGGAGAGAGGAACACTGGGTGTTGTTAAGTAGTTAAAAAATTATAACTTAAAAAGTTAATTGAATTTAAGAATTAAAATTCAGTCGATTCAATTAAAAGTCAACCAAAATCTAGACAGGTTCATCCTTAATTTACATGCAGTGAATCTCTGCTTACAATATTAGAATAACAAGCGTGAAGTGATGTAATTAATGTCCTTTCTAAATGACATACTAACCGACGAGAAGTAACGTTATATTAACAAACCTGTAATTTTAAGACTTGTCTTAATGTTGTAATTATCAAATTAATTATACTTTTAAAGTAATTTAACTGTTTGAGTACGAAATGATACACATTTCATCATCCGCTACGTATCTCAAACAAGTCTGGCTGTTTTGGCAATTTCGGAAAATGCTTGACACATGTTGGGATTTTAGCGACACATAGCTACCTTAGCTTTTTTTTTCTCTTGGGGAAGTCCTCATGGATCCGTCTGAATAACGGAGGGTTGTCGGACTCCTAGCGACTAAAGCTCCACTGTTCCTTCTAGTACCATGAATCGGTGGCCCGGGAGATACTTGTGCATTCGCCGCACCCCCTAGGCCACACTGCCTACTGCCACATACTTGGCTAGAAAGAGTTATTTCTGAAGAATTACTGGACTCTGGCTAGTAACCGACTTCAATAATGGAGGTTCTGTATTCGACCCGTATGTACGTATGTATGTCCGCGATTTTCTCAAAAACGAATGAACCCATTTTAATAATTATTTCATTAATGTGATCTACATAGCATGTCCTGTTGTCTGCACGTTACAGGAACTGATGGACGCTACAGAAGGCGCCAAACTGGTAGCCAAATTCTGGGCTGACTTAATTAAAATTTTAACTAGACGACCAATCGTCATCACCATCTTCCTGCCCTGGTCCCATGTTACTTGTGGTCGTCGCACCATGTTTACTTCTTCCATTCCCCCCTGTCAACCGTCACGTTATCATTCACTCCCTTCTCTTTCATTTCATTTCTCACACAAATCATCCATATTTTAATAATATGAAGACTAATAGAGTCGGCTTATTTAATTAACATAATGAAATCCCCGGATCCATATAGAAGGTTAAGTTAATTTAACTTAACCACATCCGACTAAAGATTACATAGAAGCCAAACACGAATTATACAAAAAGTCAACAATGATCAAAAAGCAATGGTTAATAATAAACCCATAAAAAACAAGGATGTTCAAGAAGCAATGGTAGGTAAGTAAATTATAATCACTTTATTTAATGAGCATCCTCCAATAAAAGTCAAGCGCAATGTCCCCAAGTTCGTGGCACTGACCTTTGACAGATGTTGAATAATGCGCGTGCTCAGTTTGACGTACACACGCGAGTGGGTTACTGTGATGGCGGAATTGAATATTACTTTGCGAATTTAGTGAAGATATCGTGATGAAGTCTATGAACGTAGAACGTATTGATATCTTTTAAAAGCAAACTAATTTAAAACAAGTGCAATTATATTATTATTATATATATTATTAAGTGCAATTATTATCTAATTCGAGACATCGCCAAGCGGTTGGTCAACTCTTCACGTGACCAGAGGGCTGGCCTATTTCTTGGACGAAGAATCAGCATTGCCATACAACGTGGCAATGCTGTCAGCCTTTTGGGCACGTTTCCTGTTGACAGCGATGCGGACGAATTTTTTGATGCCCTTTTATTATTTGCCCTCCCCTTTTTATATACTAGTGCAAATGAAAAAAAGGTCTATTAAACCTAAGATAAAACAAAACCTGCTTTCAAAACCGTGAAGGAAAACATCGTGAGGAAATCGGCTTGTCCTCGAACCAAAAAATAAAGACATGTCTCGTCCGCCAACCCGCACATTAAAGGCTGAATAAGCAAACCTAAGATCAGTTTTCTGAAAACCGAAAAGATATTAGAAATGAAGTCTCCCTTGATAACCAGGCCGTTAAAGTCCATTAAAATATGATTTATTTTCGTTGGATCCCACTTTTGAATCCCAGTTTAATATTTTTGGCTTTGGATCCCACAAAACATTATTAAATAGCTTATATCGGACTGTGATGGATGTCGACTAAACAAAAATATTAGCCTATCGTCACGACTCACAGTTTGCGCAAGCGCTAAAGTATGACCACCAACATCCATTGTGTAAAACACCCGTAGACAAGGGAAAGGTGAATTGGTTTTCAAGAAATAACATTAACACATTTCAGACAGACATTATCTTCAAGAAATCTAGTTACCACCAAGTAATAAAATAAGACGCAATCCAATCGTAAACATGGACAACATCTAAGTACCGACTTCAAAAAAGGAGGTTCAGTATGTATATATGTTTGTATGTTCGCGATTTTCTCAAAAACTTTTGAAGCAATTTTGATAATTCTTTCATTAATGTGATCTATATACTTTCAAGAAGGTTTTACTATACCTATAATACATTAGGTACCTAATTATTCTTATGTAGGTACCTACGAAGTTATATGCATAACCCATAAAAAGAAATGTGTTTTTTTGTAAAGTTTAAAAAAGATGTCGGTGTTAAATATTGTGAGGTGCTACGGTATAACCCTTCGTATTTAGGTCCGACTCGTACTTGGCCGCTTTTTATGATAGACCTACATAATTATTAAAGTTTACTGAATTGCAACTAACACTTTTATAACTCTCTGTTATGTCTAAATCAGGCAATCATGAAAATAAAAACGTTTATGTAATCAGAGTAATATGTAGGTGTTTTATGTTACAAAGTTGTGATGACTACACCGACATCCTTATTTATCTTGAACAACCGGCTTACGAGGTAAAATCATAACACGTCTGTAGTGTATGCCTACCTCATGAGAACCATGGGAAAAAGACGCGTATTCACATCACTATTATAGATAATAATCATATCAACCAAAACATTATGAATTATTAACTTTTTAACACTAGTGTTTCAGCCACGATACAGGCTGTGCCCAATTTGGCTCGCCCGCTTTTTTAATCTGTCTAAATTTCCTGTTATGATTTAAAAAAAAAATGGGCCTGAAATAGATGAACATTAGGAAAATCTGAAAAAAATACTACTTTTTGATGTGAACAAAACATCCACTCAAATATTTATTCGAAAATAATAAAACTAGTGAGAGTTCAACATGTACCCACATACCGAGCGACGTAATGATTCAATAGGTAGATATTAAATGTTCCGCACTCATCCCATTCACAATGTGCAACCACGGTAATATTGTCTTTACAGTATTGTGACTCGGCCCAGCATACCTACCACGAGCTCTTAACGCGATCCACTTTAGGACCTAAACTGAACTGTTCTGCTAATTCGTACCATGATGTCAGTTTAACGATTCAATTTAGGCCGAGCCATCTGGATACCTACCACGAGCTCTTAACGCTCATTCACTTTCAACGATCCAAATGCCGCTGAGCGTATTGGACGTCATGGTACGACTGTGAACGATGCAGTTTAAGAACCTAAACGGAAATGTCTTGCTTTTGAATCGTTTTTAAATAGATCATGGTAGGCCTACTGTTCTAGAAATAATTACCTACAGCCGCGCGGTACGTAAACACGCGAGAGGGCTGCCCGCCTACAGTATTTTAATTTCATCAACCTAATTGAGTTTCTTTCTAGTTTTGCGATTGTATGGGCAAGTAATATATTTTTTTATTTAAAAATATGAAATTCATTGTGAATTAAATAGGAAGAGTTCAATAAAAATACGTGTTGTGTTTTTTGATTAGTAGTACAGCACAATATTGTCTATAATTGCTCTTTGCCATATTAAGTTATTTTAAATATTCATTAAACTTATTTCAATGAATATTTGTCACAAATCGCACGCTTAATACTGCTTACAAAACCATCACACCGTCTGGCGTCCGTTCGTCACTGCGGAGCATTCGAGACTGTTTGTAAACCGAGTGTCAACCGAACTCGAAGCGCGTAGGTATGACTTGCGTTCCGACCGTTTGTATAAAGATATAATACTGTATAGATAATGTTACCGTGGTGCAACTGATGCGATGTTCGTCTCTCTCAATGGAGAAAGGAATCGAGATCCGGGCTAATACGCGCGTGCGTGCACGTTGAGTGACGGTTTTTATTGACGTTTTACTGACGGAAGATAGCTAAACGTCAATCATAATTGAAAGTCGTTATTTTAAAGCCCGTCGTCCTGTGCAATGGAAAGTATTTGAGTTTATTGCGGTCCTAGATAAAAAGATGATGATTGACATGGGAATTGTCTGTGACAAGCCTTTTGTCTTTTGATAGACGTCTTTGGATTAATAAAATAATATTATTATGATTACGATTACACATAGCCAGTCCACGTTCATCCAGTTTGCCCCTCCATCTTCATATGGCTTCCTTTGCTACGTTCACCCATTTACCAATTGTCCAATTTTTTTTAAAACTTGGGAAAACCGACATCTATTTGGATCATCAATGCTTAAACCGTCAAGTAATTATTTTTAGTCATAAAATCTTTTGCAAAGTCCACCATTATTAGTGTCGTGTCGTCTCAACAATGGACACATACCGACAAAGTATCATGCATCGGAAACCAGGCGACCTGCCCGTTCTCGACCACTCACTGATCACTGTTATATAAACTTTACAATAATTATGTACGTTCTTCATCTCACACGTCATGAGGTAAAATAATGCGTAATATTTTGAATAACTTATTTTTGAGAGATTTTTTTCCAGTGGTTTAGTATTTGCCACTAAAGATTCGTTTTCAAGAACGAATAATAAAGATTGTGTAAGTATGATAGATATCGACTTCAACTAATGATACCTACTATAACTTATAATGTTTTTGCCAGTTGAATTTCGGGTGATGCAGAGAAAAATTTAAACAATAGTATAAGTTCAGTTTTACGTTGTGTTTGTAATTTTTAAACACATTTTACCTTTGTCCTTGAGTACGTGATTTTTAAGTAAACGGAGCCGTTTAATTTGCGCAACTGGTGGTCTGAACTTCGTTATGGTTGTTACAGACCTATGTTTGTGTTGTAAGTAGCAGATTAGTGCTAATGAATGTAGTGAAGACGTGATGTGATACACGCTTCCAGTCAAGCAAATGCGTCATGTCCAGTCTTTATGCCTTAGATTGACTATAAGATATAGTATCACTGCAGCAATTTGGCCTCTTAAGAAAACGACGGAGCATTGTTCATCACGTTTATGCACTGCCTCTTAGCAATATGTAAATCATGGGACCTTTTCTTCTTCTTTTGTCGCTGGCACGATAGGTGACACCCTGTAGGAAGATGCTCATTTGGTAGAAGACAGTAAGTAGGTGGGGGGAAAGGTATCTTGCCATAGTTTACAATGGGCGTCAACCGGGTTACTTGGTAGACGCTGTCGATTTCAAGAAACTGTGCCTGCTGTTGCGTTGGTAGTTTAGCGCCAAAAAGAGATGTCTGGGTGATAGTTAACATTGATTATTAAAACAACCCTGATGATCTTTTATGAAGGTAGATAGAGCATCTAAACTGCATCTCAAGGCATTCCGGTATTCAATAATCGACAAGTTTATTTCCCAACATACCTTGAAATATGACTTTGACTTTACCCAAAACGTTAAAAAGGAAGTAAAACACGTAAATGTCTGCTTTTGACCCAGTTTTCTTGTTATGTCGCTCTCGCTTCACCATTTTTGGGTGAGCAGAGAATCACATAACAGTGTGTGGTGCGACCAACGTTAATAAAACAAATACAAATATTGGTATTACGTTACATTTGAATAATGACGTCATAATGCGTCGTCGTCACAACTTTCTGTAGTCCGCGCCAGTGTGTTCCGAGCAGTGGTGGCCCGAGAGCAGTGGAGGCCCAGGATACAGTAAACTTATGAATTGTAGGTCGTAGGTTCGAACCCAGACAGGCGCTTTACTTTAGTTAAATTATTTGATCACCTCTGCTCTCAAAAACGGTGAAGAAATCCGGAGTGTCCTAGAACCAAACATTCGAAGAAATGTGACATCTAACAACCCACACTGGGCCCGCGTGCGGTGAATTCCAGCCCACTCTCTCACACAGAGAGGAGGCCTGTGTCCCAGTAGTGAGAACATTATAGGCTGATAATATAAATAAATAAATAATAAATTTTTTATTTCACCAAAAGCCACCACATTACAATATCCAATGACTAAGAGCTTATAAGGCCTAGGTCACAATAATTTTGATACTCTGACTCCTAAACTAGGTGTGTGTGTGTCTTTGGAGTCAGAATAAGTTTATTATGTACGTAGATAGGATACAACATTGAAATCAAGCCTCAATATCTACCTATTAGGTATTACAGAAACTTCGCAACACAAAATCATACCATTTCATTTAGCAATAATTTGCATCGAATAGGTATACCTATACTTATGATCGTTTACAATATTGCACTGCTTATATACTAGTGCTAGCCAAGTCTAGATCTAGATCGTGTGGTAATGGACCGGTCCGGCTAGGTCCTATGTAAACTTGACACGGTATTGCATAGGAAAGAGTGACTTCTTATTTGTAACGATACGCTGCTTCATCATGTAGTGTGATGTTGTAAGATGTTATGCTTACCAGACTTGTACATAAAACAAAATCTTGTTGTCAGACAAAGAGGGAACAAGCTTAGATGGTACTTGCTCATTCAGCCTATTGTAGACCATTGCTGGCTTCTGACATGGGCCTCTCTCGAACTGTGCCACAACACCTTATCCTCTGCCTTCCGCATCTAGTGTTCCAGTCTGTCCCAACCACTTTTTTACTTGCTCACAATTGCTTAATTTCGGCCACCAATGTCCTTTCAGTTTTTTCTATTTAAAAGTCATCAGCGGTCTCGGTTGGTAGGTTGTAGGTTGTAGTATGATATTGTCAAACGATTGTATATATGTCTTCCTCACTACCAGAGTTAATAGCACCCCGAAAGTCTGAAAGGGTATGGCGAGATCCATCTGCAAACCTCTGTAAATTGTGGTCATACTGATGGAGGTCAGAGGGGCCCGTGGCTAAATAATAACAGCCGCACAGGTCGATCGATCAGGTTAAGCTACGCTTGCCGCGGTTGGTCTGTGGATGGATGACCATCTTTACATATCGAGACCCCTCCGTGCCTCGGAAAGCACGTTAAGCCGTTGGTCCCGGCTGTCATTCGTGGATCTTTGACAGTCGTTACGGGTCGTCAGAAGCCCGAAAGTCTGACAACCAGTCTTACCAAGGGGTATCGTATTACCCAGTAACTGGGTTGTGGAGGTCAGATAGGCAGTCGCTCCATGTAAAATACTGGTATTCAGCTGCATCCGGTTAGACTGGAAGCCGACCCCAACATAGTTGGGAAAAGGCTAGGCAGATGATGACTGATGGAGGTCAGATTGAGATGATATTACTTCCCTACTGCATATTATTCAGCAGCATCTGGGTAGTCTAGGACTACAACCACAATATACCTAATTGGGGAAAGGCTTTGGCAGATGGCAAATGATGAATTATTCAGTTTTGCAACACCTACATTTACAATTGATGATCGATGACACAACGAGAGATCACTTATCTCCTTGAATAGGTGCAACTAATGATTGATGCAAACATCAATCCTTGTTATGTCATTATCATTGTCTCAGTACCGAAAGATTTCTACCAACACGCACTGGGCTCGCTGGTAGATTACAGCCCACACTTTGTCACCGGGAGAAGGGCTGCCCATAATGTTTTATAGGCTGATTATAATTATTGAATATCACCATTGCCGAAGAAGGAGGAGGGATTTGTATAAGGGAACCTAGACTTTTCAACTTTGTCTCTAAAGTCGGTTTACAAATAAAAAAACTTTAACTTTGACCACTTGGTGTTGCAGGTGTCCAGAGCCAGATATACGACTTTTCAACAGGTCAACCGACCAGTTTGCTACTTACTAGGTACCAAAATTGCGAAAAATGAGTAATTAGTGGCAGGAAAAATAAACTAAATGATTATGCAACAGAAATTAAAACTTAGGTACAGACGCCAGCACATCAAACTACCCGAAACTGTAAAATTTTCCCAAGCCACTTTGAACCTTATGCTTTAGAAATAAAGTTGAAAATTAATTAAAGAAATTTGACAGATTTAGTAGCTTGATGTGCTTGGCATCTGTACACAATAAATTGCAGAGCATTCCTTTTTATAACGCAATGTTTTCATGTTAAAGGAAAATAAACTTTATCTTCCAAAACATATGAACTATAAAGAAGATACTTCATTTTTGGTCTGTTTAATTTCTCAAGGCAAGTCATAATTTTGAAAGGTACCTATTAATTTGTTGTAGATTCAGATTTTATCTGTATTTGATTTAACGACAATCTGTATCATTTATTGTCTTGTATTTCTCAATCGAACATTACATAATAAAATGTAATTGTTTTATTGTAACTACAAAAAATGAACGTATAAAAACCTGTTTGGTACCTACACCAAACAGGTTTTTATACGTTTTTTTTTTTACTTAGTAATACTAAATTAATATATTAACTGATCCAAAAATAAATATTTGCATGAATAATTAATTATCTTATTAACGTAACTAAATATCGAGCATTTTTGGTACAAAAAAGTGCCGATGACTATAGCTCCAAAGTTTTAATTTCAGAATCAAATATTTTGCATCGAAACAAAAGACAATAAATAGCTTTGTGTCGATGGCAATCTATAGGTATGTTACGGTCAGCCTAGAATTTGGCTACAAGCTTGGCACCTTCAGTAGCGACCCTCAGCGAATGTACCATGCAGACAACAACACGTGCCCCATACTTTGTCCAGGGCGGAGTCATCCGTGAATCTCAACCTTTCCAGGTTTCCTTTGCTGATACCTACCTGCGTCCGAAGTCTATTAAAAGACTTTCAGGTAAGCCAAGGCTACTCATTTCCAGGTGCGAGATTTTCGGCAGGTGGAACGAATGAATTTGGTAGAGAAGTACTGCCTCGCCACAACTTTAGCCTTTCCTTAGACCGTTCGCCATTGAATGGGAGGACACTATAAAAAATGGCTGCGGCTTTCGAGCCTTGAAGGACACTTTAAAAAATGGCTGCTGCTTTCCAGTTTTGAAGCAAATGCTGACTCATGAATTCAAATGAAAAAACTATAATTTAACCTGAAGAAATAACCCCTAAACTTCACCATTATTGATTAAGATTAGCGTAACAATTGAATCTAAAGAAACCTTTCACTCACTCGTAGATGATACACTCAAGTATTGTTACATTAATATTTTGTAACATTTTCAACCTTTTGGTGACGTAATAGCTATACTTTTAGTTCGATTGTCTGTCAGTCATAAATGCACGGGTTATGTTCAGTGTAGGGTGACCAGACTGAGTGCCTGAAATAATCATAATTATTTCCAAGTGTAACAAAGGACTAAAATTGCGTAACGCACGCAACTAAAATAGTTATAACGGGACGCCTGGTCTGTGAAAGATCGAAATTGATGGTAATTGCAAGAATATGTAATTAAAGAAAACCAATAAATAAATAAAAAGAAAAAGAAATTGAATATTTTTCTGACAAAACGGCTAAGAGAGCGTCATGCCGTTTGCCGTCACGGCATTCGAATCGGTTTAACACCCTAAAACAGTGTCATGAAATCAAGCCATGTCGAGCTATTTTTGAAAAACCACCAGTAATGTGAAAGAACCGTAGAATAATTGATGACATTGCTCACAGCAACATAAAATAATGCGTGTGATGGTCTCAGTTACTTCCTATCTTTATACCCATGATCACTAGACTTTGCTAATACTTGATCGTCATCTGTCACCATTAGCCACTAACTATGTAAGACAATTTGCTGACAGCTAATCGATCAAAAAACTTCGCCACATTATGCCACCATCGCCATCATCTTAGAGGATAGTCTCCTTGAATATCAAAATTACAAAACTATGTAATTTAATTATTTGAGGTTCATCTATAAAATTTTATCTCATCGTCTAAGTATTTGGTTATTGTCACACTTGGACCACAAAAGACTTTTTTTTCGTAATAATAGGCCTGATTAGAATGTTGGTATTGTAATAATTATGAAATTCACACATTCTTCGGCCATTTCTTGCTTAATTTACGCAGTGGCTTTGCGATTGGCCACATAAATCGAATCGTGGTTTAAATTATTGATTGGAAAAAGTAGCTTTACGGCCTATAAAGTCTGCGGGTTACCATGTGACTTTAATACCCTGCAGATGCAGCACAAAGCTAAGCATGAGGCAACCATAAAAATCATACTGAAATCTTATTCGGTTTCCTATAAAACAGGACAGTCTCACTTTCAACCAGAATTGTATATACAATATAAAATGCAGTACTTATCAAAATATCAAAGTTGCACCACATACTTAGTTTAAACTTAAAGCAATGTAAAGGCGTCATCTGCGCTTGCGCTTACCTTTTTATTATCTTACTCGTATTATATTAATTTATGGATATTTTATTACGAATTCAGATGGAACTGTGATCTTTTTTTGGGTCATGAATTTGACGTCATACAATTTGGTCAGTAAGTTGGGGCATGTACCAGCTAGATTTGTTGTAATTGTGTTCAGCACAGTTTTTTTTTTTATTACTGAAGGGGTCTTGAGCTCGATCACGCCTGTTGAAAAGCGATGGATGAGTTCTATAACGGAATGAGCGTGCCCAGAAGATGCTTTTCAATCTTACTTTGAAGGCAGACGGGTCCCCGCTGTTAGCTATTTAGACATCTTTAAGTTTTGCCACACCCATAAAGGAGATTGTAGTCTTCGTAACTGACACGTAAAATAAAATCATAATTTATTATCACGCACATTCTCACATTATTTAGTTTTGAAGACCGGACCAGAGACTAGCCATAGCTATAAACTTTCACTGTCTATGGCCGCTCCTTATGACTAGTGTAGTCCAGTTAAATGGTTATAGAGTTTGTATCGTCCATGGGTCAAAACTGGCTAGTTGTAAGTCGGTGTTGCGAAAGTGAAGCGATGTGCCTGAATCGATAAATTACCTTATTTGGTACTGCACTTAGAAATCTCCTCTTTTAGAAATATACCACACAAAATAGATTATTCAAAGTTTTTATTTTCAAATGCAAAGATTCAACCAATTATTTATTATATAATTAGTTATGAAAACCATCATGTTATGAAGCATGTTTCAATGCACCATTTATCTTTTTGGCCAACTGTTTTCCACTGTTAACTGCAAGATGTAGCTCCATATCCAAGCATTTGGTCAACTGGTTTTAATCCAAACTAAGTCAAAGCAGTCGAATTAGAATCATTGAAATTTTTGTTATTGATTTGCCGCTGTTCAACCGTATTTTCTTAAGATGTTTGATAGTTTTATGAAAATTTAATATCAATTTACAAAGCAGCATTTACATATCTTATACCCAAATACTTTACTGTTTTAATTAGTTTATGTAGTAATTCGTAGTAGCCAGAGCTCATTACATCCTTAACAAAGATATGAATCATTTGGTTAACTGGTTTAACTTCAAACTAAGTTAACTATAGGTAACCGTCAAGCTGCTGCATCCAATCACAATCGTAGCGACGTCCCACTGCCGGAATCTACCTATGATTCTGACCCATACAAGTCAGCTCACCTATCTAATTATCAGTTTCTCTAATAACTGCCAAGTAAATCGAAGACTTTCACTAACAATTTGAAGTGTCCTGTTCTAGACTAGACCATTTACGTGGCTATTAAAGTTTATGGCCTAATGTGGGTCAGCGCTGGTCAGTTATTGTGAATCATTTGTTATATAAGGCAGGTTCCTAGTAGAGGTGTAATTGGTTATCGATTTTGTTTTGGAAATATATCGAAACTCAATAACACTGTTGAACTCGTAATACATATAAAAAACAAAAATTCTAAATTCCTCTCCCTTCAGGTAGGGAATTTTTATGTTCGAAAAGTGCTGATTTGCAAACTGGTTTAAATAAATGCCTTGTGATCTTGAAGATACTCAAGTTCATTTTAAGGGTTGACAACGAACGGGATGGGCGAGGGAGAGAGCGGAGAGAGCCGCCCGTCCCAGCCGCCGCGGTAGACGCTCCGGGCGTCGGGAGCCGCGTGACGACTCCCGGCCACCGTAGGCGCGGGCCTGCGGACGGCGAGTAATGGGTAGCTCGCCGTCCGATCAGGACCAGGCACGTGCCGGACGGCGCGTATGTGTTCCACGCGCGCCTCAAAGAGATGTCAGCAGACATGGAGGGGCCCGTTAGGGCCGAAGCCTGCCGGGGCAGCGGGATTGTCCGAAAGAGTTACCGCTGCCCCGGAACATAAAGGGCTAAGGAAGGAACACGGATGGGTTTTAGTCAGTAAGAGTCTGACACTCCCTTCCGCTCCACCCAGAGCGGGAGGGGTCATTTGATGATTTCCCATCCTAAAAAAAATAAAGGGTTGACAACGAATACCGCCTCAAGTATTGTGAGTATCTACAGACAGAGGCAAGTTCTTACCGAGAAGGGATCATGACGCGTTTAAAAAAATTGCTCACTCGGAATAGCCAAGTTCATTAAGTCATTGAAAAGAACTGGAGTTACCGGCATAGCTTGAAGAGCCTTAGAAGTTCAGCAGTAGCCTGCAACAGGCTGAGTGAAGAGATGATTAAAACATTGAGCATCGTCATCACACCGAGAGAAAGGGACCCGCGCTTGCGACGATTCTTAATACCCCACATAACCATGTTACTAAACAGTCATAAAATCAACAATGTAACCGTTAGAGCTGCGTTTCATAAATATAATCATAAAACAGACAGGTTCATTTCTATCGATATACGGACATCACTATTTAAGTATCTACAACTTTAGTGAAGTTTTGTTTAGTGATGCTGACTCTGCCATAAAGCACCCCAATCCCCTGATTGCGGCGGCCTCCCGATACACTCCCTCCCGCATAAGTAGGATTCGCCGACCAAGGCATACCCTCACTGTCCCCGACGACGCCACTACCCTCCTCCAGGAGAGCAGTAAGGCCACGAGTACTCTCAGTCGACAACACAAACACAAGCTCAGACATCCGTCCTTCCGTCCTCGCCGCCGAGGCCCGTCGCGACGTCCCGCACCATCACCGTGCCCGCCCCGACCCTTGCTCGAGCCAGCCCGCGCAGCTGAGCCTGTAGTTTTAAATTCGCCCCTAAACACTAATAATAATACCGATCCAGCCTGTCTCTTGCTGTCCTCTTCCAGCGACGCCCTGAGCCGAGGTCCGAACCCCGCAGGGGGTTACCCTTAGCGCTGTCGCTTAGTTTTTAAGTTATTGTATGCCCTGGCTGGAGGCCTTAATTCGAGGCATCCACAGGAAAGTCCGGTTAAGCAGTAGCCATCCTCATAAAGGATGAACTGCGAGATGCCATTTAAAAAAAAAAAAAAAAATTTGGTGATGCAACTTTTCGATTCAATTAAATGATGCTTTATAGATCATAGTGATGTAACTTAGTGCGTTGATCAATCAGGTCAGGCCATCCAGTATTTTTTTAAGGAGTATGTGAAAGAATGAAATAGTGTTATAATTATCTAATTATAACACTATTTCATTCTTAGAAAGGGTAAGTAGCTGTTGTATACTGTACGAACGAGATTTGCATGGCAAATTGAAGGTTTTGTAATTGATACCTATTTCTGCAAAAATAAATAATTTTATTTTATTTTTTGCTGGCTTGGCTTTCTAAATGATGGGCGGTAACATCCTGGAAATACTATCTAAATCGAAACTATCTAAGCACTGATGATGTCAATCGATAATCTTGATCATCTAAAAGGTAATTAACGGTGTTAAGGAATAAACCATAATTGTCCTCCTTGATAAACTATCTTAATGAAAGTCAGAAAAATAAACAATGTCTGCTGAGAATTGTCCCAACCATGTTGGAGTTGGCGATCGGTTGGTTGGAGTCGGTATGTTAGGGTCGGCTATCAGTCTAACTGTATGCAGCGGAATACCAGTATTTTTCACCTACACAACCCTTTTACTGGGTAATACGATGCCCTTTAGTAAGACTGCTTGTCAGACTTTCGGGCTTCTGACTATTTCTGGTTATTTATGACTGTCAAAGATCTACAAATGAGCCGGGACTAACGGCTTAACGTGCTTTCCGAGACACGGAGGGGTTGTGGATGGTCACCTATCCACAGACCGGCCGCGGCAAGTGTAGCTTAACCTTCGATAGACCCGTGCGGCTGTTTTATTTAGCCTCTAGCCCTTACTACTACTAGTTAATTTAAATTTTATTAATTTCAGAAACTTGTTATTTAAATGAGAATCCTCAACTCGAAACTCTAAAATAAGTTAAGGTCATTTGGAAGCTTAAAGAAATGCTTAATACTGGAAGAAAATTAAGATGAAATCAACAGAAAAAAAAGAAGTTTAGGGGCGGTTTCGCACTACGTCCGATCCGAGTCCGAGAAATGTCAGTCCAAAGTAACGTAGTCCTATTTGTATGAGGCGTTGCGCACTAGATCCGAACGCCCCGACCCTTGCTCGAGCCAGCCCGCGCAGCTGAGCCTGTAGTATTAAATTCGCCCCTAAACACTAATAATAATACCGATCCAGCCTGTCCCTTGCTGTCCTCTTCCAGCGACGCCCTGAGCCGAGGTCCGAACCCCGCAGGGGGTTACCCTTAGCGCTGTCGCTTAGTTTTTAAGTTATTGTTTGCCCTGGCTGGAGGCCTTAATTCGAGGCATCCACAGGAAAGTCCGGTTAAGCAGTAGCCATCCTCATAAAGGATGAACTGCGAGATGCCATTGTTAATTAAAAAAAAAAACTAGATCCGAACGCTATCTGTCAGAATTTAGATCATTCCCAATTCCGATTGAAGTCGGATCTTTAATTCAGTTTCGGATCGGATGTAGTGCGAAACCGCTATTAGTGTTGTCAATTTCTAATGATTACTGTACAAGCACAAATTTTAATGTAGAAATCAACTAACTGGTTCCATTTACCGAAATATCAGTTATTTGAAAGATGAGCTTTCTAATTGATGTAATGAGATCGACAAAAAGTATTTAAACGATTGCTTTAGATAAAATTTTGGCAGATGGACCTAGCTGTCAGGCATTGAAGTTGTCTATTAGTAATACCAGCCTACCTGTCCCACTGCAGAGCAAAGGCCTCTTCTCATAAATTGAGGCACGAGCACTAATCACCATGCTTTCTCAAGATGGGTTGGTGATTTCAGACTTGTATTAACTAAGTATAAGTAGTCCATCACCACTGCTCTCAAAACGGTGAAGGAATACTTCATGAGGAAACCGGCATGTCCTAGAACCAAAAATTGGAAGACATGTGACAGCTACTAACCAACACTGGGCCCGTGTGGTCGATTACGGCCCTCTCCCTCTCACAGAGAGGACACCTGTGTCCCAGCAGTGGGAACATTGTAGGCTCATTATGTATGCAAGTATGTGTCCATTACGGAAGTAAATTAAGAATATTAATTTTAGATGATAATGATGATTTGATGATTATTCATATCAAGCCTTGACTTCAAAATGCCTCTCGTCATTCATGTTTTTGGGCCTAATCCTGAACTTTGCGGAAGTAAGTCTCTTTTAAGCATGTTACGTCTTTGTGAATAATGACGATGAGCAACATCATTATCAAAATATTCTAGTGCTGAGTTAAAACTTCCTTGCAGATTAAGACAGTTTTTTTTCTAGGACTTCTTCTACTAAGCTATGTCACTGATGATAGTAAGCGTTTCCGATTCATTAATATATGATTTATAACATTAAATAGCTGTGGGCGAAGATCCGTCATCCACCGAGCAAGCAACATCTTTTATTACACGAAACTTTAAATCAACATAATTAAAAAAATATATAACAAATATTTAAACTTGAGAGAAAGCTGCACAGCCATGTATTTCGCACTAGCGAAAATCAAAATAATTTTATGAGTTACACAATGAGCCAAAACCAAAATAATTTTTGACATGCGCAATACAAAGAGTTTTGAATTGTGCAATGGTACAAAATGAACCATCTTGTTGATGATTTGACAAAAATTATCCTAGTTGTTACGAAATAGATAATTTTATCGCAGAGTGAAACGGCATCTTTTTTGCGACTCACCCAAAATGTTAGCTAATATACAGAATTAATTGTTCTTAGCTTAATATATAAATTTATTATCTGGCTTTAAGAGAGTACTTATTTAAAAAGATAGAGATGGCTAAGTATAGATATTAGCAAACGTGGTTAAGGCAAGTTCGCACAGACGTAAAATTTTCGGAGTTTTTTTCGCGCATTGGATCTTCATCGCTCTTCTTAACACCGAGAGTTGAAAATCCAACAGCGTGGTTTTTCGACACGCCGGTATGCACTCAGTTGTATTCTCAATGCTCGGTTCACCACCGAGAGCTGAAAATCCAGTGCGCGATAAAATCCCACCGCGATATTATTCTGTCCGGTCGAACATGGTCTAAGAATAAAATTGTAATAATCTATTAACTTGTAGTTTACTATTGCGTGTGTATAGTCTGATTAGGCTATCGTAGTAGGAGATTCTCTCGACTTTAATCAGTTTTTAATAAAAATTATCAAGCTTTCACACCTTAAATTTTGGGCCGTTTATAATCGAATTGACTCAAGTCTTATTGTAGAACATGTTCATTGGTAGTAAGGGATTAAGTGTTCCATTACATCGAATAAATCAGTGGAGTTTCTTGCCGTCTCTTCTCCTTAGGAAAGGACCAATTGGAACCGTACACTTAATAGCTTCTGACGTTTCCTAAATGCCAATGTAGGTTTATCCATACTATATACTCGTATAAGAGTAGCAGCGCCCCGCGGTTTCACCCACATAAGTCTCGATCCCGTGGGGAGATACAAAGTATCTTATGTGTTAATCCTGGTTATAAACTATCGGTGTGGCAAATTTCATCCAAATCCGTTCAGCCGTTTGTGCGTGAAGATGTAACAAGCATACAATAATTTTCGTCATCGGCCCTGGCGAAGTCGCAGGCAGAAGTTAGGGTGAAATAAAATATTTTGATTTTGATGATCGCGAACCAACGTCTCGTGTGCGAGTAGCATAGTCATAAGTAGCCTATAATGTTCCCACTGCTAGGGAGAGTGCGGGTTGGCAGATATCACATGTCTTCGAATTTTTGATTCTAAGATATGCCGGTTTCCTCACGATGTTTTTCTTTAATTTTGAGTGTAGTAGTGATTAAATAATTTACACAAATTAAAGCTCCTGACTGGGTTCGAACGTAGAACTCGTAAGTCGCGGCCGTTACCACTGGTCCACCAGTGGTCTACATCTTATTCTTGTGTGCGAAATTTAAAATATTATTTAAAATTTCAAGATGTACGATTTCAATGGATTGAAACCTATGTATTAAGCTTGAATATCACCGGCAGCATTACAAAGCTTCAGTGAAAGGTGGACATTAACAAAGAACAGCTGATCTGGACAGTAACCTTTGCCATATTGCGGTAGTTAAATGTGACGTGGGAAGTAATTAGTTTGTCAAATGGAAATCGATTGATTGATTCAGGATAGAAGGGAGACCGGTGGGTGATTGGGGTTTGTCAAAAAAAAAAAAATCCTTATGCACTGGGCCCGTGGTGGACGCATCCTGTCCTCATTCTCTCACAGAGACCTGAATCTCAGTAGTGAAAACCATTTTAATAATGTCTGTTTTCTCCCTTCATCAATAAATAAATTTGAGTTTGAAAATTGACCACTGTAATGTTAACTAGATTTACTTCAGGGTGAGAGCTTGGTTATCCGTCACACATCCCAGTATGGACGTCAGTCTCTCACAAATTACCATAGTTTGTGCATTGTTGTAAAAACCCTATAATTCTTGTTGAACCTTTGTGAAGAAAGAAAAAGAAAAGATATTATTATTATATTAGACTCGTAATGTGGTTTTGTCATATTGTGTTTTAAATTGATAATCCATCCTTTTAACTTCTGAAAAACATGATTATAGTAGCAAGCACTGAATTTCATTATAGAAACAGCCCAGCAACATTATCTGTATCATCTACACTTGAAGAAATAACAGGATGTTACCTAAGAAATTCGAGAGCACATACCTAAAAATATACCAAAAAAGAGATGGTACGATCCAATGATATTCAGTTCATAGTCTTTACGATCTTGCGTTTCAATCACAAATAAACGATTGCATTTAATGCACAGTTACATCACTTTACTGTTTCTCAATTTATCACAACACGAACAATATATTTGATTTCATGCCCAAACGTTACATTCATTTAATTGCATCTCTGCAATTAAATATGTAACTTCTCAGATTCTTTACTCCTGATCATTTTTATATTATTTAGGTACATGCGAGATTTATAATTATGATAATACTGTTGGTTAATGCAGTTTTAGTAGGTAAGCCATTCGTCTGCCTAGCCTCTTCCCAACTATGTTGGGGTCGGCTTCCAGTCTAACTGGGTGCAGCTGAATATCAGTATTTTACATGGTGCGACTGCCTATCCAACCTCCACAACTCAGTTAATGAGTAATACGATACCCCTTGGTAAGACTGGTTGTCAGACTTTCAAGTGTCAAAGTAAGTCATTATAAATAAAAAATATGGTGGTTTAAAAAAATATGGGAAGTCTTTTAAACCACCATATTTTCCTCATTAAATAAAAAAAAGATTATCGAGTATATCTACATATTTCAAGTTCTTCTGTTGCAGTCATATTTACGAAAATTCATACTTACGAAAAAATGCTTATCTATAAACATCATGTTAAACCGCAATTAACGTCCGGAATCATTTCGTGGTAGGTATTTGCTATGATAACATTTGCGATTTTGAGCATTGATTATAATCGAAGTGGCAATAAAATCGTTACTAAGTTAATAATAATAAAAACTTTATTGGCAAAAAGACCTTAGAAAAATTTAGAAAACTTTGATAAAAAACAGTAATATGTTTTCCTTAACAACTTCAACGATGATTAATTAATCGAATAGCACGATGACATCTCAAGTTTTATGTAATTTTATGAAGCCAAATGCAAACCTTGGCATTTTTATAACTTTGTATTTTATACATTTGGAAGATTCGCTAAATTCATACATTTATAATTGATAAGTCATAATGAAGTGATCAGAACTATCAATAAAACATGTTGAGCATAAAAGGTTAAATTATGTTAATTAGTGTCCGCATTTCTTTATGATGTGCATGTTTGCAACGTTTGGTAAATTAAAATTTTTGTGTAAGAGATTGTCTTTTTCCATTATTACAATGCCGGGTTGAGAAAACTAGTTTTCTCCCCTCTAAATATGCTGTGCTGCTACCTTGTGGCTTGTTTACATGGCTGGGCCGTTGAACGTTGCAAACCTCATGGTTAGGTACTGTGCTTCTGGAAAACGTGTATCTTTCCTAGAATCAGAGTATCCATGGGAATTTCTAACCGGAGATGTGCACCTCAAGGCAATAGATTTCAGGTCAGTGTCACATAAAAAACCCACGCTACACGTATCAAATAATTTAAATACTATATATCCCCTTTACTAATAAACGTTGTGTAGCGTCTGTATAGTTACACAACGCTTTGTCTTCTTCTTTCGAAAGCCATATTACTGACGACTGAAAGAGAGAAATCGGTGTTTAACTATTCATCTGATAAAATACGTTTATTAGTAAGAGGGTACCTCCATACCACAAACAACAATGCTTCAACAATAACAACGATACCTCCTTATTGTAATTTTGAATGTTGAAGTAGGTAAGCGATTTTACTCATTTTTTTATTATCATAAGCCTGTATTGTCCCACTGCAGGGCAAAAGCCTTACCCCTTTCAACTTTTCCTGGTCTAATGCGATTGTGGGCCAATCCTTTGTGAATAAATCCACCTTTACTTCACTTTTACTACCTGTACTGCGGAACACAAATGAAAAAATACCAGAAAATAAAAATGCTATTGGTTTAGACGTCTCATGTAGTTTTTGTTCATCGTTCACTCAGCAAAGCTGAAAGGCAGACATACTTTCGCATTAGTGAGGATTCGATCGAAAATGAGACATCATATCCTTATCAAAAACATTCGACAAATTCCGTATAATATAACAGCCATAATTAAAACGCATAGTTATTAATTTTGTCGCAATTCCATAGGCTGCAGCTTTCCGTAACCTCTCTATAAGGATTTTATTAGAATTCTAATATATACAGTGACCAATTGACCATGTTATGTAATGGTAAAAGTGACCATGTTTCCATGTGACGATGCGACTATGCGATCAAGTTGCGTTTGCGCATTACTCTCTTGGCACATGGTAAACATTTAGGTAATTGTGTAAGCTGTGGGTATGTACTGTACTTGCAGGTAAGTAGATCAGGTGTTATGTAAAGATTAGAATATAATATGAAATGGTTAGTTGTGTGGTGTAGGGGAGGAGAGGATGCGGGAGCGTTTTTAAAAGCGCTTCATATTTGGAAGGCTTTTAGATAAATACACCTAAGTGATATAATGTAATATTATAAGTGATTTTGATAAGTGATGAATTATATCCCTACAAAACGCAAATAATACAAAACACTGATCTACCCATTACCATGTATTACCACCATCTAATAACTCTAAAGAGATCAATCTTCAATTCGTGAGGAAAATTTTCTTATTTATTTTTTATTTAATAATTTTTTTTCTAATGTTGTAGCCTAGTAAACATAAGCTAGGGCTAGCCAAATACATAGTATAAACAGGAAGTCGTGTTATTGGTGGATAAAAAAGGTATTGACAATTCAAAAGTGCCTGTAAATGGTTTAATTGAAATAAATGCTTTGAGTTTTGAGTTTTTTGAGTTATTTCACCCTCAATCATCCCAGTGTTAGAAAAAAGTCACTTTTGTAAGGGCTCTGCTACATGTATCAGCAGAATCATAACTGCTGGGACACGGACCTCCTCCCTGTGAGAGGGAGTAGGCCGTAATACACCACACAGGCCTAGCGCGGATTGGTGTTTTGCTAAATGCGTGGTGTCTACATGTTGTTGATGTTACTTTATAACTTAACTAATATTATTCGTCATACACATGCCAACAATCGTTTTTAAATACCGCTAGTATCTTTTAACTTGTACCACACAAATCTCACGTAGTTTTTCGTACATGCGCCGTAAGTTTGTGCCATTGACCCGCATTCTGTGCGTCTACTTGTAAACTGAATTCTGATGGCGTTTTTATGGTAATTTGGTACCACGCAATGTTAACGCGTGGTCATGGTGTTTGGTGTTATCAACACCGATGGTGATCTGTTTACACCAGTTTTGTTTAACATTCTACAATGTACTGCGGCTTATGTAGCATAGCAGAAGCCTATAATGTTCCTACTGTTGGGACATAGGCCTTCTCTCTGTGACAGGGAGTGGGCCATAATTCACCGCGCGGGCCCAGTGCGGATTCGTAGATGTCACAAGTCTTCGATTTTTTGGTTCTAGGATATGCCGGTTTACCCACGATGTTTTCCTTCACCGTTTTGAGAGCAGTGGTGATGAAATGATTTACACAAAGTAAAGCGCCTGATGGCCTAGGTTCGAACCCACGACCTACAACTCGTAAATCGGGGCCGTTACCACTGGGCAACCACTGCTTTGCGGCTTATGTAATTTTGTTTTTATATTGTATCTTTTACTTCGAGATTTCAGGCCAAGAATAACTTCTTTAACCATTGGTCGTACCTACCTTAAATTCTTTTAGGTTTTGCATATACAGGATGGTAATAACATGATTTATTCCGGTCTGATCCCATGAGGCCCCCCCTCCAACCCCTCCCTCTCCACGATCACCTGTTAGTTCTTCTTCTGTTTTAATTTCTTTTAACTCGCAAACTGTGACCTTGGATTCAGTACAATCATGAATCTAAACTCCCTGCGTTGAAATTAAACGTCGGTTATTAAAGAAAAAGATGTTGTTCCATACATTTTGACCGCCTAGGTATTGCACCACTAAGGCGGAAGACGTCGTGGAGTACGTGCGCCAGAAGACGAGGTATACGCCGAGGGTGCAGTTGCTGGAGTCGCACCGCAACGTCAACTTCAAGGCGTTCGTGGTGCGCGTGCCGAATTGTTATCTGCCCGTCGTCATGGAAGAAGACTTCTGCGCGCAGGACGTAGTGGTCCGTTGCTTCCGCGGACAAGTACTACAGAACATGCTAGTGAAGTACTATTTTATAGTGAAAATATGTATGTTTAGGTTAAGGTTTTTATCTACGACCCTGCGTCGCCTGAAATGAATAAATAAATTTCACTTTTCTACAGCAGATTTTTTTTTTTTTTGGTAATCGACGAAAAATTTTAACTCAGTTCAGAATAATGTACTGAATCTACGATACAGGTTGCGAATTGATGTCCTTGGTACCCTGTATTTGAAGTTTCACATACATAAATTCACGCCTGTACCCCAGGGGGTAGGCTGCATGGCTGCGGCATGGGAACTTTGGCTTCAACTTTTGTAAATTTTCTAATAACCATGGATGGTCGATAAAGGTGACTCGAACACAAAAATTAAGGTAATAAGATGAAAAGTAGCATTCTTTTTAATTCAATAAGTATAATATATAAAATCAATAGGCATTCTGCCAGACGTTCTCCACGTGCGGCCTATGGGCAAACTTTACACAAAAAGGATACAAGGCCTTGCGCGTCCTGTATAATAATGTGTTCAGGGCTCTGTTTCGGCTCCCTCGATATTGCCGTGCATCCGACATGATGTTTGCTGACGCCAGCGTAGATGACTTCTACGCAATTATGCGTATAAAAGTTGCGGTGGTGCGACGAGTAAGTACCTACGGGAGAACCCGAATAGCGTCCTGAAGATGATTGGTGAAAGAACCGATACCGTTTTGCTCAGTAGGTTCACAGAACTCCATGTGTTGCGAGACCGATGAGCATACTGTGCATAAACTGGACACACCGTTTACCCAGACGGTGTGTCTAGTTTCACCTTTTGTTACTTTTTAATTACCAACATTAGTTAGGAGCAAAATTGTTGTTACTAACAACCTTGCCTTGCCTACGGACCTGTTATTGTCTGAAATTAATTATTTTAATTTTATTTAACAATAGTTATAGGTAGATTAACTTTCATTAAGACTGGATATGTTATTTAAGATTAAAAATTTGTTGTAGTGTTAAAGTTGCTCGACCTGAAACGCACTTGAAACATAAAAACAAGAAAATAGTAATAAAATTATGTAATCGGACCAGTTTGATAATAATAAAATGTATGTAAACGTGAGATTGTTATCGTAGTGTCAAGGGCTTTGAGTTAAAACAGAGGTTTGAGGACAAACCTCTTTTTATTCGGCTGATCGATTGGTGCAGATACTTTATTGAACTGCGCTAGGGGCTAGAACAAGTACCTAGTATTTTCGGGCCTAGTGTTCGTGCTTTGTAGATTTGTCTATGTAAAAGGGGCCTAGGATACCTACAAAAAAAATAGCTAGTATTTAATGATGAAGCGGCAACATCGTAACGGTTAAAACGCAGACATGCAACTTAGTGAGCGAGAAGTAGTAAGTTCAATTCCCAGTCGTTGCACTCATTTCTTACGTTGCTCATTGACGTAGCAAAAATACTAGTAATACAATAATATATATGCAACGTTTAAAAGAGTTTTGCGGCTCTATTTATTCTATATCTGGCTTTTACTGATACAAATGACGCTTGCAAAAACACATGTCCCGGAACAAGTCAGCAAGCAAATATTTGAATATAGACAAGTCTGAACTATCTCCATTGACAGTGATGGGAAGCTATGAAGCAGTTCTGCTTATAATCAGGAACTATAAAAACTTACCTATAAATGAGTTGCGTAACTTTACATTAGTCGACACGGCTAGACAGTTATGTAAGTATATAACAGGCATATTATTACTGTTTTAGCTTCACTTAGAAGTAGTAAAATATTGAATAGATTTTGGTACAGCTGTTGAAAGTAAGGCCGTTCATCGTGCATGAGGCTCCGAGTTCGATACTAACTGTTGGTGTTGTCATATCAGCTGATTTACGTATTTAACCGCAATAAGGGTTCTTAACACTTTTGGGCAATGTAAGAAACTAAGGAATCCATAGTACCTAATATTATAAATGTGAAAGTAACTCTGTCTGTCAGACTGTTATATTTTTACACCTTAACGGCTGAACGGATTTAGATGAAATTTGGCAACCGGATATACCAAGACCTGGGGTAGGACATAGGGTAGGTTTTTATTCCAACAGTACGTTCCCGTGGGCGAAATCATGGGCAAAAGCAAGTAAATCCATAATTAACAGATATTGCATTTGCATTGCGTACCTATCACCTACAGCCTCGGACCAAATAAAAAACCAAGACAGAAGGCTGTCAACAGAAAAGTGAAGCCGGTTTCGTAAACATGTGTGCACAGAGCGGAGGTGTAGTTTTGACATGCTTCACAGTATCGTTCTCAGCGCTCTGTCTTGGTTTTTTATTTGGTGTGAGTCTACAGCATGTAACATGATTTCAGTAAATTCCGAATATCTGATGCCTTAGTGAGATAATAGCCAGTCAGAAAAGTTGCTTCATGATGAACAATATTAAATCAAAAAAATAGCAGGGATATAGTGAGCCAACATAACAATCACTTAACTTATTCAAATATATTAATTTGCACTAAACACATGTTCTAATCATAATCCGTCCAGCCGTTTCGCCACATGTTGTAACATACGGACAGACATACAAGATGCATCTCAACAATGTCACAGAAAGTCGAATTACGTCACAAGTGGACTTAATACCCACATACTTATTAGATCAAGACTGGTAACATTTGATACGTAATTGGCCGAGTTTCTGTTAGATAATCGTGTGACCGTTGGCAAAACATTGATGTATGTAGTTATTGGTATGTTGTGATGAGTAGAGGTTTTTTTCTGATACATTTTGACGGTAGCATTAGTAATTTAAACGTTATGTCATCTGAAATCTAAGGAAGAAAGTAATATGCATGTTAAACGCGTTAAAATAACAATGCAAAAGTACTCGTGAGAGAGCCAAAACTCCTTTACATGCTTAAGTTGGTGTTATCTTATGTATTTAACCATTCATGTACACCCATAAACAGACAAAAAAGGAAAATACGTACAATAAAATAGTACCTAGTAACACACCGTTAAAAAGCGCCATAACAACCTGTGATATTCTAAAGTAGGTAATTACGCTAACCAAAAACAAAGTAAAAAAAAAAAAAAACCTTTCAGCCGAAAGACGTCCACTGCTGGACATAGGCTTCCGCCCAAGCACCTCCACTTGCACCGGTTCTGTGCTTCTCGCATCCAACGGGTTCCTGCGTCCTTCACCAGGTCATCGGTGCACCTTGTGGAAGGTCTTCCAACACTACGTCTTCCGGTATGCGGTCGCCACTCTAGAACCTTTCGGCCCAATCGGCCATCTAAAAAGAATTACTAAGAAGTAAAATCACTTAGCTACAAAGGTACCTATATAATATGTATAGGTATATAATATGTATAGGTATATAACACAGTTTTAGCAAAAACGGTTCAAGCCAATATCTAAGCCTCTATCAAATAAAAGAATTGAGGTCGTCATGATGATGACAAAAAAAGACAAGTATCATCTCATACGCGGTTTTCCTCAATTCATTCGATACATTTGGTAATCCAATAAGACTTTCACCTACGCTCTACCAGTTATTAAAACCGAGTTAAAATAAAATAAGTAAGGTAATGTATAGGTATTGTAACATTGCAATAATTTCTGGTATTGCACTCATGCATTATCAGTTGCACATCGGATAAGGCTGTGATCACAAGTCAGTTTTTTTTTGTTGATTTTATTTCAAAATGGGCCCTCCTTTGACCTCGATCTCGCCTCGCTACTTTTTATCCCAATATCCCCACGGGATCAACACTTATTCTGGTAAAACCGCGTGGCGCAGCTAGTAATTAATAAATGATAGTAGGTTTGTACTTTGTACTAACACGTCAATCATATTTTAAAAACTAGATGAGGTCGGCGTTTCCTATCTGACTACTCTGAAAGGAAAGGCCGAAACAAACTCAGAGGTCACAGTCTCTTTTAAAGTCCAGATATAATCATCATGTAGGTAGATTGATTTCTGAAATGGTTATATTTTGAAGAAAGAACCACACAGATTGAATGGACCTGTCCAGTCGGTGTACGCGTTTGTTCGTGTAGCTCAACACAAAACTAAAAGAGCTCAACTTAGATGTGGTGAATCTGACAATGATCTCTTCTGTCCTCTTCTGCCTCAACGGCCATCGGTGCTATGGTGATTTCGTCCCAGCTTTGTTTAGCCACCTTTTATGACACTCATTCCATTTATAGATTTTCTCTTCCTAAGTCAGAAATACAGATAATTATATCTTCACATCATGTGACTACAGCTTTACACATTAGTATTGCGAAATTGAACGATTTAAGATAGTTAGATATGTTGTAAGTTAATAAAAGTATTAACGGTCTACTTGAGACAAGGTTATGTATTGTTTGAGAGCGGATCTTGGATCTGATAAGATTTGAGTTAGAATTATTTTCTGGTTTAAATAGAGAGGACTAATGCCAGTGAACGTGTTTTGTTTTTGGTTGTACTATGTTAACCACATTAGTATAAAGTGATCGTATTCTGAAACCACACGACAATCACACGACATTAAAAAGGTTGATGCTGCAATATTTTATGTTAAAGGTCAGTTTAAATGTTTAAATTAAACATGTTTGATAAGTTAAGTTAAATTATACAATGTGAAAAACTGTTTCAGCTGTCGTTATACACATTGTGACAGTATTTAAATTTCGGCTATTTAATTTATTTATTAGTTTCAGAAGAACTAAGTCTTCAGTTCCGCACATTTTTAAAGAGTAGTTTTCCTGGGTTAAAGTCTGCATTTCATGGTAGATTATTAGAAAACAATAGCCCAAACTAATTTACCCACATAACATCTTGCACAACGAATCACCCACACTCGAACACCAAAATAAAATCAAAACATTTTGGTTTTTACGATTGAAACATTTTATTTTCTTTTAAGAGATGTTGGATATGCCATACAAGTACTAATTGTTATTGCTATTAGTCGATTGACATAGTTTTTTTTTTATAGCTGAAGATTAATACTGTATGTAATGTAATAACAGCCGCACAGGTCAATCGATCAGGTTAAGCTACGCTTGCCGCGGTTGGTCTGTGGATGGGTGACAATCTTTAAATACCGAGACCCCTCCGTGCCTCGGAAAGCACGTTAAGCCGTTGGTCCCGGCTGTTATTCCAGGATCTTTGACAGTCGTTACGGGTCCTCAAAAGCCCGAAAGTCTGACAACCAGTCTTACCAAGGGGTTTCCTATTACCCAGTAACTGGTTTGTGGACATCAGATAGGCAGTCGCTCTATTTGAAATACTGGTACTCAGCTGCATCCGATTAGACTGGAAGTCGACCCCAACATACTTGGGAAAAGGCTAGGCAGATAGAATGATGACACGGTCTTTTCAAATTCAAATTCAAATTCAAATTCAAATATTTTTATTTGTGGAACATAGGTAGGTTAGGTACAGATGTTGTAATAATTTAAGAACGCTATGTCTAGCTGTCATCGGCGTACAAATATTATGTTGCTACAAACATGCTGATTCTAATAAATTATCAAACAATTATCACAAATTTTTAAATAATTCTAATTCAAATTGTCGACACAATAATAAAAAAAAAAAAAAAAAAAAAAAAAATAATAAAATAAAAAAAAAAAAAAAAAAAACATTTTATAGGTAAACTAACTGCGCCCCGCGGTTTCACCCGCGTAAGTTTCGATTTAGGGGTATGAAAAATAGATGTTGGCCGATTCTCATAGATACCGGATAAACACAAAAAATTTCATCGAAATCGGTCAAGCCGTTTCGGAGGAGTATGGCAACGAAAACTGTGACACGAAAATTTTATATATTAGATGAAATCGGTGCTTTGATTGGAATTCGAACTCATGACCTCTACAACTGGACCACTACCGAACTTAACCGCTAAATTATGTTCGACCAATTAACTTCAAATTAACACATGTCAGGAACACAAGTATTTGCAATAAATTAAAATAAATATCAATGAATGTTACACAATGATTTCGTTATTAATTTATTGCAGTTATTATTTAGTTTTAATAAATGTATCTATGTACCTTGGGAAAAGGTTAGGCAGATGATGATGTCATCATCATCATCATGAAATGAAAATTATTAGGTACATAGAGACATCATTGTCTCTGCGTACCTAATAATTTTCATTTCAGGTTTGGTTGGTTTGGGCAAAAAAATATTAGTTATGGTTTACAAACAATAAAAAGCAAGTATGTTTTCAAATGGTTGGAAACTCAGACCAAATAAAAAACCAAGACAGAGGGCTGTCAACAGTAAAATGAAGCCGGTTTCGTAAACATGTGTGCACTTAGTGAGGTGTAGTTTGATTGTAAATGTGTGCGTGTTAGCGTGTATGCGCAGAGCTTGGAGGTGTAGTTTTGGCATGCTTCACTGTATCGTTCTCAGCGCTCTTTCTTTTGGAAAAAAACAATTGAGCCTCCATTATGCGCAGGGTACGCGCCAACCCCAAGAGCATCCTGAATGCTAAATAGCAAATAGGTGAGAGAGCCCCATACTGGGACATTGGATACGCCTACATAGGTACATGCCACTATGACGTTGTAATAAATATAGCTTGTGATGTGTTACTAACACTAGTTTGCAAGTTTTTTGTATACTGACCAAATGGTTGATATGGGTCTGAAATATTTTTTTTTAATTTATTTAATTACTTACTCATTCAATAATCAAAAGAAAAAAAAAGAAAGAAAGAAAAAACGTTTATTTGCGGTGAACAGGACGCAAAAAAAAGAACATAAACACAAAAAATAAAGTAAAAAAAAAGTAGGGGAAAACATGCGTCACATCAAAAAAAGACGCGTCAGAATCAAAGATTCCTCTACTTTTATGTACCTACGTGAAGCATTTACTCTTACTGGACTACAAATAAAAGAAGACTTAAATACTATCAAGAAAGAATTATTATCATACCAGCCTATTCTAGTCTCACTACAGAGCAAAGGCCTCTTTTCATACAGAGAAGGCACTAGCATTGATCACCACTATAAGTCCAGGTTCCCTCACGATGTTTTCCTAAACCGACGTCAGTAACGTCCAAGACAAACTTAGAAAGTTAATATATGTTTTAGTAATACTAGAATATACATTATTTAATTAAAATAAACGTCATTTTTAAGTAACAAACGTCTTTATGACAATGTAGATAGTTATATGAACTAGTCGTTCTCTTAAAAGTCTAGAGAGTGGTCAAAGAAAACTTATATTAAAATGTCAAAGGTCAGGACTTAAGTTAAAATAATAAACGGGTTAGTTAAAAAATGTGTGCAAGCGCATGATATTATCGCTCGAGTTAGAAGTTGTAACGAAGTTGTAAAGAGTTACTGATAATTACAAATTTTATTGGGTTTTAGAGTAGGCTTATTTTAAAATGCTCTACAACTCTGTCTTCGTTTTAACGTAGGTATATTCTTAAATTCATTCGTCATTTCATCAACAATGGTATTTAAAAACAAATTACACAGGTTTGGCTATTTCTCCGATTTATTCCGGTCTGATCCCCTGAGCCCCCCCCTCCACCCCCCCCCCCCTCCTCGATCCCCTGCTAGTTCTTCTGTTTTCAAATCTTTCTTACCCAATTTTATCTAGGTTTCTCTTTTATGACAGATAAGTACAGTCAAGAGAAAATAACCGATTCATATTTTACAAAATTCAAAAACGAATTGCGATGTAAAGATGACACAGCAATAGATCCATAGCTATATATGTTTGCATCAAAGTAACTAACACACTAAAATTATACCTAACACACTCTACATCAACTCTTATAAGCTATTTCTAACCTGCTTGTCTGGTACACCGGTACAGTGAAAGTAAAAAATATTTCGTTAAATAATAAAAATAAAAAGCAGTTGCGCCTGCGCTGACATTCGACGGATTATGGCAGGCACTCGTTAACCTTTATTATATCTAATACTTTTACTGGCGATTTGACGGTAGTTCTTTTCCTGTTAATTTTATGAGTGATGTGAATTAAAATTAAGTTGTGTTTTGGGTGGGTCAGCTTTTCAAAAAAAAGCTTCCCTTGAGAAAACTTGAAACTTTTATATTTTCCACCATACATCTATATAACTAGCCCGTGGCGGGCCTCTTTATGAAATTTTTGTCCATCTGTCAGATCTCTCTTGACAGGCTGCTATATTAGTGACAGCCCGCTACGGAAGCCTGTAAAGGAGGGAGGAGTTCGGATACCGTAAAAGACATCAAAATGCGTTAATCTATTATTAATCATAACTTTTCAAAAAAGTACCTAAACTTTAGACTTGAGTAGCTCAATGAGTTGTGAATCAAAATAACCACTACGTGGAGCCCTGACACTTCTAGAAGGCGTCGCTGTATACCCCGTAGAAGATGGTGGGACGAGCTGGACAAAACAATCGATCACCACTTTAGCCCTGGATCGAAAGAGCTGGAAGTCATGAGGAGTGGCCTTTGCCCAGCAGTGGGATGATGCAGGCTGAAATCGTGTAGCAGAGATAAAAGTGACGTAACGGTAAACCATAGATAATCTCCACATAAGAATTCGTTCGTTAGTAATGACTTAAGTGCCTCATAAACACTCGCATTACACCATCCAGTTTGATTACTTTGTAACGGAAATTAACATAAATTAATGAATTACTAGCAACTGTACAGTCGAGTGCTCGTCGCGTCGATGGTGACACTGACCTTGACCTTGAGCTAGCTTACGAAGTGTCAAAAGAATCAGAGACCAGTACGCTAATTGCGTAACACACTATTACTCTCAATTCGAATCATTTTGAAGCACATTGCTAATCCATTACTTCATATGTTCGAGAAATGTGTTTGCTTAACGACGCAAAAAACGCAATGAATGTTGTTGAACTTTCAAAATGAAACCCATTGCTACTGATAGTGCAATCACCCTGCAGCTTATACTGCAACCTAATTGCGTAATACACTTACAATCACAATCGGAATGATTTTGAAGGATATTGCTAATCCATTGCTTCTTATGTTCGAAAAATTTACATAAATAACGAATGTTGTTGAACTGAAGTTAATGCTACTGTCAAGTCTCGACGGTGCGATACGAGTCTGGTAAAGCATTTTCCATGAAGTTTACGTAGAAATTGATTTACTAGAGTTGTGTGTTACGAAGTAATTTATTTATTATTATTACATAAAGTATGTGTTCTAAAATATATTTGAAGTTACCTCGCAATATAAGCTACGGTACTATACCTAAAACTAAAATAATCTTGGCCGAAAGCAAGAAGCTTTGGAAATGATGCTGCACTAGTACGGAAAAGATCTGAAGGACAAAAAGAAAGACAAACTATCAGATCCATTGACATAATTTGGTCAGATCCCACAAAAAGAAACAGTTGTCATCATGTTGACAAAATGTTGATCCAAACAGAGAGAGTAAGACCAACATAAAGCTGATGGGATATTAACATAACCACTGATCGCCACAATTAAATTGATTGGTGATCGCAGTTGTTGTTACTCTTCGAATACACCCAGCATAATTTTATTTATTTATTAATTAATAATTAGCCTATGATGTTCCCACTGCTAAGTCCACAGCCCTCCTCTCTGTGAGAGGGAGCGGGCAGTAATCTACCACGCGGGCCCAGTGCGGGTTGGTAGATATGTCACATGTCTTCGAATTTTTGGTTCTAGGACATGCCGGTTTCAACACGATGGTTTTCTTCACCGTTTTGAGAGCAGTGGTGATGAATTTATTTACACAAAGTAAAGCGCCTGTCTGGGTTCCAACCCACGACCTACAATTCGTAAATCGGGGCCGTTACGACTGGGCCACCACTGCTCTGCAGCAAAGTAAATACACCCAATTATATCGATTTATATAATTTAGAACCAATTTTTTGAGGCAAGTAATCTAACCTATTTTCCCTTATTTATCTAAAGGCCCTAGTTTTTACCCAGCACCCACAATATACCCAAAAACTAGAACAACATAAACAATATCCGCTTGAACTTTCCTGAGGCATGATCTCACCGTTAAATCAAACCCCTCAGGCTCCAGATCGAAGAAGATATGACACAGTAAACATACACCCGGTATGGGTACCTACCTGATCCCGAAATTCACATACAAAGTTATGGAATTAGTCATAAAATGGATTCGTGACTCAAATATCTAACCTATGCATTGTGTGCGCGATTGTACCTTTCATATCTCGACTCTCTTCCCACTCAATTTTGAACTTTGGTACTTTGAATAAAGGTTGAGTTTTCTCTGGGTGTGAGAAGGGAGATGGGATGTTATGGTAAGTAGGATAATAAACGATGCCAGTTGACATTCGATAGAGGGCGTCATGTGATGTCATTAAATCAGTACGGCAACAAAATTTAGGGCTTAAAGGGGCTTACGATAGGGAGGAGTGCGTTTATACCATCACGGTGTGACTGTAAGGAGGAAGATTGGCAGTTCAGAATAAATAGGCAGTCCGGGAAAAATATTTTAGCGCACCTACGTGTTAATAGGGGAGAAACGTACGATTTACAATATTGTTTCGCCCCGATAAGGATAGACATACGAGTATCTGTGTGCTTTCTTATTTAGCTCAGTTTTGGCTACGACAAGATTATGGCCATCTTGTCATAAATTAATAGTAATAGTAATTTATTTATAAGCGTACACGTTACATCAATGAGGTGTCAACCCCTGAAGTAGGACATCCTGTATGGCAGGGGTCGAGGATTGTCCAGTCATATGGATCAGCATAGCTTAGACTAAAATATAATTGAGTGATTTAAAAAAAAAGTTTGAGTTGGGTACTTAGTGAGTATGTTGGAAAATATAGAACACATAAAAAAGCCCTGGAACCAGAAAATGCTGTTAAAACCAGAATAAGGGGCATCCCTTATTCTGGTTTTAACAGCATTTTATGGTACAGGGCTTATTTGCCACTTGAAGAGATTTACTGACTGCATAGTCAGTAAATCTCTTCAAGTGGCAAATAAGGGATGCATTCAGTCTCCATGACTGGCAATACCTTTCTTCAGAGCAAACCTGAACAGTCTCTCAACCATCATGTTGGCCGCCAACTGGTTTCCACCAAAAGGCCTCGTGATCTCTACAAGAAAACAAATAATAAATAAACAAAATAATAGGCTGATAAAAACTTTTTTACAAAAAAAACAACCGACTTAAAAAAAAAACACTAAAAAGTGAAAAATAACTTTCATTTCGGAAGTCGGTGTCGTTGGGTTAGCATTTACGTTTTTGACACCGACTTCCGAATTAAACCTAAAAAAAAATATTAAAATAAATAAAATTGAAATACACACAAAAAAAAAATATTCAACCGAATCGATGACTTTCTCCATTTTTTGAAGTCGGTTAAAAACAATAAAGCAGGAAAATCTCAATCAAATGAAAAACAACCTCCGACATTCCGCAACAACTCACAATATTAAACTTAATGACTGCTAACAATATATTTTTTGTTGCCAACTCCACGGCTACTGATAGACACATATTTTTCTTTGAGAATGGGAAGCACAGCTAATTTGATTACCGGTTCAAACGGCCGTCATGCGCAACGCTCCTTTGATCGGCAAAAATACAGATATGTGGTTTGCTCTGCCTTATATCGTGGTGTATGGCATGAACGGTAGCGAGCGCGATAAGAGAACATTGTACATAGCTTAAAGTACATAGTACCTGCTTGAGTAAGAATCAGAAATATAGTGGTGTCGATTATACGATACCTAAGCAGTAAATTAAATGCTGAGATAAAAACAGTTTTTTTTTATACTCAAGCTGGCTCTGCTTGCTGTTATTAAAACTTCCTACTTACAATTATACTGACCCAGCTTCTAATAAAAACCGATGTTTAAAAATTTAAAACAAAATGTGGCCTAGGTAACAGTGAAACTATGACCACAGGTTTCCCCTCCGCCATACTCTCACAACTTGCGCTACGATCGGATAGTGCCTCAGGCACATCGTTCCCCGCTTTAGCTAATGAGATGTCAGTACAATCATTTGTGCTTTAACCTTACGCGATGAGGTTTTTGGCCTTTCATTTTGCCCGCCTTTAATTCAACCATTAATTAATTTAAGACGCATAGTGTACCAAACATATGTTATTGTAGAAAAATAGCCCAAGGTCTACATGTTTACTGTAAATAAGGTGATCAGTATTGTTGTTTACTTTGCCATTGTCGACTGGTTTTTGTGTGTTATTAAGACTTTATTTTAAAGAAGGAAGTCGTTATGTCCATGCTCCAAATGTGGCTATCTTGTCTTGTCGAAATAATTCATGTTGTTCCATATTTTTTTTACGTTATCTTAAATCGTAAGTCATGTAGAAAGATGAACATTAATTTTATAGAATTATGAAATAGATTCATTGACATAACAATACTATGCTGTTGACCTCGAATTATTTGAAGGTGTGTCTCGAACATTTTCAATGCAACTTTAAAACACAAAGTTCAAGCTAAGTCAAAATATCCAAAATCTTCTTTCAAAGCATTTAATATTTTGGTTAAAAAGATACCAATTTCACAATCGTCCTGACATTTGAAAAAGTGAATGAAACTCCTTGAACACCCACAAGTTCGTCACTGCAACTATTGCATCTTTATCTAAATAAATTATTGAAATATTCTACTGGTAACAAGGCAGCATCAATTGGTGTTAGGCAACGCTGCATTTCTTAGTATTTTTTTTTCTAGAGAACGTAATGAGATCGAATCGCACCAAGGCAAGCAGGATTTCAAGCGAATGGCTTAAAAGTGAAAACGGATACTTATGTACCACACGTCCACCAAATTACACAGACAGGTCAAGAAACAAGGTTAGTTAATAAAACTTAATTATACGTTTTTTCTTAAACAACGAGCTGTTTTAAGCACTGTGCAGTATTAACAATTATGCATTAAAATTTACAGGAAATGTTGTAGTGTGTAATTACCGTTAAAATAAATGTTTTTATGAGAGTTCGATTGGAATGTAAATCGGAAGATAAATGGCTTAAACAGTGGGCATTTTGAGCAGAGCACCGTGTCAAAGGTTAACACATAAAGTAATGATGTCTGTAGTTTGTCGGTCGCTAAGCCCAGGTTCGGTCGGGTGCGTTTTTATGGTTAAGATTTTTTTTCCGCGCATTGGGTTTTCGACGCACTGCTTAACGCCGAGAGTTGAAAATCAAACACTGTGTTTTTTGACGCGCTGGGGTACCCTCTGTTGGATTCTCAATGCTCGGCATAACACCGACAGTTGAAAATCCAGTGCGCATATACCTACTTTTTAATTACGTCAAGTAAACGTCAGTTATTGTTACTGTTAGCCTGTATCATCCGACTGCTGGGCGAAAGCCTCTCGCCATGATTTCCAGATCTTTCGATACAGGGCTAATGTGGACCACTAGTCGTTTGTTTTCTCCAGCACGTTCCGCCATCTTCTAGGAGGCCTGCCTTCTGGCTGTGTCAGAGCTTGACAAGCAAACGTTACAGATAAGGCGCTGACGCTGACGATAAAACGTTCAGTTTTTTTCGCACAATTTGGCGTATTATTTGATAATAAACTAAGTATATTGTCAAATGTTCAAAGAAAATACTTATTTAAAAATATTTCATAAAAATAAAATAGTATCATGTTATAACAAATGAAGAACAGAGCTCAAAAAAATATTTTACGTCGCACAATATTCTCAAAATGTTGGGCGTAAACTATCTTATTTTATGTAATGACATTAAAGTCAATTTAATCAACTAAAGAAATAAATAAAATGTTAAACAAATATAATGCAATGTCCTAAAACATAAACTTGAAAACTCAATCAAAACTTCACATTTTACTACGACCAGCATAACAAAACTAAAAAAAATTACAATCAACACCCAACAACACACATTTGAAACAAAACCCGAGCGTTATTAACACAAAACTAAACCAAACAAAAAGCACAGTGCGCCAAAACAAGCACACACCAGACAAAAACGTAAAAAGGCAAAAATTTCCAATTACGCGTAAGCTTTAACATTTCAAAGCCGCTGTCCGTATCACGGCAAAGACCTAGACGTTTTTCCATTCGCATTATGTGACTAATTGAATAAAAAAGTAAATCTTTTATAACAAAAGGTTATACGGATGCGGTACCTATATCTTCGCATCGCCTCAGGTGATACGGGTAATTATTATTTTACTTTGTACTTGTATGTTTTATTTTGTTCCCCTGTGTTCCTATGCTAACCTCCATTACTGTTGTCTTTAACATAAATTCTAATCGTCATTTGGACTTGAGTTTGGTACAGTGTGCAGTGGGCGTTTTGTTTTCTCTTTTAATTCTCAAAATGTTTTTTTTTTTTGTATTTATAGTTGTTAATGTATTTTAAATGTGTCAATGTCGTTCTTAATGTTTGTTGATTGATTTTTAATTAATTTGTGTGGTTTGGAAGGTTTAATATCGTCAAGATAAATTTTTAATCGAAATTTATTTGTTTATGACCACTGACCAGTGTCTCATTATGTAAAATTACAGTTTATAATCCGGCCATAATAACACTGTCTGTCTATATGTATGTTACCTTTGCACGGATAAACTGTTAAACGGATTGCGATAAAATTTGGTAAGGAGATAGATAGCATCGTGAGGAAGGACATACTTTTTGTCTTAAAAATAATCCTAAAGGGATTAAAGATGATATAGGAGATGAAACTTTGTATGGGAAACTCTCCATTTCTTAAGTTAGGAATATTAAAATTCAAAGAACATCATTCAAGTTAATGTAGAAAATTATATACCCAAAAATTAAATCCCGCCTGATCAAAAATTTGAAATTTTCTTCTTTTTTTTTCATCTTGAGCATTTTTTTACTATTTCAACGAAAATCATATTTTCATAACAAGTTTTTTATGCACAACATTTAATAATATCAACCTAATATTAACTTAATTGAATATAACATCCCGAACCTGTTCTAACTATTACTCGTACAACATAGATCTACAATTAACCCCTCGGCTGCTATTTGAGTTTGAAAGTACCAAAAATCATTATTTGAATTTTGGTGTCTTGCAAAACTCATATACCATACCAAACACATCGAATGAGAGCAGCAACCGACGGCGACGGTCCGCTTGTTTATCATATTCGGGATGTTCAATCAGTCACATACTAATTACTACTTTGCTCAATGAAAATTATACTTAAAAACAGCATTCCTGCATAAAGCCATTCAAAATCAAAGACGTTTGATGTATAGTCGAGCACAGAGGTGATGTTTTGTCCCGATGTCCCTATCGATGGCTCGGGGCGTACCGTCCCGCGTCCTGGGGCGTAGTGGCGTATCATGGCGTACCGATACGCGTGCCGGTGACGTGTCACGTGCTTATTAATTGTATGACATGAGTAGTTCGGTATTATTGTGGTTTTGGATTTAAAAGATCAAAGGCTTTGGTAGGTTTGGTATTAAAATGATGTCGACATGTTGTGGCCTCGTGATATGTCATTATTATAATTGAAAATTATATTATTAAAAAACGGAAAAACAACTGACTTTGAAGACAACAATAAGTTCACAGGATGTGCAATCATTGCATTGTTTATAAACAAAATATTGACTCGATTCGTGAGAAATAGAACAAGAAGGGCACAGGCGAGGCGGCGCATTGAACTTCAAAACACATAAACGTTGTGGGAAAATGAATCGTATTTACTAGATATGTTGTAAGATGACAACGTTTTTTCGTCACCTTGCCCAGTTTTTGTGAGGCAATGGAATGGGAGTCGCTACAGTCCGGCCGCCGAGAGAAAGCCTTCCTGACACCTGTCAGTACGACAATTCTAGTTACTAATAAAGATCAAATTCGCAAAACACGTATTCATTTATGTGAAACTGACAAGTGTCAAGAACGCATTCTATGTATAGACGGCTGGACTTTGAAAACAAAATCACTTATTCCTCTTGATATTTGTGATACCTACTTATTGATATTTATGGCACCTGGTTTTAATCCCTCTTCATACTTGGTGATTTAAAACAACTTATTTAACTTGCTCAGTATCGAGAACATTCTCAATCCTCATCTATAATTTTTTCTTATCATATTATTTATTTGACATGAAATGGATAAGGCCGTATATCAATCAATCAATCTATTTAGATCTTTTAATAGCCAACGTCAGAGAACTACAAAAAATTTTCAAGTTAGAGATCACAAACCATATTTTTTCAAACATTACCAATTATCATTCAAAGTGTCTCTTTCCTAGACACTAAAAAATTTTAAAACCCAACCTCTACAAGCCTCTGAACACCCTAACCCTCCACCCGTTAAACTCCTCAACATTCTTATCGTCCATATTGCAATCGCAGCGATCTCACAAAACACGAAGTGCAAGGCAGCAGAACGGACCCAACTTAATTTAGTGGCCGATAATTAAACCCCGTTGGGGTGGCCGGTGGCCGTAGTCCGTGGACCTCCCGAGGTCCGAACATGCTGAGATGTGTATTTTTGTCTAATAAGGGGTTGGGCGGAGTTGGCTATAACGTCTAGGCTATATGTGACCGATTGTGTAGGAGAAGCTGATTTAGTTGAGATGAATGCGTAAATGAAATGTTGAAGAAAAGAAGTGCGTTTCCCGTGAAGACGTTAACAGAATTCATAACTCTCGTAACTTTAAGAACGTTCATAGTCTGATCTCAGTCTCAAATCTGTCAAAAATATCTCTAATTTCCCTACATTTTTACCAAGTTTTTGTCGCTGAGATGAGATTGCGACTATAGATTCTGAACGTTTTTTATTACGGGAATTGGTCTTTGATTTATCGTAAAAAAATACTGGTCTCAGGTCTGTAATTGAATCATGCTGATCCAATGATGAATATCGTGATAGAAATCTAAAAGGGTATTCATAGAATGAAAATACATAGGCATTGATTTGTTTACACTAATACTGTACCTAAAAAAAAGATTTGATTTTGTATGTTTGTTTGTTACGCTTTCACGCAAAAACAGCTGAACGGATTTTGATGATATTTGGCACCTGGGTAGACCATGACCTGAATTAGAATATAGAATACTCTTTATGCCGATACTTCCAAGGGACCGAGACTTATGCGGGTAAAACCGCTGGTCGCAGCTAGTAATTAATAATGTTAACAAGACTTAAAGACACCATGCCTATATCCGACTAAATCATAGATATCTACAGGCTGTACTCAAGACTATAGCATATATAAAACCTGGGCCCTAATTCACTATGACCACTCAATGATTCCTTACTTCGAAACCACGTCAATTCGTTCGTTTCGTTCATTGTGTCATAGAGAATACGGCCCCTGCATGCTATCAAGTACCTATACGACTAGTACTGAAGTATTTAGGGGCTGAGTTCTCTTAGTTAATTTGCATAACATTTCTATCACGTATTCAGCTATAAAGAGTTTGCCAATTTCACTATCTGATTTATCTTTCACAAATAGATACTAAAACAAAATAAAGAACAGAACATTCTACTCAGCAAACTATTTCTATTCCTTCAAAATCCAAACTGCAATTTACATATTTAAAACTGTATACAATTAGGCTGACATTTTTAGAGCATACTATATTCAAAATATTGCCAAACCAAATCAATTATATTAGCGGGAACTAGAAAACGTTTTTAACTTGACCACTCTCGTCACCATATTTTTTAAAAGCAAACGTCAATTCTAAAAAAACATCGGCTTTTATTTATTTAAAAAAAAAACGTAGCAAAACTATCAATAAACCAATTAAAGCCGAAAGGTCAATTTTTCAACGACTTCAATTCGTAAAATCGAGTGAAAAAATGTTTATACCGAAAAGTCGAGGATTCATGCCTGGTGTACCGAAATAAAATTCTGAAAGTCGATTGACTGACGACCAATGGATAGCGTTTGTATGTAAAATGTAAATAAGTCAACGTCTTTTTTTTGGTTAGGGACGTGGATGTCTGTCACACGGTCATGTAACTGCATAGGCACACTTAATGTATATTTTTTCTTTTTCATATATAATCATAGTTCAATTTACTGTTGAAAGTTCTAAGTAAGAAAAGTCACTATAAGCCCACGTTCGAGACGTAAAATTATCGCAGCGTGATTTTATCGCGCACTGGATTTTCAATTCTCTGTGTTGAGCCGAGCTTGAGAATTAGTGCGTAAGGCTCAATTTACACCGCCGCGGAACGGAATTTTAGCGAATTATTTTTGTACAAAGCATTATGAACTTTATGTCAATAAAGTAAGGCATAAATTAGATACGCCCATAAGCACAGGTCACGCATCTTCTGGAGAATTATCGCGCATTCTCGGGAATTCCTGCAGTAACAAGCTCGTATCTAGTTTGCACGTTAGACTTAGAGTTCATTTTTCTACTACGAAAACTCGATTCCACTCCGTTCCGCGGCGATGTAAATTGAGCCTAAGCGTTAAAAATCCAGTGCGCGAGGCCGAAATCGCCGCGAGGAAACGCACCCATGCGATCGTGGGTTTAAAATAAAGCTCCTTCCAATAAAAACTTACAATAAACATCCGCCTACATGAAAAACTAATTAATTTAATTAAAAATATTCGTAAATGCAAAGAAACAATTTCACTTTCTTCTCTTGCTCGTCGCAGCGTTTCATGTAAGTACTAATTAGCAAGAGCACTTTTAAGAATATCTATCCAAAAAAGTACAAAAAATTACTTTCTACTTTTCAAAAACATTTAAAAGTCAACATTTTAACATAGCACTGGAGGAATTCGGTTGGATCGTCGACGAATTAAGAATCGGACAAATTATAGTGATAAATTTTTATGTGGTAGTACTTATTTAGAGTTCAGGCATTCTTGTTGTCTGAATATGGCTGATCAAATTAAGTGTTGCAAAATTATACGAAACCTTCGCTGGTTTTTAACTATTACTAAGTATTCAAAACCTGATGATGGCACAAACTTGAAGTGACCTTAACTTTTTTTTTACAAGCGCGAATCTTAATTTGTTGGCTATTAAAAGATTAGTCTTGCTCTTGATTAAGGTCTGATGTGTGAAATATTCAAATTAGATTACTCAGTAAAAATTCCAAAAAAGGATTTATGTTTCTCGCAAAGGTTTTTTTCCTTTATATGAGAAAGTTTTTGCGGTTCTGTTTTATAATTACAGAGGTTACATTTGTAAGATACAACTAATTGATTTAGTAGCATACCTACTACTCGTATACCTATTTGTATCAAAACAGTTTCTTGTAATTTTTAATATCAATTTAAATCCGTTGACAAATCACTAACGTCACACTGCGGTGTGACAGACGCCCTCTGCAAACGAATTGGCGTGAATTGTCACTTGTATCTGAAAACGTTCGGCCAGCCGGGGTTTTAGAGGCGGAATAAATAAAACAAAACTGATGTCAGTTATATTTTAACATGACAACTCTATTCAAATGAAACTTCTCTCGAAAATTCTGGGTAGTAATGAAATAAGTGTCTTTTTCTGGGTCTAAAAATTAGTTTCCCTTATTAATTAATAACCGACGTTGCTTAACGAGCTGAAGTGGGACTGGGCTGGCCACGTCACGCCCAATGAGCTGTGGACCAAAATAACCACTAAGGAGCCCTGACACAGCCAGAAGGCGTCGCGGCAGACCCTATAGACTATGGCGGGATGAGGTGGAGAAAACAAACGACTGGTGGTCCACTTTAGCCCTGGATCGAAAGAGCTGGAAGTCATGGGTAGAGGTCTTTGCCCAACAGTAGGATGATGCAGGCTAATTAATTAAAACGGTATCTACATCATGGTGTAGTATCTATGTGATTAATTCTTCACAATCTAATCCTTATATCGATATTCCTTACAACCCCACATGAGTGTGCTGGTCCTCAAAATTCAGTAGGCGTAACAATTAATTGTATTAGCGGCTAGTGCGACGCCCAACAGCTGCGGTCTTCATGAAAGTCAAGAGCCATTCGTCTCACGTTCACCGCGCTGTGCCAAGTCTTTAACATATTTATGTCAAATTATTGGATAGACATTAGTATGGGAAAGATGGTGTTTATAAGTGAACTTGTCACTGTGAATGTTATGTTTTAGAGAATTCATTTATATGTTTTAGTTGAACAAATGCACGTTGGGTTGATTATATCGTCAGTCGAGGAAAACACCTGGATGAAGAGACGCTCGGGAACCGGGAAGTATGATAGAACAAAGGGGGGACATATACCCAGCATTGGGTAATTCCGGGCTGAAATGATGATGAAGATGAACAAATGTGGGGTTCTAAGAATGATTCCTTGATGGGGAAAGTTTTGTTCAAACTAGCCGGACTAGTTTAGTATACTATTTGAAAGCCGGGATAAGGGCTGACATAGCCAAAAGCACTAGTATCTATATAAAAGAAACTGTGAGACGATTTAATAAGACACAAATACTCATAATATTTCTAATCAGTGTTTAGATGTGAATCTATACAGGGAGATTTTTTTATCACCATCCAAATTTTTACAAATTTTTACACGAAAAAAAAAATCTGCTGTTTCATACATTTTGGTCAAGTAGGTATTGAACTTTTGTACTAAACAGCTGATTTTTTTTTCGTGATTTCAGAGTTGCTCCCATAGTGAAAGTTGTTCATATTCATGGGAATGTTGACACATTCTGTAAAAATTTGGATTGTGATAAAAAAAATCTTCCTAAATACTAATAATAAAGCTGAAGAGTTTGTTTGTTTGTTTGAATGCGCTAATCTCTGGAACTACCAGTCGGATGTGACAATTTATTTTTGAAGAACTATGAGACACTAGATTGGCTCCATTCTAGTATCTGTTAAAAATTTCCCTAAAATTTTGACAAGTTTTTGAAATTGATTGCGACATGAATTTGAACGTTTTTAAGTACGAGAATTTGGCCTTCACTTCTAATTGTTCAATCCACCATAGTAATAAAACAAATAATCACGCGCCTCATCTCACATTACTCCACAAAAGAAAAACCTTGATACACTTCTAAAACCACAATACCAACTTAGCCTCTTTCTACCCGACTTACGAAAAGAGAACACGAAAATTGATTTCTAACCTGTCATTAGTAAGACAGACAGATAAGAATATTGTACCCATCAATCAAGGGAATTAAAATTCTAAGTGAAACAATAAAAAAAAAACAATAAGTAGTAAAGTTACGCCAGGGATGGCAAACCATTGGCATCTAACAGAATATAATTATAATGTCTTTATCGTATTCAGCTGCATCTGGTTAGACTGGAAGGCGACTCCAACAAAGTTGGGAAAAGGCTAGGCAGATGATGATCTAGGCTTAACCACCCAAACAATTTTAAACATGTTAATTGTTGTCAACGAAATTAAAAAGCATCATGTACAGACGCCACCACATCAAGGTACACCAAACTGTCAAATTTTCCTAATCAACCTTGAACCTTATGTTGTAGTGATACAGTTTAAAATCTATTAAAGAAATTTGACAGATTGTAGTAGGTTGAAGTGCTGGCGTCTGTACTAAAATTAAATCGAATTGGCTATAATTGGCTCTTGCTTCGATGTTTTGGAGGTGGGCGCAAATAGTTGCGACTCAGTTTTTTACTGATGCAGTTATTAACATACACTGTAGATATTTGTAAATTATGTTCTTTTTGCAATAAATATTTGATTTGAATTAATTGAGGTTAATATAACCGTGAACTGTAAAATTATTCTATTATTTATATCTTACTAGCTTCTGCCCGCGACTTCGTACGCGGATCCTGTTGCTTATGCGGCATTTTTACGACTAAACTTATAGAGCTTTATGATCATCACGCACCTGTTCGAGCCGTTAAGGTTAGACATTTGCCGGCGCCGTGGCTCACAGATGACATTAAAGCAATAATGCACAAAAAAGTGACGGCGAAGTCTAAGTTTAAGCGTAGGCCTAATGACGCTAACAGGGAAAGATATGTCTCAATCCGTACTCACTGCAATAAGGTGTGTAGGAATGCTAATCGCCATCACATTCATACTTCTGTCCAAAATGGGGACGCATCCAAAGTTTGGAAATTTCTTAGATCATTGGGGGTCGGTAAAACCCGACAAGAGACAATCCCAAAAGATTTAGACATTGATGCAATGAATAATCATTTTACTGCTTCGTCCGATTTTGATGGGACAATAAAATCTAAGACACTGCATTATCTTTCATCTCTTCCGACTCCCAGTTATTCTCCATTTGTTTTTGATCAATTCTCCGCATGTGATGTTAAGAAGAGCTTACTATCGATTACTTCCAATGCAGTAGGAAGTGACTGTATCAGCCGTAATATGTTAGTCCCTGTGCTGGACGTTATCCTTCCCGTCATTTGTCATATCCTCAATTTTTCTGCATTTAGTAGTGTCTTTCCATGTTCATGGAAAGATGCTCAAATAATTCCATTACCCAAAAAATCCAATCCGTCATCCTTTTCTGAATATCGTCCAATATCCGTCTTACCATTTCTATCCAATGTCCTTGAACGGTTAATCCACGATCAAATAAACACTTTCCTCTCCAAAAATAATCTCCTTAACCCTTTCCAGTCTGGCTTCCGACCTGGTCATAGTACCACCACAGCGCTTCTGAATATTACGGATGATATAAGGTCAGCCATGGAAAGCGGTAATCTAACGGTCTTAGCTTTACTTGATTTCAGTAATGCTTTTAATACTGTTGATTTCGATGTTTTGCTTGGCATTCTATGCTCTCTTAATATATCTCCATCGGTAATTGACTGGTTTCATAGTTACCTGTTCGGTCGCCGGCAACGTATTTGCATTGGAGAGACTTTGTCTTCCTGGTGTAATACTTCTGCCGGTGTACCACAGGGTGGCGTTCTTTCCCCTTTACTTTTCGCAGTTTTTATTAACTCTATATCCGATGAACTAATTTCTTCCTACCACCTTTATGCAGATGATTTACAAATCTACGCACGAGCTCCTCTTGGAAATCTGTCCGAGGCTATCTCAGTGATTAATCGCGATCTGGCCCGTATATGCGACTGGAGCAAGAGGTATGGACTTATGGTCAACCCCGTAAAGACGCAGGTTGTTGTGGTTGGCAGTTCTAGGACGGTCTCAAGAATTGATTGGACGACTCTTCCCCAAGTTTCTTTCGACAACTCTATTATTCCATTCAGCGAAAAAGTTAAAAACTTGGGGATATTTATTGACAAGAACTTCTCTTGGACGGCCCAGCTACAGGAAGTTAGCCGCAAGCTATTCGCATCCGCTGCATCTTTGAAGAGACTGCGTAATATTCTACCAACTGCCACCAAGATTGCGCTTGCACAGTCACTTCTTCTACCCATTCTTGATTATGCTGATGCCAGCTATCTAGATCTTACCCAAGACCAACTCGATAAACTTGAGCGGCTTCAAAATGTCTGTATACGGTTCATATTCGGTTTGCGCAATTATGACCATGTTTCTGAATTTCGTGTGAAGCTCAAGTGGTTACCAATTCGGCTTCGCCGGAATGCTCATATTCTTTCCCTATTGTATAATGTGCTCTTTTCCCCTTCCACCCCTCTCTATCTTAAAAAACGTTTTCAGTATCTTTGCGACTCCCACACGAAGTTTTTGAGATCATCGGATAATTTAAAGCTAAAAATGCCAATGCATTCCACAACATTTTTCGACAAATCCTTTTCTGTTCAGGCCGCTCGTTTATGGAATGCATTGCCAATTCAAATTAAACGCGTGCAATCGTTAGCTGTTTTTAAGAGACTCGTGAAGGAGCATTACTTGTTGTTGTGATCTTGTTTTCGTAGCTGCAATAATCTGTAGTCATCATTACTTTTCTTTGTTTATATGTATATTTAATATGTATTTATTTATGTATCTATTATACAGCATTATATATATATATATTATATATATAGCTATGTATCTATTTTTGTGCCTATATTATTTTGCGCCACTGTCAACCCCATTTTTTATATCCACGCAATCACTGTCCATTCCAAGGTTGCCTGGAAGAGATCGCAGAAAGCGATAAGGCCGCCCATTGTATGTTTTGTATTAATAATCGTATTTTTTGTTATTTATTTTCTGGTGTACAATAAAGTATATATAAATAAATAAATAAATAAATATGCCAGCGACAGCGGGGTCGTCAAAATCGAAGATCTGAAACGTCTGATGCCCAATTCCAAGAGCCCGGGTAAAAAAAAATGGGAGTTTTGGCCAGTAGAATCAAATTTTTATTCATATATTCATCGTCATCGAAAATCAGTCCTAAACTGTTACCGCCTTCACTGCCGCTATGTCCCTGCATTTTTAATCTGTAATATCTTCGAAAATATTCATTTAAATTACATGCTGTAAAGGGCCATACTAAGATTAGTATGGCCCTTTACAGCCCTTACCAGTTACGTTAGCTTACCTTAAATAATTTGTGCATGTAATATAGATATATTACATGCACAAATTATTTAAGGTACCTACTTAATTGTATAAGGATTAATGCTGTATTGCCTAAAATCGCTTTTTCGTAAATAAGTAAAGGATAAAAAATGGTTATTGTGGGTTATCCATAAGAGATAGACATATACCATCGCGGACTCTTTTGTAGACCTTTATAAGGTGTACAATACTGTAGTACATTATTTTGATCTATCTCGTAGGGTTCAGCCAGAGTTTGCAATGTAGGTAAGCGCAAAAAAATGTGTTTATTTACGACCTTACATTAAAAACCTCTAAAATTATCAGTGTTTCTCTACTATGTTATGCATGTATTATAAATATAAACCTTCCTCTTGAATCATTCTATCTATTAAACAAAACCGCATCAAAATCCGTTCGGTAGTTTTAAAGATTTAAGCATACATAGGGACAGACAGACGCGGGAAGCGACTGCTTTATAATATGTAGTGACTAGCTTCAGCCCGCGGCTTCTGTCGATAAAAACTATCCTATGTGCTTCCCCGGGATGCAATCTATCTCTCTGCCAAATTTTATCGAAATCCGTTCAGTGGTTTAGGCGTGAAAAGGTAACATACAGACAGACAGACAGACAGACAGACAGCAGACAGACAGACAGAGTTGCTTTCGAATTTATAATATTATATTAGTGTGGATTATGGCAAGCAAAGCCAATGAAAATCTTTCTGCCAAAGTGAAAAGTGAATTGGAAAAGGAAGTGTAGAAGAAGATTTAATATTAAAAACTACCTTTTGGAACGACTAGAATCAATTAATTTTTTTGTAAATTTTGTCTATTTAAAATAAATAATTTGACTTTGACATTGAAGAAAAAAAAATTGTAACTGACAAAAATCTTCGATAATAATTATATAGTTGGACTCAATGTAGGACAGTTAAATTGATGACTTTGACATGACATTTTTAAGAAATTTTTGGAACGTCACTAGTTTATTGTTATGTCTGCCATCCCTGATGTAAGAGGTAAAATATGACCTATTGTGATTGTACAGTCAATTTACTATCACTTTTCGCACAGGTTTAATATTGTTACAGATTTATTAGCGTGTGGCAAGATTGACAAATGACTGCTGTTTTAATTGACTTAAACAAGGTAATGACCCAATCTCATCACTATCTTTATATACCCATAATAAGTATTGCGGGATACTGTACCTAAATAATTGTATTCTCAGGTGAACTAAAGCAAATAAACAATTAGTAAAAGGACATCATTCAAGAAGAAGGTCGAACATTTTATAGGAAAATGTAAAGTGCCGGTCAGAAAAGAAAAGTAGGTACTGTTTTCCCATGGGAAATAAAACCTTGAACATTTTAAACTATTACAGCAAAATTCTGCAATTAACCCCTGGCTGCTATTTGAGATTGAAAATGCCAAAACATATTATATAACAAGTGCATTTAAAAATATCAACTTTTAATTGAATATAACATACTGCTGGCTTTTAAAGTATGGCATCTTCTCACATGCATAATTTTTAACATGAATGATATAACCAAAACTTTGTAACCATATTATTTTGATTTAGAAGAGCGTCCATGGAGTTTCTTGCCCGTTCTTCTCCAAAGGTACCTACTACGCTTTGGAATGGGCAACTAGCTTCATATTTCTGATAACTGACCCCTTGACAATTCAAAAGTGCCTGTAATTGGTTTAATTTAAATAAATGCTTTGAGTTTGAGTTTTGAGTCTACTCCGTAACACCTAAGGACATTGTGATTAGTTTCAGACCCGAACTAAGAATGAATGACACCACGATTTGACAGTTGTCCTTACCCCCTACTAGAGTATTATTTTATCTGTGCTCCTGATGTATTCTTGCCCGTCCGATAAAGTTGATTAAATCGGGTGTAGGGTTCTAAGTTTTGAACTATTTTCGGACGGGGGGTATCTTTGTTGACGGACTTTGAGATAAGGCCCGTGATTTGATCATCAGGTGCTGTAAAATAGTTCGTCAGTGAGAGTTAGCTTCTATCGGTGATACTATAGTATTTGTTGAATCAGGTACTCCAATAGTAATTTTGTAACCTATGCTGTCCCACTGCTGGGCAAATGGTTCCTGTCTGTGAGAGGGAGTTGGCCATAATCCAGCACGTGGGCCCAGACTTTTATAGGTATACATTTTCGTTATCTTTTCCGGCCAATCAATCAAGAACGAGAATAGGTCATCGCGCCAGCGTTTCTTAGGCCTGCCTTTCTTTAGGCACCCACTGTGTGATGATGATCCTGGCCCAAATTAGACAAATTAAAAATAACCGGAGGCGCCGTCATAAATTCCGCCATCCCCTCGAAGTCTATCACAAAAAATAAAGCATCATGAATAAACAATAAAACAAATTAACTTTTAATTAATTGTATTTACATTGAACGTGCACTAAAATAAGCAATAGTGACTCATTGAAAGTTTGTTGAAATTGACGCAACAATTGTATTTTATTGGTTATTTCTACAGAACCACCTTTGCGGCCCATTGTGCGGCCACAGAGTAAATACGTATAGAAGGCCAGCTCAAAAACAGGCGCACGCACCTGTGTGCGTGCGCCTGTTTTTGGCTGGCAACGCGTCTGTACGCGTACTATGGCGATCTCGATCTAAATTGCGTTCGTTATTTAGAGTCGAAATCAAATATTTGTTATGGAAAAACATCAAGTTTAGGGTACACCTGTGCCTAACTCTTCGGGAATTACGGGCGTGATGTTATGTTATCTTACATAAAGCTCAGTTTGCGCTATGATTTCAAACATTTTTAAGACTTTTTCAATTATCATTCTGAAATCAACTTAATTTACATTAACGTAAAGTTTATATTTGTAACTGGAAATAACATCAATTGGAAGCAAAGATTTGAATGGTTCGCCCGCTCTATTTTATTATGCGATGTTGCACGACGCGAATCCAAGCGAGTTTTTTTGTTGAAAAACGAGTTCGCAAAAAAATCGCCCGTGCGTATTTGGGGTAGTGCCAATCGCAACTTCGCGGGTGCCCTTTCACTCGCTGTACGTGAAGCGTGTCTATGTGTGCGCTAGTTGTATGAAGCTAACCTTCTGCACCTATCTATTTTGTGGTGCAGTGTTCCGTCGTACATCACGAACGTTTACTGGTTCGAGTAATATATCGTCAGAGTGTCAAAACATACGTGAAGAACGACGGTAGGACGTAACTGCTGAGAGGAATGCGTGCGGGATTTTTGGAAGTTTATATTTTTATTCTTTGGCTCTATTTTATTGCAGTAAATCACTGGATGGACATGGGGTCTTGTCTGAATTTTCCTGAAAGAACAAAATACATGTCGAAAACGGACGAGATTGGGATCAGACTGTGTATTTTCTAACTGAATAGACAGCTGTGCTGCTGGGAGTTTGTTGTGCCACTTACTTCTTCTTCCTGTGACGGGCGTTTTGGGGGACTGTCTTAATGTAATTTTTGACGTTCGAAAAGTGCCGATTCTCAGCCTAATTTGAATAAATGACTTTTGATTTTGATTGTATATTTATGGATTCTTTCTGCATTACAAATGCATGCGAAAATTAAGTTTCGAATACCTACTACTCATTTAATGCCATCTAATTCATTCAGAAATGAGTAGGTAACAAATTGTATCTTATCGAATAAACAATAACATACTACCTCGTCGGACCTACTGCTGAGTATGAGGTCCTGGCTTCAATTCCCGGGTCAGGCAAAGTGCTGGGGTTTTCCATTTGGAATTTCTCTGTAGCAGCCCGGAGCCTGTATTTGTGCCCGGTTGATGGCAATAGGCTCGCCCCCTATTACATGGGAGTTAAACATAACTCGCGAAATGTGGATGTACAGCCCATGCCTTTGGCGTAGCACCTTTGGAGAAGAATGAGCAAGACACTCCATGGACACTCTTTTAAATTATATTTTTACAAAAATATTATAGTCATATCATTACTGGCTTTCTCTTATCTGAGGTGCAGGTGAACGGGCACTTAGACACTGCAGCAAGTGGGGCTTTTTCTGATCAAAAGCACCGAAATAAAATCGCAAAAATTAATTTGAATGCAATCATGAGTCGTGATTGACAACTCGGGATGTCGCTTCTGGGGTTGAAATTGTTACCTTTCGAGATCTCGGCCGGGCCTAGCGAGATCTTGTTTTCGAGATTTTCAAGGTCGATATTTCGCAAACTTAAGAAAAATGAAAACTACGTCTACTCAGGGTACTAAAACAATAAGACATAGTACTTACCGCAAACACATACGAACGAAAACAATTAATAAAAAGTTCAAAAAAATCTGTTTCTACTTCACTAATTTCCCGAAACGCACACAGTTACGTGTTACCTCTGATGCGCAAGCGCAGTTTACTTTGAAGTCATCATAAAGTAGAGGTTATAAAAGACAGATCTGTTTACATTACGTTGTCGTGTTTGATTGAAATTAAATTGATTTTAGATATTTCCGACTGTGCTGAAAATATAATGGCTTACAATATTATATAAACAGCTATTTAGTTTTCAGTCATAACAATTTTCTATCTCTTATTAAAGTGAACTGCAAAAATGCTAATTAGCGTTCCACTTAGGGTTCCGTATCCAAAAGATGCCGACGTAACTCTATTACTAAAGCCTTCACTGTCAGTCCGTCCGCCTGTCGTCTATCTCATGAACCATAAATAGGAAGACATTAAAAATTTTCACAAATTGTGTATTTCTATTGCCGCTATAACAACTAATATCTAAATGTTTTTTTTTTGCACTTGGGTTTTTTTTTAGTTCATCTGCTTATAAATGGTATCTACAGTAAGAGGCAACAAGTTATGTAATATGATACTGTATTCCATCCAGCTCCAGCTGAATGAAAACTCTCTCTGCATTAATTTAGTCACCAATATTTATTTCAACTGTAAATCCAAGTAAGTACCTACAGTAAAGGAAACAGTTTATCAAATTAACACACTACATCAATTTGCCGCGTTAAAGCCACTTCATAAAACTATAAACGAAAGACAGTTGTTATTTGATTATACGGACAATTTAAATCGATAGTTAATTTGCTAAGTATTTAATTTCTCTAACTTTACATAAGATGCTTTTGACATTTTATTTGCAAAGTTAACTTAGCCAAAAATTCGAAGACATGGTGACATCTACCAACCCGCATTGGGCACGCGTGGTGGTAGATTACAGCCCGCTCCCTCTCACAGAGAGGAGGGCTGTGTCCTAGCAGTGGGGACATTATAGGCAGATTATGTTATGGTTATGCAAAGCTAACTTGGTTTTGGAGTTTCTAGAAAATGTCTTTAGAAAGTAACAGCTTTAATTCAAATAAGTAGTCCGTCGGTCTGTTTGACATTCAGTTACACTTTTTTTGTCGTCTCCCAAAAATTATCTAACATTTAAGCGAAAGACAACTCAGGCGTCTCCTAACCTCCCATCACCTGCAAGACTGCACTACAATCAAGAACAAAAGCATCAATAACAGGTACAGTCACCGACATAACCTCAGAAGCAACAAATAACTCAGAGCCGAGATTTGTTGTCGCAATCCATTGTCGCCGCGACACGCCAGTAATGAAAGCCGCTTATCTACGCGACTGTACCTCAGCTTTGTCGGTTATCTACGTCACTGTACCCTCAAGGAGGCTAATCGGACCGTTGAATTTAACTTTAAATTTACATTTTTATTAATATTATTATTAAGTATATATTTTTATTTTTTGGGACTCAAATGGCGGGGAAACAAAATGGCGGCGTTGACAGTCAGATTAGTCTGCTTCTTATTGTTTTGAGGATAGAAAAGGTTTTAAATGGAGGTCCTTGTCCTAAAATCTACTAAGTATACGTTACGGTGTTTATAAACGTTGCTTAAAGTTAAATAATGCCATACCTTTTTTTTTTTTTTTATGGATGGGAAATCATCAAATGACCCCTCCCGCTCTGAGTGGAGCGGAAGGGAGTGTCAGACTCTTACTGACTAAAACCCATCCGTGTTCCTTCCTTAGCCCTTTATGTTCCGGGGCAGCGGTAACCCTTTCGGACAATCCCGCTGCCCCGGCAGGCTTCGGCCCTGACGGGCCCCTCCTTCGATGCTGACATCTCTTTGAGGCGCGCGTGGAACACATACGCGCCGTCCGGCACGGGCCTGGTCCTGATCGGACGGCGAGCTACCCATTACTCGCCGTCCGCAGGCCCGCGCCTACGGTGGCCGGGAGTCGTCACGCGGCTCCCGACGCCCGGAGCGTCTACCGCGGCGGCTGGGACGGGCGGCTCTCTCAGCTCTCTCCCTCGCCCATCCCGCCACCTCCTTCGCTAGCATGACTGCTTCGCAGAAGGAGGTGACTGCCTCCCACTCCCTCTCACCCCGGACCATGGCTTGGACCAGGGCCGGGCGCGAGAGGTCGCCGCCGCTGCCGATCGCCTCTACGAGGACACGGCGGTGCTCTGCCCAAGCCGGGCAGACCTCCACCGTATGCTCCACCGTGTCCTCAGGGCGATCCTCGCAGTGGTGACACCCGGGCGTTTCCTCCCGCCTGATGATGTGCAGGAACCTCCCGAAACATCCGTGTCCGGCGAGGACCTGCGTCAGGCGGTAGGTGAGGGCGCCGTGACGCCTCTCTAGCCACTCCTCAAAGAGGGGCCTTACCGCCGCTATCGCGGCGTGCCCTGCGCTGGGTTGCGACAGTCGCGCTTTCCATGCCGCCATGAGATCGCGCCGGAGGTCTGTCCGCTCCGCAGCAATTTGCCGCGGAAGCGGGTTTTCCCCCCGGCGTAGTGCCTCCGCGCGCCACTCAAAGAGGCGCGCGAGGACTATCGCCTCCAGATCCCATGGCGGCAGTCCGGCAAAGAGGCTTGCCGCCTCGCGCGAGATCGTGCGGTACCCCCGTATCAGCCGTATGGCGACCACCTTTTGGGGCGCGTTCAGGTAGTGGGCGGCTCGAAGCCGCAGTGAACGCGCCCACACCGGGGCGCCATATACGGCCATGGATCGCACGACCCCCGCGTAAAGCCTCCGGCAGGAGGCGTTTGGCCCCCATAATGCCATACCTTACATATAATATAAACCATAAATTTTTGAAGTATAAACGTCTCTTAGCTTTAAGCAATGTTTATGAATAAATGGGCATAAGCATACTGATACACGTTATAAAATATGCCTAGGAATAAGCTTGCTTAGTAGTTAGGTTGGATGGACATTTTTGTTAAAAATTCTTTCAACAGTTTAACTATTGATCAAAAGTCATCATCATTCTCCTGCTCGTATCCCAATTTATTAGTGGTTGGTGCAACATGTCTTTTTCTTCCATACTTCTCTATTAGTCGTCATCTCGGTAGTCACCATCTTTCGAAATATATCTATCATCATTCACACAGTCCATCCATCGTTTCACTCTTATAGCTATCGACATTCATACATTTTTAGATCAAAAATCTCCAAGGAAAAAAAATACGTGATGAAATAATCGTTATTTCAAGAAAAAAAACAACACAAATAACAAAAAAGTCATCACTCGCAACATTTTCATCAAAATTAACGCCCAATCATTCAATAGACTCGCACAGTACTATAAAGCACAAAAGTAACAACAGTGCGAATAAATTGGCGTACAGTCGAGCACAACTCGTAAATACCGCACAGGTGTGAGTTGTTGTGTGTTTACGCAATCGTATCGTTACAGTTACGCGTGTCGCTCGTATTTCGTACGCGGAAGGAGGTACGTACGGGTACGTGTGACTTGGATCGTAAAGGCTTTTTGAGGACGGTGAAAATATTTTTTAGGAAACTTACTTTATGATGGTGATGCAAGATGTGTTGATGCAAGTGTAGATTTTATAAGAATTTGTTCTTGTTTTTTTTTTGTTTTGTTATGTTATTGTCGTTTTCAGAGCGATTGTAGTAGGGGCCTTTGTAAAAGATAAAGTAAAAATTATATTCGATTGAATGAATTCTGTTGCTTCATAAAATAAAATCACATTTTTGCTGACTATTAATGTTTCTTGTTTCAAAAAGTAATATTGTGTCCAAATACTTTCAAATTAAATTAAACTACCCAGTAGACAGCTACTTAATACTATTTCAACTTTCACAAATCAAACACACTCAATAACAGAAAATTAAAACATCATAAAAATTTTAATTACAAAATCTCACACACGTAAAATATTACAAACGTAATTAATTACCATCAAAAACAACATCAAAACTTGAAATAGCTGAAAGGGACGTCAAGCCGGACTGACATGGACACACGGACACGGACAGGCAACATTGAAAAGGAAATTAGCCTCAGTGTGGCGGCCATTCGCATTTTTTTCCATTTATGTCAACATGACAAGAGCACAGTGCTTCACGCCGACAAAGGATGGGACAGAACCATCAATGCTGATGGCGACACAGACTGTACTGGAAAACGTTAATTTTATAAATGTTTTTATTGTACTGCCTGTAATAGCAATGGATTTATTTACTTTTTTGTTTTAAGTAATATTTTTGTGGGGCTTAAATTACAAACGTGGTTTTTGAGGATAAATGTGAACATGGATGAAGTTTTAATAATTTTCTTTGATTTTCTTCGTACAGCCGCATTCAAATAAAAAACAGATTGGGAAAATTTTATCACAGAGTTCAAAACGTCCACAAACATGGAATGAAACGATCACGTTTTGGCTATTAGAATCTGAAGCGCCCTAAAACAAAACAAAATAACAATATTTTGATCAATGACTAAGTTCATTTTCTGATTCAGACTAAGATTTATAACTTTTTATTTTCTGCACAAAATACATAGGTACTCAGTCAAGTACATAACCGCTTTCCCCATGAATTACACCGAACACAATCACGTAATTCGTATTTTCGCAAGTCTAGATAAACGAACGACACCCCACCCTCCGAAAAAAGAGAAAAGTCGGAAGACACAGGATAACAGTAACACATTTTCGTCGCGGAGGCTAACGATTCCGAAGTGTACTGTCCCATAAATCTGGGCCAGCCTGATTGATACATGGCGGTGGGTTGACGCCCATCGAGTAATTTAGTGCCGCCGCTACGCCCACCATCCAGATAGCGGGACTTTTGTTTTGCATTAATTCTCTTTCGCCGTTCTTTCCATCGATGCTAAAGAAAAGAATTTACTTTTTTAAAGGAATTCTACGTTGTGATAAATGTCGAGATTATTTTTTTTTCGGGATTTTTTTTGTGCCTAGAGAAATTTAGTGTCTTGTCCACTGTGCGATTTGTGTAAATTGTTTTTAGTTTATTAGCATTTTGTTCGTGATATTACTTTGTAGATTAGTTTTAATTGGTTTTTTATGTTCATGAACCTTCTCGATATGATAATATTTAGTTAAAAAAATTTGGAAATCGCCTACAAGCACACTATTAAATAAAGTTTTGAATTCATTCTAATCTTTAAGTAAGTAAGTATAGGACAAATGACTAAAACAGAAACAATTTGAATTATGATTTGCATAATATTTTGGCCTCTAGACATAATATAATAATGTAACATACATAATAATATGTCCAAGGTGAATTTGGAACGTTATTTGATATTATACAACCATAGATAGTGCGATGGCGTAATGATATTGGACCATCTTCATTTTTTTTTTTAATAAAATATTTCAACATGATTTGATTGCTAAAATAGACACTATATTTGCGTATAAGTACAGTCAACAGCAAAAGTCAATTGTAAGCACCTAAATTAATTAAATAGTTCTACTTTGTAGGGTTTGCATGATTTGCATGCAGGGTGGCTGGTAGATGCTGAATGAGGAAGTCCGACGATCGAGATACGTATCATACATTTGGATAGGCTTATCACCAGCCTTAATTTGATGATGATGTCGCATTTGTTTAATTAAGTAGAGCGATACGTATATAGGGGGTAGGAATTGAAATTAAGTATTTGTAATTTAAAATAATTAATCATAATCAGCATCTGTCTAGCCTTTTCCCAAATATTTTTGGGGTCGGTTTCCAGTCTAACCGGATGCAGCTGAATACCAGTATTTTACGTGGAGGAGTACCTAACTCCACATAAAATACTGGAGTGGAGGAAATGAGGAGAACTCCACAACCCAGTTACCGGGTAAAATTAAAAACAATAAATATTAAAGTAAAAACATTATCCAAATATTTTCTTAACAGCATTGACATCCGTCCACAAAATAAAGAAAAAGGAAATAAAAATCACTAATTTCTTTTTAAATGCAACGAGGTTGAGGTTTGATACTTTTATTTTAACAAGAAACACGAGTTAAACTAACATAAGTAACTCCACTTTACGCTCAGCTAATCCAAACAGAACATTCCATTTTAAAAATAAAAAAAAAACAAAACAAGAACGCGTTAAAACAAAACACTAACAAACATCAAGTCACTACACTACTTCATTCCTCATAGTTTTCTCATCTAAAGAGTAACAAAAGTCCTCCCCCCCCCCGTCCCCCCTTCACAAAACCGACTAATTCCAGTACCAGTGAGGTTCAGACGACAGACCTAGCTGGTATTACGGCTTTCTTAACAGCTAATCTTAGGACAAAAGCTTTAATACGACCGGCCCCGGGGTGTAGGACGAGTGTTGCCTTTTGTTTATTTTAATTTTTATTTTACGCCTGCGCGGCGAACGGTGTCTCGTGGTATAAGGAGGATCTACAGGGTGTTTAAAAGTTATAATGGTGCTTTGAAAGTCAGAAATATTTTGGTGGTGGTGACCACTCTTAACTGACTTCACTGTTAAGGGGCAGTTTTATGCACCACTACTACTATTATCTTATTCAAATCAGTCCATACAAGTTCAATTCAGAACATCGTATCACATACTTTTCAAATTATGCTTAATTTGGAGTAGGAATCAGTTGAACACACATACCTATTTTTATAGATGAAACATGCCGAACGATTACAGGCTGCCTGAAACCTATCCCGGTCAGCGCACCAAAGGAGCATCTTCCTGCAGGGTGTCACATTTCGTTGTCCTCTTGGAAGTCTCTGAATCGTCTCCGGACATATTTATGTCCTGGTAAAGTGGTGTGGGTGTGGAGCTATGTCGCAAACTATGCTCCACTTTCTTCCTGTGCCTCAAAACATGCAGTAAAAGTCACCTTTACCATGCCACCGACGACGCGACGACGACGAAATACGGGCGTGCCAGTGACACGAAGAAGAAGAAGACTAGTCTAGCCCTCTGTACCTTCTACAAGTTCTACGCTGTACTGCAGCTGAAGACCGTTTTGACCAGATTTTATTCAAATGTAGTGAAAAATTAATTATTATTATTATTAGCCTGTGATGTCCCACTGCAGGGAAAAGGCCTCCCTACTCTCTTTCCACAAAAAAAAAGAAAAAGAAATATTATTTGAAAAATTAATTATTTCCGAAAAAAAAAATGTAACAGCCTGTATGAGTACAGGATAGCCAGTGATATGCAGCTCATTTTCAGCTGTAGCGCGAATTATCAGCGACGCGTGACGACATTGTCTGCCTACCAACTCATGCTGCTGTATTATCACTGGTAATATCTTTTGTGCCCTATTTATTTTTATGGGTTTGCGTCTTATTTGGTAGGACAAAGACATAGAATTCAGTGTTTTGTTTCAGTGATCACTTTAGTGCAATTCTGTCAAAATTTCACCGTGAAAACTGAGGTGAAGTGAGCTGCCATTTCACCTGAGGCTAGGGTTTGACACTATTACAGTCACTTCACCTAAGTTAATAAAAAAATATAGTAGTGAAGTGTGTGTGTGTGTAGTATAGTGTCAGTTGGGAATTTGACAAAAAAGATTAGCTTTTCTTCATTTTACTGAAAACTGTAGAAAGAGTAAAGTTGGATTTTGGGAACGATCTTTTGTTGACTCCTAGGTCATGAGAACTTCTACTAATTCTTTTTTTCTTCTCTTCTCTCTCTTCTTTTGAACTTCTACTATTTTTAGCGTCATCCCTTCTCGACCCCACTTTAACCTTAATGAAGTTTTAAATAAGGCTGGTTTTTAGTCCACCCAATTAAGCACTATTAGTATATAAAGTCTCCATTTAACATTCCGACGCCTGCAGACGGTCTAAATAAAAACTCTCCTCATAATAAACACCGTCCTCATCTACCAACACTACTTGACAAAAATACAGTGACGTCACATCTGAGACAGCTCGCCTGGCTCGTCGGTGGCAGGTTGTCGTACAAGAACAATGGTTAGTTTCGCAGCAACCTCGGGTGATGTGACGATATATGAAAAACATATGGTGGGTACTTACGAGTATGTGGACTGTGGAGGGACTGATTGTTCGCAAAAATCTGCGAGTAAATGTTTTGGTGGCTGTTTTTAGGTAGGTAATAATTATATTTGAAGATAGGTAGGTTAGAGTGCATGTCGCACATGTGTTTCAGAGTGTATAATTTAGATTCTCGGTGTTTATTAGCCCACTAGCTGTTGATCCAGGATGAAAACTAGCCTATGTCCTTCTCCAGCTCATGGTCTATCCATGTGTCATGTTTCATCCAAATCCATTTAGTTGTATTAGCGTGATAGGGAAAAAACAAACATACTAACGATCAAATATGTTCTCTTTTTAATATTAGTTTAAATGATGTACAGAAGAAATTAATAATTTATGTCTATTTGAATTACAAAAGGTTTCTCCTTCTATCGTGATGCAGTGAGCATCGTGATGTCCCCAAAAAAATTTTTAGACGATCTCTCTACAATTATGAGAATTAAAATTTTTGGGTTGTACGGTAAGGGCAATGCCCTTTGAATAAGATGGCCAAATCGAGACATTTCTGTTGGAAGCAAAAATAAATATTTTTAGATTTATTCATAGGAAACTTACCGCAAATAAAACCTGAAAAATAAATCCTCAAAAAATTCATTTCCAAAAAATTTACCCATCTTTATTCCCTCTGGCACCCACGACACCTAAATCAAAAGCAAGCCGAAGCCAAACTCATTCAGAATTCACGCCGCCTCAAAGGCTATCAAATCGGAAATATCTCCACGTAAATGCACCCATCTGGAGTACTGAAGCTGCTAATATCTCAAGCGCGACCAATGACTTTGCTTTTACTCACCTGCCAAATACTATCTGCACTCGCGAGAGCAACGGCACGTCTTACCTCGACGAAGATACAATTGAAAATGGAACGACCTCGGCTCTCGGTAAGGTAAAGTTATGTTTGCGAAGTCAAAAGCAGATAGCGTTTACGAAGCGGGCTGTGGTCGAGGTAAGGTTAAAATATGCAGCGCTTGTATTGAGGGGACCTGCATAAAGGGGTAAGACAGTCCGTGTGGTCGTGACGCACTCCGTGCATGCACTTGCTGGGTACGTTTCCAAGGCACGATACGAGGAGATGGCAAATGACCGATACTCGATAAATACACAGAACGGTGAAAGAAGTTGCTTCAGAAAGTTTTGCAAAGTAAAGTTATAAAATTTTAAGATTTTCACCAGAAACTAAAGAATTATAAATAATGTTTTTTAACAATAAAAACCAGCTTTAAATAATTTTAATTTACCAAGTTGAAGCCCTTTTCATTGGGCAATTCTTCGAGTTCCAACATTGTTTCAAATAAACAGTCCTTCTACCAATAACTAAAGGACTTTAAAACCAAAAAGCGTCCTACGATGGAAACACACCAACAGTCAGTTTTCAAAAAGCCCATGAGAGCGTGTCTTGACAAAGTGACCGCTATTAAACATTCACTGCTTCTCGACTAAGGTGTTAAGTCGTCGCCAGTCTCTTTGAGGCGGCGTTGTATGCTGCAGTCCCATCGCAACACAACGGGGACTTGCAAGCATGCACCTGATAATTTCAAGTGGAAATCTCTAAGAATATGACGATGGAATTTCTAAGATTTCTAAAAAAATTCAAATAAGCTCTCAGAATTACTTAAAGTCCAGATAGGAACTATTAATAACAAGATAAATAAAAATGTTACAGATGTTGGATAAAATTATCTGATTTGTCGAATAAATTAACTGAAAATAAATTCGGAGGGTACAAATCCATTCGTTCCTAGTGGTCAAACTTAATGTTCTCCAAAAAGGGTTAAAAAAGGCGAAAAATTAAGTAAATTAGGCAAAAAATAAAGTATTTGTCCCCAAGTTTTTTAATGAGCGGTCTCCTAATATAATCACCCTATAATGTTCCCACTGCTGGGACACAGGCCTGTGAGAGAGAGTGGGCCGTAATCCACCTCGCGGGCCCAGTGCGGGCTAAAATGGTAGATGTCACATGTCTTCGAATTTTTGGTTCTAGGACATTGTCGTTTTCCTCACGATGTATTCCTTCACCGTTTTGAGAGCAGTGGTGATGGAATTAAATACACAACACAAAGTAAAAAGCCAGGCGGCTTTCGAACCCAGGCGGGTTCGAACTCACAACCTACAACTCGTAAGGAGGAGCCAATAGCACCAAAAAAAAAACCAATCAAAATAAGTAAGTATTTGTCCCCGAGTTTTTGAATGGTCGATCAAAGTCAATATACGAGAAATGAATCGGCTATTCATTCAAACACCTTCCTCACATACAAACAATACATAAAACTCACAAAAACGCTGTCCCACTTCCTCAAAACACATCTTAACCCTTCAATACTCGTGCAAGTACAGAAACAACCGAACATCACACACGGCGCTGACATTTCCAATATAAAATAAACAAGTGGGGTATGATTACGGCGGCGGGTTGAACCCCGATCGATGATGGTTGACCCCTTTACCTGCCCCCGCTCGCTGTCCGTCCGTCCGTCTTGAAATCCACTGCAACTGTTAAGGGGATGGATGCTGTCTGGGTAAGAAAGAAAAAAAATAAGAAGCAACAATTCTCATAACTTTTTTTTGTAATTATTGTGCTCTAAAGACTAATTTTAGACTTGCGACTTTAATTATCAGCTTATAAAAGACTGTGCCTCATTTACATTTGAAAAGACCGGAGCAAACCTCGTAACATCTTTTTGATTGTCTGGTATCATTCAGTTCACAAAATTTTGCTTGGGACATTAGCCTTCGCTCAACAGTGTAAGTGTTCGTCTTTAGAAATACCAGTATCAGTATTCATTCATTATTCATAGACATTATTCATTAAATTAGGACTTAACGTAATTGACTTTGTGACTAAGTATAGAAGTCCCATGGTATCTTATTATTGACTAGCTGCGCCGCGGTTTCACCCGCATAAGTGTCGATCCCGTGGAAATATCGGGACAAAAAGTAGCCTATATTATATTAATCCAGGGTGTCAGCTACCTCCATTTTTTTTTATCAAAATTGGTATTGATAGCCGTTTGAGCGTCAAGAAGTAACAAACGTATACACACACACACACACACACTCACAAACTTTCGCTTTTATAGATAATATTAGTGTGATTACAAACATATAGGTAACAAATCCTTCCTGGGAAACTACCATACGAAAAAACAAGTTACCTTTACAGCCACCATATTCTCCCAACAAAAACTTAACCACCCAATAAATCCACAAGGTAACCTCCCCTTAACAGAAGGGGAGGTAGGTGCAATCTGGTGCCTTTTGTCCGTATCATGTCACCCCGCAGTCTTCACTCAACGATCTTTTATATTTCTACAAGACTGTTCAACTTTGAGTTGGTTACAAAAGTTAGGAGTTGAAAGGTTGATGGAATAAGTGCCGTTGGTGTGGGGAGGGTTATAAAATTAATAAATGGATTATTTGTCACGAGGAATGTTGGTGTATTTGTTGAGTATTTTTAGCCGATTTAATGCCGTAATTTTAGAAACAATCAAAAGTCATTGTATCTCGCGTGGATCCGTGTTCATCGGCATACGAAGGGTAAAGCTTTCTGAGTATGATTAAGTTGTGAAAGCAGTAGGAAACGATCTCAAGACTAATTCCCGTATACAAAATCATTTCGCAATTTCATCTCAAAGGAAATCATTGGCCGTTTTTTCATTATTTCTGACGTGACGATAATTATTATCGTTGTCGTCCACGGCATCGTAGTAATATGCAGGGTAGTAAAATGTATGTAAATATATAGAAAGAAAAGCAAAAAATAAAGAAAAATTGTTTATTTTGCAGAAACAAAACGCACATAACAAAAAAAAAATACAAAATAATTATACACATACAACGTAGTCAAAAGCCTCGAAAAACAATTGACAATTTTGTCCATTGCTTGATGTCAGGGCCAGGGATCAAAGACAACACACATTAATTGACATTGACAATACAAATTAAGGAATAAATGAATACGCTTTTTTCCGTCCACGATAACATTAGAACGTGCACGTATATCCATCCATTTTATGGACGTGGACGTCCACGATAATATCGTCAAATTAGAAATAATACAAGCGCACATTGTCAAGAACCTGACAAAAATGAAAGTAAGTTAGACATTGACATATTTGAAATCATTGAAGTTAGAAGTATTTTTGACATATTGAAACTGAAATTAGAATGCGAACGTTCTTAAATATATTATACTAACGACGCCCCGCGGTTTCATCTGCATAAGTGTCGATCCCGTGGGAATATCGGAATAAAAACTATCCTATGTACTTTCCCGGGACTAAAACTATTTCTATATCCATATAAATCGGTTCAGCGGTTTATGCGTGAAGAGGTAACAGACAGACATACACACTTTCGCATTTATAATATAAGTACGGATTATTTCTGACTAAGTAGTAAAAGGCTTAACCCTCCAATGTCGATCAGAAACTCATCGAATTAATTCAAACAGAATTTTCACTTTTTTATCATTTCCTGAAATAAACAAATTATTATCTCAAACTGTAAGTTACAATAACCTTTATTCCACTCTTTCACTATCAGGGCGTTACGTGGGTACCGTAGGAAAAATAAAAAGATGACCAAGTGAAAAATGCCAAAATGCTACTTAAGCTACATCTAAACTACCATTACCTAGTTAGGATTATAAATCAACCACAAGGGGTAACTACCTTCTAGTACCCAGAAATAACTCCCCATAAAAATAATTTAACATACCACCATCCACTAAAATACGAAACTTGTACCAGAATTAATACAAAAGTTGTTTTGTCCATAAAATTTGATGTCGCCCCACATCTTAGTGAGACTTGAAACTCATTTTCATATTTTCAACTATCTGACCGGCAAAACAAATCCACAACTCACGCCGTAACAGTTACGTACAGTCGTAGTGCATTAATGTGCTGCCAGAAGATGTGGCCCCTGCTGGATGAGGCTGGAGAGAGGTTGGGTTAAAAAAAAAAATCTTTTTATTTTTGTGAATTCTGGTTGGTTGCTTGTCTGGCACTAATACATAATCACTAATCAGCCTATAATGTTCCCACTGCTGGGACACAGGCCTACTCTCAGTGGGCCCTAATCCACCACGCGGGCACAGTGCGGGTTAGTTCGTACCTACGACCTACAGCTCGTAAATCGCGGCCGTTATCACTGGGCTACTAATCCTCATTAACACTGACAGTAATTCTAAATTTGTTATTTTTATTACCTATACTACTTTTATCTTTCAACAGGTGTTATCGAGCCACTTTGCCTATAGCCTGTAGCTGAAACTTTGCGTTACACCCTTCCCGTTTGCATAATATCAAATTCTCAACTAGTTTTCCAGCAGCTACATTTGATTTCATATCTTGTTTCTTTTTATTAACCTGTACCTCCATGACATTTTCTTTCGCATGCTCTAGAAGTGTGACCATATCATATTTGTTAATAGAGTCATCATCATCTGCCTAGCCTTTTCCCAACTATGTTGGGGTCGGCTTCCATTCTAACCGGATGCAGCTGAATACCAGTATTTTACATGGAGCGACTGCCTATCAGACCTCCACAACCCAGTTACTGGGTAATACCGCTTGTTAAGAGTGGTTGTCAGACTTTCGGGCTTCTGACGACCCGTAACGACTGTCAAAGATATATTAATATTATATTATATAATATATTATATATCATTTTTTTTTTTATTATTTTGATGTATTAATATTATTATGTATTGATATTTGTTAATAGAGTGTTCGCTATAAATCTTTATAATTAATTATTAACTTTCATCTTTGACTTTTATAATTACTAACCTACTTTAGTTTAAATACAGATATGTTTAAGATAACTACGTTTAACAAAAATGTGTCTTTCCATAAATAAATCTAAACAAAAAAACCCTGTCGCGTCCAGTCAACTCTAACTCTCGCAACTATTTATGACTACTGCTTACCACGCTGCATCCGGGGGTCTCATAAAATTCTATCGCCGGGATTGTGCAGCGTTGATCCGTCTGCAGCGGGGGGAGTGGGGAGGGGAGTGCCGTAGATTATGAAATAACCCGCTCTCCCCTCATTGGTCCAATTATATAACCAGTCGAAGGGTTAAAATGTGCAAGTGGATGGCCATTAATGGTGATAGCATTATATGTCTAGACCTGAGGGCTGTCAGTGTTAGATGGAAAGTGGATCAGCTGATAATCCTATCAAAGGATGTAGGGACACTTTCTAAAACATTGTAGGGATTTGAATAGTTGGTCAGTGCAGGACCATGGAGCAGGAACGGGCGTACAGGATGCGTTTGACCAATATTTAAAACATAGTGTTAGTGTTTTCATCAGAAAACATCTGCCAAACTGCAAAACAATTTTTCAGCAGTTCTGTTTCGTACATTTCACACGAATAATTCTGTCAATCAAATATGAGACTTTGTTGTTGAGTGTCCAAGTAGGTAGCTATTCGAATTTGATTACCTTTTTTTCTAACCCTGTGTTACTTATTATACCGTATACCCCCCCCCCTCTCTCCCTCTTTACATTTTTTTTCTTACATTTCCTCATATTTAATTTTGGAAATTCAGTTTTATATCTAAGCTTTTGAAGACGACCAAACTATGAACCAATAGTGTGATTGATGACCTATGCGCCTCTCTGACACCCTCACCCAATACCTACCCTCAAAAAACAAAAAACAACAGCCACATTCTGAACAGCACACAACCCAATATTTCGAAAATCATATAACTAATAAAAACGCTAAACATACTGTAGGAATGGCCCGCGAACCGAACAATATTGCCCCGCTGCTTGCCAAATCGAAAACTAAGCTCGGTCCGTACTCATAAGTTGCTGTATCTCTGTATTGCGAAACTTTCAACTGCGACGCTCATTTGCAAACGTTATATAGGACGAAGATTCGGAATTGGATCCTTTAACTGTTTTTTTGAGGCATCAAATACACCAAAACAAACGGTAAACGCATATATCTATCGCTTGTTTCTATGTCCAAATAAAAGCTTCAAGATAAACGTAACATAACTTCACGCCTGTAATACCTAAAAGGTTAAGCAGAGGTGTACCAATAGTACAGCCAGTTTTGCCAGTTATGTTAAATCCCGCGTAATAGGGGGCGAGCCTATTGCCATCAACCGGGCACAAATCCATACTCCGGACTGCTACTGAGAAATTCCTAGTGAAAAAACCAATTATCACCTGCATTCACTAAGTAGCAATGTTGTTGTTACCCTCACATGCATTAAAATTCCCCATTTTAATTCACCTATTCACAAAGCACACCCAGAAACTCCAAGATCTCTTAATCACAACCTAGCTTTCTGCTTACCCCTCAAACAAAAGAGCACCTTAACAAAATAGACGTAATAATTCCATCTGAACACGTTAACTAAGGACACTATGTACGGTCAGCAGGTAAACAAAGCGACGCATTAGGAGGGTAGATTAACAAAAAAGGCGGGGGTGAAATACGGCGGTGCCTGTAAATTTTCTTACGGCGCCCCCTCTGACGGCCCCGAACATCGACACTGCGCTGACATGAGTACAGTGTGCAGAAATGCGAAATCTGTTACTTTATTTTATTTTTTGGATTGTAACTTCTTACTTATGGATTGTTTTTAAACTTTATGAAAAAGACTTTTGGCTTGGTAGTCAAATTTTGCAACAAAGCTTTCTAAAACATTATCGTTTTCACAAAGATTCGAGGAAGAATTGAAAAAAAAAAACCAAGGCTGTCAAAATATTACATCTGCTTTTCTGCAAACTTTGTCCTATTTTAAAGCGTCAGTTGTATTTTTGTATTAAAAATTATTATTAATCGTCACCATTTCTTTACAAAAATAATATTCAATTTGTAACAGCATTATAACTGACAGCTACCTACAATACTTTTTCTGCTGGCGCTACACTCGTCTCCCGATTCGTCCCACCGAAAATTTTCGTTCGAGCCGTTTCTAAAGCGCCTTTTTTAATCTCTATAAATCAAATTTATGACTTGTGTAAGCTTTCTGTTTTATTTACCCTTTTATAATTTTGTTGTCTGTACATACACGGATGGAGTTGGGGCAGACACACACACCCTTATTCTAAACACACACACATGTATCTGGTTGTCATATTCATTTTAGCAAGTTTTGGGATTTTTTACGTCATACAAGATGTAAAGTCATCATCGGCCTAGCTTTTTCCCATGTTGGAGTCGGCTTCTAGTCTAACCGGATGCAGCTAAGTACCAGTATTTTACATGCAGCGACTGCCTATCTGACCTCCGCAACCCAGTTACTGGGTAATACGATACCTCTTGGTAAGACTAGGTGTCAGACTTTCGGGCTTCTGACGACCCGTAACGACTGTCAAAGATCCATGAATGACAGCCGGCACCAATGGCTTTACTTCTTTCCGATGCACGGAGGGGTATTGGTATGTAAATATCATAAGATGATCACCCATCCACGGACCAACCGCGGCAAGCGTAGCTTAACCTGATCGATCGCTTAGCCAGAAATCTAGATACCTACTTCGAAATACAGGGGGCTCCTCTGTATTTTGAAGTATCTAGATTTATTTAGGTAATAGAAATCGGGTCCTGAAAGGTTAAGTTAAAAGGTATTAAGTGAGTCGAGGGTATATTGTCAAAGATGATATACTGCATATTATGTTGTTTCTTTTTGGTAATGGCATTTATTCCCGTAACATTGATATAAAGATATCCTTTATTAAAAAGAAACAGGTTTATAATAATTACTTACAAACTAACCTATAAGACTAGTGAACAATTTTAATGTAACTTAATGTTTTACGTGATAATTATTTTGAAACTTAGAATAGTGTACTTTTCACAAGTTCGTTCCACTTTCTTAAAGTCTGATATTATAATGATATAAATGTCGCAGCCAACTGGTTAAATTTGCCGTTCAGTTAACCGCCTTGCCTTTTAACTAAACGGCGGCCGTTCAACTAACGGCCTGAATGATATTCAATTACAGTTTAGGTTGGAAGTCTGTAACCAATCACGCGCGAATCGAATTGGTCGCAGTAACTAAGCCAGGGCACCCCGACCAAATGGGTTAGGTTAGGTTAGAACTGTGATCAATCGCGTGCGAGCCGAGAGAGCGAAGCGAGGCGAACACTACTTCTAAAGGCCAGGCGGTTAACTAAACGGCTAATTTAACCAGTTGGCTGCGACAGAAACACTGTGTTCGTGTGTCGTTATGTGTGTCATTGTCACTATTACATATTTTTACATTACACTAACTCTCTCTTTGATATTTGTTTTTTTTACTAGTATATCTACCTAATTCCATTCAAAACAGGGGTCAAAGGATCAGTTCTAAGAAACATCAAGGATCATTGGAATATTTCAATAATTGAACGACACAGTCTTAAAAACCAACGTCATACAATATTCACATAATATAAAAGAATCTATCAAAAAGATAAATAAAAAAAACCTATTAAACCAAATGATTGCAATTACAACCACTTGATTAGATGTTCTAAAGCAATGAAGCTGACCTACCACTCATTTTACAACAATACAAACATCATAATTATCTCCCTACCCAATAAATCAGAGGGGCAATTCTCGTATTTTTAAGATCGTTCAGTCTAATCTCAGTCTAACCTCTAATTTCCCTACGTTTTGACAAGTTTTTGACATTTGTTTGTCGCAGAGATAAGACTGCGGCTAGATTTTGAACGTTTTAAATTACGGGAATTGGCCTTCTGATCAGCCCAACTTCTCGTCCTACCCACAAACAATGAGTGAAAAACATCTGGCCCACTGGGCGGATCAGGTCATTAATTCCAGTATTGTTCCCCGTGTGCTGGAAGGAGTTATGGCTACGTCTTTGTGTGTGGTGACGGGACAACGCCTATGGTAAAAATATATGAGGTGATATTGGCTGCCATGGTGCGGACTTGTGACTTTGTGAGGTAGTAAAGGTTTTTGATTGTTTTTTAATGCTTCTGGTCGTGATGTAGAAGTTCTGTTTTTTTTTTTTTCATTTTGATACACTTTTTACTGTATCCCATTTATAGATCCTATAGAGGTACATACGATGACAATCTTTGTAAGATCTACCAGATAGAGGAGGGGGGGGGGGTGTAGGGGGCTCAGGGGATCAGGTTGGAATAAATCGATAAGTTGGCATGGTCATTTAATTACAATTTGATTGAATCTAAACTAATATTATAAATGCGAAAGTAAGTTTGTGTTTTACGCTTTCCCGCTAAATTTGGATGAAATTTGGCACATAAATAGACCAGGGCTTGGCTAAGGACATACTTTTCGTCGTGGATTGCAGACGAAGTCGCGGTCACCAGCTAGTGATTAATAAATATTAGGCTTCTGGATTTGGATCTTGTCAGTAGTACTTAACTAATTCAATTCACAAACCATGTTTGGTATTCTTTGAAATTGGTCATTAATTTGATGTGCAGACACGTTTACTTTGCTCAAATATATAAAATATAAAAGAATTATAAAATTCTATCGATTCGTATTCTAAAAAATTTCAACCATTTATGCAAAGGTGGGTCAGCTAATTGCTATAGCTGACTGTACACTACAAACTACAGAATACTGCACAATACCACCAACCTAAGATAAATAGTTCCTTTTTTGCCAGAAACCTAACAAATCCAGTCCTAATGAAATTGCCAATTAGCGCTCACCAACTGCACAAAATTAAGATAATCAATCAATCTAAATAAAATAATACCTATTAATATTTTTGTTACGGAAATTGTTACTAGAAATATTTGCATGCTATGTTTAATCTTGGCAAAACATGTCTGCTCTATTTTTATACTTTAAGTCCTTTTTATACCATGTTTTACGCAAATTAATATATAAATAAATAAAAATAAATCGATGAACCTCTCAGCAATTTCAATACCCGATATCTTAACATAAAAGTAATATCATGTTAAAAATAAATTCCGTGAACACAGGAACGTGTACTAAGCAGCTTAGCCGGGGTCCGCTAAAGAACACGTCACAACATGCCCTCAACTTTGTTATACATTTCCTTGACTTAGCTTTTTAGGGTTCCGCAGTGTGGCCAAAAATGAATCGACAATTTATTTTAATTATTTTTTTACTTAAACTTTATTTGACTTTCAGTTATCAGCGAAGTGATCAGAGATAGATTAATAGATAGAGAATCAATTTAATATCAAAGAATAGGTACAAAGTGCGGTGTGCATCCCAAATGTGATCAGAGCGTATGCTATTGTAGGTAAACTCACATTTTTCTAACATTACGATAAAATTACTAAGGACAGTCTAAACTGCCCTTAGTAATTTTAGCCTAATAATACAATTCTTAATTCCAGATAGCCAGGATTTGGTTGAAAACTAATGGCTCATGAGGTCTTCAACTTTATAATCGAATCAAGAACTCCAAACTCGGTAGCTTCGTTACTAAATGCGGTACTAGCAAATTATTCGGTGGTTTTGGCAATGTAAGTTGTGGTCAGCTAAATGACTCGTCAGCCTGTATCGGTTGGCTTGCCAAGCTTACACCAAAATGACACGATTACACCTACTTGTCACATTTAATTTTGTTCAATCCACCGATCCATTCTCTCTAGCTGCATTACTGCTGTGTGTTAGGTTAATAACGCTGTGTCGCACTAGCACATGAGATATTTTAACATAGTCTTTATGGTTTACAGAAAGAAAGGAAAGAATCTTTTAAATTTTTTGCTGATCTCTGTTGATGAAAACAACACATACCTACATGAAACTACAAAACGCCACCTGCTACGATTCTTGAATACTCTTTTTGCCTGGTTTACGTTCATACATCTGGTCATAAACGCACGCCGGCGGTTGCGAGTTCTACGCACCTGACTTTTCTAAAGTACATCACCAATAAGGTCACATGTCCTCCTGGGGCATGATGAAAACAACTAAAGCACTGAACTTAAAATTAAAATTTCCACTGACATTGTTCCATTTTCTTTCTATCTCTGAAAAGAATCACCAAAAACGGCAAGAACAAAGAGAATATTACTTATTTATATACGGAACCTTAAACCTCACAACACATTTTGCCAACATAACGCCATAAAAACTTTCCTTTGACGCGTTGCCCACTACGTCACACACACAAAGCGAGCGATTACATAGAAAAACGTGCGAAACGCTTAAAACGGGGGGGAGACGACCTAGGGTGGGGGGTGCTACAGAAATGCAAATATGAAATATGAAAATGAAGATGGCATGTAATAAAAGTGATATACTGGGCTCCGTAGAGCCATTTCGTACCGTGGGTAGTCGTCTCGTCAGTTTTATGCCCGGCCGTCCATCATGCCCTGACAGCATTCATGGATGCCTCCTTGAGCCTGAAGGGGGGTGGGGGGAGGGGGAATGGACGCGCAGATTTATTATTTCAATGTTGATGTTTGATGTTTTATTATTTGAGTCGTGTTTTGTTCTGCTTTTTGAGGCCAGTGACGTCATAGTTGAGGGGTTTCTTTAAACTTGTCTTTAGTGAAAATAAAATTCGCTGTTTTTATTTTCAAGTCACGCAAATTTACTTTTCTTTCAGTTATTCAGTTTCTTTCGACTGCACCTACTGAAAAAGAATATTTTGATATATAAATCCACTTTTTCAGCTCACTTCTAAAATTAGCCAAAACACACACGAAAGCTACACATCTCACGACACTAAACCCAAAAGTACAGTAAGCAAAACAATAAGGATCGTTAACAAAAATTTTAATTACCATAAAACAGCTCAAGTGGTAGTGGTAGGGTCAGCACATTCAGCGGCGATGCAAACAAGGCTGGCTTTAATCGAGTGCCCTAACTCGGCGTAAGCTTTTTGATATCTCCGATACTTACCGGGCGAGGTGCAGATCCTCGTACGGTTAGCAAAGAAGTTTAGGAATAAATTAGATGGCACTGATTTAGTCTGATTTTGCAAAGTTAGTATACAAAATGTGTTAAAATAATGTTTGATGATTGATATGGAACGGCAAATATTATTAAGTTAAAAAAAGACTAACTAATTTGCAGAAATAAATTGAATTGGTATCCGAGGCTAATAATTAATTGTTGTGATTTTTTTTACACGTACATTCAAGATTATAATAATGTAGATATGATGCACACAGGTATACAACACGCAACAAAACAACTATTACTTGCTTTCCCTAATTTAAATAGAAACTACGTTAGTTTTAAATAAAAAAATAATTTTAGAAAGGTCGGCATTGTCTTTCCTGTTTCCTTCTTTGCTGTCGCTACACTGACCATGTAGGTAGCGTTAGCAAAGCCAGGTGGAGCATGTTTACGGGGGCTCGGTCGCGTACATCACCGCGACAACGCGCCAGTGTGCGCGCACCCTAACGTGCTTCTAATAACATTAGCTTTTAACTGTCCCACTATGGTTTTTGGGGGTTTTAAGAACTGGTTGTTGTTTCTGGTTATGAATACGTGGACAATGGCGTTTTAGTGGCTGTAAAAGGTGAGGCTAAGCGTGCAAGGGCCTGTGCGCTGTGTGCTTCCGGTAGTGCTTCCGCTGAACCTAATTCTACTGTCTGTTCTGGTTTCAGAGTGCTGGTGAAACTTAAGGCTTGAATGAGACATCTCAACTTTTATATTTAAGACAAATCCCTTGATATTGTAGATGTTGAGTTGGACTGCATATTTTAGATGTCGGACTTTTACAGTTTTTCCAGTTTCTTCTTGGGCGATGTCACGTTGGCAATTCTCAAATAATAGCTGTTGTTACTCTGACACTCACTGGTACTGGTATTCAGCTGAATCCGGATAGACTGGAAGCCGACCCCAACATAGTTGGGAAAAATCAGGCAGATGATGATGATTACTCTGACACTCCAATTTTTACCGTGTAGCCAACACGGTAAAAATTGGAGTGAACTTTAGCAACTAAATGTGCAGGTGTTACGATCAACTTCTCGTGTAATTTGGTCACTGATTCAGTGTACGCAACCTTATAAAATTTTGTTTCATAAAACTATTTTTGGGTATGATTTGCAAAAAATTGGGAACCTACAAGTTTGTTCTATTTTAAAAAGGGTTTGCCTTGAATGAAGGCTTAGGTATGCCATGTTGGTTGGGAGTAGTCAAGAAATGCTCTACGCCTTTAATACTTTATCGGAAACTGTGGATCATAGCAGTGATCACCATTTCGATACGTGCCAAAAGGAATTTTGTCGCCCAAAATAAAAATCTAGCGCAATACAATACTACAGCCAAATTGGGGCGAAATTTCCAAGTAGAAAGGTAGTTTAATATCTGTTTAGTAGTACACTAAACCTCTTATAATTCTGCCGGACACCGCAGCCGTGCGAGCCTCGTAAACAGACACACGCTTGCAGTTTTTGTGTATACTTGCCTTCTGCTCACCGCATAGTTAAGGGGCTGGCCAGGTGATTGGGGTTTAAAAACAGCTGTTTTACATGACCAATGTTTTTGAAAGATTTATTCCGGTCTGATCCCCTGAGACCCCCCCCCCTCCCCGATCCCCTGCTAGTTCTTCTTCTGTTTTGAAATCTTTCTTATCCAATTTTATCTAGAAGCATGAAAAAATTGTGATAGCGAATCTTATCTCAGTTGGTGTGATTTGTTGACTAAAATAAAACCAAGAAGTTATCAGTCACAGTTGGATAATCCCGTCAGAGTTCTTTGAATATAAACGGATGAGGCATCTTGTGATGCTTCTTATTTTAGTGTGGCATCAAACTCATAAAGCATTGATCAGTCATCACCGCCATCTCAACAGAGTTAACTGGATATCTTCTTTATTTGTGGGTGTACAAAATTAAGACACATCCAAGTATCAATATTATGCATTTAACAACTTATCAGTCTCAATAATTCGAATCCTATTTAACGAACTGTGAAAAAAAGGTGAACTAATTAATTTTGTTTCATAATGCATTCACAATTTAAAGAAGGAATAAGTCTTATCTGCCACTAGATCTGCTAGAAAATCCAAATAGTTTTTTTTATTTTACCTAAAAAGCAGAAAAAAGTATTTCCAAAAATACCGGTAATTAGCAGCACCTCCCCCTTAAGTTCCAGCAGGTATTTAGCGTCCGTATTTATAGTGCTGTGTTTAAGAGTGAGTTAGGCGCGATCCCACTGCCTGATATTATGCGACGCCCGACGTCTCATTGTTACCTGGCTTACAAGCTCGCCAGAAGACTTGGACAGAATTTTGGTTATTTCAGTGGTTACCAGAACTTGCATAAGAGGCAGATTTGGGAATCCAAGACCTGAGCTTTTTACTGGTACCAACTCATTATTTCACTGGTTTTTACTTACATACAATTTACAGTTTTGAGAGATTTCTCACTAATGTCTATCTATCTTTACAGAAGCTTAATTTTTAAACAACGCCTTTGGCTTATAATAGTAGAGTAGATCTGAGATATTTTGTCTAGAATATGTCGACTTCCATTAAGGTGGTAGATAATATAATTGCAAAAAATGTGCTTGTTCTTTAGAATGTGCCTTTTTAAGTTTAAGGAATATGGATTTTACATTGTAGTGCATGTTTTTGATTATTATTTTGGCCTAAATTCCTATAAAAGGAATACACGATACAATGACATTTTCTCGATACAAAAAACGGCGGTCGACCGCGGAAGATGGAACCGCCACTCCCCGCGTAAATAAGCCACATCTATTAAACTACAATTCATTTTCAAGGTAGGGCCTTAACTTTTGAAGCAAGCTTACAGCAGTAGTTTACCGTGTGCTAAAACTATATCAGAGAGAGATATTTAACAATCAAGTAATACGTAACAAAAGAACATCCACAAAACCCCGACCCATAAACCCATCATCATCACTAACATAACTCATAAAACTTCAACACGGCCATACCATAACTAATTCTGTCCATAGCAAAACAATAATAACGATACACCAATACACACCAACCGGTAGCCGCGCACTATTCTAAATATTTATGTGTTAAAAAGTTATACAGCCAAAATGCTGAGAATCAAGCAGTTTGGTCCAATAAATCCGTCGTTGGTTAAGAGTAAAACAGTACATATTTTGTTGCGGGATTTAAATCAAGATTCGTGCGCGGGAGCATTTGATGGGTGTGGGTTTGGGAGATGGCGGGACTGTCCTGTTTGAAAAGAGTTGGTTAGGGCTACATTTTAACAAAGGAAATTATACGTAAATGTTTTCACTGCATCCATTCGAAAAACTCGATGTCCGTAATCAATTCGTTTATGTAGTAAATAGTCAAACAGATAATAGATAATATGGATTTTTTTTTAAATAGTTCCTGCATTTGACCTTACGGCATGAAAAATTTTCAAAAAATAGAATAATCATCGGCTGCCGCCATGTCGTGTAAGCGAGACACTAAAAGATGGGTAGCAGAACAGTAGGTACCTAAAGAGGTTCCAGGTACAGAAATACATCTCTAAACCTGATAGAAAGAATCTGGCTGAGAAGCTGGGACTTAAGGGTAGTCAGGTTAGTTGGTGAAGATATAGAAAGAAATAAAAAAAACAAAAAAATATATTATTACATACATTTCTTTTTTACATCTCCTTTCGCAGGTCTGCTGGAAGAAATTTCTTAAGAAATAAGCAGTAACTTTGTACTCAAATTATAATTATGTCATATCCCTATGTATTTTACTGTGTACATAAATAATAAAATAAATAAATTATGCACAGACTAAAAGGTAGAAACTCTACTAGATTTTCCAAATAATTTTTAACTAGGTCAATCCATTTTCTATTAATCTCTGTAAGGTATTACCTAAATGATGTCCACTAGCTTGCCCGATGCAGTGCCAGCCCGCGCCGTAGCTGAGCCAGTAGCTTTAAATTCCCGACTGTGACCTCTGAGTTTGTTTCGGCATTTCTTCTCAGAGTAGTCAGATAGGAAATGCCGGCTCCATCAAGCTTAAATAATATAATAGTGATCCAGCCTGTCCCTTCTTGCTGTCCTCTCCAGCGACGCCCTAAGCCGAGGTTCGTACCCCACAGGGGGTGCCCTTAGTGCGTAGTCGCTTAGCATAATGTAGTTAGACTTATGCCCCTGGCTGGAGGCTTTGACTTTCACTTAAGGCAGCCACAGGATAGTCCGGTTAAGTAGTCACGACCTCTAAAGGTCAACTACGAGATGCCCATAGGAAAAAAAAAAAAAAAGATGTCCACTATTTTCATGCCATTATCGAATAGAAAATTCTATTCGGTTTCTTCTATAATCTTAACCCAAATAATAATAAAATAATTAAAATTAAATTAAATTAATAATATTTATTCCTCAATTTTCATGATTGCACCTACCATTGTTTGTCTCTGCATCACCCAAAGGTTGACTGGTAGAAAATGCCTATGGCATTAAGTCCGCCTCTGTACATTTTTGTGCTTGAAGTAATAAATAAATAAATAATATAATTAGGTATCACGTTGCTGCAAAATATAAGCAGCTTATACTTATTTATCAATTGACTTGAAACGACTCGAAGTTATACCCTTTGAAATCTGCCTACGTGCTGACAATGTTATGCCATTTATGCATAAAATTTATCCCCACAAAACCACCAAACGTCTTGGTCACTGCCCCCACACAGTAGTTCCAATGTTTGCTCTCGAAGATCTCAGCACAATTCGTCATCGGTCGAATGAATCCCTCAACACCTCCAAGTTGAATGGATAGACTTGGCATGGATGATCACGCGCACAACAATTTTGTTTGGAAGGTCGACGTAAATTGTTTCATTCACATTTAGCTTGCGAAGTTGTGTGAATGATACGTTTAGGTTGGAATTAAATTAATATTTTCTGCTTTTATTTTAAATTTAAAGCATTGTATCGTAGTAACATGTTTATGGCATGATGGGGTTGGCGTATCCATTGGGATAAAAACCCCAATTAATTAATAGTATAAAAAAAATGTTTTAAACTTTTTTGGATTTTTAAGTTTAATTGTAAAGAAAAAGTTGACGTGAAGTTGTTTACCCCTGTCATACAGGATGTTGTCCTAGTTCAGGGGTCGAGACCTCATTGATCTAACGTGTACAGTTTGGAAATAAAATACCTATTACTATGTTCATCAGTGAACCAGTGACACATTATCAGAATCAATTAAAAAGATCGGATCAAATTAGACATTTTGTCGAATTGGATTGTACCTTTTCGACAAATTATCATATTATTTTTCGTGGCATTGAACAAGTACTTATCTTGCTATTATCTACATTATTCATACTTACCTATATTTTCATTATAAAACCATTTTAACTCTCGATCTGTCTACAGCTTCCTAACCCACAATAATCTCGGTATAAGTAAGATCCAATGATTCCCGCGGCTCAATCTCGCTGAGTCGTGTCAATCGGCGCCCGTGCACCGCACACATGCAAACGATCACAGATACATGCAACATGTATCCAAGAATAAAAATGACAGCGTGATTTAAGAAGTTTGGTTAAGCAGACATACAAACAACGGGCTAAAGATTATTTGGGTATGTTTGGTGTGACTGCCACTTTTATCGTCAGAGTTGTTTTCAGTTCAGTAATTAAACAGGTACGCTACTGAAATTCTAATAACAAATATAATCCATTGTTATAGTAAGTCAACCGAGTACAATGGCGGTTGCCACTTTCACCTTTGTGTCCTTAGTAATAAGGTTGAAAAGTAGTCCATCGCCAGTGTCCCCGATGGTACCTACATAAAGTTATCAGAAGGCCTATTCCCGTACTTTAAAACGTTCAAAATGTATTCGCAATCTCATCTCAGCGACAAACAGTGTCAAAAACTTGACAAAAACGTAGGAAAATTAGAGGTATTTTTGACAGATTGAGCCTGAAACGGGACTGTAACATTCAATTGCCCCTCTGATCCGCTATATCAGGGTAGTTCTTCAAAAAGTATTCTCCGCGTAACTTTCATGGCGAATTTTTTTTTTGAAATGATCTACAAATAAATGTACACACATTTAAGACGCTGTAAAAGTAATACGTAATTTTTTTATTTTATGTAAATTGGTGCATAAACTACAGAGATATTCTATTTTGAAATTTCTGTGCCCACGAAAGTTACGAAAGGCGGCACGAAAGTTACAGACGTATTTTCTACAAGCAAAATATAGTTTCAAATCCTTATTTTTTCTCAAATTTCCAGTTTATGAAATAAAAGTTTTATTATTTAAGAATCAACTTGTATTTGAGATCAACAAGTATAGTGTTTTGAGATCAGCTTATTAGTACTCATTATTAACTTAGGTTGCTAACAATTGCTTTGCTCCTGGAAATTAAACTTTAAAATTTACAACATAAACATAATTATTACTTACTACTATTGGTGGCAGATAATGTGTGCTTTTGAATAGAAATGCTTAGAATTATAAAACATACCATTTTCTGCCAGCTGCTTCATTAGTAGTCTACATATAATTTTTAGAATTTATGAAAAGACATTTCCATGGCTATCACTCATTTGTGAATTACCTACCACTAAACATAATAAAAATCACAATATTTAAGATACTTATGTAATTAATATAATTAGAAATAATTGCAAAAAAAATTTTACTTTTATTTTTCAGTCTTTCTTCTTTGAAGTTCTTTTAAGTCTATAATGACAAAATGTCGAAAGCCATGCACTTCCCAACATAATAATAATATTAAAATCAAATAAATAAAAAAAAAATATACAGAATATTTTTATAAGTAGTGCGCAAATTTTCACAGGTTGTTCTACCCATAAATACACACATCAAAAGTGTCTAGGGATCAACATATATTTTTGCAATAACTTTTCTCCTGATTGATATTAATTAAAATTTTCTTTAAGGATTCATCAAATAAAGTGTTTTCGTTTGTCACAGTAACGATAAACCAAGTCACCTTTGCATTAATAAAGAAATTTGCCATTTTCCTAATAAAGGGATTTTTGACATTTGAACCACTAACACAAAAGTTCGAAAAAAAGACTGAAATAACAGTTTTCTTTAAAATTTTATTGGGTAACTTAAACAATTAATAATCCGTGTTTCTACCGCGAACACTAACAACACAAGAACATCGGTTTGGCATACTCAAAATGAGTTCATCCAAATCACGCTGTGGAATGGCCGCCCATGTTCGTTGCAACAACAAAAAAAGGTCTTCTTGCGACTGGATACCCTCCATATTCGGCAGAGCTCTTCTCTGTAGCATATCCCATGCATGCTCAATCGGGTTCAAGTCTGGCGACTGAGCAGGCCAGGGCAGGACATTGATGTTAGCTGCGGCGAGAGTCTGTCTTACAACTCTTGCGGTGTGCGGTCGTGCATTATCATGCATTAACTGAAATAAGGGACCGATTTGCACTTGTAGAGGAACGATGACGTCTGATACAATCGTCTCAGCATAAATTTGAGCGTTGAGGTTGCCTCTGATCCAAATCAACTCAGTTCTTCCGCCGATCCAAATACCCGCCCATACCATGATGGTTCCACCACTATAAGGATGGACTTCCTGGCAGGATTTTAATCGCTGTTGGCGTCCAGGGGTTCTCCAGTGTCGTATACGTCTTGTATCCGGTCTCATACCAAAACGAGACTCATCAGAAAAGCACACGAAACGCCATTGTTCTTCTGCCCAATTTCTGTGTTCAAGAGCCCATTGATATCGAATCCTACGATTGTGCATTGCTATAGGTGGTACCCGTAGCGGTCTTCGGGAATGAAGGTTCACTTCATGCAAGCGGTTTCTGACTGTTTGGTTGCTAATTAAGTTCCCTGAAGAGTGATGAAGCCTCACGGCTAACATCATGGCGGTTATTGTTGGAGCTCTTCGAGTTAAGATTTGAATGTATCGGTCTTGTCTCCGTGTGGTGCAGCGATACCGTCCTCCATGGCGCTCAGCCACGGTACCAGTGCTTCGGTAACGTGTCCAAAGTCGACTGATAACACTCTGACTTGTATTCAGAGCTAAAGCCACAGTACGTTGCCGGGAACCAGCTTCTATCATTCCCACGGCTCTGAGCATTTCTTCCCTGCTTAAATGACGTCGCCGCTCCATAATAACGTTGGTTTTAATCAGTAGTAGGGAAACAGTAGCACTAATAATGTCTTCAATGCGTTGTATGTTTTTATAGGGAAAATATTGACAGCTGATTTTCATCTTTTACTCGAATTTGATTCACAGTTCCTGATTCAAATTATGAAATGCACCAAAAAGGATCCATATAAATTTATAAAATCATAAATTTATTACAAAGCCACATCTCAATCTCAAGAAATCCGCATAAAAATGCTTGATCCCTAGACACTTTTGATGTGTGTATGAACAACTTTTAATATCGGACCAACTCTGAAATCACGAAAAAATTTTCTTCTGTTGTGTGGGTACTTAGTACATGTTGGTCGAGTAGGTATTGAACTTTTCAATGAAACAGCTGATTATTTTTTTGTGAGTTCAGACTTGGTCCCATAGTGAAAGTTGTGCACATTCATGAGTAGAACAACCTGTGAAAATTTGCGCTTTGCTTAAAAAATTATCCTGTATAAATACTTTGTAACACTGAATCATAGTTTTTTCTAAAATATTCTTAGGTCATCGTCACTATTAGAAAAATCTATTTTCTTGTTTCATTCTTTGACGAAAAAGTCGGCTTTTTATGCGGTTTTGCTCTCTCACGGCTCTTTTCCTTCTAATACTCATTTCACTAAGATGACATTCCCTTCTGCTTTTCTTTTGTAGTACCTTTTCTCTTGCCTTAATTTTTTCTGCATTGTGTAACTCTGTATTATTTTTCTTCCTCTTTGCTAGACGCTTTTTCTCCCGTCGCTCCTTTGCACTCTGCGGTGCCTTAGTTTCGTTTTGATCGTAATCTGAAAATAATTTTAACCAGAAAAAAATAACTCGACTGCTGTGAGTAATTAATGTAGGTAAAGTACAAGACAATCAGAAAGTATGACGCTGACGTTGGGACTTTTTAAGCAAGAAGGATACAATTGTTATAACAGCCCAGTTTGGGATGGGAAAAATTGTTAAATTGGCTACGAGAAAACCTACAAACAGAAACACATACCTACTACGAGTCGTTAAAAGAAACAAATTGAAACACATACATGCATAAACACTTATACAAATACATGACACCTTTTTTGAGCTTCGCAATAATCGAGTAAATGCATCTGCAGCGTCACAAGTAATCTAAAGTTATCATTCAATGGAGATATATAACTTTCGTGGTGCGCTAGCTAACCTTCGTGGACAAATAACCACGAAAGTTGTGCCACGAAAGTTGCGAAAATTTCACATTTTTGAGAATTAAGATTAAACTTATAGGTAAATAAACAAACAAAGTACTTGGGAATAATCTCGAAGATCTATCTTATTCCTTAATACAAAATGAGTTGGAAAATTATAAGCATTATCCTTCAAAATATGCGCATGAAAGTTTCTAGATCTAGGCTACTTAAAAATATTCAAAAAATAACTCACCTCGTATTTTTTTTGTTTATAAGCTATGAACGTACATGTCTCCCCCACTGACGCCAGGATACTACTGAGCAGCCGCGCAGCTTAAACGTATAGCGACAAGTTGGCGCACTTGGAAGATCAGCATACCTACCACGAGCTCTTAACGCGATCCACTTTAGGACCTAAACTGAACTGTTCTGCTAATTCGTACCATGACGTCAGTTTAACGATTCAATTTAGGCCGTGCCATCTGGATACCTACCACGAGCTCTTAACGCTCATTCACTTTCAACCATCCAAATGCCGCTGAGTGTATTGGACGTCATGGTACGACTGTGAACGATGCAGTCTAAGAACCTAAACTGAAATGTCTTGCTTTTGAATCGTTTTTAAATAGATCATGGTAGGCCTCCTGTGCAGTTTTGTTGCGCGCTCTCGAAACTAACAAAATCGTGTGACAGAGACATAATGCCTATTAACTATTGTAACTTAAGAGATAAAATTAATGTTCTTTGATAATTATGATGCATAGTTAAATACAATTAATTTGATGTATTACATTATATGCTTATGAATTGAATACAAAAGTTATCAAGGTTTGCCGTGAGCGCGAACAGAGAGTGACGCGCGAAGAACACCGATTTTGCTCCCGTTTTCGACATTAGATATTTATTTTTATAAATATTATAAATAATTTTAGATGTTTTATGTTTAAATTGTATATACATATAAATAAGGATTAATCTGTATTTGGTCCTAAGACTGAATATTTAATAGGTTTTAACATACACACATTGTGGTATATAAACAATAGGGTTTGTGGTGAAGAAAAAGATTGGTAAACTAGTACTTTTGGAGCGGAGCACCGTTGACAGCGTCAGACAACTGTTGTCAAAAGAAGTGTACGGCGCATGTCTACGGAAGAAGCTTCTAGAATATTCTAGAAGCTTCGCGTGGCTCTTATTGGCCGGGCGGGAATGTGACGCATTTCCGCCAGAAGTGCGTGGATTATGGCGGGTGCGGTTAGTTATCCGACCTCTTCACGTTATATCCTTTGGCGTTTCCATCACGTCTTCTTCCGACTCCACGTCGTAAAAGTCGGTTTTGTTCTTGCCGCGCGTTGTCTTACGCGGCATTCTACAGCGCGTATGTAATCAACGATAGGTACCTATGATTTACGATCCAGTTCTTCAAAACGCACGCACGCGCGCGTTTCCCACTCGTTGGGGCGCCAGTTTAACATACACACATTGTGGTATATAAACAATAGGGTTTGTGGTGAAGAAAAAGATTGGTAAACTAGTACTTTTGGAGCGGAGCACCGTTGACAGCGTCAGACAACTGTTGTCAAAAGAAGTGTACGGCGCATGTCTACGGAAGAAGCTTCTAGAATATTCTAGAAGCTTCGCGTGGCTCTTATTGGCCGGGCGGGAATGTGACGCATTTCCGCCAGAAGTGCGTGGATTATGGCGGGTGCGGTTAGTTATCCGACCTCTTCACGTTATAAGGTTACGAATTAAGACCGTGTGACCACGTTTTGAGGGACCTCGAAGAACTACCCATCAACTGTCATAATGGGGATTGTCCAAAATTTCTAACCATTAGATTTTATTTTATTTTTTGAACATTTAGAGCATTTTGAGAAACTATTTTGAATATTTTGATGATTGGCTCAATAGTTTTTTTTTATATTTTAAAATTTTAAGGTAGGTTACGTCATCAGTGGCACTGATTAAGTGCGTTTTTTTCCAAGGAGATGTAACACGAACAAACGCACAAAAATAAAAATAAACTATCTACTCAAAATAAGTACGTAACTCGTTTTAATTAATGAACATTTATCACAACAAAATAAACTACGAAAACTACATTTGACACATTATTTAACAATTACGCTCAATTAAACATAAATACAGTTTAAAATTGAATAATAATTAAATTAACGTGAACAATAATAAATTTAAAACAAAATGTACACTCGCGTGGTATAATTAAAAATCATAATTACTATTGGTACGACGACAAACGTTTACGACCGCAATCAAACACAGTTGCACATTAAATAGGGTGGGAGGGACTGTTGCCGTCCATCTTTATTTTATGTTTTATTTTTTTTATTCAAAACATTGCTCTAAACTTGTTTTAACACCCAGTTTCAGGGTGACAATACAGTGTTGCGTTAAGTGGATTTTTTATCGTAAGACTGCTGTGTAAATATGTAGATAAATACAAGTATTCAGAACAAGAAAGTTGCACGCTATAAAGAGGGTGCTAAGTATCGAACTAATTTCATAAAAAGGTTAAGAAGTGCGTTGCATTCTTCTGTAAAACAAATCTGACCCTCTAAAGACTAGTCAATGTTTTTGCAGATCGTGATTAAACCAATAAATAACAAAGGTCGTCACATCCAACGCGATTGAACCAACATGTCAGTACCTAGCTTCTAAAGTCTATTCGTCACAATCCCTAGGTGGCCACTTTATGAAGAATAAACACATTCACTGTTTCTTTCAAAGTTATTGCACATTCTTCCCATTACCAACCCATATCGAGTTATCGTTCATCCAAAAACATCCATCCATCCCTCAATTTTAAACAAAACAATTATTCCAGCAGGCCGACAACCACGACCGCTGCCCCACAATTCATTATCAACAAAAATGAGTATATATTTATTTGCACAGCCACATGTCAAAACAATACGATTGTGCCCGCCGCTTGTGCACGACGCTACCCTGTCATTTACCACAAAAACTAGATGAAACCGATTAAAACCACCCGAAACTGGTTATGGCGGAATTATAAGTGGTTTATGTAATTATTTTTGGATGGTATTTTCTATTTGAGCATTTTAATTTTTTATAAAGCTTATTTTAAATCGTTATAAGTAGGTGAAACTCATTGAAGTTATTTGGAGAAATCTGAAATAATCGATAAGACATTCATCATCATCTGTCTAGCCTTTTCCCAAATATGTTGGGGTCGGCTTCCAGTCTAACCGGATTCAGCTGAATACCAGTATTTTACATGGATTGACTGCCAATCTGACCCAATTACTGGGTAATACGATACCCCTTGTCAAGATTGGCTGCCCGACTTCGGGCTTCTGACGCCCCATAACGACTGTCAAAGATCGTTTTAATTAACGTGCTTTCCGAGTCAGGAAGTGGTCTTGGTATGTAAAGATGGTCACCCATCCACGGACCAACCGCGTCAAACGTAGTTTAACCGATATGACATTCATAAAACATAAATAATAAACAAATGAAGATCAGGCTTTTCATTATGTTGAAACACAAACTATACGATCATTGATGTAGCAGATCTGAGAAGTTTAAATAAAGTTGACTGTTCGAAACATTGTATCTAATTATCTATTATCCCATTCAACTGACTTGGCCCAGTGATGATTGGGAAGAAAAGAGATTATTAACGAGAATCCAACAGAAGAAGGCAGACCTAATGTCTTATTACATCAAAATTGATTCAAGAAGAAGCTGACAAACAGAAAGACACGAAAAGTGACTTTGCTAATACTATAATATTAAATTGTCCGTCACAATATTATCTTACACACACTCAAAACACAGAGTGTCCGACCGCTGAGCAAAGGCCTCCCCCAAATCCTTTCAGGCATCCTTTTCTAGTGCCACCTACATTTGGATTTATATTTATAGGTTGTTTGGAAGCTGGATGCAAAGCCTTAATTGGTGATAGTTGATATACACGTCTTAGACGAAGAATGTTTTTTTTCCAGTTAAAGTTGGTATGTTATTTTTGACTAAAAGTTTTTAGTTAAAAATAAAAATAAAGAACAGTTAGTCTAAGACATGGCTATGCCTATGGCTCAAAATGCTGTAAATGGTGTCAACTATCACTTCATTTAAGCTTTGCTCCATTAAAGTTTAGTGAAATATAATGATGCAAGTTACATCCTTTTCTTTATATCCCAGAAGAAAAATGCACATAATTTCATTTTCTCTCTTCTCTCAATGAACATAAACACAACAAGAATGAAACTCAGACTAAAACGCAAGACCAATTATAATGCCTGAAAATTTAAAATTAGTCTGAAAATTTTCCTAAATAACCCATGATTGTTAACAGGACTGCAGACAAGCGCCCGCACATAGCTCATAACGAACAATGGCGCGATCCTAAATATCCGATATTTATTTATTTATAGCATTTATAATACGGTGAATATATCACTGAACTGTCATACCAACCGCGATAATGCAAAATTTGCGGCTTGGAAAACTGTGGAGTCATCCGATTAACGAAATGTTTAGTTAATTGGTTGATTACTTCTAGTTCTTACTTAACTTTTATGTGTCAGTTAATACATTGGGGTGGTTTTCAGGAAACAAAAGCATCATTCGAAACACCTTGGCTTTATAAAATTAACTAAAAGCTACTTGAATTTTACAGATTCCCTTAAACATACGTGATAGAACACTCGTGATTATACCTAGATCTATTTTGTTTGTTTTATTTTCATTTATTATTATAGTAAATTATCTTTTTGTATGCACGTGTTTCTGTGACAAATAAACGTATTTTTCTTTCTTTCATACGGAGACCATGCGCATCATAAAGCATTAACTGCTTACCAAAAGTACATATTTTTAAGGAAACGACTCTTGTTCTTTTAAACCAGGCGTAGAAGGCATTGCTGCGTGAATCCACTCGGGTCCCGAAGCCTTTCAAAACATATATCTCATATGTGCTGAAAATGGCTACTGTGCAGTTCATTCTACATAGCTACCTTAGTTTGGTCAGTAAAAGTTCCACATTTAACTCTTTTGCTTCTCAGACAGAACAATAAACAACCTCACCGTAAAATGCTGAAATATCACAGTAACAAATGACAGGTGATAGAGCTAAGCCAGACCACCAAAAATCTTTAGCCCCAACCCGCTTCGCAGCACCCTTAGTCCTGCACCGCCGGCAGCATCGAAGTGCGCCAGTAACGAGAGCTACGTCACAATAATTCTCGCGCACGACAATGCTTTAATGTGCGTTTGATTCATTCGTTACAAAATGAGGTTATCATTGCCAGTTACGCTGTTGTAATGAATTTTGCTATTGTCGACCGGCCTTTAGCGCCGGAATGGATTTAACAAATCATTTTGACGTTTTATCTACTGTGCATATGTTTTTGGTTAAAATTTTTTCATTGTGATTTGAGAGTTATAATTAGTTCAACTATGTAAAGTTTATGGGACAGACTGGGACTAAAATAACTAAAACTTAAGTACACATATTTAGAGAAATTAAAATGATCGTACCAAGATCAAAACCCTGCGTTGGACCTCTGAATTTTGACATTCCTACTACAGGAAGGTTAAAGAAAAAATAGGATTAATTAAGTACCTTATAGCAGGCAGCTGAAAACTTTAAACCGTCTTAAGGCGGTAATGGGCGAACTTATCGTTACAATCGAACTTTTACAGACATGCAACCTTTAGAAATACTTGTGTTTTTCCGATGGTAGGTGTTCCAGTTAACTTACAGAACGTTCAGTGTTTTCATGTCCTACCTATTCCTTGGAACCATATAGCTACTGTAAAGGTTATGTGCAAAAGTCGACCTTATGTAGTGCGGGCTGGCAGTAGAATAACTCTGGTTGCATTCGAACAGTCAAACGAATTTAGAATGAGCTTTCAAATTCTTGTATTATGTTTTTTGTTTGAAAAAACCAGTGATGATATAGGCTCGGTGATGTAAACACGTTCACTTACGGAATAAACGTATTAAATATAACGTCTTATAAATTTAATATCCCACACAATACACACATCACACTAAACACATACCTACATATTATAGACGCCCGTCAAATCAGAACAGAACAGACCAGTGTATAATGTTGCTTAGAGGAAGAAAGACGTCTAAGATAGATGCTCTAAGTTTCGCTCACTTATCCCACTCGACATAAGTATTAAAAACTATTAGTGAAAATCAAACCCAAACCATTAAATACTAACCCCCCATAAACAACGATCCCATAAAAACCAAGAAGCCTCTCATTCCCCAAAATTACCATTACAAATGCAAGACAAAACCCTACATCATGCGACGCAAACGCTGACGTTGCCGAAACTTATCCGCTGGTACTTTTCACCCGGACACCTTAAGGCCATTAAGGCACTAATGACTGCCTGTAAATTGGCCATAACTCAGGCCAGGCCGTAAATAACGGCTCGCCTCTTGATAAGGGCTGCTGAGTTGTCGCAAACGTCCGACATGTCTGTCTTAGTTTAACATGTGCGATTTATAGTTACGACAGTCGACAAGTTTGTCTTGTCTGCGTACTTTATGTATATTAAGTAGTTTTGGGTCTTTTAACGGTTACTGATATTGATGGGAGCGCCATCTGTTCCGCGGAGACGTAATTAAGATGCGAGTTGCAGCTAGTACACGATAGATGGCTTTAATTTCGTCGATAATGGATGGGTGGTGGAGTGATGGATGTTCGCATACCGTCACCTATGTCTTACATACAAGATGGATAACTCGACCATCAAAAAGAGGAGAACTAGAAAATAAATAAATAAACTTCATAAACCTTAACTCATCATCTGCCTAGCTTCGGCTTCCAGTCTAACCGTATGCAGCTGAATACCAGTATTTTACATGGAGCGACTGCCTATCTGACCTCCACAACCCAATTACTGGGTAGTAAGTAGCATCATCCGTAGTAGGAACTAAGGATGGTGCTACTTAAGCTTGCTTACTTACTTACATAATTTTGCATAAATAGAAATTTATGCTAAATTATGAGTATCATTGCTGTTTTACTATATCCAGCTTCTCTGCAGCAGATATTTTTGCTGCAAAGAAGCAGCTGTCCCTTTAAAGGCCATTACGTAACGCCAGATGTTCGCAGTTTAGAGTCCCTATAGCAGTTCCAGCGAATCCGGCTACAGTTTAGATACAAAGGATAGCTGAAAATACCCAAAACTTCTCAACATATTGATACACCAGATGATAAACATGGCAGGCTTAAACAAAGAAACAAACAAACAATTATCGCGCACGCCGCGTCGACCGAAATTAGCAATTACTTTGAGGGAATCTCCGGAGCCACCATTATCTTAGCAGCCGTAACTCCGCTGCTAACTGTTATTGCCATCATTCCCCGCTTGATTTAAACAAGACGTTACACCACAGTCCCTCGTCAAACGTGGATATAGGCTGAGTCGGATATGGTATTACCTAGTTATGATAAAATGATGACTTTGCCCTGGTTTTTCGAGCTCAATTACTGTCACTAATGAGACACAATTACTTTTTCTATTGTTATCTACCATAATAAGCTTGCCTAACTGACGAGGGGTTATGGGAGCGTCAAAGATACTAAGAGTATTATTTGACTATGTAAATGGGGACTAGTTCATCCCATAAAAAACGCATGAGTTTGATAAGACATATTATATATCGCCTGATAGAAAGTGACCGCACACAGACAATTGCGAAGCTGGTTGCAAATTAATGTCGAACCGATTTTAGAAAAGCTTCCAATTGCTGACTTATACTGATATAGACAGGAGGACATCATCTTCGGCTTAGTTAATAGTGATATATTATTGCATGCTATGACGTCAGCTCTCTATTGGCATGTGCCCAACATGGTTATAGCTTCAATTTAATTAATGGGGTCTAAATTCAGAATAGATCAACGCCAGTCTCAAAATGCCTTTTAAGTTTGGCTATGTTGGTATAGGGAGAGCAGTTTTGGCCCAGTGGTAAAGGTCGCGACTAAAGAGTTGTAGGCCGTAGGTTCGAACCCAGACAGTCGCTTTACTTTGTGTAAATTATTTCATCACCAAGTCACCACTGCGAAGGAAAACATCGTGAGGAAACCGGCAAGTCCTAGAACCAAAAATTCGTAGACATGTGACATCTACCAACCCGCACTGGGCCCGCGTAGTGGATTACGGCCCACTCTTTCTCACAGAGAGGAGGCCTGTGTCCCAGCAGTGGGAATATTATAGGCTGATTATGTATGTTGGTATATCAAAAATACAAAAAAATTGTTATCAAAATCATGTTGTTAGAGTTGTTATCTTGATGTGAGGAAAACAAAGAAAGGCTTTAGATGGCATTAGGCACTAATTTATCTGGCACTTCATGAAATTCGAAACCAAATTAACTTATCTGACATACAGTGACTATATTATAGACCCAAAATGTTCATATCTCAATCAAGAATATATACAATATAAAGTATGATTTAAACTCAGTCATGTGATTCTTAGCTCCGCTCCCCCGCCTGAGCGACACCATGATATACTGAGATAAAGAACTCCATTACACTACAATGACCATAGCAACACCTTTGTTGTAGGCGATAACATTACACTTACTGACCTGATGGTGGAATTAAATTGTCAATCTTTCAGGCAGGTTGTAGGAGGAGGAGTAATTGAGATTTTGAAAAATATATATATTAATATATATTTTTGTTTATTCAGATACGATTTTCTAAAAAATCTGCCATGTTCAACGCTTCATTAGGAAATCAAACATCTTCTATAATATTAAAACTTACCATAATGTATGGGTAATATATATGTTCGCCATTTTCATCCGCATCCAAAAATTATGATGTCTATGCCTACTCTAAAAGATTAAACTGAAAAGTCTAGTATTTTAATTGTAAGAATCTAAAGGCCTTTCTTTACCCAAAACAAACGTTTGCAGCGAAATATAAAAATAACATTTTATCATTTAATTCTGTTTCTCTTCATTTCAAAATATTATAACGCTTATCGTGCCATAAGCTTTCTCATCCCCTCTTTTTATGGGTGACATAAAACGTGGAACGAAGCTGTGACAAAATGATATGTACCTATCTATATTACCACCCTATAGCTTAACAAAAAAAAAACCCTATCAATTTTAAGGTTTTCTAATTTGGTGCCTAGACCTAACTTGGAAATCTGTAAGGGTGGATGGGTTGTAGGTTAATTGTTACAGCCACACGGGTCGATCGATCAGGTTAAGCTGTGCTTGCCGTGGTTGTTCCTTGGATGGGTCTTTACACCAAGGGATTCCCACTCTCTCTCACCATGAGGAGGCCTGTGTCCCAGCAGTGGGAACATTATGTTAAGCCTATGGATAAATATGGCGTCAAATCTTATGTTTGATTGATTGATTTTATTGGAATAGCTGTTATAATTTTTTTCAACCACTCACTGCAGTTTATTTTTTGTCGAAACTATATTGAAACCTATCAGAAACTTGGTGTCACAGCCATTAAAATGAGACTCATCTTACGATTCCTATTAAGATGACTGCCACCCATAACACTTTACAAATATGACTCATCATCAAGGAAAATCTTGAAGGTGACAACGTCAAGAAATTGGCCACACTTTAAAACTATTACTGGAACATTTCGGCGGATCGAACGGCATTTGTCTAGAGACGGGGCCACACGGTGACACCAAATGTCTGGATTGGGGAAGACGGTCCTCATTTCTATAAAGTGATAAAGCAAAAATGTTTAAATATTTTATTATTGCCCTAATTTAATATAACTTTTTACCCTACAAGTAGGTAGTTAGCCTTCATATTGTAATAGTTAATACAATTTTGCGTGTACTTTATCAGGCCATAAACCCTAATCATTTAATTTATTACTCATGGTGATTCTTTGTCATTTTCACCGGCAGTATAATATTAATACACCTAAAACACGCTACGTGGGTATTTGTAAACATTTCTGTTTTTTACTGTTGACATAATACTTTGTTTTCCTTTGTTTATGTTAGTGACAACTCACTCAAAATTACAGTCCGTTCAGAGTCATTTTACCTCTGATTTTGCGTCACTTTTCAAATCACAGTGGTCTTTTACTCATTCTAATAAGGTTGCTTTTGGGTTACTACCACTGACAAGTCTGTCAAAATCATTGTGATCTTTATTCTCGTAACACTAAGGTTGCTGTCAGAGGTAAACTATCGTAACTGTGAACAAACTATCCACGTTTGACAGATTATAAAACATAAGAAAGTATGTTCTGTGAGACGCCACCTCCGATGATTTTTTCATTATTTAAATCGGAAAATCGCAAGCAAAATTATTTTATAATCTTTCTTTACAGCCTGCTATATTCAAAGCAGGAAATCTCAAGAAACTAATTTCATCAAGCTGAACATTTTTATAAATTCCACTTTACCACCGTACAACTGGAAACACTAGCCCCCATCGCCCCTCGGCTTACCCGACAGAGGGGAGACATTTACTAGTGACATTCGGAGTATTTATTCGCATAATAATAATTCCTCAACACGGCGACGGCGACGTTCCTCCGTGAAGAGTTATGGCTGGGGAGACACCTCCGAGGTGACAGTGTTGCTGTTGGGAGAGAGAGGATGTGACGAAGGTTTTAAGGTGTGGAAGGCGAAAATGAGATAAAGGCATTGTGCTAATCTAATAATAACTCTTTCACAGTGATAACTATGTTTTAAATCAAATTTATTTTATTTTCAGGTCTTCTCTTTTGAAGTCACAAAATACTGTTTTTTACAAGAAATAAAAAGATGAATTGGTTATCATAACCAGAAAACATTATCTCTCCAATGTATTAATAACAAAAAAACTTCGCATAAAACTTATTAACATTGGATTAAAAAATCGTGAGGTTCTTTCTACCGTCATTATTATATAACAAAACGGTACCTACACCCTTTCTAGATGAGACCTCCTCCTTACTGTGGCCGAAACTAGTCTCAAGTAAACAAGGGTACGTCCACACTGCTCTCACGATCGGCGTCCACCTTAAGATTAAGGCATTAACTGGAACACGCGGCGACGGCCTACAGACAGCCGATGTTATACATAATGATAACATGGATGTAATTGATGCTGGATTTGGTGATGGCAATGATAAACCTGAGATAGGAGCTGGTGGTGATGATGATGGTAGAGTATGAGAAGGTACTTAACTAGAAAATAATGAGAGAGAATAAAAAAGAAAAGAGAATTATCTAAACAAAATTACAATAGAAATAAAAGTTTAACAATACATATGCAAAATTTTCGAAAATAATGTTAACAAAGGCATAATGAAAAACGGAATACAAAGAAACTTTTCCACGAGCATAACATAATCAGCCTATGTGTTTTTGTGGGATACAGGCCTCCGTGGGACAAGGAGCGGGCCGTAATCGACCAAGCAGGCCCATTATGGTTTGGTAGATGTCATGTCTTCGAATTTTTGGTTATTGAACATGCCCGTTTCCTCACCTTTTTAAGAGCAGTGATGATGAAATAATTTATACAAATTAAAATGCCTGCCTGAGTTCTAACCTACGGCCTACAACTCGTAAGTCACGGCCATTTCTGCTGGGCCACCACTACTTCACAAGCATATTATGGTATTAGTAGCAGACAAGTAAGGAACCACAATTCTACAAAATTAGAAACCCAACAGCTATTAATAGAGGTGTTTGAGAAGAATGTCCCTTTTTTCTGAGTTAAACTGATATAAGTTCAACCACTATAACACATCCAGTTTCCCTAACTCACAATCATGTAACCATTTGCGGTGTCCTAGTATTACAGCAAGACCCATGATTACCTCATCAGCAAATATCTTAGATTAAGCTTGAAGAATTAACTTGTAACTGTCGACTTGTACCCTTCAGCCTACGGATGCTTTTGAGGGTTAAGAGCCGAGGAAGGGACCACTATTTTCGAGTTGGAATAATAATCTTAGATTTAGTAAGAAATATTGAGACCATTTTACTAAAGGTCATTCAAATGTTTAATATGTACAGTCAACAAAAGAGATAAGTATGCAGGATCGTCGGATATAGTTGAAGTTTAGTAAGAAGCCGAAGGATTTTGTCGACTGAAATTTTATTTGATAAATGAGCTGTTTGTTTTCTATTAATAAAATTAAATTTTATTCGACAACATCCATCGGTTTCTTACTAAACTCCAACTATATCCGACAATCCTGTATACTTATCTCTTTTGTTGACTGTACATTAAATGGATGGGCAGATACATCTTTCTATAATACTGTTTTCCCTTTATTATAATGATAATTCAATTCGAAATTCTGAGAGGTGTAGAACGGGACACTCTAGCAAGTCTTTATACTCGTATTTCTTCGAAAGCAGTAATATCTTAAATAATTTTTTTCGGTGATGTAAATTTTAATATCGAGATTGGGAATCATAGAATATAATATACTGTAGGCGAGGCATATGGTATTTCAAAAGGTGAGAAAAGGTGTCGAGGTGATGACTGCAAAAAATAATGTTGTCAACTCACTTCTTTTCTTAAATACTTGACTTCATGCTCCCGCAAAAGAATACACAATCGCGTGAGCGAAACCGCGAGCATACGAGTAGCTAATCTGGAATACGCACCAGACCAATATGCATGCGCTGTACAAGTGAACAAACTCGATCAAAACCAAAAACATCAAACAACATTAAAAAAAACCCAACAGGGAAAACTGCGGGTGGAAATCTTCAAGCTCTCTCACAATGGTTCACATAATAGAGCTAGAAGCCAAGTGGATATATTGCTCGCGATAAAAACGTATCCATCCCGATATGCCCTCACTAAATCACCACTTAATAGTCGAGGAGCTCGTAAATATGTCAACAGGCTCCAATATCTAAAGATGTATATGTGAGGAGATCTTTTTTTGTGCGAAGTTGCAGTGCGTCAGGATTTGTCGATCTTACTTCGTGTGTGGTGGGAGATGGATGGGACGCAAGCGGGAGGCGCGTTATCGGCTGTAATTGTTCGCTTGATTTGTGCGTTTTTGAGCGGGGGTTACAGTAATTGCGTAATGTAAAAGTTTATCTTGTATGGGTAAAACAATCCTAGAGCAGTTTAAAATTGAACTTCTTTTCTAGATTTTTTATTGGCAGTTTTTAAAGGCAATTTTATAACTGTCAGAGTGATCAGAGGATATATTAATAGCAACTGATAACGATATATACCTACTTATTTCTCCTAAAAGTTATGACGATTACTACGATTCTCCTGAAGAATATAGGTACCTTCATAGTGAAGAATTGCGGCTTTTCAACGAATCAACCACCGTTTCATTTAGAGTCGAGGGCATAAGTCAAATAATTTTATCACAAAGTAAATAAAAAAGCAATTTACAAAATAAAATTAAAATACACACAACTATAACCCAGCAATAAACGCTGACTCACAACCGCTATAACTCGACAACAATGCTCAGAACTAATTAAATTCAAATTAATCGTAAAAAAAAGGAATCACGTCAAATTGACCGTAAAATTTCAAGAAAGAAAAACAATGGGGTACCGACGATAACGGCGCTGGACTTAAATTAAATCGGAGTCGTTTCGACGAACCCTTCACTTTTGTAAACTTACGGAGTCATATTGCGAAACTAACTGCAGCGGGTATAAAAATAAGGGTCGTTTGTAGAATGCGGTGCAATCTAACATCTCAGTTACTTATTTATTTATTTATTTATTATTTATTAAAACTTTATGCACAAGTAAAAGAAATACTGTACAAAGGCGGACTTAATGCCTGAGGCATTTTCTACCAGTCAACCTTAGGGTGATGCAGAGACAAAACATGGCAGGTGCAACATACGTGATAAATAGTTAGGAAATTACTATAAAATACAAGAATAAATATTAATACATAGAAAAACATAAAATATTAATACATTCATATTATTATATAGTAGAGTCATAAAAAAGTATGTATCTTAAGTACTTGATGGTATATTTTTTAAATTGACCTTGAAGCTGTTGAGTTATTGCTTGAAGTAGTCGTCGTTTTGCTGTGCCCGACAGGGTCCACAGTGATCATATTCTGTAAAATCTAATACCTAATTTTTACATGTGGAAGCAATAAATATATTGAGTATTAATTAAGTAATATTTCCCCTGGTCTAACGAAAACTTGTTAGTATTTTCAAGTTAAGATATTTTCAAGTCTAACTCAATTCTAAACATACTTTTTAAACCTGGTATACACGACGTCATATCAAGCTATACATTTCCAGTTTTAGCTGATCTCGGATTGTATAGGCTTTTCGTACAATGAGAAGTCAGCTTGTGCCTACAACTGATAAGTCGTCATGCGTACTCCATTTTCACAGTAAATTAAAACGCACTATTTCTCATTAATCATTCTAGAGCTTAAGTTGCCTGATCACTCATACCAACGTGTCCTAAGATTTTAGAGAAAAAATATCTACCAAAAAAAACTGCTAAGCGTTCCCGCTCAAAACCCCTCGCCACTACATTTCCAACACGGAGGGTTAACTCTAAACTCCGTCCAAGGTATGAATATTTACGAAAGCATTAATTATTTTTTAACTTTCTTCCTGTTTTAAGAGGCTTTTCTTAGCGTAAGGTGGAAATACCCAATGACTGTTGTTTTTAGTTCGTGAAGTAAAGTATACCATTACCGTACAATTCCGAGGTCCTTGCTTATTAAATCAGGGAAAGTAGGAGAAATATCATTTGAGGAATTTTTAAGCTACATTTAAGAATAGTTTATTGGATATGAAAAGTTTGTAGTTTTCTAGGGCGGAAGACGCTAAACAGCGGTCACCCATCACCGTTCAAACCTTGACCCACACATTTCTTTCTCAAACTTTAAATATCTAAAAAGTCTATCATTTTTTACGACTCCATGCCACAAGTGTTTTCTGAATTGACCATAACAGCAAGATCCCTCTAAGTTGCAATGGGCGGTCACCCATCCAATTCCAAACCTCAGCGACATTCACTTAACTTTTCCCTTTTCTCACACAAGGAAATGCTTGAATGAGAAAACGCTGCAAGTTGCCACAGCATCCCCACTATCTCAGTTTAAACTTTGATATTCCATAAGGCGCCACAAATATAAGTTTATTTTTCTTATTACGCAGTTAACAAGGGGTGTGTTATCGGTCGGCAGGCCTGCTAGCAGTTAAAGCGAATTTATACTTTCGATTACACTGGGCTGTGGATGAATAAAAAACAAATGAGCCAAGAATTTGTTGGTACGCTGCGCTGCGGCGGACTGTGTAGGATTAGAGTGGATGTGGGTGGATTTTAAAAAGAGTTTAAAGTGGCATCAAAAGTATTGGATCTTTGGAGAAAAAAAATGGGAAATATTTTAGAAAAATATTCGGCTTTAATTTCTTGCAGCTAGGTCTGTTTTTTAACACTCTACTGAGTCAACTGAAGATAGCCGATAATTATATTCTGAAAAAATCTCACTGTGTTAAAGTGAAATGATATTGTCAATCCCTAGGATTATGGAATGACAGCTCACTTTAAGCTCACGGTGAGATTGTTACACAATATTGGGAAAAAATGACTTTTGTATGCTTTGAATGGTGACTGCTATATCTATTCTCAATTACTGACACCTCAGCTAAGCTACCTAGATATTGAACACCTTAAAATTCGATGGTTACTTCACTATCAACGAGTTCTAAAACTATACGTTAATTTCAACAAGTTAATGGAGTTTAGATAAGGTAACCGTTTGGTGAAGCTGTAATATTATATGGCCTACAAACAGAGTATAGAGTATCACTACAAAGTAAAAAAAAAAACAGTTTCAAATTTTTTCATTTTAAATTCCACCCAAACAAAGTTGTATCGTATTATCCACATTAAAACATCGTCGTCATCCGAAGGCGCAGACCTAAGCTATTATATTTAATGTGTATGCTTGCTTGATTTGAACGTAGTATCAAACTCCAGCATTCTTTGTCTCTTAGTAATGTTAATTTGTCGTGTTTTCTTGGTATTATCAAGTGAGCAAATTAAACTTTACGATTTTGCATACTTATTTGTAATGAGCTACGCCACGGCTACGCTGCAGCGCGCCTACGCGGCTACGAATGAGGAGTTACGGCGCTACGGATTGACCGAGACACGGAATTAGAAAAATTATGAGTTTTTAGTTTTTTTTTTATAAATCTTTCTCGTTATAAAGAAAACAGTTAGTAATAAGATTCTTTTGTTCTTCTTAACAATAAATAACTTTCACGTTTCAGTTAAAACTTTAAGATAGTTTACTCGTTTATAAACTAACTCAATACGACTATAGACTAACCTACTCGAATATAATTTAAAATAAAATAACACATGTTTTAAATAAAGTAATATCGAGTACACGTCGTAGTCGTTAAGCGTACCGGAGACGTTGCGTTGGAAGGCCTTCCACAAGGTGTACCGACGTCCTTGTGAAGGCCGCAGGAACCCGTTGGACGCGAGAAGCACAAAACCGGTTGTATTGGAGGTGCTTGGTGGAGGCCTATGTTCAGCAGTGGACGTCTTTTGGCTGAAATTATGATTTATATGATCAACTCATTACAAGACGAGAATTTGCAAAGTTAATTTGTATTTCGCGGGCACCATTTAGGAGTTTCTAATGTTTGTTTAATTTGAATTCAATGATTTATATTTCTTGCTCAGCACTTATACACACAATATATCATAATATCACGACTGTATTGCCTAAATAAGTAGTAGCAGTAGTCCTTTAGAGGCACTTCATTCATATACGCAAAAGTTTTCGGGCAATAACTAAGTTTTGAAATGAAAAAGTTTAACTTTTGTAATTTATAATTATTATCTGAATATAATATTTATTTATTACCTATAATAAATTATTGTAAAATAAAACAAAATATTTACAAAACTTACCGACAGTGTTAACACAGAGTTAACTACAATTATTCTTAGGTTTACAATGTAAATTATAACCAGTCAACCAAAGGGTATCGAATTACCCAATAACTGGGTTGGAGGTCAGATAGGCAGTCGCTCCATTTAAAATACTGATATTCAGCTGCATCCGGTTAGACTGGAAGCCGACCCCAATATAGTTGGGAAAAGGCTAGGCAGATGATGATGACAATGTAAATTATAATTATTCGTATGCCGTTATTAGTGGCGGATGTGTTGAACTTATCCATATATCGCTCATTGTCACAAAAAGGAGTTAAATATGCCAATAACGTAAATACGCTTTCTAAGTGCGAAAGCGTATTTACGTTAGGAAAGTATAGACGTAAAAAAACAAAAAGTACCAGTTACGTCGATGTTTCTCCAAATGAGCGATATGCATACCAACCGACTTTGTACCTACCATATCCGACGAATAAATGTCTTTGTCTTTGCAGACTTAAAGTTTATTCAATAAGTACATAATACTACTTTAAAGAGATGGCCTTAAATAACTTGCGATAAAATAAAATAAAAAATTCGAACGACTTCCAAAAAGAAATCACTACAAAGTGCAAAATAACTGTAGTTTCGGAAGTCGGTGGCAACTGGCAAGAAATGAAACAAAACCAAAGACACCGACATTCACAACTTAAGTATTTTGTTTTTTGGAGAAGGTTGCATTTTTTGCAAAAAAGTTTTTTATGTTAACGTTTTTTTTTGATGTGGTTCCACAACACTTAGTACTAACATGCTAAACTAGGTGCAACTTTATTATTTTTCCATGCGATAACCTATTCGCAATATGTCTACCTACGTGTTCCTCGATTAGGAGTCTTATGGGATATCATCAAAGTCCATGATCCGTTGACCACCGACAGGTAAATGACCATACATTTTCTTTGATCTTCAATGTAATAATCAAATCACACAACGTGCACTGTTAATTAATTATTTTGAGGAGTTCACTTGTCCTCCTCCTTCCATTTTTAAAGGTATTCATCAGATCTTCACCAAATTGAAACGGGACCACCTCTAGAGAAGACTGTTAAAAAAAAACAAATCATCCAAATTAGTAACAATTGATGTAGATGAACGTACATAAAAAAATACATACTTACAGACAAACATAGAACCTATAACCTCCTCCTTTTTTAAAGTCGGTTGAATAAAAACTAACCCTCAAACGCCAACGCGATACAAGATATCGAGTTATAAATCCTAATCCAATATCATGCCATATCAATACACAAATAATATGGATCCTGATGGGAACAAATCCGCAGACTTAACCCTAGTTTACGAGTGGCGACTGATGGACATTGACCGGTATCGGAGCGACCCAGCCAGTGGCAGTGTTGCCAGTTATACGTTCACATGTTCCTTATTTTGCAAGTTTTATGTATTTTTGTCTAAATTGTTTTTTGTTGGCATAATCAGCTTATAACGTTCCCACTGCTGGGACACAGGCCTCCTCTCTGTGAGAGGGAATGGGCTGTAATCAGTGGATTACAGCCCATTCCCTCTCACAGAGAGGCGCGGGCTCAATTTGAATTGATAGACGTCACATGTCTTCGAAGTTTTGGTTCTAGCGTGTTTGGTTGGTAATATTAAGCGCCTGCGAAAAATTTGATACGCAATATTTTGTTTAACAAAAAAATGCTATTCATTATTCAGGCCAAAATATCTATAATTATCTACTATTTTGTATATCATTGCAATTGACATTTAACATGAATACAATAATTTTCATATTAGGAACATTCAATACAGGTATTGTGCCATCGCAGAACAAATAATTTCGAAACTTTAATAAATATTTTGTAATTCAAAAAATGTATAAAGCCCTTTAATTGTTAATGTTTCTGTTGAAAGCTCCTCGAACTTTAGTTATTTGTTTGTGAGTACAGAAATAAATATATAAACTGTAGGAAAAATATGACCAAGCTGGCAACACCAAAGCATCCCCCGTTTGAATTACTATAGTTATTTCTTGTTTATTGTCCCAGTATTGGACGGCAGTAGGGTTGGTCATTTTATTGCGTACGCGTCACTGTAGGGTTATACGATGTAGGATTTAGTGCGTGTTGGTTTGTGTTGTTTTGCATCATCGTTACGTCATCATATATTAAGTATTTATGTTTGTTTTGTTCTGGATGCCAAACTGTTTGATATTTATTTCTTTATGATTAAATGCTTATGCGTATACATGACTAGCTCGTTCATCCATCTTAGTCTGTAGATTATTATTATATGAAAAGCAACGCCTGAATAGGCTGCCAAGTTTACAATTTGCGCTAAGGGCTGATTTTACCAAAGGCAGATATCTTTTATCCGTAAAATAAAATTGACGTCTAAAAGTTCTAATATGGAAAAACTGTAAAAAATTCAAAATTTATTCTCGGGATAAAACTTATTCTAGATATATAAAAGTTTGGTGGCATTTTATAAAATGCCGTTTAGAATCATAACAAGTAAATAAATACTTTACTTGGACTTTTAAATGAATTTAAACGTCACTTAACTTTAATCATCGTTTATAAATTAACCGCTAAAAGTCCAAGTACATATTCTGGATAATAAATGATAAATGATTTATTTTTTGTAAGTAGGTTTGTACAAACACTTTTACACGTCAATCATATTTTTTTTAACTAGATGAAGTCGGCGTTTCCTATCTGACTATTCTGAGAAGAAAGGCCGAAACAAACTCAGAGGTCACAGTCTCTTTTAAAGTCCAGACATAATAATAATAATAGATTTTAGACATAATAATAGATTTTAATGGTAAACTGTTACAAAACGACGGGTGTATTTGAAGAGCCTCCACCACTGGCGACGTCTAAGTACGTCCGGCGTGCCCGAGTCAGCCAGTCCTGCTAACAACCTTGCCGACTGTCAAAACTTTTCACTACGGTAGCAGCGGGAGGGAATCAGACATTAGAAAATATGTTGATACATATTGTTTTACGAGTTTCGCTCAAGGGGCTCCCTTCATATAATAGGTAATAGGTAGGTAATACGGGCTGTTGTCCGCAACTCCACGGCAATGCGCGTATTTTGCGTGCAACTCCACTCACAGCCTATAACAAAGGAATCCCCGGGTCACAACCAAAACGAGTATATCTACCCAATGCAACTTAATTCGGCAAAATTACAATCGTTCAACAAACAGTAGCCGTACCGATTAAAACAATTGAACGTATTTATTTCCACCATTATAACCCTACCAATGCATAGTGCACCGTAATTATCGTAAAATGCGAACATGTTTATGTATTTTTAATTCCGTCGTATATCGCGTTTGGTTGCGATGTAAAATGGCGAGGCCGGCTGTACGGAAATCACTACAATAAACTTGTGTTAATGTTTGAATTGTTATGTATCACTATTGTGTTAATATTGTCATACTGAAGTGATATTTTGCAGGTTAATTTATTTAAAAATGTTCTACTGATTTTGAATAGATTTGATGCGTAATGGCTTATGAGAAATCAGAATCGGATGACTGAAATGGCTGATATCTAATGGTTTTATTGCCAATAACCTCATTCTACGCTACTAGGAAAATAATCTTTATGATGATTAACTATCAAAATAACCTGACTAATAATTTCGGGTAATAACACACCTACTTAATATTATTATTCTGTGATGAATAAATCTAACCCGATACTTCATGACTACGATATTTACTGCGAGCTTTTCTAACCTCCTGAAGGCGCCCGTTAGTGCTATGGAAATTCAAAATATAACCTAGCCCATCGACTTCTTTCCACCCATCCCTCGGGCCGGGAGGATCGTGACCATTACCCGAGCCACTTAGCTGACCCACCCTGATGCAAGGTAGATCGTTGAAAATAGCACTAAATATAAACCAATAGCGGCCACTAACCGCGCGGGGTCTAATTACCAATAATTATCGTTTCGTGCCGTTTGGCTGGGATGCAGTTTTAAATACACCATTTTGTTCCGCCACTCGGCTACTAATGAGTGTAACAGATCGCTTTTTGATAATGTTATTGATATGGCTTGGGGACTACGATCCGTTGAGATTTTCCGAATTAAATTAGTGCGAATATGTGAAGTGTGAATTGGTATTGGTCATCGTAATGCAGAATTACTGCTGCGGGCGCAGGGTTGAATTGTCAAATTGACAGCTCATTTATTAATTTTTCGTGGCGTATTTTAAAGTTTAATTTAATAATTATTAATCTTTCAATGCGATTTTATGCTTTCGACTTTTGTCATAGCTTGATATCCGACTCACAGGATACTCAGAGAATTAGCGATCGCAGTAATATTATGACGTCACGACCACGAGCACTGCCTCAAACGATGGATGGACTGTTTTATGAAGATGATATGGCTAGAAAGATGGTGACTACTGAGTCGATGACGAATAGAGTAGTTTGGAAGAAGAAGACAAGATGGCGCTGACCCAAAATAAATTGAGGTAAGTGCAGGAGAATGATGATGACAGCACTGTTGTTATGTTCCACAAGGCCAATTCTCGTAATTAAAAACGTTCAAAATCTAGTCGCAGTCTCATCTCGGCGACAAACAAATGTCAAAAACTTGCCATAATGTAGGGAAATTAGAGGTATTTTTGACAGATTGCGACTGAGATCAGACTGTGAACGTTCTTTAAATTACGAGAATTGCCCCTCTGTTGTCACTGATTTTATTGATACATACCATCACGCCTTTTTTCTCGAAGGGTTAGGCAGAAGTGTATCTCAAAACCAAAATCAAAAGTAATTTATTCAAATTAGGCTGAGAATCACTCACTCACTTTTCTTCAAAATTACTTAAGACAGTCCCCCAAAACGCCCGCCCTTTACCACTTCCTCGTGCTCTCGCTGGGAAGAAGAAGTGGCGCAGCAAACTGTCCAGCTAAAGCTAGAATAAGTTAAGATACCTATCACTATCTTACAACACTTTAAAATACCACCATAAGCAGTTGGTCACTTACAGAACATCAGAAAACTGACGTCACATAACACAAAATCCGCTATACAGGTTGTTCCAAAAACAAATCCGGATAGTAGCTTGGCGTACGTTGTCTACACGGTTGTCAAAATGTATCGGAGTGCAATAAAGTGCGTCGCAATACGAACCACGCCGTGTCCGCACGCCGCGGCGCGCCGTAACTCCGCACGTGCGGTTTGCTGCCGGACCGGACGGGATTTTATGGAGAGGATGACATCTGTTTAGATTTTTTTTATTAGGGATTAATTGAGGGATTTTGGGATTGGGTTCTGTCATCTTAAGTAATTGAAATAGCCCACAGAATAAGCAAATTAAACTAACTGGTAATGGGACAGGCGTGTAAGTCGTAAAATCGTTTGGAGTCAAGTAAAACGTTATACAGGCTAGGTGGAGCGACGATCTTTGCAGGGTGGCTGGTAGCAGCTAGATAGAACAAGCCGAGGATCGAGTTAAATGGCTTACGTTAAACGCAAATAAAAGTATTTTCTTTCTTTTTCTTTACTCATGATGATGTGGTTAAAGAACGATAAACTGATATCAAGTGGTCAAGCAATTAGTCTACAATGATAGTGACAGGCTTGATGTGTTTACACGCAAAAAACTGAAAGATTAAAATCTGTTATTAAAATAATACACTGATATGTATGTTGAAGTTGGATCAATATTCAGGTAGTTTCCACAATCATATAAGTATAAGCATATGGTATCATTAAAAGCATCAAATCTATAAAATTCCCAGAAATAGTCTAATCCTGCGGCCTTTATCTCATACATATTGCTTTAAATAGACTTAGAATACGGCCAATTAATGATTTACTGTTGGTCTTGTTGGTTTTAACCTATTGGTATATTTTCGTTCACATGTATCAACAGCTCTAAAGATTCCAAAACAAACTGACCAATTAAAACAAGGCAAGTCGACGTCGGCCATCTTAAATCTGCGCGGCCGTGCATTGGGAATATCTGAGCGGCACCTATTACTTCAGTGCCGGCTGTGTGCGTACAACCCGCATACGATTTACTGTTATTTCCTTGAATACGATGCTAGTTTGCGTTTTGTGTGAGTATTGGATGCAGTTTTGAAGAAATTGTGACTGATATCAGGCTATTGTTAGTTCTTTTTTAAGTGCAGTTTTGTCTGTGTTTGGTCCTGACTGTCGTGTATGGAAGTTGAGTCGAAAGAGTAGTCTGTTTCCATATGGATACATGGGGCCGAAACTTGTCGGGGGTACGAATCCCATTCCACACCAATAACCTCCAGCTAAGGTTTACAGAACACCATGTGTATAAGGAATACTGTGGTATAATCCTTGTAAGCAATAGTATTGCACTGGTATGGTATGGTGTCGATTACAAAGGCAATTGTATCACAAAACGTATTTGTGGATCCCAATTTGTAGTGCTGCTGACAAATTGAATGCTTTGATTTAATTATTACAATAATTAAATCCAAATTTCAAATTTTATAGATATCACCTTAAATAAGTTTTTCATAAACGATTGAGGTTAATTTTATAACCTCAACTTTTGTCTATGATTTTTTAAGCCATTGACTGCCAACGCGTTAAATACTTACAATTTAATATTCAAAAAATAATTTCCGAAAAAAGCGAAGAACACATCAGCTTCGGCGGCCATCAGTTGTAGTACCAACCGTAAAGTTGTAGGACTAAGCTTGGTTATCCTTTAACAATAATCATTAGGTACTACGCCTTGAAACAAATCGTTATCATCATTAACAATAACAACCGCCCTGATTAGTGCTGATTGTATTCAGCATAATCTAATAATAGTTCCATTGAACTCGATTAAAATCTTTATTGGTTCAGACGGATTATGATAACGCACTAGGTGACTTAGAAACTTCGAGGGCTATTTGGATCAACAACGTCTACCTTTAAGGCCCATCGTCCACGACACTAATCAAAAGTAAAGCCATATTTAAACGATGCAAGTTTCTTGTGAACAGTGGTGGCCCAGTGGTAGCGGGCGCGACTTACGTGGTTGTAGGTTGTAGGTTCGGACCCAGACAGGCGCTTTACTTTGTGTAAATTATTTCATCACCACTGCTCTCAAAATGGTGAAGGAAAACATCGTGAGGAAATCGTCATGTCCTAGAACCAAAAATTCAAAGGCATGTGGCATTTACCAACCCGCACTGGGCCCGCGTGGTGGATTACGGCCCAGTACCTACCTCTTACAGAGAGGAGGTCTGTGTGAACATCATAGGCATCATAATTATGAAGTTTCTTGCCTCTGGCATACAATAGACTTGAAGCAACAAATTACTTGCATCGTCTAAACACTGATAAGACGATCAACTAAATCTTGTTTTTCTAGTACAGAATAGTTTAACAAACGAAACTTATTTGACATGCATTAATGTCTAAATGCAGTCCGAAATGAGTTATTAATAAGTGTCATTTTACTGCAGCTAATTAAAAGTCGCAATACGAGTATAGCTGGTAGTGCCATACACGACGCCTCTTTTAGGTGTATTGGTCAAGTAATTATAATCTGAAGCTAAGTTGCTTCCTGCCTGCTATGCTCTACTGGCTAGCTTTGGTTCGCTTCCCTTTCGCTTTCGCTGCAGTATGCTGAGGGTGTACAGGGTCTTCAAATTGTTAGGGTCTTCAAAGCTGGACGTTATTTATTCGTTGGTGCTCTTGGTACCTTACGATTTATAACTTGATCGAATCAAAAGATTTGAGAAATATTTTTTCTGAGGAGCTTGAAAACACTGGACATTCTGTGAAGACAATCCGGCCGAACCCAGGTTGGCCGAAGCAAGGAGAACCTGTTCAGATGGAGATTCATAGACGACTCCGCTTTGGAGTGCAAATGCGGTGCTGTTCCAAAAATGATGGGACACTTAATATCGTGTCCTGCGTGTCCTGTACATATTACAGGAACTGATGGACGCTAATGATGGCGAAAAACACGTGGCCGAGTCCATTTAGATTGCCATTGACACGCTTTTTTTTTTATGGATGGGAAATCATCAAATGACCCCTCCCGCTCTGGGTGGAGCGGAAGGGAGTGTCAGACTCTTACTGACTAAAACCCATCCGTGTTCCTTCCTTAGCCCTTTGTATTCCGGGGCAGCGGTAACCCTTTCGGACAATCCCGCTGCCCCGGCAGGCTTCGGCCCTGACGGGCCCCTCCTTCGATGCTGACATCACTTTGAGGCGCGCGTGGAACACATACGCGCCGTCCGGCACGGGCCTGGTCCTGATCGGACGGCGAGCTACCCATTACTCGCCGTCCGCAGGCCCGCGCCTACGTTGGCCGGGAGTCGTCACGCGGCTCCCGACGCCCTGAGCGTCTACCGCGGTGGCTGGGACGGGCGGCTCTCTCCGCTCTCTCCCTCGCCCATCCCGCCACCTCCTTCGCTAGCATGACTGCTTCGCAGAAGGAGGTGACTGCCTCCCACTCCCTCTCGCCCCGGACCATGGCTTGGACCAGGGCCTGGCGCGAGAGGTCGCCGCCGCTGCCGATCGCCTCTACGAGGACACGGCGGTGCTCTGCCCAAGCGGGACAGACCTCCACCGTGTGCACCACCGTGTCCTCTGGACGGCCATTGACACGCTATGAAGAAGAAAAAGTGAAGACAATGGCAGTATCCAATATTTGACCAGTTCAATAATTAGCTATCTAATCAGAACATTCCTGTGCATATGCAGGTTGTCCAGCATAAATCGATACATTTTATGATAAAACGTATAGTGCGCATTGCACCTACTTACCTACTTTTTTGCAATTTTTGTCCTTTGTTTATTACCTTCTGACTTGGCCTACAATAATAAAGGATAATATTATTATCTATATATTCCAAGTAGACATGATTATAGTCACGTTGCTATGATAGTGAAATACAATAATTTTTTTGCTCCTTTTTTCTAACAAAACAAGCTATCCAACAACACATCCGACTAATTACAGTGCGCGTATTAATCACGGCATTATTCGGCACGCGAGCGCATCCTTTCGATGATTATTATCACTAAATCATATTTAGTGCAGTCATTATCGCCTCTGCGCACGATATTATTGAGTGCGCTCATAATAAATAACAGCTATTGGGTGAGATTCTAATTTTACCCTCGTATTTTACAGTGGTTGCGCTGTGGCCTTCCGATTAGCTGCTATACAGATTAGATGATAAATTGGTGAAAATAATGGCGGAATCAAATGTAGGTAGGTATTGTTTATTAAAATTGTAATGGCGGAAATGAATCATTCCTAAAACAACGCGGATTTAATAGTTACCCTTTCTTGTAAGTATAGCTAAGATCATTGCAAATATTGAAAAATTCTAACATTGACCTTTTCTACTAGTGAAAGTCTGCCATAGCCACCTTGGTCTGAGCAAGATTACTTGTGTATATATAGCGTTAAATACAAATAATTCTTGCTGTACTTATTTCAAACCCAAATTACAACGCCGTATATGGCCAACCGGCATGACGAATAAGCATGGAAACAGCAACACCTAATGAACTAATAACCAAAAATTATTGCCGCACTAAAACCTTATCATTACCAACAATATAACATAAAACATGGCAACATTGTTCCAAACGCGACGCGAATCACACAGCCTATAGCCACGCTGACGGCTTTACGATCGTATTAATGCTAATTTCGGCAAAATTCGGGAATGCTCGGAAATGTTCGGCTCCCGAGTGCTGATGACGTTATGTCATTTTAATTAGTGATGTTCAAATCCGCTTTAAACTAAAATCGTGTTATAGACTATAAACTATATTTTTCTAGCGCGTTGTTTTATACGCTATCATTATAACACGTTATTACAAAATTTGGCAGCAGTCTGAACGCGGAGACATTATCATTTTATCTGGTAACACGCTAGTTATCTCGCAACGCGCTGTACACGAAAGAATATAATAATATCTCATGAAGCGTTATAGATCAATGAACTTTCCTTCATACTTTCCAGACTTAGGACTGTCTATAATAAAATAGTTTTGTGAGACAATTATTATTTATTATAGGCGTATTTACTAAAACTTATTTACAAATCACTATCCACAGTTTCACTTTGTCACACAGTAACATCCTACCTATTTACAATGATTAAAAACGAACACACAATATTTACAATAGCACGACGAATGTATGTACGAAACATGAGAATTATTATAAGTATTTACAATTACAGTACTGTAGTACTAATAAGTTGGCACAGCAACAAAATTATTATTTAGAAAAAAACGTGCGAGGACCGTGTTTGTTTACAAAACAATAATAACAGGTACCGCGAGCCAACCGGCCGACTGCCGCCCGAGTTCACACGACTTCGCCCGAGTGCCCCGACGCGCTGTGACGCTGTGAGTGAGACTAGTGAGACTATAAAAGTTATAAAACTATAATGCTATCCCGCTCTAGCCTCGCTGTGTACGTTTAGAATATGAGACGCCTAGTTTGTTGAGACGTTATATTTCTAGCGCGAAGTCAGAGTCGGGACAACAAACGCTAGATGCTATAAATAAATAGCGTGCTATTTTTTGACGCTATACGTTTTATTAACCACCACTAATTTTAATGCGAGCACCTTGTTTTGGTGATTGGGTTGTAATGACGTTATTTAGATATGTGGTGTTGAGTATACATTCGTAATGAGTTTGGTGACAGTTTTGAAGGTAATTTGATTATCATATCAGCCTATAATGTTCCCACTGCTGGGACACAGGCCTCTTTTCTGTGAGAGGGAGTGGGCTGTAAATCTGTAATCCACTCTACAATCCACACAATCCTGTGCGGGTTGGTAGATGTCACAAGTCTTTAATTTTTTGGTTCTAGGACATGCCGGTTTCCTCAAGATGTTTGCACTTCACCGTTGTGAGAGCAGTGGTGATGAAATTATTTACACAAAGTAGAGCGTCTGTCTGGGTCCGATCCAAACTGCTAAGTCGCGGAATCGCAAGCGTATGGTCGTGTCAAATACATAACTATTATTTTTAATGACAAGACCTTTTAGGGCTAAAACCACTGGCCTCTATTAAATACAGGTCAGTGGCTAAAACGTAAAAGAATGACAGAAGACTGTCATTTCAATGTCAATGTTAATCAGCAAAACGAGAGGAAATTATGATTCCTACTTTCTACCCAAGAACACCATTAAGCCTCGACTAATAAACTTTTCATAGACATCCATAAAAGAGCTAACATCCTTTATGTAACCCAGAAAACATGCCCCGAAACCAAAACTGACAGTATTTCCCTCAAAACGACAGCGCATAAAAAGTTATAAACTAAAATAATTATCGAAATAAATTGCCGCTAAAATGGCGCACTAACCCATAAAACTAAACGCAATCAGTTCAAAAACTACCGCAGAGAGTGGCATAAATCAAAATTTAACAACGGCTAGTCGGCCTGGATGATTAAATTCATAGCTAACGGTGGGTTTATTGTGTGAACAGCAACCGGTTGCTGAGTTGTAGGGAGCGGTAGAAAATTGTAGAGTTTTAAAAAAACCACCCCGTGTTTGGGTGGTCTTGTATCTGATCGAAGGGGCGTCGCGTATCGTCAGTCGCGTAACGCCAGAATGGACAAGTAGATAATAAAACATTCAACCATACACACTCAGCTAATGATGCGTTAGTGCGTCGAACCATGCTAACGAAGTTACGCCGGACGCATACCACACTTTTTTTTTTTTATGGATGGGAAATCATCAAATGACCCCTCCCACTCTGGGTGGAGCAGAAGGGAGTGTCAGACTCTTACTGACTAAAACCCATCCGTGTTCCTTCCTTAGCCCTTTATGTTCCGGGCGACCACTCTAAGTTTTGAATAGCTAGCTACGTTATGTTAACTTCATACTTGTTGCTGATCTCCAAAAAAATCGACACTTTCCTAATGTTGGTTCAATTAGCAAAGTGTAGCAGTTTGGCAAATAAGTGACCTGAACGAATATAATTATGTGGTAAACATTAGCTGCAGGTATCTTCTAGGAGTGTTTTAGCAATTAATATTTGTTAACTTCTCCTTTGACACCTTTATATAAACCCACCAACAGCAAGTTGGAAGAAAAAGACGAAACAACAGGCATATTTTCTCAAAAAAAATCTTCTCCATGGACAAGGGCATAACTGCTCCATGCGCCTAATACCATCTTGCATCTCTTATTGCAGTATCATTTTAAACTTACTTCAGTGTGAAAAAGAGATGGCTATATAGGACGTATAGATCCATCTCTGCACACACTTCACACTGAAGTTTAAAATTATCCTGCTATACGAGGTGAGGGTGGTGGTAGGCCCTCTGCAACCAATTGCTCCCACCAGTTAGACGATAAAGTCCCGCGGGTGTATCCCCGTTGGAAAATGGCGTGGCTCCGCCATAATGAGCGCGCGATTGTCGTTGCTTTGATTTAATGACTCGAAATAATAGCAATCAATGCGATCGCTGAACGACTGCCGATATTTTTGCGATACACGCATAGGGTGTTAGGATATTGGTAGGGTTAATTTTGTAATAAGTCATGATGGAATTGACAACTGTCGTAGATTTTTAATTTTGAAATGACGATATCAATGAGTTGGTAGGTACTGCAAACCCAAAAAATGTTCTTTTTATTAATATTAAAAGTATCTGGCCATGAACAAAGTTCACTAAAACTTTTTGTAAAGTTTTAAAGCCTCGTAAACTTAAATAGACTTTTCTCAAATTCTATGGTGATTTGATAAAGTACCTATATTTTACACATAAAATAAAACACGTGTCTCACCAACTAACTAACTTTATCTTATTCTCAAAACTTAGTACTTTTAGTATAAATAAAGAAAGCTCGTTTTCAAACAGCCTGTATAGATCGCCGAGCGCATTATTTTGCGTCTAATTAATTTACGATAATGTACTGATACACCATTAAATAATATATCATCAATCGTAATTTTACATTAATTTCATTATATTGCCATCAGGTCGACTTTTCACGATATTTACTTGACACATTATTAATTACTAGCAGCGCCCCGCGGTTTCACCCGCGTTAGTTTCGATCCCGTGGGAATATCGGGATAAAAAGTATCCTATGTGTTAATCCTGGTTACCTATAAACTATCTGTATACAAAATTTCATCCAAATCCGTTCAGTAGTTTTTGCGTGATTGAGTAACAAACATCCAAACATCTTCACAAACTTTCACATTTATAATATATAGGTAGGATATATATCTAATATTAGTAGGATAGTAGGATTCTGTGGTAGTAGTACGGTCAGAACTCGTAAATCTGTCATCACGTGGGTATCAACGATCAATAAAACGCAATGTTACACACCAGAATAAAAGTTAGAATCAAGAAGTTACTTCACAGGTTCGAACCCAGTCAGGAGCTTTAATTTTTGTAAATTATTTCATCACCACTGCACTCAAAACGATGAAGGAAAACATCGTGAGGAAACCGGCATGTCCTAGAACCAAAACTTTATTGGCTAATTATGTTTCAAAAGCTATACTTACAGAAAAAAAACATTATAAGACTATCCCGGATGTTCAAAAAGCTGGTAAAGCTACAGATAATCTGCTGTCAAATGTCATGTTAGAGTTTGTGAACTGTAAATAACAACAAGGAATCCTATTTTTACAAGATTATGATCTTTTTCGTGTCGCTGGCTCGACTGTGTTTTAGATCGTGTTGGCCCTAAGCTGCGCCACTTCCACGGCGTCGCCGGTGGCAGCGCAGAGGTCACTTTGACTGCGTGTTTCAATCATAACAGTATAGACAACAGATCAAAGTGAAAAGACTTTTAGAACTCTGGGTATGTTAGGTTTTGTTGCTAATACTTTTGTTTCTATTTATTACAGTTATCATTTACTGCTTGGAGTTCTGCCCACTTCGCAAGCTAAGAAGGCCGTGACGATAACTTAGAAAATAGTCAACCACAATAAATTCAACAATAAAACATTGACAAAGAAATATCATTTCCGAACTTCTGCGCTCAGAACAAAAACGAAAACGAATTATTGTTTCAACAAATTATTATCTGGACATAAAACTCCCAATTGGCAAAGATACAGTAATAAGCATAGAGGATAGAAGATATCTACTTATCGAAGATACGGAACCAACAAGCCGTGGCGCAATAAACCAATAAAATAAGAATATAAATAAAAATAACTGCTGTAATATAAATAATGTTGGAGTAGTACTTGTATAGGGCTGTATATCACGGGGCTCAGGGTGGTGTGTCACCCGTCTGAGTTATAGCGTCACAGAACATAAAATATACAACAAAAACTGTTGTTCTTCCAACAGTTTTGCCCCATATTAAGAATGAGCACAAACAGAATGTGGATTTGGAACAAGGGCCGGCGATATTGTGGAGACGACAAGGGACTAAAAATGTTGGAAGAAAGCGCATGGTTGTTCCCTCTGCGTAAGACATGTTAGATGGATAATAAGTAGGTTCTTTCATCTGTGATGTGAACAAAACTAACGGACTTAAACGTCACACCTGTAGCAAAAAATGCTGAATAGTTTCTGATACAAATTAAACTTTGTATAAAAAAAGAAATTGCACTCGATTCAGCTTGAAAATTGTGTTTTAGACAGAAAAGATGGGTGTTAACTAATGTTACATAAAAATTACTGAAACCGATTTACTAGACACAGTTACCCATACCTTTAAGGACTAGACTGTAGACGTAGATTCGTTCTTTCAGATTCCTTTCCTACGAGTTAAAGTATTGATTCGACCGTCACAATATCGACCGCTGGCCCCTTCAAACGCCTCCCTCATCAACAGCGACTCCATGTCTTCCCGCTCGCCGCATCCTCGGGGCCGATTCAAGCCCAGTTCACGGGGTAATTCGTTATTTTTATTGTTTTTTGTTATTATGATTCTGTCCCCTGGATTACTGTCCGTGATACATGGCCAAGCACTGGATGCGTTTAATTGCCCCGGACGCTTTCCCGGAACGCGATAAATAATAAGATTAAGGTGGGAAATAGTGGATTTGGCTGTTTATAATATGGGCGTTACTTACCCTTTATGTTTTTGTGAGCGGTTGTACTGAGGTAAATGTTTTTTGAAAGGGAGTTCCTTTTTTTTTCAGTTTCAGAAAATGTTTCATAAAGGCAAGTTAAAAAAAGTACACTAAGTAGGTACCAGCACCCTAATTGCTTAACCACACTATCAATCACAATCTGAATCATTTTGAATCCATTGCTTCACATGTTCGAAAAATTAGTCTACTCAACAACGTAAATAACGCAATTTGAACGCAAATTGTTCAACTGTGAAAATTACAGCCATTCCTACTGTTAGGGTGTTACGAAACTACCCCGCATGGCCTACAATAATTAATTACTGCTGAATTGCAGCAAATTATTATTATAAGTACCTATACAAATCGAACAAAAAGGTCGATTAAAAAAAAATACTTATACTTAAGTTACATAAGTATTTCATATAAGTTACTAAACTCCTCAGATACGCAAAATACGTGCTTGGACGTGGAAATGCTGACACCAGCCTTTTAAATTACTACGAAACTTGCAGAAGTTGCGTATAACTTAGGGGTCTAAGTAGGCGATGTGTGAACAATACCATAACGCGATCTAATTCGACGACAACGCCATCTATCGAGCAAGAGGAAAGATTAAAGAAAAGGGAAACTTTTTTTTGTAGATTTAACTTCATTACCTATTTTAAAAAAAGTAAAATAATGTGACCTGTCACAGAAACACTCGCATATAAAAAAGATAAGTTCACTCCAATGTTCAGAAATCAAATAAAAAAAGAAAATGAGAATGATATAACTCCAATTCGAAAATAAAAATCCCAAGCAAAACATTTCCATGATAATTAACAAAATTAAGTAGATACAGCGCAAAAAATCAGTTGTTTCGCCTAAAAAAGTTAAAAATAATAACAACTCGGGTCACAATTTGAAACAAAACAACGGTTACGATGTATTTGTAGGTAATATCAGGCCTTCTCATTAGGGCGTTGGGATACGCCGTATTTGTATGAACAGTTGGATACAAAAGTGTTGGTGTAAATTAAATAAAATAAAATGTTTCGCCTCGGTGGTCTAGTACAAGCGCTACTGCTGAGCATGAGGTCCTGCTTTCAATTCCCAGGTCGGGGAGTGTTATTGGATTTTTCTATCTGGAATTTCTCAGAAGTCAAAGTCAAAGCCAAACTACTAGAATCAATTCTATTTTATTGTATTGTAATTTTGTCAAATCATTTATTCACTCTGATCTGAATTTGAGGCCGGTTGATAGCAATAAGCTCGCCTCCTTTTGCATGGGACATAAACGTAACTGGCAAAATGTGGTTGTACGAGTACTATTTATAGGTACATACTATCGCACACACCACTAAGTTCATTTTTGCTTGCACTCAAAAAATAGAAGGGCTCTCTAGTAAGCGCGCCAAGGTCAAATAGTTCGTCCATAAAATCCACAAAATAAGTACGTGTTGCGTCACAGTTCAGGTTACAACTAATTGCGTTATCGATTTCCTAATAGGCGAAAACTTTAAGGGGGCGTGGCTTGGCGCCGCCACAGGATTTAAGCGAATTTTTTTTAAATGATCAGGCGGAAATGGCCGCGGAATTGCCTAACCTGGTAATCGAACCCAAGACCTCATGTTCACCAGCAACGCCTGCGACTTGCTTAAATCATCCACCATCATCTACCTAGCCTTTTCCCATCTATGTTGGGTTCGGCTTCCAGTCTAACCGGATGCAGCTGAATATCAGTATTTTACATGGAGCGACTGCCTATCTGACCTCCACAACCCAGTTACTGGGTAATACGATACCCCTTGGTAAGACTGGTTGTCAGACTTTCGGGCTACTGACGACTCGTAACGACTGTCATAGATCCACGAATGACAGCCGGGACCAACGGCTTAAAGTGCTTTCCGAGGTACGGAGGGGTCTTGGTGTATGAAGATGGTCACACATTAACGGACCAACCGCGACTAGCGTAGCTCAACGTGATCGATGGACCCGTGTGACTGTTATTACTTAGCCACAAGCCCCTCTTGTTTAAATAAATTATTTTATTTAATAAAACCAATCCAAAGCAAACACGATTGCGCTGAAGCGTACCCAGTATTATAAATCCAGTGTAACGCTCATTCCAAAACGATAATTAAGCGACAGCGGCTCGTTGTGCACAAAAGGTGCCTAGTTTATTGCAACGTATGTGTACGCGAGCGTCCTTTTTGCATATCCCCTCCGTATGTGAGGAAAGATGTATCTGATGGTAGGAACGGCTGTATACACATTTGTACATTTATTGGAGCTAATTATAACATTCTCATCACTTATTATACTCGAACTTTTTCAAAAAGTTCTTAAATATTTTTCGTGCCTGTTTTAGTCAAAGTAAACCACTTTACTATATTACAATAGCTTTTTTTTAAGCGTATCGAGTTATTTTAATACGGACTTTACTTGTTGGCGTTGTTGATGTTTAGAATTGTATATAAATGTGTTGTTGTAATTTAAACTCATTTAAATTCTTGATAAAACATGAAAAGTTTACAATGGTGCCGATTCTTTTGTTCACATTTTAGTCCTGTCAAATTAATCAGCTACCGACATCAATTTACGTAATTTTATTAGGCAAGTTTTTAATCACGTCTAAACTTGTCTGGAGTAGTGTCAGGAGCTGATTAGTTTGACAGGACTAAACTTTGTAAAAATTTATCTTCTGTTCTTTTCCTAATGAAATAGAAAGAAAAAGATTCACTGAACTTAAATTTAGTTAAGTTTGTGAACAAGAGAATCGGCAGCAATGACAACTTATAAATAATCAAATTATGACGGATGATGCTACAAATTAATTTATACAAATCTCATTCATCATAGCATAACATCCTGTCTGTAATCACCGATAGCTTAGGCAGAGGTGTACCTAACTACACCCTCACTGCTGCTCCTGCTGTTCAAAATAATGGTTAGTATTTAAAAATATTTGATCTCAAAACAACGGCTAACTTAAATAACTACAGACATTATAATGATCTATTAGTTAAACTACATAAAAGTGTATTTAAACTTTTGTTAACTCATAATTACTACGTGATAATAGATTAATCGTTTCTTAACAAATAAAACTATTCCGGAAACCTTAAAAAATACCCTAATGAGTATATCAACAACCGGTAACAATTTTATCTAATGAGCCAAAACAATGCGTGGGCGCACCTTAAAGCCACAACAAACGTATCTAGGCCTCAGTTCGCACCGATCGTTCGCAGCGAAAACACGTCTCCAAAATGTGCAGTACATTCCTTGACCCCGAGGCGATATTATCAGGAAACGAGGAATGGATACAGCTCGAAGAAAAGTGGGGAGAGCCCGTGGATCTAGAAACTGAGGAAGACCATCCTCCAGGGAAACTACAGCCTGTCTTCAGCACCTTGGACTTGATGAAGACTACCTTCGATTCCTCGTTTCTGTTCAAGAAAGTACGCAGGAAAGTTGGTAGAAGACTGTCAAAAACAGGAGTCTTAGACTACAATGACTTCTTGCAAGATCTTGAAGAAAAGAACCAGCCAAAACAGTTCTACTTCATCAATGGACAAATTTTCTCAGCAGCTTCCGTAGAAGATATATGCGACAAGATTGATGACATCTTCAAGTCTGTGGAGAAGCTTTCTTCGGCTACCAGCACTGTCCGGAAGAAGAATGCTTTTCCTGAGAAAGTTAGCTGCAGCATATCGACCGCCGACCTGTCTTTTGATGACACTCCTACAGAAAAGGAAAAAAGTGACGAAGATGACGTGGAAAGGTTCATAGATGAAGCCTTTGAGAAATTGAGCCTTTTCTCGAACATGACAGTGGATGATATAGATGACGTCACGAGGGAATCAGTGACGACCCTTGTGAGGAAGTTCAGCTCCATTCTTCACAGCCCAGCAGTGAACTGTAATCCTAGGAGACGCAGACAGTGTTGCAATAAGTTTATGGAGTTAGCAGAGTTCTGGAAAAACCATGCGTTTAACGAAAGTGAGGTTGGACATTAAACTACAGTGATTTAGTGTTGGTATTTCCATGGGAAGGTACTTGTGTGTACTTCTGTGTCCCTAAGACTGGAAACTTGGCATTCTATGAGCATAGTGTGGGATTCTGATTATGATACTGTGATCTAAAAGTTATTCAAGTAAAGTAGTTTTTTTTTTTAAGTAATTTATAAAAAAACTGTGGGTATTCATAAATAATGCATGAAAATTAAAAACAATAACTTAAGTGCTGTTTAGTTTTCAGTTTTGTTTTTTGTAAAATAGAAGTTAGATAGTTACCAAAGTAACCATTGTGATGTGTTTAAAAAAAACTAGTTAGATACGTGTTAAGGCACGCTTGCGCAACTCGACGGTGCGACGCGATTCTGGTAGAACAATTTACATGAAGTTTTCATAGAAATAGTCTAGAATCGCGTCGCGTCTGTCGGCTCGTGATGTCGTTAAGAGTAATTATATTATTAATAATTTTGACAATTAATTGATGAGGGTAGCCTAGTATGTTAGTAAAAAATTACATAGTATAAGAAAGTAATTTCATTGAAGCATGTATTTCATTGATGAATGTAGTATTGTTGTTGTTTTTATTATTCTTTTAATGTAGGCTCTGTAAAACTTTACTACTATTGTCAAAGATTAGTTATTAATTTGTTTGAAGAATGTAATTTCATAATAACAAAGTCAGTCAATGCTGTTGATTAATATTTCAGATATTTTTGAATATTTATTGTAAATGGAAGTGCTATCATGAATTGTAATCATTTGAAAAACAAATAAACTGTATACGATTTAAATAAACGTTTTGAAATGATTGTATGGTTTTATTTACACAATATTTTCTTATGCATTTGTACAGTTCATTCAAAGTTATTATATCTCTGATTTTGCATCACTGTCAATTTGCACAATGATCTTTATTGTCTTCGTAATAAGGTTGATTTTGGGCTATTGCCATTGACAAGCCTGTCAAAATTACAGTGATCTTTATAATCGTTACTATAAGGTTGCTATTAGGTTGCTACTGTCAGAGATAAAATAACTGTAAGTCGGAGTATTGTTTACTTTGAGAGGTAGGTAAGTAATATACTTTACTGGCTTCTGCCCGCGACTTCATCCGCGTGTTTCTCGTTCCCCCGCCCCACCCCGCCGCCGGACTGTTATTAGTATCAAAGATATAACTGAGGCAAACTCGTGAGTTTAGGTTTAGTAGACGCAAGCGCTTTTTCCTGATCGCGAAGTCCGGGTTCGATTCCCAGGTTGGGGTATGTAAGTGTTATTGGGTTTTTAACTTTTACCATCAAGAATTTCTCAGTAGCAGTCCAGTGTCACGATTTCTACTCGGTTTATACAATAGGGTCGCTCTATAAACATGTTTTTTTTTTTTATTTGCGGACTGTGTGATTTTAATAAATAGTGCCCCTGTGCTTACACCTTCGGAAAATACGGGCGAGTTGTTGTTTTATGCGATCTGCATTCGCGATGTATTTGCTAAAAATTAAAAAAAATATGAGTTTATGAAAAAAATACTTTAAATCCTACTCCATAAAGTTCAGTTTACGCTACAACTTCTAACATTTTATAACTTTTCCAATAGTGCCAGTCACTGAAATAAACTTAATTACCATTAAAATAAAGTTAGATATTAAATTTGTTTAACTTGAAATTATATTAATTTGAAACAAGTTTGAATAGACTTTAGGTTAATTGTCAAGATGTTTTTTAGTTCCACATGGCGCTGCTGATGCGATTTCAACTTCAAATAAGACCATATTTTTTGCTTGATGCTCAAAAAAGCCACTTTGGCAGAACCATAAAATAATTCATATCACGCAATTCATCTGTTTGACAGTTTCACACCTATCCCTGAAGGGTTAGGCAGAGGTGTACCTATAGCATTTTACGAATCTCCGTACAAAACTGTCGTACAGATGGAATTGCGTGAAATGAATTGTTTTATGATTCTGCCAAAGTGGCCTTTTTAGGCCCCCTGGCCTCAGACCAAATAAGAAACCAAGACAGAGGGCTGTCAACAGTAAAGTGAAGCCGTTTCGTAAACATGTGTGCACTTAGTGGGGTGTAGTTTGATTGTAAATGGTTGTAAATGTGTGCGTGTGAGCGTGTATGCATAGAGCAGAGGTGTAGTTTTGGCGTGCTTCACTGTATCGTTATCAGCGCTCTGTCTTGGTTTTTTATTTCGTCTGAGGCTTAGGCAGAGATATAAACTCTGCTCGGTGTCCCTAAGGTTTATAATCACTTAGCAAAATAAACAAAAGACAAACAGACAAATATTCATGACATAAACACAGTCGTTACCAAGCTATTACTTAATTACCTGAACGGACAACAAATAGAAATTCATGGTTCATTAAGCAAACAACCGTGGCTTGGTTCCGTAGGTCCTCGCAGGACACGGGCCAAGTTAGTCGCTAAATCACGAGCGGTGCCTGTGGACCCCTGGATGGGGACACACGGAGGTCTAAATGGGAGCGGTCCCGTGGAGCTGATGATGGAAGTCGTGGGAGTTTGGTGATGAAAACGTCTTCATGTTTAGCCGTGACGTCGCGTACGACACGTAAGTAGTAAGTTTGCATGTTACAGCAGAATGTATGTACACATGTATGCCTGACGACACGGTTGGCGCAGTGGTTGAGCGATTGACTGCTGCGCAGCATGTCGCGGGTTCGATTTCCGCACGGAACAAATATTTGTACGACCTACAAGGCTACAAGTATTTGTTCCCGGTTTGGGTGTTTTATCTATAATATGTAAGTATTTACAAAAAAATGTATATAAGTAGTTTATCAGCCATCTCGTTACCATAACACAAGCATTAGGTTGCTTAGCTTGGGACTACTTATATGGCGTTGTGTGAAATTTCCTAGGATATTATATTATTGTATTATATTATGTTCTGAGTTGCGGGATGAGCATTTCAAAACTGTTTTATAGTTAAGTGTGACCTTTTGGCAATTTATTAGATTTGTATTCATATTACTAAAGTCCTTTATTTCTATAAAAAAAAAAAAAGATTCCGACGAATTGAGAACCTCCTCCTTTTTTTGAAGTCGGTTAGTAAAACACACATCTTCTTTTTCAAGATTATCATCTTGACAAAAAAGTCTCAAAAACCTTACTGACCCATTCATAAAAAACAGAATATGAAGTCTTATTCATTGGCGCCATAATTTTGATTTTGGGTGGATTAAATGTACTGGCAATTTCTAATACCCAACCAAATCATTAAACCGACCTGCCACCTTAAGACCAGCAGCCCCGTCCCAACTTCCTCCTAGTATGTCCGCCATGTTTCGCGCACTGACCGGAAGCAGAAACTTATTCCGGCTTGTTCATGAGAGTTGGACAGTTTGTCAATTTATGAGCGCTGAGCACAATAACGCGAGCGCAGCGGATCGGACTGAAGGCAGATGCTGTTAATTGAGTTAGCATGATTAGCTATCTGTTTTTGCCGTGTTTGTGTCAAAGGAGATTTGAGGGGTCTTCCTGACCTCGTTATTGACTGACCAATATGCAGGTCTTAGATGGCACCGACTAGGAATGGTTATTTTTCGCGTACAAATGAAAGTTAGTTTAAGAGAATGCGTTGCTGACACCTGTCAGTGCGACAATACTAGTAGCTAATAAAGATCACATTTTCAAACCACGTATTCGTTTTTATGTAAGTAAGTGACAGGTGTCAAGATCGCATTGTCTCGTCGGCCGCACTGTAACTCATGATTCAACGTGGAATGCTGTAGCCAAAGACAATGGTTATGCTTAATCCAGTAGGTATATAAAGTTGGATGAGATGGCACACGAAACGTAAAGTGCCAGAACTAACTTAGACACAAGTAACTTTGGGTTATCAAGGGATATTTACAATATTAATAGTTCTTGAAGAGGTAGACCATTCCGTCTAGATATAAATCATATCATTTTTTTTTTATATATTTTAATAATAATAATAATTATTATTATGCTCTCGTTGGGCAGCTGGATCAAGGGCTTGGTTCAAAAAGCAGTACTTCTAGACACGGCCCACATTGTTAGGAGGTTCCTCTCTCTGGAGACCTGACCACCGGTAGTTGGACCCTGTTCCCGATACCGGTGGGCTACTATTTTTTATATTTTAAATGTTTTTATATTTTTTTATATTCTAATATTAAAAAATATTATTGATATGTATATAGGCAATGAAATAAAGGATAATAATAATTAAATATTAAAAAAAACTATTATTGTTATTTAATTAAAGAATTTTTTTTATGATTTATTTTTAAGTAATTTTAAAGCTCATGTGAACTAAAAACAATAACCTCATAGGTAGTAACGGTTTGCAGGCTGTATACACGTATCCCTCAGGATCCCGATTCCTGGTACTGGAAGGAACCGTGGGGTTTTAGTTGGTCGGCCTTCGACATAAACCTCCGTACTTCCCAAACGACCCTCCGTTTGCTTACCCAAGAGGATTTCGCTACAAAAAAAAGGCTGGTTTTCTAGGGGAATAATGCTAAGTCAGTTCAATAGCTGTAGTCCATCAAGACTTTGAGACAGTGTAACCATCAAGTTACACAAACCACCTCAAACCCCTGCAGCTAGTGTTAATAAACGTTCAAAATGTATTAATTAAGAGTCCACCTTCATTCACTATGTCTATCAACAACTTGCTGCACTTTAATTAGGTGTTTCGCAATGTTGCGGCTGCGCCGGACTCCTAAACCCGCCATGTTATACGACAAGTATGGCGCTTGTTTGTTGCCGAGTGGCGCAGGAAAGCTATTGGTTTGTGGGGATTTTGAGTTTAGTGGGGGTAGGTTATTCAGAAATCAGTTTAGTTCAATGTTAAGATTAAATCGAAACAGGGTTATGAATTTTCAGTAGGCAAGAATATTGGTCGAAATGTATTGATAATATTATAATAATATTGTTTTGTATTATAATATTTTAATAATATTATTAAAATCACGCTTTGTTCCCCTCAAGGGTAAGGCAGAGCTGTGCCTATAGTACACCCCATATGTATAAGAAATAATTATCTGCTATACCCTCTTCGCCAGTTATGTTTAAGTCCAGACTCCGGGCTGCTACTGAGAAATTATTTATAGAAAAACCCAATAACACTGCCCGACCTGAGAATCGAACTCAGGGCCTCATACTCAGCAGTAGCTTTTGCAACCACTACACCAACGAAGCATTCTAAGAAATAAAAATAATGTGTAAAATATATATATGAGGTGTTTCAAAATTAACCCAACAAACTTTAAGAGGTGCTATAGACCATCGAACTGAATAACTTTCACTATGGGACCAAAACTGAAATCACGAAAAAAAATCAGCTGTTTCATATATTTTGGTCAAGTAGGTATTGAAATTAGTAGGTTAATTTTGAAACATCTTATTTATTTACGTAAGCTATCAAACAAAATCTATAGTATGATGCAATTGATTTATATACTTTGAACAGAGTTAAACTGTTTTGAAGCATATTGCAGCATCATGTTACAATAGACTAAGGTAGAATAATGACCTATTAAAAATTTACTAAACCGTAATTTTGAGAGACGCCCCCTAATTTCTGTTGTCACCTCATTACGTACTAAGAACTTAATGTCTTTGATGACATAAAGATGGGTGTCCACTAACGCGGTTATAAAAACGGCAACAGTGCTCCATTAGTGACGTCACGGGGTCGGCCGCTCTCGATCAATTTGTGCGAAATCGCCGGCGCGAAGTGTTTTTTAATTAATTTTATGAGTGAATTTTGTTGCGCGACATGAATGTGTGGAGTCGTTGTTGTAGTTTTTTTTTTTGTTGTACATATTTTCACACTTAGAAGTATTTCGTTCAGTAAAGGGATCGTATTTAAATGGCTTAAAGCCAAAAATACGACTTCTCGACTTATTTTTTGCTGGATTTTCCGAATCCGGTCAAAAAACCGTATATTTAAGTACATTTAAAATATATTTTCAACTTCAACAGCAGCAGCCTGAAATGCCAATTGAGTAAAATTGATATAGGTACATAACTCACACTCGTGCTTTAAGGGGGAAGCGCCACTGTAGCCCCGAAATAAATAAAATCTTACGTTTTTGGCAATTTGCAGGTCAGTGTCATGGTGATTGTTGATTGAAATATGATTATAGAAATATTATCATTAAAATCATCAATACAACCCTCTAAGTTCATATATTCCTACTGCATGATTATTTCATGAAATATCAACTGGCTACTCCTGCGCTTTCCCCTTAATAACCCCTGTTACTTTCTAAGAGAAACATGGTAAACCATTGAGGCACAAAAATATCTGAAACAAAGCTTAAAAATACAAAATCCTTAAATCCTTAAAAGTACCTACGATCCGTAGAAGAGACAAACTAAACGTTTATCTAGAAAAAGAAAAAAACACGTCGTCGGCTCCATTCAGTCACTGTCCGTGCGACATTGTCGTCGTCGACGCACTAATTCAATACGGCCGACGTAAGCCATTTGCGTTCGCGCTTGACGCATCGCCCGTGAAAAAATCAATTACGATTTTTTGATAGCCACGCTGACCGGCGGTGTGGCGTGGAGGCGGCTTTATTTTGAAGGATTATTTTGTTTGGGCTTTTTCAGTTTTCGTACGAATGTATTTTTTTTTTAGCTTTTTCAATTATTTTGCGACCAAACTGCAGGATCTGATCGGCATGATCTACGTTATTAATGGTCCTCAGATTGTTTAAAGCCTCAGCCAGCCTTTGGATTGTTTGAGTAACTTAGCTGGCTTCGGCGGCCTGATTATCTGGCTGGCGTCTTCCCTTACCTACCTCACTGACTCATCCCGATGTGACGATAATTATGGGTCATGTTTCGCTAAAGGCTCGCTAAAGACACGTCAATTATTATTTCTTATAATCTGCTAAAACCCAACTACAATTTTTGGTTTACTTTCCTGAAATCTATTATTAAAATACAAGTTCTGTCTCCACCCTCGACGACCTTCTGACTGGCCAGTGTATTTTCAATAACACTACTCAGTCACACGACAGTTGACACTTCAATTCGCTTCAATCTAAAATGTTGCCGTCACTGCGTAAAGCCGTGTGGTACGCAGGCAATGAAGTGGGGGTGAAATTTTATTTTTGCAATATTGGCAGAAAGTTGTGAAATGTTGGACATTCTTTCGCAAGAGTTGTAATATTTAATAGCTGTTTTATACGCGACATTTTTAATAGTTTATTGACACTGCTATAGAATGAGGGTAGTTTAAGATTTAAATAATTAATGAATGTCGTTTCCGTTCTTTTATTAATTTTAGCTTAATCAGCCTATAATGTTCCCACTGCTGGGACACAGGCCTCCTCTCATTGAGAGAGAGTGGACCGTACACCGTCCACCACGCGGGCTCAGTGCGGGTTGGTAGACGTCACATATCTTCGATTTTTTTTTGGTTGTACTAGGACATGGTTTCCTCGCGATGTTTTCCTTCACCGTTTTGAGAGCAGTGGTGATGAAATAATTTATACAAAGTAAAGCGCCTGTCCGGGTTTGAACCTAAGACCTACAACTGGAAAGTCGTGGCCGTAACCATTGTGCTACCACTGCTGTGTTGTGCTTATTTAATGTTTTTCTTTTTTATATTTTCACAAGAAGATTGCATAAATTGTTTATTGAGTACGCTTCATCTCAACTGTGGTAGGCAAACTGTTTTTCACAATCCGTTAAAGTGACGGTAAAACTGTTAGCCTCACTGGTCGTAACTGGCTCAAAACCTTCAAATTTTACATACTACATCATCACTTCATTACAAAAAGGATTTACATAAATCAAAATCTGCAATAGCACCGTCAATTACTACGCAAGCGACTATATATCGTGCGCCAGCGCATTAGAAGCACCTGCGCCGGCCCAAGCTGCCTGATTTATGTCGAGTGCGGCACTGCTAATAAGTCTATCGGGCTAGACGAAGATTATGAGAATAGGGGTCCGGACTAGTTGATCGGGTTGATGCTTTATGTCTTGTTGTTCGGAATTTGGAAGTCGTTCATTGAAATGAACGGATTGAACTAGGTTTTGTTTTCCATGTTAGTTAAGAAGATAGCAGGGGACCGAGGAGGGGGGGGGGGGGGGGTGAAGGGGGTACTCAGAGGATCAGACCGGAATAAATCAAATGTATCTATTACAAAATGACAATATCATGACCACAACTTTTTAATCCTCAATAAAAGTTTAGTAAGTTGAGATTTTAGAGAGTAAGTAAAATACCTAGGTGAAAGTCTATAATATCGTTCGCTCAGATTTGATCGGATTTCAAGTGGAAAAATATGCTAGTATTTCCTGTACTTATGCTCTGCCATTTTTTTTATATTTTCGATTATCTTGCCTTGAACTTATGACTTACTAGCAGCGCCCCGCGGTTTCACCCGCATAAGTTTCAATCCCGAGAGAATATGGGGATAAAAACTATCCTATGTCCTTTCCCGGAACTCAAACTATATCTATACTAAATTTCATATAAATCGGTTCAGCGGTTTAAGCGTGAAGAGGTAACAGACAGACAGACATACTTACACACTTTCGCATTTATTATAATATTGGTATGAATATTAGTATGAATTAAATGATAATTTCTTTCATCCGATCATTGTTATTTTAGTGTTATATTTACGTCTACCCTTTGAGAATTACAGGCGTTGTGTATGTTACCTATGTTTATTTTATTTACGTCAATACCATTACGGAAACTATAAGATGGCTATAAGAGTAGGTGAAGACCAAAGAAACGATGGACGGACTGTGTTAATGATGATATGGTTAGAAAGGACCCGTGACTACCGAGATGACGAAATTGGGATAACAGTAAAGTAGCAGAATGGTGATGACCATTACGGAAACTCATTGCTTGCTGTTAATGTAAATCGTCAAAATTGGCATGGTGACAATCGGCATCAAGCTCTTACATACCAAAACGAATGTTCTTATTACCAAACTTAATACAATCTCCTCTAAGATGTTGAACCTCGCATCCATTTATGAATAGAATTGCCAATAACAAACTGTTCGTGTCGTCATCGAGCCGGCCGTGTCTCCGCCACCCACAAATTAATTCTGTTACACTTGGCTAACGGCCGCATCACCTGGACCTCTGAGCGTCCGCCCTACATTTCTCATGACCTTCATATAGATGCACTGGATATGGCTGCATTAAATAAATAAATTCTGTTAGGTCTTCCATCAAAATTATCTGTGAAAAGTTGTAATTGGCCTTATTTCTGCTATTCCCAATCGTGCATGAATGTTTAGCTGTAAGTTTTCCAAAAACTGTAAAATAAAATTAAAAAATCATTCTCTTTTAATCGAAGTGTTAGATACACTTGGCTAACGGTCTCCTGGACCTCTTGGCGTCTGCGCTCATTTCTCATGATCTTGGAAAAAACAGACCAGATATTGTTCTTGTTTCAAGGAAGTCAATTTTTTCCAAGACTTAACACCTGTAGACACAAGCACGTTTGCTGATGCAGACACAGCTCAAAAAATAAAATAAAAGAGGAATTGATATTTACTTTATTTCACCGGCACTCGGCATTAAGGTCTATCTACGCATATCAGGGCCGTGCACGAGACGCGGACGGACGGTGCTCCGTAGCGGCTCCAAAAAAATTTCGGTTTGTACATTTTATTTGAACTCATTCCCACCACGGACGTCCGTGTCTGCGCCGGCGACGGAGTTTCAGTGCCTGCCAAAAGGTTACATGCTCTGTGTGCCTGCCCTGTGAGTGCCATGGCCCTATCACGTCCCGGGCATGAGCGCCGCTGGTGTGTTTATAGACCTTTAAACTGGAACACTACTTTTCTGCTCGTATCACCAAAATAATGATACACTCATCATAAAATATTCAGATTTAAACCTTGATCTCGTATGACTGATGGTAGTAAACAGCATCTTTCATGTAGGTGCACTTTGTTTTTTTTTTGTCTTTTTCGCTACTTACCAGACGTACGACGAAGTACGAAGTAGACGTCCCAGACATTGGCATCAAGCCGAAAAACTACTTAGCAACATGTTACCAACCAAAAGATGAGATCTTAAACTTTGCGTCCAGACTCCACTTTTTGTCAGGTCACTTTTTTTGATGAATTTCTTACCAGTCTCCAATTGCTTAAAAGAAAAATACCTAAGCAATTTATGATTATATTATTGGTTTTGACCCCTACCTAAAACCTCAGAAATATATAATTTACAGTGCAGTTTCATCTTCATTCAGGTCAACAACAACCTGAAGCAAGCTCAAGTGAATGACTCGACGACACAGAACCGAAACATCTGGCGAATAATGACGACGAGAGCCGACCACAAGTGACATGGGATTAGGCTAGGCAAAGAGAGAGTGCAATTTCATCATCATCATCGTTTCAGCCAAAATAGGCCTCCCCCGAGCACCGCCACTTTGACCGGTTCTGTGCTTCTCCCAACCAGCAGATTCCTGCGGCCATCACCAGGTCGTCGGTCTATATTCTTCCCAGGCCTTCTGAAGCTACGTCTTCCGGTGAAGTAGCGTGGTGGTGGTGAGCGCAGTTTGCAGAACAATATTTAGCAATATAAATAATTTTGGAGGACGCTTCCAGTAGATTCTACGATAAGTCTATCTCATCAATAAATGCTGACACTAGCAGCATGTGAACACAGTCGCTTATTAAGACGACGATGAGACTAACCGACTTGATCTGTAAGAACGTATGGGTTCAGACTTTTAATTAATTGTCTACGATTTATATACAAGGTGTGCCAGAAGTCAGCAATCGTGGAAGGTGATTATTTTCATGGATAATAATAAAACCGTTATTTAAATACTTACTAGTTCCTAATGTGTTCATGTGCTTTACGTTTTTAATTCTTTTATGCGTAACGTTTAGTGCAAATAAATGTTATTTCATTCTTTCTCATTATTTTTGTATTGAGAAAACATTGTTTTAATAATTACTTGACGAACAGATTGGTTATAATTTTTTTTAAACAGTGAAATTGTGGGTGAACAAGTACTCAGATGTTATAGTTACTTTGTTACAAAATTATTTAATTAATGACACGAGATTGTCGAACAGCTGCGATCCATTAACATACACGCTGAATTACAGTTGTATAGTGATGCGCCTATGACGGTTCTTGTTGAAAGCGAGGTACACTCTGCTTAAAATATTTAACCCACGAATGTTAAGGTCCATTTTAAATTCATTTTTAGACATATTTTCGAGTTTTGCTCCTTGAAAGTATAAGGCTCCTTAAACCACTTCATACTAAGAATTAGGATTGGTTATGAAGTAACTGCGCAAATAGAAACGCGATATCCATTCGTATCTAGGTACTGTATACTAATAACTGTAAAATACTTTCAAGATTCCATTGCAATGCCATCAGTTCAAAAATAAAACAGACTTACTGTCAGGTAGCTAGCATTTGTGTACCTTAAATATAATTTAAAATCAAAACCTCGTATCCTAACAACCACTGTAGTGTCATATGCCTCATCACTAGAACTCCAACGCAACACTAAATATCTAGCAGTTTTAATTTATTATCAAACTTGAGCAGTTTGTCGCCTGCACATGCAAGGGGCCAAGTTTCGATACACTGGGACCATAAATTGATAAGATTATGTGCATTCGGACTTTGATTTACGTCCCCCCGATAGATAATTGGGACGAGTTTTGAATTTACTGCATAATGGGGTTAGGTTTAGAAGTTTGGGGTGCAACTTAGATGCATACATCATCGTAATGACCATGATAATATTTCATGGGTATGCTATCCTGTTTCGAAATGCTGCAGTTGCATACGCAATTACTTTGTTTCATGTTAGTCAAAATCTCATCAGATCTTAGGCAAAAGATCGCGAGGTATTACTCAGTTCGATTAACACACCATAGGGACATGTGGCTGTACCAAAACAAATCGTATTGCTTACCAAGCTTACGTAAGCTAATTTTTCCTGTGATAGCTACTTTCATAAACGGTTACGGAACCGTACGGTTTCACGGTGAGTGCCTGAGGATTAATGACGCCGCCCATGCCGACCCAGGAAGAGGTGGTGAGACGAACTAGACGCGTGCCGCCAGGGTTGGACTGAGATGGCTCTAGAAAAGGATGCCTGCAGTGGGACAGTGTAGGCTAAGTAAAAAAATTTTTTTTATTATATTTGTAATGCTTCGGCTTCATTTTTGTTTTAACAGCCCAAAAGCTCCACACCCACCATTCCAAAGTACGACACAGCCCCCCACACTAGGTAACATTTCAGCACCTCCTCGTATATTACCGCCATATTATCGCGCTTATTACCGCGCGGGTATCGCCATGCAGCCACGTGGGACGGAGTTAGCCTGGCATGTTTATGGTGCGTTGTAATTATACCTCAACTGTGTGCAGTGCTCGAGTTCTTTGATTTATGTGGGCTGTTCGATTATGTGGGAAGGTAGATCATCATCAGGGTGGCCTTTGTTTAAGTATGTTTTGGCCATCAGTAGCGGTCACCGAATCAAAATTTTATGGTGGCAATGAATTCTATGGTGATCTAAGTACTGGAATTATATTGTCTTTTTCATTACCCACTCTTCGTAAACAGGCGAATACTGAAACGTTACCTATCTAATCAACCTGAAACTAGTAAGAAATGCATAATCAGCCCATAATGTACCCACTGCTCGGAACCCAGGCCTCCTTTCTGTGTGTGAATTTTTAGTTTTAGGACATGTCAGTTTCCTCAAGATGTCTTCCTTCACCGTTTTGAAAGCAGTGGTGACGAAATTATTTACACAAAGTAAAGCGCCTGCCTAAGTTCGAACCTATGACCTACAACTCGTAAGTCGGGCCCGTTACCACTGAGTTACCACTGCTCGTAAGAAATGACCCTTCTCCACCAAAGAGCTCAAATACATCATACTATTTACCTTTTTCCTATTGTCACTTAAGAAGCTACTATTAATTACTATTTACAATTAATTGCATCTATCAAGAAAGGGTGACCATAACTTCAAGTGGACATACATGTTTTAACCTAAGCACTAACCGTGTCCACTTCATTGTTTTTAAGCCCACCCCTAGTGCGTGACTGATAGTGTCCTAAGTATTAATGAGTCTGTAATTACGAGTGTCGTGGGTCAGTCGGCACTATTATTCAAAGTGACACACCCTAGTGTCAATCTGTCACTTTGAGTGGGTTTTTGTTTCTTTAGCCGGGTAGCCTTTGAAGTTGTTAAGTGGCTTAGTGTTTTCTTTGAAATCAATTAGGTTAGTGAGCGAGGTTGTGGTGGTCGGAAGTACACACAGAGAAACTTCTTTTAATAGCGGCCATCTTGTTTTCTGTCGTATTGTTTTCATAACTACTTACAGTATTGGCTATAGATGGCTTTTATTTGGCGGTTTTGAATATTTTGTACATATGGCCTAAACAAATGTCCTGCAGATCTGGTAGCGTCATATGACGGATCGTTGACCTCGCTAAAATATTGTTGAGCTACACGATGACTGATGCACGCATGGCGTCTGTTGGGACCGGTCAACTCAAAAAGCCCTTCCAGAAATGACCCTGCATTGTTAGACTCACATAAAATGCTATTAATATAAATTTTGGACTTTGAAGAGACCATGACCTCTGAGTTTGTTTTGGCATTTCTTCTTTTTCAGGGATCAGCCATATAGGAAATCGCCTTCTTTCATGATCATTTAAAAATATTTTCGTCTAAAAGTGCCTTAAAAGATCTACTCAGGACTGATTTTTCAATCGACAGTAATTTTTATTCGCGGAATAAAAGTGACGTCTGACAGTTTTTGTATTGAAGAATTGTCAAAAATTCAAAATTATTCCTCGGATAAAATTATCGGGCGTTGGAAAAATCTGCCCTAACATAAATGAACATTTCATTTCAGAACTAAAAATTACGTCTTTTTTTGTAGGTAATAATTGTTGAATGCCAATAACAGACCCATTTGAATAAATCCCGATTTAAGTTTAATAAAGAAAGAAGTCCTTAGTCACTAAATAAAGTTAATTGTGTGTACTTTATAAGCAAAAAAAACCTAAACACATTTTTCTAAAATAAAAGCGACTTATGTTCGACCACACAACGAAATTTCGCACACACATCACAAACACACACATTCACTATAAATAGACACGCTTTTAGTGAGAGATAAGGGTGTCCATCTGGCTTGTCAGTCGGGGACAGGGGCCGGCCGCGACACGTCACTAGTAATCCTGACGAGACTTTTGACGTCGTAAAACGTCGCTGATATGTCCTGACGGGATAAGTCCCTGTGACTTTTGGAAATCACGCAAAGAAAATGTTTTGGTCTGTTTTCGTTGTAATTTTAGTATCCTAATGTTAGTGGACGGTATTTTTTGTAAGGGACTTAAAATTATATTGAAAAGTTGTTTTCGTCATTCAAGGATTTTAATGATTCAGAATTGAACTAGCTTTTTAGGAATTCCATATATGTAAGTTCATCGAATTCCTATACTTAAAGTTCTGCTGATTAAGTTCTCTGGAAAAAAGCATTTATTTCCTGTGAAAACCCACTCACACAGCACATCTCCTACACGATAATTTGCGAAATTATATTACTTAATAATTAAAAATGATATTTGCTAATTTAATTACTTTATTCTGATCCCCACTTAAAGTTTGACTTATTGCAAAATTTTAAATAAAAATTTGGTATATAAAATCTATTCATCGAAATCCTCAGCACCTCAATCCCTAAGCAATTAACCCATCGATTTATAACTAAACGTTAATTTTTGTTACATCCAATGAGCACTAACTAGCCACGATATTAATCTAACGCCTAACACACTAACACGACACGGGGTAAGGGTGACCATTCTTCATTAGCACAAAGGAGCCGGCCTTTTGTCTCCACTCCATTCATTCGCGATTGTTCACTACTGTGAGTGAGGAGCTTGGAGACTTATTCTGGAGACGAGAGTTTGATTATCAATTTGATTTTGCTTATTTTTCCTAATAAATTGTAATAATCGTTATAAAAGTCATGATGAATGATATCTTACCAGATACTAATAAAAAATTCTTTTCATAATATCTTACCAGAGACTAATGAAAAACTAATTAACCTTAAGAACAATAACTGTAAATACAAAGGAAATATAACACAATTTTGAAACAACACAATTTACACTACTTGCATGTAATTAGTTTAAACTATTCTCACAAGATAACATATCACAAAATCAGCCCGCTCACAACATTCGAAAGAAACACGAACCCACATCAAACGGCCAGAATACGGCCGCTGACGTCCAGACGTGATCCCTGTCAACAAATCCACAATACAAGCTGACTCGTTGTCACCCCAGTTCAACAATGCAGTGATTAATGATCACTTCTTGTATTTCACTATTGGACGGCGCTTCGATTCAAATTCAGTTCACTTCTGGATTTTTTGATGGAGACAGATGTTTGTGTGGGATAGGAAGAAATGGAGTAATGATAGAATAACAAGTGGTACTGTGTTCACTCCTGTCAAGAAACTCTTTTTAGTCGTAGAACATTTGAATTTTTCGTAGTTAGCCTTTCTATTTTTTTTAACCGACTTCAAAAAAAGGAGGAGGTTCTCAATACGTCGAATCCTTTTTTTTTATGTATGTTCCCCGATTTCACAGACGCCTGGACCGATTTGGAAATTTTTTCTTTTGTTTGAAAGGGTATACTTTCCAAGTGGTCCCATGATCATCAGGTCAGGATCTGATGATATGATCCCAGGGAAATCGAGGGAAACCCTCAAATTTTATTGGAAAACCTATAGCGATTTGGATATTTTTTAGTGTAACTTGAGCATTTGCTCTCAGAAATCATCATTTGGTAAAGTGGAGCTGATGATGAAGACCACAGACGGCCATCGGAACTACTCAATTATAAATATTTCACGGATTGCGATTCGATTACTTTAATATGTTTGCTAAGCAATTTATGCTCATCACAATTCTTATGGTGAGTGGTTATGGTGAGTGGGAGTGGTGGACCAGGAGAACTCCTCAACAATTAACGTCCCAGCATCGGGAAAAGCAATATTTTGTAAAAGGTGATGAGCAGTTGACGTTAGGCTATTGTAACTTAGATAAATTACAAACTCTATCACTAAAAAGTGAAAAATAAAACTTTTTTACAAAAAAAACAACCGACTTCCAAAAAAAACTACAAAGTGATAAATAACATTAATTTTGGAAGTCGGTGTCGTTGGTTCTGCATTTTCGTTTATTGACACCGACTTCCCAAATTATAAGTACGTACTTCGTTGAAGATTTAATTTTAAAATAAAAAACTGTAGAAAATGTGTTTCCACATTGAAGGAGTTCCGCGTATATCTTACAGGTATTTCCCACTCAAATCCAGATAATCAATTTAATTAGACTGTGTACCTTGAGTGTGAGCCCAACTTGCTATTAAACGGAGCAAGTGACAAAACAAACTTAGCGCCGTGAGTTAGCTCAGACCCCCTTAAACTGGTTTACACCGGTTTGAACCGGTTTATACTGGTTAGGCTCGATTTAAACTTTGTGCAAAGTTATATGATGTGAAGATTGTTCTGAGAAAAACATTTGAAATTAAACACAATTAGATTAAGTAGTAGATTATCTTTCAATTTAATTCGTATTTCCTTTACTCTTAGAAATATTGTACATGCTTAGTACAGTTCATACAAAAAGTCCCATTCCGAAAGATATTTAACAAATTGCAACAAGCCCAGTTCTACACGCAGTTGCGCAGTTCCTAAGGCTACTTTATGCTTTCCAATGTCTGTCTATCTCCTTCTACATCCAACTTTGCAAAGCAACAAAGATATCTGCGATGCAATGGGCCGCGGCCAGCACGGGGCATTAAGCCCGCGGCAACAATCTTTACGGGACATTCAGGTACATTTGGGGACATTCTCTGACATTTGGGAGTATTCAGGGACGTTCGGGACATTTGGTGTGGACTAGCATTTAGCATTTATTTAAAAGGGTGTTATATCGATATTTTGCTTGATGGGTCTTAGAAGGAAGACTTAGGGAGTTTATTATCATTATTAATTTATATTCGAAAGATTCCCGTTAGATTACAGGAGAGAAATGTGTGGCTGCAAAAAATACAACATTTTATGAACGGGCTGAAGCTTTTAACAACTATTTAATAAAAACTGTTATACTGCTGTTATTGATGCAATAGCATGATCCAGCTAAACGAATCATGAAAAAAACATATTCTTATTTCCGAAACCGCCAACACATCCATCACTCCAGCCAATTACACACAAAAGGGCAACACAATAACCGGAATCCATTAACAAATCGTTTACAGACAACACGACAAGTGGCACGGCGCGTGTACCGCAAAGCAAGCATGACAGAACAAAGTTTGTGAACCGGATTGCGCTGGTTCCGGGCGGATTAAACCGGTCCGTGCCGGTGCGCGGCGGTTAGAGGTGGTTAGAGGCAGTTAGTCAGGTGAGATCTGAGGCGCGGCGCGGGCTTACTATCGAATTATTGTCTTTGTGCAACTAGGCGTTTTGTATGCCAAGGGATTTTGTTTTTAGGGATGAGTTTTGGTTTCTGTTCTGTAGTTGGTTTTGGGAGCTTCGCTTCTCAGATTGCATCTGTTCGTGAAATAGCTTTCAAGTTTATCTAGAGTTTGTGTAGGAAGAAGATACCGACGCAGTTTTCAGATTATTTAAAAACAAGGATTAGTTTCAACAATTTCAAATTAAAACAGGGCTGGTAAAGTACCTACAGGACCAGCAAGTTTTAACGAACCATGGTGAAGTGTGATTTACATTGCTATTGCTATTATAATCTAAATCTTGTCTTACACTGCTCATCGCTGCCCAAATTCTCAGCATTCAAGACCCCAGCTCAATTGTCACTGGTCAATGGTCCACCGTCCAAGAGAGATTAGACCATTCGAACGCTCTGCCCTAAGACGCACAGATCTCCCGATGACATCAATCTATGTAAGCAGCCTCTACACAGCTCTTAAATCACTAGGTCTTTGTCCAGGTACTTGGTAGACCACCGAGAGCTGTTTGATTTAATATAATGGCTATGTGGGAACATTAGACGATCAATTGGCCATCAATTGTGCGGTTAATTTGCAGTAAATACGCAGTAATCCGCCGCCTGTCCGGGGCTGGATTTGACAATGTTATTGCATGATTGGTGCTGTGTTTTGGATTATACAGTTTGGTTCACGTTTGTGAAAAATTTTGAGGAATTTTTGTGTGAAAGGAATTCGTGTTTATTTAGCAATTAATTTAAACGAAAACGTATACGTGCTTAAAAGAAAAATTGTTTCACAGAGGTAGGTAATAATAATAAGTGTGAAGAATAATTTTGCTCAAAACATGGTCACCCTATTATCGAAACTATTATAATGAAATGTTTATAATTTTATTATGGCAGGTCAAGGACTGTCTACCGGCTTTAATTAAATTGAATTTAATGTTTCTTGTATAAAATAATGACCGTGTTAGTAGTACCTATTATCTACCTATAGGGTAAGATTTAGAAGATTCGTTCGTTTTTAATGCAAAAATAAGGATTGGCCTATTTAACCACTTTACTGTAGTACTCTTTGATCACGCCTTTTCAATTTCTCGATAACATTTTAGTTTACAAGCCTCGCTTTAAAACGTCTAGACATTCAAGGATAATGTCTTATTTTAAATATTTAATGACTAACCCAGTTTTGGGTTACAGTGTTACATAACAACAAAATATATCCGTAGTTATAAACACGTAAATATATACGCCACAAAACAATACCCCCACAGAGTGACAATGTACTTCTTCTTCATCGTCGTTTTGATGACTCGTTTGATTGTTTTAAATAAGTTTCGTCCAGAATTCGGCCACTTCGACAGCGTTATCGTTGACCTCGCAAATGCCTTCCACAGTGCAGGTGTTAGTGCACAAAAAGCACGACAAGAGGTGGGACATAGTCTGCAATGTGGCTCATCAGAGTACCCCTGACCATGTTGTGCCTGCAGTGGCCCATCTGGCTTCTTAGTAGGTTAAGAGATTTACAGGTGTGCCATGGCAATTGCTTTCTGCAGGTTCAACTCAGTCAGCTGAAGTTGCCACAGTTTGATGATTCCCCACTATATACTAATCAACCTTGATGTTAAATTAGGGATCAAAAAATAAAATTTGGATAACAATTAAAATAAAACAAGATCTTATTCTAGGCCCAGTTCCTCTTAAAAGAGTTATTAATAAATGTCCTGCGATTATATTTGCGGTTAAACGAACAGCTAAAGTTCCTGGTCGAGTAATATTTCTAATAGTTTCAATTAAAACTATAAATGGTATTAAAATAGATGGCGTTCCACGCTGCCACGCGGTCAAATGGTGACCGCGAACAATAGATTTTCTATAGTGTCTGTTGTCTGGCAGCCAACGTGTTACAAGAAGGAATCGTCGTCACATCTACTTTCTTCCCTGTGTTAACAACTATACTTACACAACCAAGAGATTTACAATCATTTTATTAAAAACCACTTCAAAACCCGACTTTAACTCAAAAACCAATTAAACCAACATCCCCATTAACAAATTTTTCCCATAAAACCGTCCAATTAATTGATTACCGCTAATTCTGTACCCTGCAAGCGTCTACAAATTGCCGTGCAATATCTCAAGGCGACAACGGCCTATCAATAAAGGCCTCCACTGGCCTCGCCAGGCCTCCGTCTTGCCAATACGCAGGACCGGTAAATTGAGACGGCCGATTTACGAGGCCTGGTCGTTGGGACGTATTAATTTACAATAGTCAGTGAGATGTGTGAGAATGGGTGTAGAAATTGCAGTTGTTTCTTCGGTTTTAAAAGTAGATGATGTTGTTAATGTTATTTTGTTTTAGATTTAAGAGGTGAAGAATGCAAGGTGTAGACATAATATTTTATGGCAAATAAACGATACTTGTCAAGTTGTAAAAATAAAATTACTGACGAAAAAAGGTGAAATTTAAAGCTTACGAAAAAAAAACCCATTACATTATGTGTGTTAGTAATATTATATCGAGCTGTATTAATGTTCAGCTGCTGGGCAAAGGCATCAGACATACAGTCCGAAGAACCCGGCACTTTTAAAAGAAAGTTATCCGTGAATGGCAAATTTTTGGAATAATTACTTTATCGGAAAGCAATCGATTATGAACTCAGAGAGAAGTAGTATTCTATTCAGCTATAATTTTACTTAAAAGATTTAAAAGATAGGTACTCCATTATCCCTGTAGAACTGAAATTCTCGGAAAAACTACAATTCATATCGTTTTTCCTAGAGTTTCAGTTCGCTAAACAAAATGCAAACACTTACAGCGATTTGCAAATCAAATAAAGGCGAAAGGTTGTCAGTGCGTGAGGGTGTGTGTGTGTTTATATGTTTGTTAGTTCTTCACGCTCAAACGGCTGGACCAATTTTGATAAAATTTTGTAAGGAGGTAGCTGATACCCTGGACTAACATATAGGCTACATTTTATCCCGATATTCCCACGGGATCGACACTTATGCGGGTGTAACCGCGGGACGCAGCTAGTACTGTAATAAAGTTGACAAGTACTGACTTCTACCCCCACGCCAAAAATTAAAAACTCAATAAAACTTTTTCCCTCCACAAACCTTAAGTTATTCTCAGATTCAGATATAAATAGTCCGTAAAAAGTGTAACTAATTGAGGCGACGGCGTCCATCTGATTACCTCCGCGCCATCGCACCGGAGTCAATACTTATTAATATTCACGACGCTTCAGTTATGACGAGCAGCTATTTTTAGAAACGGGAATATTTTTGTATGTTGATATCTGGATCAGTTGTAATTTATGATATTTTTGAATAGTCTAACGACTCGTGGTCCACAGATAGCAATTTCAAAACTCAAACAATGTGCTATTGACATGAAAAGACATAATTATACTCCAAAGTTTACAGGTAGGTAAATTTTTATGAATAAACGGGAATAGTTACTATTAGAAAATGTGCAAAAACACTGTTATAAGGAAAGAAAGAAAAAATATTTATTAGGACTCGCACAGAAAGACACAAACTAAATATTATGACACAAACATAGAAAATAAAAATCTGTGTTTCTTGTATGTAGCTCATATAAAAAAGAAAAATGTGTTACAACCAATGATTCCCACACATCTCATCCAACTTTATCTTCTTGAGGAGTATTGTAATTTCAAACAAAAGCCGAGGGCTTCTCATACATTCGAGATCAAACTTTTGACCGAGAGGCCATAGGATAAATAAAAAAAAATCATTTAGTTAATTTAGGATTTATTCCGGTGCAGTGTGATCCCCTGAGCCCCCCTCCACCTCCCCTCCTCGATCCCCTGCTAGTTCTTCTTTTGTTTTAATATCTTTTACAAATCCTTTTAGTCAGAAGGCCAATTCTCGTAATTTAAAACGTTCAAAATCTAGTCGCAGTCTCATCTCGGCGACAAACAACTGTCAAAATCATGTCAAAATCATGTCAAAATGTAGGGAAATATGAGGTATTTTTGACAGATTGAGACTGAGATCAGACTGTGAACGTTTTTAAAATTACGAGAATTGCCCCTCTGATAATCGGGTATGGCTATAGCTACTCATGTCTTATATAAAATTCATAAACAACAATAGATAGTATACCTCGCGAAAAACAGTACCAACCCCCAATCCCTCCAACCCCCTTCAATCAGCACCCGCAAATAAAAACAAAAACAAATGACGTTCCCGTAAACAAACTAGAGCCTTCCACCTGACCAGCCACATAAACACTGAAGAAGAAAAGCAAAATGTATGTGCCGTATCGGCGGCAAAGCCCCGTACAAATCTGGGCAGTGGATAGCCGGCCTGATCGACAAATCCGGCAGATTACGCGCTGATACAGGGGGCATGTTTATGAGACAGCCGCCGGACTGTGCCGGACTGTGGCCGGCCGGGTAGGGCTGCCGGGGAATTCTAGGGAATTGATGAAAGAAAGTTAGATATGCTGGTACTTTGCTATAGCGGTAAAAGATAACACAAGTAATGTTCGTGAATCGTACAATGCATGACCTTCAAAAATGCGAGAAACCTTCAAATATGCGATGGTCAAACAAAGGTGGACATTAGCCAAAAAACAAACATTTAGTTACTAGAAATGCAAGAAGTATTATGGGAAGTTGACGACAGAAATAAGACCTGCTACAAATTTTATTAATGTTAGCCTGAATTTATTCCAACTGCATTATAAAATCCCTGATCACAATCATCTCCCTTCTTGCATATTGCGCGATGAAGGGTATCAGACAAACATGGAAAGCTCTCAAATTTTCTTCATCTTAGTTAATAGCATCTTGAGCAATCGGTTAAAGGACACTGAACGAGACACTCCCTCTTACAGAGAGGAGGCTTGTGTCCCAGCAGTAGGAAAATTATAAGCTGATTTTGAGACACTATAGAAGTTTTATTGCTATTGCGTCTATGGGCGTTTAGTGTCCCTCATCCCCCCAATTAAACTGAAAACAAAAAACACAATCCAGACAATCGTAGTCCATTACCCAATCCAAACCTGAGCACAATAGCCATAAACTGACAAGAAACTATCTTGTTCTATTCCAGATAACATTTTACAAACATATCTCCTGTACGTTGAAATAAAAATGTAAATGCTCTGGCAGCCCTAACGCATCGAGATAGAAGGAAGGTACTCCGTATAATATTTTGGCTTACAAAACGAGTCCAAGTTTTAATAGTGTACCCCATGTTTATGTTATAGCCTTTGGTATCGGAAGTATGAACCTGTCCTTAGGGACAAGGCTTGATGCACAGCGTAAGGGGTTTTTGGATGGATATGATTTGATTTTTTTGCGATATTTCGTAATATTTTTATTGAAAGTTGATGTATAAAAATTTACTGAATGCGGGTGTGTATAGGCAAACAAGAGAACATAACATACATAATCAGCCTATAATGTTCCCACTGCTGGGACACAGGCCTCCTCTCTGTGATAGAGAGTGGGCCGTAATCCACTACGCGGGCCCAGGCGGGTTGGTAGATGTCACATGTCGTCGAATTTTTGGTTCTAGGACATTCCGGTTTCTTCACGATGTTTTTTTGTTTAGAAAAGTATGAAACCCAACAAAAATAAAAGACATGATCTTTATTTCACTTCAAATACCTACATTTAAATATTAGTTTTGGACTGGCATACGCTGTGCGTAAAAGCCCCTATAAATAAATAAAGAAATAAAAAAAAATCGTTAAAACACAAAACATCTATAAGTAAGTAGTTATAAGATATAAAGGAAATATAGGTTAAACATTGATAGAAATACCGTTTACAAAGTTACCTAGTTAATAAAATGGGAATAATAATGCGATCCCGGTCGTAGCACCGGTCTGCTAAAACGCCGAACGACGGACGAATGTGTGCTACGGCGTAGCATTGGCGTAGACATACAAACATTGTTAGATTCTACTCGCAACTCGTTTTTATTTATCACAATATTGTTTTACTATTTTCAGTTTTTTAATAATCAGATATTATTTAGGTATTTATTTGAAACAAGGAGCAACAATTTATAACAATGTTATAAAAAGAGCTTATAACAAAAGTAAAGCTGGGGGCCTAAAAAGGCCACTTTGGCAGATCATAAAACAATTCATATCACGCAATTCATCTGTTTGCTGTCTGTTTGACAGTTTGACACCCACATATCCCTGAAAGGTTAGGCAGAGGTGTACCTATAGGATTTTACGAATCTCCATACAAAACTGTCATACAGATGAAATTGTGTGATATGAATTGTTTTATGATTGGCTAAAGTGGCCTTTTTAGGCCCCCTGTTGTCTTTTAGTTTCATTCATAAGCAAAACGGTTTCGCCATCAGTTTAAAAGTCGCCTACCTACTTATTATTTTGGACAAAAAAAGGGTTTATCTATTTGGAGCTCTCATTTCATAATTTATCTTATCCTGTTCATATTTTATCTTTAAAACATACTACTTAGGTACATTTACATTTCCCTCTAACACCAAAAACAAACCAACCCAATTACCCCACCTTCATTATTTAAATGAACTAAACAAACATTACATACAAAACCGATTACAATTTACAAAACAAAATACATAGCACAAAACAAAACTTAACAACGTAAATAAAACTGGTAACTATCTCAAAATGTAACCAGGCCCGGTCATTACGCATAATCGCTGGGCAAAAACTACAAAAGCCCATAATTATTTACAACTACCGGTGTTTGCGCACGTTTTAAAACTACCCGCCGACCGTCCCATCAAAGTCAGATAACGCGGGCAACTATGAGAAGCCTTGTTTATTGAGAGGATGTCACGGGGGTCCTGCTGTTCTGATTCGGATGCTGAGAATATAATTTAATTTTCATGTGTTCTATTAGGCATTTTAAATTAATTAAATAGCCAGTTGTTATACCTAACGTTGCTTTCTGACGTGTTTAGCCGAATAATTTATTTATTTAATTTACTTTATGCACACAAACGTACAGAGGCCAGCATATCAAGCTACCTGTCAATTTTTCCCAATTGAATATGAACCTTATTCCTTTGTAATAAAGTTGAAAAACTATCAACGAAATTTGACAGATTGGGGTAGCTTGATGTGCTGGCCCTACAGGGGCCATAGGCGGATTTCATTTTCTATCAGTCAACCTTTGGATAATGTAGAAACAAACAATGGCAATTCGCTTATTAGTGGTTGACATTATGAAACTACATTGAAACAAAAACTCTTCGTAGGTATGACTCGCCAATATTAAGCTTGAGTCTATTAATTATAATTAGGTAGGTGCCTTTTTTTTTGTTACCCTTTATTGTCCCACTACTGGGCAATGGCCTCCCCCAAATCCTCGCCAATCGCCAATCGCCACCTCGAACCAGCCCTTGTGGTAGGCGTCAAGGTCATCTCGCCATCACTTTCTGGGCCGGCCTCAGCGGCGCCGTCCATCTTCAGACACCCATTGTGTGGAGGTACCTACTTCGAATAATTAAATTGGCAATGAAACTTATAAAAAACAGACAGACAGGGTCCATTATTGAATCTATTGTTTCATACGTACCACCTGTATGTCTACATAAACCACCAGTGTGTGCTTATGTATGCTTTAAAGATTGAATTGAATTTAATATGTTTGAGATGATTTTTGAACGTTTATTTGCTTGACAATGGTTTTGACTTAATAAGTTTATATTCATTTGGACAAAAACAACAATATTACAGTTATGTTACTCTTTCAGAATTATTATTTCCTACATAATAATTAACAATAATAAAGTACCCGTATCCGAACACGCTGTTAAGCTATATATCCGCCGATAAGGCCTTTTGTATCTCAAAATAAATAAAATAGCTTAAATATGTCCGGTCGGGGACTCAAACATGGCGCTCGTATCCATACGAGTCCAGCAGTGAAGCGTACAACACATATGTATGGAAATTAATACCAACATACATGTTTTGTGAGTAATAACGGGTTAGAGAATATGTTTTGTGTGTTTGAAGTGAGTTATTTAACTTAGTAGGGTCAGGAATCTTCTTTAAATAGGCTGAAAGTCTCTAGAAGACTATTTTATTGATAAGTAATTTAAGATGTTAGAATAAATAACAAAATGAGACTGCTGGCGCCATTTAGGTAGTCGATATATTCCGATCTGAACTGTAGGTATAGTACTTTTGAATTAAACGTCAGTCAACAGTACTCAGTTGACTAAAGAGCCACAACTCTGTAGTTTTATTGAAAATTAGGTAGGTACCGTCGCGGACACTGGAGGTCGACCACTTTTCACCCTTATGCCCTTGGCAATAAGATTGAAAAGTGGTCCACCGCCAATGTCCGCGATGATACATGCATGTCACAATCATAACATTACTGTGCAAGTGTGTATCCATTGTTCACACAAAACTGTAGCCCCCCGTAATTCTCTCTTTCAGTCGTCAGTAATTTGACTATCGAAAGGAGAAGACAAAGAGTTGTTGTAACTATACAGACGCTGTACAACGTTTATTAGTAAGGGGGTTAGACTATAATATGAACGATATACGATATACTATTGTGTGTGACACCTGCATATTTAAATCAGGTAAGTTTAAATACTTAATTGTGATACTTCTTGCAACAATATCAGCTGCAATTTTAATTCCTCAAAATATTTTTTGCCGTCAAGCATCATTCTAGCTGAAAAGGTTGCAAGCTTATTTAATCTCTGGTTTTTTTTCATGAGACAGTTTATATAATGACATCTTTCTACTTGCAGTATTAATGTAGGTGACAGTAACTGCCTCAAAACCAGCAATATATGAAAACAGTTACTGACTGTAAAGATGAGAAGAGTATGTAGGATCTAAATTAATCGTAATTCGTAACAAGCAGCTGCCATCCTACATCCAAAACATTCCAAACACCATAAACCGATACCAATTAAAGGCACCAGCAGCATTAACAATAAAAATAAAAAACTTTAATAAACAATGAAACACGACGCTCTGCGAATTCGCCAAAAACACGGCCCCGACGCGATTACTGCCCCTTAACTCGGTATAATTACGGTCATTTGGTGTCATCTTACCCTTAACGAGATCATCAACACAGCACCAATGTTGAGCTACGAAGATTTGTGAGCACAACGGTGGAGGAAAGATTTCGAGAATCTTATGTATTTTTGGAGACGGTGAAATACGTACTTAATATTTATTCTAAAGTGACAGATTTTCTCTGAAAACGTTCTATCACATCCTTATTTCTACAGCAGAACTACTATCTTCTTTTACCGAAGCAATAGCAATTAATATTGTTCCAAAACAAGTTAAGTCAACCAGTCTTATCAAGGGTATCGTGTTACCCAGTAACTGGGTTGTTGAGGCCAGATACGCAGTCGCTCCATGTAAAATTCTGGTAATCAGCTGCATCCAGTTAGACTGGAAGCCGACCCCAACACAGTTGGGAAAAGGCTAGACAGATGGACATTTTTACTTTCGATTTTTATAATTATATATAGCCAGAACTGATATTGATCAAAAGTTATTTATACTATCAAGGTTGCCATATCAAGTTGAGCTTTTAATCGTTTTGTTTTTAATTCAAGCCAAACTTGCAGATTCTTTTGAATGACACAATTTTAAAATGAAAGTGGTTTTTTTAAATACTCATGTCACCTCCATCCCTTCGAACATCCCTATCAGTATAAAGCTTCAAACTATAAATAATATTTTAAATTAATGCTAATGCCGCTGGTTAGCCTAAATGTCGGGTAGACGTTATAACTCAGGGCAAGCGACGCGAACTGGTTAATGTACGAATTTGCCGAGTATTTTCCCTTATTTATTATGATTACCCGGGTAAAGCTGTGATCGATAAGTAGTCAAGGTGCGTCGATTTATTGTGCGGTTATAGTGCTGAATATGGTAGTTCTGCTGAAGGTTATGCGTCATAGTTTAACTGGGCCACGGATACCGTCATTGGCAAAGCAGAGACCTGAACGGTACCACAAACCTTGATTGATAGCGGAACCAAAACAATGCCATTTTTCCCACAGTTCAGTCATGCCGTTTTGAATATTTGGTGATTTGTTTAAGAAAATGACTTCTAATGATTAACGCGTCTTCACTACTGCAGAGTATATAGCTCATTTGTTTAGCCTTTTCCCAACTATGTTGGGGTCGGCTTCCAGTCTAACCGGATGCAGCCGAAGACCAGTATTTTACATGGAGCGACTGCCTATCTGACCTCCACAAAGCCCATAAACGGGTTGTAGAGGTCAGATAGGCAGTCGCGGTAATATGATACCCCTTGGTAAGATTGGTTGTCAAAGACTTAAGTAATGTGCTTTCCGAGGCATGGAATGGATTTAGGATGTAAAAATGGTCACCCATCCACTGAACAAACGTGGAAAGCGTAGCTTAATCTGATATTACTTGACTTTACGTGGGGCTGTTATTACTTAGCCGCACGTCGATATTTGGTATAAAAAAAAAAACAAAAGAAAGTTTCTCTTTTTGGCATCTATGGAATCTAGCTAAAATATATTTTGATGTTTGGTAGAGAGTAAGCTTTGAAAGAGCCATGGAACTTTTTGTACAAAAAATATGTGCACGTGTAAGCAATCGAAACCGCTGTATCAAATAAATGTTATTTAGATCTTGATTTCAATATTTGAATGGCTGTTTATACCGGTACCATTCCACTATACAGAATATTAGGATAACTATCACAGTATTCCATATGAAATAACAATAAAAATAACAAATGTGCGCACAGCACGGATAAGATTAATAACAGAGGAATTTATGTGAAAATAAATTTATTTGACGGAGTTAAGTGGCTATACTTTGCCGAAGTGCCATCTACGATGGGTGAGTCGTGCCGTCATTGTGTTATTGCTTCTGGTAGGGTAATGATTCTGGCGTATATAAGGCCTACGGTAAAATAACTAGAAAGGTTCAGATTTTGGGATGCATGAAGAAGCCTCCTCGTGTAGCGCAGTTTAATCCGCCAGTTACTCAACTGAACGCTCGCGCTCGGCGCATCCTGGACAGTCATTCCCAACACCTTATTTGACAGGCCAGTTCTTCCCTTGTGGTGGTAGGGCTAACGCCCGCCTGGTTTGCGACCACGCTCCCACCGGAGTCCGGCGTCAAGCAGCCTGCTGTCTTTCGTCGATGCGTGGGTGTTCCAGTGCCTTAGGCATCTTCTGGGCACGCTCGTTCCATCATAGACCTCATCCATCGCTTTCCATCAGGCGTGATCGAGGTCAAGAGCGGGCCTATTCAGCAATATAATAAAAAAAAGATTTAACGGCCGGAACACAAGTCTGACGTAAGGCCGACAATCTCTGAAACGGGGCAGCAAAATTATAGATACTAACTAGCAGTCAGAGGAACGTTGCGCGCTATATTATCTTGACATAAATCATAATCCCCATAACGCTTTTTTCATCATCCAGGGTAGACAAGGAAGTGTCTTATTATCCAGGGAACGACATCGAATCCTGTTAACGTCGACATAGCAACTACCTATATTACAATTATTAGTAGGATTGGTAGATATAAGACGATAGTAAGTGTGGCCTTTGAGTTTGTTTCACCATTCCTTCTCAAGGGTAGTCAGATAGGAAATGTCGAATCCATCTAGAATAAACAATTCATTAGTAGTAGTAAAGTCCAGTGCAACCTAGATTACAGAGCTACCTATTCTAGTGACCACGCTCATAAAAAACTTACAAAATTGTCTGATTAAACACCAAAAATCATTATCAAACCACTAGAAATCAAACAAACGAAACTCAACCCTCAAATCTAATAACAAATCAAACAGTGAACACCGCGGGTACTTTCGACCCATCCACCCTGACTTGAGTTATTTGCCCAAGTTATCGGCCCACCGTTTATCACTAAAATGTCACATTTAATAATAATTAATGATAATTGCCTTCTAGCTTACGACAAAGGCGATCGGCCGATTCTCATAAGTTATTTCAGTTTAAGTTAGAGAACACTTGGAATTTGAGTAGAGAACTGTATCTTGTGTAGTTCGGTGTAAGTGGAGATAAGGGGTGGGGTGGAGTCGCTGTTGAAACAAAGGTTAAGGTTTGTCATCTTTGAAAGGGTTATTTGCAAGTACATGCTTTACAGACTTTATGTTTACTGTCTCCAATGTCATTTCAGTGTCTGAATTTCACCGTAAGGAAACGTTAGGTTTTTATCAAGTTTAAAAAGTAATTAATCTTAAAACTAAAAAATCTTCTATTTAATTAAATTGAACATCAGATAATACTGTTGAGTATGGTATGTGCATTGATGTTGTTGTTTGTGATGATAACATTAAGAAAAGCATTGTTTAAATGGGTTTCAACCCTTCAGCTTTACGGAAATTCACCACTACCTGACCTTTCTGAACTTCCGATTGACTTATCTTTTCGTCAGTGTGACTGTATCTATGAGCTATTAACACATAGCACATGCTTGCAGTAGTCAGTAGAGGAATATCAGATGTTATCAGCCCCAATATTTCATAGACTCCAAACCAAATACTGCACTGACTTCTTACTCAATAGCACAAGAAAATCAACACCGACTCCACCGCACTCCTATCTTCAACGAGTATTCTTAATCACTTAGCATTGGTAAACGTTCGCACGACAAGGTAAACAATATGAAGGCTACAAGTTGAACTATAACTCTTGTTGTTACGTATAAAGTTGTGCTCCTACGCAAACGGCTGCATTGTTTCATGTTTGACTAGCAGACCGAGTTCCTCCGTGACACTGGTGTTGGGATGTCATTGTAAGCGGATTGGGATGGCCTATGTGTGTAACGTTACAACTTAATGTGATCGGGGTTTGGAAACGGAAAGTTCTTCGCTCTGTTAAAGGGAACTGTGTTTTCAATTACATAATGAAAGAAAGAAAAAAACAGCTACAAATAAAAATCTAATAGAAAGTGTAAAGTCCGATGTAAGAAATTAGCAGGAAAGTGTGCCTCAGGGCTGCACCAAAAAGGCCAAAAATGCCAGACAACTAGTGCCTGACGCTGCAGCGTTAGGCACTAGGTCCAGTTGAATACCAGCGCGCTGGTATTCAACTGGACCTGATGTGTGAGGTAATTATTGATTTAACTTATTAAAGTTACTTAATGAAGTTAGCTTTAAAGGTAGCGCAGACATTTCTCAGTAATTTTCGAGTTACAACTCTTATTCTTCTTCATGGCGTGTCGATGACAAACAGTAACTTAATTTCCTATTTGGCCCAGAACTTGGCAACACTAACACCATTCGCTGACGAAGACAACAAGACAATTCTCTCAAGTAAAATTAATGAAATCTAATATAATTACTATTCTGCTTCCTCTTTTGTAGTGTTCAAAATAAACAAGCCCATGGCAGATCTCCAAAAAATATTGCTTTTGGCCATATCACTATCTATTACATATTTATTGAGAGCAATGTTGGCCCAGTGGTATCGGCCGCGACTTACGAGTTGTTGGTCGTAAGTGCGAACTCAGACAGGCGCTTTACTTTGTGTAAATTATTTCGTCACCACTGCTTTCAAAACGGTGAAGGCAAACATCGTGAGGAAACGCGGCATGTCCTAGAAACAAAAATTCGAAGACATGTGACATCTACTAACCCGCACTGGCCCGCGTGGTGGATTACGGCCCACTCTCTCTCACAGAGCGGAGGCCTGTGTCCCAGCAGTGGGAACATTATAGGCTGATTATGACATATTTATTATAAAATGTTTTTCACTATTACTTACATGTCTTTGCTTAAAAAATAACTAATTTAGTTTACTTTACCATCTTCGTAACAAAGACACCTTCCTTCTAAGACGAAAACAAACTCACCGTTTTTAATTCTCTTCGAAAGCAACTAAAGGGTTAATCGATCGAACTCGATCGAGGGGATAGGGGGGATTGTCCCCTCTTGGATATTAGCAAGGTGTTTCTCATTGTCCCGACAAGTTTCTATTCGAATGGAATTTGTTCCAAAACTCGACGTTAACGGCTCTGAATGATAAGGATCTTCGATTGACAGAGCTTTAGAGAAAGCAGGTTTTAGATATGTATTAAAAGAAGATTATAAAATATAGGTATTGAAGACATTTAACAACTCCAAATTATTAAATATTTTCAATACTTATACATACTTTTCACGGGACTTAACGGGCAATGAAGTATCAGACAACGACACACCATAATCTTGGTAGGTGTTTAGGATTATTAAGGTTACCTGAAGGTTATAATAGTAAAATCTGCCTGTCGATTCTGTTAGAATCTCACCGTGAGAAGTTAGGTGAAGTGAGCTGTCATTCCATCTGATGCTATAGGGATTGACATTAATGACAGCTCACTTTAAGCTCACTTCACCTGAGTTATCACGGTGAGATTTTTACAGAATAGCACTACAGTGTAGGTACATAATAGGAACAAAATATGACGGGTTAGTCAGAAAACATCTCTTTTTAAAAGTAGGTAAATCTGTAACTGACCTAAACTTATTTTATAACAATCTAGGTTTACTTACTACCTTCACAGAGTAGTCTACTCACTCTCTAGACATTCCCAGGTCTACTTTTGTCAGTCGCGGACAATATCGGCGATCTCTTTGTTGGTCGCTCATATCGCGCTGGATTAACTGGGACCTTCTAAAGTAAGAACTTTGAAGATGTTGAGAAAACTGGAAGAGGCAGAATGTGGGTCATATTTTTTTTTTTAATTTTCTTTTGACTCCGAAATCGAGGAACGAAAGTATAAAGAAAACCTAGCTAAAAAATCTATGTTCTACGTATGAAGGGTTATTTATTTTTTATACATTGTAGGTTATATTCACTAATAGGTATTTTTTAACGAAAGTGTTATGTACATTCACCCACCATAATTAATTAATAAATTTATATCCAGTTCTCTTTGACGCTAGTTCTTTCTTTTGGTCGTTGAAGACTTTTCGATCTGGGGCCTATTTAATAAAGCAACCGACAGGCGCCAGGCGACAGGTGTCAGTCGACAATTTAAAAAAAACTTACAAAATCTATTATACAGCATTTGTCGTGAAAATATAACAATTATTAGATTAAATTTTTCAATTGTTCGTTATTGGCGTAATGTTTAAATTAATAATTATGTTATACCTACTTACTGTCAGCTGTGAAGCTACCTTATATTATATTATAAATACATTATGTTAGTTTTTAACAAATACTGTTGCAAATAGTACCTGATGGTAAAATTAATGTAGCATTTTTTCGAGACATCTCTTTTTTGGCAGGGCAAGAAAGCTCAAAACTCATTCAGTTCCAACCACGAACCCTTTTCAAATTGTCTACCTCCTTCACTTATCGACATTTTGGGCCTCTAATATGAGATCGTCGATGTTATTTAGATTTTATCAGGAACACGTTGTATTGAGGTGGATAAATGAGTTCTGTTGCTTTAACGAAGTTGTATCACTATCGGATCGCGCTTTGTGTCGCTAAAATTTGTTCAGATTAAGATAACACTGATGTTGACTCTCGTTTTGATTAAGTTTTAGAGTTCGGGAGCCTTTTGGATTTTGTGTTTGTGTTATGTCAAGTATCCTGCGTTACCATGGAAAGCTGTTATACTAATGCAATTGTCAATTGTGTAAAGTTTGACTTTATATTTTTCCTAGTCGTACCTTAACAGACATATTTCTTATGAGATCTGTATTTTTTATTAACAGAATCCTTGCATTCGACATACATTCGACCCCATCTAGCGTTTACAGGATGGCAGGGTCATCAACGCGCACACTGTACCATGAATTCAGCAAATGATGGAATGATGAACGACAAGCGTAGAAATTAATCGTAGGTTATAAAAAAAAATCTGCTGTTTTATAGAAAAGTGCAATGCCTACGCGGTTGAAATGTATAGAACAGCAGATTTTTTTTTAATAACCGACGAAAGATTTCACAGCATATAAGCATATAAATCGTGAGGAAACCGGCATGTCCTAACACCAAAAATTCGAAGACATGTGACATCTACCAACCTGCACTGGCCCGCGTGGTGGATTACGGCCCCCTCCCTCTCACAGAGAGGAGGCCTGTGTCCCAGCAGTGGGAACATTATAGGCTGATTATGTTATGTAATCTACATGAATAAAACAAAGTCGGGTTAGTTACACCATTTATAACTCAAGAACTGCTGGGCCGATTTTCATGATCTTTGATTTGTTGGATTTGTCTCCTTGCCAAATAGCAGAATATATATTAAATAAAAACTTGGAAAAAAACACGACATAAAAAATAACGAAGATACTTAATTAATTTTCCGATACCTACATTTTGTATTGACCTAGCTGTACGAAGTTCGCCGGGTCAGCAAGTATTTAAATAGAAGATGATACAAGGGAAGAGGGGCCCGTGGCTAAATAATAACAGCCGCTCAGGTCGATCGATCAGGTTAAGCTACGCTTGCCGCGGTTGGTCTGTGGATGGGTCACTATCTTTACATACCGAGACCCCTCCGTGCCTCGGAAAACACGTTAAGCCGTCGGTCCCGGCTGTCATTCGTGGATCTTTAACAGTCGTTACGGGTCGTCCGAAGCCCGAAAGTCTGACAACCAGTCATACCAAGGAGTTTCGTAGGTATTACCTAACTAGGTTGTGGATGTCAGATAGGCAGTCGCTCCATGTAAAATACTGGTATTCAGCTGCATCCGGTTAGACTGGAAGCCGACCCAACAAAGTTGGGAAAAGGCTAGACAGATGACAAGGGAAACTAATACGCTATGACAAAGTTAGTCAATTGGCAAACAGGCAAACATTGTCCTTAGGTATCCTTAATTTTTAAATTAATGAAGAACATGCGACAAGAAAAACACATTTCTTTCTCTTGTCAATAATTACGTTTTTCAGTATTCCCAAGAAGCTATATAAATAGTCATTGTAAAATTCCGTTTGCTAATAATCTACCGATCTGTAAAGTTCACAGTACGCTCGTGTTAAAACGAGGGTAGTCTTACAAACGGACTGCGTTAACGTTTCGTTCTTTAATTAAACAGTAATTAGTTACCGATTAACAAGTGTTCGTGTACCAAATTATTCTGGGTTGTAAGCTTTCGAAGAGACCTTTGTTTTAGAGGTTTTTTTGTTTGTTTTAAGAGTAGCTTACTATTTTTAGGTCGTTGATTGTGTAAGTACCTACTTTTCAACGGTATTAATCTTTTATTTCTTGAATACTTTGAACTAACTATTGGAATCTAATTACTCGTTTGAAAAACAAATGATATTGGTTTAAGATGTCTGCTGAGGGTATTACAGGGGAATTATTCATAAGTCATTTATTAAAACTAGGCTGAGAATCAGCACTTTTAAACGTAAAAATTACATAAGACAGTCCCCCAAAACGTCCACCTTTCACCAGTTCCTTAGTGCAGTGCTGGGAAGAAGATGTGGCGAAAAATCTCCCCAATAACACACTGTCTGTTTAGAAACATAAAACATTAAATTATCTGCCATATACCAGCTTGCAAACGCCAATATACCAACTAAAACAAAACATTTCTGATCAAGAAACAATCTGGAAGATCTAAAATGCATCTTTGATAAGAGGTTCACAGCAATATTGTTCTGAGGCAAAAAATATGGTAGTACGTTACTAGTAACACATTTCCAAATGAATTCTTCCATAAGAAAAAAACATGATAAAAATATTTGAGACTTTTTCACAAACAAAATTACAAGTTTTCTTGGGAAACGATCGTCTTAGATCTGGCAACACAGTGAAGCTACTTGTTTTGCGTAGCCCGCGACTCCCGACAAATGAGGTGATCGGGCCCTCCTACAAATTGGCCACATTAATATAGACAGGGTTACAGGTTGTTCGCGGAGAAAGGGTGCAGTATTTTAAATAAAATAAATTGAGATAGTAGTAACAGTATTTGAGTCTTCAGTAGACACAATATCAGTAGCAATCACTTTCATTTTGACATTTCAACGACATTCATTACGTTACTTACGTTGTTAAGCAGACAAATTTTTCGAACATTATGAGGCAATGGATTAGCAATATTCTTTAAAAAGTTCAGGTTGTAATTCTGACGTCCGAAAAGTACTGATTCTCGGCCTAATTTTAATAAAAGACTATTGATTGATTGTGTGTTACGCAATTATGTTTTACGTAATTAATGAAAAAATCATTACAAGTTAAAGACTTCTTACTGTACAGGTTTTTTTATTGTCACTCAACTTAGTTTGCCAATTTTGTAAAAGCTGACCATCGATCTCGCTTAGTTACTTATTCACAGGAAAACTCCTTTCTACAAAGTTATCTGTACTGTGACTTGTATTCGGAACAAATTTTTATATGTTTTGTTTAAAAATCTATGCTTTGTAACTTATCTACAATTCCGATTATCGATCAGTAGGATTCTCATTTAGGTAGTTATTTTATTTTCATATCTTTTATTAATTTAGTTTCTAGAGAAGAAAAAAAACTATTATTTTCAAAGCTTTCACATTCAACAGTCGAACACAGAGTAATGTGTAGGATGCCTGTGTCGATTCGGTAACGGAGCCTGTCGAACGCTCGTCTCGCGAACGCGCCAAGCATAGCCTCGTAGTGCAGTACTGGAGCAGATGAGGGAATTGTATTAGGTTTCTGTATTACTTATATTATAAAGTAAGAAGGATCATTACTTATAGGAAATGCAAGAAAATCTTTTTATAATACAATTTCCAGTTTCAGGGGTTTTTTTAAACCAACTTTTTTGTTAGCCACCTTCTTGACAAGTTCCTTGCTTGGGCATTATATAAAATAATTTAATATTTAAGAACTGTATCTGATTGATAGACATTGACTGATATTACTACAATATGAACAGATTAATTAGTATTACCTCGTGCCAACACAAGAAGAACAACTCTCAGACCGTCACCAAACTATTTCGCCGGAAATAACTCCTAGCAAAAACATAATATTCGTTTTTCCTTAGTAACCGAAATTCTTTATTGCAAACAGCATCAACAATTTTAAAATTTCCGAAACCTATAAAATAACCCACCCCACTTCACTACTCCACCGCGAGCCCCCCGTCAATAAGTGGCGAAGTGATATCGGTTTAATTCGCGCGTCTTGACGCCGAGCCGAGGTCGAGGTGAGCCGGAATGTTAATTACACAGACTGATCGCCTCTCCTACTGTATACGCCATTTCTCTGCGGAAAGATGGCGGGGTGAAAGAATGATTGGCGAGGGAATTCGGCTGTCGTAGAGCCATTTGACTTGGGAATTGCTGATGTGTTGTCTTTTTCTTACGATGCACAATTAATTATTCAACTGTGTTGAATCAGCAACATGGAGCAATTTACGGCAACACCAAGACTGTATAATTCTATACAGTCAAGCAATTTTAGTTGCCCATGTAAATGCACTACAGAGAACTGCTAGCTGAAGCCTGTGTTTTCCGATAGCATTGACCTGAGAATCTCAGAGTACCTATTGAGTTAATAGATTACTATCTTCTAAGTTTATAGAGGCGAAGGAATTTGACTGTCTTATAGTCATTTGACCTGGGAAGTGTCAATTTATGTTGGCTTTTTCTTACACAGGAAATTAATTCCGCAATTCTTGGCAATTGGTGACTGGAGCAATTTACAGCAACACCAAGACGGTATAGAAATTGCCAAGAAATGAGCAATTTTAGTCGCCCATGTTAATGCAGCACTGCTAAAAAGTAGAACGGCTAGCTGGAGTCTGTGTTTTCCAATAGCTTTGACATGGGATTCTTCGAGTATTGAGTTAATAGCTTACTGTCTTCTGTGCTTATAGAGACTGATCGCTCCGCCTGCTGTATTCGCCATTTCTCTGCAGATAGATGGCGGAGTGAAAGAATGATTGGCGAGGGAATTCGGCTGTCGTATAGTCATTTGATTTGGAAAGTGCTGATGAGTTGTGTTTTTCTAAGATTTCGTTGTGTTGAACTGCTTGTCAGAGTGTTTGTTTCTTATAGCTACTTATAACCTGGGACTCTTCAATTCTCGAGTGAATGGACTCGCTAGTTTTAGAAAAACTTGCACCATCATCGCTTTCCATAAAATATTATGCTGCTACGGTTTTTAGTTCTTGTTCTTAAAGTAAAAAACAACACCTCCTTCACCTCCTTCACCGTTTTGAGAGCAGTGGTGATGAAATTAGTTACACACAGGTAAAGCGAATGCCTGGGTTTGAACCCACGAACTGCAACTCGATAAATCGGGGCCGATACCACTGGGCCATCACTGCCTCCTCTATTCTTTAAACCTCTATAATAACAGCATCCTCTTCAAAACAACACCATCGCAAAAATTCGAGTCAATTATACTCAGTCCCAATTACGTACGGCAATAGTAAAAGGAACAAAGAACAAAGCAATGGCAACGACGATACACAACAGTCTCTATGGAGGACGAGACAATGCAAAAAGGCGCTAATTTCCCGAAACGGAAAAATGGTAACGATTATGCGTTGCGGAGCCAGCACGTTTGTCTCGCGATAACGCGCGCTTACAATTAGCATGGACGGTGTTATGTTAGAATGCGCAGTTTTCTATGCAGGGCATGCGAAAATGATGCACTTTTGGAGGAAGAGTTTTCTGCAGTGTGTGCTTTGGTTAAGTATGTGCAATGTGCTATGAGTACGTGCTGCACTAGTGTGATGGACAGTTTCGTTATAATTTCCAAAGTAATTTCATTGAAGAATGATCATCACGAAAAAAAAATCATTACAACAAAACTATTTCAAAATCTTCTATGTTTTTCTATTATAGTTTGCTGGATGCTTTTACAACAAGTTTCAGAGACTAAACACCTATAGCAATTAATAGTCCTCTAGTTTTTTTTTTCTTTTTTTTTTGGGCTCTGGCGGTCTATCTCAGCAGAAACTCACAGATGCACTCTCACTTCCCAAACTCTCATAGTCCGATGGGACGGCAATCCGACACGACCGGAGAGAGATTAGGCGCAGGACCGATGGGTTAACGTCCTTCCCGAGTCACGGGGGGTATCACACGGCCAACTTCCAAACCCGAGCCGTTACTGAGAATTCCATAATGGAAAAACCCAATAGCACTTTGCCCGACGTAGGAATCGAACCCACGCTTAGCAGTTGCGTTGGCGACCACGAGCCTAACTGGGCAGTCAAAACATGGGGTAGCTGGTGGAAGTGCATTTTATTACCGTGCCAGCTTAAATTCAGAACTAGACTTACACACACTTCTGCATAATCCCATCCTCTTTCGCAATTAGACGTGACTTGGCGACTATAATCGTTAATGTTTAGCACCGGTCACATATTTCTATACCTTTGTGCAAATGCACCCTCCGTCTACCACCTCGCCGACCAATCAGAGCGCGCCTTTATTGCTAACAGTTTCTAGCTTTGACAGGACGTTCCTTTTTTAAAGATTTCAAGCTTCGAATATGATTCTTGGCAGGTTTTTCTGTAAGTATTTAATAGCCAGTTAGCGTACCATAGAGCACTTTGCTTCTATGTTGCCAGTTGCAAATTATACCGTTCTGGTTGCTTTATCGTTGCCGGTAGAATTTCTAGTCTAAAGAATATGTAAACTGGACTGGTGGACAGATCTTAACACAGCTGTTTTAATTGCCTACTGTTCCCTTAAGCGAGAACATGAACATTTCTTGGTATAAGGACCCTAATACCAAGAAACAAGAATACTGGAAAATCTCATTAGATAAACTGGTATTATGAGCCGCGGATTCTGAAAGTCTGGCCAAGTTTGTGATCTGCTAATTTGCCGTCAAATCTCAAGCTTACATAGTATTTTAATGTAACTCAATGACTAAAGCTAAACTACAAAAAAAACGAGATTTGACAAGACATTTAATAATTTTCGTTACAAGATAATAATAAAATAGTACCAGCCTATTATTGTCCCACTGCACTGCAGGGCAAAGGCCTCATACAGAGAAGACACGCCCATTGATCACGACGCTTGCTCAAGACGGATTGGCGATTTCAGACTCATTTTAACTATAAGTCTAGATTTCCTCACGATGGTTTCCTTCGCAGATGTCATTAATATCCAAGATAAACTCAGAAAGTACATATTATTGACTCAGACCAAATAAAAAACCAAGACAGAGAGCTGTCAACAGTAAAGTGAAGCCGGTTTCGTAAACATGTGTGCACTTAGTGAGATGTAGTTTGATTGTAAATGTGTGCGTGTGAGCATGTATGCACAGAGCGGAGGTGTAGTTTTGGCATACTTCACTGTATCGTTCTCAGCGCTCTGTCTTGGTTTTTTATTTGGTCTGAGATTATTGATTGTAAAAGTAAGTTGAATCAAACCACAATTTCATCGGAATCAAAACACGAGGAAGCAAGCAAGACGTTCTTCCCCAATATTTTAATTATTCGCGGCGATACAGGCAATATTTACGAAGCCTGCCTAATTAACAGCGGCACATATGGACTCCGCTGATTTCTCTGGGGCTCGCCTACCGTTTGATGGAGACTCGCAAGCCCTTTTATTTGTGAGGCCACGAAGAAAGAGATTGTGCAGCTTAGAACAGGAATTAGCGTGATTACGATTTATGCAGGATTATTTATGTGATGTAAGTGTAGAGAAGACAGGATTTATGACAGTACGCTAAAGTTGCCAATTTAAAAAGATGAAATCTTTGATTAAAAAATGTTTAAAAAAACCACTATCTACTCCTGCAAAATTATTTAAGCACTTATTGACATCTCATAACTTATTGATTTATAAGGATTATATTTTTTTTTACAGAAAATAACCAACGTTGGCTTCATGGCCCAACAGCCTCGTGAACCAACTTTTCTCAACCAACTAAAATATACAAAACTTAGTATTTTGCGGGTAGAATAAACAAAATATTCAACTAATAACCGTGTTAGCTGGGAAATGAAGGAAAAATAATAATGGGGCCCACCTTTTTTCTACCATGTTAAGCTTACTTCGCTTTTCTTTATCGAAATTTGTCCTTGTAAACAGAAACCAAAGTTCTGTAATCTTTGAAAATACTTACTTTTTTATATTATGTATTGTTCTTCCTACTATCATAAGTTTAATTGAATCTGCTATCTCACTACGTTCAAACAAAATTCACGATTCTACCTCCGAAAACCTCAAAATAACTGCACACCTACACTCTATATCTAAGTATAATTTTAAATCTCATCGTGGTTCAATTAATCCCGCGTCTTCAGATATGTTCAATTAGGCTCTCATATCGTTGCGCCGTGATTTCTCCGAGGGGCAACATGGCGTCAAACTTATGTGAGAGTAGGAGAAAAATTACGGGACTCGTGTAATTTTGCTGTTTCTTTACAAAGATGATAATATTGTTACCATGTCAAATAAAAGCTGGTAGTAGGTAGTTTTTAAAGCCAAGCCACTAATTATTTGATGATTGTTCCTCCTTGTATACTGTAACCATAGACTTATAAAAAAATATGGACTCCAAGCCACGCATATCGAAATTGAAGCACCGTACCGATCTATGTGTGCGTGATTGACGATTGACGCTGTCGTGTCACGTAATGGCGGCCGGTCGGCATACTATGATGTAAATGTGAGCGTGAGGCGTGTTTATACAAGCCCATAGACACAACCACCAGACCAGACCATAGACACGACGAAGTGTGCTTCACTTTCGATATGCGTGGCGCGGAGTCCATCTTTTTTTATGTCTATGACTGTAACAATAAAATTCTTAGATCATTATTGATCTAAGATTTTTGTTTCCAAAAAACGGATCATGGTTTTCTTCCAATAGAACATAGCTTAGTATTGCCTACGCAGTTGTTTCAAATCTATGTCAGAATCTTTCAACGTGAACTTATTACCATTACAAAGGAGCTTATTTTACTGGCCCATTAGAAAACGAAATATAAACAAAATTCAAAAAAATAATCTGTCGACATTAGTGAAAGAAATAATAAGCTGGTCCCGCGGTGGGCGCCAAAATGGGGAGCCCTTAATATTCATGCTCCGTGAAAAGTTGAGAAAAGATCCGCGGGACCTCATCAAATTATAAGTTGTGCGAGTCATCGCCTTGGCACGAAAGTAGGATAGCAATGAAAAATTTGAGGCTTTGGTCGGACCGTGGGATTCTGTACTACAAATATTACAATCGGTCAACATAAACAGCAGTTTAATAGTCATTGATATGATTTTATTAATTTTTTTGGGCTGTTAATTAATTTCATGACAGATTCTGAATTATACAATAAGTAAGCAGAACACTATGTTGTGGCCATGATTTTAACTTTGATTGACAACTCAATTAATAAAATGTGGGCTACTAATCAAACTTTTGCTTAAAGAATTTTAAACAGAAATACTAAATAGAAATAATCGTAGCTGTATACAAAAGCCATCTAGATTCCTGACATTGTAGTAATCAAACTATTGGCGGAACGACCGGCGCCGTCGACCGCTCGAGGCCAACTGACAAACTTTTAATTTCTTCACCGCAGACATTGACGTTCGATTGCGATTGGCGGGAAAGTTACATTGCACAGATAACGCCAACTTTTGAATATAGAAGGTAGAAATGTAAAATGGATGCGTTCGTATTGGAGTTCTGAAGTGTATTAAATAAATCGATTCGGTTTTTACGAGGTCAAAGTTTTCCGGTCTGAACAGTTATAATGGATCGGGATCAGCTTTGGTTATTAAAGATTCGGAATTATTGTCGTTCAGACATCAGACACCAGCAAATGAGTTACAGTACTCCATCATAGTAGTTTATGGCTGTCTGCTTATGTCTCGCAGCGGGAGTACTTACATCACTTCTCCACGCCCTACTTTTTGCCATTTCTGATTCAGCTCCATAATATCCTCATTAGGATCCAAAATGCAAATTTAATTATTGTGAACCACAATGAGATTAGTAGATGCAGATTATCTAGATCTACAACTCAACTCAGAGATATTGGATATGCATTGTCATCTCAGAGACAATCATAGTAGGTATAGACGCATTGCCATCCCAGGGACAAATTTGTAATAGTTAAGCTGTGAATTCCATGCAGTATTTCTCCATCTGACTTTTCACAGACTACAGGTGACGTAATCAAGTGTAAAAACACCGTGTCAGTTATTAGCTGGGTCAGCGGATCGCACTAATGACGCATGTCGGATTGCTAAACAATGTTATAATGTGAAACACCCTTACGCAAATGGCACGGGTTATTTGCTTAGGACAACCAAACTGCCGACCGTTTAGCGACCGACCCGTCAGCGGGACCCGGCGCAAGGGATGGGTTGCAGCGGATGGGATTGGTGTCATGATTGTGAAGATACCATTTTTTTTGTCGTTTGTCCCGGCTGTCATTCGTAGATCTTTGACAGTCGTTACGGGTATTCAGAAGCCTGAAAGTCTGACAACTAGTCTTACCAAGGAGTCGTATTACCCAGTAACTGGGTTGTGGAGGTCAGATAGGGTCGTTTCATGTAAAATACTGGTATTCAGCTGCATCCGGTTAGACTGGAAGCCGACCTAAACATTGTTGGAAAAAGCTAGGCAGTTGATGACGTATTTTTTACATAAACAGTAGATATAAAATGGTCTGTTTGCTGAGGTTATGTTAAAAGAACAGGGAGAATAAGACATTTTTCTAGAAAATTATCGCTATTGTATGAACCAGGGTCAATTCCTATGCCAGAAAAGGCACCGAATAGGGCTGATGATGAAGGTTTCGTGACGGTGCAAAGGAGGAAGCACCGATCGCGACCGAACAAGAACCGCTGCGGCAAAGCTCCTACGGAGCCCGAAGTCAGCCTGCGTGCCGCAAAGCCGAACACACCGGTGTACATCTCCCGCCTACACTACACCACTAAGGCAGAGGACATCGTGGAGTACGTGCGCCAGAAGACGAGGTACACGCCGAGGGTGCAGTTACTGGAGTCGTACCGCAACGTCAACTTCAAGGCGTTCGTGGTGCGCGTACCAAATTGTTATCTGCCCGTCGTCATGGAAGAAGACTTCTGGCCGCAGGACGTGGTGTTCCGTCGCTTCCGCGGACAAGTACCACAGAACAGCACAAGAGGAAGCTAGTGAAGTGCGTGCACTATAATTAGTTAGTTTTTTATAATTAAAAAATATGTATGTTTAGGTTAAGGTATTTATCTATGGGCCTGCGTCGCCTGAAATAAATGGATTATTGTTATTGTTATTGTTGTTAAATCTAGTAACTAATCATCTACGTCATCATCATTCTATCATTACATGCTAAAGTACTCAAATAAATAAAACACCTTTCTTAATAATACGACAGGATCCTGTTATCTCGTGATAGTTTTTCCTATCTTTTTTTGGAAGTTGTATGACGTTGTATGTTTTTGCTACCCCTGCTTATTTAATTTTAAGTGTAACTGATCAAGCCTTAATGCTTTAAACCTGCTTTTGTGCTTACTGCAGCTCGGAGCGGCTCTGGACCTGACAAAAATAGTCTTCTTTTCCCTAAAACAATCTTACCCAATCGCTGGTCAAGTATAACACACACCACCAGTATACAGGCTGATACAGGTGCGAGATTAAATGGCCGCCGTGTATACAGGGTGTTCATTACGATATTGCTGTGAGTACAACGAATATTGCGAGCGGTTTTTATTAGGAATGTCATAACGCTTTACTTTTTTGATGAGAATTGAAAATGTGTTTGATCTGCTGTTGTAAAGGGACAACGTGTCATTGTTTATTGTCTGAATATTCGCTTTTCAATGCGCGATGATTTTAAAGGATCCGTTAATTTGTTTCGGTTTGTTTTTTTTTTTTTTTTTGATGTAAGGGTTTAATTTTGATTGAGATTGTCGTGATTAGGGATTATTTGGCGTATTTCAAATTATTTTTTCGTACCATTTATATGGTGAATATTGCCATGTGTAGCGGTGGATGAGTTACCAAGTCAATTATTTGTAACTCATTTGGCTCAGTTACTTATTAAAGAAACATTCATATGTACAACACGGATGCCTAAACAAGATCCTATTTACCTCAAAACGAATACCTACGCAATAGGTAATCACAGAGTATTAATTTGGTAAACTAGAAACTAGTGTAGCACAATATCTACCGTAACGACACGTCCGCGGACAGTCGGTAAACAACCGGATGGGAACCGTTACCGGATAGTATTGTACACCTATTTTAGTAATTAATGATTTACTTATGTAGGCAGTAGGACCCTGAATTCCGAAGTTCTTCTACCGAAAAGATCTGGCTAATCCCTTCCTGTATTTAAGCCTTTTTATTGGCAAATTATTGGCGAATGGTTACGGAGTTAGGGTTTCATTTGCAAGTTATTGGTTATAGACAGATTTCGTGATTTTCAATGGCCTTTTCACGAATCCAAAACCATTTCAACCCAAAGAAAATGGCGTTTTCCTTAACTGAAAAGAGACACTGAACTGACCCGCTGATGTTGCTTCATCAGAGGGTCGGTTCAGTGTCAGAAGCAAAACATAATCAGCCTATATAATGTTCCCACAACTGCTGGGACACACGCCTCCTCTTTGTGAGAGGGAGTGGGTCGTAATCCACCTCGAGGGCCCAGTGCGGGTTGGTAGATGTCACATGTCTTCGAATTTTTGGTTCTAGGACATCCAGCCGGTTCTTTACGATATTTTCCTTCACCTTTTTGAGAGCAATGGTGATGACATAGTTAACACAAATTAAACCGCCTGTCTAGGTTCGAACCTATGACCTACAACTCGGCCACTCGGCCACTACTGCTCTAGTATTCAGTCCTTTTTATTGGAAAATTGTTAGCAAAAACGGTCGCGGATTTAGGATTTGATTTGTATGTACTTACTTAATATGTATACTTATAGTAGACAGATTTTCTGATTTCCTATGGCTTTTTTGCGACTCCAGTAAGATGAATCGATTCCAATCCAATGCGATTTCGATTCGGATTGGAATCGATTGATTTTATTCTATTCTATAACCATTTACATCTAAAGTAAATGGCCTTTTTTACTTCTGAAAAGAGATACTGAATTTGTGACCCTCCAATGAAGCAATGACCCCCAATAATGAATACTATCTTCCTACACATTCAAATAAGCCATAAACTCCATTGAAACTGTTGTGCCCATGATGACCGTTCGCTGCACATCTATTAACTGTAACAGGTGGAGCGAACGGCCACGATGAGTTACTGTTATATTTATGTTCGTGTGTACGTCCCGCAGTAACTCAAGAACCTAGTGCATCGATTTTACGATGGCCGCTTGTTTCGGGAGCATCGGTGCAATTTATTGGCAATACGTGGCCTATTATTGATAGGGAAGACATGTTTTGAATTTTTGTTTGTGAATATTATTTTGGTGGTGAAATTGAGGGGGTTGAGATACGGTTATTTTTGAAAAATTAAGATGTGTCTAGGAAATGGTCAAACGATGAACGCTTCTAGGTTAACAATAACGTCGCGCTTATTAAAAATAGCTATTTATAAATTCATAGTTTAGTAATTGCTTTTAATTTTCTACAGTCAGGTATTCGGTAAGCAGTTTATCTATCAGTATAACTAAAATAATTAATGCACAAAAAACATCACGATCAAAGTATAAAAGACATAATCTGCGTTCGCGATTTAATTGCCAATAATATAAACAAACATGAATTAACCTCTCAAGATCCGCTAATGAGACACAATTGACTTTCTATTGTATCGAATCACATGAGATACGCGCGGAGCTTGACCAGTTAATGGAAAAATAACTTTAATACCTATACCATAGACTTATAAAAAAAGATGGACTCCGCGCCACGCATATCAAAAGTGAAGCACAGTAAGTATGCTGGGACCACTGGTACAAACACGCCTCACGCTCACATTTACATCATAGTATGCCGACCGGCCGCCATTACGTGACACGACAGCGTCAATCGTCAATCACGCACACATAGATCGGTACGGTGCTTCACTTTCGACATGCGTGGCGCGAAGTCTTTTTTTATAAGTCTATGACCTATACAATAAGTTCAGTTTACGCTACAACTTCAAACATTTTTATAACTTTTTCAATAGTGCAAGTCACTCTGAAATCAACTTAATTTTTATTGAAATATAGTTTATATTTGTTTAACTTGAAATAACATGAACGTCAACATAAATTTGAATAGACCTTACATAAGCTCACGCCTTCTTCCCGTGAGTGTAGGCAGAAACTACAGAACGCTACCTGCTAAGAATTCTTACATACTCCTTAATGTAAATATGTAGGTACCTATATAAAACCGTCATTAAAAACGTAACAAAAACCACGCCTAATTTTAATCCTAACAAAATCTACAATAACCCAAAATCAAAATGACTTTAACTGAAAATGACAATAAAAACAACCCAAATGCCAATTAAAAAACGTATTTAAACAATAACATTAACAAAAATGACAAAGAAACAGTTATTTCAAACGGCTGCCACTAAAATTTTAATTAAATATATCGAAACAAAATCATAAATATGGCGGGACGTAAATTCGTACCTTTATTAAAGCCATTAGGATTGTAGAAGAGTATTTCTACATCAGGACGTTGTACAGAACCATAATCGCGTAAGTCAAGTAGGGAAACTAAAGAAATGTTTGTTGCATATTCAGAATAATTCAGATGTTTTTAAGCGTTTGATTGCCAAGTCGGACAAAGCCAATATCGATTTCAATTTGTTTTTTATTTTTTTTGCTCTGAGCATATATTATATGATGAGCAGCATCAATTAGTAAATATACGTCACATTGCAGTCCGATTTCTGTTTTTAAATTGAGGGAAATTGTTGCGCCACTTCTTTTTTCAATAAGAATTGGTGAAGGGTGGGCGTTTTGGGGATTATCTTATGCAATTTTACGTTCAAAAAGTACTGATTCTGAGCCTAGTCTGAATAAATGTCTTTTAATTTTCGTTTTGAAATATTTGGTCCAAAGTCACTCTCTTCAAAAACCATTACTTCTTATTCATTTCTATATCCCTTACTTTTTACCTTAATGGTGTTTTCGACATACGCCATTATTGTTCCACGATCGTCATATTATTGTTTCCTCACACGAACGAAGTGGACTACCCTTTCTGCCCTCAGTAATTCGTGAGAGGGACTTTTGGTCAATACAATTAAGGGCGAGCAAGATTTCACACGTACAATTTGAATTTTAAACAATAGTTTGTCATATAAATTTAATTTTATGCCCCTCATGTTTATGTATACAGGGTGATGTGGGGAAATGTGATGGAGGAGATAGCGCTTTGTTTCAGTTTCGGAGGTTTGATTGATAAGAATGTAATTTGTGTAGCATTTGTACAATGAAAAGGAAGAGATAAAAGTAGTTCAGGTTAAATTAAACTTAGGCTTACTTGGTTACCTGTGAAAGAAAAACACGCAGCCATTTTCAAATGAAATTAGGTTTTCTGTAGGTTTTGCCTAACAGATGTGATAGATATATCTATTATGTTCGTTGACATTTAATTTAAGTGCCTGTATAATACATACATTGGAAGGCTCGCGTGACTATTTGGTACAAAGAAAAGCTCCGCTGTTTTTATAAAAATCACAGCGTTTTTCTTGGAAACGTCAATGCACCCTCTCAAGCACGAAAATCAAGATAATGCCGACATCCACGTGTAAAAACCACATCATAACCAACATCCTGTACAACATCCTCGACGATAACCAGAATAAATTGTCGTTTAAAACTAGGGATGGACGAGGGTTTAAGCAATTAACTCATGTAGCCGTTAAGAATAAAACATTCTGATTTGGTCCGACACCGTCACTAGCGTTGCTTTTCAAACTATGGACGTAACTTTTCATTGTTTAGGCTTTGGGAGAGTTGCACCGGTTTTGGTTAACGTCCGTTTATGGGTGTTTGTTTTTAATTTTTGAATGAAAATGAAAGCGCTTTTGAGAGGTGAATCACTGTTTCCAGGAGTCCATTAGTTGTGCTTGATTGTTTTGATGATTATCAAGTTAAATTATTGCTGTTGGCAAGCAATGGATTGGCGATATATTGATTGGACGATTACAAGATACAAACCGTGGATTTAATTTCAGCAAAAATTTAAGGTTAGGTCACTGAACTGGCTGCTACTGCTGATGATGAACTCAAATTCTAGTAAGTTCTATACTTAGAATAAGTACCTAGGTGTTTCAATGACTTGACTTTCGGTCCATAATGTTAATAAGATGTTACAAGGTTGTTAAGGTACAATTACAGGACAGGGCACGATCAACAGTAATTAATTATCTCCAGAAAAGCTTATAGGTAATTTAGGTAACTCAGTATAGTGTGATCTAATGTGCGTCTCTACCCCCAACCTGAGCTGAAAACAACGTAGAAATATAGAAACAGCATCCTGCATTAGAGAGGCTTATTATTAATGTCAGCAGCTCAGAGATATGGCGTGTCACTTTTTAATATTCCTAACTAAAAGTTAACATCACGGTGGAACCCATCTCGAAGCGGTTGTTACTCCCAGTTAACGGCTTTTATAGCTTGTACAAAACGAGTAAAGCCACAAAATACTAATTCTCCTTTCTCAAAATTTATCAAACTTTTCTAATTACTGTAAATGTTATGTCCCCGCGAGTTTTTGCGATTGCAATATCGTTAAAGTATGGGTATCTGGTTAGTCCGTAACGGGTACGCGGTAAATCTGCGGTCTTTATTTTGTAATAAAAGATATGAAATTAAGGTATTTTGTTTCAGGTTCCTATAGAAAAAAGGATGACAGTCTTTAAACTTAGGCCTAGATTCATCAAAATATAACCTCAAAACCTGGCAAAGTTGGCATAGGATATTTAACAACGCATTCGATTACACTTGCTGATTCTATGAAAACCCCACAATATTCCTCCTACCATCACAAAAATTAACAACCAAGATGCCAGTACTTAACTCCCCAAAATGAAGACAAAACAAAATCGCATCTCTGAAACGGGAAAACCGTTCCGAAAATCAGAATGACCAAAATTAATTCAATAAACAACATCACATATGCAACGTTGGACAATAATTCGCACGCGTGTATCCGAACGGACCACGTGACCTGCAAGATGGCGCCCGGCGACCTTTTGGCGGGAATTTGTGCTGCCATGTCAATGATTTTCCCGTGTTTTCGGTGTTTCTTTGTTGTATTTTTTTGGTGAGAGGGTTGACTGCAATGTTGTTGCAGTTATAAATTGTTCATAGATTTAACTTTAAAAAATACTCAATAATTTATGGCAAGTATTATGTATAAATGTAGATATTATTTATACTTCTTTAACAAAATAAGAATCAATTTAGGGTTTATTTACTAGCGAAAGAAAAAACACATTGAAAATAACTACAAAGCAATAGATGAAGATGTATTTATTATATTCGCTTTCCCAAATGCATTCATCCGATATTTCTCTCCCAAAAGCTAGCAACCCCAACAGAAAATCGGGAAGCGTCTACTAATGGCGTCTTTTTACGCTACCTGCTTGCTAATTGGAAATTAGGGGCCTAATGTGTAGAAGTTTAGTTACAACAGCTATTGTTATTGCAGATTCCTATTCGCCATTGCTTTTGTCTTTTTCTATTTACTTACTTGATTATTTTGGTGACTAACGTTAATAGTCTATTGGGGTCATTTTTCTTTAGACGATTAAGGGGCACATAAAGTTGAATAAAGATAAGGTGGAGGTTCAGGTGATGGATTGACTTGTCTATTTGTTTTATTGTTTGTGTTATTTTTAGTTATTTAGAAAAGTTGGCAAAGTGATTAAAAAAGACCTAAGTAACTTCGTTTCTTTTTTATAATAGATTTATGAAATGACAGCTAACTGCAGCCGGATCTGACACTAATTAATAATAATATTACATTTTAATTTAATTCATGTCGCAGTTGTTTAGACTCCTGCCTACCCCTTATGCACCCCATAACTAAGCACTCAACTACCCACATTTATTAAGATAACAACCCTTTAAACACAACAAAGCTAAATGTTAATATCAAACAAAAATAAACAACAGTGGCCTAATTAGATCACCTATGAATATCGCCCAAGATGGCGTGCGCGTTAGCGCCATCTGTCGGTTGTTAAACGAATTTATTTATACATCTAATTGCTCCGTACTGCGAATATGCTACGCGTATGCACTTAATACCTTTAATATTACGTTTAAAGCGCTATTCTGCTTAAAACAAGGGTTATTGTGAATGCTGTCATCAAGTTTTAGTGGCGGGCGGTGATTGCAGCAGTGTTTGTCTTTTTGGGTGGTACTGAGATGTATTTCGTTATGTGCTGTTCCTATGGCAGTCATTATTATGCATAATATACGCCCGTTGCATAAATTGTGGGTGGGTAATGGTCCTATGTTATTTTTTATCATTCTGGTAAGCTGCTGACAAAAGTTGGCAGAGCTTCATGAAAAGCTTTATACAAAAATCATTAGACTAGAAGTCACTACACACAGTCATATCGCCAAAACGAAACGCTGCATGTTAAGTTAAAATTATGGTTAGCATTTAAAACAAAATGAATATTCATTACCAATACACCTGTTAACCGCCCAATTATTTAATTTTACAACTTTACACTACACCGTAAGTAGTTACATCCTGTTTTCCATCCTCTGAAATTACTTTCAATACAATGTTTAAAAGAAAATTTTAAATAACGCAAAGATAAAAAAATACCTTTAAGAAATTACGCAAGATCTTCACAATAAAGTTTAACTTAGCTACCTCATCCGCCATCACTAAGTCGTGTAATGTCTTGGTAATCTATCCTGCCATGCCTCCCACAACTGGGGTGTGGGACTGTGGGCTGTGGGCATAACGGCCCGACGCTAATTATGTTCCACGCGGCATCCCTCGGATTTGCATGCTACTAAATCTGGGTTCCTGAGATTTAGTCGAGGACATACGGACATATTTCTTTGAAAAGAATTGCGATTTAAAGCAGGACGCTTTTGGGGTGATGTGAGGTGAGCGCTTGAGAAATGAGAGTTTAGTTTGATGAGGTAAATTAAGTTGGATCAATCTAGTTTTTCGGAAAATCGTGTACTTTGATAGTTAAAAAAAAAAACGCAATTTACTAGTAATAATTTAGAAGAAATTATCTTATTATGATAAATGATGTGGCCTGAAAAGGCCACTTTGGCAGAATCATAAAACAATTCATATCACGCAATTTCACCTGTATGACAGTTTTGTATGGAGATTCGTAAAATGCTACAGGTACACCTCTGCCTAACCCTTCAGGGATATATAGGTGTGAAACTGTCAAACAGATGAATTGCGTGATATGAATTGTTTTATGATTCTGCCAAAGTGGCCTTTTTAGGGCCCCAGATCTTATTTTGATCTGTCGTTAGGCGCCTAAAAGCTGAGGAAGTCGATAAAGTAGACGACTCTAGTCATTTCAAACACAAAATAATAGCGAGGCATACGTATAACATTGTTATAATGAAAATCTTTGTCATAACGAGTTAACCAACATATTTACAAGATTTTTTCCTAAAAGTATGACACGACCACCAACAAAAACGCGGGTTTCGATCGTCAAGATGAGACGTTGGCAAACCAACGGGGGAAGCAGGGGTAACTCGCGCAAAACTATAAATTCCAGTTTAATTACCCCCGGGCAGCGTCACATCATGGATTCAGACAGTTTTATGACGATTTACGGCACATTTCGACGCCGGGACTGGCCCGCTTAGGGATTTCCACCGGCCGATCAAGCAAGACCTACCCAACCCCCTTCTCGCCGTAGAAATAGTTGGGGAGTCGGGGAGAAGTAGGGGAAAACGAGGGGTCTTGTGTAACTGGTCGGTATTCGTCACCTTTTACACAGCCGGGGGGTTTTAAGGCTTCCAGTTCTTTATGGTAATGAAATCTGAGCAGGGTGACGTGGCGAGGTGATGGCTGCGAGAGTTTTTGTTTTTTTTTTTTTTTTTTTTTTTAACTATGGCATCTCGCAGTTCATCCTTTATGAGGATGGCTACTGCTTAACCGGGCTTTCCTGTGGATGCCTCGAATTAAGGCCTCCAGCCAGGGCATACGATAACTTAAAAACTAAGCGACAGCGCTAAGGGTAACCCCCTGCGGGGTTCGGACCTCGGCTCAGGGCGTCGCTGGAAGAGGACAGCAAGGGACAGGCTGGATCGGTATTATTATTAGTGTTTAGGGGCGAATTTAAAACTACAGGCTCAGCTGCGCGGGCTGGCTCGAGCAAGGGTCGGGGCGGGCACGGTGATGGTGCGGGACGTCGCGACGGGCCTCGGCGGCGAGGACGGAAGGACGGATGTCTGAGCTTGTGTTTGTGTTGTCGACTGAGAGTACTCGTGGCCTTACTGCTCTCCTGGAGGAGGGTAGTGGCGTCGTCGGGGATAGTGAGGGTATGCCTTGGTCGGCGAATCCTACTTATGCGGGAGGGAGTGTATCGGGAGGCCGCCGCAATCAGGGGGTTGGGGTGCTTTATGGCAGAGTCAAAGAAGCGCTTGGAGAGGCGTTTCATGAACTGCTGGATGGTGGGGAGTCTGAGATCTAGATGCAGATTCACATTTCGGACATAGAAGGGGGCTCCCGTGACCTTTCGGAGGAAACGGTTCTGGAGGGTTTGCATTTTATGCAGAAATCGCGGCTTGGCGTGTGCGAAGACTACGCAAGCATAGGTCATGATGGGACGGATGACCGCGGTGTAGAGGCGCAATTTGCACTTGAGTGACAATTTGCTGCGGGCAGTTATCATGGAGTGGAGCCTACCGAGAGCGAAAGAGGCGCGCGAACGCGCCGTCTTTATGTGCTCGTTGAAGGTGAGGTTGTGGTCTAGGATGACACCTAAGTATTTGGCTCGCTTTCCCCAGGGGATCGGCTTGCCATACATAGAGATCGGGCGCGGGAGGGGGGGGGGTAGTTTGCGCGGTTTCGAGAAGATGACCGCCTGACTCTTATCGGGGTTGACCTCGATTCTCCATTTCCGGAACCAATCGCTCAAGGCGCTTGCGGAGGTTTGGAGGTTTCGAGCTATGGATGACTGGTTGACACCCGAACAGTATATGGCAGTGTCGTCGGCGAAGAGCGCCAACTGTGCCTTTTTACTGTTCGGGATGTCACTAGTGAACAGGGTGAAAATGAGGGGAGACAGAACGGAACCCTGGGGGACTCCGGCGCGGATGGGGTGAGGGGGAGAGAGAGCGCCCTCGATACGGTAGCGGAAAGTGCGGTCCGACAGAAAATCTCGTAAGATGAGCACGAGACGGTCTGGCACACCTAGCAGGTACAGCTTATATAATAAGCCATTGTGCCAGACCTTGTCGAACGCCTTCGCTATATCGAAGAACAGGACGCCTGTCGAAGCACCTCGCTGAAAAGCAGCGCTAATGTGCTCGACTATGCGGTGGAGCTGGTGGATGCACGAATGCTTCGTGCGAAAACCGAACTGTTCGGGGGGGATGAGGCTCTTTGCTTCGGCATAGTCTTTGAGGCGCTTATAAATAAGCCTCTCGTAGACTTTACCGAAAACATTGAGCAGACTGATGGGGCGGTAGCTGGAGGGCTCAGACTTGGGCTTGCCTGGCTTTGGGATGCCTATGACTGTGGCTTCTTTCCACATTTGGGGGAAGATGTTGTTGCTCAGGGCGCCATTGAAGATGGCGGTCATGAGCAGTATGAGGGGGGCGGGGAGGAGTTTGTACACCCTATTGGTGATACCGTCCGAACCGGGGGCTTTGCGGGTTGCGAGCCCTTTTATGATGTCTTGCACTTCGTCGGGAGTGACGGGAGGCAGAGGATCATCAGGGTCTTCGACTGGCGGGAGGGAGGCTCTCCGTTCGACTTCAGCGTTCACCTCGTCGAGGTGCGCTCTGTCTACTGGTTGAGAGCTGGGAGTGCATTGAGCCTCTAGGCTGTCGGCTAGGCATTCGGCCTTTTCGAGATTTTCGAAAGCGACCGTTTTGTCGGGGCGTGTGAGGGGAGGAACTGTGGCCTCTTCAGAGGAGCGGAGCTTCCTCTGGAGCTGCCAGAAGGCGTGGTGGGTGGGCTCGAGTTCGCCGATCATCTTATCCCATCCCTCGGAGCGCCATTCCCCTATGCGTTTCTTTACAGCACGCTGTAAATGGCGCATGTGGGATTTGTTCGCGTCGCAGGGAAAAGAGTCATAGGCACGAATGGCAGCGTTCTTCTCGGTCACCAGTTCACGTACGTCATCGGGCAGTTTCCAGCGATGGTCTTCCATCACTGGAACTTCCCGTGAGCAATCCGTCAGTACGGATTGAACGTGCTCTGTGAACGAGTCGATCGCCCCAGTCGTGTCTGCGACTGAGATAATTTGCTCGGGGATGGAGTCTAAGTGGGGAGACGTGGTGGATTTCAGTCTTTCGCTTACTTTCCTCCAGTCGGTGACTATTTTGGTCTGGGAGGGCTGGTTGGGGTCGTGCGGGAGGCCCGAATAGGGGGCCAGGTGCAAGATGACCGGGCGATGGTCAGAATCGAGCTCTTGTACCGTCTCGATAGACTGCAAACGGAGGTTTACATTCTTGAGAAGCGCTACATCGAGAACGTCAGGACGTTGGGCGGGGTCGCCCGGGAAATGAGTGGGATACATCGGAGCGATGATATCGAAATTGAGGGAGTCGCCTAGTTTGAACACGATCCTACCTCTGGTAGAGGTCGTGCTGCTATTCCAAGCGGGATGTTTGGCATTGAGATCCCCCGCCATGATGACGGAGTCACTCATACCGAAGAGGGTAGTGAAATCGGTAGAGAGAGAGATGGGATCCTCCGCACCATTGGTGGGCGGGATGTAAGCGGAGATGATGGTGATTGAGGGGTGACCGGTCATGCCGAGCCGACAGATAGAGATCTCTAGCTGAGAGAGGAGGGCAGGCGGGTCTATCGGGATGCAATGGAGGGACTTTCTATAGTAGATGAGGGTACCGCCCTTGTGGCAGCGAGACCTGTCATTGCGAACTATCTTGTAGTTGGCAATGCTCGGGTTCCGCAGATGGGGCTTCAGGAAGGTTTCCTGGACTAAGAGGACATCGAGCTGGTGATCGCGGAGGAACGCGGCGATCTCTTCGCGTTGTTTTTTAATGCCGTTTGCATTGAAAAACCCTAGTCTAAGGGATCGGGGTTTGGTAACGCTCATTCTTTGTAAAGCCATTGGAGCTTTTAGAAGTTGAGGGTTTGCATGACTTGCGTAATCTGAGGATACGCATTGAAAATCTCGGCGATGCGCCGAGGATTGCCGTTACAGGCTTGGATTTCCGCTGCCATGGCATTTGCGGGGGCAATAAAAGCTGCGTAAGCACCGATTATTACCTCCATGCTGCTAGGCTGGGGGCGGGAGGCGGGGGTCGGGGGGGACCTACTGGGACCAGCGGGAGCCCTGGGCGCGGCGGCGGGAAGGGCTACCGGTGGGGCTACTGGGACCGAGGGGCCTACTGGTGGCGCGGGGATGACAGTTGCCATCAGCGCTGGGATAGTCGGGGGTGGGGGGGGCACCGAAGCTGCGGGAGCTTTGAGGTGGTTGAGGTTCGCCCATGGGGAGGGCCTTTGGGGACTGAGCCTATCGGGCATCTGGGAGGAAGGGATCGGGATCCTCACAGAGGGGCTTTCCCTTTGCTGACGGTCGCTCGCGCGCTTCGTCAGTTTGGGAGAAGAAGACTTGGGGGCCTTGGGGCAGCCACGGTAGTTAGCCGGGTGCCCGGATTGGCCGCAAAGAACGCAGCTCGGTGGCTCTGTGCACTGAGAGCGGTCTTTGGGGCGGGGACAGTCTGACGTGCCGTGGGCACCTAGACACTTGACGCATCTAGGTGTCGCGTAGCAGTGGGATTGGGAATGGCCATACAGTTGACACCTGTGGCATTGTCCGATGAGGTTGGACTTTCTGGGTTTCTCGATAGAGATGCCCGAGAGGGAGCAGACTGACTTCACCTTGAAGATGGGGTGATGTCCTTCAGTAGGGTCGCAGATGACCAGGACCATGTCGTAGACTAGGCCCTTCCATGCTTTGTGCAAGCGATGGACTGCTGAGACGGGGATGCCTTGTGAAGCAAGGTCTTCTTTGATCTCCTCGGTGGGGATTTCTTTGGGGACGCGCCTGATGATTACGCGGGTGGGGACTTCCTCCGGAAGGGAGTACGTATGGAAGGAGTAAGCCCTTGTCTGGAGGAGACGGGTAAGGTCCCTGTAGTCCGAGGACGAGGCGACCGTTACCTTAATACCCTGTTGGGTTGAGCGGGCGTTCGTGTAGTTGATCTTTTGATCAACACACGCTTTGGAGATTTCTGTCCATTTGGACTTATCCTGGACATAGATGGGGGGCGGGGGTCGTGGCTTCTTTGCGTTCGAAGCGGGAGGGGTAGCCGAGAGGCTAGACGTGGGATTGGCCTGCGGTGCGGCGGGGGTTGGGGTGGGGGGGCGGGGGTTAGAGGGGATTACCGCGACCGACTTTTTGGCCTTGTTGGCGTGAGAGGAGGCGTTCTTCTTTCTCTTGCCACCCTTTCCGACGACTATATAGTCGTCTTCCGAGGAGGACGAAGAGTCAGAGAGGGCTTCCTCTGAGTCGGATTGAGATTGGGGTACGGACGTGTCCATACTCTCTGGAGTATCTGCTGCGGTAGCGGCTGGCACGGAAGGTGCGGGATCGGGGACTGGCACGGACGGTGCGGGTTTCGGGGCGGACACGGAGGGAGCGGGTGATGGGGCTGGCACAGAGGGTGCGGGTTTTGGGGCGGGCACAGAGGGTGCGGGTTTAGGGGCTGGCACGGATGGTGCGGGTTTTGGGGCTGGCACGGAGGGTGCGGGTTTTGGGGCTGACGCGGGGGGTGCGGGTTTGGGGGCTGGCACGGAGGGTGCTGGTTTGGGGGCTGGCACGGAAGGTGCTGGTTTGGGGGCGGCGGCTGGCACAGAAGGTGCAGGCGAGGGGGCTGGCACGGAGGGTGCGGGAGGGGAGGCGGCGGCGGCCTCGGGGATTTCGCCTGAGTTTGGCGGAAAGAGGGGGCTGACTAGCGCGTCGCTAAAGTCAATGTCGATGACCGAACCGGGAGGGCGTCTAAAATTTATAAGACGTTGGGCATACTGGTTAACGAAAGAGGGGTCCTTGAAGAGGACCTCTTTAACGAACGCCAATATGACCGCGTCTGCCATGATCGGGATGGGGGCGGGGAGAGGGAAGAACCATAGGGGGCGTGAATCCCTAACAACCTAGCACCCCGGGTGGATGGGCCCGGGGGTGTGAGATCCTACCCTCCCTGTCGGGTGTGAGACAGGGAGGTGAGTACCTGAAGTGAGCCCTAAGCTTGTGACCCGTCGCCGATCTTATTGTGCGAACGGGGCCCTAACCAGTCTGTGCGATGGGTGTAGAGACACCCTAGACCGGCTTCTAGTACGAAGGGGTTGACACACCCAACCGTACTAGACGCGAGCTGTGGACAAGGGATTAGTTACGAAGCTAGAGCTGACTAGGAGCCACCCCCAAGGCCAAGCTTCTAGCTCCCGATTCCAATTGACAGCCTCGCCCTGATGGGGCTCGGCGGGTGAGATTGGGGCACCACCCCCTTGGCTTCGTTGGCACCGTGAGGTATCCACCAAGGACCACGAAACTGTGGTTTTTACCCGGAAGGGGCCAAAAACCTCGACGACACGTGTGATGACGATTCTCTCTTAAAGAAACAACTTCTATCAACCACGCCTTGAAAAAGGCGGCTATTGACAGGGTGCGGGCGTAGTCCGGAGACTACTGAGCTCGTTACGGCTAGCGTAGCGAGAGCGGGCGGTGGCGGGGCGGCGAGGCGGTGGGGGCGTGCAGCGAGCGAGAGCGGGCAGCACGACCGTCCACGGCGAGCGTCGAACGGAGAGTGAGAGTTTTTGTTGTGCCTCCCCCCCTCTTTATTTATTGTGCGTTTGGGGTACGGAAGTTTTGGTCGAAGTTTGTCGAATAGAATGTGTTCCGTGCGGTGTTGATGATATCGGGAGTACGAATTGTTTTTGTTCATTTCTATTTGGGAAAAAGGTACAATAGCGTGGGTATCAGTGCCAATAAACAGATGGGTCGGTTCGGTGATTTGTGAAATGAGTTAAACTTTCTCTTGGCATGTTTTTGTTGATCGAGGACTGTGACGTAATGAAGATGTTTCTCCAATAATAGTTTGAGTCGTTACTTTCATTCCTTGCTTGTAACATCAAAATAATTTATCGACTTGCTATTTTGTTTTGCAAACATGGTTTTAAGTTATTTTTATTCGTCTATTAATTTGATTAACTTCTTTCAGTATTTTTTGTTGTAAGTTGCTCTGAACCATTTGATCTGCTAGAACAGTTTGTCAAAATGGTATAAACCTATTTTATTTCTTCAATTTAAGTCAGCAAAATATTTACCAAAGAAGTAACAAACAAAATCTATATAAAACTTCAGCCAGATAATCACTCCATACGAAGACAGTACAGAAAAACCAATACAAAAGAGATACACTTAAAAAAGAAAAAAATAATTGTCATTCCCAACACAATCCTGTCGGGATCATAACAGTTTAACACGCAATTTTATTTGTCGATACAGAACGTAAGCTAACGAGACTTTATAAGCAATAAACGTACAGACAGACGTTTTGGTGTGACATAAAATCAAATCAACAGTTATCCTGCGAGCCTACATCACAATCGGGCTTAATCGCGTATGTGACAAGTTAGCTTGTACGAGCAAGCGACCAGTTTACAAAGAACTCCGATAACTCGGCAGTTATATCCCCCGAGTTCTGTTCCACTGAATAAATCGGGGGGTGCGGGGGTCGGAAGTAAATTTGTCGGTTTGTAACACGCTCAGCGCTCGCTCCGGCCCGATATCGCCTTGAGTGACGGACAAGTATGCATTCAAATGGGTTACTTTAGCCCCCTTCTCCCCTTTATAAACATCGTGGCTAGATCCTCCACCAATTTGGTACAGAATTTGTTGTGGAATGTCGAATGCTTTTTGAGGGTTAAATTGCATTTAATTTGCAATAAACAACGGGACTGTTTTGATGTACATTTAAATGTTTGTTAAACGATTTTTGGTGTGTTTAAGGTTTTATAGTAATTGCTGAATATTTTCTTAATTATTTTGGCGCTGTTTTCTCGTGGTGGAAATAAGTAAACAGTATACACGATTGTCTTTACATAATTTTTTTCAGCGACATCGGGGCATCGAGGAGAATTTCTGAGCTTCGTAGGTTTCAACATTTTCAACATGTAACCCATATTTTGTAACAATACAGGTAATTTAAAAAAGTGTCCATGCCACGGTGTTTCTTCCCACTCCACTCCATAGGAACGTACGAGGCTTTAGAATGGGCAACTAGCTTCATCATTATGAGTTTCCGATTCCTTTGACAATTCAAAGTGCCTGGTATATGGTTTAATTGAAATACCTAAATGTTTTGAGTTTGATTCGTGGGGCTTTCATTTTATATTCGAACCTACCTACCTACATCTGCCATTCCTACGCTAGGACTACACCAGTATTTTCACATATTTTCTGCGGGTTTCTTAACCGTTATATTCCCAAATCCCTTCCATCAAAATTACCTCCATTATCATCCAAAACAATATCCATCTCCCTTCAATCCATAAAATGATATTACGAGATAAATCACTAGCGAATGCACCTCACGCCCCAGTATAATGCACAGACGTACTAACAGACAATATATGACGCGTACCCTCACGCTAGCCCCCGACGTAGGTAGGCAGGGCAATAAAAACTGAAACTCGTCAGCTACGGAGATGGTTGAACGATTTATGTATTGGTGTGGAGGAAGATGTGGTGGTAGGGAGTTAACCGACTATGAAGAAAAGTGTGAATGAAGAAGTTGCCTACTTGACGTGGGATGCTAAAATTTTTCGATGGTTTCTCTTATTACTTCTGCTTTGTTATAGCAAGTCCTATTTCTTTTTTAAACTGTCAAAAGTGATAACTTCAGGCTAATTCTATTTCGTTGAACTATCTATACTTACAATAATTATATAAAATTGAAGTGTATTCGTAATGTCAAAATAACTGATTTTATAAATGCATATCGACGGTAAAAAGGATAAGAAATAAGCGACATTTTGGTCAAAAATGAGTTATAATGCGGCGTCCTACGTAAAATTTTCCGCTCTTTCGAATGCGCTTACTCCGATGGCTCTACGATGACTTTTTTGGCGTTTATGCCCTAGCAAAAAAAATCATAAATGTCAAAATGCAACCGTTTTTCTAAAATTTGAAACTTTGAACGGCTCTCCTGAACATTTCATTTTTTGTCACTTATACCCTATTTCCTCTTAAACGTCGATATGAAATTAAAATTATACAGTACTTATAACGGTTTTTTTTTTATTTCGTCTGTCTATCTGTCTGTTTATTCTGGCTGATCTTCGAAACGGCTGGACTGATTTTGATGAGATTTTCACTCGTAGATAGCTGATGTTATAAGGAGTAAGTAACTTAGGTTTAAATTTTAGAAAAATATTAAGAGTAACGCGCAAAAAAACCTCATGAAATTTAAATCAACCACGCGGGCGAAGTCGTGGTCAGAAGCTAGCACAAGATGAACGTTAATTTATTCCATGATAAGGAGCTGATTGCTCAGACATACCTAACTCGTGCTACTTAAAAAAGTGTCGACACTCATGTAGACTAATGTCGCTGTTACACCCAACTATAATTAACACAAACACACACATAACATCACGCTTATTGCTCCCCTGAAGGGTCAGGAATTCAATGAGTAGGTACAATTATTTATTTATTTCAGGCGACGCAGGCCCGTATATAAATACTTTTTTTATTTAAAATGGGTTTGCCATTGACATATATTATATTACTTTTGAAACCATTGGGGTTTGCTCTTGACTCTAGTTTAGGTCAGCGGTGACAGACAAAGTCGACGATGGAGTGAGCTTACCCAGAAGAAGCCTATTCACTCCCATTTTGAAGAGATTCGGGTTGGATGCGCTAAACCTAAACATACATATTTTTGTTATAAAACAGTACTTCACAGGCTAACTCTTGAGCAGTTCTGTGGTACTTGTCCGCGGAAGCGACGGAACACCACACCACACACACACACACATATTACCACCACTGCCCACCATAATGTTCCATAGCATATAAATATCTAAACTTCTAACGCAGTCACACAAGCCAACATTCCTTCCTAAAATCTCCTACGGCCATTCCCAAAACCCGGACGCCTATCATACGCTACCTTACGGAGTGGTCCGGCACGTCACCGGGTCAAATCATCGTATCATTCGTGACGGACACGCGGACGTGACCGGGAACCGAACCGGCGACCGGCGATAAATCGCTGGCCACTGCGCTAGTGTAAGTTGAGCTGTGGTGTAGAAGTATATGGTGTTGAGTTGTGATAGTGTCAGTTTTGTATTTTGGTACTAAGAAATTGTTAAAAGATGTACGCAGACGTAACTATATATTTCTGAGAAAAAAAGAAAGAACATTATGTTTAAAAAAATTGCCCTGTAAAATCAAATAAGTAACTAAAATTACTGACTAGTTTGATTGTTTCACGAGCATAGATTTTAAGAGAATGGATAGAAAAACTTTTTTCAGAAATAAATGTTTATTATTTTATTTCCATTTACTTATTTATTTATAAAACGTCGGTACTTTCAAGATGAAGGATTGGAAGCCAGTTATACTGAAATGTTGTCTCCCTATTTTACTTTTATTTTATAGTTTGAATTTGTCTAGTCGCATAACTACAATGTGGGTCATTTTATTTTTGTTTAATTTTTATTATTATGTTTGTTCTGTTATTTCTTTTTCTAGGTCTGGCAGTTTGAGTAATTTATGTGGCCTACCCAAATGTCCTTTCTTTGGTATTGTTCGTCGAATCGTTGAGCTCCTTAAGTTTTGAGTTGAGCTGCACGATTTCTGACAAATGCGTGCGCTGACTGGACAGGTCCGCTCAATCTGTGTGGTTCTTTCCTCAAAAGACCATCTCAGACATCGATCTACATGGTCTTCATATAACCTGACCAAGATTATGATGTCTGGACTTTAAAAGAGACTGTGACCTCTGAGTTTGTTTCGGCCTTTCTTCTCAGAGTAGTCAGATAGGAAACGCCGACCTCATCTAGTTTTATAAAAAATATGATTGACGTGTAAAAGTGTTTGTACAAACCTACTTACAAAAATAAAATCATTTATCATTTACTATTAAGTAAAACAAAAAATATTTTTTTACCACTGACCATGAAACTGATTATTAAAACAACATCATCGTGTGTAGTTTTTCATTTTCTTAAAGTAATACCATGATTCCATTTCTACTCCACATTTCCCTCACACCATCCACACAGAGGTCTGGCAACACTGGCTAGAACTCGACTCCGTCATTATTGAACATGTTATTGCTATTATAAATAAGGATCTCATGATATTGTGCTCATATTAAAATGCTTTGTTTTTCTTTTTCTTTGGTAGGTTGTGAATCGATAGGCACATGGATGCATAGGTACCTATGCATGTAGCTACACAGTGGTCAATGCTGGCTTTCAAATTATTTGGAGTTTTTAGGGAATAATATTATGCCGTCGCCATTTGTCGTCGACAAAGAGCCACTCGTCTGCAAGCTCTTATTCTGATAGCCAGAAATAATAAAATATAAAAGAAAAATTATAAATAGAACTTATTGAAGTGCTGTGCATTTTTGTAAAAGCTGTATAGTTTCTTTTTTTTTCTAAACTTTGTCATATTCTAATAGAAAAGCTACTACAGTCCGTTTACGGTTTATTTTACCTCTGAATTTGCATCACAGTCAAAATCGAAGTAATCTTTAATCTTGTTACAATAAAGTTGCTGTTGCATTGTTGCCACTGACTAGTCTGTCAAAACCATAGTGGTCTTTATTCTTGTTACAATAAGGTTATAGTTAGGTTGCACCTGCCACATTTAAAAAAACTGTGACCGGCCTATATTTTTTTTTTTCAAGAAAAACATTATGTGAAGTGAAAACTTCTTTAAGCGCGTTGGGCATTTTTTGAGATGGGGTAAAAACCATTGAACTCGCGACACTGTTACCGCCACCGCGCTACATTCGGATGTGTTCGGCTATCCTCGGGATTTACTCGGTTTTAATGTATATCCGATATTAATGAGTGATGGCAAAGTATTCTATTTGTGTTTTGTTTTCACTTCTGTCGGCGGCACTCTCGGAGTGCCACTGTTTTTTTTTTTTTAATTCGGATCAGTCTCTTCTACCCATCTGCCTTACACAATCCCTGACTCACCAACACGACCCTTGAGAAAAAAAGTAAAAGCCATTAATTCCCCATGGGCTTATAAAAGAGCTGCCATATTCCCCTTCAGAGAAACACCATGATATCCGGCAAAGTAGTATTCTAATGTTTTAATGTGTATTTATGGGTTTTATCGGTGTTTATGGGACATTTGATGGGTAATGGTGGGGTAATGGTGGGGTAATTTCGCTATGAGCTGTAAGTGGTTTTATAATATGATAATTCATTTATTTTAAGTTTGATAAATAAGAAATCTATAAATAATAATATTGATACCTTCAAAACCTTATTCAAGCTGTGTAATATTTATATTATTACTAGCTGCGCCCCGCGGTTTCACCCGTATAAGTTTCCATCCCGTGGGAATGTCGGGATAAAAGTAACCTATGTGTTAATCCATTGTGTCAGCTACCTCCTTACAAAATTTTATCAAAATTGGTACAGCCGTTTGAGCGTGAAAAAGTAACAAACAAATAAACACACACACACACTCACTCACAATCTTTCGCCTTTAAAATATTAGTGTGATATAAAAAAATCTTTATTTCTTTCAATTTTATTAGCTTAAGATATTGTATACTATTCGTTTAAAGTACCTATTTGATTGCATGTTAACACCTAATTTTGCCTGTAAGAGTACAAGTACTTTTTTATAGTTGATATATTTAAAGATTGAAACTGGAAGATCATCATCATCATCTGCCTAGCTTTTTCTCAACTATGTTGAGGTCGGCTTCCATAAGAAGAAGAAGAATAAAGCTGGAAGATAATAAATGCATTACGAAATGCTACAAGTGTTGCTACGCCGTAGACCTACTACTACGAACAACAGCTAAGCGTGGAAATATTGATAAGCTACATGAAAAAAAAGCTATTTATAACATTTCTGAAGGTACTGTGACATTTTTAAATTACATCCCGTTTAGCATAAATAGTTCTGTGTGTCAGAACAATTCATTACAGCAACCACACGTCTGGAAAACACGCTCGTACGATTTTATAGCGAAACCGATGAAACGACTGAAAACTATTTTTTAATTACCTAAGCAATATATTAGTTCAATAGTCACCTTTTACGCCACAAAACTTTGCACAAAGGTACTCAATGAACCCACATAAAAATACGGCAAGAACATTAAAAACAAACCTTCAAACTTAGTCCCAAAGACAATAAACTCTCGTTCATTACATTAATAACACAATTATATAAGTAAGTAACAAAAACTTGAGCCATTAGCCACACTCCGCTGCATACACCATGAGTCTTGTAACGCCTCATATCGCGGGCCGACCAACCTTCACGGCATTACTCATCGGGGGATAAGTTCAACGGTTTAATATTTGACAGTTGATATTAAAGGGTTACGGGTTGGTGGGGCGAAGGTGATCATCTTGAGAAACTTTGCTAAATGGTAAATTGGTTAAAATACTTGATATTGGTAATACAAAAAAAAATTAAAAGAAAAAATATTTTTTAGTACTCACACAGTAATATTGTCTACTCTAGTCTTAAAAAGCTGCCAGCTGCAGGTCTTACTAAGGGGTATCGTATTACCCAGTAACTGGGTTGTATCTCTCCATGCAAAATACTGGTATTCAGCTGCATCCGGTTAGACTGGAAGCCGACTCCAATATAGTTGGGTAAAGGCTAGGCAGATGACTATGGTCCTGCTCCACAAGGGGGCATAAACTAATTGATTAGTATTTAAAAATACTGTTAGAACAGCTGAAGATTTCAAAACTATCTTTGCATTGTATAAATTCAATTTCTTAAAAATAAATAAAATAAAATAAAAAGCCTTTTAATTCCTACTATTTTTTTACATTGTATTTTTTTAGTTACTTAACTATTTTAATTAATTCACTTCACATACCTAGTTTTTCTTTGATTCCTTTACTTATTATTAATTTATAATACGCTTAACTAGTTTGTTTCCGTTACTGCTTAATTTCTTAACTATTAACTAACTAGCTGCACCCCGCGGTTTCACCCGCATAAGTATCGATCCCGTAGGAACATCGGGATAAAAAGTATCCTATGTGTCAATCCGGGTTATAAACTATCAGTGTGAAAAATTTCATCCAAATCCGTTCAGTAGTTTTTGCGTGAAAGAGTAACAAACATCCATCCATCCATTCATTCTCACAAACTTTCGCATTTATAATATTAGTAGGATAGTAGGAAGTAGGATGTAACATAACATAATAATGTAACATAATTTAGTTTGATATACCAATATCTGCAGGAACCCCATATTGGGTGAAGGCCTCCTATAAAGAATATAATCTCTTAGTATTTTATAATTGGAACACTATGTACTATTACTATAAAGCTACCATTTACTGGGTACTTCTTTCATTGACTTGAATGCGCCCTGGTGGCTGAGAGTATGTCATGCTCACTCTAATGTCTCGCTGATGATGTCACATGTATTGGATCATTTCACGGAGTAATTTTTACTCCGTGGGATCATTTAGCTCCCAAAATGGTTCCACGCGTCATGTTCGTGAACGGGCGCCGTCATTAGGGACTCCTAGCTGCCATGACTTATTTTAATTTAATTTAATATTGAAATTGATTTCTTTTTATTTTTTATGCGGACGCTTTTAACATTCTGCATCGTTCTCACATGCATAATTTCAACGTGAATGATGTAACCGACAGATCTAAGAAACGCCGACCTCATCCAGTTTAAAAAAAAAAATATTGACGTGTAAAAGTGTCTGTGCAAACCTACTTAAACATAAAGATTTATAAATGGTCAATAATAAAATATGATTTATTTACAATCAAATAGATCGTTTATCTTAACCAATATTTTGTAACCATATTTTTTCTTGCCCGTTCTTCTCCAAAGGTGAATACTACGCTTTTGAATGGGCAACTAGCTTCATCTTTCGGACTGTCCTGGCCTGTAATTGAAAATTTGAACTATATACTTTTGGTTTGAGTTTGGTAAAGAATAATTGCTGCCAGTAATGATAATAGCGTTAGCGAGGCCTAGAAAAGTGGCAATAGCTTTCAAAGCTTTTTGTATTCCTACAACGACTTAAATCGGGATTGACGTAAGCTTTTCGGTACCTTGTGTCAGTCCCAGTACATTTTTTACTTTTTCATCATCGTTAGGTACTTACAGCTGATAGAATGTCACTACTAGTCAAAGCCCGAAGCTGTTCCATAATCATTTCGTATCATGCTAATACATACTGTAGCATCAGTAGCGTGCTTCTGTAAATGAAAGCACTAGGAAGTGGTAAAGGGCGGGCGTTTTGGGGGACTGTCTTTTGTAATTTTGACGTTCGAAAAGTGCTGATTCTCAGCCTAGTTTAAAAAAATGGCTTTTGATTTTGATTTTGAACCTGCGCTCATAATAGTAAGTTCCTAATGTTAAAGTTTGTCAGGAAGGTATTAAATTTATCATTATACCTTCTCTCTCCCAAGAAAGACAAAAATGCTGATTGAATACCTACAATCAGCATTTTTGCTCAACTTCTATCTTTTTATAAGAAGGTTCACCGTTTTACCGACTAGCTTCTTTTTCAAAGAAGGTGCAGAATCTGCAAATAGGATAACTCATACTCCAAACAGGATACTTTTTAAGAAAACGAATGAATCATCCAAATCGGCTTTCCCATAACGTTACTCTGATGTTAGTTTTAAGTTGTAACTTATTATCTTTTCGCTAATTGCCCCCTCTGGCTTAATGCTGGAAGATTTCGGCGCAGCTTGATAATTCGGTCCGGTTACATCTTGTGGAGGTGAGGAGCTAAACGTTGGGCTGGGTTTTATTGAAGAATTTTTATTTTGCTAAATAAAAATAAACTAGTTTCTTAGCTAAGAAACTAGTTTATTTTTATTTAATACATTATTTTTGACTATTAGGTATGTAATTCTCAAACACTGTGTTTGGGGGTTTTCCTAGTGCAGTCCCTCGCAAAGGATTTAGCAGTTAAAAGTTAATATAGCACCTACAAGTCTAATCATACTGAAAACTTTTCGGTAATTAATTAACTTGTATCGCGATGGGAAATTTAGGTACCTACGCTAGACCCAAAGGATATTTTTGGTATCTATGAGGTAGGTATAGGTGTAGAAAGGTACAAGCTGTAAATTTTTTTTCTTGGTTATCAATCAATGCGTTCATCGAATCTTATTTTAAGCACACAAAAGGTAAAATTTTAATATTAATTTATGTTGATTGCACCTAAAGCTATAGAGTATAGACCATACGAAAAGACCTCACATTTATTTAAATAAAATCTCAACTGCACCAAAAACTAAAATGAAACAAAATCCTCACAGTTGCAAAGCGATGCAGGGGCCGTAAACATTTTTATTAAAAACAAAAACATAGAAATTCGCTGCGAAAACTTTTGCCGCCGCAAGAATGAGATAAGTGAACTAAGTTGTTCTCAACTGGCAGAGGCTAAGTGTAATTATAATAATTCACTTAATAACTGACTGTGAAACTGTGGTGTTATGTAACTTGTAAGTATAAGTTATCTTTAAGTGGTTAATGAGACGCTGGGGAAGGTGGGACTTTTTTGGGGAGAAAGCTGTTTAATTTTGTGTGATTTTGTGTTTCTCGAATGTACTTAATAGCTACTTAGTTAGTTAGTTTTGGTTGATATCTGAGGGGCAATTCCAGTAGGTATTATTAAGAACGTCCACATTCTAATTTCAGTCTCAATCTATAAAAGACCTTAAATGACAAGTTTTTGATTTGGGATTTGGACTTTGAGCGCAACTAATGTTTGCGCTAAAAGGAATAATTTAGTTGCGTTTAGTTGGTTGCGCTTAAAAATAGTTGAGGAATACCCCCATGTAGGTATCTGGCTTACCTACCTATCTATCTAATAAAAATATCTCAATTGAATCAAGGCACTTTTGAATTGTTTGAGTCGATCAGTCAGATAGATGATGCTAGTGGCCCATTCCCAAGCGTAGTTGTTCCTATGGAGAAGAACGGACAAAAAACTCCATGGACACTCTTTCAAATTAATTATGTTGCAATATTTTGGTAACATGTAAGAACAATGTACTTACAAAGACGGAGTAAAAAGATCAAAAAAACAGAAATTCACTTAACTAAGTGGCGATCAGATACCTACGTCATGTAAGTACCTGATATGATCACCACCTGTATCTGATCTCCACTTAGTTACGAACTTTTGGGTAACTACCTATTAAGTTGCGTTGTATAGGTACTTGATACATGTCAACCAACGACCATACAGCCCATGTCAACTCATGACATGAGTGTTCATAAAAATACTTACCCTGCACCTCGCTTGCCTGAGAATTTACAACTCATCGGTTATCAAGGGTTACCTATCGTGTACCCAGTACCGTTACTGGGAACAGAATTTATTATGGAGCGACTGCCTATCTGACCTCCACAACCGTTTGTGGAGGTCAGATAGGCAGTCGCTCCATATGAATTCTGTTATTTAGCTGCATCCGGTTAAACTGGTTAAAAAAGTGTCCATGGAGTTTCTTGTCCGTTCTTCTCCATAGGTAGGTATATACCTATGCTTTGGAAAGGGCAACTAGCTTCATATTTTCTGACTAACCGACTTCTGGACAATTCAATAGTGCCTGTAAATGGTTTATTTGAAATAAATGCTTTGAGTTTGAGTTTCTGGAAGCCGACCCCAACATAGTTGTAAAAGATTTGGCAGATTGAGGTAACCAAGTTGAATAAATCAAGTGTCGCTGAAAATTATTTTGTGATTATTTTGAGAATTATGAAATGGTGGTGCAGGAATCCCTAAGAAGGCTAATAAAGTTATTTACTAATAATTATGGAAAGAAATATAAGTTTAGTGTGGTACCCCAGAAAGGTGTGCAATAAAATAAAATGCACAGTAGTGTAAACTAGTAGAAGCTAGAAAAAAATTAAATTAAATGCAGCATCAGAGGCCATCGAAAGTTTACCTACTGACTATAAAGAGTTTTTTTTATAGATACAATTCTCATAATACGGAAATGTCATTCTGTTCGCAATTACTATCTTTATTTCTAACCACTTTATTTAAAAATGTACGAGTTGTTATAAATCAAACAAAATATTTCAAAGTACATTCACCAACATGAGTGACATGCAACGCCATCTATGTTGGAGAGCACGTGACTAGCATACTGATCGCCGCCGCTAGATGGCAGTACATCGCTATATGTCACTCGCGACATATTTATGGCCAAAAAAACAGCGCCTCGCTTGAAACAGAATCGCTTTTAAATGACTAGACTGGGCGAATTTGCGCGCGATCTCACGAATTTGTATGCAGATCTAAGAAGAAAGATGTCTAAGTGTGTTTTCCATTCGTGCAGACGGATTTCGTTATTTATTTTACTTGGAAAAGCTATTTTTCTAGATCTGTATATCGAACTTTATGTTTTGTGAAGATTAACTTGCTTTATTCTGTTTTTGTTACGCGAAAATCGAATTAATACGTTGAAATAATCGTAAATTTGAATTTATTGTCGACAAATCACTTACAAAACTATACCCACGAAGTAAAATTTAATTTGGTGGTGAAAAACAACTGCAGAAAGTCAGATTTGGTGGTTTTGACCACGATGAAGATTCAAAAATCTTCGAAACCATAATTAGGACTTAGGTATTATAACAAATCTTTGTAGGTAATTGCGTAACACATTAACAGTAGCAATGGCTTTCGTGTTGACAGTTCAACAATATTCACTGCGTATTTACATTGTTGAGCAGACAATTTTGTCGAACATTAAGTAGGTATAGCATTGGATTGGGAACATCCTTCAAAATGATTCAGAGGGTGCAGATACATTTTGGTACGTACCTACCTACATAAAAGAATAACGTAGACCATACTTATCTAAAGAGTTACTTAAATGCTAGAATATTAGTGAGAATCCAATCAGAAGAGTATCTGTAGGTAGGTACATACATAGGTATGTAAGTATAATAACAAATACCTTTGTATCTTCGTTCCAAGCATGTTCCAAGTCTAGAAAAGCAGCGACTGATGCATTATTCATTAGTTTCTTTCTCTGAAACGAAGTTTAAATGTAAATATCGTCTCATGTTGATAGGAGTGTGTACTTGAGAGGTCATGAATGTCTTTTGTTGTTTTTAAGACGTCGGTTGGTTGGTTGGTTTTGTGTCAGTCAAAGACAAAATAATAAACTCTGATAGTTTTTATGATTACTTTCTTCTATTGAACCATTATGTAAATATCAGTTTGTGTTTTATAGCATACGGTTGTCCTGTTCTTAAAAGCTTGTACGTACGTAGGTTCTCAGAGGTAGGTATTCCGAATGTAGGTAGGTATAACTTTAAGTAGTTATTCGACATCTGAGGGTACTTATTTGTTTTCTTTTTTACAGAACCCTGTTTTTTTTTTGCCATTTGGGTATTAAATCACTAAAGCAGTTACCTACCTGCTGTCTGCTTTAGTAAACATACCTACGAAGTGCCTATTATACTTAGAGACTAAATTGTATGAGTAAGTGATACGAATGGTCACACGATTCTAACATAACAATTTTATTAGTTACTAAAGTATGTAGGTAAGATTTTTATTAAAGTAAACCCCAATAAATTTTTCAAACAGAACTTTACACCCCACATTTTGAAATAGCGTGGACACAGTTCCCATAAATCGCCTTCATTAACACGCATCGCATAGTTCAAATTACAAAACTCGAATATTTTATTTTGAAATAGGACCGTCAATTCAGTTCCGAAGTCACATAAAACGTTAGTCTATGACAGACATGGGGGTGGCAAAAGTCCGGGCCCCGCCAACGAGGCCTCCCATAAATATCAACCGTCTGAGACATTGTCAACCGGCCACCCTAATTTACGGCTAGTAATTAGGAGTTTGCACTTTGCCAAAACGATTTGCATCGATCGCTACGCTATTAATATATATTGTTTCACTAGAATGTTTGAGCCCTAGCTTTAGAATGCTGGATCTGAGCTAATTTAAAATAATGCTCCGATGATAGAATTTAGTTGAGAGTTTTGAATTAAATTTCAAGTTTTCCTAAAATGATAACTTGGAACGCTACTTGTTGCGACATCTATCAATGGTTACAGTAAGCTGTTCTGTGTGTACCTACGCATTGTAGAAGCTAGCAAGTTGCTTGGGTAGATGTCGCTACGACGACGTAATAATACAGAACTAAATCATTCGTTTCAACATCAAATTAATCTACCTACCGTAAAACTTGGTGAACAGCGAAGTAACAATAATTAATGCAATGCCTTTCGTTTGAAAATTTAACAAAATTCATTGTGATATCGAGCAGACGATTTTTTCAAACATATGATGCAGTTTAGTTCTTTCAAAATCCTTCGGATTTTGATAGAAAGTGTGTGGCGTGACGATGATTTGCGCACTTTCTAATAATAGGTATCAAATTTTAAACAAAACCAAGTTTTATTTGAAACCAATTTCTCTCGAGTCTTAAGATACTAGTGACACCTGTGGTAAAATAAAAGTTGACAGCTTTTTTCCCCTTTGTCGTTTGTGGTATGCTACAGGACGTGTTTCCCGCACTTTTTTACGTCAAAAACTGAAAACAAAACTCACTGCCAAAAAGTTTTGTTTTGTGTAAAAACGTGTGTTGTTTCTTCCAATTACGAACAGTGATTGCTTGCTAAAATGGACCCATACGAAATAGAATTTATTGGCGAGAACAGAATCATTAGTGTAATACCAAATTTCACGTACGACAAAATCTATCTGATCTGCGGTGAATTTGGTCCATTTCGTGCCGGTTTGCCACTAAATGTGCCATTATGGCTCGCTATGATGTTGAAACAGAAGCAAAAGTGCCGTATAGTGCCTCCAGACTGGATGGAATTAGATACTTTGGAAAATATCAAGGAAGAGGAGAAAAGATCTAGGTTAGTTTTAATTTGAAGTTTATTAGAAGTATTTCAATTTTGATTTTCAAAAATATTTCTGAAGCATAAAAGTATATGTTCTGAATGTTATTATTTGTAGCTACTGTAAGGCCACAGTAATTAACTTGGCCTTTTTAATGCTACTAACCTGCTGCTGTATTTATGCTATAAAAATACAAAGTTATTGAGGCACAGTGCAGTCTTCATACTCAAGTTTCTTGTTTATTCTAGTGCCTATGTCATGTAGTTACAGAAAGTATGTATGCTTGTTGTAATTAAACTGTTCTCTCATTTTTTCTGCATTATTTCAGGTTCTTCACAAAAATGCCAAATGAACACTACATGGTTGAAGCAAAACTTATCCTCGGTGCGGCATCGGAAGACGTCCCTAACTCTTCAGAAATAAAGACCATAATCAAAGACATTTGGGACATTCGCATGTCCAAGTTACGGACCTCCATGGATGCGCTGATGAAGTCAGGAGGTGGTTACGGTAGGCTGGACCACTTGACTATGATGGAGATTAATTCTGCAAAGCCTCTGTTGCCATCTGCTATGGATTATTTGCTGCAGATACAAATGGTAAGTTTTGCTATAATTGTCTTCATTTTCAGCAAAACAAGGAAATATCTTTAAGTCTAATAAAAAAAAATTGATTCATTTCTATGTGCACTTCTGTTTGCTAACCAGTCTTACCAAGGGGTATCATGTTACCCAGTATCTGGGTTATGCAGGACAGATAGGCATTCACTCCTTGTACAATTTTGGTATTCAGCTGCATCTGGTTAGATGGGAGGCTGACCCCAACAGTTGGGTAAAGGCTAGGCAGACTGATTGAAGTTAACAATATTCATATGGTGACTTTGAAGTGCGCTACTCATTGGCTAGACCCTCTTTGACAAGTGAATTTTTTAACGCCTTTATTCACTCTCCTCATTATCTGACATACTCATTTAACTGCCCCGTTGGTCTCGTGGTTACAGGCGCGACTGCTGAGCGTGGGGTCCTGGATTGAATTCCCGGGTAGGACAAAGTGTTATTGGGTTTTCCATTAGGAATTTCTTAATAACAGTCCGGAGTTTGGAAATTGGCGGTTTAATACCGCCGTGCCTCGTACGTAATGCCGTTGGTCCTGTGCCTGATGTCTCCCCGGTCGTGTCGGATTGCTGTCCCATCGGACTATGAGAGTAAAGAACAGAGAGTGCAGCTGTGTTTACGCAATATCTTCTGTGTACCTGGCTTATCTCCGTTGAGATTGACCACCATGACCGAAATTGGTCTGGAGGCTATTATTATTATCAGACAGGAGAATTTGTATTCAAATAAAAAAGTGAAACTGAACATAATAATTATAGTGAGAAGAGTTCTAGCCAGAACCAACCTACTGGCGAGAACTCCTCTCACTAGAGCCATGCGTGTGGTGAAGAGGGTTGATGTATTGTGGTGCAACTTGAGTGAATTCGCACACATTACCTTATAAATATAATGTTATTTAGATGTAGGTTAGGATAAGGTAATTTTATAGGATGTAGATTAAGGATTTACCATGTAAGGCCTCTATCTCTATCGCATTGGATCGCTGATCTGTAACGATAGTTGTATAAATAATTATTATGGACCTTCCCATTTAGCACTAGAATAAATGATAATAATGTCAATGAGAATCAAAATGAGAACAAGGATAGATGAAGTCATTGGCATCCTATTAAACCCAGGTAAAGCACTAGGAAGTGGTGAAGGGGGTTTGGGGAATGGTCTTATGTAAAGTATGTTAAGGTAAGTTTGATGCTGGGGTAAGGCCGTACAAATAAAATTTCCAGATAATTTGCAATATTTGGCCCAGTTTACCGCAACTACCTTAAAAGTCCGATTCATTCAAAAAGTCCTGATTTTCAGCCTAACTTCAATATACTTATTACTTTTTATTTGATAAAAGCAGTACCTAACCATTACGGTATTCTTTACTTTACAGAAAGCTCAAAAGAAGGTACAACAGCCATCTGCCCTCAACACTTCAACATTCAGCCAATCAGGAAGCTCACAAAATACCTAGCTCTATGTGCAATATCTACTTGTTAAGATAGCATGTAAGTCACTTCATTAAATTGTTATGTAGTTAGTTATTTTTGTAAGCGTTTTGTACTGATTAAGTAAACAAATTCCCAATCAATTTTGCATTTGTATATTTACACATTCCATACTGGGATGCTGAAATGCTTATTGATCATTTAAAACTTGTTGTTTTTACTGTCATTCTTTTGTACAGATAAGGAGTAACATCTATCCACTCTTCTGTACTTATACTAATGCTAGCTTCTGCCCGCGACTTCGTCCGCGTGAAATTTCTTGTTCCCCCGACCCACCGCGTCGCATCGCATCGCCTGCCCGTGGTATTACTTCGTTTTCGCTTAGCGTGATGTTAACTAGCCTAAAGCCTTCCTCAAGAATTGGGCTCAATATGTTCGAAAAAAAATTGTCCGATTAACAACGTAAATTACGCAATGAATGTTTTTGAACTGTCAAAATTAAAGCCATTGCTACTCATAGTGCGTTACGCAATTACCCCGCTGAATTTTTATGATTTGTAACTAGAACAATATCGGCCATAAGACATTCCCAAAAGATTTATGATTATTACATAAACAAGTGACAGTCGCCGCAGTTTGCTCCAATCTATAATTTATAACATCGATAGTCGGACTTTCAATTATAAACACTATGATTTGTTGAGCTAGAATGTTATCTAAATAGGTTTTTAGCGTACAGTTAACTTATTGATAGGTTTGAGCCAAAGGTGCGTGGTAAAAGTGATTTGATAGTCTTTTGTTAGTATTTGTGTGTCCATATTAAACTTTCCCGTGTTCCTTATGTATAGCGTCTGTATAGTTACACAACGCTTTGTCTTCTTCTTTCGAAAGTCAAATTACTGACGACTGAAAGAGAGAAATCGGTGTGTGACTATTCATCTGATATAATACGTTTATTAGTAAGGGGCTAGTATGTTGGTGTAAGTTTGGTGCGGGGGATAAGACCGTACGAATGAAGGACGGGAATTTTGGGGGAATGTCTTATGTAATTTTGACATTCGAAAAGTGCTGGTTCTCAGCCTAATTTGAATAAATGACTTTTGCCACTGCTGGATATAGGCCTCTCTCAGACTCCAGAACACACTGTCATCCGCCGTCCGCATACAGTCTGTCCCAGCCACTTTTTTAAGGTCGTCGGTCCATCTAGCTCCGGGGCGTCCCACACTAGACTTGTCGATACCGGATACGTGATCTCCACTCAAGGACTCGTCTGCTCCACCGACTATCGGTCGTACGTGTAGTTACAAATATTTATTGCTTTTTCCATGATGATGTGTATTCGGGGCAAGATCCAGAAAGCCAAGTACATACATACTTTCATAACTTATTGATATAAGGGGTCAAATCCATGTCAATAAAAATCATATTTATATCGGAAAAAATAGTATATTTCCTCTTAACAACTAAGATGGGCCTTTCTCTTAAATATCTAGTGGGGCCATTTTTTCAAATTATTTTCATTTTCTTACATTCTACTGTGTCCGTGTTTGCCAAATGCTTATAAGTATCTTAGACCTATGCTTAATACAATCCGCTTATCCTTTAATATTAATTAGTCTTATATTAGGTACTAAGGTTATAATAGCAAGTAGCCTAGCCGTAAACTACGGATTACAAAAAAAGGTACAAAAAGCTAGGGCAAACTGAGAGAAGAATAATGTTTATACATACCTGCATTAAAAAAATCTTGCATTTTTTAACATATGGATATGGTAAGTACATACTTCCAGATTTTACAGAACAAAATCTAGACAATTAAAAACGAAGAACACAAAGTAACGGTTGAAAAAGAGTCGGTAAAATTTTTTGTTTTTTTTTTGCATCGTCCTCTCAATTAATCCCATAGCCTAATTGTAATAAAATAAATAATTACAGAATGACTTCCAGACTTATCATAATGTTTTTTACTGGAATGTAATTTTACAGTTGAGATTAAATTTTATTCAATAAAAAAGCGTTTTAGAAGAGATCCAAATTACCCAAGAAAACTTTAGAAAACTAGGCTGTTTAATTAAATGTTTAAAAACGTTTATAGATATTTACTGAATTTAACTACTGACAAAGGAAAAAATAAAGAATGTAAAAATTACAACTGTATTTGTTCAACCTATGTCGGAAATTGCTACACCGTCCATTAATATCATAATGAGAAATCTTTAAGATCAAGTTAAAAATAATTTGCGTTAAAGACAGCTAATACAAGGAGCACACGAAAGTCCGAAAACAAAAACTTAAATGTATATCTATAGAGATAAATATATATTACTTACATACAGCTTTAGCCGTGTTTTAAGTTGATTTACTTTGCAAAATGGAAATGTACAATACACCATATTTTTTAAAACGCAAAGCAATCACAACACTTTGGTTTAACTCCAGCTTAACGAATACATATGAATTTTAGGTTAAATATCAATAATTTTAATAAAACATTGATTTGTATGTACAAAGTTAGACAGTATGTACCGACGCCAGCACATCAAGCTACCCAAAACTTGTCAAATTTTCCCAATCAACTTTGAACCTTATATTTTAGCGATAAAGTTGAAAATCTATTAAAGGAATTTGACAGATTGTAGTAGCTTGATGTGTTGGCGTCTGTACAGAAATATCGTCAACAAAAAGTCATAAATTATTGTTTTCGTAAAACAGAAAATATATACAAAGATCTGCCGATATAACGAAGCTGGGCATGTGTCAAAGGTTGCTGTCGGGCCCTTAGGGATAAAGTTTGAAGATGTAAGTCCAAAGCATTTTTCAAAGAGCCTTCGATAATATTCGCTTAAGGCTATCAAAAATGCGTTCTGAACATTTGGAGAGAGCTACACACAATTTTTGCAGTCTACTATAAAAATGTGTATATTTATACTGGTTCGATTTTATTAGGATGGCCTAAAAACTAATGCACTGCCACGAGCCGAAAGAATAGTTTAGTAATGATGACTGATAGTTGGGGGAACGGAGGGTAGTTCGGCGAAAAAGATTTATATTAACGCATGGGTTAGTATTTAAACTGAAAATTCAAACGATTAGTCGTATTAGTAAGGCATTTGAACAACATTAAAAGCAAGAATATGACATTAATTTGCAAACGAAGTTTTCGTCTCATACTCATAAAATATATCTTCATGTTAGTTTCAGGCATAATATTTTAGGCCATAGTAAATTTAGTAGGGCATCCTACGAAAAACATCTGCAAATGGTGCTAATAGGTAAACAATCCTACTAAATATGGCACAGAAAAGCAAGTCTCGTTAAAGTTAAGAAAATATGTACACTATGTCTAAAGAAATAAGGTATAAAATACTTTGAAACCATGCTGAGCTTGTTACGTTCTTCTGCCGGCAATGAAACTCAAGAGATCTTTAGTGAAAGGATAACAATTGCGCATGCGCATACTAAAACTAATATTTACAAATATGTACAAAATACTGAGCTAAGTATCAAAATAATATTTACAGTTAAAACTATGACTTCAAGTTACTTAATACTAAATAATGACTATAGAATACACATAATGTGTTAATAACTTAAGTTTAAATTGGATTCAGCCTGAAGTTAGAACTAAGTTAAATCTAAGCCTAACGTTCATCTAACCCCAACTTAATTCTTTAGTACTCTTAAACACTTCACTGTAATTCTATTCAAAATTTGAACATTAGAAAAATGGTTTAAGGCTTCTAGAACTAGATAAAACCTTAAATGAAACCTAATTTACACGACTAAAATTATTGAACCCATTAATATTTTATCTCTGCCTTTGTATGTAGGTACCATCGCGGCCTTTTCTGCCTGTTCACTTAAAAATTCTTTCGCCTAAATCCTGCGGCGGCGCCAAGCTACGCCCCCTTGAAGTTTTCGCCTATTAGGAAAGCGATAACGCAATTAGTTGCAACCTGCACTGCGCAGCTTAGTGACACATCACGTGTACTCCTTTTGTGAATTTTACGGACGAACTATTTGACCTTGGCGGGCTTACTAGAGAACGCTTCTATTTTTTGAGTGCAAGCAAAAATGAACTTAGTGGTGGTCAGGCGGGAGTGTCCGCGATAGTACCTTCAATTTGATTCTATACTTGCCAAATTTTTAAAAACTTTCGTGTTATCCCTGATTAAATTGTGTAGCACCCACAATCGGGCTTATTACCGTACACAAATAACTATCCCCTACTATAATACTAAACAGCTACAATTTTACTAGGGTCTACCTTAACCCTTAAGAACATGACGTCATCCTTGATAAAGTTCCTCTTCTTCAGCATTTCATGGGAGACAAATCTTGGGAACCCAAACCCTAACGCATCGGGTTCCTTCGATGGTCTTTGGAAGTTCTTCCATGTGGGGTCGGGAACGAAGCTCTCGACGATGTTGCAGGCTCTGTCTGGGCTTGAGCTCTGGTCGAACAGGGTGAAAGAGACCGTGTGGGCGAAGGGCCAGCGGAGAAGGGCGTCGTATTCACCGGGTAAGATCTTGATGTAGACTGACATGTGGGTTGCTTCGCCAGCTCCGTTGCCGTTTAGGAATAGTGACGCCTGGAAAGAAAGGAGATGGGAATTTAGTTTAGTGGTACAAGACACTAAAATAACATGGGTTTTTTATTTAGAAATCAGGAGACAAAATTTAAAATATTACTAAAAGGATCCTACCATGTGGGAGATACAAAACCCATTACCCAAATCGTCTAAACCAATAGGTATAAATACAAACTAGTCATTCAAAAGTTTGAAAGAAAAGAAATTAAATTAATTAACAAATGTCACAGTCTACCAAAATGAACAACTATGATTTATTACACTCAAAATAATATTACATTACACACTGAATGAGCAAGTGTCTAATTTAGTCTCCGTGGGGACGCTAGTTTAGTCATCATACTCGCGTTGACTCATACAGCAGCGTGGCTTTGTTTACCAACAAATGTTATATATACATGTGGCGTTACGACAAGAGGTTTGGATGGCAACACGATTTCTGTGCTATGAGGTCAAAATTCAACAATTGAAAATAAACATGCACGGCTTTACTATATTTGCTGATGAATCACTGCATATTCGTGGCAATAATTGTGAATTCATTTTTATTATTGACCAAGGAGGTTTTTACTAACACGTGGGGACAAACCAGGAATTTGGCAGGCATGCCAAAACTAGGTAGTTACGATATTAGTGAAGTGTGAATGTGGAACAAATGTATTTTTTTCGGACTCAGCTCTGCAATTAGTTTTTTTTTTTTTATATGACTCATACTCCTCGGGAGACAAAGGGATCACCACAGTATTTCAGAAAGGGTTGAGCCTAGATAATGGTCTCCGTAAGACTGGAAACTTCTACGACAAAAAGTAACTTAGTTTTCAAAGCTTACCTGCAACTTATATCCATACTGGCTAGTATAAAACGCGGGAGACACAAGCTCAACGCCATCTTTGCACTTCGCCTCCGCCATCTTGGCAGCCCAGTCGCTGATACGCCACACAAGAGCACCAGAACAGTTGACCGATAGTCGCGCAACTGCAGAGCGCAAAGAGTCTAGTTGTCGCGCTTGGCGGCTGGCGAGAGCTGAGACGAGGGCTAAATGTTGCTGGCAACTTTCTTCTGTGTGTTTTTCTAGAGCTTGTCTTGTTCCCTGTAAAGTTAGAAAGATTGGTTAAAACTGTAAGACCTTTAATCTACAATTAAATGAATAGTGAATCTTTTAAAAGAGGGTCTTGATATTATGGTGACACTTTCCCGGGATCGCTTGGATACTAATCTTCGCAGTGTTATTCAAACTCGTTACAGAAAAAAAGTACTAACTCAGACTAGATCTCAAAATCATCAAACGCTTATTTTTAAACTTATTTGCTATTTTCACTATGCTTGTATCCTCATCGTTATTATCATTTGAATTGTAGATAGCTAATTGTATTACATTGCCTGTAGCTTTGTGAGCTTTAAAGGTTTATTTAGTTTAATAACCATTGGAACATAAGTACCTTAAATCTGCACCCAGCATCTCTAAAGGAGCAGGGCAGCGCTGCAGCAGCGGCTGCCGCGGCATGGTCCCGCAAGTGAGCCGCCAGGTCTGCGCGGGGCACGCCACTCGCGCCGCAACGTTGTGGACACGCCACTGGTGCGCGGGCGCATGATGCTCCGTGCGCTGATACTGTGTCCTGTGGAATAGTGGAGGTAGTTGTTTAGACTGGTGAGGTTTTGAAAGGCGATTAGGTAAGCAAGCATATCAAATTGGATTTCACTTTCAGTTAGGTCAGTCAAGGTAAGGTTTACAGTAGCCTTATGAACCAACATTTGTAGATGCTTACCTGAGTATAACTCTGTCCGCAATGCTTGCAAGGCACTAGTCGTTTACTGCAATGCTGTTGAATGTGCTGCTGCGTATGTCTTCGCTGCACTTTAGCTCCACACTTGTTCTCGCAGTAAACTGGCTCGTGGCCACAGTTGCCTTGATGTTCCTGAAAATTACGATTTACATAGGTGTTAAAAATCTAAATTGAAAATGCCAGTAAGACGGTATTTGCAAGAATGTTTCCCTGAAACTGCTTCCTTAGAAATAAGAAAACGGTGAAATGGTTTTCGTTTCGAAAAGCCATCATAGGCCTTTGAACTTTTTGTAATGCAGGTGCAATTATTGTAATTAGTATTACTTAGCATCAAAATTTAATTTATTAACCCTCCTTCACACTACCCAGGATAAAATCTGATACTAAATGTTCTTTCATAAACAGCGGTAAAACATCAAAAGGATCCTCAATCCTTACCTCTAAGGCGCTTCCCGAGAACTCCTTATGACAATGCTCGCAGTTGGCGCGGCGGCGGGGACAGGTGTAGCGCAAGTGATCTTGCATCAACACGCGCGGGATCATCGCACCGCACTGCGCCGCGCAAAGTACCGCATCGTGCTTGCACGTGTTCAGATGCGCCTGCACATAAGAAAGTGATCTTAAAATGTTGAATCGGGTGTAAAGAATAAATAGGTCGGTTTGTTATCGTATCGGTCGTTAAGTTTTATGGGTGATTCGAACGAGATCTAAGTTTTAAAGAAAAGTGTGCAATCAAAAATATTCATGAACTTGCTTTGCAGTATTAAAGAAAAAAGTATTTATGCTACTGGATAATTTGTTTGATTTATGTACGACTTGTTAATTAGTCTTATAGTAATAACTAGTTGTTAAATCTGTAGTCTAGGCACATAAGTGCCTTAAAATTAAAATAATAAAGATTAAAAATAAATTAAAGTCTTAAGTATGCTGTTATTTAAATTCATCAGAAGACTTTAATTTATTTTTAATTCAAACGAACATTAGACAAATTAGCGTGTTCACGCTAAATCAACTTAACAGCAATTAATTTTGAAAACTGACTCGCACTTGCCCTGTCATAAATTAAATACTATTGTCGGCCAGATAAATAAATGTGTCGTGACATGACAGGCGCACACAAAATGATAGATCGATCGATCTATTTACCTACTTAACTTTATCTTAGCAAATATTTAGCTTTCTCACTCACCTTCAATTTGCGTAGCTCGTCCGACCATTGGCATCCTTCTTTGTGGTGGATACAGTACACCACCGATCCCATAATAGCCTTCTCCGACTCGGGATCCGGATAAATCTGAAACAAAGAGAACAATATTTAAAATCATATCCAAACAAGAAAAGTACGTGCTCTTAAAAATATATCGACCTTTTTTATCTTTGAAATTATGTATTTGAGCATTTTGCTAAATTTTATATTTTTTTTGTTTTTAAAACAGAAAACACGACGTCAAAAGCAACGGCTACCGTTAAGACTGATTGAAGCGCTTCCACACTCGCTTAACGGATTAAATAGGACAACGCGATTAAAAATAAACCACATTTCAAAGAGAATATCAAACGGGCGCTGTATACACACCGTACTCTCGAATATGGAACACATCGTACGGAAATATGCAAAATGGCCGACTATTTTTCGCGCGTAATTTATTCAAAGTAAAGGCGCGGGTGCGTTCACCGCAAACGACTGATACGTAATGAATGCGTTCCCGTTTGTACATTTTCGTTATCTTTATGGGTGCAACGAACAGATGGCTCGAGCCACGGACCACCGTTCCCTATGTTTGCGACGCGATAAGCGTGATTTTTCACTTCCCAAACCAGCTGGGTAATGGAATGAACAAATACACGCGTTAGATGCCTTTGAGCAGGTTACATTCACATGTTGAAGCTAATTTTTCTATGAAACCGACTCAGCGAGGACTGAAAAACTTGTTTGTTGACCCACGCTGTTGTAAAATTAGGGAAATGCGCTTCGAATGCTAAACGTTGTTAGTAAACAAAGCCAAGTTTGAATATTTGCTCAGGAGATGTCTCTAGTAGTCGCACAGATCTTTAAATACACCACCCGAATCGTGAACACGGGTTTCTGCTAAGCTTTAAAATACATTGAGAGTTCTCCATTCATTCCAATTTTCATCTGAAGAAAACAGGCGATGGACTGTTCCCATTTCTAAACTGAAAGATCAAAGCCGTTGCATAGTACGCTGTGTTTCTATTTACAAACATTGATGCATGTGGTCATCGGCATGGCTGCTGCGTAACCGTACCTACCACCTTAGCATATTCTATGCAAGTAAAACGAAGTACCTTATCCTGTCTATTACCGCCACTTAACTGTGAGTTTTATCGCCAACGAATAAGGGTGAGAATCCTGTTGCGTTTCGCGAAGTCCTAGGTGCTCTCAAAGCTGGTGGTGTATAAATTTACAAATATAGAATGTTATTTGTGTCGTATTCTAAAAAGATGGACCGCGATGTGTTGAGCTCTCCCGCATCGCTCAATTATAGAACTCGTTGTATCGTAAATATAGTAGGAACGAAACGTAGCAGGTTGCTGAAGTGACGCGGCGGTTGTGACGTTTTGGCCCGCAACTCCCGCGCAGCAAAAGGATAGATAGAAAATGAGGATGTTACGCTGCCATTTGTAAAATATCACAAGCAGAGGTGACATTAGACAGCTAGATAATATATGTAACATAAATTGTATAGCATTACTTTAAAATATTTCTTTCATTTGACTAATATGTATGTTGCCACTTTAAATATAACTGTCAAACAGAGTTTTGTTTTTGTTAGGCTTTCAAATGCCACACTTGTATTTCCTTATTCAGGCTATTTTAACGACGTTTCCATATTATTTAAGTACATTGGAAATAATTAAGAATGTGATTAATCAGTTATTTGACATAAGACATGCAAATGATTGCCGACAAAAAGATTACGAAATAGAAGAGATAACAAGAACCATATTAGGCGGCAAGACCTTTTCCACCTACCTACGTGCAATGTTTGAATTAAAACAATTTAATAGGTTTAATCATTAATGAAATTTACACTGACAGGCAAGGGCATTATCATAAAATAATAATAAGTAGGTAGGATTAAAAACAATCATAAAATTAAGCCTTCGTTAGAAATACAAAAATTGTGTTACTATCTTAAATCGACTCGTTTCCTTTTTATCCACTAAACTCTCTTTTAGATATATTTGTAAGAATAATTTTAGCAAAACATCTTGTTAGAATCATCTTATATCTCAGAACTAGTCAGGTCTAACATTAAGTCGCAAATGTTATGTAAAGCATCATAATCCCAGCCATTCTATTTCAAGAAAAACTAAACAAGTCTTTCTTATAAAATTACTTAACAAAATCGTCACGTCCCACAGTTCTCACGAAGACACTCAACTTTAAGGAAGGTAAAAATAACAAGGTTTCAAATCTTATATGGCATAAAAACATTATCTAATTACAAGGTAAAGCGTCATCCGCCCACCGTAAACAGGGTTGCATCACAGCTCCCACGCGGGTAGACACTTGCCTTCTATCGATATGGAAGACCTTGGGGAAGTATACTAAGTATTGGACTGGATTAGATTTCTATCAGCTGGGATTGATTTCAGTTTCGTCTGATATGCAAATATTTTGATAACTTCTTTTTAGAAACTGAGCTGCATTACTGCTGCCAACTATCTGAATTCTTGCAAAGGGACTGTCTTGTGTAAATTTTGTCAATCTTTCGATTGTCAAAATTTTGTCAACAAGTGCTGGATCCGCACCGTATTTTCAGTCTTTACCAGCAAATTGAATAATTTATAACTCCCAAAGCTGTTAAAAAACTTCGTTAGCGAAAGCTCTCGTTAACGCAAAAGTTATTTTAATCAAAACAATTGTATGCACGTCACAATCCACTTGACGACCGTGTCCGGCCGCGGGCGACGAGTTGACGTCTCTAATTTGTTACGAGCACCATTTGGGGTGATTATTAACACAGTTCCCTGTGTTTTATTTAATATTCCAAGGTTTATAAATGTGCCAAAGGAGGGGCCGGAGTAGACGGACCTGGGACTTATTTTTTTGCTGGGAAATCAGTTAAGCGAAAAGTTTTTACTAGAGTCAATAGACTCTTCAGTATCAATGGCAAAAAATCCTGATGTATGTGTAAGGTCTATGTGCTTACGGTAAAATAAAATTGCTGTTATTCAAAATAGAACCAAGCTTGAATTAGACGCTATTGACAATGATAAATCCCTCAATTTTTTAAATGTAAACTCTTCTGCATAAAATATGTCTTTCCCAAAATATATTTTGTATCTTTAAACAGAAAAAGTTCTCAACCGAACGCACACATCATCGTTTAAAACGGAACGCACCATATAAATTATGGCGCGAACTTAGCTGTCAGTTTGTGTTCTAATTTAGAAAATGGCGGTTGTAGTGGTTCGGAAACCGTTATTTATTTCTTACTTCAATGTTATTCTGGGACACTTCTTTGTACAACTTCTTTGACGTTTCTACACTTCTGTTTTCATCAAGTCACACCGTCAGTTGATTGACATGTGACGGTGATGTGCGCACAAACTTAGTCCCATTTTCCAGAACTGTCTTTTTACCTTTATCACCTTCGAAATAAAGTTGAATTTTGTTTGTATTTGTTTATCTATCTTGTTGATACAATTTTGTATTCGTTAAGCTATCGACACGCGCTGACGTGGGAATGTAAACATTAGACCAAAAATATATCCAGGGATTATTTTCAAGTGTTTCCGTAGTAAACTGAACTAGTTGTAAGGTTGAAGGGCCTTTTTATCAGCATATATCTACCTTGCTTAAAAATTAAACGATAATTTGCTCATACATAATACTGGTCTACTAAAATCCCTTCATTCTCTGAGAATCAGATTTCGGTTATATTCACATGACTACATGGACGAAAATGTTTTTTTCTAGATATAATAACTTTGCCTTTCATCACCTAATAATAAAGATAATGGGAACTCCTACTCAAGACACAAGCCACTTAATCTGAAAAATGCCACTAATAACTTATGCTTGTAAAGTAAGCGCAATATTTTCTCAGCCTTGCGTGTCTAGCAATAGTTATTAACTTTTCAGCAATCTAAGTTAAATTACTTAGTTTATTTGATTTATTTGCTTGGTTGGATGTGGTAATTATTTCTGCAGTATCTTAACCTTCGTGTCTGTTCACTTTTGTACCAGATTATTTGCTACTAGCTATGCCCGCGGGTTCGCTCATTTAGCTGTGTATTCTATTGGCATTATAAGTTAATGGGGAAACTCACCTGAAGTCACAGTGTATTGGTCCTCTACAACACCGTTGATGTCGTAATGTAAACTAAAACTTGTATATGAAGGAAAGAAAATCGATATTTGCTATGAATTGCATGTCTTTGATGGTGCTGTACTGGCTTATTATTCCGGATCATCATTGCAGTTTTTCGTGTCATTCATATATTGTGCTTTACAAAACAAAGCATATTGTTAAGGTAATATGTAAAAAAAACTGAAAAAAAAGTACCAACTACCTCCTAGAATTACGTTTACCTAAATGAGACCGGAACAAGTTAAAATTGTCGAAACTTCTACAAAACAAGCGCCGCATAACAACTCAATATTCTTATGACCATGGTATTACAAAATTTAAATAATAAGTCTCGATGGTTATCACCGGTGCGCGCGCAACGGAAGCGGGTTCGTCGCCCGGCAGCGGGACGGTACCGTGGAATATGTAATGATGTCTAATTAAAAGTTATGTAATGGACAATGTGTGATTTCTGTCATTGTTTGGGTAGAAGACCCTTTTTTGTCAAAACCCTACAAGGATTTTAGTTGGAGCTGCGTTTCTTAATTTTCTATTTAATCTACAAATGGCGCTACATCTTTTGGCAGAGCCAACTCCAGAAAAAATCTGGTAGTGGATTTAAATAAATGATAGAAGAAAATGAAATAAATGCAAGGTAGCATTTAACTGATTCAACAATAGCAAAAACGTAAAAGAAGAAGAATCATTGCGTGGCTTTACGTCGGAAGAAGACTTAGGAGCTAACGGACAGTTCTATTAGAGACAATGCAATTTAATTGTATTGTTACTTTATACTACTTTCCTACTCACAAGATTGTTATCTGAAAAATGCGTGCGTTCACATGATCATGAATAACTTGGTTACGTACTGCTATGATGTGCGCATTTTTATGGAAACACTTACCTTTGAGTGTATATTTAAATTATATTATCTACCATTTTATATCTTGTAAGTTTCGTAATAAATCTTTAAATAATTAGCAGTATCATACTATTTTACTCTCAATCTTTCTGCTAACCTGCTAGCGGATTCTTCATCAGCGTCGTCTTAAACTTTTCTGTTATTGAGAATTATTGTAAGTGGTTTCATTTTTATCTGCTTCCATAAAAAAGAAAGCTAACTCCATGGCGTGTCCAGTTTCACTAGACTTCGACAGCATAAGCTACCGTCCTAACTATTTAGAAAGCCAATTACGTCCAGGTTGTTTCCGATATCATAACAATGATGAACTCTCTTTTGCATCATTTTTCAACTACCCACATAAAACCTACGACTTTTCACCCGACTTTAGCCATTCTTCTCTACTAGTTATCTCATTCGTAGATCAGTTTTTGTACCAGGTGTGGGAGTAATATTAAACTTCATTGATAAACAAACGGATTTCTTCAATGGACTGACATCACATCGATCCATCATACAACGCTAATGCATTGATTGTTATTGTTTACGCAACGTCACAGCTTCGGGTGTTAGGACGCATTGATAAAAAAAATGTTTGATATCAGTTGAGAGAAATGCACCATGATCTATAAAGTTTTAGAAAGCAGATGATTTATATCTTCTAGTAATCTTCTTGTCATTCATAATTACTTTTATCTTATGCATTAACTAAACCAAAACTGAACCACTAGACGGAAACTGGTGAACAAGTCCAAAAACTGACAAGTTCTCGTTTTCAATCGACGAACCCATGTTAAATCTCATTATACCGATTAGCTTCAGTAGAAACTAACAGCGTATTACAAATCTTATATTTCTAAGTAGTTGTTGTGTTTTTCAAAATAGACCACTTCGTTAGAAGCAACGCGATATCAATTAGGTTGTCTGTCATCGCCCGAACGTGTCGGGTTGCCGACGAATTCAATTCTAAAATGTACCCCGCCATTTGGGATACATTAATTCATAGTTTGTTTTGTTTAGATGTTAAAATTAATTTGAAATAGGAGTTCTGGGGAACACGGAATTAGAATGTAAAAATGTATTTGAGTTTTCTTTTTAATTGAAAGAAAGAAAAATATAAAGTAGTAGTTTCCTTGTCATCCCGAGTTATAAGAGGAAGCTAAAGGAGCTGTGTTGTGAGATCTTGTTCGAAATATATCGAATACAGACACCAACAATGAATTAATCCTACTATATCAACGTCAACGAATGAAGTCAGGCGAATAAGATACTCCAAAACTGCGTCTCAAAATTCTAGGTAATTTAGACAAATCGCATTTCCAAAATGCCTATGGTCACCACTGTCGTTCTGTCACGCCACAAATTCCAGAAGAAACCGCAGGTATGCGCATACGCTTCCAAACTGTCATTTTGACACGTACTGCCTCGTGGATAGTCGTGAGAGATCACAGTTAGAAATAAACATATTGAGGGGAAACGGAGAAAAGACACATCTCACTAACGGACTATGTGTGATAAAAGATCAAGACCTAGATAAGTCGTCGGTTTCATCTATGATTAGGTACTAGTTCATATACCTAGTTCTTACTACAGATTGATAAATAGAAAAAGTTGGATACTCTTAACAGGATGTTTGAGACAAGTGAGTTCAAGTTTATTTTAGCTCAAAAAGACTTACTAGATTTTAATTTATTCGCTCTAAAATACTTTGGCATTTGTAACATCAATTTATCCGAAATACCAGAAAATCAAATCATGTCAACCGGTCGTTATCAGTAACAGTACCATTCCACTAACAAATGCCAATAAATCACTGAAGCAGACGCACCGGAAGCGGCAGAGGTCGCTAGTGTCAGCCATCAGCGCGCGCGCATCAAACGATAGCTTTCGTAACAACTAACAATCGTTAACTGGACTCAATTGTTGTGTAATTATCAACTTTGTGTTTTGTAGACAATGTGGGACCTTTGATTTAGTTTTGAATTTGTGTATTATGTAGGATTTTACCTTAAATAAAAGCACTTCATTAAATGAAGATTTGAGGAACTGTTTTAGGGTCAGATATTATTGCACTTGTGTTGGATTTTTGTTTATGATTCAGAAAAACAGGCGTAACACCATCCCCTCCTACCTTGGATTAATTTATGGCCTATTACCACCTTAAAGTTCTCAAGACCTTATTGCTCTATCCATTTTATTGACCCATTCGCTCCATCTATTGTTATGGCGAAACAACTTAACAGATCCCAATCTCCTGCAATCTGTGTTACACCCGACCTACGAGTAGCTGCGAAAACAATCACTCCACATAACTCTGCCCTAACAAGTGCAGCTCCAATTGAAGTCACTAACCGCTTAGCTCAATTGGATAATGCTCCGAGTAAAAGGGTAATGCGTTCGCAAGCGCAGATTAATCGATTACCGGAAACAGCCATTTTGGATCGGCTACGACATTGCGATTTCAATCCTTTTATTGGCTGCTAGCTGCTACAGGCCGTTGATCTTACGAATGTGTATGTAGGACGCGATAAATATGTCTGTAGATTTGGCCATCATGTGAATGACGACAATTTGCCTTGACCTATTTGGGGCCGCGGTAGGATTATTTAGGACTAGATAAACGTTGCTGATAAAGTTGATAAAATTCATCTAATAAAGAAATGTTTTTATTTCTAAATATTAGGTCGATCGTTGGTAGAAGTTAATTTAGGGCTGATTTCTCAATCGACAGATAATTTTTATTCGTGGATTAAAATTGACGTCTGACAGATTTTGTATGGAAGAACTGTCAAAAATGCAAAATTGTTCCTCGAATAAAATGATTTATTTTCGTTGGATCACGCTTTTGAATTCCATTTTTTAGGTATTAACAATGGGTTCCATTTTCCATTTCCATTGAATCCCATTTTATAACAACATGTGTACTTTTCAAAAGAAAAGTGATTTACCTTTATCAAATATTTAATAACCTCCTCCTTTTTTTGAAGTCGGTTAAAAGCAGCGTTTGTTCGGCCCATTAAGGCGTTGGAAAAATCAGCCCTTAGAGGGGTAGCATAATATAACTCTACCCCTGTATCATCATAACGATTTTTGCTACTACTGACATGTATGTCTGTGGACTGTGGTTGTATGTTTTGTGATCGTTCAATAATATCGTTCAATAAATTTTTTTGAAGTTTAAGTACCTGGTCATATTAGGAAGCATTTATACCATGTTAAGCTTAATTACTTTATATCCTGTCTAGGTAACTTACACCCTTTAGCAACCTATAATTGATTTTATCGCCATATCAGCTTCGAACAATCGTCTCCATTTAAAGAGATTCAACATGAAATCACGACAAAATTGTACATGATAGCGAATAATGGATAAGGCTTTTATAGCAAAATGCAATTAAGTCTGCCCTTTTGCAGCCATCTCATCGAAATCATCGTTCTCCGAGATTTCAGGAATTATCGAACTATAGGTAGGCACACGTAAATAGACATAAAACTCATTCTTACACTTTCCACGCTCCTCTCTTTCTAATTCCATATGTTAGAGAGTGATCTGAATACAAAGATGGCGGCGATGACGCATTGCCGGTATAACAATCTAGTAATAGAACGCGTTAAAAGACTTAATGCTTCAGTTACGGTACGGATAACTCATTTGAAATAGTTAACGGGTTCTTTTATGTTAAGAAATAAATAAGAGGCGATGCATAAGGTGTGAATGATCCATGTTTTTAATTCATTAAGAAAAGAGTATTTGGCCATAAAAAATGACAAATGGGTAGTCTTGTTATGGAACTAATTCGTAGCTCTAATGAAAAGTCTGTTTTATGTAAAGAATTTTATGCATGGGCTGTGGAAAATATTTGCTGAGCACTGATTGATTTATCTATGGTTCGTGGATTTGAAGAACCTAATTATGCCCATAATTGATTATTCATCGCCCCATGAGCAAAGGCGTAGGTAGTCTAGAAGTTAAAGTATGGAAATTCCATTAAATTTCCAATTCCTAACTCTAGAATGTACCTATAATATTTTCCATAAAATGTCTTATTTCGTTCACAATTTTATTTGTCCTTATACAATTATTACATAATTAAATATTTACAGTAAATTCTAAATTAAATGACTAACAATACAAATAAATACAAAATCTCTTGAAAAACACTGGTTCAATATTCAATGCTCACATTTTTCTTACTTTACGAGCTGCGCCAACGCATAACTCCTGCACCTTCGACTTATCAATGAACCATTTAGTAGTAAAGTGAATAATGGCGTGACTCAGACAGAATGGCAGATATTTGCCATAATGTTGCTACGATGCGGGTTACTAGGTCTCGCAATTTTATGGGCATTTTGCTCATTGGTGGGATTTCATGCGTGGCATGGGAAAAATCTTTTATGTGCGTTCGAGCTTATGTCGTTTAAACTTGGTTTATGCCAAAAGGATCCATCATATGCCTTCTACCACTCATAGGATCCTTATGTTAATGCATCTTATGCACACATAGTTGTGACATTAGAAATATAGCTGATCTTAGCTTTATCCCAATTATAGTGGGGTCTTCTTATAGTCTAGCTAGATGCGGCTGAATACTAGTATTTTTCTGGAAGCGACTGCCTATCTGACCTCCACAACCAAGTTACTGACAGAAATTACTAATCTTGTAAATAGGTACTTGTTTAATATCCTTGTATTTCCTTTCTTCCTTTGTCAAGCTTTGGTCTGTAGAAGTTACAACGGGTACTTTCTATGTGCGTTTAACGTTCTCGATAAGTTAGTTCGGTATGATTTCCTAATGATTCATATTTTTTTCTGACTTCATTGATAAGTTCGCTTTGTTGAGTCACTATTTGCAAACAGACATTACGTAGGGACGAGTTCAAGATAGACTCGTTTGGACTACTATTCATTACTTAAACATCATAATAATAGACATTATTAACAATTGAAATAAGCTCATATAAATAAAGCTAAGGAAAGTACTACGTTAAGATTACTACCTACGGTATTTAAATCAAAATGACGAGTTTATTGACCGGATATCGCAGCCTCCAACAAGCGGAAGTGACGTAGCGTTATCGTGTGATGCGCTCGCGCAGGTTACCGCAAAAGATTATCATGTCTGCGCCTTGGGTTTATTGATTTATGGTGCATTTATCGGTTTTATTAACGTTTACTTGAGCAGTAAATGTGTTGTGCAGTTTTATGACTTTGTTATTGATGAATGCATGTATCTCTTGAATTGCAGAATATTTAGGTACTGACTGATATAAGTCACTCTCACAAGATGCCTTTAACAGAAATTCTAGAAAAAAGAAAAAATATTTATTGCGACTCGTGTAGTACACTTAAATGCTTAAAATTGAAGATTTTGTTTTCTTATAAAGAGAGTAATGCATTGAATTTTGGGGAGTAGGTAGGTACACCACGATAAGCTAAGGTTCCCGTAGACAGGCGCGACGCGACTCTTAGAGTAGAACAATTTCTAAGAAAACTTTCTGGAAATTGGGAGCATTTTGTAAAATACTTAAAATTATGTAGGTAGTGTTTGTGCTTGTTAACAAGTATGTACTCTGTTTCTAACCTAAACAGATACATTTAAGGGATGTATAAAGTTGATAGTTTAATAGATACACAACCTCATAGATAGGCATTCTGTCTTGTAATCAAAGCGTCAAGCCCACGCACAGTGTTTTGTGAAGACCATTTTTCGGACATTGCTTTTTTATGTTAAAAACTGATAGTTTAAGTTATTTAAAAACAATATTTCGTATCCCCATTTCACTAGCATGTTTAGTTTGTGAGATATAATTTTTTGAAAATCGTCTTTTTTTCAACCGGGTATTTAGAAAAAAAATCATTTCTCTGAAACTAAATATGATACGCAATTGTGACCTGAGAAACATCGATGGCGTTTTTTATGCTGCATATTTTAGAGTAAAAATTAAACTCGGAACTTCGTTAGATTCAGACTTATACGAGGTTTTTAGTTTTTAGTTTTTATTTTTTTTCTCGGTAATTCCGTCGTATTTGGAAAAGTTATTTATACTGAAATTATGCCCTTCATCTTCCCTACCTACCACAAAAATAACACATCCTAATTGCGTGGAATCTAGAAGTTATTCCACATTAACTGTTTTTGCTAGGGTTGTCACTTTCGAATCAGAATTTTGATGACTCAATTTTTTATTTAATGGGACGTATTGGTTATTAAAAGTTCGACTATTAAACCTAGGAACTTTGTTATATGCAGACTTATACAAGATTTTTAGTTTTATTTATTTTGTTCTCGATAATTCCGTAGGATTGGGATAAGTTATTTATAATGAAACTAGCACTTTGCCAGCAACTTCGTTCGTGAATGTTTTCATAAAAACTTTAACACCCTTCAAAACTGTATTTTGAGGGTAGTTTTTTGTTACACTTTTTTGTGGTGGTTCTACAACTAAAAAGTACCTTCCATCATCGGATAAGGTCGATGGTACCTTATAGCCAGAGTGCATCTCATGACAATTCTAATTATCCCAAACACGGTTACGTTACATTGATTTATTACAGAGTTCCGATACCTACTTTCCGGCTTCATCATAAGATCAGTTCGATATATCCCCCTCTTCCTCCAGTCAGTTATCGACTACACGTATAAACAAAGCAATTTTACTTGTTACGACAGTTGTGCTGTGATCCTATAAGGAGTTCCGTTCCATATCTTTGAAGTTCATGATCAGATCATAACTATTTTCTATGGGACCAATTTGGAAGAAGAACCTTTCAAACAAAAAAATAACTTTCAAAATCGGTCCACAATTGACCGAGAAATCGGTGAACATACATAAAAAACAAAAAATACATCCAGCTGAACATATTATAACCTCCTTCTTTTTGAAGTCGGTTAAAAACGAAACCGTGTGCAAAATTTCATGTTCCTATTCCCTGTAGTTTCGGCTGTGCTTTGGTATGTTAGTCAGTCAATTTCTCCTTTTATTTAAAGAGATAACTTCAGATCCGGATATGAACTAATGTAATATGATCGCGCGACAACCCTAACGACGTAGAATACGGATTAAACTTTAAAATGTTGTGATTTCTAGATTCCACGCAATTAGGACGTGTTATTTTTGTGGTATGTAGGGAAGGTGAAGGGCATAATTTCAGTATAAATAACTTTTCCAAATACGACGGAATTACCGAGAAAAAAAATAAAAACTAAAAACTAAAAACCTCGTATAAGTCTGAATCTAACGAAGTTCCGAGGTTAATTTTTACTCTAAAATATGCAGCATAAAAAACGCCATCGATGTTTCTCAGGTCACAATTGCGTATCATATTTAGTTTCAGAGAAATGATTTTTTTTCTAAATACCCGGTTGAAAAAAAGATCATTTTCAATAATTTTTTTCTCAAAATCAAAACATGCTAGTGAAATGGGGATACGAAATATTGTATTTAAAAAACTAAAACTATCAGTTTTTAACATCAAAAAGCAATGTCCGAAAAATGGTCTTCACAAAACACTGTGCCACGGTGTAAGCATTTTGTAAACAGTTTACAAGTATGTGAGCCATGTTGACATACAGACACCTAATGGGCTCATTATTGAGTGTCTGTGTTGTGCAACTTATTAATACACGAAATCTTTGATTGTATTTGAATTATTGTGCAAAAGTTGAATAGTGATATTGGGTATTTCGTCATATGAGTTGAAGCTTAGTGGTGGGTGTTCTTTGTAATGCACATAAGTACTATTTCAGTATACACTTATGATTGCTATAAGGTTACTAGAAAATTAGCTGACGTAGGTACCTACACAGTTCGTTTATGACCACGTTAATCGATCCCTATTTTATTTATCGTTATATACCTATACTAAAAAGAGTCAGATAATAAGGCTTGCGTATAAAAAAAATCACTGCACTCTCTAAGCAAGATAAATATTTTTGCTGATTAGGCACCTAATCAAACTAAGTTACTAACTCAAGAAAAGTCAAAACTAAGAGGTAAAATAGGAAGTCCTATAGGAGGAGAAAAAGAAACTGCCAATAAGATGCACTATAAAAGCAGACTTAAATAAATACCAACTTACAAAGCTATTAGTCATTTGAGAAAGATACACAATTTTCTCACAGTGCTATCTGTCATCTACGGAATGCTACATTATGTAATATTACTGTTGACTGCGTCGTTATGACCGACGATTAGATAAAGAACTCTTTAAAGGCTGGTTGATACTGGTTTAGTAACTTAGCCTTTAGTAGGAAAGAAAGTATAGTAGGCCACATGTTACAATACATACCAGTATAAGCAGCTCTTGGTCAAAGTGTTACGACTAATGTCTAGTCTACTGTACTCTATTTTCAAGAAATCTAAAACATGCATTATTATTTTTCGTTGATAAAAATTATGAATATTCGGAATTGTGATTTACGTCATTCCTGCAGAAACAAGATAACAGCATTAGCTGTGTTAGCATCCTTGTGTAAATATAACTGGGAAATAATTAGTAAATCACCAAATTACGCGTTTAAAATAAGTAATTCAAATATATTCAATGGTAGAGTAATATATATTTTTATCTGTGTATCTGTAAACATTTACATAATGTAAGCTAACATTTAAAATAATAATATGTATGTATGGCAGAGTTAGATCTTTATGAACGACCTATTCATAGCGAAACAATGACATTATATAAAACCGAGGAATTACTTAGACGCTGTGAGAAAAGATCAGTATCTTAGCTTAAAGATGAATATGCAAATGCGTCTACAAAGCTCTAGACAAGGAATTAATTTTAGTGACAACTTAATAATAGTATCTTAGTTGACAATCTAAAGCGAAAAGAAGTGATTTCAATCTAAATATTTAAATAATTACAGTTACAATAATAATTAATGTCTAGCAAAAGATAACCTCTTTTGCTAGATATTAATCTTTTGTTATCAATTACTTTTGAAACTATGAATAGTGTGAAAGTTTTCCGGCTATGTAACTAGATGGCGGTAAAAGTCAATATATATCACCCTACGATTACTTTCCTCGTGAAATCTATAGGAATGTTTGTTAAATGAAAAATATGAAGTTTAGTAGACCGTTTTTATGTCTCAAATCAGAAAATCTGCTGTAAACCACACACATATCAAACAAAACAACAAAAGCGGATCAAATCTTAAGACAACAGTTAAAATTCCCGGCTACCAGAAGCCGGAGGAACTCAATATTTCTCATCAACAAAATAAATTAAAATTACGCAAACACCAGTCTTAGTCGACCCCATACCCTAAAGACTACATTCCTAAACAGATTTCTAGATTACCTAGAAGGCAAGTATTTCTATTTAATGCGGTTGCGCAAGCACGTTTTATTTCATCTCGCAAGGAACGTCGGACTTATCTGATTATCTATGGTAATAATGGTAATGTGTAAAAAGTTGGACTTAACGGTTCGGAAGGCATGTTTTTTTTTCACTGGCAACACTGGAAGGAATGAGGCAGCTGACGTGAGTGCATAAGCTTAAAAGTAGTGCAGTAATTTAGAGCGTAGGGTGCGGTTTTTGTGCTGCAGGATTTATCGAGAGCTAAGAACTTCTTACATTTCTCCGTAATTTGTAAAGAAAGCGCTGAACAGTTCTTTTTTCTAATTTGAAAATATGATTAAGAGCGTTTACGACGTATGGCATTTCATACAAACTTTCACGCCCTTGTTTTTCTAAATGAATGAACTTCGTGCGCATAAGCGGAATACAAAGGTCTAAAAAGAACATATTCGAAAAATAGTGTTACATCCAAATTAGACCGATTTAAAATGTTCCATAGAAAAAGAGATTTCCAGTTATATTTTTTTAAATAAGACACCAGTGGGCCACCACACTTCTCTCATAATGAAGGTATATTTTGTGCCAATAGAACAGAAGAAGAACTATACATACAGTAGGTATGTACATAAATAATTGTTTAACTTAACGTTTCATTAAAATCGGTTCATTCATTTCTAAAAACAAGGGCTTGAAAGTTTGTATGAAATGCCGTACGTTGTAAACGCTCTTAAAAACCCCAGGCACAGTTATTCTAATTTCTCATGCCGGGAATAGGAGATCAGATCCTGTTAATTACCACTATAAACTATCATGCCTATACTTTCTTTAAAACCCGTATCACCACACCACAACAAAGTGTTGCCAATTGAGAAATATAATATTATAAATAAAATATTATAACCAAAACTAAACTTTGTCACCACAAGAAGCAAAGATGAATTAAATTAAAGTCTTCTTTAGGAAGTATCAAGCCATTAACAATTCTGGTCTGGCAACCCGTTATGAACATGTTTCGACAAGTCTGAGGACTACTGAGAAACGAGGGCAAGGACTAGGACTAGGAATCCATGACCTTATAGAGTTATTTAATGACTTGTCTACACAATGGGCCATGATGGCAGTCATAAAATTCATTGATAGTTTTCTAATTAGCTAATGATCCATTTCAAGTCTGAAGACGAAAGACAATTTATTGGTTTTTTATATTGAAGGCATTAGTTAATAAGCAGGAATTTAAAATGGATGATAATACTAAGCATAACCGTGCAAGGCATCCCATTTTCTGGTGGTAAAATTCTAATTATTTATTGGGACAATTAAGTAAGTGCTCTGAAAAAGATCTCTAACATTTTAAACGAAAAGAAAAATCACGTTAACCGATTTTAGTCATCTGCAAGTCGGATATCTGTCTGCAAGACACAAGGCGTATTACAAAAGCCTTTTTTTTTTCAGTATTCACAAATCACTCCCAATTTTCTTTCATCAACCACGCTCTACGATGTGTGATATATTAATCCCGCGCATTTCACTTAGAGCACAAGCAGTTACGACAGCGAATGCAATGTTTTCTTAGAAGAGCATGTCTTGAGCAGAAGATGTAATTGGACGTCCAGTGGACACCTGTTCTTGTGATGTGCAATGAGGATATTATTATGGACCAATGTTGGTCCTAAAGCTTCCAACATTGGTATATAATGTTGGAATGCGTTGTGTCAATATTGGTAAGGATACTTTTGAATGTCATTTGTTACGCAACATAAAAACGTTATGATTGTGTTAATTCAGGTAAAATGGTTATGATAAAGTAAAAGATATAGTCAAGGATGATAAAGGCCTTTAGGGGACTTGGACGCTAAAATACGTCACACACAATAAAACATAATTTGCAAAAAAAAAAAATCATACTTATTCTTATCTTACTGTTAATACCATCACTAGTTGCTTAGTTAAGTAAACTTACAAATGTACAAAAGCTATCATTAAGAGACTTGAAAAAACTTACCTCTAGCAAATCGTAGAGGAATTCCACGTAACTCATTATCGCAGTGACAAATTAAATGAATAAAAAACTTCACTAAATAGACCTCACTGCACAAAGTCTGTTGTCGGAGTGGCAATGGCAACTGCAAAAGATAATTTGTTTATGGTAGGTTACCACACCTATGCGCCTACGCCGTTTTTTTAAACACCTGCCTATCTATATATGGACACTAATCAACAGATTTAATATTAACATTGCCGTTTTTTCTTGTCTTCCATAATATGTGTCATTGACACGGAGAAAAAATGCAGATTTTTCTGAAAGTCTTTGGACTTCTGTTTTATTGTCTGTCGGTATTAGGAAGTCGGTTAAAAGCCAGTAGATGTCATTTTAGTGTTTGTTAAATATTGAAGGAAAATAAAGCATAAATCGGCACCAGCAAGTCGCGAATCATCGTCAAAACCGGTTTGAAAAGTAGGCTTGCAAAGTACAGCTACGGTGTTAGTAATCATGCAGTACTGTGATTTCTCGGCGACAAAAAACTAAGTTGACTGTAGATTATAACATATAGGTGCAATAAAAAACTGACGACGTCACGACAGCTTTAAAACGAAAAAGTAAGGCGGGAAAAGTCCCAAATAGATCATACTTAAGTCCTCAATTTCAAGATGCATACAAAAGGTGGTTACATAATAATAAATCACGCTACTTACACACGTCAAAATGCGCTTACGCACCAAAACCACAGTTAATATACTCTAATGATAGTGTACTGCTGCCTCAGCAACCGACAATCAAACGAGATTCAAATGAAAGCAGTTTGGCTCCTTCAGAATCAAGCCCGAGGCACGGATGCGTTAAAAAATAAAAAACTTAGGTCGCGTTCGCGTGCACCGTCCGTGGGAACGTTGGAACAATAAAAAATATTTAATCGACACGATTATCCGGGGTTGCCATGTGCGAAAAATTTGGACGATCTTAAATATGTACGGTATAATTTAATTTTAATATTACGCTGTCGCGTCGTATTCAATAACAATATAACTTCATGACAATGGTGTTGCGGTGCGGAGGTGACAGTTTTTTGTTGCGAAAAAAATATGGCGGATGTAATTACAGCAGTAGACGCAAAATCGGATTGCTATTTTTTTGGAACCAGTCAGTCTTTTCGATACAGTTCTATTATCGATAGGAGGTAGCGATTTTTCACGGATTATATTTGTGACGAATCCAAATAGAGATGTTTAGAAATTTTGTAGCAAATATTTATTTCTATGAAGGTCGAGTAACTTCAAACTTTCAAGAATAATGTTTGACAAGTGAATTAAGGTGTATTATTAAGATGTCGCAGCACAATCCTTGCGAGGTCAGACTCAACATAATTTATGCAACTATTCGTCTCAAACAAATGAATAAGTCTTAAAATGTAAACGAATCAAGAGCTAGACTGTCAATCTCAGATATTCTTTCACAAAGTTCAATAACACAGCTGATTTGCATTCGCCAAGACATTGAAACCGCTTCTCGTCCTGAGAATCGATAATACGATCGGTTTCGCGCCGAGAATTTCGGATTCAAGTCCGAACAACCATATAGGTCTAATAAATTAAGAGTCGCGGTGCGTGTGCGCATTACAAAACGATGACTAAACATCGCATCGGCCGTGCAATCTCGTACAACCTGATTTTTGCCGTGACTAATGCGAAATATTCTGATTTTTACTAAATAACAGTGTTCTTTTATAATTTTCGGTTACTTTTTGGGGATTTATTGGACTAATAAATTCTTCGTATATTAATATTTTAGTCTAGACAGACTTTTATCATAATATATTTTTGATTTGTTTTCTAATTACCTAAATAGTATTTATTGTAACTATGACGGTAACGTCGATGACACTCTTATCTACCGACATAGTAAAAAATAAGTCAAAGACAAACGACTATTTACCCAAAGCTCACAAAGAGACAGTTCAAGTTTGAAGTTTAGAGTATCATGTGTCGTTCACACATTCTTGCTCACTTAACCGTGAAATCACTTCAGAAGAAAATTGCCTCTAACAGCCCAATTACCATAACATTAACAAACTAAATTAGGACATAAAATCTTTAAAGATTCCATTGAATTTGTCAAGTATTCAATTCAGTCTGACTTGTTAAAACGTTCCGTAAAAGTTACGGTTCAAAAATTCTCCCACGAACAAAATACATACTTATTTGGTCTGTCAACTTCTTCAAAAAGCACATTCAAATGTAAACTCTATAAATAGGAAGTAAGTCTTGAAGTAAGTTGCGCAAAAACTTGAAGGCCGCCGGAAATCAAGTGTGGTTGGATTATTGGGATCGCGATCACAGTTTAAATATGGCCGCGCATCCGGTCAATTGCTGCATTACTAATTAAGAAGGATCGATTCTTATTCCGATAGACGCAAATGTCAGCGTAGCTATTAAGAATTACTAAAAAGAAATAAAGCACATGAAACAATATTAACATTTTAAACCTTTTAAGAACAACCTAAATTAATGTACAATTTCTAAGAACAATATTCCATACACATGAACAGTAATAAACTGTAACTCCATTCAAGGAAAGAAACTACCATAAAAAGTAATCAAAATTTACTGCGATCATGAAATACAATTTTTATAAAAGCTTACTGAACAATCCCATTTAGTTAAAGCACGGCGACAAGTATTCTCAACATGCAACCGTAATAGGATTGTCCATCAGATAATGGTGAGAATGAAAGCTTCCGTGATGTCAAAATAATTAAGATTCTTGATAACGTTTGATAGGCTAATTTGTTTTAATTAGCCAAAGGGAGCGGTTCGGTTTATTAAGGTATGGAGGGACAAGTATGAGTAATACTAGCCAGGAAGAACAATATGGTGTAGTTGTATTAGTCAGGTTCCTTACTAGGACGATCGAAATTGAAGCATTGTAGAATTTGTATAATCCGGGTCTGTTTCAAAATCCTCAAAAAATATTTAAAAGCCATTAATATATGGCTGTATAAAAGTTCAACCATAAAAGGTACGTATTGTAGATTTTCAAGAAACGTATAATTTATATTTCAAAGTACTCCCACTGTAATTTTTGGGACTGCAATAGCGTCGAATATCTTAAGAATTTAAGCAACTATTAACATTGTTTAACTGCCCAAAAAACACAGAAATTACTGTAAGATCCCACAAAGACCAATTCCAACTAAAACCCCTTTATCAAAAAAGGTTCTTTCAAATCCATCCATCAGATCGGTATAATAGAGGACACGGTGGTGCACACGGTGGAGGTCTGTCCCGCTTGGGCAGAGCACCGCCGTGTCCTCGTAGAGGCGATCGGCAGCGGCGGCGACCTCTCGCGCCCGGCCCTGGTCCAAGCCATGGTCCGGGGCGAGAGGGAGTGGGAGGCAGTCACCTCCTTCTGCGAAGCAGTCATGCTAGCGAAGGAGGTGGCGGGATGGGAGAGGGAGAGAGCCGAGAGGGCCGCCCGTCCCAGCCGCCGCGGTAGACGCTCCGGGCGTCGGGAGCCGCGTGACGACTCCCGGCCACCGTAGGCGCGGGCCTGCGGACGGCGAGTAATGGGTAGCTCGCCGTCCGATCAGGACCAGGCCCGTGCCGGACGGCGCGTATGTGTTCCACGCGCGCCTCAAAGAGATGTCAGCAGACATAGAGGGGCCCGTTAGGGCCGAAGCCTGCCGGGGCAGCGGGATTGTCCGAAAGGGTTACCGCTGCCCCGGAACATAAAGGGCTAAGGAAGGAACACGGATGGGTTTTAGTCAGTAAGAGTCTGACACTCCCTTCCGCTCCACCCAGAGCGGGAGGGGTCATTTGATGATTTCCCATCCTAAAAAAAAAAAAAAAAAAAAAAAGATCGGTATAATTATTACAATCGTATAATATGGCAACTCTGACAGCCAGTAATTGATGCGTTCAGTTTTAAAAACGTTCCAGAATCGATGGTAATCATATATTTTTGATTTAATTGTCGTAAGATTGGTGTTCGATTCGATTGATTGCCCGTTACTTTTGAATAATTGAATGATTGGCACTTTCAAGCTTGAGCTTATTAATGTAAGTGATGGTATTAATAAGGGTTTTTACTCATGAGTGTATTCTAATAAGACTACAATAGCCAGCTTGTTTGAATAGGAGATAGCTTGAAAGCAGCTTCAGCGTATTACAGTTAATTATCTAATCTTTCTTCACATGATTGCAATGCCATTCTCAATTGAAAAGATTTTAGAATTATACAAAATTATTTATCATTATGCTCAATTACATCTGTTACCAGTTAAGCAACAAGACAGTTCTAATTCCAGCCATATAATTATTTCCCAGTCGTATATTTATCTTAAAACGAAAAACACAACACAGTCATGTACAATCACTATAATTTGTCCGACAACATTCAGCTTTATTTCTTTAACATCCAAACTAATAGACTTAGAATAGTGAGGGGACTTAACTAAATAAAACAGTCGATCCCTACACTATCAAAGGCTGATGGCTCAAAGACTGTGTGGGGAAGCAGACTACTCCCAAAGGACATGTAGCAATAAACAGTAGGGCTCTAGACAGAAAACAGACGTCCTCGCACGAAGGGCCCTTTGTTTAGAACATTTTATAAATAAACCTTTAAGTAGTGACCTCCTTTGTGTTAATATTGGAATGTTTATAAAAAAAGTTTTGGGTGATATTCAGAGAAAAAAAAAGTTTAAATTAGGAGCGTTTTTGCCATGCGCCTACTGGAATCGAAAGGAATAAATAGAAAAACAAAAGCAATTAAATCTAAAATTAACGATTGTCGTGTGTCGGCTATAAATAACTCGACTGTCCATACTTAATGCGGATATTCAAAAAAATCTTGCCATATGTCGGTATCAGCACTATCAGCTGATCGGCCTCCATTACGAGTATACTCAGTAATTCTTCTTAGCACAAGTAAAATATTTTTTTTGGTGGCAACTTTCAACAGCTGTTCGAGTGCGTGCACGCATTCGAAATCCCGAAATTTTCATACAATTTGAAGTTTCGTTAATGTATCCGAACATCTGCGCCAGCAGGTGCTGCCCCGGAATTTTTGAATTTCGAATTTTAACACTCCTTGTGTATCGAATTATTACTTTTTGTCTGACTATTGAAGGAGGCGGACGCGTTTTATGATTGTAAAAACGTATCGATTTTATTGCTACTTATTTTGATCGTTGAGCTTTAATGTCAATTAGTATGACATTTAATTATGGAAATTGATATTTTGCTGCTTCAAGAGGAAAATTTTTTTTTTTTTCAAAATTGATTCAAAATAAGAATAACATCTTACGTCACAAATGATTTAAATAATACATGAGACACGTGTAAGCTACACCAATCCTTAGACCAATTTTACAATCAATATCCGCAAAAACATATCCTTTCCCCTCACATCCTTTCAATCAATTTGCTTTCCATGACCGGAAATGTCATTTTAACAGTCCACTTTTTTCGCATCCGCATCCCGTACTCGATTCATATCGATGTGTTTGTGTACCGATACCGATTACTGGCGATATCCCAGATATCGCATATCATATCCGTTTAGTTGATATCCGATACTGGCTGGTGAAGATTCTGCTGACTTTCTGCTTATCTTTATTAAGATAAGAACGGTTTTGTGTATCACAAGTGTGTGTGACTTGTATTGCAATTTTTCAACACGTACAACTTACTAACTGTTGTTGCATATAATAAATTAAACTTGTAAATTATTTTCACTCAAACACAAATTGGAATATATGCAAATTCATTCATTGCGGAGCTATGTCACAATACCATGCTCCACCTCTTATCCTGCCCTCTGTGTCCCAAAACATGCAGTCAAGGTGACCTTTGCGCTGCCACAGACAACGCCGTGGAAGTGGCAAAGTTTTGGGAAAACAAGATTTGAAATACAGTCGTGCCAGCGACACGTAGAAGAAGAAGAATCTCATTCATAGGTCAAAACAAATTACCCCCTTAAAAAGTTAAATTTCTATCCTTAAAATAATGGAAAAGTCCCCCTTTTAACCTCTAGACACAATTATCCACAACATTGAATTTAAAAAAAACCTTTTAAACCTTTTGAAAAAATTGAGATCCGTTGAAATCTCTATTATTTGCGTCCTTTTGTACGAAACATCCTTTGGTATCAGGTTCAGTAACAGCTGACGCTACAAAAACTACCCTCTTCCTTTATCTATGGTTACTACAATGTTGAGCACACTTTTGTGCAGGGTTTATTAAAAATATTATTATTAGTTCAAGTGATGTTTTGGAATTTGATGGAAAGAAGTGCCTTGAAATCAGTAAATATTGCAACCAACATGCATTCCAACCTGTCAAGCCCTTTTACATAAAATCAATAAATTAACAACGGGTTGATTACATAATTTATTAAAATGTGCGTGCATCTGTTTCATCCCTGACACTAAAATAGTAGTCTAAGATCCCAACTTAAATTGATCTTTCCTCATTTGTATTTCTAATGCAGGTTACTTACCTTTAAAAATATTAAATGTATTTATTAAATAAAATAGATTAGAGCATTATTTTAGGGTTCCGTACCCAAAGGGTAAAACAGGACTCTATTACTAAGACTCCGCTGTCCGTCTGTCACCAGGCTGTATCTCATGAACCGTGATAGACAGTTGAAATTTTCACAGATGATGTATTTCTGTTGCCGCTATAACAACAAATACTAAAAAACAGCAAAAAAAATTAAGGGGGCTCCCATGCAACAAACGTGATTTTTTTGCTCGTTTTTGCTCGACATTGATAACAGCAACTGGTAGACGCTTGAAATATTCACAGAATATTCAGTTATCTTATATTCACTTTATAAATAAGTAATTAAATTAAAATAAAACAAATATTTAAGGGGGCCTCCCATACAACAGACATGATTTTTTTGCCGTTTTTGTAGACAATGGTACAGAACCCTTCGTGCGCGAGTCCGACTCGCACTTGGCCGGTTTTTCTATTTGCGGTTTGGCAAAATAAAATATATTTATCATTTATGCTTCTCGAATCAACTACCACTCACTAGAGCTTTATTTATTATGTATTCTACGTTATTTCTTATAACCCAAGTTTCTAACCAGCCAGGAACATTAGAGAAGCAACATCGTTTTTTTCCCCGCCTCATGTGCACGGTTCGTTTCCCAAGCCTGCACAGTGCACATGGCACACAGGAATTTGACTCGCAGATGTTCGTTCCGCCATGCCACCGACACAATAAAATACCTAATAAAAATGGCCGACTTGCACTTTAGAAAATAATTTCAGTTTTATCACGCAATTGTTTTGTCGGTATTGTACTAACTACTAATTATTTTGAAGAAAGTTACTTAACTAATGATTTACTGTTTTGATGAAATAACATCGTGTTTGACATTATTGTTGATTTTTACTGTAAAGTTTTAATGTAAATTACGAATTAATTTCCTAATTGCATACTCATTTTCTTTAATAATAATAATTACATAAAGTGAATAATGTTGTCCAATAATACTGAACCTCTCCTCCTCCTTAGTCGTTCACTCTTGACAGAGTGGTCGTGGTTGATGACTCTGCATTTTCTTTGGCCAAAGCAGCCCTCGCGATGCTCCTCCACTTATCCCGGTCTTCAGCGTCTCGGAAATTCTGAACTATGGAGGTTTGTGTTGACGCTTTGATAAGGTCTGTCCAACGCGTAGGTGACCGACCGCGTGACCGCTTGCCTTCCACTTGTCCCTGGACAACGAGTCGTTCCATGGAGTGTTCGTTACGAACTATATGGCCGAAATATTTGATAATACGTGTTTGCACAGTCGATGATAATCTCTGATTAACTTTTAGCTCCTCCAGGATCGAAACATTGGTCCGAAACGCTGTCCAGGGAATCCGCAACAATCGCCGCCAGCACCACATCTCCAGTGCATCGATTTTGCGTCGGTCTTTGAGGCGAACCGTCCACGTTTCTGCGCCGTATAGGAAAATCGGGAAGACTAGGCTTCTCATTAGGCGGACTTTTGTGGCTTTGGTGATATTACGGTTACACCAGACTCTTTTCAGCTTGTCAACGGCAGATCGTGTGATAGCACATCTCCTTCGAATCTCGTCTTCACATCCTCCAGTGTTTGTGATAGTGGAACCGAGGTACACATAAGACTGGACAACCTCACAGTTGCCAACCATAGAGATGTCAGGATGGTTTAGTTCAGCTCGGTCCATGATCATCATCTTGGTCTTGTCTCTGTTGACCGTTAGTCCGAAGGAGAGGCTTGTTGTCTCCAGACGGGTCAGCAAGTGTAAAATACTGAACCAAACTAATCCATAAAAAAAATAACATAACATGAGAAAGCTGTGACATCCATTAGCGCATGCGCGTGTGAATTACTAAGCGCTTGGAAAGATCATCATTCCATTACGAAATGTCACGCCCTATATGAAATGTTTATACCTACTGAACATTGGTTGGACTACAATGTAAACGATGTTTTAAATAAATAAACAAACTTCATTGAAAAATGTGATTAAGTAGGAATAAAGCAAATTCTAGTTTTCTATTAAAAAAACTATCGCACTTAGCCCCAGCGATAGGTGTACTGTTAAACTTAGACTAAATATATTATGGAAGTTTTTTTTTTTTACTGGAGTGTCAGACAAAATATTAGAAGTATAGAAAAGAACAACCTAACACCTACTATCTATCTGTTTTCGGGCACTAATAAGTAACATAAAATATTAGAATGTCTAGAATAAACTTGATAATAATGCAATCGTGCTCAACCCATCCAACTAAGGAAAATAACTAAATAGTCTTTGGCTTCACCACAAAAGTTCAATAGGGTCGATTTAACCTGTGGCCTATTGAAGTAAAGTCAACAAGCTTTTAGGGTTACGTTACGAGAAATAATAATTTGAATGGCTCTTTTACTATCGCTTTATAGAGGAAAGTGGTAATAAAAATGAGAGTGACAAATTGAAATATTAACCATGTCATGTATCTCAACAATACAAAGTAACATTTGACAAGAATTTGAGAAATCTAGAGAAAGGTAGTTTTTGTTAGCGACAGACTAAAAGTAGGTCCAAGCATGACAAGTAAGCCTAAAAGTGGAACCAAATAAGACAAGAACGAGACAAAAACAGTTGCAAATTATTATGATAAAAAATATGCCTACCTACCACAATGTTTAATAACCAAACTTAATTGTTTTATAACACTTTAAAAGTGTTAAAAACATAAAAACCAAGTAAGGAATGTGCAAAATCCTGCCTCGCCAAACGAGGGCCGAAATTGTACGTAATCATACGCAATCCACACTACGAAATTGCACTAAATGAATTCTTACGTTATTTACCGGTCATAAAATAAGTATCTTCACGCATTTTAAAAGCAAATTACTTTGGCGCCACTTGCTTGTTCAATTGCTAAAGTTGTTGCTAGCTCCGCGGCTACGATGGTCTCTTTTGTAACCCGTCTCCCACAAATACCATAAACAAAATAATGTAGTCGTTCAAGTTCTTACTTTACTAAAAAGTTTATAACTTCAACTGTCAAAATGGCTTTTTAATTTTGGAACATGTCAAAAAGCGCTCCATAAATCGGAAATGGCGCCAAAAGAAAGCCATCAATTTATTTTACGATGATTTTTTATTGCGAGTATTTTTTAAGACATGGGTCATAGCAGTTTGACATTTTGTAAATGGAAATACTAAGCATGGGTGAAAAGATTTTTATTGCGAATTGTCGTCCGTCGATCATCGTTAATGACACAGTAATTCGTTTAAGGCTCTCGGTAAAAAATAATGGTGATAATAACATGAATTTTTAAGATGTGGCATTAAGCCATAAGTTTTTGCGGATGGAAAAATCTGAGTCACAATCTTAGGGCACTGGTCAATTTTATTATGACTAAGAAGAAAAAAATGTTACTGCACTGAAAAACATTAAGTACTAAAGCTGTAAAAATTAAACTAGGCTAACTTTAACACTGTTTCTCTACTTTTCTGGAATTACCTACCACTAAAAAGGTGACACCACAAAAACATGTAGATTAACTGTATTTTTTTTTTATTAAAACTTAAAAATCACGTTTTTCAAACGTCACGTTAAAATAGTAGTGTTGCTACAATAAAATAGTCAAAAATCACTAAAAACGTTAACATTTTAAGTTGGCTTAACATGGGGAGATTTACGAGTATTACGTTTCGCAATGAATTGTAAATCAGTTTTATTGTGTCTGATTATTGAAGGTACTGCCTATTTATCATTTTTATTGGCCTCGAGTAGAAGGAACTACTTTAGTTAATAGGCAATTTCTTACGTCCCTCCAGGAATTTCTTGATAATCTAGCTCCTTGTAAATTATTAGTTTTTGGAAAAATAAAATAATAACTGTTGAGTAATGTTTTATTTGGTTTTAACTCGTGTTTGAAGTTGTGAAGGCTTAATTTTGGAGTAAGTATTTATACCAACGACCGGTTTTTATGAATAGCAGAATAGAATACTCTTTAGTACACCATATACACACATAAATACAGAAGTTAGGCAGCTACTTACTAAGTACTTATTATCTTTAACAACCGAGTTTAACATTTATCTCGGGACCCAGACCTTTGGAAGAAGTTGTACCTAGAACCTAAACTGAAATGTCTTGCTTTTGAATCGTTTTTAAATAGATCATGGTAGGCCTCCTGTTCGCACTATGCAAGTGCACCCAAGGACAACCCCCGGTTGGTGTAGGAGGACTATTGCTGGATATAAAAACAAAGATATTGGATTATGGGTTTAGGTGGCTAAAATTAACATCCGATTATTATTATAATGAAATGCATTCCTAAGTTCACTGCTAAACACATTGATCCTCAAATGGAATTCTTAACACGACCCGACGGTAAATATTGCAACATTCTGCAAAGCAAATTAAGTAAAATTGAACGCTCTTTGCATATCGTTAAAATACGTGTATTTCTTAATATATTTGCCGCTGGTTTTTGCATAATATTTGATAAAGCCATGATAAATTATCTTTGATAAGTAGGTTACGCATGTGTTCACCGAAAAATTTGTTAAATAAAATTGTCAGGAAATTCGCTTTTATAATATTTAGTAACAAGACATTATGAATAATTTTAATAGCGCCAGGTAGAAAAGATAATAAGTACAATTGTTTTTAATTAATGGAAATGATTATTATGAATTAATTTTCTTAAAGGAGACCAGAATGGCATTTAGTATTTTCTATTTTATCTCAGTACATGGGTACACTTTCATAAGTGCTGTAATCTGCCTTATCATCTCATTTTGAACTAGTAACCTACATAAATAGAAAATTATCGGTATCGCGATTTTAGACAAAACTGATAGTGGTGAAGTACTTAGTGACTGACATGTAACACTGCAAATAGATCATTACAAAAAAAAAATATGGAAATGTTACAGCTAACGATAGGTTAGTGTGTGTTTGACGGAATTTGACCGGTATAATGCTTTTGTTCGGGTCGACAGACTACTGAACGGTACCAGTGATACTTCAAAGAAACGGTCTCATTCAAAGTTGCTCATATACAATTTGCATACAAGGTGTACGCTACACTGCCCAAACAACACAACACTAGCAAGAACTTAAAACCTAAGACCTGAATCAAAAACAGACTTCAGCATTTAGAAAGGCGTCTTAAAAGGTGAAAGTCATGCTTTCATGGTTCGCAAAAAACTCGCATCTCGTCGCGGCCTTGCCAAGGTGAGTGCAAGGGGGACATAACGGTGCGCTGCGCGGGCGCTCCGGCCCCCGCGCACCAACAAACATTAATTTTCATACACCATCGCCGACTTTGGCATCCAACGAACGTTCCCACACTATCCCTCGTACGTGCCGCACAACATAAACAGCAATGTACACGATAAAACCACGTGCCTCGTCGGAAATGAATATGGTTTTTGATACACTTAATTTCAATACTGTTGAACTTATTGACTGTCTATTAAGGTGTTCTGTCCCATAAAGTATGGTTCAAATTTCATACACGTCTACCATCGGTTATGGGAAAGGTAGGTAACGGTTGCTAGCCTTATTGAGGTAAGAGACTGTTAGGCATTCGCTCTGCTATTTGTAAACAAAGGTGTAAGCACAGGTGTAGTAAGTAAGTCTGCAAGAGTAATTTTCCCCAACTAATGTGGTATTTCATATGTGCTGTCATCAGCATTAACCATATTGTCATCACGTAATAAAATCTGGGTTGTAATCTTATTGTTTTAAAGTAGGGTAACTACGTTGGCGGTTTTTTCAAGGACGTTCTCTCGTTTTGACAGCCCAATTAAACAACTGAAGCGTGTATGATGGCCAAATTCATAGAGCTTACAAGGACATTCCTATTATGTAGGTATTGCAAATTTATAGTCTGAATAAAGACGTGTTGTAATTTTTGACATAAAATTCTACATACCATCTCTTATTAAAATATGTATTCGTAAAGTAGACTTAGAGCCACTTTTCTGCGAAATAGCTAACTGTAAGTTTTCGTACATAATGAACTACTTGGCATTCAAAACGCATACTTGAGCTGCAGCTGCAACTACACAATGTCCCTTCTCTAAGAAATAATTCTGCGGAGGGACCTGTCCTAATCAAAAAGGGAGACTTACGATTTGACTGATCTCCGTGATAGGAATTGGTGTGATAGTTTTATCCGAGCTGTGGGGGAGCGATGAGGCGCTGGGAGTTGGCGACACTCCTGGGGAGGAAGGGCCATTCCCGACGCTCTCCTTAGAAGTACGGTTGGGAGACAGCCTCGCTGGAAAGCTGAGGGTCTTCGTCCACTGCGATAAGCTACGCACCATCTTGATTGTTCATAAGCACAACACTCGTTCACTGAACTCTTTGTGACGAGCGACACGCGCGCTCGCTAACACGGTCCGCGGACGAATGAAGAATCGAAGAGGGCAACAAAACGTACAGCCTGTGCAAGTTGCGACTTGACCGGCTGGAGGGGAGCGCGTGTAGGGTGGCGATGTGTGCGTCGATGCAGTTCGGAGTCCGGCCACCTATGGGTTTTGGGTCGGATTTTCCTTTGTATATCGGATCGCTTCGGCTACCTCATGGAGCAAAAAGTTTCGAACGGTCATCTTTGAATATTGTAATAAATTGGCAGTTAATTTACAGTTTGTTGTGTTGATTTAGTTCGTTATAAATCCGATTAGTCATCAACTTGTTTTATAGGAGATTCACAAAGTAGGTTTTTTGTTGAGTGGAATATCTATTTTTATTACCCTTTCACTTTTATAACTGACTTGAAACAATTTAAGTACCTAGGATGGTACTTGTGGTATACAAGAAAAAAAAAGGTCAATGATAAAATAGAGCTTTTAGTATAAAACCATTTCTCAAAAAGCCAATTCTCCCATTCAAAAGCGCATTTCAACGCAGACTTCAAACCCAAATACCTACCTCACACATTCATTTGAATTAGCAACGCCCTATAAACGCAGAAAATAACTGCACGTAACGAGGGTGGCACCCTCCTCTCTTTTCAAAAACTCCAAGATATGTGCGAGCGCAAATATGTATAGAGTGGTTTTAAATGCGACTTATGCGTATTGTTCGGAGTATGCAATCAATTTTTCATGTTCCCAAAAATAGAAAAAAATTAAACTTTATAATAGCCACAGTCTTGAGGAAGGTTATAGGCTATTTAACATCACGCTACGGCTCTAAGGAGACGAGAAAAATAAAGAAAGTCGGAAAGAAGGCTAAGTAAAAACGAAGTAATAGCGCGAGCGGGTGATTAGATGCAATAGCCCTTTACTTGACAAAAACTTCTCAAACTTGAGAAAAAAACTGATTGCATTAACTTCATATCCAGACAATCAAAGCACTTCTTCGTAATCTAATTAATTAGTTACTCCACAAACCATAACTCAACCAAGTTTTTATAAACTAGGTACGTCACGGATGGTTGGTTAAAAGCTCCATTATAAAAACTTGGAGCTTATGGTTCGTGATAAACAGGAGGGTGCATAAGACGCGAATCGATACAATGGGTGCGCAGGATTGCGTGTCGCAACTTCCTGAAGCCACGTGCGCGCGCAGCTGACACCCGCAGCGCATGCGCGCTGAGTGCATATAATTTGAGGGGTTCGAAGGAAACTGTGAGTGGAATAGTAAGGAACCTTTTGTTTTTACATCCTTTGGAACCGACACTTTCGAGAAAGATGTCATCGGAAGTTTTTGGACCCTTTGTTTTGTATTCCAAAACATGGGTTTTCTTGCCAAAATAATTGAATATTTTCAAACATGGAAATAACGTATAAGTATTCGTTACGAAGTTTCACAATTATTAACTTCTTATAATCAACTGACTTACTATTCTTCTGCATTAAATTATCGTTTAATTTAATCAAATCACAGATTACATTGCATAGCTATAAATAATGAATACCCAATCAGTTTATATCCCTGACAAGCTAAGCTCCCTGTTTATTTTACAACGCTCAGCAATAAAGATTGTCTTGAGCAAAAAAAGGGTCATTAATGCGGAATGCCACTCGTTATGAGTACGGGGGTCCCATCAGCCCCTGGACCACCCCAGCCCTACTATCCTATTGTTCTCAGGGGTTGGTAGTTCTTTACTTTAGGGATACTTAGATACTTGATGTTGGCACGGTTCGATATAAGAGTAGTTTGAGTACTTTGTTGATAGTAGTTTGGGCCTGTTTTGTTTGAGATAAAAGTGTAAGCATCATTAAGGCAGCTTATGGAAGTGTATTGTTCGTTAAAGGTTTCTAAATAGAACACATAACAAACATTGTTAAAAATAGTTGTGTTATGTTTATGTTACCAAAAAAATATTGCAGACAAGATTGCCAAAAGTAATTAAGTAAATGAAATAATGATCTCCCTGGAAAGCCCTATGTACACAGTGGTAAATTAACGGTGGGCCCAGATTCAGAAAAATTGCGTAATTTGCCGAACTTAGAAATTCTTTGAAGCATTGCGGCTCATGAGACTCGCGCAGACAGGGAAGCATGGCACGAGAGAGAGGAGGCCTGTACTCAGCAATGGGTTGAAGAAGGCTTCCAGAATGATGATGATAAGTGCGAATGAGTCAATAGTTCACTTACAAGTTGATATAGATTAAAACACTTGCGAGTCGGACTCGCGCACCGAAGGGTCCGTACAAATTTGTAGGTATGCAAGTACAAATTTACGGTTTTCGGATTTATTTCCTTTACTTGTGCTACATGACATTGCTTTATGCCAATTTTTTTTTTTTTTTTTTAAAGTGGATAAAGGGTCTTGACACTCTTGACAGATAGACGGACAACAAAGTGATCTTATAAGGCTTCCGTTTTTCCTTTTGAGATGCGGAACCCTAAAAACCCGAAAGACGGCTACGTCTCTGTTCAAATATTGTGTCCACAATAGATACCCAAGGTGACAACAACAAATACTATAGAATTTAAAAAGCATGCCATACAATTGTGACCAAAATGAGTCATAGAATGTGTATAATAGGCATTGACAGTAGGTAATAGCCAATAGGCAAAAGACTGCGTTATAGACAATAAGTTCTGAGTACCGGATACGGCGGTACGTGTCTTGAAATACAACTAATGAATTGCGCAAATCAAAACAAAATCTAATGACATTTTATTTCCTTTTTACCATTTTATAGACGTCTGTAGGCTTTTAAAAATGTAATTTATTACTCTTCCTGGTTCTGGCTTGGGAACCTAAGAAAGCATGGGTGTATAAATTTAAAAGTAGGAGCACGTCCTAAATTAACTGTACCAAGATAATTAACAGTGTTTTTTTCTCTACGGGCTACAACAGAGATATAGCAGATACTATAGAAAATTGGCTATCTTTAGTACTTAGTACTTTCAGATTTCGAATTTTCCATACCACAGTTTTTACCAAAAATTACACTAAAGATAGAAAATATAAAGGGTTTAAACCAGAACCACCTAACCCTAATTTACAACAAGTCTCCACCTCCATTTTGAGTATTAAAAATAAACGTTAACACTAAACAATGTTGTCATAACAACTAAAGAACGCATTGCTAAATACGGCTTCAATTGTTTTGATATTTGATTGCCCCTTGAAAAAACAAGTGAAAACGTCAAAATGATTAATGTAGGTAGCAGAACAAACGAATGCTGCAATTTTTTTTTCAACTTAACATGTCGCTTGAAAATACATTTTGAACTGCTTTCTTACCTCGAAAGGGATTACAGTAACAGGCAATAATTAATATGCACACATGTTTTGTGCTACAGACCTTTATTGACGATTTAAGTCAATTTGCCCATTAAAAAAGTAAGTATAAATAAAAACATAATCTCAAGTTAAAACAAAGACGTGTAAAATGTCAAAGTGATTTATCCGCGCTTTCGTGAAAAATATGGTGACTATACTTTCAGGATTTTGTCTTAGTTTTTTTCGTTATAAACTAAACACATTAAATATTTGGTAAGTTCCTTCATTCATAAGTAAAAGTAAACAATAAACTTAATGTTTATTTGGTGTAGTATTTTTTTTTAGCCTATACTGTGTAGGTATAAAATTATTTTGTATTTTTACTTTAGGTAATTATTATAATTTAATCTTTGTATTAAGGGACTCGGCTTTAAATATATTCTTGTTTTTGTCCGTTATCGAACCGCTTTTAAGGGTCAACAGCAATTATTGCAAATATTGGTTTAACCCGTAGATATCGGAAAACCAATTGTTTCTGGAACGACTTATGAAAGTCCTGTTTATCCGCGATGACATTCTTCTTTATGTGAAATGTTATCTGTGTTTCTTAAAGCTAATTAAACTCGAAAATAGCTCACAGAATAAGCAAGCAAGCTGAAGTGGCAATGGGCAGGCTATAGTTATTTATTTATTTAATAAGGCTTACCAACTAAACACATACACGGCCACGGCATTAACCCAGAGTCGTGGACATAACATTGATCTCGCATGTATTTAAATTATAGGAAAGCACGGCACTATCAATTAACGTACTAGTACATCATACAATAAATAGAAAACTAAACACTAAAACAAATTAACAATAAATATTAGCTGTTTACTAGACGTGTTCTTGAGTGGAGACCGCGAATCGGCAAACGTAAGGTAAGAGGACGCCCTCAGGCTAGGTGGAGCGACGATCTTCTCAGGATGGCTGGTGGCAGCTGGATCAGAGTTGCCGAAAATCGAATGGCGTACAATAGGCTCTCCTATTGTACTGCTTGCTCCTAATGCATTTCCAGCAGTGGTTTACTATGTATAGGCTGATGATGAATGAAACAAAATAAAAATAATGCTGGACACATTGTACCCACGGTGAAAAAATATTTGTCTAGATCTAAGCCTTCTTATGCAGTAATCCATGAATAACTGTGGAATCCTCGATCCTCATTAATGTAACGTGTACTGAAGTTTTGGGATTAAATTACTATTCAATATTTAATTGTTTCTATCAGAAATATCCTGCTTCCGCCAAAACGCACAGTCACACGACACATTGTTAGGCGAGGGTTCCTTTATAATTAAAAACTAGTAAATACGTGTTCAAAATTAGTTCTCTGTCAATCTGACTAGCTATTCCCGTACCTCGTAAATTACGTTCTGACACCGTAAAATACTTTGGCAAAAGCGTGTCAAGTTAATTAGTTTGCTCTAAACTCTGTTTTAAGTTTATTTAGAATATTTGGAAGTGATTTAGCCAATAGATGAATGATTGATTGGGTGTCCCGTTTTGAACAAACTGAAAATTTTAGTAACGGTTGATCTTCGGTTAGTAAGGACAATATTGGTTAAGGATACTGGCAAAGGTTAAATACATGTAAGTTTAAGTGCTTTTGTGGATTAAATAAATTAATAAAAGATTCCTTAAGAAAATCCTGGGCAGTTAGCTCCAGGATCAACAGGATAATCTCCCTATACATGACCCCAATGTTAGCAAAGGCCTCCTCTCGGTGAGAGGCTGTAGGACGTAATCCACCACGCGGGCCCTAATGCAGGTTGGAAGATCGACAGACTTTTGCCTAATCTGTTGATCGCAGAATAAAAACATACAATATTTAATTTCACATAAATCTACATAGGCACTAAGGTATCGTCAGAAGCTAGGTGCACGGTTCTAACTGGTCGTTTCCTGCAGAGTAGAGCCTGCAACAAACTTTACGGTTACGTTTTTAAAATAATTGGCTTTAGAATGACTTTTAGGACTTACCAACTGAATTTCGACAAACCGTAATACGACAAGATTTTATTTCGACAGTATACAACTCCGACACGTCATCATTTCGACAATACTTTAGTCCGAAATACCTTAAGTCCGACACTACTGTACTCCGACAAAGCGCTTCTACGACATGACTTAACAAGGAAACGATGCGACTTCGACGACATGCTTCTTCGACAACAATAGGTACCTACTTTTATACCTCAAAGGTGTCAATACGAAAGTGTGTATGGTCGGATAATCGTTATCAATAATTACTGTAGAGTGTACTGTATGATTTGCTTGTCACACTGCATATTCAGTAAGTATTGCTGAACAATGCGAAGTAGCGAATTAACTTTAAACGCTCTAGTTGTTTGTAAGAGTTCAATCAAAGTAGTTATTAGTGTTAAATTAGCTGATAAGTAGAGCTAGGACATAAGGACATAGAGCATTTGCAAAGGGGCTTGTGATGTGTTTAATTTTTAAAAATTTTTTTTTTTCAAGAAAAATCTCATCGTTCGTCTATTATTTTGGCTCATACATAACCTATTCAGCACAAATACTGCAAACCATATTTTTTCTGAATCGATATCTAAATCACCATTTCCCCTTGAACTCGCTCTCTGAGCTCCTGCAACTAATTATAAAGGAGTTCTCTCATCAGCTTAATTTTGCTATTAACGCCTTCAAAATTAAAACCCAATGAGTAGGTACATGCGTGACCAAAAATATATTACCAACAGTAATACCCGAAACCCAATTAGACCATAATACCCTTATCTCTACTAACCTCATTCCATAAAATAAGGGTGAGGACTCATTTCCGGCTAGAACGGCCAGTTTTCAATTAAGGACAATAGACAGTAATCGATTTGGCCCGCAGAATAATCACTCATTAAGGAAGCTACAAAAAATATCAATTAGGGTGCTGGTTTGGAAATACCACGTGGGCGTGTGGTAAGGGTGTCAAGTCGTGGGAATATTATCCCAGGAAAGTATAGGACATCCTTTTTTTTGGAGTGTTGGTAACGCCAAGAGAAAGGATTTAAATGGTGATGAACATCCTAACCTAAATATTATAGAATCCATGTTTACTTATCCTTTTCCCAACTCTGTGTCGGATTTCAGTTGTCCCTGGATTCCATTCTGACCACTTGCAATGAGATTATTAATATTTTACAGGATAACGACTATCAAGATCAGTCGTCAAACTCAAAGCTTAAATTTCAATTTAACCATTTTTAAATAAACCATTAACCAAGCACTTTTTAATTGTCAAGGAGTTGTTCGTTCCTTCTAAACTGCCACAACTGACAGGTGTGTATACCTACTGCGTATTTGTGTCCATCATCAGTCATCATCATCAGCCTACAGCAGTCCACTGCTGGACATAGGCCTCTCCAAGCACGCCATTCAGTTCGGTTCTCGGCGACTCTCATCCAGCTGCTACCAAACACCCTGCATGCCTACATGCTATTTGGTATTCGGGTAATCAATAAAAATAAGACCCTAAAGAGATAGTGCATAATCAAGTATAAAATATTTATAATTGGATCTAATACTAGGTAATAAAACTTTGCCTCTTTCAAGTATTGCTATATTTAAACCATCGGAATGCGAGTTCAACACAGGTGATTAACTAATATTACCAATTCATAAGAAATCTATAAGGAAATGTCTGCTAATGCATTCTGGGAAAGGGGTCCTTTAACTATAAAATATAAATGCCTCAACTTTCTCTCCAACTTAGGTATTAGGTTGATTGTATGTAGAGCTAAACTTATGGACCAACCCGAGCAACTGAACTACTTTGATTATTTGAACTTAAATTATGGTACATATTGCCCTACTAAAAACAAAGGAATACCACATAGTTTGAATTATATTTGTGCACTAAAAAATCGACAATTTCAGACAAAAAAGTCCCAATATTCAATGATCCTTTCATATTTATTCCTAAAATACCATTGCCTGCCAGTAATTAACAACGCTCGCCTACAAACCATCATAACCGTGACAACAAGCATGTATGAAAGGAATTTCAATTAATTCTATGCGTTTGTATGGCCTTTGTTTCCTAAGCCCCACGTGCATCTGCACCCCTCGTAGACGATAATGGTGTTATTCTATGGGGAATGTTTTATGCGATAGGCAATAAATTTTTGGAAGCACCTAATAAAATAATATTTCTATGGGAAAAGCAAATAGGAAAGAATTTACACGATAATTTTAATTGGGAAGTTTACGTGAGAATCTTACGGCGGTAAATGTAATTTTGAGATAGTGTTTTGGACTTTGCATTTAAAATCCAACCATCTGCGAAAAACAAAATTTTAAATAACCAAACAGCAAAATCTAAAATGTCGATCTCACTAAGAACGCAAGCCAAGTGTCTATCCATAAAATTAATAGCCCAATACTATAGACAAAGTGACGGACCAAATGCCAACCGAAACCACATTGCCGAAATCAATTAGAGCCACACAAAAACCCACCACACTTCCCTGCAAGCGGTCCCTTTAAACTTTAAACCTATTGTAACTTCTAACTGCCCTTCAGTCAAAGTCCATATGTGGCACGAACCGAGTCACTAATAAAAACAGTTCAGCAAAATGACCGGTTCCATATGGCGTTGAAGAAAACCGGGACATCTTAGGCACATGTGGACAAATAGATGTTTTTTGGTCTATTGTGTTCCAGATTTTATTGGTGATGGCACACGTGGCGGTGTTAAACTTTTATGACCCAAATTGTGTAGCCTTTGAAACAATGTTTGTAATTTGTTAGGTCATATGGATCGAAGAGTAAATATTAGGTAATATGACGACGTTTAAACATATACTGTATATCTGGTCCACGAATTGCTTTTTGAAGCGTGTACGTTCTCCAACAATTTCGAAACATTTTGTCGCCTTTTATCAAGATCTGATTGCATTCTTCCGCAGAAGATGGTGTTCACCCAAAAATTGAGTTAATTCGAAGTTACCAATTTGAAAAACAAACAGAGTCAGGTTGTCAATTCGGTTCTGTTGTGATATTGCTAACCGTTTCAAACCTGGACTATTCAGGCTATCGACGATTATCCATTCATCAATCGGCTGGAGTTCCCTTTGTGCATAATTATGAATGCAGCGTAAAGCCATGAATGCTAAACTCAAGGGCTACAATCAACCTGTGTCCCTTCATATCGCGCATCCGTTCATAACACCTGAACATATCAATAAAATATTACATAATAGGAAAAGTCGTGTGCCCACCACACGAGCGTACCGAGAACTGATTATTAACAATCACAATATGACCTCATTGGCGCCATTTTATTTTTGATTGTCTCGTCAAACTATCGGACGTGCTCACGCGCCAAATGCTAATACGTGACTGACTTGATTAAGAACTTTTACTTTGAATTTGTTTGATTCCAAAATTTATAACGTAATTGCTGGCACACTGCATAAAATCATAATTTCTAATCTTCATGATTATTGCAAATATGTCGACAGCGATGCGGATGAATTTTTCGACGCAATATTTTAGTTTTTGTATAGTTTTAGTTAAGTTAGGATTTAAATTTGTTATTTTTATTAATTACCCGTTTGTAAATAGATGTTTGTTTCATATTTTGCAAATATTACTTGATGAGCTACTGCTCAGCCAGCGCCTTTATAGAAATCTCTAAGGGCACTGACTTTCATAGCAACCGGTCACGCTGACGTTTCAGTCATAATATGCTTAGTTGGAATGGTTATCATAATTTCACAAGATAAGCCTAGTAACGTTACATCAGATGACCAGAGTTGAATAACCCCTTTAAATTGACATAACAGAATACCCTGACCATTAATTTCAAAATCTTTCAATTTATTACAAAATCCTTCGTCATCGACACGACAGCTTTGCAACTTTAAACAAATTGTGCAATTCTAACACATTGTACTCGTATTGTATATCCCATTCATTCTATCGACCCATATAACTGACCTTAAAAACTACCCCAGAATATAAACCAACAGGCACATTCTCACACAGAGACAGCTCTTAAATTAACTACACTTCAAAACAAGGTAGCCACTGGCCAGTTAGCCACTGTTTTCGTCACCTGACCGAGCCTAGTCCTTTTAAGTACAATTCTAGAACAGGTTTGCATCCGGCACGGCTGTAGTCTTGTGCAAGACGTTAACAATATTGAATTGATATTTGACTGTCACTCCCACGTTGTTGACAGACAAGACTTTTACGGGACATTAAAGTGATGTTGAAGAAATGATTTTCGTCGATATGATATATGATGATAGATGCATAAAATTAAATTTTGGAAAAGATTCGGGACGAGTTCGGCAGGATCAAAATTAAAGAGCACTTGATAATGGTCTTGCAAATATTGACAAAATCTATAGAATAAAAGGTACTATTAATATGACTAAAGACAAAAAAAAATGGTGGGAAAAATATGTAGAAAAGATCCAGGATGAACAAAGATAGGTGAAAGTAACATTGCAATTTAAACTGGGCTTGCAACAAATGATAACTTTGATGAAATCGACAAGAAAGTGACAACAGATATAGTGGAAGATTGCAGGCTTTTAATCGAAAAGTGCAATGTGTAGGTAAGGCACACTTTCTCTTAGCTGACGCAGCAGGTTAAGCAGCTGATAAATGTTCGCTATAAATACGAGTATGCATTGGAGTACTTGAAAGAATTAAACTTTTGATGTCAAAGGGAGCCAATGAATGAATGTGCTAATTGAAGAAGACCTGTGTAAATGAGTTGGAATTTTTCTATTTACTTCAGTCACCCATTCCCCGAATCCCATAAATAAACAATAATAATTAAATATCTCGTCTGCTTACATCGCTTCATCAATCATTACAACTAAAATTACTAACGGCTTAACCGCTTCATCCCATTACGCACTAATTCGAAATTCAAACAAAGAAAGGGCATGGAACTTTTAAATCATGGAATAGTGAGGCGACATTGACGTAAGAAAAAAAAAATTAAAGGCAGTGACACATTTATTAGACCTGTCATTCTATGGTACTTACCACTGACAGCTCATAAGTTTGAGCCTTAATTTGTGATAAGCTAAATGCGTGTATGTACAGATGGATGCGCTACCGGATTTTAACTTTCACATTTCTATAAGTATTGTTGGGTTATCGGTTATTTAAATTGGGTCTTTTAGCGTCTTTGTGTCGATGGTTTTATGGTTACAACACCGTCATGATCCGATATTTTATTACATCATCATAACGATAAGTCCTTGTCTGACTTACGACAAGAAGCTAAATAGATACTTAAGTTTAGAGTTTTTTTTTTTGTTGTGAAGCAATAAAACTGAACTAAAACAAAATTATCTGATAAGGCCGATTGAGTCACAAACACAGATGTCAATTAAATTTACGATTGGCATAAAATCTAATAGTGCCCTGTGTAGCTTAAGAATCTAGTTTCAATGCGACCTAACGAGGCGATGTTAGCTCATTCGTAGCAGGTGTTCTTACTATTTAGGTATGAGGACTTGTATATAAACTACCTTCGTATACTAACGAACCCTGCCCCTGGCTGGAGGCTTTGAGTTTTACTTAAGGCAGCCACAGGATAGCCCGGTTAAGTAGTCACGACCTCTCAAGGTCAACTACGAGATGCCCATAGGAAAAAAAAAAAAAAAAAAAAAACTAACGAACCAATAAATTCAAAACTCAACAACTTGGCCTCACCAACAAAGAAAACAACACATCCCCTTTTATACAGGAATATTTTTTAAGGAGTGCGCAAAAAAATTTTGGTGGTTCAGTATCAGTAATAGAACACATTTCCATAATTTTTTCAAAACTTATTTTCACTTTTTTATCCGACTCTAAATCAGCAAAATATGGACACTATCTATTCAAGATAATAACAATGGGCGCGCGCGCCGGGCGGCGCACGTGGCGGTGTTGCAGCGGGGGAGTCCCGGGCGGCAGAGTTGTGCCAGGCACGGCGGGCGCCCGGGTTCCGAACTCCCGACCCCGATACTCGACAGTCTGCTCATCGCAATCATCGCATGCGCTAACGTGACCTCGCGTCCAATCGCTTTCCCGTGCAACCCCCGCGCAGCAAGTGTGTCGAACTCGTACTTACCTAAAGGTCACGATCTCGGACTTCAGTAACCGCGAGTTTTATGAGATGGTGCGAGTGTATTTACTAAGTGGTGAAAGTTTACGAGCTGCTCGCAGAATGTATGCGACGGAGAGCGTACCTCGAATGCGAGCCCATGGTATCCTTAACCCCGCGGTCCCTAATGAAAGGGCCATTTTAGCAGCCACTCAAAGGCTGCTAGATCACGGTCAGTTCAGGACCCCGAATCACGCACAAGGATCTTGAACAATTATTAAAATACAGTGATTAGTGACATGTAGGGTAAGCAATTATTTTTAATTAACAATTTTAGCGAATAGGTTATTTTTGATTCAACATTGTTGTAAATACTTAGTTGATTCCAATTTTTTTAATACGCCCTAATGCAAGTATGCATTATGCAATGTCAATAATTTTATTTCATTAAGTTTTTAAAAGTGCCTTAATTTAATTGAAAAATTCTCTATTTTCTGCATTTTGATGGTCCTAAGCCCATGAAAGTATGAAGGAAAAATTGGAATTACTCTTCAAATAACTTCAGATCCCGGCCTAATCTTATAAAGACTAGTTCGAACCTGATAAAATGAGCGATCTGTAACTAAATTGTAACCCACGTAAATACCTACCTAAGCCTGTGAACGAAAATCGAACGAGCGCACAGCTGATAGGTAGGTACAGACCACCAAGCTACTACAATCTGTCTTTCTTTAATAGATTTTCAACTTTATTGCTAAAGTATAAGGTTCAAAGTTGAATGTGCTGGCTTCTGTACATAAGCGCGTTACGCTTCCCCACGCGCCGGCTAGTAGCCATAAAATCAGTTTAAAAGTAAACATCTTTCGTAATCGATAACTTTATTTTTTTGTACTAAGACATATCAAAATAAAAAATAGGTGTTTAATAAAACTTATCAAAGTTTATTTTGTCAAAGTTTGCGCACTGAATAAAAAATATTCCTGTATTTAGTCACATTTATTGGCTTAACTGAAATAATTACATGCGGTGACAGTGTATTTCGGAACATAAGTCGACTAATTCGTCGGACAGCCGAGACATAATCGTAATCGAGGTAATGCGCCTCACTATGCCATCGACAAGTTATGGCGCCAACATTACTTTTTTATTTTTAAACAGTTGACACTGGCTGAGTTTATAACGCATTAAAAATTACTTTGAGATTGCCTTTTCTTTTTTTTCTGGACAATCTAATTTTGTACTTAATCTTCGTGGTACAAAGATTATGATAAACTTGAGAGTTATTCTTCAAATAGGTAGTCATTAAAAATGTTCTTGAAAAAGATGCAACAATATTGGCACATATCATTCATGAGGGTGCTACTAATATATCCGTGACGTAATATTCTTTCAGATTCAAGAGACATAACATCACGCCTGTAATCCCCGAAGGGTATGGCAGATGTGTAGGTACCTATAGTACGTCACATTTCGCTAGTTATGTTAAAAGGGGATTGCTGTCAACAGACCACAAAACAGAAAGTCCAGACTGCGGGCTGCTACTGAGAAATTCCTGTTGGAAAACCCAAATAATACTTTTCTCGGCCTGGGAATCAAACCCGGGACCTCATGCTCAGCAATAGTACTTGCGACCACTGGACCAACATGGCAGTCAGTTAGTTTTTAGGGTTCCGTACCCAAAGGGTAGAAACGGGACCCTATACGTACGACTCCACTGTCCGTCTGTCACCAGGCTGTATCTCATGAATCGTGACAGTTGAAATTTCTGTTGCCGATATAACAAACAACACATACAAAAACAAAAACAGAATAAAATAAATATTTAAGGGGGTCCTATACAAAAAACGTGATTTTTTGCCGTTATTTTATATGTAGTGTTAAATATTGTATGGTGGTACGGAACCCTTCGTGTGGCCGGTTTTTTTACTCTATTAAATGCTCTACTAAACTCGTTTAAAGTTTTGTTGCTAAGCAGAATATTAGTGAAGGTCAATTTGATCGAGTCATACGTGGTACATAGCCTCGGGCTACCTGATAAGCTGCCTATGTACAATAACACGAAATGCCTTAAATTGCAAGACCGCAGACTGAGCTAATTCAAAAATTAATGTGGAAATAATATTGTTCAACTGTACCGACTTTTTTCTTACAATTTTTTGGTGTAATAAATAACAATATGGATATATTGATGTGTAGTATTACAATACAGGTGGCACTGGGCCCGCGTTGTGGATTACGGCCCACTGCCTCTCACCTGGAGGAGGCCTGTGTCCCAGCAGTGGGAATATAATAGGCTTATTATGCTCATGCTTATAGGTAGGTACTCCGAAACTTCCTCCTCTCTCCCACATACATTTTGGAATGCAATAAAGATATTGAGTATTGAGTATTGAAAGTAACTGCGATAGGTAAAGAAAAGAAAGAAAGAAAATTGGTCTCAAAGTAGGTACTCTGTCGTTTGGGACAAATCTTTAGCAAAATGCCACGTAGTTTCCGCCGATACAGTTACCTACTACATAGCGGGCTTTCTGAAAATATATAAGTATGAGTACCTAGAGTCGAGTACCTACCGGCAGCACTTCCCTCAAAATTGCTCAATGTTTTTACATAAGCTCAAAGCCCAAAACGGATATAAATACATAATCAAACGGTCCAGCTGCTTTGTGAACTTTCTCTGCCGACAATTCATAACAGTACTTAATTAAATTAATCTTTAATGTTACAATTACAACCGGCAACCGGCTAATTAAATTACAGTTAAAGTAACCGGAAGATGCGGTTAGACCAAGAGTCAATATCCGGTCGATATATGAATGAACGGTCGTTAATAATACCAGTTTATGTGGAAGTGGCATTAGAGTATTATGTAGTTCAATAAACTGTGGGTAGATGAATTAATTTCATCAGCTGTGGTCCTCGGGTAATTAATTTTACGCCTCTCAATCATCATGTAATTACAGAAGGGGTGATAAAAGCTTACAAGCTATAGGTATGTATATGATGTACCTATATGTGTGTATTTGTTTCCTATTTGACTCATTACTTGGCTTTAAGGATGCGAAAACCTACAATGTCTTCAAGTGTTACAAAATCAAAAGTCATTTATTCAAACTACGCTGAGAATCGGCACTTTTTGAACGTCAATATTATATAAGACCGTCGAAACGCCCGCCCTTCACCACTTCACTCCCTAGTGCTTTAGCTAGGAAGAAGAGGTGGCGCAACAAACTCCTGCAGCAACTCCCCAACATGATATTCCAAGATAATGGAGATTCAATATACCTAAGACGAAGCAAAAAGTAAACGAGCAGTAATGAACTTGGTACGAAAATAGCCCAAGACATAATTTCTGTAGAAAAATGCATTTTATGGAGGAACACAAACAAACCAGACTGTAGACTCAGGCAATAAACACCTAAACGAAGGAAATTAATGTATAAACTGTTGACAATTTAAAGGTTCTGCGTCGTCATACTGTCTGAAGGGAGTTAAGTAGTAAAACTTGGACCAATCTCGAACACCAAGCATGGAAGGCCAATAAAAGGGATATTTTTGGCGCGACCATTTTGGATTGTTTCGTTAACGACGACGCCGACGTCAAGTTGTATGAGATTATAACATTGAAAATGTTTTTTCGATCGCGTTGGTAGGGCACACATTTTAAGGAAAAGTGCGACATCGCCCTGGTGTCGTGAATTTTAAAGCTACGTCGATAATTGGGATGTCCAAAGATGTGTCTCGGCAAGGACTACTATATGGTGTAAAAAAAAAATTGGAAACGTCAAAAACTTTTATCAAAAAATTAAATAACAGAATATGCCGTTTTGGTGTCTTCTCTCATTGAATCGGCGATTTCTCGAAAACGAAAAACGATATCGAAAAAATGAAAAAGTCCTCAGGGTATTGAGTTGGGCTACAATTTGCAAAAAACGGAATCTCGCTATCTCTCACGGTCTAGGCTGTAGCTTATCCTTTATGCGGCGGAATTTTGAATACAGCGGGTTGTATGTGCGGCGCGGCGGCGCGGCGGAGGCGCGCGGACTAATCTGTGTAGTAAGTAGCATTAAAGTTTATGATTTTTACACATAAATATAGGGATATGTAATGTGGGTTTATCACACGAGGCGAAGAAGAGAGTGATAAATAGTATCACATGAGTGTTTTAATACCTCATTATGTAGGCACAGTTGCATACAAGACTATCTACACCCATGATATGAATCCTCTATAAAAGGTTCTGAAACCATACAACACCCTATGGTTTCAGTTATAGGTTTCAGGTATAGTTTCTTACAGTGTTGTAAGAACTCTTATGTAAATTCATGGAAAGTTTAATTGCTGAGTATCTAATACCAACAAACTATACATATACAGGTAATAATTCATAAAGATACCACGAATTGAGTTGTGAGAATGTGGCTGTTTGATGAGCAAGGAAGGGATCGAAATAGCAAAGGAATTGCATAATGAAATTTAGTTCAACATTATAATAACACTCGTTTGGATGATAGTATGGTTACTATGACCTTAATTGTTTTAATATTGGCAAAAAGCTTCAGAAACTTTTATAGAGGATTTATAGCATGGGTGTAGATAAAATCTATTAGGTCTAAATCTATAAGATTACGCGTCGTACAAAATGAAACCGCTTAAGTGCATTCTCAATGTACACGAAGGTCGTGTAGTGCACGAGATCTGTGAATTTTTTGGGTTAGTGCTGTAAACTTGATGGAGGTAAAAGAGGTTGGTTATTTTCGATATTTAATGTGTTCTCCAATTTTATCATAGTTTTGGCACAAGCATACGTCTTATTGTATATGTATGGATGGTCAAAAAGATCCTCGAAAGATATATCTGCTACACAGAAATACCACAAAAGCTCCGAAATACGTCACGTAATCCTGCCAACAATTCGTTCGCAGCTAGAAATATCGCCAGGACTTCAACAAAGGGACTCCCGCGCAGGCTATAACAATGGCGGCGACAGATGCGTGCGCAGCACAATGCGAACTGTCAACTATCAGCTGTGCACCGCCATCTTTGATTTGCTGGTTATTAAAATGAAAGTGGACACCTATGTGGGGTTTTGAATTTAATTGTCAACTAAAAGCAGGAATAATATAATGGTATAAAAGGGTATCACAATAATCGTGCCAGAATAAGAGAGACTTGAACTGCTAACGGTTTTGATAATAGGTTATTTTTCCGGATCGAGTAAAGAGAACAGGAGGCCTACCATGATCTATTTAAAAACGATTCAAAAGCAAGACATTTCAGTTTAGGTTCTTAAACTGCATCGTTCACAGTCGTACCATGACGTCCAACATACTGAGCGGCATTTGGATCGTTGAAAGTGAATGAGCGATAAGAGCTCGTGGTAGGTATCCAGATGGCACGGTATAAATTGAATCGTTTAACTGACGTCATGGTACGAATTAGCAGAACAGTTCAGTTTAGGTCCTAAAGTGGATCGCGTTAAGAGCTCGTGGTAGGTACCCAGTACAATTTTCTGAAGTTATAAGTATAACTCAGTCATCTCAGAGTTAGAAATGTGTTAGTACCTACCTTCTGATCCTTAGAGTAGGGGAAGAATGGAGGAATGTATGCTCTTAGGCACCGACTCTTTTAAAATTCAAAACACATCAAACTTTTTAACAAAAACATAACCTCATCTATTGTCAACAACTAAATAATACGGCATTTTATCTCAGACTAATCTCTGGCCCAATTAAGTTCTATTTGTGTAACCCGGGGTGGTCCAAAAAAGGGAATAAGTCAGGAATATTTTGTTGTTCCGTGGCACCGTACGACCTCCGTCAATTAGAATATGTCAGTTACTGTATTATGTCACGGCGGACAGTCCTCCCGAAAAGGCTATTGAATTAGACCCTTTTTAAGACGATTGAAATAAAGTTCAGGAATAGGTTTATGATAATATGGGGGAGAGGGAGAACCGTGACGAACCTCATACACATTAATGTAGATCTAATCCAATGCTTGTCACCAATAATGCTCATTTGGTCATATCCAATCCAATACCTTAACCGTGGGATATGTTTAAGTGCCTCCATATCTACTGCAGCGAATTGTGATTCCCGTCAAAGGACGAAGAACAATTTGTTTATGAATTAATGCCGAGTTCTCGCTGACATCATTTCTCGAAGACATAATTATGAGTAAACACCGGACATCGACCAACAGTAAATCTGCCTCAAGATTTAATGTAAGTACTTGATTATGCAGATACAAAAAAATACAGAGCTTCAAATCCCAAGTCTTTACCGTGAACTTGCGCATACGCCTGTGTCATAATATGACGTACGGCACAGCGCGGGCGCATTCCTCACATAAAACAGCCTCGCGCTTCGATGCCTCTATTGTCCAATATACACTCATCTTTTTACTAATAGCTACACATTGCAACGGTCACAGTATTGTGGTCAAAGTTACAATTGATGTCATGGCATACCGTAAAGATTTTAATGTCTCATCATGAAATAAATAAGGAACTATTGAATCAATCTTTGATTAAGAGTGATAATTTGGAGATGTTCCAATTTCACACAATGATAAATTGAAACTTCTAAATTAGGACATCCATTTTGTTTTATTGGAGGTTGAATTCGACTCACTACCAAACCAACGCTACACTAAAAGGTCAATCAAACCCATCCTTACAGAAATATATAGCAAAACCTTTAAGTGTTTTTACTTCTCTTCATATCTCCCCAGTCCGCACAAAAACTCTTCATTCACATAAACAGTTTCCGACCTTTACCCACAAGAAGATCACAATCAAATACCGGATCAGAATATCGTTATATTTTTTTCTGAGCCACGCAGAACTTGTTTACATTAGAAATATTTGTATCGTGTGCCTCTACACCCAAAGTTATTGGAATTAATGGAATCTGTCGGCTCCTTTTAGATACGAATCAACGGATAAAAGGTGGAATAAGCCGAAAAGGAGTTATGTTCCAAGGTCGTTGAAATTGGTTTTGAAGATAATGTTATGAGTGATATTGTACAATGAATAAATATTGATTTTGTGTACTAGAATCCGATGAAAGCAAACTAAGAAAATAAGCAAGATCCTGAGAGAAACTAATTTTGTAGCATTGATTGCTTCCACATTCTGAGGGGCTTTAGCCAAAGGTTTTTGTTTGTATTAACGGTGAAGTTTTAAGCTTAAACTTTTTGAAGACGCTAGACGGTTTGCGCATCTAAGATACAGATGGATGGACGTAAAGAAGGACCTAAAGTATCCTGTCAATGAACTTCCAAAAGGTAAGGCTTCCTAGTACCTGGTACCAGCAGTAGTAGTAGTCTATTCCTACTAGCTACTAGCTGAAAACATCGTCAGCTTACATTTTAACTATTGTAAAAGAATTATTAAAAAAATCCTGTAGTATATTTTTTGTCCAGATAAGCGGTCATGTAAACAATGTATATTTACATTTACACAAATGATAACAAATTGTATGATCATTATATTGTGTCATACATAAATGTCATAATCACAACATTTTACGTATCAGAACTTAACCGACATTAGGTATATTTTTTGTTTACTGACAGATATTTTTTACGTACAGACGCCAGCACATCAACCTACTACAATCTGTCAAATTTCTTTGATAGATTTTCAACTTTACCGCTAAAGCATAAGGTTCAAAGTTGATTGGGAAAATGTGACAGTTTCGGGTAGGTTGATGTGCTGGCGTCTGTACAACAATGACTCATATACGGACAGTTATAAATAAAAATTGCTTAATGTATAGACTTCGACTTCGGTCATTAGTGCACATGCTGATAATGATGTTTTTAACAATCCAATGATTGCAATAATTCGTATTGTATCTCACATTAACGATGTTAGTTTAAAAGATACTTTGATAAACCTAATGAGAAAAAAAAACCTAAAATTTATCTATAGTGAGATTAAAATTCAGAATAGATGAGCCATTTCTTACTAAGCGAACCTAAAATTGGAAAGCTACCGAACTACTTTTACATCAACGGAACGGAACGGAACGGCTCCAATTGTTATTGACTTCTATTCCTTCATCCATTTTCATGCATCTGTGGGCTTTGACAAGTGGCAATTGCTTTCAAAGCGTTTCGTAGGTATTCCTTCAACGACTTTCAACAGAAACAGTAGCTTAAATCAAATTCGTACATTGACTATTCCATCATAGTTATCGCTGATAGAATGTCTCTAATGTCTGGGCCCTCAGATCATGCATGCGTGCCAGTAAGAGTTCAACACACTTCAGCATTTTAAATGACTGCACAAGTAAGATCAGTGTATATATCATGTCAAGATTAGACAATCGTGTTACCTACTCTTTGTTTTAATGTCACCCAATACCATTTCCCCATCACCATAACCCCATAACGTATTCAAAAGGTCAATGAATACCGGTTCAATAACAAAATGATTCCGTCTGTCCGTTACCGCGAACTCGTCTCAGAATCAGCTGTTTCGCTGTTTGCCGCTCCCGCACAAGTTCCACCGGTTCTGCTAATATTGTTGAACAAGCAACATTTTGAACTGGAAGTAGATCGTAACGTATTTTTAAGAATGGGTACATTTCATTAAGGACACGATGTCAACCGAATCCAAACAATCTGCTTGATCTTGAAAACGTTGCATATTTCGGGAGTTGTCGACTCGCCCACAAATAAATTAACTTCGTGCGAGTGGCCAGAGAAAATAACATTATTTAATAATTATTTAAAAGTGACGATTCGCACTTTTCGGCTGAGTAAATTCGTGCGAATCGACTAATAAGCCCAACTAAACTACATTGCAATAATTTCCTGCAGCTATTTCAGTTTGAGTACTTATTTTTCTTCAACGAAAGCTTTTCGTTTAATATTTTTCAAATCAAACCGGCTAATACCGGCTATTTACTAATTTAGCCGTTAATCACGAGTTCACGACACTCCTACGCACTTTCAAATATCAATGTAGACCTCACCGGCACCGGCCCCTTTGTAGGGTAAAAGTGACAATAACCGGCATTATATTTTAACGCGGCATCTTTATGACTCATTACGGGGACATCCAAATGTATGTGCAAACATCGACGTTTAACATCGTAAATACTATGCTTTATTGGTGCCTATAAAAATGTTGATGGATGAACAAATGGGTCGGTTTTATTTCATACATATGTATGTATATACTTGTTGCATGTTACGTTGGAATGTGCTGATGTTTTGTTAGGAAAGATAACGGATGGTTTGTAAACTATAGCACCTAGCTAGATACAATGTACGTACTAGGTATGTTATAAATTGTCAGTAAAATAAATGCTGGTTTTTGGCCTTTTAATGTTGGTGATAAGTTACCTAAGTATTTATATGGTATACCGCGTACAGGTTTCATTCTAGAGTGAATTCAGTAAAATAATCATTCGATTAAATCTAATAAAATTTATAACTTGGCAATATTATTAGCTTAATTTAAACATGTAAAAATATTTAGGTATTATAAATAAATACAATAAACAAAAATGTGCACTATCATCATTGCAATAAATCAACCTTAATGTTCACGCTCTGTGTCACACAATTCTCAGTAATCCCGAATCCATGTGTGGCCAATTCGTTTTAAAAGCAAAAATATTGCCGGTAAAGTCAAAATTACCGACAAACACCATAATTTACGTGTTGTCAACATTCGATTGATTCTTTACTCGCATTACCGATGCCGACTGACTGATAACTGGTGCAGCCACCTTAATATTTATCACCCTTATGTCTCAAGACATAGGAGTCCATTTTAAATGTATTATTTAATTTGTAATCTTCAACTACGGTGTTCTACCATTAACCTGTAAATCGTTGCTTGACACCTTATTACTACACCTCATTTCAACGCAATTGAGACTCAACCTTGTTACAAGAACCACGTCGAAATTCCCTAAACATGCCATAATAAATTAGCCAACCATTTTTAGACTCTCCTGCAATAGGAATAAAGTTCAAAATTATTTTCCAGTATTTTCCCTTCAAAATCAAGGGTGGTGGTATTATGTCGTGTCTTTAAGACCGCCGTATCAGCAGGGAGGCATGCGGCACGATTGAGATATTTCCACTAAATCCAATAGATAGTATGTTTGTTTGTTTGCGCCGATATAATGGGATGGGAGGTCCTCAGGTTCTAAGTAATGAAGACTGTCGGCAGAAAGGTGTTCAGATAATAAAAGGATGCGGCAGGTTTTTGTTTGGATAGTGACTAATTTCAATAAAACATGCAGCCCCGTGTAATCATACGGTTTCTATATTCTTTTTACTGTATAACATTCAACAATGCAAGACCCATTTAAAGAATGAAATGAGTCTTACAACACTGTATGTTTGAATCGTAAGCTAAAATTTAATAGGTGCCCTCAGCTTTTTCGGACATATCATACGTTCACCTAAGCATGACCTGGAAAGGCTTATGAGACTGGGCCGGGCGAAAGGATAACACGACGATAAAGGTCAGACGCGATCAAGAAGACTGTTGGAGGCAGCATCTACCGAGCGGTGATCACTGCAGAAGACCGCCTAACTTGGAGATGCATTGTATGTAGTAGCGATCCTCAGCATCAAGACACGGTAATCAAGAAAAGGAATTACCACTCCTGATCAAGAATCATCATCACTCCTGATCAAAGAATCAAGAAATAAATATTATTTAATTTTACATGCACAAACCTACTTGTATGAAAACAATTCTCCACCAAATTAACTATTTCACCCCAAACAATACCACACCACGGCCATCAACTACAAAATACATTCATTTATCAGTTTCTATCTCCAAAACTGCGGAACGAAAAGCTTTCGAACATAATCCTTCGAGTTCGTCACACCTTTCCTGTATTGTGAGTATTTGTGAGGACAAAGCTATTATTTTAGTATTTCTATTGTGTTTAATACGCAATTTTTGGGTAACCGTTAAAGTAGGGTAGAAAAAAGTAAGATTGGAAGAAGTAAAAGTTGAGAACGTCTTTGAAATTCTGGTTCAAGAACTTGTAGGAAGTTGTAACATCTGAATATATACAGAAGGGGTCATTGTACTTATTATTATGAACAACTTTTGCTACGGGACCAAACATGAAATCGCGAAAAAAAATCAGCTGTTCCCTATACATAGGTTCGCATAACTCGTCAAAATGTAGGAAACTGCTGATTACTTTTTTCGCGATTTTAGATTTGGTCCCATAGTACCTAATAGTTGTTCATAATGATAAGTACAATGACCCCTAAAGAGGTTATCCATTAATTACCCGACACCCTATATATTTGTTTTTATATTCTTATAAGTTCTAATCCCAATCATTTTAAGTACCTAAGGACTATTGGCATACCTTACTATGTATACAGGATGACGGGACATCGCCGCGCAAATTGTAACCATGAATTCAGAACATGATTCCTAGAGCCCCTAGCGTAGAATTTTTTCGTCGCTTATCATACAAAACCCTGCTGTTTTAAAAAACAGGTCAGTTCTTTCGCGGTAAAAAAATTCTGTAAGGAAATTTTTTTTTTTAATAACCGACTCGACGACGAAAAGTTTCTACGACGCGACGCTATGAAATTTTTCGTCGTTTCAGAATCATATCGCTCATTTGGAGAAACATCGATGTAACTGCTACTTTTTTGTTTTTTTTACGTCTATGCTTTCCCAACGTACCTAATACGCTTTCTGTGTGCTTTGGCACATTTAACTCATTTTTGGGAAAAAATACATTTACGGCAATGTTTCTCCAAATGAGCGATATACTGAATTCATGGTAGCAGGCTGTGCGTCGGTGTATGCCTCCCTGTATGTTGATAAAAATCAATTAAATCTAGGATTGGAAAAGACAATGTCAGTATGTACTCTACAATATTGTAACACGTGCTTGCCTACACACACTACACACTTCATCCCTCGAAAGTGGTTCTACTGTTTTTACCGATCCTAACATCATCTTTACAACCTGCACACTTTCGACACCCGTTTGTTTTCTCTAAGCTCTTTATTGCCATCAACAGTTTCTGCCCACCCTCCATTCTTCAAGGGGGTCTGAACACACAAAACAGTATCCCAATAACATCTTTACGGCTTAATTGCCTACCTGTAAATGTCATTATACTCAATAAAGAAATATATCGGTTTACACTGATGGGTACTCCTGGTAAAAAGGCGTAAAAATTTTGAAAAAGGGAATTGGATAATAGAATTTGTGACGTGACGAGTAGTGACGTAACTAATTATGTATTATTTGCTGTAACTGTTGTGTATTGTATTAGAAAAGACGAAAATATTTATGGAACAGTGGTTTTGAAGCAGGAACTGTTATTGTTTTTTTTTTGGCTAAGCACCTGGCTGGTTTCGAAATTTGGATGCTAAATATCCGATTTGTAGACATAATCTCAAATTCTAGAGAACTATGCAGCTATGCTCCTAAACGAATAAACTATCTTGTCTGTCTAAATCTGGATTTATTTGGAGATTCATACTTGATTGACCTTGACCTATATATTAATTTTTAAATGTAGGTAAGCATTCCAGTAGGAAATTCAGAACTCTCAAATATTCACGACGATCTTAACGTTATATATCAATAATAACATAAATGTATTTTTCGCACTCAAAGTACAACATAAACTTAATCTATGATTTAAAATTTGTTAAGATGTTTGATGGTTTTAAAACAGCACATAATAGATGATCTAACAACTCCCAAACTAAGTCAAGCTTGTATTCTATGGAAAGAAGCCGAAAGATGACGCCTTAGATAAAGTCACTGTTGCTCTGTTGCTTCACTGCGCAACTAATAGGAACAGGTAGGTACAGTGCTGGCCAAACAAGGGTCGTAACATGTCAATACTTGTGTGCCATTGAGCTCGTTAATGACCACTCGTCTCCGGAAGCTCAGATAACAAAAACAGGTAATTTTCAATGTACAATACGGGGCCGTTATCACTAAAGAAGGTAAAAATCTCGTTCTGACCAAATGGCAAATCGTTAGATACATAAGGACGTGCTCCAATCGCAGCTGATAACGTTCACCGAAGGAACTCTTTCCCGAAAAGTAAAATTCTGGATACCTAGTAAAAACAGGTTGCAGTAATGTAACCGCTAAAATGGACTGAATTTTTTGTTTCTTATTACTCATAAACTTTTGCGTTTGACTCTGAAACCTCTCTACCTTTAAAACTATCTTAAACTCTACCACAATATCTTAAATATAAGAAAATAATAGGTATTACCAACCATCTAGCGTTTTAACTTTTTACATTCATACAAGAAGCCTGCTACACCTAAAAGGCTAACATTACATTCATTTTATCTCAGCAGGATAGATACAATTTTTTGCTCGACAAGATCACTAGAAGCATACTATTTATTATAGTAACACGATCCTCCAATCGAGACAGTTTTTGCAAGAACTGCGAACCGCTGCATACAGCCTCTTTTTATGTCTTCACTGACCAGCTAAACATGGTCTTCCCTGCCTCTTGTTGGTCCAAATTTTAGTATGAAAGAAAGGGTACTGTGTCTTTGGTTAGGGGTCTAGGTGTCTGGTTGTCAAAGGCGAATGTACGGCCTTGCTGATTGTATGTGGAACTTGGGACTGAATCAGTTAGTACAATTCGATGATGAATGATTTTTTGGTTTTATGTAGGTAATCTTGGGTTAAAGTGTTGAATGAACGTTGGGATGACCATGAGATTTTGAGATGATACTAACTTGGTCTCTAGATAGATGGATTGCAAGATTTTTGTATATTTTGTTAGCACTTTCTCTTTTTGAGAGTAAACATGTTTCATTTATGTGCTTATGATCTAGAAATAAACGATAACTTTTGGAATTTTCTGCCCATGAGAGCTTGCAAAATTATGGCGTTTATTACGAAACGTACTACTGAAGAACAAATAATTTAGCACCTAGTTTCAAAAGTGCTAATCTTGCAAAGATTTTGTAGTCGAGTTAAAATGAAGACAAAGCACCATCTGAATTCTATAAAAAGAATCAAACGAAGCTTAAAGAATCACAAATCGTTATTAATAGTGTATTGGGAAGAGAAACGATTATCTCTTCATGAATATAAAATACCCTTTGTACAATACGACGCAATAATTCCGATATCGGGTCGCCGAGGCCATCGGATGGCTCCAAATATACCTTGAACATGTCATGACATGTCGGGATCCGGATTAAAAGGCTTTATTACTGGTTTAACGGTCTTACTGATACAATAAGATTAACATCAGGATTATTTAAAACATGCATAAGCCACCAAACCCTGTCCCCAAGAATAACACCAAGTTGTTAAAAACTTAAGACTTGATTTGATAATGTTACTAAAGCTTTTTCACTAAAATGAGTAATATGCCTTTAGCTTATCGCCAGTTATTTTATTGCATTATTGCATTATGATTTTTTGCTTGTTATTGTATTTATTTTAAACCTCTTTTGTTATTTCCTCGTGTGTGCCGTTAGTTGGTACTTTATCGATATTTGTGAAAAAATAAATAATATATTTCTTTCTTCTTGCTGTCCATCTTTCAGTAGGTACCTGAGTAGTCCTATTAGATTGCTTGTTTAACTTAATTCTTAATCGATGTAGGTCTCTCTTAAAAGTATGAGACCCTCTCAGCTCTTTCGATATCCTAAAATTAACATATCCGCTCCGCTTCCAAATCAAATTAGGATAAACCGATAAACAAACCCAATGCGAACAACGGTCTTTGGACAGGTAGTGACGTGTCTACTGTCCAATACCTGTTAGGCACGACCTTGTCTCGACCTAGACTGGACAGGATTGAACGGGTCAACGCACCGCATCTGTCTGGGAAAATATAAGTGTCGTTTTGAAGTTAGATTTTATGGAGCGCTCAATTTTATGGCAACGGGTTTTGTTCTCAGGATTATGTTGGGACTTGAGTGCTTGCAAAAAGTTTTCTTTAAGAATGTTACAACTTTTAAAGTTAGTATTGTTCATGTTGAAGTTACTTACGCTTCAAGACTTTCTTGTTGCAGATATAATGGAAATAAGTTGATTTGCATTGCAAAAGTGTCGTTACGTAACGTGAGATTTAGTTAACAAGTAGTACGTATTTGCATAGTTTAAAATGGACATAAAGAAATTGTCTGGAATATCTTAGGTTCCATTATATCCTTGATCATCGTTTCCGATTCCTTACATAAAAATGTAAGTGTGTATTGTATTAGACAGTTATTTATTAGACATTCCAAGTCCTTTTAAAAGATTTTACTACAACAGAAACAAGACTGAAGAGCTCGTGGCTAAGTAATAACAACGGTACGTGTATATCGATCAGGTTAAGCTACGCTTGCCACGGTCGGTCCGTAGATGGGTCATCATTTTTACCTATCGACACACCTCCGTGCCTCGGAAAGCACGTTGGTCCCGGCTGTCGATCTTGAATCTTTGACAGTCGTTACGGGTGGTCAGAAGCTCGAAAGTCTGACAACCAGTCTTACTAAGGAAGGGGTATCGTGTAACCCAGTAACTGGGTTGTGGAGGTCAGATAGGCAGTCGCTCCATGTTAAATTCTGGTATTTAGCTGCATCCGGTTACACTGGAAGCCGACCCGAACATAGTTGGAAAAGGCTAGAAAAATTGATTGAACTTCTTTGCAATGACTATATTAATGTACAGAGGCCAGCACATCAAGCTACCCCAATCTGTCAAATTTATTTAATAGATTTTCAACTTTACTGCAAAGGAATAAATTTCATATTCAATTGGGAAAGTTTGACAGATTGGGGTAGGTTAATGTGCTGGCCTCTGTACCATCGCGGCCTATTCTGCCTGATCCACTTAAAAATTGTTTCGCCTAAATCCTGGGGCGGCGCCAAGCCACACACCCTTAAAGTTTTCGGACTCTTGTGAATTTTACGGACGGACTCGTCCGTCGTCGAGGTTCGTCCGTCTTCTATTTTTTTAGTACAATCAAAAATGAACTTAGTGGTAGTCAGGCGGGAGTGTCCGCAATAGTACTATCCTTCTTTATGACATTATCATGTTTTACAGGGTGAATCTGTTCTCAATTCTGAACTCTGTTACCTGTGTTTTTTATTTTGTTGCTACGAAAATAATAATCCTATCTATCTACTGAGTTTTACCCACGGAACAGATAATTTAATTATCTATTCCGTGGTTTTACCCATCAATTTACAGTCATCTCTGAAAACTGACTGTTTTAGTGGTTACAAAGCCAATATAAGTCTGTTTAAGGACTTTCATGACAATACCAAACGTGACTTCACGACACACCTTCACAATTTCACACAATCATTCCCTCAAAACAACAACAGTAATTCTATCCTATAAAATCATGGAAGCACCAATCTTGGGACGAGCGCTGAGGGCAAAAATAAAACAAAGTATCGGCTTGGTCCACACGTGCGGCCACATCTGCGCAAGGTGCGCCTGCGCAGCTGTCCTCGCCAACCAGCATGCTTGCGCACAACGACCAATAAACATTTAAAAATCTCGCCGCAACGCTCTGCACCTTTGCTTTCAGCCAAATCTTTTTACTCACATTAGAGTTGCTTAAATGACAGTTCTTGTTCGAAGCTCGATAATTGGCGTTATTAACTGAAATGATGAGGAGAAAATTGTGCTGTTAAAATTTTAAAAGGTTCGATTTTATCAGGCGAGATAGTTAACCATGTTACGCTGCATCGAATTTTTTAAAAGCCATTTTGGCTCACTTTTGACTCATAAATACTTTAAAAAGGGCATCTGATTATGTTTAATGACACTGGAAGAGTGTAACAGCTGGTTGTGATCTGCAAAAGCTCGGAAATCAGTCGAATCGAGTCAGCTAAAATAGATAATGTATGAAAGTGATCGAGGCTCTCAAAAATAATAATGATTTGTGAACTAATAATGTTGCTAACTCGGCAGTCTAGGTACAGACGCCAGCACATCACCCTACCTGAAACTGTCAAATTTTCCCAATCAACTTTGAAGCTTATGCTTTAGCGATAAAGTTGAAAATCTATCAAAAAAATTTGACAGATTGATGTGCTGGCGTCTTTACAAATCTTCATCTAGTTCTTATTCCCGGGGTATTTGCGTAATACAGTAAAAAGTAAGAACAGCTTTTATTTTGAAAAAAATTTCGAACAATGGAGCAATGGATTAGCAATATTCAAAATGATTCAGATTGTGATTGATAAGTGTGCCACTCATTGTCGAGCCTTCTTTGCCTTGGCCTTCTTCTTCTTGGTTTTCTTCTTGGCCTTTAGTTTTAACAAGAGATCTCTGTAACAAATGTACCAGCATAGCTACTTCACTATGTTCTGTATGCAAATAAACTTTTACTAATCAGACCTTAGGACATCAACCCTCTACAACCATTGTTAACTTAGGTATGTTTTTAAAACGGGCGAGGTAGAATGTAGGTACCTGACTGACTACCCACGCGAGGTCTACCTTCGTAAAGAATCTGAATCACTCACAAGAAGAAAACAAGATATTGTAAAACATTTTATTTGCACCCATGCTATAACTCTTTTATAAAAGTTTCTGAAACAGTTTTCGTGTGATCTCGTGTGATAAACCCACATTCGTTTTTTAATAGATACCTCTTATTATACAAGTAACAGTGGAGTTTGTTGCCCATTCTTCTCCACACGAAAATTACTTTTTGGAAGGGACGACTAGAATAAATTCTATTTTATTGTAAATTTTGACGTTCAAAACTGCATTTTAAGTGCCTATTTGAAATGCATTGACTTTGAAGAAAGTAATTTATATTTGTGTTCATGGGAGCTTTGTGATCTATTTAGTTGCCTTGAGCTGAGGTCAAACTCACTCATTGCATCACAAATGACATTGATTTACCTTCCAAATTTCCATTGCACCTCTTACATCAACATTACAATCCTCAATCTAGATCCATAGATATATGTGACCCTATATGACCTCTAACGTTTTTCATGGGTTACTTTGCTGACGTCTGCTGCATTCTGTCCGGCAGCCCGTAATGAATAATTCAGTTGAATTTTGAGTTCGTCTCATTTGTTAATGTTTTTGTTACGTTTGTTATGTATGGACTGTTTATGGGTAGAGGTCCAGGTGTTGCCTTTAAAGATGAAGAGGATTATTTATGGTAACGTTTGCTATTGATAGAATAGAAATTTATAGACAAAGCTTCAAACCTTCTTACGACGTCCACTGTCATATGTATTTATTTTCTTGCTGGAAAAGGGGATCCATGGGGGGGGGGGGGGGTTCAGGAGATCAAACCGGAATGGTAAAGTGATTACTTTACCTTTATGGAATAGTCGGTTAGGTTCAGGCTTATACGACAGCGACACATACATACATATATAAACTCACCCCACCTCATGGGGGCAGGCAGAAACTATAGAACGCTGCCTGCTACGCCAGTTCCAGTTGCTATGCTATAATTATAAGCAAAAACTAAAAAGTATTACAAACTCCAGGTGTAGAAAAATTTCGACAATATCCGTGACTCGTCCGTCAACTTCTTGATTTTATTGGAACCATCTGGTTGATCCTGTTGATATGAAAATAAAACGACATACGAATACATCACCTGCCCGTCTTCTCATGCAAGCTGGGAGATTCTACTGAGGTAACTATACACGAATAGAACGTAAGATGATCTGGGCTGATGTTTTAGAGACAAAATTTAGTTTTATTTTCTTTTGATCCCACTTTGGAATCCCAGTTTAATATTTTTGGCGTTGGATCCCACAAAACATTATTAATTATGTATTTCTTAATTTTAATGACCCGTCTGCTTATGGGAATACTATTTGATCAAATTTGTTAACTGTTACAGTTTTTTACCAAAGTTTACCAATATTTAACATTAAAAGATTCGAGGTGTGGAAAAATTTCTCTATTTATTTAAGTATGCTTAGTTTTTACCTTAATATTTAAATTTTTAACACTGAACAGTTTAAAACATGGTTATGTATTTATGACTAGAAAATAGCCTTTTCCTGAGGCCATCTTCAAAATCCTGTAACGTGACAAAACGCGTTTCCTTTTTTTTTCTCCTAACTTTTCTAAACAACGATCCTGTATTTTGTTTATTCCATACATTGGTTATTTAACAAGCCCATCACCAAAACGATAATCAATCAAATTATAGAACAGTGCTATAAAATATTTAAAGGGATACATCACATTGTCAAGTGTGAAGGTGACCGGCACTGTCCGGTACCTACGTTTATCGTCTGTAATCATAATCCATCATGTGTTATAGACTTGGGGCCGTTAAAAATGAGTGCAGTGTCAAATGTAAAGAGATTAGGGCTATTCTTTGAAATTAAGACTTTTATTCTAGTAAAATATAACGATTAGTATAACATCTGTCAGTTTTGAATCGATGTGAAGTCTGTAGCTTCAGATATAAAACGAAGTGAAGAAATCAGGCTATTTGAACAATTATAACCCGTTTACTACATTCATGAGATATTATATCAAATAACACACGAAAGTAACCACATTAACAACTTGCTGGAGGTTTTGCAGTTTATTTTCTTCACGTATCATGTTTATGTCTGCAAAGAACTCTATTGTGTTAAAGCAACACCGATAATATTATGAGTTTTAGTAAAACCACAAAATAATAGTTTATTTAATCATTTTTTCTTCGATCTACCTTGCTGCCATACTTTTTCAGAATAACCCATCACATCTACTGTATCCCAAAGACACGAGACGGTCATAGATGTGTGACCTATGACTGCCATGATTTACAGTCAATACGTCGCTCTATGAGTCTATGGTATATACTGTCTATGGAATGCACTGTTCATACACTGTTGCTACATTGTGGATAGATTGTTTAAAATAAACAAAGAACATTCTTTGAAACGTTCATTTAAAATGGAAACCTTGAAAAATAATCTAGATTAATTCAGTGAATGAAATCATGAATAATCACAACTGAATGAATCTAAGAAAATATAATAAAACAAACTATTTATATTCGATGTAAGTACCTATTTAGCGATTATGATGGGATGTTTTTCCTAAAACTTTTAATTGAACGACGATCTTCATGCATGTCCAGTTAAAACCCTAATACAAGTATTTCAAAACATTAATTTAATCAAAAACCTAAATCAAAATAATAAGCACCAGGTCCACAATATGAATTTAGAGCACATCTCTCATAAGCTCCTAAACGTAATATTTATCTAATCTACGCGTCGGTCACTACAATGCCTTTCACCCCATGCGTACGCGCATGACAAATAAAATTCCTAACGTGAGAAAGTCGAGATAACGTCAAATGACCGTTAATGCTGTATTTAGATAAACTTTATTGTTAACTTCTGTGAACTGAGTTCAAAGTGAGGTTACTGTTGCATCACAGTGATACCGACATTTAACTGATGTTAGTTAATCGTGTTGGTTCTTAGTAGCTTTATTTGTTCCTACTTTCTAATTTTGTCAATGAGAACATCTTGGTGTATTCTTACATTGTACTTATAGCAATGATAGCAATATATGTGTCAATGACTCATTGGAAATGATGAAATGATCTACTTTCAACGAGGAAATTGAATTTTAGCCAATAAGTCAAACTGATTATTACCGAAGAGTTCTATATTCTGTACTCAGACCAAATAAAAAACCAAGACAGAGGGCTGTCAACAGTAAAGTGAAGCCGGTTTCGTAAACATGTGTGCACTTTGTGAGATGTAGTTTGATTGTAAATAGTTATAAATGTGTGTGTAAGTGTGTATGAGCGGAGGTTCTTTTAATTAAAAGGTAAATTTTTTTACCTTATAAATTTAACTTTTAAATAAAAGACGGTTTTTTTATTTGGTCTGAGATTCTGTATCACAGATTTACAGACGACAACAAGATGAAAATCTAAACAAAACGTCAACACGTGTTTCCCTGGCTACTTATATATATTTTTTTTTTATTAATAAGAACTAAAGTTCTTAACTGATTACAATCTAGCCTAATAGACTAATAAGCAATTTAGCTCTAACTTAATATTTTACGAGATAGGATTATGTAATAGGTAACTAAGAATAGTGTCAATTTGCACTTTTACACAGTTTCGTAGCACTTTCTTACGGTCTGATAAATTGATAAAACACTTTGTTCATGTGTTACATGTATAGCACCGTTAGCACCGCACTATTATTCCTTCACTATAATTATATTATAAATACTACACTAACTCAAATGGTTTAGTTCTCTTTAGCCTACGCACTATGTCCGTGTTGTCCAGCAGCTGGATTGCCTCGACATTCACATGTCGGTGAAGTCTGTGTTCATGCGCTTCAGCAAATTTTTGAATTATGGTGGTGACGAGTTCCATTTTATTGGCTACTTATATGGAAGTCCTTAGTTTGAAGACAGTCAGAGCAGCCAGCCTCCCATCAACTTTAATAAAATGCGCGTTCTGTCTCACTGCAGCACAAAGGCCTCATCTCAAACAGACAAGCACGAGCATTAGCGACCATCGTTTGCTTAAGACGGATTGGTGATTTCAGACTTACATTAACTATAAGTCCAAGTTTCCTCACGATGTTTTCCTTAACCGATGTCAGAGATGTCCAAGATAAACTCGGATACTACATCGTCATCTGCCTAAGGCTTTTCCCCACTATACTGGGGGTCGGCTTCCAGTCTAATGAATTGCAGCTAAATACCAGTATTTTACATGGAGCGACTGTTCATAACTTCGTTGTCATATTTTCGGGCTTCTCACTACCTTAACGTAACGACTGTCAAAGATCCACGAATGACAGCCGGGATAATTTCTGAGACACGGACAGATATCGGTGGTTAAAGATTGTCACCCATCGACAGACCGTCCGCGAAGAGCGTAGCTTAGTCTGATCGATCGACCTGTGTGGCTGTTATTACTTAGCCAAACACAGATAGTATCTACATTAATAAATTTAAAAAGTCACATTAGTACCTACCAACTTTGCTGACTACCATCGACCAATCATTTTACTACCCCGCGTAAGTTTTTTTAGTGCTGCTTCACTGAATGAATTATCGTCTAATATGAGTATGACTCATTGGCTCTAGAGAGAGAAACAGTCCTCCAGTCCCCTCCTTTACAGTCGGGTGACCACACGTTCCCTCACGTACAAGACATCTTATCTTCATTGTTAGCACCTACTTTACATCATAATGTCCTGGGACCCGTTTTGTATCGTTTAACCTCTTCTATATGAAAAGGGAGCTAAAGGTTGTGTTACATTGGGGTGTAACGTACGTCTACGTAATTTTGGTAAGAAAACATTTTGTTGAATAGGTAATTGGATATAGTATAGAAGAAGCATTGAATAAAATGCAATGGGTACTTGTATGAATAATTTATTTGAAGTTATTTTGTTATTATTTTGCTGTCATTAAATTGTGTACAAAAAACTTACTTAGGTAAGTACATAATAATAATTTTGTTTATTTGTTTATTTCTCACCACAATATTATACAACACATCATTTAAAATGTTATGATAATAACTTTTACATTGTGGGAGACTGGTGCCTGAGCTAAGCTGCAAGCCTGTGTTTCAGGACACCAGGACTCCGCCTTTTACATAGAGATCAAATCAGTCACGTTAATAACATTTGATATTGTACAAAGTCGGTGAGCCCGAACATAATTATTGATTAATAATTAAGTTAGTATGATTGTGTTTATGTATGTATGTATGTGGGCATATAAGTGGGTGTGTGTTGTGTATGAGAGTGTGATTATGTGTGTATGTGTGTCAGTGAGTGTGTGCTCATGAATGTTGATTACATTTATATTATTACACTGAGGTTGCAAGTAGTTTTTCGGTGTCGTCGTAATTTATTACTTGTAGGAAGGAAGTTATTTTCATTTTACACATGGTCTTATTAAGATTGACTATCGGTAGCATTGCATTAATTTTATTATAAAGAAACCCACCCAGATGGCAGAAGAAACGCTTGGAAAATTTGGTTGAGATGCGAATTTTAGGGCGATCTACGGGGCAATATCGTCTCTTACCTTGTGAAGCTGAAAGGTGGTATGTTAGCAGTGAGTGTTGTTTAAGTATTACGCTTTTTATGAAAAGTTGGCGTACTGTCAGAACCTTCGCTTCTTTATATAGGAGCTCAGTGGAGTAACGGTAAGGTGAACGGCAAGGACACCTTCAGTATGGCTCTTTGCGCTCTCTCCAAGACAAGGAGTGTAGACTTCGGAGCTCCACCCCACACATTGATACAGTAGGTTAGCAAAGACTGGGCGAGGGCAAAGTATACTGATCTTTTTATCTTCGCATCTGCAACTATCCTCAGAGTTTTAAAGATGTATATAAGCTTGCGTAACCTAGTGTTAAGTGCATCAATGTGCTCCCGAAATCTAAGGGTGTTATCTATTAATATCCCCAGGTATTTAGCTACATGGGTGCTACTTAGACATGGACAATTACATGAATTTTTTTCATGTGGGGATGGACAAGTGTGTGCTGTGATTGCATAAGGTGTTACTGAAGTGGGAATGTTATAATTAGATTTTAGTGTGAATGTTATGTAATTAGTTTTGTCAGCATTAAATGTTAATTTGTTTTTACGTAACCACTCTGATACAGTATTGAAACCCAACTGAGCGTTTGAGAAGACCTCACCCCAAGTGTCGGCATTGAAAAGTACGGCGGTATCGTCAGCATATGTTATAATCCTCCCTCTGGGTAGTGTAAGCATACCCAGGTCATTGATGTAAATGAGGAAGAGGGTTGGGCCAAGCACACTACCCTGGGGCACGCCGTAAGAGACTGCTCGTTCCTCGCTAATGAACCCATTTATTTCAACGCACTGAGTACGCTCTCTCAAGTAGTCTGCAAAGAGCTCTAGTTGGGCCCCTCTGATTCCCATGTTCTCCATTTTTTGGATAAGGATGGGCACAGAAACCGTGTCGAATGCTTTAGCGAGGTCCAGAAATATCCCTAGTACCTTTTTCCTACTGTCTAAATTAGTGACTATATAGTTGGTGAGGTCATGTACTGCATCAGACGTGGACCTGCCAGATCTAAAGCCGTATTGTGTAGGAGAAAGCAGATTTTGCTTTTCAAGGAAGTCCTTTAGCCTGTTATTCATGAGCCGCTCGAGTACCTTAGACATAGCTGGCAGAACTGCAATAGGCCTATAATTGTTGACACGACTTCTGTCCCCATTCTTAAAGATCGGGTGTACGATGGATCTTTTAAAAACATTGGGGAATCTGCCTGTTGAAAGAGCTAGGTTACAAATGTAAGTCAGAGGAGGTACGATTAATGCCTTATGCTTTTTAAGCAGGCCACTGGAAATTTTATCCCACCCCACCGCACAGTCATTACGAAGAGACATCAATAGTCTTTCAACTTCATCTTCATCTGTTGGTAATAGAACCATTGAATACGAGTTATTATTTACAAGTGAAATGGAAGAATCTGTTGGGCCCGTAACTTTTTCCGCAAGGTTTTTACCAATCTCAGCAAAAAATCTATTAACAGAGTTTACCGATAGTTCCGGAGTTGATGATAACCTTAACAATTCAGACGATGTTTCTCTCTTGATGGTTCTGTGTGTTATGCTATTTATAGCTGACCAAATTAGCTTAGAATTAGTTCCTGCCTTAGTTATTAAATTTTTTTCATATTCGGTTTTAATATTCTTTAGCAATTTGTTACAGAAGTTTCTGTATCTATGGAAGGTAATTTTAAGGTCATGATTGTCTGGTGCCTTTTTTAGTTTTTTGTGCAGATTATCTCTGTGTCGGACACAACGAAGAAGGCCTGGCGTTATCCATGCCTTCAGAATCTTTTTGCGATTAGGTACTTTGACAGTCTTTGAGTTAACGTCTACAATATTCTTAATTTGATTTACCAAAGCCTCAGCCGCAACATTTGGATCACGTGTGATATAAACTTCGCTAAAGTTGAGTTGCTTAATGTCAATATCTAACTGCTCATGATTGATTCGGAACATTGATTTTTTTACATCAGTTTTAAAAAAATTATTTGCAAGAAACAATATTACCGTTTCATGATCTGTTAGTGCCGAATGCGCTACAAGTGTTGAAGCTGGCCGCTGTGTTTTTAAGGCGATATGGTCAAGACAGGCGTGCTGACGTGTAGGCAATGTATGTGCCGGCAGTAGTCCGTGTGAGGCTAACAGATTTAAATATGTGTGATAAAAACCTACTGCGTCATTGATCCAGCTAGTCGATTCAAAGCAAGATTAATCTTTGAGTTCCCTGGTTTTATTCCGGATCCAGTATAGTTTATTTATTTATATAATACTTTATTGTACACCATTAAAAATATAAAATGGGCGGCCTTATCGCTTTCTGCGATCTCTTCCAGACAACCTTGGAATGGACAGTGACTTGCCTTGAAATAAAATAGGGTGGTCGTGGGTGCAATTGAAATTAGGTTTTCGATGCAGATATCGCACTAGTAGACATATATTCTTAAAAAATATTATTAACAGTAATTATTACGCTGACGACAAGTTAATCGTGGTTATTCGTATTTCATTGACATTCGATCGTAGGTCATTGACATTCGATCGTAGGTCATTGACAAGAAGCAAATCTTAAGTACTTATATTGCGAAATACTTTGCAATAACATCACACATCCTTATAAGAATGCCATATATACCTATTACCCAATTTAAAACTTCGATAACAAAAATGATGCAACACAACGCCCTAATGTAACCTAACCCTTATTCATTTTGAATATGTCCAAATTGGGTCTTTTCAAAACGAGGTCAGTGATCCTGCGAGCAATATTTTCTTACACAGATTAATCTTTAATTTAAATGTACAAAGAGCTATAGAACGCATATATAATATGTGATCGCTTGAGAATGGATGTCTCTATGACTTATGAGATATGCATCGTATGCATTCGAGGATCGATCTTCTGTTGAATACAGAGAATAGATAAGTAATATAATGTTTTAATAGAGGCAAATAATAATAAAACAGCCGTGTAGGCTGTATAATTATGGTCTCAGGATAGAAAACTATTGTGAGAAATCCTGGACTTACTCGTAAAATAAACGTAGCAATGGCTTTAATTTTGACAGTTCAACAACATTCATTGCGTTATTTACGTGGTTGAGCAGACAAATTATTCGAACATATGAAGCAATGGATTAGCAATATCCGTCAGAATGATTCAGATTGTGTTTGAAAGTATGTTACGTTATTAGGGTGCTGAACTTGTAACTGTCTGAAATAGCCATCGAGGAATGACCAGGCTTGGTGATAAATTCTCCGTATCTTTGTGAGAAGAAGCCTCTGCTCTGCACTGGGATATCTGCCCTTTGCTCTATTTCAAATCCACCCCATTACAGCTACTAAACGTTGCCCAAAGTATCAATCACTCCATGATAACAACACAAAACAAAACACAACTCCTTTTCACGCATCGCTGATAGATTAGAAATCAAGTTTATACTGAACTACGTCATTACGCCTCTTCAAACTCAGAAAGGGGTGAATAGAGAAGTATTTGGTCCTATTGTACGCAATGGCTATCCCTTTGTGGGTCAAATTTCTTTTGTGAAGTTTATCTATTATTTTGATTTTAATTTTAATAACCGTGAGATCTGATCTGATAGGGTTTTTTCTGATGTCCATGGGAATTAGAATATTCGGTTTCGTTTTGTGACGAAGGAAACGTCATTTGGGGTCTATTCAATATATTTTTTCTTTTTTTTTTAACTAAGTAGCTGGGAATGCAAGCCTACCAATGTGGGCACAGACCAAGACAGCCGGTGTCAATATTTTTTTTTTTTATTTTATTGACAACTTCTTAATAATTTTATGTTAGTAGGTAGCATAATTTTTAAATGGTTTGAAAAAATTGCTGTTATTATTTCCAAATAAAGGAAATAATAACAGCTATTCACAGTTACATTTAAAAATATTTTTATTATAAAAAAATAAAAATTTTAAAAAAAATTGTCGACATCAGGAACAGGGATGCAAGCATAATTATATTCTGTACTTATCGTCGTACCTGACAACGAAGTAAATTGTATGGATTTTTATAAACCACTTAGGTAATTTAAACCCCTTTAGTAAATAACGCGTAAAGTCTACTTATAAACATAAAAAATATTGATATAAACCTGAAGGTAACAAGTAAAATGCCTAATCATCGTATCGTGTTCAAGTTTGTCGATCAGCACAACAAGTCGGCAGGCATATAATAACAAAAGAATACCTACGCCTATTTGTTTGTAATGACACTTGATACCGTCTACTGGGTTATTTAATATTATGCCGTAGGTAAATAGTATTTGAGGCTTCACGTTTGAAGAAAATACGTGATGTTGTAGTGTTCTAGATGTTTATATAATCAAGTCATCGCCCATGAGTATATGGAAGTATAAGGAACAACTCATCCTTCATAGAAAAGCGAGGATCCTCCGGCCAGTCGGTATCGTGTCTGGTGGGCAACTGCCTGCCCGACGATTGATGTCAGGGCGCGTTGTATACTATTTATTATGTTAGTTGAGCGGTAAACTCTCTTTGCGCGGTGCAGGACTTTGCGTGACGTCAGTGTGATGCGTAGTTCGCATGTGGCGATTTAGATGTCGCCACAAGTATGACTACTGAGTGACTGTGCTGTGTGTGTGTCAAAATGTGCAACTCTGATCTCCAAGATCAAAGCAAAACTGCGGAGACCGTCGCTCCACCTATCCTCAGGGCGTCCTACCTTACGTTTACCGATTCGCGGTCTCCGCTCAAGAACGGTCATCGGTTCAGCATGCTTATTCTATGAGCTATGTCGACAACTTTGGTTCTCTGCTGGATCACCTCGTTGCGGATATATATGTGCCTGGTTGATGGCAATAGGCTCGCCCCTATTATATGGGACTTAAGGGGGATGCGCTAGGTAGCCTGTGAAATTCAAAGGAGATGTTTCAAAGTGGACCTGGCCCATTTTGAAACATCTCCTTTGAATTTCCTTTCTCTTTTCTTTCTCCTTTGTACTTCATAAGTTTTTTGCAATTTGCAGGTCAATGTCAGGTTGTAGGTTGGACAAAATATGATTCGAATCATGATTTGGCGGGCTACCCTGGCGCTTCCACCTTAAACATACTTAATTCGCGAAGAGTGTGTTATAGGTACACCAACCAGTGTGTTAATAACCACCGACGGCCGCCATGGCCCACGCATAATGGTCCACTTGAAGGACTTAGTGCGGAAACTAAATTAATAGGTAACATAGAACATAGATAGATAGCACCTCTGCCTAACCCCCTTCGGGGCATAGAGGCGTGATGTTATGTGAATAATTAGACACAGCATGTTCTCAAACGTTCCGTTACAAATTCCTTGGTTAGTGCCACTCCCAGCGTGACATATCTGTGAGTCTGTCTGTGACTGTGACATTTATTGGTCTTTGTTATGTCATAAAACAATAATTACCACTGCTTTAACAATGACAAACTTAAAGCAATGCTACGGGTATTGACGAGCATATTGCTTACACGTGTTTGACGCACTGTTATGAGAAGAATTTGTCTGTCATCTTTGATTGTATAAAATAGGTACTTAATAGATTTAATCTTGACAGAGTTTTCTAGTTCTTTGAAGCAGGAGAGTGGGTGTGCAGTATCTATATATATGTAAACTAATTTATTCTAATAATAAAGCAGAAAACCTCAAACGGCGCAAAATAAATATAACAACCTTATTGGGAGCTATACGTTTGAGCCGTTTGGGGTTGAAACACCAAAATATTCGATGAGCTCGGACCCTAAGGCCCTAGCCTTAGGGTCCGAGCTCATCGAATATTTCAGGACTTCGCCAAGCGGTTGGTAGACTCTACGCGTGACCAAAGGACTAGCCTATTTTAGCCCAAAGAATAAGCATTGCCATCCAACGTGGCAATTAATGCTGCCAGCCTTTTGTGCCCTTATCCCATTGACAGCGATGCGGACGAATTTTTTGATGCCCAATGAGCTCGTCTTTTTCTTTTTTTTTTCCTTTTTTATATTAAGTATAGGTACACTTGTATATAAGATATATATATATATATTTTAGTGTTAAATTGTAAAATTGATTAGGTATTTAAGTGTGTTAGAAATAAAAATTATATCTTCAAAAAAAAAAACCTGAAGAGTTTGTTTTTTTTTTTTTGAACGCGCCAATCTCTGTAACGATTTTAGAATCTGTAAAATTCTTTTTGATAGCCCACTTCTAAGGGCTAAGTAGGACACTTAATAGGGCGGGCAGGCGATGCGATGCGACGGGGTAAGTTGGGTAAAACGCGAGCAGAAGCTAGTTCATCGATGAAATACAGAAGACTAAACTACCTACTTATAATCACACTCTACCAAAACCATACATACCTAATTACCTACCTACTGAAAAACCAAAAAAAAAACCCCAGACTTCGCAAAAGTTATGTTAATTATACAGCATGGCCTTGTAGGTAGGTACTCAAAAAAACCTTACAACTAAGTATATCTGTGAAAGCTTTAAATTAACATGATATTAAGCATAAGTACCTACAACCGAGTATTAGATCTGTAAGTTCAATACCAATCACACATCTACAAGAGGATAATCCACTATAAAAAAGTAAGATAATGATACCCGTGCAATTTCAGCAGCAAGCAGTAATGATATTATCCAATGGATCATAGATCGCGGCGTTGTTCCGCACTCACTCGCGCCGGTGGTTCTCACGCCCTGCGCCCGCGCACCCGTAAGATTGGGTCCGACACATGGTGGCAAGACGGACATTTTAGTGTCGTCGCTTATTGGAGCTTTATTGAGCAGATATCAAGTTGAGATTTTTAATTGGTTTGGCACTTTTAGAAACTACATAATAATATCCTATCATATATGTATGTATCCATTTTTATTATAAATGCGAAGGTGTGTCTGTCTGTCTGTATGTTATTAATTTTATTTAAAATATTCGTCATAGTGTCACTTTTATTTCGATCCTATGTATGTTTTTCCTTTGTTTGTTTTTATGTCGGCACCTTGTTTTATTATGTTCATGTGGGTAATTAATTGGTTATCATCTAATATTGTTCTTTTGTGTGTTGTACTGTCTTTTGTGTGCGCCACATAAATGGTTTATCTGTCTATGCTCCTCCTCACGCGTAAAGCGCTGAACCGATTTAGATGAAATTTTGTATAGAGATAGCTTGAGTCCCGGGAAAGGATAAAGGATAGTTTTTATACCGATATTCCCACGGAAAACTTATGTAATATTACAAATTCGAAAAGTTTACTTAGAATTTTTTTTTTCTTTTAAATAGACCTCATGGTAAATATAAAACGTTTAAAGAAATAACTACAAGGATCAGCAGTTAAACTTTAATATAAATGTTCGATAAAATAATTAAATCATAATACTCACAATCAGTCCGGTTTCATCAAATATTTGTGATATACTTAATATTAAGTCCACTTTTAGGCAGCGCGATAATGTAAATGCAAGCAAGCTTTCATCTTAATATTTTTGCTTGCATTTCAGAATGAACTACTCGTACAACACCGCTAATAGATTAAACACACTTCACTCACCCACATTAACAAATTATCAACCGACCAAGAACCAACAACATTCTATATAGTCGCGATGAATGAGTCGTAAGTTAACTGCGTGTGTCTCACTGTCTACCTTATAATTTATTTATTTAGATTTCTGTGGGTATAATCAGTTGCCAACGAATGCGAGTGTGTGTTTAATTACTCATTAAAAGAAGGTCGTAAGTCAAACTAAATGTCAAGCTATTGCTTTGTGACTTTGTACATTTCTAAGCCAATGTCTTAGCAGCGCCATCTATTTTCAAAAGCACGAACTAATCACAAGACGTCCGCAACGCTCCTTAGCTCCAAACGCATAAGTGAAACAACCGTAAGCTTTGCACTGTTAGAAGGAGATAGCAACACCACTTTACGACCGGACATAATCCGGGAGAGAGAGACAAAAACATTGTCGCGTGACTGGTTAGCATTGCAAGGTCGCCACAAGAGGTGAGTGACACCAATCCGTGCAGACTCTCCTTTTGTTAATTTAGACTTTAATTCTCAAAATATATGGTTGAAATTCGTTTGGGAAGTGATGATAGATAGTGCGTCCGCGCATTTTGCGTGCCAAATCATCTTGTTTTGATTTTGTAGGCACAATTGGTGTTTAATTGATTACGGTTGAGCTTGACCGTGCTTGTAATTTGGATGTTGTGCCGAATTTCATAATTCCTTGGCTACAAGACATTGTTTTGCATTGTGTAATTTTTTACCGCGTTTTTTTGACTGGTGTGTGAATCTGATGATTGACACGTGCAAACTTGTCAAAGACTATGGTATGTATTTTAAATAGGTATTTTCACAATTTAAAGAAGTATTTTATTAAGCCCGGACCAGACATTATTTTAAAATGTCTGGTTTCTCCAATCTCCAAACTCAAAGCTAAAATTGCGAAAAATTTCCCTCATCAAATGGTTGTTACGTCATAGATAACATACGAGTAGTAACGTATTGACTGATTTGTCTCAACACAACCCTCTCAGTATTCTCAGTACGAAACAGAACGGCACATTATGTATTATGAACTTTTATAACAATGTAACAACTCTATCTACCCTTAATCTGACCACTAAGGATGAAACCAGATGAGCGCGCGCGTAATTTCTGCTACGTTCAGTTTCATACAAAATTCCTGTTTCGTTCACACGGCGGCGGCGACGCAAAAAGTTGTTGTTGTGTGTGTATGAACTTTTATAACAATGTAACAACTCTACCTACCCTTAATCTGACCACTAAGGATGAAACCAGATGAGCGCGCGCGTAATTTCTGCTACGTTCAGTTTCATACAAAATTCCTGTTTCGTTCACACGGCGACGCAAAAAGTTATTGTTGTGTGTGTTGTTGAAATTTCGTGACCGAAATTACGCGACTCTTACTCAAAAAATTACGCGTCTGGCTTCACACTAAATGAATTATGAATTACACTACATTCTGCCTGCGTGAAATTTCTTATTCCCTGCCCCACCCCATCGCATCGCATCACCTGCCCGCGCTATTACTTACTTTGTTTTCGCTTAGCGATCTTTCTGAATTGTTTTTCTTTTTGCTCGGCTCCTAAGATTCATAGCGTGATGTTAAATAGCCTTCATTAAGAATTGGGCTATCAAATGCAAAAAGATTTTTTCAAATCCGACTGGCCGTTTCCGAGATTAGCACGTTCAAACAAACAAACAAACTTCAGCTTTATTATTATAGATAAATACACACATCAAAAGTGTCTAGGGATCAAGCATTTTTATGCGGATTTCTTGAGATTGAGATGTGGCTTTGTAATAAATTTATGATTTTATAAATTTATATGGATCCTTTTTGGTGCATTTCATAATTTGAATCAGGAACTGTGAATCAAATTCGAGTAAAAGATGAAAATCAGCTGTCAATATTTTCCCTATAAAAACATACAACGCATTGAAGACATTATTAGTGCTACTGTTTCCCTACTACTGATTAAAACCAACGTTATTATGGAGCGGCGACGTCATTTAAGCAGGGAAGAAATGCTCAGAGCCGTGGGAATGATAGAAGCTGGTTCCCGGCAACGTACTGTGGCTTTAGCTCTGAATACAAGTCAGAGTGTTATCAGTCGACTTTGGACACGTTACCGAAGCACTGGTACCTTGGCTGAGCGCCATGGAGGACGGTATCGCTGCACCACACGGAGACAAGACCGATACATTCAAATCTTAACTCGAAGAGCTCCAACAATAACCGCCATGATGTTAGCCGTGAGGCTTCATCACTCTTCAGGGAACTTAATTAGCGACCAAACAGTCAGAAACCGCTTGCATGAAGTGAACCTTCATTCCCGAAGACCGCTACGGGTACCACCTATAGCAATGCACAATCGTAGGATTCGATATCAATGGGCTCTTGAACACAGAAATTGGGCAGAAGAACAATGGCGTTTCGTGTGCTTTTCTGATGAGTCTCGTTTTGGTATGAGACCGGATACAAGACGTATACGACACTGGAGAACCCCTGGACGCCAACAGCGATTAAAATCCTGCCAGGAAGTCCATCCTTATAGTGGTGGAACCATCATGGTATGGGCGGGTATTTGGATCGGCGGAAGAACTGAGTTGATTTGGATCAGAGGCAACCTCAACGCTCAAATTTATGCTGAGACGATTGTATCAGACGTCATCGTTCCTCTACAAGTGCAAATCGGTCCCTTATTTCAGTTAATGCATGATAATGCACGACCGCACACCGCAAGAGTTGTAAGACAGACTCTCGCCGCAGCTAACATCAATGTCCTGCCCTGGCCTGCTCAGTCGCCAGACTTGAACCCGATTGAGCATGCATGGGATATGCTACAGAGAAGAGCTCTGCCGAATATGGAGGGTATCCAGTCGCAAGAAGACCTTTTTTTGTTGTTGCAACGAACATGGGCGGCCATTCCACAGCGTGATTTGGATGAACTCATTTTGAGTATGCCAAACCGATGTTCTTGTGTTCTTAGTGTTCGCGGTAGAAACACGGATTATTAATTGTTTAAGTTACCCAATAAAATTTTAAAGAAAACTGTTATTTCAGTCTTTTTTTCGAACTTTTGTGTTAGTGGTTCAAATGTCAAAAATCCCTTTATTAGGAAAATGGCAAATTTCTTTATTAATGCAAAGGTGACTTGGTTTATCGTTACTGTGACAAACGAAAACACTTTATTTGATGAATCCTTAAAGAAAATTTTAATTAATATCAATCAGGAGAAAAGTTATTGCAAAAATATATGTTGATCCCTAGACACTTTTGATGTGTGTATTTAAATGGTAAGTATCCAATAAATGTTATTACTATTGTATTTCGTACTATTCCCCACTTTTCAGAGCCAACAATCTACGTTGCAATGTCCCCGGCGCTTTTCAAACCCTGGATTTTATAGGTTTATCGACATGTTCGCAAGATCATAAGTCAGACGATCCTGGGGAGAATCCCAGGATCGTTTGTTATGGCAGTCTGTGGGAGACACACACACGTGTTCAATGTTTACGATAGGTATATCTATTCATGTCCATAAAGAAATTGTTATTCTTTGAACTTTGAAGAACAATATTTTGATCAAACTATTAATTGATCAAATACTCTGTACGAGTTAATAAACTTATTAGCCTTCCTCCTAGCATCAAATGCATTGTCATCGTCGCTAATCTTTTTAGGCACATTGTTATAAATAAATATTCATTAATTCACACAATTTGGGTTATGGAACTCAAATGGAGTTGGGCATGACACCTGTCAAGGCGGAGTGATGAGTGATGAGTAGCGTCCAAGGACTGGAAGACAAAGTGTCAGTCCCCGGTTGCGAGATGGGACGAAAACATTGTTATTTGAACCTGGATGAGTCAGGAGCGTGGAAATTGGCACAAGAAAAGTGAGGTCTTCGTCTACGTTCAGCAGTGGGTGAAGTCGGGCTGTGGATGATGTATTCACACGCGTTGCCATACATAAATTAATTAACATACTTAAATCAAACAAAAAGTCAAAAGCTTAAGAGAAAATGCAGTCGGTCGGAGAGACTTTTGAAAAAGCCTAAGTAAAAAGTCATAATTCGAGGTTTGGCTCTCGTCTATTTCCTCCTCCAACATTGGACAAATTTAGAAGATATTTCATAAACTGAATAAGATGGATTTTCACCAACCTTATTAAAATCCTTGTCCGCTAATTGGATGTGAGGAGGAATATTGAACTTTGTTATATCAAAGCTTTGCTGTACTATGTCCCTATGTTTTTATTTTTTCATTAACAGTCGTCAAATTTGTACACTAGGCAGAGGCCTAGAGTACAAATTTGACGCCTATTAATGAAACCGCTGTCAACTGAGGTTGACAGCACGGCAATTTTAAACAGGAAAACATAGGGACATACATGTAGTTACATATTTATTATTCTGTAAAAAATCATTGCTTTATGCTCATTAACCAGAAAGAAAACAGGCGAGAACGTTTCTATGGAGAAACGACCACCCGCATTTCCTCTTAAGTATTCAAGTTTTTTTTTAAACCTCTCAAGGTTTAAAAAAATCTTACTTATTTTACTTTTTATACTTATTTTACTTCTTATCAAAACATTATCATCAACTACTTCTTCGTTATGAAACAAAACATTCATATCATTTTCTAAAGCAAGTAATTCAAGCAATTGAATTTGAAATTGACCGCGTGTGAGCTTGCGCGCGCGCAGCGATCTATTTGAGATAACTGCAATTTTATTGCTCATTTTCTTTCTTGTGAACATTGAAAATCATCACGACGGTAATACAGTATGAGCTTGGTAATGATGAAGAATTTCAAATAATAAATTCTTTCGAATCGATGCAGCGGAATGTTTTCGCTTGAATTTAAATTTACGGTTGTTGAGTCAACCTATTATTTGCGCACAAGTTACTATAAGAAAATTGAACTTATCTGGTGAAATTTAGGTGTAGGTACCATAGTATAGTTCTGCCTAACCCTTTGGAGATAACAGTCGTGATTTTCTCTGAAAGATCTTGTTGGTGTATGAGAGTTAACAAATCTTCAAATTTTTGTACCACAACGTCGAGTTACAAACCAAAGCTTGTTCAAGCTCCATAATAACTTTGTGTAACAATTAAAATTGTTTATAAAACGCGTTCTAAGAAAGCTTGTAGTTTTACGAGTCATTAAAATAAGTTTTAAAGATTCGTTTGTAACAAGCGGTGTTTGACCGCAAGTTGTAAACAGCGCCATCTATCCACAGCTGGTTGAACCGCGTAGAAGGCCGACCACCCGCGTGCTACGTCGGCGCGTGCGCATCCGTTATCGATAAATAGCGATTGATGGAAGCACTGCGCCTAATGGGCAGGGCGCGCTAACTACGCTAGTTAAATTATATTATTATTAACATTATTTACTCGTTAACTACTTAATTCATAAGGTAAGTACTAATTAATAAAATAAAAAATAAGTATCGGGGTTTTATTCTCATAGTAGGTCCTCATTAGGACTTACCTCGATAAAGTTTTAGTAAGTTGGAAACTTACCTTCGCGTAATCAACGGGAGACGCGTTGACCGGACAAGTAAACAGTCCCTCGCTGAAACAAAGAAAAGAACATCAGGCTACTGACCTATCTTTGTATAGGTATCTATATTTTATTATTTTAGACAGGATTTTTTTAACCAGTGCGCAAACCTAGCGTAGATATTTTTCGTCGGTTTTTTTTTTATAATTGCCGAAAATTTTCTGTATGTGCTGAATTCATGAATTCATGGTTACAGTTTGCGCATTGGTTAAATTGTTTCCTTTATTTAGACAAACATAGAAATATATATTTCAAACACATAACATCAATTTATATGCTTAATCGTTTTCCAAACTTTGTCACCAGCGGTCTCTTCTCCATAATTTATCTGTTGTCATTCAAATTGTATTTTCAACGTTATTATTCTTTTCAAAAACTGTAATGCTAGAGAGCTAGAAAGCTTTCTCTTCATAAAATACCTACTACTTGAATATCGGTTATTATTTGTTGACATCCATGGTCTCTGCTTTAAAATTCTGCTCATTGGTCTAAAAACATAAGAGCTTATAGTGGCAGGCATAATCAGCCTATAATGTTCCCACTGCTGGGAGACAGGCCTCCTCTATGATAGAGAGAGTCGGCCGTAATCCACCACGCCGCGCGGGGTCATTGCGGGTTACTAGATGCTACATGTCTTCGATTTGTTTTGTTCTAGGCAATGCCAGTTTCCTCACGATGTTTTCCTTCATCTTTTTGAGAATAGTGGCGAAGAAATTATTTACACAAAGTAAAGCGCCTGTCTGGGTTCGAACCCACGAACTACAACTCGAAAAGTCGGGACCGTTACCACTGGGCCACTACTGCTCTTATACGCAAAAAAAAATCTTATCTCCCAAAAAAAACACTGAAAACTTGACTAAAAAATATAGCCAAAAACAGGTCTACGCAATGGTCAATATGCCGTGTTAAAATTGGCTACAAACACATTAAGAAACCTCTTAAACGCCTTCTCAAGTACTTAACATTTTTGTCACAAACCGTAGCAGTTAGTGTTAACACGTAATAGGTAATATAATGTAGTTAAAGTGTTAAAAATATAGTGTAATAAACAATAAAATTATTAAGTCACGATATCGTATGAGATTGCAGTCGGCATAGCAATTATAAACTAACGTAGTACAGCGAGCATCGAAAGTGTTCAGAATTTGACAGACCTTGCTGATAAAATTGGTTTCCAGTATACAAATTAAATTATGGTAATGAAGAAAGACATCAGCACCCTAATTGCGTGACTCACTATCAATCACAACGTCTTTGATCACAATATCTATTTATGTTCGAAAAATTTGTCAGCTCAAAAACATAAATTACGCAATACATACTGCTAATCTGTCAAAATTACCATGCCGCAGCTTTACCATGTCAAAAAGTTATGCTAAATCCATTCCATTTACCAATTTTAAATATTCTAAAACCAAATTGGCAATACGGATCTTGCTGAAGCAAGAAATCGAACTGCACAGTGTACATATCTTGAAAGACATATCTTGCAATCGAACACTTGTGTTCACGACTATACTATTTGCTAATAGTGCCGGCCACAGAGAATAATCACCGGAACAGCAGACGGATACTGTCTGGCGATAAGACACGTTGCATAGTGATTCCATGATTAATTGCATAGTTTGTTGTAACAATAATAGTGTCATGTGCGGATAGCTATTGTTTCATTTATCTGGATGCAGGCGAACTTTGGAATGGTACCGATAAGAGATTTAGTGAGGAATTTTGTGTTCTGTGAATACAAATTTCTAACAATTTAAACATCAACAGACATACTAAATAATCATGCTTACGTCAAAATGTATTTTGTATTACTGAAGATTTAATTATAAATGACGAACGCATTACGCAAACACAGGAAAAAACTAACATAAGAAATCAATCTTATCAATTTATACTTTAATGTCCTGCGCTATCAAATGATGATGCCGCACTGCTTAAGATTCCTCCAGCTTCAGAGATTTAGGTACAAGCAGATACACAGGTGGGTACCTACTTGCATCAGAATTCCTGCCTCTGTTACATAAATGTAACATTCACAGTAACGCGGAGGCTGGCGATAGGCCAGAAGAACGCGAGAATGAAGAAACTGATACGAAGGAATGAAGGATAGGAACTAAAGGCTCAAATGAAGATAAAACTATCAATGTCATGTTGAGAAAATAAATGAAGCGATGACCCTTTGCCGGAGTATATAATTATTATGTTTCCCGTAACTGTAAAGTTAAGCTTTCAAGTCATGAGTTAGGTTCTTGGGGACTCATGGGTTTATCATCGTCGACAGCATTTCAATTGAAGTCAGATGACCAGCAACAGCTAGCGGTTGTTTCCGACAGGGTTTTTCCACAGGGTCTAGCTTTGAACAATAATTTCCCAATAACACAGCGCTCAGTACGTCTAACCAAAGATATCCAAGCAAAAAAAAAACACTGATTAAAGTGATTTTATTTTGACCTAATATAATAAATTACCGGCACATTAGTGTATTTTCGTTAGCTGGTTATTTATCTTATAAGTATCTAATGCGTTTTCAGACAACCAAAAAAAAAATTATTTTTTACCATCGTTCTTACTTTAGTGTTCTGAATGATTTCTAAAAGTTTGTCCGTCTATTTTAATTGGATATTAAGAGTTCTACAAAGTAGCAGAAGGGACATTGACCCGCAACCTGATCCCAAACCCCCTGGGTTGAAATTGGTAATCAGTTATTTAAAAAAAAAATATTGCTGTTCCTTACAATTTGACCGCGAAGGTATTAAACTTTGCTATGAAACAGCAGTTTTCTTTTTTGATAACCTACAAAAAATTTCTGCGCTGAATCATAGACTGAAATCATGGTTACCATTCACCCTGTACTGTGGAACCCCAGTTTTAGTATCTAGAGTTCGTAGCAGTTGCAACAAACTAAAATTAAAAAAATTCAACAGTTCTGTATCGCTTTGCTTGCATCTGAAGGCCAATTCTTGTAATTTAAAACATTCAAAATCTAGTCTCAATCTCATCTGAGCGACAGTCAATGTCAGAAACTTGTCAAACATGTAGGGAAGTTAGAGGTATTTTTGACAGATTGAGACTGAGATTCAATCGTGAACATTCTTAAAAATACGAAAATTGCCCCTTTGATCTGACATGACGTAAGAAAATTACGTGAATGTTGAAGGTTTTATGATTCCTATCGTGATCTTCTTTAATTCCTAAACAAACAACTTGTTATAGAAAGCCATAAATCATCTCACTATTAAATTGCTTACCATAGTTTTATCACATGATCGTATCTAATTAGCTTAACGCCTAAGATGCGGAATCTACTAAAATCTATTTGAAAATAAACTTTATCATGTAGTTTTAAAGCAGATTTTAGTATCTTTGTGTTAATCCAAACGCGATGTACAGTAGTTCTTCACGATAAAAACGTTTATTTTTTCGTTTGACGTTTGTAATTAGTCGGTAATGCGAAGAAAATTATGTAGCGCGTCTCTTTATATGCGCACGCGCATGAGATATGGCAGTTTTTGTCGGGTGATGATCTCGATGTTTCCGTCCGAGTGTTTTGCTTAATAATCGGTATAATCGATGCAATGGCTCGTGTAGTTGCGTCGATTTATTGGTGGCGTGGTCGTTCAGCGAAGATATTTGTTAAGAGTATCAGGGGCGGAAATTGGAGTAAATTGTTCTAGTAATTATCGTGTGTTGTTGAAGCAAGAGCTCGTGTGCGTGTGTTTGACACGAATTACATAAGATTAGTGTGTCGCCACACGGACTGCGCTTTCGTGAGCTTTCAGCAATCGTCACTGCTCTTTTCCAGATTCGGCCAGTGCTATCTAGAATTTATCACACATAGTTTCGGAAGATTAGGAGCAACTTTTAGCATTATAGAAGGTTAAAGTGTAACACGGGTAACAATTGTGACACGGCAACCGTTTAGGTACATATTTCTGCTTTAGATTAATACAGTCCATAATTATAGGTAGATATACTTACTCGAGATATACAATTTAATTCAAGATACACTCGATCTACTCGGTACAATTACATATTGAACTTAGAAAACAGCAGAGAGCGAACCAACTCCATAGAAGAGTATTTAAGGTAATTTGATCGCTGGAACTTCATAACTTGACCCACACTTTGAGCCTCGGGGTACAGCTAGTTAATGAATAATTTTCTTCTCACTAACAAATCACTATCGAAGTTAGAAAGAGAAATCGATATAAATCAACAACTTTGCACAAGGAAAAACATGTAAATGGCGTGCGTTTAGTTCGATGCACTATCACGCCTCTTATTATGACGTCACGGGCAGCGGCAGAGGCGATCATTGTGCCACGTAATGTTATTTGCATAATTAAACCACTTAGCAGGCGTGTGAGTGAAATATTCGCGTTATTTAGATTATGAGCATACTGAGCATACAAAGTTGTTTGTTAATTAATTTAACATTTGCATGTGGACCGCCAAGTTAGTTTTTAGCGTGTTCTGGAATCATTAGGCATTTTAAATCTGCCTTTTTGTGGTTTTTCTTAAAAAAACTTAGCTTAAAGGCAATTAAACTTTGTAGTCTGCTCTACTTTGAAGAGGTGTAAGCAGACTTCTTCTTGTAACAGCGAGTTTTAGGAACTAACTGTCACACAGGTATGACGAAGGTGATGCTCTGCAAAGCCAAACTTTTTCTTCATCTTAATGTGCCATATTAACGGCCGCATAGTTATTGGAGGTTTCATTACGCTCTCAGGATTCGTCCACACGTACCACAAACACACCACAATACTACACGTGGTCGGGCGCTAATTTGTATGAAAATTAACAGTTCATTGACACGGACCACATTTTACCCTCAAAATCAACAGGGTCGGCGATACCAGCCACGATGCAGCCACAACGTTGCGTCGACCATTTGATTTCATTTTGTAGTTACTGCAGGTCCACTTCAACTCTTCATAATCAGCCTATGATGTTGCCACTGCTGGGACACAGCCCTTTTGAGAGGGCCCTAATCCGCCACTCGGGCCCACTGCGGTTTGGTAGATGTCACTAGTTTTCGAATTTTTGGCTGTAGCATCTTGGTTACCTCACGATGTTTTCCTTCACAGTTTTGAGAGCAATGGTGATTGGGTTTGAACCCACTACGAACTACATGCAAGTCGGAGTCGTTACTTGGGTCACCGTTGCTCTCAACTCTTCAATTAAGCAAAAAGTCAACTGTCATGCGAAGTGTTACCTTATGGGACTACCTCGAAAATCTAAAATTCTCAAAAACCTGAAAAAGTGTTGCAATTACTTTTGAAACACAAAAGACTATAATGTGCGTGCGCTCGGAATAAAACAACGTATGTGCCAAAACGAATCAAAATAAATGAATTAAAAAACTACTTTGAGTAAACTTTTATATTCCATTGTTACGCCTTAAGAGCCCATACTACCTCAGCTAAAATTCACTCTTTGTCTCGCTCGCACGATACTGCTCGCAGATTAAGTGTGAGCGAGACAGAGTGCGGTGCTGGGCGGCAGGCAGCGCCAATAGTTTAGGTTTTTGCTTTTTACGGCGAAAATAATTGTAATTAAAAAAAATAAAACACATAGTCGCTGCTTTATAGTTAGTTTAGTTTACGTCAGTACTTACCCTTATCTATGGTTTAGTTATTATACAAAGTTACCTGATCTTTGAAGTGTTTTTTTAATACCAGCGGTTTATTGTTCAGTTTTGAGGTAACTTTGGTTTTTTTTTCTATCTAGAAAACTTTATGGAATCGTGTTTTCGTCACATATAGTACCTTACATTAATCCTCAACTTTACCATATATTTATTTCAAAATTAATGCTGCAGTATTTTCGACATAACGGAGGATCATGCTAAGCAATTTGAGGTAGTATAGGCCCTTAAGATATAACTTTGCAATTTTTTTGTATCGAGAAAAATTTATTGAATCGTGTAAGTATTGCTTTTATACGATACTAGACCAAAGAGTTAAAAAACATATACAACAAGTTACACGAAATAGAAACATTTTGTTCAACATATCCCCTTAACTGTCAGCATGTCTTGGTCTGCATAACTCAACCTGCGTCTAGCTTAGGCGCACTTGACAGAATATCTACCTAGATACATCAAAGCACCCGCAACAATGTAATAAGTGGTACTAGCTAACGGCTCTCTATCCCCCATTCCTAAACAATATGTAAACACTATGCATCAGTGTTGCACGGTTACCGGGCGTTATGTACGCCTTCACTGTACCTACATAGTAACCGACCGTTACTGGTAGTTCCGACTAGTCGTAATATGCGTAACTATTGCGTCGCTATAGCATTATCTAATATAGTGTTGTTTTAGACAGCCATAACACAAGTTTCTGGTTTCACGTACACGTTATAGAGACCAAGTTGAAGCTTCTCGTGTGCTTCATGCGTGTAATTTCTCTGTATGCTTTCGTAACCTTCAAAATGCAGGTGCCACTGATTTGCTGTGCTCCTGATATAATAGTAACTGTGGTAGACAATGCTTTTAAACCGTGATGGACTTCCTCCATCACATTTCGGTTGAAAGTAGCATAGTCATCGCTTTTATGGTCTGAAATTAGAATCATTCGGAGCGATTCTCCTTGCCGGAGGTTCTAGAGATTATGTTGCTTTTTAAAGTCTCCTCCCCTCCCACTCTTCTTCTGGTGATCTTGTCTCAATTTAGTATATTACTAGCTGCGCCACGCGGTTTCACCCGCATAAGTGTCGATCCCTTGGGAATATTGGGATAAAAATCCAGGGTGTCACCTACCTCCGTACAATATTTTATCAAAATTGGTCCAGCCGTTTGGGCGTGAAGAAGTAACAAACATATAAACACACACAAACTTACGCCTTTATAACATTAGTGTGATTTGGGTTTAGTACAAAATTGTAGGTATCTTCATCTATTATCCCCTGTTAGCAGTTACGGTGTCATTCGCCCCCTTTCCATTCCATTCCATATGACTAATCTAGAGGCTAGATTAGTCATATGCGCTTCATTCCTCCACATCACTCGTCCATACCAAGACAAACGGTTACTCCGTAAAGTCTATCCAACAATACAAACGAGAAAGACGTTCCATACAAATTGAAAGTCCTGTATAGTGAAAATCAATTTCCTTCAAAACAGTATTCAATTTAAATTCGTTACCACAAAATCTATTTTCTCAACTCAAATAACTACAGTTTACATTGAAACATTATTGCCCGGTTCCTATATCCCAAAAACGATTCGTTTTGCTTACGGTTCGTAGCATTTTCTACGAGGCGTAATTATTTACCGTTCCTATAACAAACGCGGCGTAGCCTCATTTACCGATGGCTGCCAACTACCGCTGGGAGGGATCTAGAGGGATAACTTGTAACGGATCGTAGTAATAATGTATGGTGATGACAGTTCAAGGCGTTCCTATAAATTTCTTGAAACGTCAAAGAGCCGTCAAAATACGAGGCGTAGGTATCTGGTTTTGTTAACCGCCAATATTCTGTCGGTTGCTGTTTAAAAAATGAACTTTTTTGAGTTTAAGTTTTATAAATTTTTGGTGATTGTTTGAAAAATGTAAATGTAGGTATGTATGTTTATGTCGCAACTGCAGTAGTCAAATACATAATTCAGGCGCATACATTTGACATACTTACATCTTTGAGACGATGCGATTCAAATAGTGATGTGCCTCGAGACGAGATTATGCGATTGTTTATCGATTGTCACTGTACTAAGATTTGCTTTGTCGTACGCGTGATGGGATCATGAATTGTCATGCGCAAACAAATAAAAAGAATCGGAACTCATTGTTCTAATTTGTTTTTTAAATATTTTTGTTAAGGAACGGATACAGTTTGTGAACAGATTGTCAATATCACAGCTGGTGACATAAGAAAAGCCAATCAAATCATGAGTTTGACAATTTGTAAGCATTTTTGACTGATGGTTTATCCCATCTACAAGTTCCCGGGAAACTAAGGGGACGAGATTCCAAAAAAACATTGATACAACTAACTTTTAAATACCTAGAAGTCTAAATAAAAAAAAAAACATATTTATTTTTCACTTTTTAGTGGGAGAGTTTGTAATTTATCTAAGTTACAATAGCCTAATGTCAACTGCTCATCACCTTTTACAAAATATTGCTGTTCTCGATGCTGGGACGTTAATTGTTGAGGAGTTCTCCTGGTAAGAACCAAGAGAACTCAACAACCACTCACTATACTACTACACTATACTCACGATATTTATCGGAACTACTGAATGATAAATATTTCACGGGATACGATTCGATCACTTTAAATGGTTGCTATGCAATTTATGCTAGTCACAATTAGTGATGTGCCTGGTGGCAATATTGCCACTACCGGCAATATTCCCAATGTTGCCACTGCCGGTAAAATACCAATATTGCCAGCAGCATTGGCAATATTGCCAATGTTGCCTGTCAAATAATACCAATATATTTTATAATTACTGCAGGTGTAATCATCGTTTAGTTATATTTGTGTAATATATCGATCATAAAATATTTGAAATACGCACACGCGTGTCGTGCAAAAAGATTGAAGGATACAATTAAATGAATAAAGTTATATACATCAATGTATGTTCAATCTCTGTCGCGCTGCACATGCACGGCACGGGGTTGGAGAACAGTCTGTAGCTGGGCATCTCTCGGAGAATGCGCGTCCATTCCTAACCGCCAAAATGAGACCGCGGAGCAAGATTATGTCACACTTTATTACCAGTACAGAAAATAATAAAGATAAATATACTTGTAAATATTGTGATACAGTGTATACAAATAAAAATGCAACAAAATTTGCACGTCACATAACTAAGTGCAATAAAGACGACGGCGAGTAATGGGTAGCTCGCCGTCCGATCAGGACCAGGCCCGTACTGGACGGCGCGTATGTGTTGTAAAGAGATGTCAGCATCGAAGAAGGGGCCCGTCAGGGCCGAAGCCTGCCGGGGCAACGGGATTGTCCGAAAGGGTTACCGCTACCCCGGAACATAAAGGGCTAAGGAAGGAACACGGATGGGTTTTAGTCAGTAAGAGTCTGACACTCCCTTCCGCTCCACCCAGAGCGGGAGGGGTCACTTGATGATTTCCCATCCTTAAAAAAAAAAGTGCAGTAAAGGACCAGAACATTATTGGACAATACAGAGGTGCATCGTATTTTGTCACGAGCCATTTAGGTTATTGGCCAACCTCTGTCACTAATGGAAGTTTGGAACATCCACTCTGGAAAGAAGCTTTGCAAGCACTGCGTCCTGACTATAAAGCTCCATCGAGAAAAATGTTATCAACGTCACTCCTTAATGAAAAAATATTAAAAAACTAATAATAATAAATATTTTTTAATAATAATATTAAAAATATTTAAAAAATGTTATTTTTGTTGATTGTTTGTAGTTTTGGTAGAGATCTGTAAAGATTTACACTTTGTTATTTCCATATTATATACTTAAACTAGTTGTTTTTGTTATGTGATTTTACATGAAAAACAAGTCCAACAGTAAAAGAAATTATTCGAATTTATGCCTTTTATACAATACACAACGATCGTCAATACTTATCTTAATATTTATGTGTTATTTCTTATATTCACTATCGTGTGCGGCAACATGGGCAATATTGCCGGTAAAATACAAGGAATATTGCCAAAAATGCTGGCATTATTGGCAATTTTACCCAAAACAATATTTTTTTGTATATAATGTAGATTATGGTCTTTACATGCTAATTTTAAGTGTTGTACATAGTTTCTGTACTTAATTTGACTTATAATTAAGCAATATTCCCAAATATTTCCACTCCCGGCAATATTGCTGGCAATATTGCCACCAATATTCCCACTTTGGGCAATATTGCCGGCAACGGCACATCTCTAGTCACAATGCGTATGGTGAGTCCCAACATCGAGAAAAGCAATATTATGTAAAAGTTGATGAGTAGTTGACATTAGGCCATTATATTGTAACTTAGATAAATTACTAACCCTCCCACTAAAAAGTGAAAAATCAAAAAAGTTTTTACAAAAAAAAAACCGACTTCCAAAAAAAACACTACAAAGTGACAAATTACTTTAATTTCGGAAGTCGGTGTCAATAATCGAAAATGCAGAACCAACGACACCGACTTCCGAAATTAAAGTTATTTTTAACTTTGTAGTGTTTTTTTTTGAAGTCGGTTGTTTTTTTTTAATGATGCGTTTGAGGCAGTTCGTTGTCTGTCAGTGCATGAATTTAGATAACGATTTTATAAAGTAGATAAGACGTATTCTAGCAATAGGTACAGAGGCCAGCACATCAAGCTACCCCAATCTGTCAAATTTCTTTGATAGATTTTCAACTTTACCACAAAGGAATAAGGTTCATATTCAATTGGGAAAATTTGACAGATTGGGGTAGGTTGATGTGCTGGCCTCTGTAAGTACTAGTAATCTTCTAAAGGCAATAAAACAGTGCAAACTACTCATAAGTTCACAACAAGTAATCTTATTGTTCACGAAGAACCGTTAAGTTCCCTCAGTCAAGCTTTATGCAATTAACGCGTTGTGATAAATAGCGGATACATTAAAGGTTGAGCTTTAACTTCCAGATTTAACGATCGGTTAATTAGACAAAGTTTACTGGCTGTTAAATAAATAATAATGCCGCTCTGTAATTATTTAAATGCAGGGAAACTGCCTTTTCTCGTGTTGAGAACTCCGGCGGAGAATTGATGAAAACTTGCTTATTGCGTTTTGGCGATTCCAGACTTTGGTATAGGTATCAAGTCTTCTTGATGTTTTCTGTCACCAATGTCAGTGGTGTAAAAATGTACCTACGTAGAAAATTCCTAATTAAATAAAAAATCAACAGAGAGCAGTGGTGATGAAAGTTTGTTGCGCTACTTCTTCTCCCCAGCGAAAGCACTAGGAAGTGGTGAAGGGCGGGCGTTTTAGGGGACTGTCTTTTGCAATTTTGACGTTTGAATAGTGCTGATTCTCAGCCTAGTTTGAATAAATGACTTTTGATTTGATTATTTACACAAAATAAAGCGCCTGCCTAGGAGGTACTAGAACAAAAAATTCGAAGACTGATTAGCATACGTTATGCTAAAGAAAAATTTGTATTTATAGCTGTTAGCTGACCGAAAGTATATTTTATAAAATCATTTTGCCTTGCATCTCGTCTACATCTATTGCCATAGAGACTTACAATTTAGCCACAATATTTACTGCTATACTAGAATATAAATTTTGCGTATTTTCTAACAAAATCTGATATGAGCAGTTTCAAAATGTAAGCTGTTTATTATTCAAAGGCGATTCTAACGGAAATGTTAGTCGATAGATTTTTGAATCTATAGTTGGGTTTGATCAAATCGAGTATAAATAGGGATTTTAATTCGCAGATTGAAATCGATTGCAATGGCAAGATACTTAGAGTAAACTTATTTTTGCTAATGATGCTCCAAGTAACTTGTTTTGAAGAATCAGATTATCGGTAGTTACTGCCTAATGTGTTCAAATATGTTTAAAAGCGAAAATTCAAAAAACTCTAGATACGCAAAAAAGCAAGCCTACGAATACATTGGCATAGCACCCGCTAATATATATTTTTTAAATGCATTCCCTGAAATAGGGCTAAAATTAGCATTGGAACAAAGTTGCTAGTATCCTATAGTGTGTTCATAAAATTGATAAACGAAACATTGTCGCCAAAATTCAAATGGTCGACGTTAAAGGGTAGGTAAGTACTTTGTCTATTATTATTATATACATTGATTCTGGAATCTTACCAAGTACTCAGAAGTCCAAAAGTCTGACAACCGGTCTTACCAAGGAGCATCGTGTTACCCACTAACTGGGTTGTAGAGGTCAGATATGCAGTCGCTCCATGTAAAATACTGGCATTCCTATTCATCTGCGTCCGGTTAGACTGTTGACCCCAAAAAAAATGGGAAAAAGATAGGCAGATTGCTTGATAGACTGAAATCTTACCAAGATAATTTTGAATTTGCTCCATATTCCTATTTGTGGCCTCATCATTTGCAATATCGATTAAATCCTAGTCAATAAATCCACTGCATTTTACCGGCAAAACAACAAAACACGTCTGTTAACACACAAGTCTGTTGGCATGGCCGCATGAGAGCTGTAGGTAACTGATACAGATGGGAAACTGCGGTGCGGCTGTCTATCGAGCTATCGCGTTACCGACTGTTTGCCACGGCTTTACAGTTAAGGGGGTAGGCAGAAGGAGTACCTAGTAGTGGATAATTAGTCTGCAGACGATGAAAAGGACTTAATTCTTGCAGTATAGTAGAATGCTAGCGCTAGAATTAGGTTCAGGTCAGTTGTGCTTATAAAGGGTGAGCGTTGAAGTCAAGATCACTTTCAGGCCTAGATCTTAAAAAGAAGAAATAATGATCATAGAAACTACATTAGCATCATCAGCCTGTAGTGTCCCCGTTGCTGGGACTCAGGCCGCCTTTCGGTGAGAGGGAGTGGGCTGTAATCCCACCACGCGGGCCCAGTGCGGGTTGGTAGATGTCACATGTCTTCAAAATTTTGGTTCTAGGACATGCCGGTTTACTCACGAGGTTTTCCTTCACCGTTTTGAGAGCAGTGGTGATGAAATTATTTACACAAAGTAAAGCGCCTGTCTGGGTTCGAACCATAGGTAAAAAAGAGCTAGAACTGTTTTTTTTTAAATATTTCTAACAAAAACTCACAAAAGATACATAATGAATTTGAAAAAATCACGCTTTTAATTGCCAATGGAATCTCGTGCCGATGACACTTTGATCTACTTTCCAGATAACCAAAAGTAAATATAACTTTGTGCTTGTCAATCACATAACAGCAACGTATCATCAACATAGACCAATAAATCATAAAACAATGTTCACAGCCTATTAACTTAGTTGATGAGCGAATGTGTGAATATGTATTAGTGTTAAATCACTATTCGAAGGTATGCGGTTATGTACAAAGTTAATTTAACGAATTATGATAGTATCGACTCACGTGCATGTAAACTTTTCATTCATAAATTTTCTTGTAAAGTGTGAAAAAGTGGCAGTTGGTTTATGATTAAAGACCGGGTTTTTCATGTTTTTTTTTTTTTATTCTTAGCCTCGAATAATAATGTATTGTGGTAACTTGATTAAATTAAAAATTATGAATTGAAAAGTGTTATTTTTTAACCGAATTCAAAAAAAGGAGGAGGGTCTAACTGAGAACCTCCTCCTTTTTTGAATTCGGTGAAAATACAAGCGAATTGCGCTTGTATTTTTTTTATGTTTGTTATCTCAGTAGGTACGCCGTCATTTATGAACCGATTTGGAAAACTATTTTTTTATTTGAAATGATACGTAGGTACTTCCAGATTGGTCCCATTTTTGTCAAAATCCAGTTCTGATGATGGGATCTATGAGGAATTGAGGGAACTCCTCAAATATTATAGGCATAAATATAGCAATTTTGGTATTTTCGTCAACAAGTCAAGCATTTGCATTCAGAAAGTATAATTTGGTTAAGTGGAACTGATGATGAAGACCACAGATGGCCATCGGAACTACTCAATGACAAATATTTCACGGGTTGCGATTCCATTGCTTTAATATGGTTGCTAAGCAATTTATGCTCGTCACAATACGTATAGTGAAGTGAAGCTGATGGTGACTTCACAATCAGCTCCAGTTCTCCTTGTTCTTACCAGGAAAACTCCTCAACAATTAACGTCCCAGCATCGGGAAAAGCAATATTTCGTAACAGGCGATGAGCAGTTAACATTAGGGTTTGAAAGGGTATATATGCGAGGTGGTCCCATTGTCACCAAGTCAGAGTCTGATGAAGGGATCCCATGAAAGTCCTCTTTTGTAGGCATTTACAGTGTGTTAATTAAACTCTCAAATCAAATGAAACCTATTGATGATTCAAGTGATTGAGTCTGAGAGTCAAAGAGGTTGAGTTTAGATACGGAGTGTTAGAGAACTCACTACGATTGTGAAGTAAGCAGTTATTCAGTGTCGTCGTAGTTTAAACTGGTTAGAAAGCATGTTATCTGTTTTCTGCACATTTCGTAAAAGGATTGACATGCAGGGACAGTTATAAAAATAGCCTAATGGTAATGAATGAATACCTACTCAAAATATGAAATTTCAGGCTTTAAACTACAGGCGCGGTCCAATTCTCAAGCTCCTGCATTTATTTACCAAAATCACACACAAAATCTAACGCATCTGAGTCAGGTTGCCCCGATTTTCAAGCTCGCTTCGCTTGCTCCTCGCATTATTTTAGTAAAATTACAATGACAGCTCGACTTATTCGAGTCATGATGCTCCAATTTTCTAATTCGCTTCGCTCGTTCTAGCATTCTCTCAGTAATATCACAATGAAAACTTAACCTATCACGGTCCAGAATGTTCCAATTTTCGAGCTCGCTTCGCTTGTTCTTGCATTCTATTAGTAAGTTCACTAATCAGGGTGCTGTTTTAATTATTTTGTAAAAACAAACTCCTTTTGAGCTTCGCCATATTCGGTTCAAGAGGGTCCCAACCAATTTATATACAATAGCTACGGTCTTCAACAATAGTTGTAAGTACGGTATTCAGCAAAATTTTCTTAGCATACCATTCAAAACTTTAGAATCTTCACTCTTTTTCTTTTGCTCAAAGTGAAAAATTACTCCAATTTTCATACATTAGGCAATTTTTATTTTGTCGTTTTACTTTTCCCCTGAGATATTGAAAAAAGTCTTTTTTTTCATGAGGAAGACTTTTATGAAATTGTTTATTCAATTATTCATAATCAACTTTATCAGTAAATTGTAAGAACGCTTCAAAAAGCCATGTTCGCCTTGTAATACAAGCGTGTGTAATTTATACCTACACTTACATCTTAACTATATATTCAACGCATGACTTGCGCTTTGGTCACGGTGTATCAGCAGAGGCCTAGGTGTGTTTAGAAAAAAATACTTCGTGATTGTACTGACATGTGCTAAAATTTTAGCACTGGGAACTGTTCAAGTGTACACTCGTAAAGAGGCTATATTTTCACTGTAATATGTGGCTGTATAGATTGCCGACAACATTTTCAGAATGGCCCACTTTGGGCACTTTGGCCAAGTATTATTGCGAATGCTGCAATTTTTTTTAACACGGCTTGCGGTATTTGCGGATTGAAATCATCACGTAAGGAAAAAGCTATATGCCCCTCGATGCGACTTTCTCTCTCTCTGTCTCTTTCTATTATATACGAGTGCACTTGAACGTGAACTTCGTTCCTGATGGGGGCCCCCGACCGCAAAGGTTATAAAAAAAAAACACTTGTACACTTGACAGGATTACAATTTGATGTATTGGTTAAACAACCATAACCCCTATCCATACTTAATATTATTAATGCGAAAGTGTGTCTGTCTGTCTGTTACCTCTTCATGCTTAAACCGCTGAACCGATTTAGATGAAATTTGGTATAGAGATATTGAGTCCCGGGAAAGGGCATAGGATAGTTTTTATCCCGATATTCTCATGGAATCGACACCTATGCGGGTGAAACCGCGGGGCGCTGCTGGTTGAAAATAATGGCATATATGTATTATACTACGCATGAAAAAAGGCATTTGCCCTGAAACTTCAGGCCAATTAAGGTGTATCCGTAGGTCCACATTACCCCAATGTTTTACTGCTTATTCTTGCTCTATCAGCGACAGTATAGTCAATACCAGGAAATGAGGTCAAAAACTTCATTATAACACCGTTGAACGGATGCATGGCTTCATTGATCAATACAGTATCATTGATCAATAAGTTATCCATCCGGTATACCGAATTCCTAATAGGTAAGTCAGTCTTAGGCTCAGATACTTCGCTTCTTTAAGAAATAGCATCCGTCGAGCAGCCACGCTGTCACAGAAGGTGGCTGGGACAGACTGGATGTGGAAGGCGAAGGACAGGGTGTTATGGCGCAGACTGGGAGAGGCCTATGTCCAATAGTGGACTGCGATAGGCTGTTGATTAAGGCAGTCACCAGGCACCGAAATCTTTAGTGAGTCCCATTTTGTATGGCGGGGCTGATACCCTCTTCCTCTCTCAATTTTGCTGTGCCCGACAGGGTCCACAATGATCATGACGTTTTTGTAAATCCTACCACGTAAGTTCTTATTGTCGAATGCAATAAATATATCGAGGATCTATAGAGTTGGGTATGCGGTAACTGTACGTGTATCACCCGGGGGACCCCGGACCAGTAGTGGTTCCTACCATGAACACCAAAGGAAAGGCCTTTCTAAGGATTTCAATAATACGTTTATTATCCTTTTATTACATATAAGTATATTGGAAGGTGTGTCTACAGATTTAGTCGTTAGGAGTCCGACATAACCCTCCGATTTCCCCAAACGGAGGATATCCATGAAGAAGACTCTCCACGGCAAAAAAAAAGGGACGATATGTCCCGCAACCCTTGTCTTCCCTCTTCAGAGACTAAATAGGGGTCTTCTGGGACTAAAAACTTCCATTTTACTATGGTGTTCTTGAACACACAGTCGGTAAAAAGTCACAAACTGTGTCGTCACAAAATGGCGCCTCGGACATGCAAGATATCAAGTTAAGTACCTTACATCGAATAACCGTTAGCTGTCTAGTAATTAGATCTTCCTCTACAGGCCTTTGAAGACATAAATATGTAGTCTAGCCTTACTTGTGGTAGGGCTGCCAAGTTTCAATTCTACTAATAATATATGATAAATGAAAAAGTTTGGATATTTGTTACTCTTCGAGAGCAGTAGCGACCCATTGGTAACGGCCCCAACATAATACGAATTGTAGGTCGTGAGTTCGAACCCAAACAGGCGCTTTACTTTGTAAATAATTTCATCACTCTCTGAAAACGGTGAAGGAAAACATCGTGAGGAAATCGGCATGTCCTAGAATCCAAAACTCGTAGACATATTATGACATCTACTAACTCGCACTGGGCCCGCGTGGTACATTACAGCCCACTATCTCTCTAAGAGAGGAGGCCTGTCTCAGCAGTACACACAGTAAGATTTTTTATCACCTTCAAAATTTTTACAGGCGGTTCTACCCATGAATATGAGCAACATTCACTATGGGACCAACTCTGAAATCACGAAAAATCCGCTGTTTATTAGAAAAGTTCAATACCTACTTGACCAAAATGTATGAAACAGCTGATTTTATTTTCGTGATTTCAGAGTTGGTCCCATAGTGAAAGTGTTCATATTCATGGGTAGAACATCCTGTAAAAATTTGGATGGTGATAAAAAAATTATTCTGTATATCAACCTATAATGTTTAACGGATTTGGATAAAATGTGGCACACGGGAAGACATGGATTGACAAAATTGTTTACTAATGGGGTTTGCATTAATACTTTTATTCGGGTAGTTACATGGCATTGTTTCTGTAGGATGTCTGTAGGCGCATAATATTATAAGTAGGTATAAATATTCCATGCTTTCATTTCATCCTTTTACGAGTAGCTATGTCGTTTCATAAGTCCAGCTTTGCCTTTTTTATTTCTTTCTTTCTTCGCTTGGATTCGAGTGTATATGACAGAAACATTTAAGACAAAACCTTCCTATTTTTTTTCTTAAACATGTACGAACAACAACTTTGACAGCCCTAATTAAGCTTTGCTCCTATCAAGTATACAAAAATACATGGAAATTGTAAAGAAGTCAGGTTTAAAATAACTTCACGCTCACACATGAAGGAGCAAAAAACATAAAACTCAGTCCTATGCGTATTCATGTGGTTGCGTTCTTTTTTGTGGGGTGAGCATTATTCCAGCTGTAGCAGCAAAGCAGGAAGATAGACGGACTCATTTCAAGAATTTTTCAGTATTCTAAGTTTTACTTATATGTGTTTTAAGTTATGTGGTCTCCACAATCTACATCAAGGACAACAAAAAACCAAAAATTAAATACAATATGAATAATGGGCTTATCAGCACATCCAGATAAGTTCCTTATCTAACTGATTACTTAACTTATCCAGACCAGTGGCCCAATTTAGCCCTGGATCGAAAGAACTGAAAGTCATGGGAAGAGGCCTTTGCCCAGCAGTGAGATGATGCAGGCAGTAACAGTAACAGTAGAAAATTACATACATTTGCATATTGTGCATTGTTTATTCATTTACTGGATTCTGCCTCCGGTCACTTTGAAATTAACTCGAAAGCTCTTTTCTAAAAATTTTAACGGATTTCTAACTTATTTCAGTAATCACAGACATCCATAATTACGGGTAACATATTTTATGTGCAAAAAAGTTCAACACATGATAAAAAAACAAAACGTCTGGTTGAATAACAATTAAAGTTGGTGTTGCACGCACGAACGTGAGCGTCATGACGAATTGCTCTCATCCATCATTGCTTAACTATAACTGATTGAACGGGCTAAAACGTGGGAACACTAGATCTTCAATTGTTCAGTCTTGAAGGCTGCTGATGCCCATGACTTTTTAGTAATTTAAATGCCTCAATTTTAACAACTCCTCATTTTATCAGCCTATAATGTTCCCACTGCTGGGACACGGGCTTCCTCTCGCGGGGAGTGTGCACCGTAATCCACCACACAGGCCCAGTCACATGTCTTCGAATTTTCGGTTTTACATGCCGATTTTCTCATGAAGTTTCCTTTCACCATTTTGAGAGCAGTAGTGATGAAATAATTATTTACACAAAGTAAAGCACCTGTCTTGGTTCGAATCTACGACCTACAACTCGTAAGTCGCAGAGGCTACCACTGGGCCACCGCTCAGAAGCTAATCTGCCCAAGAACACATCTCAGACGCTAATCTGCGTGGTCCTCACATGATCTGACCAACACAATGTCTGGACTTTAATAAGAGACCTCTGACTTTGTATTCTTCTCAAAGTAGTCAGGTAGGAAACACCGACCTCATCTCGTTTATTAAAAATATTTTTGACGTGTTTGTACAGACGCCAGCACATCAAGCTACAAGAAACTGTCAAATTTTCCTAATCAACTTTGAACCTTATGCTTTAGCGATAAAGTTGAAAATCTATTTGACAGATTGTAGTAACTTGATGTGCTGGCGTCTACAAAAAGATGAAATTTGTAAAATACCTACCTTTTTTTTGGAAAACTTAATCAAGTTGTCAAAAAAAACTAGCACAGCATTATTTTCTCTCCTGCACAATTCTATCACCTATCCTTTAAGTTTTAACCATCGGATTGTCCACAGAAGCGGTGTTTTGGGGTAAGTCACAGATGAAAATATTATTCAGAAACCTATATACTCGTATCTCAACTAAGAAAGGTTGGCAAGCGTGACTGATGAGCATGGGGATGGGGGTAGTGGCGTGTATTCTCAGGTGAGGCAAAGTGTATGATAGATTCTAACATGAAATACTTTACTAAGTAAAACATGGTAGATACTAGGCTGTAGAGGCTTCAGCTGGATGGCTTTGCTAACTGACCTCCACGAACGTTCGATATGTTAATGGCGTATACATACTCGTGTATTAGAGATAAACGATATAAAATAGAGGAGTAAGGCAGATCGGATAGCTGACAGCACAAGTCATCATCATCATCATCTGCCTAGCCTTTTCCCAACTATGTTAGGGTCGACTTCCAGTCTAACCTGATGCAGCTAAGTACCAGTATTCTACATGAAGCGACTGCCCATCTGAACTCCACAACCCAGTTACTGGGTAACACGAAACCCCTTGGTTAGACTGGTTGTCAGACTTGGGCTTCTGACCCGTAACGACTGTCAAAGATCCACGAATGACAGCCAGGACCAACGGCTTAACATGCTTTCCGAGACACAGAGAGGACTTGGTATATAAAGATGGTCACCTATCTACGGGCCAACCGCGGCAAGCGTAGCTTAACCTGATCGATCGACCCGTGCGGCTGTTATTACTTAGCCACAAGCACCTCACACACGCCCACGCGCTGACAGCACGCCTCTAAATGTAAAAAAGTAATTCTTTAGAGGAATAAATATAATTATTCTGTAAATATTGATATCAAATACGACAGGATGGAGAGATAGAGGATTCAAATCCTCTAGTACAGAGGCCAGCACATCAAGCTACCCCAATTTGTCAAATTTCTTTCAACTTTATTACAAAGGAATAAGGTTCATATTCAATTGGGAAAATTTGACAGATTGGGGTAGCTTGATGTGCTGGCCTCTGTACATAGGTTCTCAACGTGGGTGGTAACGTCTCCTCGTGGACGTTTGATACTTTCAGGGGGGCAGCAGAAAACCCAGAGAAAATTATACAGTGTGTCAGATTAAACGGGAGTGTAGTACCAATGAAAATGAACAATTTTTACTAAGACACCAACACTGAAATCGAGAAAATGAAACCAGCTGCTCTACACATTTATGTTCGCAAACTGGACAAATTGTAGGGAACAGCAGTTTTTTTTTTTTTGATTCGCGACAGATTTTAATAAAAAAAAAATATCTTCGAGTGGGCGGTGGGCGAAATAAGGTTGAGAACCTCTCCCCTAGTAGCTTAGAGCTACTAGGGGAGAGGTCCTTTATAGTATCTACCTGTTGAAGCTTTTACAAAAAAGAAATCAAGTTAAAATCTACTCATACATAATGCAGTACTGAATCTGATGCCAGAACAACCAAAGCAATTAATAATGTAATTAGTAATTAATGATGATGTTGTCCAAGTAAATATTCATGTAATAAATATTAATTAACTAAGTATGTAACCTGTTGCTAACACGTATTAGTATCCGGAGATAATTGCAACTTATGTGAGATGTTATATCCATACTAATATTATAAATTCGAAAGTAACTCTGTCTGTCTGTCTGTATGTTACCTTTTCACGCCTAAACCACTAAACGGATTTCGATGAAATTTGGCAGAGAGATAGATTGCATCCCGGAGAAGGACATAGGATAGTTTTTATCGACATACCTCGCGGGCGAAACCGCGGGTGGAAGCTAGTTCCTTATATTTTCCTTTCATTACGGTGTTGATATAACAGGTAATTAAGTATGTATTTTTGTTATGATTGGAAAATATTTCTTATTTTTTCCATTAACAAACCAACAACCAATAGCACTGTAGCAAAAATGTAAGTCCTTCTAATCTAAGTTTTTTTAAGTGGTCTTATTTAAGGCACAAACAACATGAAAAACTTTAATGTCACTCTTAGGGCTGATTTCACCAATTTTTTTATCCGTGGTATAAAATTCTGACAGTTCTGTTATAGTAGGTATGGAAAAACTTTCACAAATTCATTTTCATATAATTGCGTTCCACAAGGCAAAAACAAGATGTAAAAAAAAAAATTCTCAAGATAAGATTTATTCTAGGAGGCATAAAAGTTTGGTGGAATTCGCCCTTAGAATAATAAATATTCACCAAAGAAAAATAAATATTGATTGGTCTTTTGTCCAAGACGACATAAAACAAAATAAATAGTTAACATACAACACTTTAAAAGAAAAATATTATGCATTCACCAAGTGAACTGATCAACAATATAATCTTAAACCAAAGATTCCAAGTCCCAGTCTCGCTCGAAAGCATTACAATAGAAACATCAGTGGAATAACAATGTTAAAGAAATAACCACCACGACACACATTAACACATCCCATGTTCAATATTTAACACTCTCCAACGTGAAACATGTAAACGAGACGTACCTGTTTACTTTGAACAGAAGCCCGACAGGGGTCATTGCGTAAAAGGCACTTCACTTCAAAATTTCCAAATCCGTCACAAAAAACAATTAAAAAACCGAGTTTGGAAAAGCAATAAAAACAATATCCAATTCCGAATGCACTTGTTTTTTTTTTAAGTTCCAAATTCGCGTTCTAATTTTCCAAAAATTAGATTTCACTTTTTTTTCTAATTCCGTTTTATTTCGCGTTTAGATCGATTCATTGAGACATTGACTCTACTCTGTGTCAGAGCGATTGATCGGTACGCGTGTTTATCTGTCGGCGTTCGCGTCAGTTCTGGCCGAGTGACAAACAAACAATGGATCGGTTTGAAGACTAATTATACAGGTTCTCTTTATTACTAGAGACAACAGGTGGGAACCCTCGTTACAGTGTTGCTGGGACGTTTAGTCGTTCGTTTAGTTTAACTTGAGTGTAGTTTTGGATAGATAACTTGAGGGGAACCTAGGGCGCATTTGTTAACTGAAGAACGTTCGTTCCAATCATCATCATCTGCCTAGCTTTTCTCAACTATGTTGGGGTCGGTTTCCAGTCTTACCGGATGCAGCTGAGTACCAGTATTTTACATGGAGCGACTATCTGACCTAACGTTCGTTCCAATCAGTCGGAGATATTAGACATTTTGGCTGAAATTACAGAATGCTTTCCAAGTCTGGTTAGGGAAATGTCTTTGTAAATGTTGACAGTTGACTTAAATTGACAAGTAATTTGATTTTGAATTTCAATTTTATGAACGTTTACGACCTTTTTAGACCTTTGTATCCTACTTATGCCTATGAAGTTTCATAAAATTCGTTAATTCATTTCGAAAAACAAGGGCTTGAAAGTTTGTATGAAATGCGTATGTCGTCGTAAACTTGACTTTCAAAGGCCTTGATTGGCTTAGTAAAGTGACTACCTATGTTAAATCCTACATCTGAGCTATATAACAACATGATTTTCAAAGCGATGGGACAAGCTAGTGAAGTGCTAATTATTTAAGCTCGCTCTACCATTTGGTCATTAGCCTGTCTCCTTACCCGTGGAGCCATTTCCTCTTTTAAAGACGCGAAGATGGTAAGTATAGTCAACATCAGTGGTGGTTTCATATTTACAGCGAGGCGTTTAACGTCATAAATGTATGGTATAAGCAGACAGCAGACGCTAATCATTATGTAACGTTTATAAATAAAGGGAAAAATGTCGTATCAGTAATAATGGCGATTTTCATAGTGCAAGTGTTACTACTGATGAAAGGCTGACTGTACAACGAACTATAAACTAATCTGCAATCCCGATTTTTTGACAAAAATGTAAACAAATATTAGTTTATGGAAAAATAACTTTAAATCCTACTCCATATAGTTCAGTTTACGCTACAACTTCAAAAAAATTTATAACTCTTTCAATAGTGCTAGTCACTCTGAAATTAATTTGAAACATAAGTATATATATAAATAGACTTTAGATACCCCATGCTGACGCTTTTACGCTTCAAGAATACAAAATAGAATAAGTAATAATGGTTCGAACAGATGGGATAAATGAAGGCACATGTAAAAATAACGGTCAAAGATTACGTTAGACAAAAAAAAACACCTTTCCCGCAAATGACATAAGCGAATAACTTAATATAACTTGCATGCACATAGCCCACGTAATGTATTTTGAGGCTATCGACTTCTATGTACAGTATGGCTTTATTACCGCCTGCCTACACCGCATCCGCGCACGCGCAAGCCACAGGATGTTCAACTTTACAACCTTTTGACACACCCGCTATAACCTTAACGTCTTCAACTTTAAGGTCGATATTGTATACGATGGGTAGCAAAGTTAACTTTGCTAAGAACCCTTCATGATGTCACGGTCAAATGTTTCCTTGATATTATTATAAATATTTTTTTTATTATAAACATTTGAGTTCAAGGTTGAGAAGGCATGGCGGAGGAATTGCTTCTAATGCGATCCCAGAATATAAAGCTAAATCATTTATTTCGATATTAAGTAGGTACCTATTTCTAGGTACTTTTGAAAGTACCAAAGAAAAGCCCATACGAAAGTTTTGTTTTATAAGGATGGAGAAGAATATACAAGATTTGTGGTTCCTTTTTAACAAATCATAAAACAATATTCTGTTAGCTCTGATGTCCTGGTGGTAAAGGGTTAGGGCAAATGTCGCTTGAAAACTAACCATGGCAGTAGAAGGCATATAAATCCTCTTTATCGATTTCAATCATCATCATCAACGGTGACCCTTTGAAATTATTATTTCCTAACATGTACCTAATTATTACTCGCCAGACCGAATTTTGGTTTAAATACCCTGTCACAAATAATGCAATAGAGTTGACCGGCAGAGTTAGAGCTTAGGTCGCTGTTCACGTATTTGGCGTTTTACGGTTAGTATATCTGAAAGTTTTTAAATGTTTATAGAGAGTCGAGCGCCAAGATAACCTAGGTACATACTATGTAGGTCGCCTTATATATTATATAAAGCGAGCCTTTCCCAACCTATTGGATCAATAGCGCAAGCGCTGAGATGTCTCTTGAACACTATAGTCGGACTTTTAATTAGCTGCAGTAAAATGACAGCTTATGTGTTACTTAAATGACTGAAATTGGCATATTTTTGTTTTTTTACGGCCATCAACCAAATGTTGTTTTTCTGGTACAGAATAGTGTAACAAACGTAACTTATTTGACATGCATATCTCTAAACGCAGTCCGAAATGAGTTATTAAGTAGTGTCATTTTACTGCAGCTAATTAAAAGTCGGAGTATAGAAAGAAAACATACTGACAGGATGGAGGATGATGAGAATGGCGACGTTGAACAAATACTGCCAGTCTGCCACCAAGTTCTCCTTAAATAACCAATCATAAACGACAGATTGAACCCAATGTCCAGGAACCAGGAAGCTTGTTTGTTATCGTTCAGCACCAGCTCGGTTCCTGTTAGCATTCCACGCGACGCTCGTAAACCAACAACAATGGGTTGTTCCATTCCAAACTTATTGACGGATCGCGTTTACTGCTCATTTGCATTATTTCTGTTTTGTAGCTCTTGATTGAGAATATTATTATGTTTTATTTAACGATTAGCTGTGCCCCTGACTTCATTCGGGTGCATGTAGGAAAACAAATTGGGATTTTTATTTTTTGTGCGCAGACCCTTAATTATTTTTCTGCAATAAAAGTAGCCTAAGTTAGACCAGTGAAAGTCCCATCAAAATCAGTCCAGCCGTTTTGGAGATAAGCTGGAATAAAGAGAAAGTTTTTTTTTTTGTTAGCCTATATAACTGTCTCACTACTGGGCCAAGGCCTCCCCAAAATCCTTAAAAAAAAAAAAAGTTTTTTGTTTTTTCTTAGCATTTAGTAAAAAGCTGTTATTTTAACATTACAAACAAACACTAATTTTATTTATTTGTGATGTTTTGAACCTAGCGCCTGTTTTCTAAACAATTGAGGATTTTTTTTAAGATGATCAGTAATAATGATTTCATTGCTTGTGAGAATGATGATCAGTGACTACATTTTTCCCGACACGGGAATCGAAACCAGGACCTCATTCACAGTAGTAGCGCTTGCAACCACTAGACGAAGACGTCAGAAGCTAGGTGCACGGTTGCCATTGCCTATGGAGAACAGCTGACAAGATACTCCACGGTAACCGTAGGAGTATCCTTTAAAAATAATTGGCCTTTACAATGTTTTAAAAGTACAGTGTTAGTAATCCTGTTAAATCTCACTATGAACTATTGAAGAGGTTATTCCTCCAGCTGATGTATGGCCTTGAAGAATTGCAACACAATTGTCATGTAAGTGACCTGTCAGCTCTCAGGAATGCAGTTACCATGCTAGTTGAACATTAAATACTTAGTCATAGTTATTTTCATGGTAATTTAGACGCAAGAAATTGTTTGTGAATAACTTCGCCTATTGAATGGGTGGTGTTTTGGTGTTTACTTTAGAGCCCTCTTACATTTTGACCGTGATTTTTGCGATAGCCAACTTTGGCGTTCTATTGAATAGTGGAGAATAATTATTAATTTAGGTTATGTCGACTTTGCTTTTTGCATTTTTTTAAATATATTTATATAATCCATAGTACCTATAATTAGCTTATCATGTTCCCACTGCTGGGACACAGGCAGGCCTTCTCTCGGTGAGAGGAAGTGGGCCGAACTCCACCACGCGGGCCCAGTGCGGGTTGGTAGATGTCACATGTCTTCGAACTGTTGGTTCTAGGACATGCCGATTTCCTCACGACGTTTTCCTTCACCGTTTTGAGAGTAGTACATAAAGTCAAAATTCCGAAGCAAGTTTTACATAAAATGCGCGACAGGTTCGAGCTCGTGGATTAAACTATTGTAAATAAGCAAATTTTGTGATAGACCTCTTAAGCTATGGTCAAGGTTATTTGTAGTACCTAGCCTGTTTTGAATGTTTCAGAAAATATTTGTTTCACTCCGGAATACTCAAACAAAAAAAGTTTTTCTGATAGGAGCTGAATACTCGATTCAGCTCCATGTATACGCGATTCGGTTTCACCGACCAACGGCGATGGTTCTTTTGTTCACGGTTCAGAAAGAGCGTAAATTGCGCATAAAGAAGTATTCACTTCAAAAATCTTGGCTTGAATAAAAAACTAAGACGTAAAAATAAGTTACATTGATAAAACTTAAAGTTCATTAACTTTTGAACCCGCATAGATGTTCGGGGGAACTTAGTAAACGAATGAATGAACTAGAAAACAATGCTTGTTTTTTTACTACCGAGTGGCTCACTGATTGTAACGCTAACTTAGCTGACAATAGGAAAGTCCCTTTTTCATCAAGAGAAGTCAACTTCTGACCAAATTACAAATTAGTAATTACCGTGGTTCACGTCAGGAATGCAACCAATGAAGTTGGTTGGTTAGTTGGTTGGTTAGTTGGTTGGTTGGTTGGTTGGTTGGTTGGTTGGTTATTGGAACAAGGAGGACTATTCTACAATATGTAACACTAGAAGCCCCGCGGTGTCACTCGCATAAGTGTCGATCCCGTAGGAATATCGAGATCAAAAGTAGCCTATATGTTAATCCAGGAGGTCAGCTACCTCCGTACAAAATTTTATCAAAATTGGTCCAGCCGTTTGAGCCTGAAGAAAACTTAAATTATTTAAACCTAACTATAATCATTAAGAAAATCGTGTTGACCCTAGCATTACTTTATGCATTTAAAATTGAGTCTTATTGCCTTGACATAAGATTTAATTTGCTTCAACTCAAACAGCTGACAGTATGGCAAAATACACAACCTTTATTAAAAGTTACTGAAATCGATTCAGTAGGCAATCATGAACCATCTACTTTCAGGACTTGCGTTCAATTCTGTAAACACCTTGTATACTGGCTGACTTTTTTTACGGTCTGGACAAAAACAGGTCTATCTATGGGCCTATGGCTAAACATTTTTTTTTCTCAAAAAATTAAATCTCTTTTATTAGTATTGATCTTTTGAATGAAGCCGGCCAATGGCTTCAATGAAAGGATACTCGTATGTCGCTATTAATAATTTCCGCGCGTAGAGAAGGGTGTGCCTTTAAAAGTTGATTTTTAAAGGCACACCCTTTAAGTTTTAGTTCGTTTTTTATGTGTGAAAAATATGGCATTTCAGTGCCATAGAATTCTACTCCGTTCACCTCTTATACCCTGGCCCTGTTGTTGTCCAGACGGTATAAAAAGTCAGCCAGTATATTTAGATTAAATCAGCCATGCGAATTTGCCCCTTTTCTTAACGCTATCATATTTGACACCGTGCATTGCTTTTCTTAATCCATACTAATATTATAAATTCGAAAGTAACTCTGTCTGTCTGTATGTTACCTTTTCACGACTAAACCACTGAACGGATTTCGATCAAACTTGGCAGAGAGATAGATTGCATCCCGGGGAAGGACATAGGATAGTTATTATCGACATACCTCGCGGGCGAAGCCACTGGCGGAATCTAGTCTTATAATAATCCACATTCACACGTGGTTATAGCCGTTTCAATTATCCCCGCACATCTAAAGCATACCGCTACTCGGCTACGTATCAAATTAAAACAATGACTGGTCTTGGGTTCCCATGCGATGTTAATTCTACCTGTGCTTGCTCTTACAGTAATGTGATAACAATTGTAACGGAGCCTTTTGCCTTATGAAGAAATAAAGACCCTGTAACCACGGAATCCGAGCAGTAGTGGCCTGTAGTGGTAACAGACGAGACTTAAGAGTTATAGGTCGTAGGTTCGAACCCTCACAGGCACTTTACTTTGTAAAAAATATTTCATCACCACTGCTTTCAAAACGGTGAAGGAAAACATCGTGAGGAAACCTGCATGTCCTAAAACCAATAAAAATATAGCAACACCTTATTTGTAAAGATTATGACAGTTTTTTTTTATTTGCATGATGCAATAAAACATAAACAAATAATTTATTTTATTTCTGGCAACATAAAATTGGCCCCCGTAGACATGTCGAGAGTATCTTTCCCGCGGTATGAATGTATGATCCCGTTTTTTGCAGGTACGGTTTTTTGCACAATCCTGTTTAATAATGTACCTACGTGTTTAAATATATATATTCACACAAGCATCCTGTTTACAATATCCGGCAAAAAACCGATCCATATGAATTATCCTATTAGGTTTTGCCACTACAAGCTGGATGGCATTGTCCAGTGAAAAACAAGTTTAATTACATCTAATATATAAAATTCTCGTGTCACAATGCTAGTTACCATACTCCTCCGAAACGGCTTGACCGATTTTTATGAAATTTTATATACATATTCAGTAGGTCTGAGAATCGGCTACCATCTATTTTTCATACCCCTAAATCGGGTGAAACTGCGGGGCGCAGCTAGTATAATATATAATTCAATGGAAGTGTTCCGACTAGCTACCTGCATATCATTCAAATCGCCCATGAGATTACGAAAGATACCCAATTTCGATCGTTGTTTCAGAATTGGGTGAACTCAAAATCTTCTTTTTTTACGCTGCAGGCGGCGGCGATAATACCAATACAATATCACAAGCGTGTTCACGTCCAACACGTTTGAATTTTCATTTACGTCTGCCCAATCTATTCTGCTCGCTCGTTGCTCCACCGCAAAAAAACAGGATGCAAACCGTTGTGTGTGAAGACACTAGTGATTTTTGCAGGATTCTGTAAAAAACTGTTCCTGCAGAACTGGACGGCCGTGGGAAAGTGCCGTAACTTACAACCAGATATGCACCTGTGGACGACCGCCATTTATAGACAGTTGTTTAACTCCTAGGTAAGCCCACGACCTTGTCAGGAGATGATGTTCAATGTCGTTTAGTATCTTTGCTTCTTTTGTAATTTTGTATTCCGACAATCAATTAGAATGTACCAGCTGTCATTCTTGGGAATGGAGCGCTAACTTGCTTTGCAGTCTTGTTTGCCACCTCAATCTTACGCTTGCGGTACGCGTCTAAGTGCTTGGCCAGACTGCAAACGCGGGCGCAGCGCGGCGTACTAAAACATAAGAACTTCATTTGAGCGTCCATAGAGGGCACGCGGGCGCGATGAGGGTTCTCAAACTAATTCGAGCTTTTTGTAGTAACCTATGAGAAGTAAATACAGTGGATAGAGGAAGGAAGTTTTTTTAAGAACTTGTTTCGCCGCTCTGTATTAGGTACTAGTTTCTGCCTGCGACTTCGTCCGCGTGAAATTTGTTTTTCCCCGACCTACTTTACCTTACTTACTTCGTTTTTATTTAGCGTTCTACCTGACTTTTTTAGCCGTAGCGTGATGTTAAATATTGATCAAGAATTGAGCTGTCAAATGCAAAAATACATTTTTTAATCCATCTGGTAGTTCCAGACTTGAGTGTTCCAACAAACCCTTCAGTTTCATTAGAATACATATACATTACATTATTATTGCATCGAACAATAGTCTCCATCGCCCGACAAAATGTGCCAGAGACTCGCAAGTAACGTCGATGTTCATATGCAGCGCTGATTGTTACTGCTAAACTACAATAAAAAAAAACTTTCTTACACGTCGTTGTACTTATATTCTCAACATAATAGCAAACAAAAGACTTGCCGATACAATCCCATGGATAGCTATAAACAATACAACATACAGCACCATTGTTAACGGGGAAATTCGCCACATCTACCCCAAACTAAGACAGGTGATGTGTGTAGAGAAATCCGTGTGAAGTGGCGTAGATCACTGCGTAAAACTACAATAGCATTTCACCTGTAAGTCCCGAAGGAGTAAACAGAAGTGCAAGGTAGTTACGCCGATATTTCGCCAGTTTTGAGCGGCGAGCCAGTCAAAACTGCCCAGCCTTTAATTGTTTGGGTCGGCTTGCATTCCATTTTTTTTGGAGCGACTGCCTGTCTGACCTCCACAACCCAGTTATTGGGTAACACAACGATTCCCCTTGGTAAGACTGGCAAGCCTTTTGCCAGTAACAGAAACGAATCTAGCGTCCCGGCTGCTACGGAAAATTTTCTTATGCGAAATTGAATTGTTCATTGAAGAGTAGAGCTAAATGTATAAGCAATCCTTTACTACAAAATTAAACGACGTTTTAAGCATAAAAGTGTTTGGACAAAGGGGGTGTGATACAAATTACCATTTAAATGCACACTGTAAAAGAACTTTTATTCACGACTAGCTTCCGCCCGCGGCTTCGCCCGCGAGGTATATCGATAAAAACTATCCTATGTCCTTCCCCGGGATCCAATCTATCTCTCTGCCAAATTTTATCGAAATCAGTTCAGTGATTTAGGCGTGAAAAGGTAACATACAGACAGATAGACAGACAGTCAGACAGACAGAGTTACTTTCGAATTTATAATATTATATAGTATATAGTATGGATAGTATGGATAATCGCACTGCCGCCGGGCACGCTCCTCCGTTCATTAATTTGTAATTCCTTGCATACGGCGTACATAGATGTTTTTTATCATGTGTTGAGAGATAACTGGATAAGAGGATCGCGTCGTAGGAATAATTGAGCATCTACACATGACGACACGCGTTGCTGGGGACACGCTGACAAGACACAGTACTGAGGCTTAAGTCATTGTCATTATTGTCATTACTAAGATCGGGAAAAAAACAATTTTCTTGTATTATTTGTTGTGTATAGCGGCCATAGTAGTACACATTCTGTGAAAAGCACTAGAACCCTCAAAAAATGCCGATTTAAACCGCTGTCAACAGAGGCCTTGTGTACAAATTTGACAACTATTAATAATGAAAGAAAAACGTAGGGACACAGTATACCCTTCTTATTCAGTTTATGAAATATCTTTTAAATTTTGCCAATATTGGAGGAGGAAATAGGCGAGAGCCAAACCTCAAATTATGACTTTTTACTAGGACTCTTTTTAAAGTTCTCTGACCGCATTTCCTCTTTTCCTAAATTGGCATAAGAAGATCCGTAAAATCTTCAAAACCAAGTCCGTACCGACAAAGCTCAGTTATTGAAGAGTTCAATATACTTTATTTGTAATTGATTTATGCCGTGGTTTTTTCATAAAACTCGATTTTCCAAAGCACTTTTCGATTTTTTTTACGCGTTTTTCAGTTCGGAACGGTGTTTCTGTGCGTGAGAACTAGACGTTGTGCGCATACACTAACTTCTTACTGCTTATTACTGATACTAGCTCTGTCGGACACGAAGTCAGGTGAGACAGCGTGCTTTTTGGCCATGACCATCAGTGAGTTCGAGCTCGCGGCTAGTTTACTCTTAAGGGCCTATACTACCTCAAATTGCTTAGCATGATCCTCTGTTATGTCGAAAATACTGCAGCATTAATTTTGAAATAAATATATGGTAAAGTTGAGGATTAATGTAAGGTACTATATGTGACGAAAACACGATTCCATAAAATTTTCTCGATAGAAAAAAAATCCAAAGTTACCTCGAAACTGAACAATAAACAGCTGGTATTAAAAAATACTTCAAATTTTATCAGGAAGCTTTGTATAATAACTAAACTAACTATAAAGCAGCGACTATATGTTTTTTTTTTCAATTACAATTATTTTCGCCGTAAAAAGCAAAAACCTAAACTATTATTGGCGCTGCCTGCCGCCCAGCACCGCACTCTGTCTCGCTCACACTTAGTCAGCGAGCAGTATCGTGCGAGCGAGACAAAAAGTGAATTTTAGCTGAGGTAGTATGGGCTCTTAAGGTACAAAATTTACACGGATAGCGGGATGGACGGGCAGCGAAGCCTCAGTGATAAGGACCCGGATCCGGGCCTGGTCAGTAGTACACGTTGTATTGTCATCTGACATTATGCTGAGCTAAGCTGGAGCTAAGGCCCTTTACGCATTCTAACCATTGTTTTCTGTTTGTATTTTTTGTTATTGCTGTAATACTAGTAAACACATTTTTCTTTCCCGTCACTACCTGTGTGACGGTTTAATAAGCTTTCCATGGCAGAGACGACGCCGAACTGTACAAAGCCGATATCTTTCATAAACTCGATGAACCATTTATTAATATTGAAACGTGCGCGAATGTTAATTTTATCATACTCCTCCATTAGTCAACTTTAGAGACAAAGGGATTAGGTGGCTATGTGGCTATACATACATACAACGTAAAAGTTAGCAATAAACGATTAATGAATGCAGTAATCCAGCACGACATATAAGGGCAGGTCCTAATGCATTTCGAGTAATTGCGGAGGCGTCAGTTTTGGACGGTGGGAACGATATTATTTCATTGAATTTCGAAAATATTAATTTGTTATCGGATGTGGTTTTTTTGCTAAGCATTTTAAAGTCATACGCAAAAGTGCGATTAAGCAACTTTGTTTGTCTATCTGTCAGAACACTAATAAACTACCTAGGACTATCTTAGAAAAGTTGAGAGATAATGCTGCTGGAAGTTTGCTGTGACACTTCGTATTTCAGCCAAAGCACTATACTCCGACTTTTAATTGGCTGCTGTAAAATGACAACACTTCTTAGTAAGTAACTCATTTCGGACTGCGTTTAGAGATATGCATGTCAAATAAGTTTCACTTGTTACACTATTCTGTACTAGAAAAACAAGATTTGGTTGGTGGCCGCGAATAAACAAAAAGACGCCAATTTCAGTCATTTATATAACACATAAGCTGTCATTTTAGTGCCGCTAATTAAAAGTCCGACTATAGGAAGTGGTGAAGGGCCCGCGGGCATTTTGGGGGACAGTCTTGTTTCATTTTGATGTTAAAAAAATGCTGATTCTGAGCCTAGTTTGAATAAATGACTTTTGATTTTGATTAAAAACACAGACGCTCCGATTTTGCTATGGAACTTCAGTTAGCAAAAAAAAATAGGGCATGGCACCCTTTCGCGAGTTTGCTTTCTTAACCAAAATATGTTCTTTCCATTCTTCACCTACAAAGAAAGAAAGAAAGAAAGAAAATACGTTAATTTGCAGTGAACACGACGCAAAAAAGAACATAAACATAAAATAAAATAAAACAGCCTATCCACCTACTTATTTTGGCAGTTTCGAGAAATCCAGAAAAATCCATCAAAATTAATCAATTCTAAACTTTTTAGGTACCTAGAACAGACGCGCCAGCACATCAAGATATTACAATCTGTCAAATTTCTTTAGTAGATTTTCAACTTTATCGCTAAAGCATTAGGTTCAAGGTCACATACATGCATAAACTCACGCTTTCGTCCCATTGGCGTAAGCAGAAACTACAGAATGCCATCGCCACCTGCTGCGATCCATACATATTTACTCCTTTTGATTGCGATCTTTCTTTTTCAAGTAAATCACTTTCTACAGACGCGTTAGTTAATCTCTGTGTCCGCATCTAATGCCAAAGAAACAATACCGCTGTATTTTGTAATTAGCGTTAGAAATACGTCAATTATTGGACGTTGGCGGAATGCTGATTGTAACCTAGATACAACTGAGTATTTAAGACAACACGCTATTTTGCGACACGACATCTTGGCGAAAATGTGCTTCTTCTTCTTTTCGTATTGACAGGAGGTGTTTTCTTATATTGTTTGGCCCCAGTAGAAGTATAGGCTATTCCAAAAGTATCAGATGAAAGTGTAAACAAACCCTGTTCAGGTTAAATTCTCACGCAATCACTCACTAATGGGAATTCACCTGTGTTTAGAAGGTTTCAACTTTATATCTCATCACTTTTTTAAAACAATTATTGTTTAAATAAAATTGTTAGATTTTAAGGTTATAATTAAGGTTATAAAAATAACCTCAATTATTATTGTCGAATGAAAAACATCAATATGGTGTTTTAAATTTTGAATTTTGGGTAGGTATCCAAACTTATAGGTACTTTAGAAACGGATCTTAGGAAGTCACTTGGGTTTAAAGAACTTTATTTCTCTTTGAACTTAAAAATAACAGTTCGCTTATAATGAGATAGGTACTTAAGTGATTATAACTAGTAAGTAGGTACTTTTAAAATTTAACAGTTACCTCTAGGGTGCTGGAGACATTTTTGTTTTACCTATGTTATTTCAAATGTTGTGATGTATTGCCATATTCTGCGTTTGAACGTGTTTATATTGTCACATTTTTTTATATCCTCTGGTAAACTATTGAACAGCCGTGCGCCTTCAATCAATATTGTTTTTTTGCCATAATTAGTGCGAGCGTGCGCTGGTTTTAATTAATTTGTCAGAAGAGAGGTAAAGACACATGGGGCACTAGCAACTAAGACTTTAGAGTCAGGAAATTGAGATAATTTTCAAGTTAAGGAACAACAAACTGAATGTCGTAGGTACTTAACAAAGTTCAAATTCCATTGCAACCAAAAACTTATTAGGATATTTTCGTTACAAAGGGTCACTCAAAAATCAACTTAGAATACATTACTCTAAAGTAGATAACTGATTAAGTGGCGATGGAATCTAAATTATCTGAGAATAAGAGCACGGCTATTACAGGTAGGTACTCTGTATGACCAGGAGCACCACATTTGCAATGAGTGTCGGACGGGTTTATACTCAACTATTTTACTAAATTAGGTACCTAATTTGTCTTTGCAGCATTTTGTGGTAGCAAATGTTGAAAGTTTTGCTACCATATCCAATTTTCTGCAGCCGCTTATCATATCAAAGGCCAGAATTCGCCGAAAATACGGAAGGATCGGGTGCCATTAATATAATATGTTATGATCTCGTGGGAGTAGGGACAGCATCAAGTGCATTGACTTAGTTTGTATTAGCGTTTTTAATTCCTCAGAATCATATTATGCATTGTTCTGTGAAAATATTACTTATGTAAGTACCTCCTATTTGTAATATAAAATTTTTCTTCAGAGATTTGCCAGCTAAAGGACATCGAAGACTTAACTGTAAAATTCACGGAGCTGCCAAACCAGTTGCAGCCGGAACTTGATAATGACAGCCCTAACCGGATGTGCGCCGGCGCAACTCTAGCTGCCGTAAGTTAACATTTACCGTTCTGGATCATGGTTAATTCGCGGAGGTGCATTTGACCGCCTTGACCTTGAGAAACGCGACCTCAGGGCTATTTCTGTATCCATACTATACAATACTTATATTATAAATGCGAATTTAACACAATCTTTATGTTACCTTTTCACACCATAACGACTGTAGGTACGGATTTGGGTGTCACAAAGATGACCGGTTTGGACATAGGACACTTTTTAGCACGCAACGAAGTCCCCGTGGGATAATTTCCGACTTCCCCACTTGAAACCTCTAAGATTAATTATTTTACTTAAGGGGGATGCGCTAAGGTAGCCCGCGAAATTCAAAAATGTTCTTACGTTTTATGCAATTTACTGGTCAGTATTAAGTTGTACGTTGATTGAAATATGATTTTCGACCGTAACAAATATGTATTTACAGAATTATAATCCTTACAATCATTAATACAACTACTTTTGCGCATTATTGCTGTGATGCTGTCCTAACAAACTGATGACACAGTAAGGTATTGTCGCGTCTACTCATAAAAATATTTAGTGATAGCCAAATTCAGTTCAGACGTATAAGAAACTCTCACGTGTTATAAATACCTCTCACGTTTTTAGTATCGTCGACTAATAGGTATGTATGAAGGGACTAGGTACCTACTGCACCTATAAGGACAGTTTGATAACTATTTGTCAGCTAGAAGCACGGTAGAAGCCATGTGCATGCGCGGCTACTAACTGTCACGCAAGATCCGCTTTAACAGTGAGAGCCGGAGAGGTGCAAAATCGAACGGCAAAGTGCACGCGCAAGGAGCTTAAATCTATCTAACTATATCTACATCGTGTCTGTCTGTGTGAGCCTGTTGTTCTTCTAAACTACGCAACGGATTTTGATGTGGTTTTCACCATCATATAAAGAATTTATTCCGGAAGGTTAGTGTAAAAGATGAAAATGTAAACAAACCCTGTTCAGGTTACATCGTTACACAATCACTTACTAAAGGGAATAGGTAAGTTACACACATAGACTTATAAAAAAGATGGACTGGAGTAGTATATGTTTGTTATTTCAATTAAGTGGACTTCTTATATCGCTTTATTCTAATCTATACATATAATAAAATCGTAGGAAAGTCAAAACTGTACATTGAATATTTTTTTTAAAGAATACTTGTTGCGTGACATAGGTACAATCGATATCGAAGCCAAAAATATAGTTTTTAGAATTTTGTCTGTTTGTCAGTATGTATGTCCGGGCTAAACTCATAAAGTACTGCATGGATTTACTTCAAATTTTGCATGAATATTACTAAGAGGTCGGGTCAACATATAGGCTACATTTATCACGCTATCACCTACGGGGGAGGAGCTGTGAATCTTTATTTTTCTTATGCATTCTGTGACAGCGTGTAATCTAACGACGCATATTTAAATGTTGTTTTTGAGTAAGCCATGCTATTATCTAGCTTTACTAATGTTAGTAGTATAAAGACAATTTTGAAGCAGCGCCATCTATGAGATTTCATAAAAATCAAAACAAGTTACATGTTAACACATAATGGAAATTAATAATTTAAATTTGATCATGTTGGCGAGGTTAGTTGTTAGTTATTCTTAAAATTCATAGATGGTAATGTGCATTTTCATCATACAAGTTGTATCGTATAGTTAGTTTTGACAAATTCAAGTTCCAACAAAACCCTCAAAATCTTGAGCAGAGTTGAGGAAGACAATTTTAAAAAAATGCGGTGTTAACTGTTAAGTATTACAAAAAAGTTATGTTTATTGATGATGATCATTTCTTCATCAATTTCATGTTGTTAGTACAAAATAAACATTGACTGTTAATACTTTTGTTCGGTATTTATCTGTGTGATTATTGCTTGGTAATTAATATATTTTCATGTCGTATACCTAATTATAAACTTAAATGTGATGTAAAACTAGCTGGATTTATACTAATAATAAAGTTGAAGCGTTTGTTTGAACGCGCTAATCCCTGGAACTATTGGTCGGATTTGAAAAATTGTTTTTGATTTTGATAGCCCAATTTTTGAGGAAGGCTATTAACTTCTAACACTACGCTTGACCTATAAGAGACGAGCAAAAAGTCAGAAAATACGGCGAAAACGAAGTGATATCGTCGGCAAGTGATGCGATGCGACGGGGTGGGTCGGGGGAATAAGAAATTTCACGCGGACGAAGTCGCGGGCAGAAGCTAGTAATTATTCTATTCAATAAAACGTATTTTTAGTTAGTTCATTAGGTTTCAAAAATATTTTCTGTTGCACTTAGTGTGCTTTGTTGTAGGTAAGGTTGTCTAAATTGTAGTTGTATTGTAGCTTTATTGTTAACCATTAGTACGAGTATAGTGTATAATTTAAGTTCAATGCCTCGCAAGCGTAAATCGGATTTAGCGCGTAGCTCTAGCAGAGCTCGAGCCGTGAAAGTTACTAGAACGCAAGAATCTGAAGAGCAGTCTCAGGCCCGTTTGACTTTAGAGCAGACTCAAGCTCAACAGATTTTAGATACTGAGCGCCACGCATCTCTTAGGGATGCCGAGACCTTGGAGTAGACTCAAGCTCGGCAGATTTTAGATGCGGAGCGCCACGCATCTCTTAGGGATGCCGAGATCTTGGAGCAGACTCAAGCTCGGCAGATTTTAGATGCGGAGCGCCACGCGTCTCTCAGGGCGGCTGAAACCGCTGAGCAGACTCAGCTCCGCCGGACTTTAGGATGCAGGGCGTCTGTTTTTCCCATGGGCAATAAATTATATGTGGCGTGCTCACGAGTATCCAGCTCACAAAATCTTCATGTTCTAGCAAAGGATGGCAATACCAAAAATGTTGTTTACAAAAATGTTTTAACATTTATATTCCACTTTTATTAAAATTACTTTGCATATTGTTATAGTATCTTCATAGGATACTTATTATCCCGATAGTACGTTCATGGGGAAGGTTCATTGGTTCGTTCCCATGGGGGATAATTTCCGACTTCCGCGCGGGCGAAGTCGGGCAAAAGCTAGTAATTTAATTAACTGTCAAAATATTAAAAAAATGGGGAAATTTTCATTCATCTGGTATCCCTCAAATCACGCACATATTATCAGTATTGTTAAAGTTTAAAAAGTCTCATGGGGAAACGAAAAACTAAACATGATTACGAATGTATCACAAAAAAGTTAAGGAAATGGGAGAAGAAACTTCAGCGTGAGACCAGAGGGCCTAAAAAGGCCACTTTAGCAGAATCATAAAACAATTCATATCACGCAATTCATCTGTTTGACAATTTCACACCTATATATCCCTGAAGGGTTAGGCAGAGGTGTACCTATAGCATTTTACGAATCTCCATACAAAACTGTCATACAGATGAAATTGCGTAATATGAATTGTTTTATGATTCTGCCTAAGTGGCCTTTTTAGGCCTCAAAATCGACGTCGAGTTACAGAGGTTAGTCAAGTATTACTCAATTTTTAAATTTTTACTCAATTTTTAATTAAAAAAATTCAGTGCGCAAAGGCAACACCGTACGTGTAACTACATTGTGTTTATGCTAATCTCGAGGTCGATGCTGGTCCTTTGCTAAAAGCTGAATAAATTAAAAAAAATATTATATCGCTAAATTAATAGTATCGCTCATCACTATTAGCTTGCTACATATTAGTAATCTGTGATCTGTCAAAATGTAGTATTATTAAAGTTGCAGTAGTGTATTTTTATTAAAGTTCTTTGCATGGGGTTGCTGTCGCTATAATTTAGGGCAACAAGTGGATAGAATTATCGGATCCGCGCATGCGTGGTGGTCTCGGCGCATAAGTAGGCTACGCAAATAACCGGGTGTATTGTGAACTAGAAATAGCGATATCGCGTGGGGGACACAAATTGTATGGCAATGCCACCGTATAATTGCACACTTTCCTTTGTAGAGTAATTCTAAATGAATGCCGATGTGTACGCTACTTATGTAAAAATTTTGTTAATATTTAAAAGGATTTTTTTTTAATTTTTCTATTTAGCAGGATACTAAATAGAAAAAGTCTCACCCAATAATATACATAAATCCTATAAAAAGGGACGTTTAACTTTTCCGTTTTTATTTTTATTTTTATCTATCTATACTTATAATAAATCTGTAGAAGTGAAAATTCTGTACATTAAAAATATCAAAAAAATAAATGGCATGGGGGTGTTACTAGACCGAAACGAACCCAAAAATGTGATTTAATTTTTTTTTGTGTCTGTCTGTCTGTCTGTTTGTTCAGGCATCACGCAAAAACCACCGGTTCGATTACGATGTAAGTTGGTATAATTATTCTTTAATATCCTGGGCACCACACTACTTTTTATCCCGGAAAACTATATACAATAAAAACAAACTTAATTTTGCGGTTCGATCCCTAGAACCGATTACTGTACCAACCGCAAATAATAAGTTTGTACGTGTTACGTCACCAGCAGTTCACTAAGGAGCGCTGCACACGGCTAAGATAATATAATATTTTTCGCTCGCCATACAATTCAATGAACTATCACACACGACGAAGATAATAAATATTATTTCATATTTTCGTATCTTAAGATGAATTTGTATGGCGATTGGCGAGCGATATTATAGTATCGTAGCCGTGTGCAGCGCCCCTAAGTTATGCTGTAAATGTAGTGCTGAAGGTTGAATTTGGCTTGCACCGTTCGCAGCACACGCGTGCCGCGCGGCCGCCACGGATCGCTACCGTATTAACATCGATCAACAATACCAACGTAGTCTGAGCGCGCGCATCATATACCGATCCAGCCTGTCCCTTGCTGTCCTTTTCCAGCGACGCCCTAAGCCGAGGTCCGAACCCCGTGGGGGGGTGCCCTTAGCGTAGTCGCTTAGTTTTTGAGTTTATTGTTAGCCCTGGCTGGAGGCCTTAATTAAGGCATCCACAGGAAAGTCCGGTTAAGCAGTAGCCATCCTCATTTATAGGATGATGAACTGCGAGATGCCATTTCTAATAAAAACAACGCGCGCATCATAAATTTTTTGAACTTTGATTTGAACGGACGTGTCGAGTGGCGAGCGTTCGTTCTTATTAGCATTCTATAAATTGTATGTTTTAACCGCTACTTGCAATTCTAAACAGTGCTTTTCAGTGCGACCTTTTTATTCCTTTTAGTTTTTACTAAGTACAGTTTAAGATAGAGTTAATTAGGTTTATTTTTATAAGTTGTAGGTATAGATTTTAATTTTAAAGTATAGGTAGTTAGTATATTTGATAGTGTACGTAGTGACCGTAGGTTATTTTATTACCGCGTAAAAAAATTCTAACCCATGAATTTCCGACTTCCACGCGGGCGAAGCCGCGGGCAGAAACTATTGTTGGTAGGCTAGCGACGGTGGCTTTCATGTTTTTACTTTTTGTTTTATTGTGGTCTATTTTTTAACCGACTTCTAAAAAAGGAGGAGGTTCTCAATTCGGATGTTTGTTTTTTTTTTTAATGTTTATTCGCGCATAACTCCGTCGCTTGCCAACCGATTTGAAAAATCCTTTTTATTTTGGGAAGTGTATACTTCCCAAATGGTCCCATGAAAATTTTATCGAAACCGGAAAAGCGGTTTTTGAAAAATCAACAAAAATTTCAAAGCAATATTTTGTAAAAAATGATGAGCAGTTGACATTAGGCTATTGTAACTGAGATAAAAAATTACAAACTCTCCCAAAAAAAAAAACTTTTTTTACAAAAAAATGCAGAACCAACGACACCGACTTCCGAAATTAAAGTTATTTATCACTTTGTAGTGTTTTTTTTTGGAAGTCGGTTATTTTTTTTGTAAAAAAGTTTTTTTATTATACCCATTTGCCTCTTACCTGGTTTTGATTTGGTGCTTAACATTCTTGTTAAGTTAGTGTAATCCTAAAATGTCAAGATTTCATGAAATAGTCTTTCAGTAGGATTACTTGGTCTTAGAGAGTTGTGTTATTGACTTTAATGATTATAATTCTGTAAATACTTAATTGTTACGGCCGCGAATCATATTTTAATCAACGTACAACTTAATACTGACCAGAAAATTCCAAAAAACGTAAAAAAAAATGAATTTCGCGGGCTACCCTGGCGCTATGGTTTCCCTTCAGGGCCCATCGATTTTTTTCACCCTATTTATTACGTATCCTATCTACCTCACAAGGCACCATACGGCCGGCGTGCCATCGACAGATTGTGTCTGCTGCCTTCACCAGTTAACTACACGGACAAATTATCTTCAAACTTTATCTTTAACTTTTAAGGCCCCCGAGGATGTCTACGACACATTCGGTCAATAGTCTTCATTCAATTTAACTATCGTTCTTAAATTCCATCACAATAAGGTGGGCGACTGTTTTTATGTTGTGGTTCTTTCTGTGGTTGTTGTCGTTGTTGTGGTTGATGTGGTTGTTGTGGTTGGTGGGTCCCACTTTGCAGTGCCCGGAAAATGATTTGGGCGCTGTTCCTCTGAATCAGAATAGGTGCAGGTTTTTTGAATGAGATCGTAATAAGGTCTGATGTCTGTGAATGCGATTATGCTTTGCTCTCCTCTAGATAATAAAAAACTAGCCACACCGAATAACTTTTCATTGGACACTAACATTGCGCCTGATGACACCTCCTCTTCCTTTTTATTTCGTATGCAAAAAAAATATCCCCAATCTCGTGGAAGCCACTCGTCACAATCCAACAGTGCGTTGTCATCTTCCGTGTAATAAGTAACTTTTAATCTTCGCGATTGCACAACCGCACAAAATTTAAAGTTGGCACCAATACGTTCGTCTGGTACCGCGAGCGTTGTCAAAAATACATCAGTCTGATGGCTAGTGTTTACGTTATCAGGAAATAGTTCCATGGTGTACTCATTCGTTTCCATAGTGCTTACAATCAGATCGTTATATATTCTGAACACTAGTAAATCGTGTAATGGGCAGTGTCTGTTGCCCAGCCCGTGCCACAAGTCACCTTCAGTAATTACTTGATCAGGTAAATCCTGAATTTGACGGCCGCAGGCGAGGTGGCTTACAATGTTCATGTAAGACCATTTTCCATTATCGAATCTTCTGCGTCCAGTAAGACTTGTTGCATATAAGTTGCTGAGCATAGTTTTATTCCTTAAAATTCTTCTAAAGGGATTGAACGAAGTTAGTATTCGATCAGAAGATATATGTACTCCTATGGCGTAGTTCTTAGCCCTTCTGTGTACGTTTAAACTCAGTGAAACGATTCTGTCGAAGTAGAAGTCTTGGTCTTTCACGTTATCTTGGACATATCTTACTGGAGGGTTTATCCAATTCGTTGTGCGGGCAACTTGAGAGAAGCATATGATTCCAAGGGCAGTTTTTAGCCTGAAACAGTTGCTTTCTTATTCAGTTATTAATTATATTAAGTTAATCAATTGATGGCACAAAGTTCTATGGTAATAAAGAAAGATGTACTCGTAATAAAGACTTTACAGAATAATAATCCATAAATACAACTCAAATTATTGAAAGAAAGAAAAGAAAGAATGAATATACATTTATTTAGCACAGACTAAAAGACATACTGACCTCTATTAAACAGTACTTGTATAATACAGGTCAGTGCACCAGATACATACATCAGATAAAAAAAAAACAAAGGATCAAATAAAAAGGTCCGATGTAAGAAATATGCAGGAAAGTGTGCCTCATGGCTGCGCCAAAAAGGCCCAGTTCAGCAAAAATGCTAGAAAACTTAGTCTAAAGTCTAAAGCAGGCCTCGAACTAAAACAGTTTGGATTCTTCGTTGTTTTGATTAAAACAAGACATACCACACCATTCTATTCATCGCCGAGACCTTTGTTCGTGTTTCCTCGTTACTTAATAAATTCCGATAATTGATTGTAAGCGAACACACTGCAATTGCTCTCGGTGTTGACAACGACCACTGACTGATGTGACAAGAACAGTATCAAGCTGTGACAGAGCTGCAGTGGCGACTAACGACTGCCTTTATACCAAGATTGATTTAAAGTATGCGTAAACACAAATACTAAGTGGATGTTGTACGTTAGTATTTGGAAATTCATCTTCTAAACAAAGTCAAGTTTTTTAGTGATATACCTACAATGTAGGGATGTATGAATACGGCAATGTTTACACTGTCAAAGATGCGCCTACCTGTGTTTCATCGATTACATTTCGGAGAGTGTGCGTTATAATTGCACAATTTAATTCCATTCAGTCTGTTCCATTTATCGAACGAAACAGTGGTACGGTAATGTGCTATCTATATCATCATCAGTTTCTTGCCCTTATCGCAATTTATTTGGGACCGGTGCAATATTTATCCTCCATACTTGTCTACTCCCTTCTCTATTACCCGTCATATCGTAGTTCATCATCTTTCACACAGTCCATCCATCGTTTCTTTGGTAAGTATTAGCCAGTCATATTCATACTCTAAACTTTCCTCACGATATTTCCTCATTCTTCAGCATCACATGCCGATACCTGACAACCGATGTCCACAAAACGTTTTAGTCACCATCATCTGCCTAGCCTTTTCCCAACTAAGTTGGGGTCGACTTCCAGTCTAACCGGATGCAGCTGAATACCAGTATTTACAACGTTTTAGTCACCGTTGCAACATTTAGACTTCCTCTTACATGTATTCTATCCATTACTATAACACCCACATCCCTTTAAGCAGTCTCCATACAAAGCTGTCATACCAATGAAATTGCGTGATATGAATTGTTTTATAATTCTGCCAAAGTGGCTTTTTTAGGCCCCCTGCTCATGAGTCATGGCTACACGAGAAAAAATAATGAAAAAAAAAAACGTTTTTTTTGTTTACACCACGATGATTGACTGAAACATAGACTTATAAAAAAGATGGACTCCGCGCCACGCCTATCAAAAGTGAAGCACAGTATCGGCCGGACCGTTTGTACAAAATCGCCTCACGCTCACATTTACATCGTAGTATGCCGACCGGCCGCCATTACGTGAGACGACAGCGTCAATCGTCAATCACGCACACATAGATCGGTACGGTGCTTCACTTTCGATATGCGTGGCGCGGAGTCCATCTTTTTATCTTTTTTTATAAGTCTATGGACTGAAAGTAAAAATTTTGAAAATTTTAGGGAATTAAATAATTTTGATTGATTTTTGTGTAAAAACTACAGGCATTCTGGGATTTTAAGGGTAGTGGTGGATAGCAGCTCTACTTAGGTTAGCTTATTGTGTGCCTTCTAGTGCTAAATAAATGTATTTTCTTTCTTTCTTTCTTTCTTAGGTTGCCGATACGAAAAAAAACAGAAATATTTAAAAAATTGTGGTCATGGTATAGGTAGTTAAAAACATTAAGGGAGTGTCAATTTTATTTTTATTGTTTTTTCTCAAGTTGACCTAGTCATGAGCAGGTCCAACCTCTGGTGCCCCGCTTATCATTGAATTTTGGGACAGGGTGTATAGTTGTGTTAATTGTTATTTTCATTACTTACACGAATAACTAAAATACAGATTGTGTTGACGTGTTCATATAAACCCACTTTTCTCCTCTGGGCTACCAAAAAGGTTTCAATTCATTAACAATTAAACAAAACTCAACAAAGAAAACGACATTAAACGTCTCGTAAACGAAAAAAAATGACATGTGAGTAATCAATAATCCATTTGTAAACAAAATACTTAACCATATCTTTTGATACTACCGGTAGACCCATGACCTATACGAAACAGCAATGGTACACCCCAGCAGAGGTGGCTATTCACAACCATTCTTCAGACTGCTGGGTATCGGTCAACGGGTTGGTCTACGACGTGACGAGCTGGCTTCAAGACCAGTTCCGAAACTGTAGGTGCGTCAAGACCTGTTCATGTGCCAACAAGAACTGGTACTGTAACGACTGCGTGGAGTATTGCCATTGTTTTAAACAAGGCTATTTCTATTGCGACGGCAAAAGGGTTAGTAGATAGGTAATATTAATGTTGGCCAACAGCCTTACTAATAAATATTTAGGTACTCACGTATACCGGACCGCAGTACCTACGCTTACTCTATACCAATTAACAGTTCAGTTAAACATATGTGTTATAGCGGGATTATTGTATGAGAAATTAGGTACGCAACTGTTATTCAGTCCTGAAACCTTATTTAGTGAGCGCGTAACCGTAGTAAACGGACGGGGGCAATTTTACTAACTTTTAGGAACGTTCGCATCCAAATCTCAGTCTCAATTATGGATTATTTGCATTATTTCGATGGTTTTCATGAGAATGCAATAAGAAACTCACAAACAACATGAACCCTAAAAACAAGGTATGATTCCGATCTTGGCAGCACGCAGCAGTGCTGCCGCAGCACTAATGGTGGTTTGGTGTGACGCAGCAATGTCGCGCAGCATTGCTGCCGTGCTCGTAATGTAATCTTATATAAACCTATAGAGAATATATGGGGACCAGTAGTGCTGCGGCAGCACTGCTGCATGCTGCCGAGATTCGGCAATCGTGTACTTACAAAAAATAAAGCAAAAAATCGTTTAGATCCTTTTACTTTACACACCCTGATATACACATAATATAGCACAGCTGATTGGGTGAAAGGATATTAAGCTTGTAAAATTTTTTGTTCCAAAAGTTTATATTCCCTACCTATCAAAAGTTCTGAATTGAAGTAAGTTTATATTACAATTTTCTTTTACAGCTAGCTATGACGGTGGTAGCGAACGCCGGCAAAGACTTGAGCTATTGGTTTAAAGATGGGGAATGGGTGCGGCAGATCCATGCTGTGACCGGTACGCAGGTCACGTACCGCACCCATGGCCATGGCTTCCGGCGCCCCATAGTCCCCTCCCCTAAGTGGCGCAAACTAGATGAACCATGGTGGAGTGGCGACAAATATGTGGTGGGCAAAGCTTCAGCTAAAACTAGGCCTATCAGGATAACTAATACTTTGACTGGCAAGTACATAAAGACGGTTTCAGTCAAGCGCTTATTACACGACACTGACTTCAGGAATATTAAGTGCCATGCCACAAGGCAAAGAAGGCGCATTTTTCGGCGAAATAAAGGTCACCCCTCATTATATTATACCAGCACCGCAACTGCACTAAAGTAAGTAATACATTTGTGCGCGCCGACCTTTACGCGAGCAGCACGCTCCCCGGCGAAGAAACCCCTGCATGCGGTATGCATTACGCGGCACCTCGCCACACGCGCGCGGTCCTCACGCCGCTCGCACGACTGTCTCCACGTCGCCCGCAAATTCTCACACTCAGTAATTTTCTGCAAACCAGTTTGTAAGCTGAAAAGTAGCCGTTGGCGCGTGAACGGTGAGTTACCAACTAGTAAGCAGCGTGTGAACAACAAGCTGTCACCTCAGCGGTGGTGTGTCAGCTGCGAGCGGTCGTCTTGCTGACGGCGCGGCTTTGGCTACAAGCGGGTGGAATTTTTCCGAGGCGGTGACGGGCGGTTACTGAGCTGGAGTGGTACGGTTATAATGAGTAATGTTGAACAATTTAGAAGAATACAGTTTAGCATATCTCCGTCGGTTTTACAGTAGAACCTTAAACCTACACCGTAATTGCATAACACACTAATCTCAATCTGAATAATTCTGAAGGATATTGCTCAACAACGTAAATAACGCAATGAATGTTATTCAAGTTTCAAAATGAAAGCCATTGCTACTAATAGGTAGTGTGTTACGCAACCCCGCTACACTATATTTGTATCAAAGTATTATCAACTTATACTGTCTTATAGGTACTCCTCTCCTCTTCTATCCAATACATAAACTTGACCTATATAATTTATATTAGGCTCCACAGTGACTTTAGAAGTATGTTCTGAAGAAACCATTTACGAGGTTATGATGAGATATCTACCGCACAACAGTCATCTAATGTCCTACACATGGCGTTACATGGGCAAGGGACTTTGCCTGAATAAGACTCTGGAAGAAAACGGTATACCCGACGAACGGGATAGATTTAGCGACGTAGCGCTGGCTGAAAACATTCACATACCCGCCATTTTGATTTACTACAACGATGACTTGACTGAAGGTAACTATGTTTTTGTATTACTGTCTACATATGACAGTGCTGCGAGGTTCTTTTGACACTTGAATGACATTAAAAAGGGGCGTTGTTGGTCGAGAAATTGTATTAAATAAAAATGGCTGCGAACTGCGATAGTTCCGATTTGGCCATGCGTCAAAAGATCCGAAACATGTCAGCTACTCCAGCTGTCAGTGACAGCTAGGTAGTTTCAACCAAAATCTACGGTTTCCTATGCTTTAGTTATTGTTCTGAGGTTTCCTACAACAGCGGTGGTCGCTACGTACCGAACGGCCATAGTGATGGCTGCCATGACAATGATGGCAGCGGCGTTGATTTTACCATGTCAAAAAGCCAACTTACTTTCATGAATAACGTTACAGTGACGTCATTCGACGGTAACTTGCGGACGCTATGTGGCGGCCACCGCATTTTTAGGAAACCCTACCTTTAGTGTTCTTTCAATTTACTGGGATTTGTTGTCAAAAGCGGTAAAGTAATTACGAGTTCAACTACCTATACTTCAACTAAACAAAAATTCATACAGAAAGGTGTTTTCTCCATTTCGGATAGGTTTCTCATCTCAGATCTACAGCAATAGTTGTACTGCACATGGTTCAAAATCGCTTGGCGCTTGTGTTAACTTCACATGACACCTCACTTTTGTTCAATGTATTAAAGTGCCTGCATAAAAGTGCTTAGTTAAGGCTAGGTAGATTGAGGGCCGCGCCGCCACGCAACGCTTTGCACAAATTTTCTTAAATGTTCTTTACTAACTTTTTAGACCTTTGTATCCTGCTTATGCGTATGAAGTTTCAGTAAAATCGGTAAAATCGGCTCTTGACCCTCCATTTTATTTCCAGACCCGCCTAGACATGACTGTTTCTGCCAAGATGCTGTTTGTGCAATGAAAAGACCAGTGGAATGCTTTAAGTCTTTAAAATGATTCTTTTCGACGATGAAGTTGTTTTAAATTGAAAGTTTTTTTTAACGAATGAAATTATTCACAAGATTTCACAAATATATTTTTATTTAAATCAAAGAAACTATCCTTGTGTGGTTTATTTTGATTTTTTATTACATTTAAAATTATCATGCAATACGTATTAATCTACGTATTCACTTGTTGTTTTAAATGAGAAACAATAAATGCTTGCGCAGTAATAAGGAAACCCCGTAAAAAATGAAATGTGAAATGTCCAAGGATATTATTATTATTATTTTCTTTTATTTTTTCGATATACATATTAATTATATTTTTAAATATTAGAATATAAAAAACATAAAAACATTTAAAAATATAAAAAACAGTAGCCCACCGGTATCGGGAACAGGGTCCAAGTTACCGGTGGTCAGGGTTCCAGAGAGAGGAACCTCCTGACAATGCGGGCCGTGTCCAGAAGTACTGCTTTCTGAATCAAGCCCTTTATCCAGCTACCTAACGCGAGCCTCTTCAGGTGTTGGTCGAGGCTCTTGGCAATCAGCCCGTTGGCTGTCACGACTATCGGCACAATGATTGCTGAGTCAACATCCCACATGTCGACAACCTCGCGAGCCAAGTCAAGATACTTGATTTGTTTATCTTTCTCGGCTTTCACGAGGTTCTCATCATGCGGGACGGTTATGTCAACAATCATTGCGCGCCGCTCTAATCGATCTATCACCACTAAATCAGGCTTATTGGCAACAATAGTCCTGTCAGTGATGATGGATCGATCCCAGTACAACGTGATATTTCCATTTTCGAGAACTGGGTCGGGCACATACCTGTAGTAACGGTACCTCCGATTCCACAAGGTTGTATTTCAAAGCAAGTTGCTGATGGATTATCCTGGCTACAAGGTTGTGTCTATGCAAGTACTCTCCGTTAGCTAGACGAGAACACCCGGAGATTATTATTATTTTTATTTATACTTTTAACATATCTCGGGACCATGGGGTCCCGGTCCTTTGAAAGGCGTACGAGGGGCCGAAGCCAACTCGCAGAGGCCCGTTGGAAGTTTTCAATGAAATGAGGCACCAACCGACGATTATCCCTGTTCGCACTATGCAAGTGCACCCAAGGACAACCCCCGGTTGGTGTAGGACTATTGCAGGATATGGAAAATATAAAGTTGGACTATGGGTTTGGGTGGCTAAAGTGGACTGGTTACCAAGAACTATGGAAGAACTATTACCCCTGCCTGATCAATGTTTTATATATACACGGATAAAATGGCAGGGGGTGACTTGCACACTCAATAATGGGCCCCCGGAAACGGTCGCTAGCACATAGTGACGTAGTGACAAGGGGGCAACATGTCCTGAGGTGCTTAAGAGGAGTGGAGAGGTATTCCACGGCTATCAGGACAATCCCGGAAGTACGGTCAAGATCCCTACCAGCATCTTACTGGAATACTTCCTTCCTCCGAGCAAGTTTGCTCTTGCGAATCTCCACTCAAGCCGGCCAATAAAGGCAAGAATGAGGTGGGAACTCTGTTCCTCGTCATTGTTCACTCCAGCCGGCCAATAAAGGCAAGCCAGAGGTGAGATACAAGACTTCTCCCGGGAGATAGGGTCCGTGGGGTCGCTACTGCCCAACAGCTCGCCACATGCTGCCCTGCGGATTTCTGTATCTCTCTTGGTCTGGCTCCTCACCTTAGACCTGTTCCGGCAAAGTAAACTATTCCGGCACAGACCTAGAGCTTGGAGCGCGCAAGCCCCACCACGACGTCAACGTAGAGATACGGCGATGGGGTTATTATTATTATTATTAAAAAATGGATTGTCTGTAAAGTCGGTTTACGGATGATAATTATTCTACGTGATAACGTCATAAGAGATAGCTACATCACGAGCCTAACGCTTAGGCCGATCGTACCTCTCTATCGCTTGTTCCGCGTTCTCGCTTGCACACTCGGCTTGGGCGTAACGTGACAATAGGTCATGCTTTTTCGTGTGTTCAGCCGGCGTTCATCGATTTATAAGACGTTATCACGTCAAAACCTACTAGCCTTCAAAGCATAGAGAGAGCGATTTTTTATATAAATAATAAAACATTTCAATGTAAGACATTATATTTGTATATTCATGTAAATATATTACAATTTATAAGAAATAATAATAATAATCACACTCCCTCGAGTTTTAGCTATGAGCTGTGCTTGTATTAATTTTATTCGACCAAGTTTATAACAAAAATAAATGTAACAGGAATTACTATACTAATAGGGATGATAACTAATATTCGGAAATTATCCCATAGGAACGAGCTACCGGGACAAAAAGTATATACATATGTTACTCCATAACATCAACTAACCTGCCGACAAAATTGGTCCAGCCGTTTCGGAGATTAGCCGGAACAAACAGACAGACAAAAATTAAAATAATGTTTTTGTTGTTATAAGTAGCGTATAGTTTAGACACTTTGATGTTCGGACCATTTAAGTTAATAATTGCAAAGATGGCATGGTAAAACGAAATAGGTAATCGAAAAAATCTGTAAAATGGATGGAAATACGGAAAAGCTATACGCTTTATAAGTTTTTGGAGGGGATTATTCATGTCTTTGTCGCGCGGTACTGACTATGTGTGGCGCACACAGATATAGATAGACATAGATAACACAAGCATCACGATCTGTATCAAAACCAAGCGTGCCATTTTTGACTACCTACTATGACGTCACAAGCACTATTTAGTGATGGGAAAATCAAATTGATTCAAAGCCGCGTGGTGCACCCGTCTCGCCCCACCCCCGGGGCCTAGCGCCTGCGCGAGCGCTCACCCGCCAGCAGTACTCAGGACTGAGCGCGAAAGTGGCGGCTTACGATTTTTGTACGTAAGCTGGTGCGATTTTTGACATGGGAAGTAGTTGCTCTTGCGTATCTAGGTATCTCTATCTGTGGTGGCGCTAGTATGAACTTACATAGTCGTGACGTCACTTCTGTGGTGGTGCCGTCTTCGTCTAGCAGTTATTTTAAAATGTTTATAACTTGGCAATTTATTAAGCCTTTACACTTTTTATAACATTCTTTGCACTATTTGCAAACAATACTTTTTTAGAGTTTAAAATAAAATATCATCATCCCTATTGTTGTAACAAATTCCTCTAGTTTCTTAATCACATCAAAAGAGCATTAAAAAAAAATATTTAGGCTAACTCGATAAAAGGCAACAAAAAACTTTAAAGAAACTAGCTGTTTATAACAAATAACAGTTTAAGTATAGTTCGAGTTCCATTTAGCCAAAATACATCAAATTAAATCCATTTTGGAAAATGTAAGTTTAGTATAAGTTACAACCCCTTGATCAGATCGAGCACCGTTCAAAGACAAATACCGCGGGGAAAATCTGAGTACAATAAGAACATCCAATCGGGGCAACCGCAGACATAGCGAAGCGCGGATTTCACGGCCAAATAAATGTCAACCTTGCGCTTGTTGAAATAAAGTTAAAAATAAATAAACTTCCATGAGGCCTAGAGGCAAAAGATGCAACATTGATATTTGTTTGGCAGTGACAACCGCACTGCGCCTCAACAAATGTGCGCCTGCGCTTATGTGCGAGAAGCACAGAATTGGTCGAAGTGGCGTTGCTTGGGGGAGGCCATGTCCAGCAGTGGACGTCTTTCGGCTGAGATGATGATGATGAATGATGAATTATTGACGAGTCCACAAAATATCGTGATAGTTATTAACCGTCTGATCGATATCAAAGTGTAGCTTGATACACGAGCAACTTTTCCAGTTATTATTGCGGGCAACAGTTGCCGAGATAGCGATAGCGATATGGATCAACTTAATAAACTAGTAACAAGCTCCATTTAAATATATGTTGTTAAGTTAGCTGTAAGTTCCTGGAACAAAATAAAATTTTGCTCAAAATGGTGTGTTGGTATTTCTCTTTGCTTGGTAGCCCGATGTTACCGTGACGTCATAGTTCACCGCAATAAGCCATTATTGCAAATAGTTGTCCGTGTAAGCAAACTTTCATGAGTATCTATACAAGATGCACTTAATTGAAATAACTCAAAACGCGAAAAAGAGTCTTTGAACTCATAATTAAGAACAACTAAGATCAAACCTGAAAACGCGAAAATAAATCAACTGCACACCAAACTTTCTATCAAAATCCGAAGGAAATTCCTTAAACATTGGTTCATAGATTAAAAAAATTCGTCTGCTCAACAACGTAAAAACGCAGTAAGCGTTGTTGAACTGTCAAAATGGAAGGCTTTGCCGTTGTAAGTCTGTTATGCAATTATCCCGCTTGACATAATGTATGGAACATCTGACTTTTTGGCGTTTTCAGGGTTATTCCAAATACACCTCGTAGAGGTCGGTATCGCGATATTTATTGACCGTCTACATGACGCCTTCGTCAGATCTATATATATTAGTTTTGCGAGGGTCATGAGGCGGGCTGGTGATGGGGTGCCTGCGATAAGTGTTTCACGATGTCCACCCAGTCAAACCCGCGAGGTTTTTCGCCCGCTCGCCCGACCTCCGCCTTGTCCCACGCTCTTCTCTTCTGCGCTTTCGTTAACTGCTCCTTCTTCTCAACGGGTTTCTTCGATTCAGTCTGGAATTTGTTAAATAATTTATAATTTATTTGTTTATTTATATAAAAGCTTACCAACACAATCTTTGTCATAATTATAGATCGCGCATAGCATGTATCTAAATTATAGGAAAGTACTGCCTGCACTGTGAATTAGCGTACTTGTACAAAAGAAAGTTTAAGTGATTTTAAAAACATTTCTGACTTAAGTAGTACATTTTTACACGGAAAAGCGTGACTTAGGTGCGGGTTTAGGTCACACGAGCTATAAAATAGTATACGATACGTGTGACTTAATTAGTAATAATGGACACGTATCGCAATGTACTACGTTACATGATGAGTGCCAAAGAGACTCGCATGGACGTTCTCGCCTCTTCACAAACAGCCTGTCCACCGCGAGGTAGCGAAGCTGTCACCAGAGCTAAGTGGTGTAGGAGAATGAAATATGTGGTATGCAGATCTGTCGCAGCCAACTGGTTTAATTACCCACAGCGGCCGTCCAACTAACGGCCTGAATGATATTCAATTATAGTTTAGGTTGGAACTGTAACCAATCACGCGCAAGGCGAATTGGTCGCAGTAACAAAGCCAGGGCACCCCAACCAAATGGGTAAGGTTAGAACTGTGATAAACCGTGTGCGAGCCGAGCACTACTTCCAAAGGCCAGACGGTTAACTAAACGGCTAATATAACCAGTTGGCTGCGACTGATCTATTTTGCGAATATATAAAAATCTACACTTTTCCAACAGAGCTAAGCCAAGCAACGCTATGAAAACCAAATGATCCTAGTGTTTGGATACACTGGATGCTACCCAGCTTAGCACATTTCTAGTGGAAGAGCAACCTAAAGGGTCCTCGAAACAATTAACATGATTATTACATATTGATGGAGCCCTAATTGATCGTCTAACAAATGCAATTGAAGCAATAGCAATTGATTTATTGCAAGTGATTGTTTCAGAAACTCTTTACACACAGTTCTGTGTTCTCATAAGCTCACCTGATCATCTATAACTATCTTCTCCACTCTAGTCACCACTGCCTCTTCAGTCTGTTCGGCCAGTAGCTCTGCTACTTTCTCTTTCAAACACTCAAACAGTGTGTATGTCATTGCACACCCAGCCCATTGCTCCGCTTCAGCATTCACTATATTCAATATTTTTTCTTTTACAGGCAGTAATCTGTAAAAAAAAGTTAATTTTCATAATTATAATTTCCGCCAAAGAGCATACATTGAAACAAATGGACAAAAATTTAAAATTATATTTTTGTCACTAGGAGCATTCCCAGATATTGTAGCAATTACTTTTTTTTTTAATATTTATCATTTCAGCTGAAAGATATCCGCTACTGGACATGGGCCACTCACAGTTGTTGCCACATTGACCAGTTCTGTGCTTCTGGCATCCAGCAGAATCCTTTGCTGTCATAAGGGCATCAGTTCACATAGTGGGAGGCCCACCAATGACTACACTTTCTGTCACGCGGTTGTCTCTCCAGAATCTTTGGCCCTATTGGTCATCTGCTCTGTGAGCAATGTGCCCTGGCCACTGCCGGTTGCCCAATGTTGATTTCCTTGGTAGGGAGTATCATGGATCTCTTCATTTCACAAAAGGATACTAAGCATAGCGATCTCCATTGCTGTTTGTGTAACTTTCAGCGTTCTAACAAGGCACATTGTGAGTGGCCATGTTTCAGTATGATAGCGGATAGGTCATCCCTGGCAACACGCACTGGTGTTGGTTACTTAAAAAAGATTTCTTTGCTTTTCAACCAAGCAAAACCCAACCTTTTGCTGCTATGTTAAAGAATGACAAACCAACATACACACACACTTTCACATTTTTTGGTATAATATCTTATTGCTTTAGTACTTACAAAGACTGATTGTAGAATATATCCAAATTAAAGCTTGGTTTGTCTGTTGGGTACGTAGGGCCCCATGATATCTCCAGAATAAATGACTTTTCACCTTCTATGTACTGAAAAGTTAAAAATAACGCTTAAAACTGCCGACTGTTTCATGTATTACAATGGTCTGATAACTACAGAGATGAGCTGGTTGGAATAACCACTAAAGGCCGCAATGGCCCACGCACAATGGTCCACTTCAAGCACTAAGTATGGAAACCAAACCCTATAACATAGAACATGGTCGGATAACTTAAATCTAAAACGAGTGCTGTATAGCTTGTTGGCAGCTGATAAAATAATCCTCTGTTGTACGCAAAATACGGGCATTATCGTGGAGTTGCGGATAACAGCCTGTATTACCTATTAATCCTCTCGTATTTTGTGCCAATCTTGACGCTCCTGTGCCAGCCTCAACCAGGTTTTACCGGCTATTGCAACAATTTCATTGAACATTTGAACTTTATGGTCAATCAAAAATTAACTTGACTACATAATCATCATCATCATTTCAGCCGAAAGACGTCCACTGCTGGACATAGGCGTCCCCCAAGCACCTCCACTTCGACCGATTCTGTGCTTCTCGCATCCAACAGGTTCCTGTGATCTTCACAAGGTCGTCGCTCCACCTTGTGAGAGGCCTTCCAATACTACATCTTCCTGTATGCGGTTGCCACACTACACAGTACTAAATTAGTATTGAGTAAGAGGCTTCCAGTCTAACTATTATTATTTGTTTGGACACACTAGCAGATGCTAATTAGCTGATGAGTGTGTATTGTAGGTATAGCTTGGAGATAAATTTAGTCTGTCTAGTCAATTCTTGAAGCAATTCAATGTGGGAGCCGTCACATCAAGAGAGGGAGAGAGAGAGAGAGAGAGATGGAGCAACTGCCTATCTGACGTCCACAATCCAGTTACTGGGTAACACAATACTCCTTGGTAATGCTGGCAATTTAAACAATCTAAGATTTAGAATGAATATTTAAAAACTTACCTTGTATTGATAAGTTTTAGCATCTACTTGTTTGAAATTATCATCTCCTTCATAAATTGATTTCAGCACCTCCGTCTCCTCTGTCTGCAACTCAGCATCATCAGACATTGTCTGGAAAAGAAGTATTTTATCTATGAATACCCTAAACAATGAAGTAGTCATTACAGATCATTCACATTCACTTCATTACACTTCACCACAAAAATTACAGATACATATTATGTAGAAATTGAATTTAATTTTATTGAATTAATAAATGTTGCTGGGACCTATTCTATACAAATAGGAGGAGACGAATTCACGCATCATTGAATGCAGTTATTAAAACGAAAACGGTTTCGAAGTAAATTGATTTAGTGGAGAAAGTAAAGATAATAATTACATAAGTTGCAAAATACCTAATCAGAATGACCAGTAGCGTACTGTTATTAGTACTTATAAACACAATTTGACACGTGCAAGCGAGGCTATGAAATTTTCAATAGGAAATTTTAGTTCAAGTAATAATTCTCAAAACTAAACATAACCTATAAAAAATTTGATTGATCTGGCGAACGGCGTACGCAAAGTACTAGTAATAAGTACCTGGATCTATGTACTCTGATACGGCGTTAATAATTAATTCACATTTATATTTTTTTACTATTAATTCGAGAAGTGTACACACTTGCTTGTTGCAGCTGATGACCTCAACTAAAAAAAAACTAAAACAAATACTTGCCTATAGTGAATCAATTAAATTACTGTGACAAAAATGTGAAAATATCGAACGGATTTTTCAGTTTTCAATATTTCCTCTTTGCAGCATTGTGCAGTTTCTCTCAAAAAGGCGAAAATTAAACGACAGCACTGCTGACGGCGATGACAGCAGACTGAAGGAAAGACTGAAAGATTGACGTCTGACCTGTCTGACTGACATGCTTCTGTCTGACTGAGGGCGCGTTCCGAATTGAGGAAATAATCGATGTAATCGATTTGAGCGTGCTAAAACCCGAACCGAATTGGCGTGAGCGCGATAACGATGTCCCGTGAATCGTCATAGATGACGTCATGGCATGCGCCATCTTGCGATAACGCCGACCATGCCTCGTACTAATATCACCGTGAGCGCTGTCAAAAATGATGAAAAATGACAGTGTGTGTGTGTGTGAGGATGAGAATGTGTCAGTGTGTGTTTTGTTTTGAGCTGCATCATATCTTTTTAATAACATGGCATTTTCGAAATTGTGCTTCTGGCTGACAGTCGCCACCTAAATAAAGAATAGGAAGAAACGTGTGGTGTTTTTATGAAGAAATACTGCTGTAATATCTTTTTGACACCGAGTAAGCACTGTGAGCGCGCTAACGAGTGTTCCGAATTGTTGACAGCTATCAGCTGTCATAATCGTGATATCCATTAAGGAACGCATGTGAGACGATTTGAGTGCTGTGAGCGATATTATCCAATTCGGAAGGCGGCCTGACACTGACTGACTGACATAACATTAGTATGACATTGACAAATTTTATGACAAGCTGTCTAATGGTAGCCGTTACGGGTAGGGACAGGGTAGGACATTGAGGTAATAATGTACAGAGACAGAGGCCAGCACATCAAGCTACCCCAATCTGTCAAACTTTGATGGATTTTCAAGGAATAAGGTTCATATTCAATTGGGAAAATTTGACAGATTGGGGTAGGTTGATGTGCTGGCCTCTGTACGTAGTACATTATTATTAACTCAATGGGGTAGGATAGGGAAATCAGAGGATGGAGAACTGTCAGAGTCATTTTCCCTCCCCTAACATAATCCTCTCCAGAACTGCTTGTGGCGCTGATGACCTTCATCCGTCACAAGTCAATGATACAAAATCATGAGTTGTTTCTCCGAACAATCGACAACATTTTGGAACGAAGTTCCTTAACCCGGCTTGATTGGTAGAAATCGTCACGTAATTTAATGAAAAGCGTTACGATGCCCCGTCCATGCGACTATCTCTCTCATTCTGTCTCCCAGTTGCCCACCCACTTGCTTTTTCAACTCACGTTAGACATTGGCAGAATGGTCCACATTTGCTTTGCTAGCGCCGACCAAACGGCGGCGGCGTGCGGCGATCGCGCAATGGAGTCTTTTGTTCACCCCATTCTTCTCTTGTACACACGGCTACACATCAAGCTATACATTTCCAGTTTTAGCTGACTTCGCATTGTATAAGTTTTTCGTACAATCAGAAGTCAGCATATACTGGTTATGTATTGATGTGTAGCCGTGTGTACAATAAACCATTACAAAACTGCAAGCCTTCCACTAAAATTTCAAAACAAACATTTGAAATGTTTAAGGAGCAAGCAATGGAGGGGCGTTCACTTTTTAAATGGTTTATCCAGGTTTATCTCTACGTACTTATCAAAAACTAAGTTTGATTGAGTAAATATGGAATTTAGTACTGTGATTACAATTTTTTTTGTGGTAGATTTTAAAGTGACAAATAAAAAAAAAGGCTAAAAACCATGGCTTACGAGCTTGGTATCCAAAAGGTGTCTTCCTCTCATGGAGGGTAGAATTCTTCAATAATAGAATGACAAAATAAACCTATGGACTGGGCATACCTACAAAATTTGGGTGAATATCTACACAAATCGGGCACTAAAGATGGCCGCCTTTCGTAGGGTCCTTTTTGTTTTTTCTCACACCACAGTTTTATACAACACGAGGGCATGATTTTCCTATTAATGGACACCAAAACACCTAGTTTCTGACGTATTTCTCTCGAAAACAACAAAAATGTTTTAAGCAATCAACCGTTTGACAGCATATTTACCACAAAACCATTCATAAAACTCGGCACTCAACATGGTGGCCCGTCACGCATAGACATGATATTGACGTCACACAAAAGTGTTGCCAAAATTTAATTAGTACTTGACAAACATTTAGATGTCTCTCTTTTCATATGCATCTCTTGATTAGTTAAAAAGAAACAGACCGCTTTTTAAGATGTGTGTGTCGATATGATAGATATTTTGTATAACTATTATTTGTTTGAATAGGACATCTCCATGCTCCTCTTAACTTAATGGGATCTCAGACTAAATATCCTCTACGAGGATACTTAGTCTGTGAATGGGATTGACGGACTGATACATTGACAGTTGGTTCATGATCAAAAAATACGTTATTCAAAACTTTGAATTGAACTACAGAAGTGATTGAAAAGTTGGAAATAAAACTTTATTTATCGGAAAAACCAAAGATGAGTGATAAGTGTTGTTGTAAGGAAAACCGTCCGCCAACTGCTGGTCGGTCCGGTTGCGGTTGTAACAACGGTCAAAAAATGCCAATGGACAGTTTCAAAGTGCCAGCTGCTCCTGTCAGCCGACCGCTTTGCGGTAAAGTTAACGAAACTAAAGAACATTCTGCGAGCCAAAATATTGTAGGACCAGCAAAAAATGAAGAAAAGAAAAAGTCATGGTCGCTATCAGATTTTGATTTAGGGCGTCCTCTGGGAAAAGGTAAATTTGGGAATGTGTACTTAGCTCGTGAAAAGGAGTCACACTACGTCGTCGCGTTAAAAGTCCTTTTTAAAAGTCAAATTTTAGATTCTGAAATTGAACATCAGGTGCGACGTGAGGTCGAAATCCAATGCAGACTGCGTCACCCGAATATATTGCGTATGTACGGATACTTCCACGACGAGAAACGAATTTATTTAATTTTGGAATATGCAAAGCAAGGTTCCTTGTATAAATTGTTGAAAGAACGTGAACGTTTTGATGAGAAAACTGTTGCAATATATATCAGAGACTTAACTAAAGCCTTAGTATACTGCCACACAAAGAAGGTCATTCACCGTGATATTAAACCAGAAAACTTGCTCATTGGTCACAACTGGGAGCTGAAGATAGCTGATTTTGGTTGGTCTGTGCACTCACCATCATCAAGGAGAATGACATTATGTGGTACACTTGATTACTTGTCTCCTGAAATGATTGAAGGCAAGCCGCACAGCTACGCTGTTGATATATGGAGCCTCGGGGTGCTATGCTATGAGTTACTTGTGGGCTTACCACCTTTTGATGCGAAAGAGTCCCACCAAACATACAGAAAGATACGATATGTCATAATAAAGTACCCCGATTTCATATCAGATAAAGCAAAGGATTTAATGGGTAAATTGCTAGTCATAAACCCAGAGCAAAGACTGCCGTTGACACATGTATTGCAACATCCTTGGATCACAGAGAATGCCCCTGAAGGCGCACAACCACCTGCCTTTCATCCCGAACAAAAATAACTGTAATTATTCTTTCTGTAGAACATAATATAACATTTTAATAGGAATTTAGATTATGAAATTAATCCTTTATTACACAGCTTATTCTTGTGTTAGTTTAAGCAGTTTAAGAATATATTTTTTCTGATTTTACTTAAATTCTAGCTCAATAATCATGGTTGTATGTTATTTTTAAGATACCAGTAAATATAAAAGACTAAACATGACTGAACAAATATTTATACCACTAAGTGTGACAATCATGTTGTTGAATGTAAATAACTTTTAAATACATATATGCATATATTTTTATTATTTTTATTTGAACTGTACATGTCTCCCCATAGCTTTCCAGTCTTCCCTGTGTGTTGCCTTCTCCGACTATTTCATTACGCCGCCATTGTTTTCTAGGCCTCTTCTGAGACGATGCCCGCAAATATTAGTGTTTTTTATTTATATTTTTGTAATATAAATCCAGAGCATATTTGTCAAAGTTGGGGTCCCTTTTAACAATGATGTGCCAGTGGATTAGTTCTCCTATCAGGCAAATGGCACTGACTGAGTATCCTATAGCTAATGCAATAAAGGCACCATAGAGTTTTTTCAGATTCATAAGTGCTTTGACTTCATCCTCGTTTGTTTCTAAAGTCCGTATAGAGTACATTGCATCATTGAGCCATTTTTCAACAAGTCCAACTTCAACCACCCTCCACATGTAAATATCAGCTAATGGCTTCAGAGGTGAGTTCTTATGAAATCCAATTGATATTGGTATGTTTACCACACAATCTGTCATTATGTGTAAGTTTCTTTGTGTATCTTTTCTAGCTGTCACTTCAGTCGCGTTAGTTGTGTTATTCTGCTTTGAATCTCTGAAACTATTTTTCCTAGTGACACTGATATATTTTAAGAAATCAGAGTTGCCATAGTAAGCATACACGCCTTGGGCTACTTTATCAGCAGCTTGCAGAGGATCGTCGATGGTTTCGAATTTGTCGCCAATTCTCTGGCTGTACTCGTCTAGAGATTCTTCGAAAAACATCTTAGTTTGTGTTCCCCATCCGCCACAAGTCACTTTGCTGTCGACAAGCTCTCGGAGCGTGTCGATGGTCACTCTTGGTGCTGGGTTCGCGAGTATCGCGGTCATGCTGGCTCTGTAAGAGACTACGAGGAGGATGCAGTAAAGCCAGTACCAGCCCGTCAGGAGTCGAATCGACCAACCCACTGGCAACCTGGGTAATGAAACGACAAGCAGCATTCCGTAAGTGTACAGAATGCTATTAACTATTTCTCCAAACAGGTACAGGCCGGGCTTCTCATCTGCAAGCAAATAATAACGATATTAGTTTAGGCTGGTCACAAAGTCACAATAGACGGTACAGGTAGTCAGCACCCTCTTTATTAATCTGGGATAGTACCTAGGCAGTGGCTTTTTTATCTCCAAACCGCCTTTTGTCCAGTCAGATAGTTCAGCAAAAAATACATTAAAAACTAACCGATATCGTCATTGTTAAATTTGCTAGACCTTAGATCTTTCTTGTATTCCTGAAGGTTCATGTGACTTTTTGCCAGTCCATAGAAAATGGTTCCAGTTATCAGTAACACCAGGAGCACCGCAATCCACATGTACAATCTGAAATCAGTAGGTAACCTAGTGGAATAAAATTAAATGAAAGTACCTCACTATTCAGTTGAGCCAAGTGGTATTGACTTTTCCACCTAGAATTTCTCAGCAGCAGCCCGGAATCTGGATTCGTGCCCGATTGATGGCAATAGGCTCGCCCCCTATTCCATGGGACTAAAACAACTCGAGAAATGTGGGTAGGTACCTACACCTCTGCCTTACCCTTCGGGGAATACAAGCGTGATGTTATGTTATATTACCTATTCATTTTGTTAACAGACAACATGACTAATGTACAGTGAAGTGAGAATTTTATAGATCCCGTGTACAACGTAGGTACAGAAGCCAGCTTAGCCAGCACATCAAGCTACTACAATCTGTCAAATCTCTTTAATAGATTTCCAACTTTGTTACTAAAGCATAAGTTTCAAAGTTGATTGGGAATATTTGACAATTTCAGTTAGCTTGATGTGCTAGCGTCTGTACCTATCTATAAGGTTGTATCTTATCTCGAAAGACATGACTATGTCTGTCTTCAAAGGAGTTTTAATACGGGACTCCTCAAGTGTATCCTTTACGGAGTGGGGAAACCTACACGCGCACCCAGTACGGGTTTGTGAATGTCACAATCATGCCTTCGATTTTTTGGCAGGTAGGTACTATAACATGCCGTGAACATGTCCTCACGATTTCCATCATCGTTTTGATCGTTATGACGTTTTGTCTGCCTAATTTCAAACCTTGAACCTACGACTCGTAAGGCGGGCCTTGTTTTTACTCCGTGGGCGGGGCACTGAGCCACCGCTACTTAACAGAGTAGGTGTTATTAAAGAACTTAAAAGACAGTTGACAGTACCTATTACTCTGGGGTTTGTGCTTAGATTTAATATATTCTCTTACTTGAACGGTAAAATTAAAGTCTTCCAAGAGTTATCAGTAAGAGCTTCAGGAGTCAAGAAGGTCCAACATTGAGACGTGTAAGGTATACTCAAGTCCGTCAGTTCGAGGTGGTACGGCGTATACTGTAGGTTGCCCAAAGCAACATCAGCCTTTCCATTCACCATCTCGCCTAAAAGTCCGGAAAAAGTGCCGTTTGACTGTTTGTGGCCCCATTTTTGTGTATCGGCGTTGGCAGCTTGGTAAGGTCTTGGTTTGAAGTTCATTTTCTCGGCTAGTGTATGCAGGATCTAAAATTAATAAGTACCTAAAATTAAATTATATGTTTTTTTTGGAAAAAAACAGAGACAGACAGGACAGTTTCAACACAAATTGCAATATTTTTTAAGTCCCTGGGGTAAAGACGAGACGCCAGCATACCAAGCTACCCGAAACTAAAATTTTCTCAATCAACTTTGAACATTAAACTACTTTAGCGATAAAGTTGAAAATCTATTAAAGAAAGACAGATTGTAGTAGCTTGATGTGCTGGCTAAGCTGGCTTCTGTACCTACGTTGTACACGGGATCTATAAAATACTCACTTCAACTTCAACGCCGCCTATTTTATTACTTCCATTGCTCTTCACTACCACCACTGACGGAACATGGTCCAAATAAACGACATTCAGTACTTCTCCATTCAAGTTACTGGTCTTGTCCGCAAACAGAGGCCTTTTGTAGTGAAAATTCTCGTTTTTCCAAATATCCACCCTTCTTGGTACGAAAATGCCTTGGATAGGGTTGGGGAACGGTACGGTAGATAGTTCGAACCAAGCCTTGCTTTTGGCGACCTCTATCACTTTTTTGTGATGTTTTATAAAAATAATATTGACTATTCTTCGCCAAATGTAGTACAATTCACTATGAAATAGACGGAAATCGTGCAACATTATGTATTTGGCTCTTGTGTCAAGAACGCGATGTCTGCAAGATGGAATAAAAATGTTATTTATAAAGTTGTTGTTTTTGTTTTTAAATAAAGTATTCAACAGCGATCTATATAATACTTCTTTATAAAATGAGCACATCCACGTCGGTAGTATCGGTTCGGACGGTCAGCCGCCAAAGTCGATTAAAAGTCAAGATCAAGTATACAAATGGCTATAGCTCACCTGTCCCCAAACCTCAGCAGTCGTGCAGCTTGCAGGCCGTTAGCAAGTAGTATGACGTAGACGTTGCATCCTTCTTTCCGCGCCGCCTTCAATGACTCCAGTGTGACGAAATTTGGAGACAACAGGTCTTCATAATCCTCAACTACAGTCTAAGAACAAAGAACAACTAAGTCCGATGGAACGGCAAAGTATGCCATTGTAAATTCGGACATATAAACATTCGGCCAAACAATAATTATGTTAAATAATTTTTATGCCTTAAAAATATTCGTATAGAGAAAGAAGATTATACCAAGTGTTATACCAAATAAATTTCTGCCAAAAAAAAACTGTCAGATAGAGGGAACCATATAAACATTCGGCCAAGACTATGCCAAGTGTGATAGGTCAAATAAATTTCTGCCAGATAGAGGGAACCCCTTAAAAAATACTCTTCTCAAATACCTACCATAACGAAGGGCACAAAGGCGATTCTTTTTAACAAGGGCCCAGCAAACACGTTCAGGTAAACTTCATCGCAAATGATCGCCATGCAGGTGACCTCGTAATCTTTTGTCAGAACATTTAGAACGTCAATTAGGAGATAATCCAGGTCATTGCGGTCGTGGAGGTCTTTTAGGATGGGAAACGATTCGAGTTTTACTCTGAAATCAAAACTGTTAGTTGGGTACTTCAGTTTTTTTTAATATCGTAACGGAACGTAACACAAATTCTTGATCAAACTATTTAGTGACAATTCCTTTGTAAAAGTTACGTACGCGCTAGCGTTACGCTAGGGGTCTAGAATCATATGCTGAATTCATGATTACTTTCTGCGCTGCGCACTGGTTAAAATTTAATCCTGTATGTACAGAGGCCAGCACATCAACCTACCCCAATCTGTCAATTTTTCCCAATTGAATATGAACCTTATACCTTTGTAGTAAAGTTGAAAATCTATCAAAGTAATTTGACAGATTGGGGTAGCTTGATGTGCTGGCCTCTGTACATAATATAAATATCGATTATTGTTTTCACAACAAAAAATACTTACCCGCCAATTAGAGTCACTATCATTATTATTTTCAACATTTTAGAATGGAATGAATTTGAATGAAACAACGTATGCGACCTTAGTGTAACAATCGATTAGAGAATGATAAAAAGCTTCTTGTGTCGAAAACCTAATTGAATTCAGTCACTTCGTGCAGTCTGATTGACATACTCATTATATATGCAAAACCCAATCACAGAACCCTAATTTGTTTCCCAATAACAAATTCAATTTATTTAACTGTTCTCGGACGTTTGGTGGATTGTACAGTCTACCGCTTGTGGTTATGGTAACATTTAGACATTGACATCGCCTCTATTTCGTAGCGGTAAGGGTGGTTTTCGTAGCTCAAGTGTAACTACCATTATAGATCTATACAGTATACAGGGTCAAATTTAATTTCCGAGCGAAACTCCGCGGACGTGATGGGCATCGATATCTTAACACGATAAACAAAAAACAAAAAAAAATTGTTTTTTTTTGTGGTGCACTGACTACACTAATAGTCACTTGAAATATTAGTTTAAAAACTTTTTATTGTGTAAACTTGACAGACGTGATGAGTATCGATATATCAACACGACAAAACTAAAGAAAATAGATGTTCTCAACTCATACTTAAAGTAACAAACATCAAGCTCAAGCAGTCGTTGAATCCCAAAAAATCTTTTTTTTTTGTTTATATGATACCCATCATAATGTCTGCAGTTTCGCTAGCAAATTTACACACAAAGCAGGCACTGAGCTCCGTCGCCGGACCGTTCTCGTCCCCGGCACGACCGTGATATGTTTGGATAGACCTTTAGCTATGTATTTTTTTTTAATTAATAAAACACCAACATTTGTGTATAAAATATTTATTTTACAAAACTTGTATAAAAATACCCACCATTAACAAAACGTTTTAAACGTTTTTTTTATTACTAAATTAAAAAAAAAAATATATTATGCGTACTTACAGACATTATAATTATTTTGAATTTATTAGAGTAGCATGGCTCACATTGGCCTGTCTTCTAATCGGAATGTCAGGGACAGAAAATGTCTAAACGTGCATCAGGGGCCACATATTTATAACAACCTTTTGAGAGCCACTGACCAGTCCAGTCCTTTCTTAGTTATTTTAACTCTGATTTTGTATCACTGTCAAAATCACAGTGATCTTTATTCTCGAGTGAAATTACGTGAGATGTTTAAGGGGGGAGGGGGTCGAGTCACATCTCATCTTATCTTACGTTGGAGAGAGGGGGGGGGGTCTCGGCAAATATCACGCAATTTTTTTTCTGATTGAAGCAAAAAAAAATCTTTTGTTAATTTTTATTACACTTATAACTCTCAGCAATATTGATTACTAGTCTTAACTAGTCGTCAATAAAAGCACGAAGCAATTTTACAATAACAATCCAACGCGTTTACGTAAGAAACCCACATTTTGAAAAATCTCATGTGAGATTGGGGGAGGGGGGGAGGGGGTTGAATAAAATCTCACACGGACAGAAAATTTAAAAAAACACCTCACGTAATTTATGGACGCCCCCTTACGGTATATTACTGTTGGGTTGTCAGAGGTAAAACAGTTCAACAACATTCATTGCATTATTTACTTTGTTGAGCAGACACATTTTTCGAACTTATGAAGCAATGGATTAGCAATATCCTTCAAAATTATTCAGATTGTGATTGATGTGTGTTACACAATTAGGGTGCTAAACGCCAAAGATGTCAATAGACATAAAAAGGACATAAACGTAAGGTTTACGAAAATACGTGATATATATATACTGATATATTAAATAAAAAACCGGCTAAGTGCGAGTTGGACTCGCACACGAAGGGTTCCGTACCACCATTAAATTATATAACACTACATATAAAATAACAGTAAAAAAAACACGTTTGGTGTATGGGAGCTCCTCTTAAATATTTATTTTGTTCTGTTTTTAGTATTTGTTGTTATAGCGGCAAGAGAAATACACATTCCGTGAAAATTTCAACTGTCTAGCTATCACAGTTCATGAGATACAGCCTGGTGACAGACGGACAGTGGAGTCTTAGTAATAGGGTCCCGTTTTTACCCTTTGCGTACGGAACCCTAAAAAATATATTGGTGTACAGGACACCGCGTCGGTGCGTTTATGCTGTAGCGTTCATGCTCGAAAGACTGCAAATACCCAGAGTATTCTTAATAATAACAATTTGTGGCTAAAATATTGTGCACAGTTGATTCCCGGCCTTATAGCTTGTTCATTAAGGTAGTTTACAGCTTGGAGGGTGCGTACGATTGCCAGTACACCACATCGCGCCACCACTCGGGCCGGGTCATTGACCCCGGGTATGTCATCACGCTTGATTGGATGTGTTTGTAAGCCTGTAATAATAACATGGATTAGATACTTGTACCTATATTTTTTTTTTCATCAAGCTCTGATATACAGGGTGGAATTTTGAGACGGGGCACGGGGAGCTACCTTAATCGTTGTAGCCACAGGAAAACGATCTTAGGCATAATCCTTAGGAGACTTTCCTTAACTTGTTGAGATTTTTTATAATTTTTTATGGCATTTACAGATTTTGAAAAAAAAATGCACAATTTTACAAAAACTTTTTTTTTATGCCTATCAATCGATCCTGTTCTTATAAGAATCAAAAACCTGTAATGGACTGAGGTTTGAGTACTAGAAAGTCAGAAATCGCAAAAAAACTTTACCTATATAATTCACAGGAAATGAGACGCCAACTTACTTTTTTACTATAAATAAACTGGCTGTACTTTCTGAGTTTACCTTGGATATTACTGACATCGGTGAAGGAAAAAGTCACGAGGAATCCTGAAGTTATAGTAAATATAAGGTGCGTGTTGATCAATGCTCATGCCTTCTCGATATGAGAAGATTTTTTGTGAAAATGTAATGAAGACCAAGATGACGGCGTTAGTTCCGATTTTGACCACGCGCCAAAAGTTCCTTGTACAGCTATAGACTGGAAACGGACCCCAACATAATTGTGATAAGGCTAGGCCGATGATTATGATGGAAATTAGAATTTGGATAGACAACTTACTTCGCCATCGGCCATGCCCAGCACAGACTTGAGACAGAAGTCAGGCGGGGCCAGCGAGTCCACTAGCGCCACGGCCTCGGGCGTCACCTGCGCGCACATGCGCAGGATGACGTCACGCAGGTGCGAGCCTTGGGAACCGGTCAGGTAGCCGCCCTGGGGGTATGGAGTGGTGTTAGAAACAAAGAATAGATGACAGCGAGTGAATAATGCGTCTTATGTCACGAGCGCTCTACTCCTGATTGCAGCGATTCAAATCACATAATTGACCAGCGGGTTATAATGAAATTCAGTAATGAGGGTTTAGGCAATACTGATGGCTATAATGACTTAATTTAAATTAGGTTTGCATGACATATAATTTGACATTATAGAGCAGGTGACTTTAAAATATTTTTTGTTTTGATGCAGAGCAGTCAGCGTCCAAATAACAAGGATTAACAGACTGTTCAAAATTATCACATCAACTAAGGGCAAATTTTTCAATACTTGGTTAACCTTTATCTCAAGAATAATTATGACAGTTTGACATAATTTTCTATACAAAAGCTGTCAAACCGCAATATTTATTCCTCAGATAAAAATTATCTGAATATTGAAAAAAAAACCTAAGAAAATTTAATTTTATCTCAATGGCACAATAGATGTTTCAGAATAAAACTGAGATAAAGTCAAACTTCTATCGCTCTTCTAACCCATATTACACTACAATTTAATAGAAATGTGAAGAAACTAGTAATCATAATTAACATTATTTCCCAATCACTTACCATTTCTTCTTATAAGGGATTGAAATACGGAATTTGACAGATGGATCTGACCTCATCTAGTTTTTTTAAAACTAATTAGTTTTAACAACCACTTTTACACGTCAACAGTAATGACGCGTAAAAGTGGTTGATAAAACGAATAAAAAAAAAAACAAAAAATAAAACTCATCACAACTATGCACATAATAAAACAATAATGTGAGTTCCTTTCATTATTCACACCACAACCAACACGCAACACGATTGTTTTTTGTTATCTTTTATACAGGGTGAAATTGAAAACATGCGACAAATCGAAATGGGAGATTGTACTCATCATTATGAATAACTTTTACTATGGGACCAAACCAGAAATCGCGAAAAAAAAATCAGCTGTTTCCTACATTTATGTTTGCATAACTCGTCAAAATGTAGGGAACAGCTGTTTTTTTTTTGCGATTTCAGGTTTGTTCCCATAGTAAAAGTTGTTCATAATGATGAGTACAATCTCCCATTTCGATTTGTCGCATGTTTTCAATTTCAACCTGTATATAGTATTTTCTTCTCATTTTCATTTCTGCTTATACTGCCATGGAAGATCATGGTACTCACGACACAGGCAATTTTTGAACTAAAATACTTTTTTTTTTATTAGGTATATTTAATACTTACAATATAAAGTGTGGCCATATGTTTCTCCAACAGGAAGGCGCCGTACAGCGACACGAGTTTGAGCAGCACCTGTCGACACGAGACGTCTTCGTACTCTAATGCCGACTTGTAGAAGTGATTCAGTACGTAGTTCTGTAACAGTTTTCAGTAAAGTGTAAAAGAACGGAATTGATCTCCAACAGAGGCTACACAATTACATAGCTCGCCGTCCGATCAGGACCAGCCCGTGCCGGACGGCGCGTATGTGTTCCACGCGCGCCTCAAAGAGATGTCAGCATCGAAGGAGGGGCCCGTCAGGGCCGAAGCCTGCCGGGGCAGCGGGATTGTCCGAAAGGGTTACCGCTATCCCGGAACATAAAGGGCTAAGGAAGGAACACGGATGGGTTTTAGTCAGTAAGAGTCTGACCCTCCCTTCCGCTCCACCCAGAGCGGAAGGAGTCATTGGATGATTTCCTATCCCTGATTTCCCATCCAATTACATGCAAATACAAGAATTGGAAAAAAATATTATTGGAATTGGAATGTGTGTTTGTGTGGGTGTACGCGCGTGCGCGCTTCTAATAACTAAAGGAGACCATATCTTTCATTTATAATCTAGGTACCTACAATATGTTTGACAAATGATATGCAAAACGCGTGCCATCACACTAATATTATAAAGGCGAAAGTTTGTAAGTGTGTTTGTATGTTTGTTGCTTCTTTACGCACAAACGGCTGAAGAGATTTGGATGAAATTTGGCACACAGATAGTTTATAACCAGGATTAACACAGGATACTTTTTATCCAGATATTCCCACGGGATCGACACTTAAGGGTGAAACTTCGGGTGAAACCGCGGGGCGCAGCTAGTAATGTATGAAAGATGTAACGAAAAAGTCAATAACTTGCGTAGTTTATGAGATTCCAACAAAATAATACTTTACGTGTACACATAAACTTCACGTTTCCGCCTACTTTGATCGTTTTATTACATAAAAAAAAATGTCGTTCTGGAAGCAACAAAATTTACACTTGCGTAAAGTTATGTTTGTTTGAGTGGAAATAACGTCATTGTTAACATAGACGTACAGTTGCCAACTACATACATTATGAAACATACCTCTCCATAGACAACTGACAGTGTGACCGCATTGAAGGACTGAGAGTCGTTCTTCGCGGAGAAGATGTCTTTGCCCTCGCCCTTAAGTTTGGCCACCTTTTCAGCTGTCATCTTCAGCATGAATGCTGTCAGCCATTTGTATGTGAGGATGAGATCTGAAAGACAAGACAAGTAATTTATATTAGCTGTGACCATTAAGACCATAAAGTTGACATTGTTTTCTTAGCGCATCCATAGCAACAAGTTCCTGTTGGTGATGTTTGGCCCAAAATTTAGTTGACATTCATTGATGAGCTGTTGAGATTTAGACTATCTTGTTGGTCTATCTCATAAGTTCTCAACGTGGGCAGTAACGCCTCCTCGTGGCCGTTTGAGACTTTCGGGGCAGTAGAAAACCCAGAGAAAATGATATACCTACCCTATCTTACGACTACATAATATTACACGACTAAATATAACCGTGGCAATAGCTGTTTCAGATTCACGACAAATGGTAAGTAAAAAATTTTGGGGGGCTCTAGAAAAAAATTAAATCTCAAAGTAGGCGGTGGGCAAAATAAGGTTGAGGACTTATGGTCTATGAAGTCACACAGCCGGGTTGCTATAGAATACCCCAATCAAGCTGACCTGATCAAATCTAGGACCCCATAGTCAACAGTCGCACTTAACACTAGAGAAACAACTCGGTCAATTTTAATTAAGAACAACTCTAACTTACCTTTTGTGGACTTAATTAATACGTTTTGTTTTTACATCAAAAATACCAAAGGCATTAATTCCACCTCCGTACAGTTTTTACTTATGTATTAAGGGCCATACAATTCACACATCACACGTAAACGGGGAGGGGTCAACAAAGTGTGATGAGTAGTTGGACGAGTCATAAACTTCGTGACGTCAAATGTATGAATCTAAATTAAAACTTAAAACTTCAACTCTAACAAAAAACTTTAAAATAACTGGCGAAATGTGGGTGTACTATAGGTTCAGACTCCAGTACATCAAGCTACGACAATCTGTCAAATTTCTTTAATAGATTTTCAACTTTATCGCTAAAGCATAAGGTTCAAAGTTGATTGGAAACATTTGACAGTTTCGGGTAGCTTGATGTGGTGGCGTCTGTACATCTCTGATTAACCTTTCGGGAAATACAGGAATGATGTTATGATGTGTTCTATCAATTTGTAAGTCTTCTTTTACTTAATTAACTGACAAAATATTACAATTAAAATTTCCTAGCCTAACTTTAAATATGGCGTCGAAAATTCCTCCGCATTCGACTGGTAATGTACCCAAGAGACTGGCAGCATTGATATGTTGTTTGGCAATGCTTAGCCTCTGGCCAAGGTAAAAGCCAGTCAATATTCTTAGGTTTAAATAGCAAAATAAGTCACACCAAGGGACCCCCACACAAATATGACAACGTTTGACAAGTATGACGGGGCTCCAATAAATCACGAAATTCATGTGACGTAACTTATGGATGGCCCGTTAAAGAGATAACTAAATAACTTACTAGTAGGATCCACAAATTCAGCCACACTGTTCCACGGGCACTTCTGCTTCAGAAGCTGGTCCACATTGTCCAGGAACTGCAGTGACCCCAGGGGTGAGTCGTTGGCGGTGATGGTAGACCGTCTCGCCCATACGTTGAGGAGCCAATTGCTGGTCTGCTGTAGCAGAAGACTGTTCTCTCCTTCATAGGTACAGTTTGCGTCGTTGTCGTTGCGAAGATCGCCGATTGCTGACGCTGTATATAGTTAATAGTGTATGATAATTAGATCATTCGATCGTTTGCCGCGTTTTAGAGGTAACTCATAAATACTTAAAATCGAAATCCAAGATGGCGGCCAGAAAAAAGAAATTACATGTTTTTGGGGGTGCTATAGTTTGTGATGATTCTCTGGTAAGTACTAATACTAGTTTGTAAGTCGTTTGTATACTAACCAAATGAACAGGGTCTGAAATATATAAAAAAAAATTTTATGAAAATGAAAATGCAGTACATGTCTAAATTCAAGATGGCGGCGACTATAACAAAGTGAACTTTTGGTGGGAATTTTTTTAAATAGTTTTTAGGAATGAAAATGAGGACGAATCTGACTTTTAACCGTATTTTTTCGTCTACCGGCGATGTTGCCGTCTAGGTCACATTTTCTTAAGGCGATGCCGACGGCCCGGTGGCGCCCTCATCGTTTGTTTGGTTATTTCTTTTATTTTAGAATGAAAATGCAGAAAATAAGCACGTTAAGTTATGCTCCACAAGATTATACGTTAATATTGTTACAAACGTTAGTTTTTAATTGTTTCGTTTTATTATAATCATTTGAAACGGACAATAGTGGCCACTATTTACCACTGCGCGGTCGGCGTTTGGTCGGCGCCGTCTCAATTAATCTCGCCAGATGGTAAATAATACCCGCCTATTACTATCCCACTGCAGAGTTAAGAGCTCTTCACCAGCACCATGTCATGCTTGCTCAAGACGGGTTGGCGAACTATAAATTCCAAGATCCCTCGCTATATTTTCCTTCAATAATATATAAGAAAACCCAGAAATTAGGTACACAATGAAATGAAAAAGTCACATCGGTACTATCCTTTCGGTAGCGTTAAAAAATTTACTAAATATAAATAAGTAAGACTACCTTTGAGATAGCCGTGTCCCCCGCAAGACTCCCTGCAGTTCTGTATCCCGTCCCGCGACGTCCAGCCAAACAGTGGCTTTACGGCCGATGACAGCGCATGCAACTCGATACCTCGGGCCGCCGCGTTGTTATCTTCTCCTAACATCGCGAACAAAAGAAAATTGCAGCATTGTAAATTTACTATTAATTACACTAAACATCAAAAAATGGATTTAAAAGTCCAAAAGTGGTATCGACTTTTACGAGAATTCTTATAGAATAACCCCCTTACTAATAAACGTATTATATCTGATGAATAGTTACACACCGATTTCTCTGTTTCAGTCGTCAGTAATTTGACTTTCGAAAGAAGAAGACAAAGCATTGTGTAACTATACAGACGCTATACAACATTTATTAGTAAGGGGGTAATACTATATAGTAAGTAAATAGACTCACCCATAAAGCTGTTGATGGCCATGTTGATATGTGTGAAGCTGAGCCAAACAGAGAATATCTTCATGGCGTACGTAGCCGCCAGGTAAGGAAGCAGGCGGATTTGCTGCAAATGAGACATTATATAATATTAATGTTTATAATACAGGAAGATTTTTTATCACGTTCCAATTTTTTACAGGGTGTTCTACCCATGAATAGGAACAACTTTAAAAAAAATCAGCTGTTTCATACATTTTGGTCAAGTAGGTATGAAACAGCTGATTTTTTTTTTCGTGATTTCAGTGTTGGTCCCATAGTGAAAGTTGTTCATATTCATGGATAAAACACCCTGTAAAAATTTGGAACACTCGGCTTCGCCTCGTGTGATAAACTCAAATTCTTGTTTTAATACCCCTTCTTATTCAACAGTTGCATAAATAACAATTATGTAGGTAATGTAGGTTTGAACATAAACACTTTTACACATCACATTTTTTTTTTATACCATGTGATTTTAGAGTTTTCTATCTGACTACCCCGAGAAGAAATACCGCCACAAACTCAGCAGTCACAATCTCTTTTGAAGTACAGACATTGTCTTGGTCAGATAAACTAAATTGACGCTTGCCTATTAATTGAGCCTTAATCAGAAAAGAGTCTAACCTGTTGCTGATACTCCAAGACCGGTGTCTCCTCCTTAGCATTCTCGGGCCCGAACTGCTTCCTCACCGCGGAGTATCTGATGGCTATGACGATAGCCTTCTGCAGGTAGTACGTGGAAATAGCCGTAATGTGGACCCGGCCACCTGGATGGGACATCAATTTATACCATTACTAGAAAAAAAGACCCGCTCGTTGTGTCAAAATATTTAAAATTTATACACTTAAAATCTAATCAAACCCAGGCAGGTTGTTAAAATTTTCGAGCTCGCTTCGCTCGCTCTCCCCACCCTGCATGATTTACTTTCATTCTATTCTATGCTCAAACTCAAAGCATTTATTTCAGTTAAACCATTTACAGGCACTTTTGAATTGTCAAGAAGTCGGTCAGTCAGACTCGGCCGGTCGGTCGGTTTATTCTAGAGAACCGCCCCTCCTTCGCACGGCAATTGCGATTTGGCAAACATGGCATTTTCTTTATTATAGGTATTTAGTTTAATACGAATGTTTTAATACATATAAACATTCCGAAATAAATTATATAAGTTATGGTGAAAACCACATCAAAATCAATTGCGAAGTTTAAAAGAATTAAGCGGTCACACAGGCGAAAAACGTCTTTCAAATGTAATACTATTTAGATATAGGAGAAAATAAACGACCTCAAAAATAAAAAGAAACTGTCACACAACAGTCTGTGAGTATACAACATTACGACATTCAATGCTGAAGTAGTAATAGGTATTTATGCAGACGTCCTACAAAAACGGGTACTTATCAAAAAAATTCAACTGTAAATTGCTAGCAAAATAAAAGCGGTCGTTCTTGCCAACATCATAACATAACATCAAGCCCGAAGGGTTCCGCAGAGATGTACCTACAGTACACCCACTTCTCGCTTATAACACTGTCTGACCTGCCTGAGATCGAACCCAGGATTCCATCCTCCGAAGTCGCGCTTGCGACCAGACCACCAACTAGGCAGAAATTCAGACTATAAAAAGACCAATCACACAGCCGTTATGATCGCATCAAACTAAGTAACATAGAGCAAAAAATATTGCTGGAAAACGACCTTTAGTTTTGGTGTGAAAAATCGCTGTTTACGGCAGCGCGCAATGTTACACCACCAATTTATTTAATGACTACTTTGACATTGAATTGTATATAAAAAACATGATTATTGAATTGTAATTATACCTAATCTTTAATAAACGATGATGAAATGTAAGTTTGATGAATAGTATCACGGTTTATACACCATCACATGCGCATGTTTATACCAGATAAGATCCCCAGGGCAGCTCCGAACCTCTTGCTCGGATCTTTGAAGGGTGTCTTATAGTCACCGTTATCATCAACGCCTCCCAACTTGTCGAGTGCCGCCTCTTTCGGCAGGTGGTAGTTGTTGAACATTACGAAACTGTAAGATAATAATAATCATCATCATCATCATCATCATTATATCCGAAAGACGTCCACTGCTGGACATAGGCCTTCCCAAGCACCTCGACTTCAACCGGCTCTGTGCTTCTCGTATCCAAAGGGTTCCTGCGGCCTTCACAAGGTCGTCGGTCCACCTTGTGGGAGACCTCTAATATTATAATATTAGTTATGAGACAAGGCAAAAAAAAAACATGAAATAAACTTGAGTACTTAAGTATTAAAATGACGTGATATGTAAATTTTCTATTTTTCACACCTATTGTTAAGTTAAATACCGCCTTGGTTACAATTTGTTAATGTTTGCATCATGTAGCTCATCATCTGCGGCCTGCCTATCTGACCTCCACAACCCAGTAACTGGGTAATACGATACCCCTTGGTAAGACTGGTTGTCAGATTTTCGGGCTACAATGTAACGACAGTCAAAGATCCACGAATGACAGCCGGGACCAAAGGCTTAACGTGCTGTCCGGGGCACGGAGGGGTCTTGGTATGTAAAGATGATCACCCATCCACGGACCAACCGCGGAAAGGGTGGCTTAACCTGATCGATCGACCCGTGCAGTTGATATTACTTAGCCACAAGCCTAGCATCATGTAACTATCAACAAAAAAATATTATCTGTCACGTCATTCACGTCCATTTGACGCACACGTACATATACGTCAAAAATGGCGCTAACTATCGCCAAACCAAAAAGAGCGTTGATTCAAATTACAATTACAAAATAAATTATGGCTTTGCCGCACGTCAAAAGATAATAAAAACAGTACAAAAACAGTTTTTTTGTTAGTTTTTTTTATTACTTATGAGAACTAAGGGCTAATTTTTCAATCGCCAGATAACGTTTATAGAAGAATAAAAATGGCGGTTTGACACATTTTCTATACAAAAACTGTCATGCTGTCATATTTATTCCTGAGATGAAACTTATCTGAAGATTGAAAAATCGCCGTCAGGGTTCTTCTTAATCCGTGAAATAAAATTGACGACTGACAGTTCTAGTATGGAAAAACCGTCAAAAATTCAAAATGTATGGAAGGATTATTCTAGGTGGAATTCGCCCAAGTATTAATAATCTTATTTGTTTCAATAGGAAACTACATTTTGGAAAGGAAAATTGTCGGTGATCACTTACCGTCAAGTGGCTTGCCCGATTGTTTGCTAACCAAAGACAAAAAATACACATAACATCACGCCCGTTTCCCTGAAGAGTCAGGCAGAGGTGTACATAGTACACACACATTTTGCCAATTAAGTACGTTTAATCCTCATGTAATACGGGGCGAGTCTATTGCCATCAACCGGGCACAAATCCAGACTCTGGACTGAATAAGAAATTCCTGATGGAAAAATCCAATAACACAATGGCTGACCCGGGAATCAAACCCAGGAACTCTTGCTCAGCAGCACCACTTGTGACCAACAATGCAGTTCAATAAAAAAAAAACTCACATTAGAACTTGCTAACATACCCATTATCAACACCATTGAGGCCAATCTTCTCACCTAGGTCGCCTACAATGACTCCGGGGTACGGTTTCAAGGTCTTGGGGTCTCGGATCGGTACCACAAACGTATGGAGACCATGGTTCTTACCTTTTGAAATCAGCATTGCGTACACTATTGCGTGTGTCGCGCATTTGCCTGAAATTGGACACGAAACACATCACAGGACAAGCTTTCAATTTCCCAAACGGAATAAAAAGTGGCCATCTGGTGGACAGCTCCCTTGTTCTCACAGAGAGAAGGCCTGAGTCTCAGCAGTGAGAATATTAGAGGCTGGTTATATTAGAATCGATTCTAGCTGGTCGTGTCAGGACACACAAGATATATTTTATTATTAAAAATTCGAATGAAAAATAAACTCCTTAAAACTTACCCAACGATCCGACCCAGCACTTCGCCGCCTCAAAATCAGCACTGTGCATAACAAACTGCCTTTTCTCCGGCACATATGTAGCCGTCGTCCTCATGCCCTTAGCATTGGACCCATGGGCCACTTCAGTCAATGCAAAACACCCCCCGATTTTGGCCTTCTCCACATCTTCGATGAGGTGGAAGTGGTGACCCTTCCCGTTCCCTTGGATTGCGTTGCTGAACATCCTGAAGGTTAGGGAAACTTTGACGGCTAAAGAGCTGTCGAACATAAACATGGCTTCGCTCTCAGCTTGGAATGACTTCGGGTCTTCAGCTATCTGAAAGTTTTGTTCTTTTCAGTATTTCATTAGGTATCGGCAAGCATAGCATGGGACGCTCCCAGCTAGATGGGCCGACGATCTTGAGATGGTGGCTGGGACAGACTGGATGCAGAAGGCGGAGGACAGGCTGTTGTGTCGCAGTCTGGGAGACGCATAGAATCCAGAAGTGGACTGCGATAGGCTGAGTTGATTGATTGAAAACTAGGAAACGTGAAAAGATTTTCCTTTGCGTATCGAGACTGCTTTCATGGCAGCTATTAAAAGCACATTAATTAAGACGGCATTCTGGTAGTTATTTAAAACCAGTAACAGTTGTTAAAGGTCCTTTGGTTTCATTTCAAATGGCGCTGAGGCGTAATGATAAGCCATAATGGAGTTGCAAAGTCGATCAAAATACAAATTAAATAAGTATTTGCCTGTCGTGTGCATGTACACTTCTGGAGCGTCAGTAAAAACCAGCTGTGACAGACGGACAGACAGACTGAGTCGCACCATAAGGGTTCCTTTTTACCATTTTGGTACGAAACCTTAAAAATTATATTACGTGAGAGACACAACGTGAGTCTACTTGATTTCATTCATTCAGTGCCTTTAATAATGCCCGTTTTTACCATATTTAATGATTCAGCGAATTGCATTATGCTTGGGTTACTCGTACTTCATAAGCCCCAGGTCAAGACCATCATCAATATGTAAATACCACTCACTTATCAAATTCCAACTTTCAATGGATTTGTTGCTATTGTGAAGCATACGGTATAAGTAGTATGTAAATTTTTATAGTGAACTTTAATCAGCATTTTATTTCATTTTGTCATGTGATATTTCTTAAAGTTCAAGTTCAAAATACTTAATATCTCTATTAACTTAAAACTGACACTATTATTTGAATTTATATTTACTAAGGGAAAAGTGCCTTGGGTTTTACTGTTAGAAAGGTTAATCAAAAAAAAAAGAAGATTAATCACGTTTCATATTGAAAGAGTTCCTGGAAAGATACAGAAGAGGCCATGACATTATGGCCTGTGGAAAAAACAATAATGGCTAGAAAGAGGGTGAATTCTGAGACGACGAAAATAACCATAAATGGAAGAAAAGAATTACTTTTTTTTTGTAGACAAATAAAGAGGATGATGTAGTGCTGCCATTTACCTTTTCGAAGCGTAAGAACTGTTCATTATAGATAGTGTACATCCTCTTTGTGGTGATCTGTCTCTCATCATCCAGGACTCGAGTGGCTTCCGTGTGTTTGAACAGAGGATGGCTCTCCATGAAGCTCCATATGTCATACTGAAACAAATAATTTACTAGCCTGTAGAAGAAGAGAATCTCTTACATAGCTTCTCTTACATAGCTTAAAGATTTTATCTAGAGGTTGGTCAGCAGACTGTCTTAGCATCTTCCTTATTATTAATTTCTTGTAATTATGAGCCTGCTGTGTCCCACAGAGTCCCACTGGTAGGGCAAAGGCTTCCCTTCTGTCTTTAACCTTTTGACCGCCACACGCCAAAAAATAAAAAACATGCCCTCGGTGTCAAAGTCTGTCATGTAGGTGAACCGTGGCGTGCTGGCCACATTTTGGTTTGTCATCTATACATGACTGGCGGTCAAAAGGTTAATGTTTTACATTCTTCCTTACTTGCTTATAATATACTATTCTCTTAAGATACAGGCCTCCTAGTATGAGAAACAGGGTTTATATTTTTTTTTATATAGATTTTTGTAGCTTTCTCACTGGATAATTAAACATTATTTTATTATTTCTTATTAAAAGTACTGCAATCACCAATGTCAATAACAGAGCTACTCAATATAAAAAAAACTGCCCTAAGACGACCCATTGACCCTGTTTTCTGACACAAAAAATCTGAGTATAACAACAATTTATTTTAAAATATGCAAACTGCTCTATCATACAACTTACTTTTAATTTTATCGTGTTCAATGTATCGTAAACCAGTTTCATTCGCCGCCAATCGAACGATGCCTTCTTCCTGTAATTATCTAATGGTCCTTTTGGCAAATCCGGTAAATACTGCTTTAATTGTTGGTCAACGATTTGTTGCTTCTCCATTTTACTTTTATTTACGTAGACTTTTATTTAACAAACTTCTAGCACTTCACTTCTTACTAACGCGAACCTTTGAACTGCGCCAATTTAATTTGAGTACAAAAGTCAACTGTTTACAAGCGGTATTAGCTAAGATTTACGATAGTTATTTTATTTATTATTTAAAGGATTGAATAGATAATCACTTTAGCAGTTTCTGTTAACCGAATTCACATCAAATGATCAGCTGCTTGTTATCAATAACTTCGAAAGTTCAACTGTTCAAGACCACCGCAAACAAACAAGAACAACCAACTGCAAGATCCAATCGAACCAATCTCAGTCTAACAAAAAAAAGTACTCTGTGAACTACAAAACTACAATGACGAGAAACGTCAATGAACTGATAACAATCATGTCATGATGAAGTACGAGTCAACGTCACGCTCGACTCGACTCGTAGCCTCGCGAGGCTACGAGCGTGACGTTGACGTTTGTTTGTTGTACAATGTTGCGAAAGGTCAACTAGTAATCAATTATAATTTTAGTCGACTATTTTTCTGAATCGTGTGCAATGTTACCCGGGAAAATAATAATCACTTAGAAATATTGAAATATAAATTATGTTCATCATTAACAACTATGTTTATTAAACTGCCATCCATAACTGCTAATGCATATTTGTTAAGTAGAATTCTATTTAAAAAAAAAAATATCGAGTTACTTCTCATCTGCTTTCGTATCCTATCTCGAGAGTCAAGATACTGGACATTAATCTGCATTGTATTTACCGAGGCCAGCACATCAAGTTACCCCAATCTGTCAAATTTCTTTGATAGATTTTCAACTTTATTACAAAGGAATAAGGTTCTTATTCAATTGGGAAAATTTGACAGATTGGGGTAGCTTGATGTGCTGGCCTCTGTTCTTATTACTCAAAATTCCAATTTCTTTCATTTTGAAAAAACTACAAACTTTACTGCTTCATATAATAGAAAAAAAATATTTGCTTGTTAACAAAATTATTACAAATCGTTTACTCCATTAAAAGTTTGTAATTTCGTGTGTGAAATGTGATAAAATATAATAAACGGTAAACGTAAACATTTAGATTTTAGTGCTTGTTGATAATAGTTGTCTAAGCAACTGTCGAATAAGAAGGGTTATTAAAACATTAATGTGGGTTTATCATACGAGGCGAAGCTGAGTGTGATAATAGTATCACATGAGTGTTATAATACCTAATTATGTACAGTTGCATACAAGACTTTATCTACACCTAGAATAAGAATCCTCTTTATAAGGTTCTGAAACAGTTTTTTGCAATATTAATATCGAACAAAAATGGCGGCCGGCGGGATACGACGTGAATTCGAATAACCTGTAAGTTATTTTTTTAAATTACGGCGCTGTGGTAGTGAAACGCGCGTGAATGACAATGTTCGTTTTTTGAAAACGAGTTGCTTAATGTTTATTACAACATTATAACACTCGTTTAGATGTCATTGTGTTATGGTTATTATGACACTGTTTGTTTTAATGTTGGCAATAAGCTAACTGTTTCATAAACTTTTATAGAGGATTTATAGCTTATGTGTAGATAAACAGAACTATGCATGTTCCACGTGCATATTACGTATGTGTCATGAATGTTGAAAATATAAATACTGATAATCAACTAATTGGAAGAGTAGATAGGCGATTAGATATTGTCCACCATTCAACTCGACAACTAGTTTTATTGGTGGCAGACTGTCTTGTCAAACTTGACACTGACATTAGTTAGGTACCAGTTGCTCGCTTCGCTTTGCATTCAATGGTGTTACAATATTATTGTGTACTAGCTTCTGCCCGCGACTTCGTCCACGTGAAATTTCACCCTCTTAGGACTGGAATTTCAAAAAACCCTTTCTTAGTGGATACCTATATACACTTCACAAAGAACACACTCCAAATTTTATGTCTCTATGACCAGCGGTTTAGGCTGTGCATTGATATAATCAGTCAGACAGGATCACAGGACTTTGAATTTTATATTAGATTATAAAAGTAAACCTAAGTACCTACCTAATAAAAAAAAAAATCAATAACAGAAAATAAAATACCTACCTACCTAAATAAACCTATTTCTGATGATACGTGGCTAAATAATAACAGCCGCACAGGTCGATCGATCAGGTTAAGCTACGCTTGCCGCGGTTGGTCTGTGGATGGGTGACCATCTTTACATATGGAGACCCCTCCGTGCCTCGGAAAGCACGTTAAGCCGTTGGTCCCGGCTGTCATTCGTGGATCTTTGACAGTCGTTACGGGTAGTCAGAAGCCCGAAAGTCTGACAACCAGTCTTACCAAGGGGTATCGTATTACCCAGTAACTGGGTTGTGGAGGTCAGATAGGCAGTCGCTCCATGTAAAATACTGGTATTCAGCTGCATCCGGTTAGACTGGAAGCCAACCCCAACATAGTTGGGAAAAGGCTAGGCAGATGAGGCAGATGATGAACTAATCTAAACTCAATAAATAAGCAAAATCCCTAAAAACTAATATCTATACGAATGACTAATCCTACCTAACAGTTTTATAAAATAACCTACGGTCACTACGTACACTATCAAATATACTACCCATACTTTAAAATTAAAATCTATACTTACTTATAAAAACGACTTATAAAAATAAACCTAAATAAGTCTACCTTAAACTGTACTTAGTAAAAACTAAAAGGAATAAAAAGGTCGCACTGAAAAGCACGTTTTGGAATTGCAAGTAGCAGTTAAAACATACAATTTATAGAATGCTAATATGAACGAACGCTCGCCTATTATTATTATCTTCGTCGTGTACTACGACAAACTAATTATTTGCGGTTGGTACAGTAATCGGGTCTAGGGATCGAACCGCAAAATTAAGTTTGTTTTTTATTGTATATTTTTTTCCGGGATAAAAAGTACTCAGTGTGGTGCCTAGGATATTAAAGAATAATTATACTAAGTGTCATCGTAATCGAACCGGTAGTTTTTGCGTGATGCCTGAACAAACAGACAGACAGACAGAATTTTTTTTTAATCACATTTTTGGGTTCTGTGTCGGTCTAATAACACAACAACTAATACCTATTTTATAAAAAACAACAAAATAAATTCAAATAAACTATTTAAAGACTAAAAGTCGCGCTGATAAGCACGGTTTGTTAATATCAATTATCGTCTGTCAATAAGGTCGAACGCTCTGAACGCATCAACAGCCAAATATTGAATGAAGCTCGCGCTCGGACCTCCCTTACCCTACCGCCGCGACCCGCGTCGAGCGCGGCAACCGTTACACAAAAATAATCCTTATGGCATGATTCAGTATTCACGCGCGACGGCGCGATGGCTTATTAGCGTATTTCATGTATAAGTTTGGTGTTTCTATACCGATTACTATGATTCTTTTTTTATTGAATAGGTAATAATATTAACTTCTTTTAATTAGGGATGAGTGAGAGTATTATAAACGTAAGAGTAAACAAATATAATCAGAAAGCTCCGAACTGCTAAGGTATCGGGAGTTACACGTGTTATTGTGAGTCAACCATAAAAGATAGACATATGCTGTAGTAGGATATTTTTTAGATAATTTTATGTAGAACATTTCCGTCATAAATGATTTCTATGTAGCTTTAACCATTAAGGCTGCACACGCGACGGAATCTTAAAAAATGGAGCAACTTCTCCCGTTTTCCCAACATTTCCTTTCACTGCTCTGCTCCTATTCATTGTAGCGTGATGAAAAGTATACTATAACCTCCCCAGGAGTATGAAGAATAATTGTACCAAGTTTCTTTAAAATCCGTCGAGTAGTTTTTGTTTCTATAAGGAACATACAGACAGACAGACAGACAGACAGACAGACAGACAGACAGACAGACAAAAATTTTACTGATTGCATTTTTGGCATCAGTATCGATCACTTATTACCCCCTGATAGTTATTTTGAAAATATATATCATGTACAGAATTGACCTCTCTACAGATTTATTATAAGTATAGATTTCGTATCTGCTTTCTCTTTTTAACCCCCGAGAAATTGCTTCTTCCTATTTCATCCAGTCTGTCTCGAATTTCGATTAGGAACTGGAACGAAATTAAATTTAAATAGTAGCATTAGTAGCATTATATATATTAGTCTATGAGTAGCATGACCGGAAAGTTGAACAGCAACAATAATTTCAATCAAAACAAAGTGTAAATTCAGTAAGAGGCTATTGAATCTTCGAATTAACTACTGCAATGGACTTGGGTATGTATTCAATACCAGTAAATTAATTATCTTTATCTTTGCATAGCATTGGAAAGTGGAAATTATGAAATTCAGAATAAATTTTACAATGTTTTGAACGCTGTTTATGTAGTAATTCATCACTGAAATTAATCCATAATTTATATAAAATAGTGTTTGATGACTTATTGTCTAAGCTTGAGGAAGGAAATTGTAATATTAAAAGTTATCCTCAACTTTTTATAACCTCAACACTGGGTCTGTACAGGTTTTATGAAAGTCAGAGTTTCAGCTTTAATTTTATTATAGATGGTATGCTGAATTTTCATATACTTTTCATCCATACTATACTAATATATACTAAGTATTAATAATATACTAATAATATCTAATTTAGAAAATTCTCGTGTCATAATGTTAGTTACCATACTCCTCCGAAACCGCTTGACCGATTTTTAAGAAATTTTATATGCATATTCAGTAGGTCTGAGAATCGGCTACTATCTATTTTTCATACCCCTAAATCGAAACTTACGCGGGTGAAACCGCGGGGCGCAGCTAGTATACTAATAAAATGATAGATGCGAAAGTGTGTCTGTATGTTACATCTTCACGCTTAAACTGCTGAATCGATTTAGATGAAATTTGGTATAGAGATATTTTGAGTCCCAGGACATAGGATACATTTTATCCCAATATTCCCACGGGATCGAAACTTATGCGGGTGACACCGCGGGGCGCTGCTAGTATAATATACATACAACTGTCTGTTTTTTTTAAATAATTTTCTTTTAAAGTATGTGGGTAGGTAAGTACCTACATTAAAACTTCATTTAAAAAATGGATTAGTAAGTAAAAACAGTATTTAAACATTATCCTTCTTTTGGTATAGTCAATTTCTGTACAACCAGACAGAATAATATTTTCACAGGATGATACACAGTATACACTGTTACCATGTTTGAGGGTTTTTTTTATAATTTCCCACTTGTGAACAGCGCTTAGTACTTACAACTTATGAGTAGGGAAAGACCAAAGAAGTAAGGCTGGATTGATTTATGTGAAAGATGATATCGACGGTTGAAAGGCTAATTGATCTAAGCAATATTTTTTGCAATATTGAGTTATATACATATTTGGAATCAGCAAATTTTTCTCCGTCTTTTGATCCGTCCCCCTCCAAGTTTTACAAAATGTCGCTTAGATCAATTAGCCTTTCAACCGTCGAAATAGAAACTTTCGATATGATCTTTCACATTTATAAAGGGACTGACTTTGAAGATGATGATGGCAAATTTAGATGTAAGGAAAAGACATGCTGCATCAATGAAGATAATTGTATTATATGAACTGCTTATTATATGAACTGCTAAACAATGGAGTAGTAAAATTACGAAAAATGTAATTAGGGCCTGCCATTCGATTCTGTTAGAATCTCACCGTGAGAAGTTAGGTGAAGTGAGCTGTCATTCCATCTGACGCTATAGGGAGTGACACTAATGACAGCTCACTTTAAGCTCACTTCACCTGAGTTATCACGGTGAGATTTTTACAGAATAGTACTACAGTTCCCATACATGTAACACAGGTATGAAAAAAACATGTTACTGCAACATTTATTTTCCTTTTTTTTTTGCTTAAAATATGTCTGTATTGAATAAATTTTATGAATACTAAATTTTAATTGTAAATCTGTGACATATTAACACTAGATGTTAAATTAAATTGTTAAGTAATAAACTAAAAACGTGATGGACTCCTGTCTGGAATAAAAGTTTTCTATTCTATTAAACATTACATACATTAGGTATTTGTAGGAGAATATTGATTATTATTATAGATTTATTTTCATTCTTGATATAATCATCTGCCTTTCGTATGCTTATCGAAAGTTGTTCTGAAACCAACTCCCAATATAAATATTCCTTATTGTTATTATTATTTTGAACCATCTTAGGTTCACTGCGTAATGAAGAAGCAATTATTTTAAATATAAATAAAACTTCTTATATTTATGTATGTACATGTACTTACAGTTAACTACACGTCCATCATAAAAATCATAATAGTTGGACTTTGACAGCACCTTATTAACTTGGTAGCAATAAAGGCGATTTTCGTATTTTAAAATCAAAAGTCATTCAAACTAGCACAAACTACACTAGCAGCAGTAGCAGGACAGCACAGCTGTCTGTTCAGTTAGAAGAATTTGATTCTAGACAATAGTAGGTAAGTATTTAATGAATATTACGAAACACAAAAAAAAAAACAGGAGTTACTGCTGAGGTGCAGTTGATGATGACCATACAAAAGGCATGTTCGTTACATGTCATGTCATTCCTGAATAGCCATTGTGATTGCAATGGCCGTAAATAAAATTGCCCATTATCTTCTTATTCAACTCTTCAAACCTATTTAAATTGAATGCCTATGAAGGTACAGAGATAATAACCATACTTAGCTGTTATTTATATATTGGTAATGCTTTCTTTTTTAAACAATCGTAATGGTAGAGGTACGTACTTCCACAGGGGCGTAGCTATCGCCGTATCAATGATACGGGGCCCCCAAGCTACAGGGGCCCCGTAGTGTGTAAGAAAACATTCGCAAAGTATTATCCAACACCTGAAATTCTTATTGATAAGAGGCACATTATGAATAATTACCTAATGAATAACCTACTTCCTACTAATATAATAATAATATTAATATATTAATATAATAATATATAATATTATAAACGCGTAAGTTTGTGAGAATGGATGGATGGATGTTTGTTACTCTTTCACGCAAAAACTACTGAAAGGATTGGGATGAAATTTGGCACAGATATAGTTTATCACCAGGATTAACACATAGGGTACATTTTATCCCGACATTCCCACGGGATCGAAACTTCTGCGGCTGAAACCGCGGGGCGCAGCTAGTATGAAAATGAACGTAATTTTTATATTAAATGGCTTACATAGGCTGCAAGATACAGGCACAGGACAATTCTCAAGCTCATACATTCATAATCTAACCTATCCAAGTCAGCGGGGTATTTGCGTAACGCAATATCAGTAGCAGCGACTTTACTTTGACAGTTCAAAAACATTCATTGCGTTATTTAAGTACGTATTTGAGCGTTAAGCAGACTAATTTTTCGAACATATGAAGCAATGGATTAGCAATATCCTTCAAAATGATTCAGATTGTGATTGATAGAGTGTTACGCGTACGCAATTAGGGTGCTGGATACTCTAATTTTCTATCTCGCTTCCCTAGCTCTTGTAATCTCATACCTTTTGAGCTTCGCCACAGTCGGGTAAAAAGGGCTCTTTTTTTTAAAAGGGCCTTTAAGACTAGGTCTACATCACTGTACTACAAGCGCTGCGGAATATAAAAACCATTCTAATCTAAATACCTCGTTCTATAAACACAGTTTAAAAAGTACGTACTAGGTAGGTACAGTTCGGAGGACTGCGCTGGGACACTAAAAAAGCCAATCACGAAATGGAACCGATGCAATATGCACGTATAAGCTATTAACTCGGGCACACTGGTACGAGTCTGCCGGTCTGTGCGAACCTCGGTCCTGTTTGCAATAAATGCCTTCACTTTTAAACCCTGCCAATAATTATGCAAAAAGTTCTGATTTGTGCCCGGTTGATGGCAATAGACTCGCTCCTTCTACATTCACACCCGAAAAGCGGTCGTAATAAAAAGGGGGGCCTGCTGTCTACTCTTTTACTGTCTTTACGTTCATCTACGAAGGTACGGGTCGGTTCGAAAGTACTTTAAAACTCTTAGTGAACCCTATACCCGATTAATTAACTTTTTCGGACGGGCACGAACACAATCAGCAATTTTTAGGTCGGGCATCAAACTATTTTAATGTCCGTAGATACCGAATCGGAATCGCCCGTAAAATTTTTGGTATGCATGAAGACGCCTCCTCGTGTAGCGCAGTTTGTTCCGCCAGTAACTCAACTAAACGCTCGCGCTCGGCGCATCCTGGCCTGTCATACCCAACACCTTATTTGACTGGCCAATTCTTCCCTTGCGGTGGTAGGGCTAACGCCTGCCTGGTTTGCGACCACCCTCCCACCGGAGTCCGGCGTCAAGCAGCCTGCTGCGTTTCGTCGATGTGTGGGAGTTCCAGTGCCTTAGGCATCTTCTGGGCACGCTCGTTCCATCATTGACCTCATCCATCGCTTTCCATCAGGCGTGATCGAGTTCTAAAGAGCGGGCCCATACAACAATAAAAAAAGTAGGTAATGGGGGATTTACACTGGGTCGATTTTCGCCGTGCGGCTGGTCTCTTACCAAATCGCCACCCCATTTACACAGTTCCATAAAAATCGCAGGTGACTAGTTCATTTTGCATCAAAATGTCGACCTTTATGCGGCGGGCGACCGCCTGCGACTGAGCATTTTCACGGTCGATTTTAGTCACCCGCCGCGCCGCCGCATGCGACCTGTCGCCGTACAACAAAAGTCGAAACCTACTCTACTTTGGAACTTGCGATTTTAGTCACCTTTTGCCTATCAGCTATGCCATTTAGGCAGTCATTTTCTCCGATAGTCACTTGTGTAAAGCCCGCATCACTACGGATTTCGTGCTTAAGGAGTATACCTCCTGCTTAGGCCACCCCGCCGGAGAATACAGCCTAGAAGTTATGTTCTGAATCATTTTGTTTTAATCTTTGCGGAACAAACGTAGCCATGATTGCTCCTGCGAGGCTGCGACCGACTACTATTAAAAATCGATTCGGGAAAATTACTCATTGCCTCGAATTCATCGGAACGCGCGTCGCTGTGGTTTCCATAACACGATCGGCCAATCACAGTTATGCCAATAATTTAATGACAGGCCAATTGTGCGGATACAATAGCGGGCGCTTTAAGCCAGTTGCCAGCATTAAAAATAACCGTACGGGTTGCAAAGACCTTTGTACAATACTAAGGGTACAACGACCAAAAAAGTTCTTTGCCACTTTCACTGCGACTTTTCAAGGAGGGGTGTTAAAATATATAATTTTCACGTTTTACGTGGACGTGGGAAAGAACTTTAGTCCCTCTTGAGGTCCGTGCAATCGTGCTGATGGACCCGTCAACGGTTATGTCCTCTGGACGTAGGCCTCCTGGATGTTGTAAAGACTGGATAGGGTAGAAACTTTCTTTTGAAAAGATAGTTCTGCATATCCAGTGTTTTTTGTGTTCCTCATCATCATCTGCCTAGCCTTTTCCCAACTATGTTGGGGTCGGCTTCCAGTCTAACCGGATGCAGCTGAATACCAGTAATCAGTGTTTTTGTGTTCCTAGTAAACACAAAGTTAAATCAATTATTACAAGTAGGCCTTTAAAAGTAGGTAGTTTTAGCTTAACTGCATGACCTCAGAAGGGCAATTCTGGTAATTTTAAGAACGTTCACAGTCTGATCTCAGTCTCAATCTGTCAAAAATATCTCAACGATATAATAGATATAGAAAATATCTCAAAAATATATCAAACGACAAACAAATGTCAAGTTTTTGACATTTGTTTGTCGCTGAGATGAGACTGCGACTAGATTTTGAACGTTTTAAATTACGAGAATTGGCCTACAGCTCATTGTTGAGAAAAGCGATTGTAATTTATTACAATGGGGTAATGTTATATATATCTATCTATCAGGTTAAAGATTCCTAAGGAAAACTGCCATTCTTGTTTATATAAAAGCAATAAATTTGGTTCCTCTTAATATCTTTAACCCGTTAAACGATCTCCTACTAAAAGCCGTTTGCATGCGCGTAACGCGTAGAGTGTTTTTCCTATGAACAATCGCTGGTTCATGCGACATTTTTTGGGTGAATTAACTACACCTATCGTCCGTAAAGTAAAATATACGAAAGATCAACAACTTCTTCAAAACCAAAACCTCTTAAAAGGCCAAGCGAGGCCATAAAATAAATAACCATTTGTTTCATATCTAGATTTATAACATCCAAGAACAGGCAAGAGCGGACTCAAAACTTAAAGCCTCGGACGTTATGACCCATCTCGTAAAATAAAATATAACGTTTTCTAAACTAAGTTTATTTTATTTTACTGTGCAGACGTGTATCTTGAAACGTTTCAACTGAGATTTTCTCCGGTACCGCAAACCATTTTGGTTTGGTTCATATTATTTTATTGCAAAATGTTTTCGTACCATACATATTTTTTACTGCTCGTCTTTTATTTGCTTCTGTATTTTCTTCATTAGCTAAATTTAGCTAGCTGTGGTTATCGAATGACTTTTTCCACACGTGGTTATTCGGAATTTGGCCGAATAACTATTCGGCCAAATACCGAATAACCGATTTTTGCTGTAAAGATCGAAGTGGCTAAACTGCCGATCTTTTCAGTAAAAATCTCACTATGAAAACTTGGGTGAAGTGAGCTTTCAATAGTGTGAATCCCTAAGGATTCGGAGAATCTAAATAGCAATGCTGATGGTATTGCTTTTCTATAACCATCTCACCATGAAAACTTAAGTAGGTGAAGTGAGCGTGATGGAGTGAGCTGTCAGTGTCATGCCACCTAATGCTAGAGATGGACCAAGCATAATCTACATTTACAATAATTATCGAGATTTTAATACTTAATATTTTTTGTGCTAATTCTTTGATATTTGTATATTATTTCAAAGCTAGTACCTATTTATGTGTCTAAACGTTACTATTTTGGGGAGTTTCAAAATAAAATAGCAAAACAGGAATTCAGTCAGAAACTCAATGTTGTTTTTTTTTTTCAATATTTTTCATAGATTCGCAGATGAATTGACAGTTCACTTTATCTTAGTTTGCACGGTGAGATTTTTACAGACTAATAGACCGGTTGTCCGTATACCGAACAATTGCTGAATGTTCGTACACAATATGTAACTCTGCTCTGAAAAACACCAACAATTAATGTTCTTATAACGTAGTAGATACTTTATAAGGTCGTGAATCTCTTCAGTCGATTCTCCCGAGAATGCTTACGTATTCAACAAAGATAAAGAAAACTGTAAAGATACAAATATAGCGCCGTTCACTGCTATTCCAGACGTCATATAATTTTGTTGTTTTATTGTAATAATTTTTGCTGTATTTTAGGACCCTCTAAAAGTAGCTACATAAGATTCGTTTCAATCATAACCATTTTACTGTATCTCAGTATATTTCAATAGGTATTAAATCTATTACCTATGGCAATAATATCTAATGAGCCTTTTACTCCACAGTCGTGATCGTGACGTTGACGACGTGTAGCAATAAAAAAAAAAGATTTTTTAAATTCATGATCTCGAGAAACTACGAGCGGATCATGGGATCAATGAAGTAGTGTCCTACGGCATTGACCCCGTGATCAGCACGCGTAGCATGGCCACCATCCAAACGGTTTTGTCGACGGTAGAATAGACAAGATGACAGATAAAATAGACAAAATGACAGATAAAAAAAAGAAACTCATCTCATGCGTAATTTACTTTATTGTACAGGTTGAAATTGAAAACATGCGACAAATCGAAATGGGAGATTGTACCTACTCATCATTATGAACAACTTTTACTATGGGACCAAACCTGAAATCCCGAAAAAAAATCAGCTGTTCCCTACATTTTGACGAGTTATACGAACATAAATGTAGGGAAAAGCTGATTTTTTTTTCGCGATTGAAAAGTTGGTCTACTCGACAGCGTAAACAACGCAATGAATGTTGTCGAATTGTCGAAAGGCATTGCAATAGTTGTTAGCACGCACTCCCGCAGGTCTGTTATGTATCGCCAGGTAATAAAAAAAGGCCTGTATACTCATTTCGAATGGCTTTCTTTCAACATACAACCGTTGTTATGCCAATCAGCGTTGCAATAAGTTACAACTGCATGACAGGAATACCTAGGCTGCGATTGAATATCCTACTAATATTATAAATGCGAAAGTTTGTGAGGATGGATGTTTGTTACTCTTTCACGCAAAAACTACTGAACGGATTTGGATGAAATTTGGTACACAGATAATTTCTAACCCGGATTGACACATAGGATACTTTTTATCCCGATATTCCTACGGGATCGAAACTTATGCGGGTGAAACCGCGGGGCGCAGCTAGTATCCAATAAAACGAATATAATATCCTCTTGACTACCATCGTACTAATTACTATACAGCCATACAGTAGAGTGGCTACCTCGGCGCCCTCTGCAATTGTCTGTCTCGTTCAATGGAGTTTGGAATGAAAAACCGCAGTTTGAATGGGAACAAGAGAGAAATTGTGAATAGGGCCAATCACGGTGATTGATTTTGTACTTCGCGTGAGTTCGCGTTGAATAAATTGAAGTGTTTTTGATGCAGTCGTATTGTTTTTTTTTGTTGTTTTACATTGCTGCTGGTTTTAACGACGATTTTGTTGTTTAAAATCTGATCTACTAGTTACATGTCCAAGTCCACCAAGGTACCTAAGTAGGTTTTCGGAGACTTTTCTTATTACGTAACACTTTAAGCTTAAAAAATTATACTTTAGGCACGTTTTTAATGTTTTAAAAAACCGGCCAAGTACGAGTTGGAATCGCACACGAAGGACATACAATATTTAACACTACATATAAAATAACGGCAAAAAATCACGTTTGTTGTATGGGAGCCCCCCCTTAAATATTTATTTTATTCTGTTTTTAGTACTTAATTTGTTGTTATAGCGGCAACAGAAATACATATTCTGTGAAAATTTCAACTGTCTAGCTATCACGGTTCATAAGATACAGCCTGGTGACCACTGGTGACAGACAGACAGACAGACGATCAGTGGGGTCGTAGTAATAGGGTCCCGTTTTTATCCTTTGGGTACGGAACCCTAAAAACGTGCCTAAAGTATCTTTTTTGAGCTTAAAGTTGTGTTAATATAATAATACCCCCAAGACCCCACACACAGTACAGTTGCATGCACCCATAAGCACAATGTGTTGCGTGTGTTACATTCGCACTAGGTACCGCAAACAGCAAATATTTACACCAAAAAAAATAACAACATCAACAACAACAAACAGGGCAAGCTAAATAAGCTAAGCAGGAAAAAAAAACTAACCATACTAAAAAATAAAATTGTTCGGCACCTAACACAAGGCTGCTATTTCATAAAGGGAAAAACTAAATAAGATTTTCCGAGTAGAAAATTGCATCCGAAACCTCAAGTTTGCGTCTAAACCGTGACAGCAAGACCAATGAGGCGGTTAGGATTTAATTAGGTCTTATAATAGCATCTTCTATGTAGATATTGGACATTAAATCATTAGGAAAAACATGTAAACGAAATTTTAAAAAGTTACACAATTTCTAAAAATTCTTAAGGGGGGGCATAAAGCCAGAAAAAAATCAAATTTCACCCGCGCTTCCTTGCCTACCCCTCTCATCAAACACGACAAAAACAAAACACAATCTCTTCCCGCCAGCAGAAACTTTTCGCCCGGCCAAGTAAGCCAGAGATTAAAACAGAAGAATAACTAGCAGGATGTCGAGGGGGGAGGGGGGGGGGGTTCTCATGGGAACAGATTGGTATAAATCATATATATTTGTGTTTGAATTTCCATCTTCTGTAATAAGTATATGCAAAATAATCAGATGAAACGGCTCTATTCAATGTACCTAAGTATTATAGCAGGCTGTGCTAGTAGATATCTTGATAGGGCAATATTATTGTATGTCCCTGAATCTGTTCCGATGCTGGTAACAGATTCACGGACATACATGTAATACAGCCTATCTATGAATTTCCAATTCTGGATTGAAGGACTAACTTTACTATACAGTAAAAAAAAAAAACTTATATTAGAGAGCAAACCGAGTTGAATGCCTATACATTTTCGATTCCGAATGAAATTACAAATGAACGATTTTTGGATATTTTCCTGTACCTATTTATGCTGTGAGACCTTGCTTCTTGCCAATTTTCATTATTCTAGGTCAACGGGAATAATTAAAACGTATAAGGTACACCCAAGGATTTAAATTTCAAAACACGCGACATGAATGGCAATTTATGCTAGCTTCTAAGTCAGCGTCTTTGAGGCTTGATATTTCTACAGCTCCAAGAAACCGTAGATCTAAGTATTTGATATCAATTTCAACTTGATACGTATTCCTGAGAAAAAGGGACAGACGGATGGACAACGAAGTTATCCTGTATCTAAGGTTTTCGATTTTTCCTTTTGAGGTACGGAACCCTAAAAAGCAAAAGCACTTCCATCAAAGTATTATATTACATACTCCTAATCATAAATCATGATGAAAACAAACTCAACTAATTTGTTTTTTTAACAATATAAAGGCCAATGTAATCACATCGCTTATCTTATGATTTTTTATTTTGAGTTATATAATCAAGCTTTTTTAGAATGACGACGTTGTAATGGTCATATTAAGGACAAAGATGATTGAAAATATCTATCAAAAATCTTAGAAAACTTGTCGCACCGCAGTGATGAGCAACCCTATTTAATTTTCTCGTATTGGTTTCTCAAATTACAATATCGAAATGTGATCATTGTTCATTCCCTTTATTTTCAATGCAATTCTTTAGTAAGTAAAAACATCCGTTTATTTTGCATATACTTACTATACGCTAAGTTTGAATTCAGAATCTAAGAATCATGTCTTAGTATTTTTTTGGAACTAGAAACTCAATGTTGATGTGACAAAGTTCAAATTCCAATGTAACCAAATTTTGTTTAGGACCTACAAGTTGGACGTCACCACATCTTGATGAAAAACAGTGTTGACCAAGAAAAAAATTATATTTGTATATCGTGGATTTTTCTTTGCAGGATCGTGCAAAGTCAATAAATTAGCAACAGTGATACCCAAATAAAAAATGATATTCGTATGGTGGATTTTGCACTGTATTATGCAACGTCAAACGGCATGTGTCATAAAAGCCTTTCCTGCGCGAAGTGCGAGTAGGAAAAAATCCCCACCGAAAACATTTGTGGAAAACGAGGCTAAGTTCGGAACAAAAGAAGTACATGTTTGTCGGATTTACCAATATGGCATCTATGTAAATGGGTTCCAAAGTCTAAAGTTCATTAGGTTCCTCTTTTGTAACTGTTGAAACTATCCAAGTTTCCAACTTGCCAAGTTATAATATGAACTGTAGACTTTCTCTCAACTCTATAGAACTTAGCACCCATTCAGAGCTTAACTCTTTTATCGGCGAAGCCGACAATCCCAAACATGTTGATCCGTCACAACCTTTACTCATCCTCACCATAAAAAGAAGGCTAGTCATGAGAACACTATCTGTATGATATATTTCATGTGCCGTTTCGTACTTTTGTCCACAATAAACTCATTACGTATTTAATTTCCGATATTTCTTTTGTATGCTCCAATAATAATATACCCTTTACGCTGAATTTCGAGTTTCAACTTGATTTAGGGAATAGTACTTACTAAAACCTTATACGGAGTTTGTCAAGAAAAGTGGAAGAAAACGAATTTGGATTTTGAGTTAATCACAGTAAGGTCTAAAATCTCCAGCACGAACTTTCAAATGAACGCTAGTTGGCTATGTTGCAAATTTTCTCCGCAAGAAAATGAACCGAAATGCAGAACAATGGCGCTAGTGGTACTATACAAAAATCTGTCAAATAAAATGTATGTCATCTTGACTTTTCAAATATCAACACTGAATTATTTCAATATTTTTATTTTATAGTTTTGCCTCGGTATTTGTTTAGTTTATCAAGTCTTATTGTTTTTAATAATCGTTTCGGAAGTGGTTTTAGTTATTTTTCCATGTTTTCTGTTTCACAGTGTCTTTCCTACAAAGTGATAAATTACGAAAATATTGTTTACGTAAATTAAATAATAGCAGCGCAGCCGAAAATTTGAGCGCAGTCCTCTCGTCTCAACAGAGCGGGGGCGACTGATTTGTGAAACATATATGTTTGAAGTTCCCGCAACGTGCGACGGAAGATGATTTCTTCCACGAACTAAGAACGTCGTAAGTGCTATAAGCTTATCGTCGTAATAAAACCACAAATAAAAGTAATAAAATAAAATCCTTCCACAATCTAAGTCGCTTTATATTAATAAATTAATCATCAAATTTTCATTCTAGTAGTCATTAGCATATTAAGTACAAATCGAAAAGTCGTGAAAATTGGAGGTAACTTCGTGATGTTTTTTATTACAGAAAATTTTACTATTTTGTGATTTGTTGCCACAATAAGTTTGGAAATATCATGTAGTTATTCGTGTTATTTTTATTTTATACCTAAGTCTCATCAATTTCATGAAAAATCATATTGAAGTTAGGCTATTTTGGTTGATACCTGCTCTAAGCAGCATGTCTAGCATGTCTCTAGCAATGAAAGTATATAAATTGAAGTTTTTGGGGCGATGGCGAAGGTTATTATTTGTTTATGGGTCTTGAAAAGGGATAAAATGTATTGTGGAAATATTGAGGTATCGAATGAGTGTTCTGAAGAGTCGATATTGTGACAATATCCAAGTATTTGGTTTTATGTTAAGGCTTGGATACCTGCTTATTACTTTAACATATTATCAAATCTAAATTGACGAAATATTATTCGACGATCTACTTTTTAGCATTTCGTGCGTAGTTTGTATTATTTTAATAAGTATAACAGCGGATTCAATTTTAATATTATAATTTCGTAAACTGAACTGTTTACAAAGTTTTTATCAAATTGACAATAATACAAATGTTAACTCTTTAATGTGAATAGCATATCTATTCACATTAAAGAGTTTCCTTGTAGGCTTGACGAAGTGTTGACTGTGATTATTTATTATCCTCATAAAAAACTAAGTTCCTCCGTTTTGTTTGGGCTTTCGGTCGTCAGTACCGGTTTGAGTAGCGGGGGTGGTGCACGCCCTTCGCTCCAAAGTTCCCGCCAATATGTACGCGAGAGGTAGGTTCGCGTTGCTTAGGATTTTTTATTTTATTTTGAGAAGTAACAGTTTGACATTAGTTTGCAAATCAATTAAATTCTCGTAAAATAATGGTTTACTGGATATAATATATTAAGAAATTGTTATTTTTTTTAATAAAAAAATATATTTTTTATTTTATTGTTTCAGTTGTAACGTTGGTGCTAATTTTCGCTTACATAGAATGTATTCAAAGTTTTGGTAAGTTTTATTTTTCTACAACTTTTTATACAGCACAACTAGGATCAAATACATTTTAAATTGATTGGCAATTAATATGTGCAAAAATAATTATTAGGCATTTCATTCAATTATTAGGCATCGTCCCATTTGATAACAATACCTACCATCGCTAAAAAAGTTTACTGTGATCTAAAACCGGGATAAAATCAGATTAAAAAAATAAATTCATATTATCCTGCTGTTCAAAAAGATTTTAATTCAAAACTAGTTTGTATAAACTAAAATTATTCGTAGGAGGTACTCGGACTGATTTCAAACATATTCGAATAATTTGATGGTTTTTCTTACGGCCGCCTCTCCTCGGTAAAAAAGGCACTTATTTTGGCATTTTTAAGTATGTATTGTAGATAATCCCTGTTTGAAGTTTCATTAAAATCGGTTCATTCATTTCGAAAAAAAGGGCTTGAAAGTTTGTGTGAAATGCCGTACAGCGTAACCACATACCTACACGTCCCAGACGTTGAGTCAGGTCAAAGTCATGGCAGCCGCTTTACATCCGAAGGCGAATCCAACCAACCGTTCTGACTTTATTTCCAAACGATTAGTCGCACTCCGATTAATTCTGAAGCAGCACGCGGATAAATCTCACTTTGATATCGAATTTATCACGAGATTCGTGATTTTCACGTTTCATTGAACATTTTCCACCTTTGATGGACTATGTTCTTGATGTAGGTTCTCGATCAAAGATGTATTTATTAAAAACGGTTTTGTATTTAAGTGGAAATAATTGGTGGAGTTTCGATTTGTAATTGGACTTGTAATAACTCAATAACAAATCAGAAAAATTAATTAAGCAAGTAAGGTAAATACCCATTTTCTTTTTCTTTGAAACTGCTTGGTCAATTATGAATGTCTTTTTAAGGAGTGGGTAAATAGTATGGCGAAGAAAACGATGAGGTAAGAGAAAAAAAAAACGATTTTTGGGGCCCTTACCCCTTAATTAACCGCTTAATCACCGCTAATGAGACACAATTAATTTTCTATTGTAGGTAATGGGACAAAATCAAAAAACGCCGGAAAAAAATATTGGAGTTTCTTGCCCATTCTTCTCCATACGAACACTACCTTTTAGAAGGGGCGACTAGAATCAATTCTATTTTATTTATTGTAATTTTTGACGTTCAAAGGTGCCTTTAATGTGTTTATTTGAAATAAATGATTTGACTTTGACTTTGCCGAGCTCGAGTGGTTAATAAACTCTGAGTGAAGTCAAAAGTCTGAAATCACCATCCCGTCTGCCTTCTCTATCGTATGAGAAGACGCCTTGGCCCTACAATGGAACAGTAATCGGCTGGTATTATAAAGTTACACCAGTATTAACTTCGGATTAACCATAAATTTTTCGAGGTTTAAGTTTGGCAATACTTTACTCCGAGTTTCCAATACCTACAAAACTATGTAGACCGCCTGATAAAAAATAATTTTCAAAATCGGTCCACAATTGATGAAAACTTCGATGAACATACATAAATAATACATACAGACGAACAAAGAACCCCCCTCTTTTTTGAAATCGGTTAAAAACGACCTATCGAAGCCTTTACACGGTGTTCTATACGGTGGTAAAGGATGCGCTGAACAGAAACCGATGGAGGCGGATCATACGCTCCAGATGCAACTCCGAAGCTGACCACGATCCTCAGACATGCACGAGGGACCAACTACAGAGAGAGAGAAAGAGATCGAAGCCTTTAGAATTGTGTAGGTACATCATCATCACTCATCCCACCCATCCTTTTTTTTTAGTTCGGGGCGGTTGGTCAAGGGTGTGTTTGATCAAAAGTCGTTTTCGTCAAAATTGTACTTCGTCAAGAGAATTTTTTTGGGTGTGAAATTATCAAATAACTTCTCCCGCTCTGGGCGGAGCGGGAGGGCGTGTCAGACTTTTAGTGACTAAAACTCACCTGTGTTCCTTCAGTTGCCTGTGCCAGGGGCCACGACATCTCTTTCGAACAACCCGCGACCCTGGCAGGCATCGGCCCTAGCGGACCCCGTCAGTTATCACTCTCCTGTCCTTATCCTAATTTATTTGGGGTCGCCACAACATGTCTTTTCCTCCATCTATCTTCTATTCTATACTTACTAATAATAAAGCTGAAGAGTTTGTTTGTTTGTTTGTTTGAACGCGCTAATCTCAGGAACTACCGGTTGGATTTGAAAAAATCCTGTTTGCATTTGATAGCCCGATTCTTGAGGAAGGCTTTATTCTATCCCTAGGACCCTAAGAAGACGAGCAAAACGAAAAACGATTAGCGAAAACGAAGTCATAGCGTCGTCGTTGCAGTTGCCCCCTAGAATTGTGTACATGTCAAATCAAAATAATCCAACACTGAATACATAATGACATCCTTCAATTATTGAATCGAGTCAGAATCCCTTGTCAGCGGCGACACATGTCGATACGCTCGAGTTGAATTTTAACCAATTTCGGTCTGTATGTAGGTACTATGTCATTAGTTTGTACTTGTTTATTAAAGTTGTGTGTTTGTTTGATATATTCAAGGTTGTGTACATAATTGTTATTGACTAACCAAGTTCGTTAGTCCCCACTAAGGAACTATAATAACAATTACGTACAACACAGCCAAAGCAATGAGCTGGGGGCCTAAAAAGGCCACTTTGGCAGAATCATGAAACAATTCATATCACGCAATTTATCTGTTCATACGACGATCCTTACATACTTACTCTTTTTACTTCGTTTTCTTTCAGTGACTACGCTAATGTAAGAATTTTCTGTAACAATACTGATAAACAAGCTACTCTCCTTAAAACTTGTACGCAAGAAAAAGGATCAGTATAAATCACTAGCACACTATGTAAACGAGTTCTTTATCATAAATGTTGATGTCCAAGACTGCTTACAAGTCTCCGTTCCCACGACGCGAGGACAGTGACGAAGTTTTAAGCCGAAGTGAGGGTATCTTGAATAATTTAGCGGCTGTGTACTTAGACAAGTAAGTTTAAGTTTTGGTAACTTATGTTAGTACGACGACAGCGGTAACTCTATATCGTCGAGGTTTGTGCCTCACGATCGCGTTACTTTGAAGGATTTCGTGGATAATGTGTTTGATATAAGCAGGAAATAGATTTCGATTTATTTTATTCATTTTTAATGTTCTCTTTTGGAATGAAAATGCAAGAAAGCTAAAAGTAAAAAGTTTTTGGTGGTATTCTTTAACCTTTTGACCGCCACACGTCAAAAAATCAAAAATCCTCGGCGTCAGTCTGTCATGTAGACGAACCGAGCCGTGCTGGGTACATTTTCGTTGTTTGTCATCTATACATGACTGTGGCGGCCAAAAGGTTAACTTGATATGAAGGATTCTATTTGAAGTACTTCTTCCAATAGTCCTCAAATGCAGTTTTGCACCATCTCAAAATATAATCAGCATTCGCGATTGTTTGCCAAAAATGTAAACAAATATGAATTAATGGAAAAATAACTTTCCTACACAATAAAGTACAGTTTACGCTACAACTTCAAACATTTTTATAACTTTTTCAATAGTGCTAGTTGCTCTGAAATCAACTTAATGACCATTGAAATAAAGTTGATATTTGTTTAACTTGAAAGAACATCATTTGCCAACATGAACAGAACTTACATTTACGTTCATAAACTCACGCCTCTCCTCTAAAGTGGGTCTCTCTCTAATATTGCATAAAAACTTGCGACAACTGAAACTTCGTGAATTTTATCTACACTGACTACTTATTTACTGCAGTGTTTAAAGTCGGACCACTTAAAATACCGGCTTTCCTACCGAGATTGAAGTAAAGTTCTCAAGTAAAGAGTTTGTAAGTACAGCCCCGTTGTGACGTCATAGTCCATGTTATTAAATCTGCAAGGAGGTTTAATCGTGGGAGCTTTTGTATCTTGTAGTGTAAGGATATCTAGTGTTATGGACGATTATTACAGAAAAGAGAAGGATTTTCCGATTACCAGAATTAATTTTTAATTAACTAGCTGACGAACTTCGTGCCGCCTAAATGTACAAGAAAATGTTTTTTTTTTCGTGAATTTTTCCCGTGTTTTAATAGTTATTCTGCTATTCGGGGCGGAGACAAATGCAACAACCAGAGATCATAAAAATCGGTCCAGTCGTTCTGGAGTTATAAATGGTGTAAGTGACTAACCCGACTTTGTTTTATTTATATAAGTAGATAATAATATAGATTACTTAATTAAAGGCTAAGGAGGGTGCTGTGGCTAAGTAAAAACAGCCGCACGGGTCGATCGATTAGGTTAAGCTACGCTTGATGCGGTTGGTCCGTGGATGGGTGACCATATTTACACAAGACCTCTCCGTGCCTCGAAAAACACAAACCCGTTGGGCTGAACCTGCTTTCCGAAGCACGGAGACGAGCCGGGACCAACGTTCCGGCTGTCATTCGTTCGTCGTTGGTGGTCGTCTGCAGAAGCTCGAATGTCTGACAATCAGTCTTACCAAGGGGTGTCGTATTACCTAGTAACTGGGCTGTGGAGGTCAGATAGGCAGTCGCTCCATGTAAATGTAATGCTGGTATTCAGCTGCATCCGTTTCGACTGGAAGCCGACTCCAATATAGTTGGAGAAATGCTCAGCAGATTCATTGATAGATTAGTTTATTATGTTTCGACCGAAGAATCACACGTAAATATGTTCGTATACAGGTCTGGTACACTGATAACAAGGAGCTATTGGCGCTGGTAAAAATATTTGCAACTGTATTGAAAATACATGCAGGGCACATTGCTCGCAGAACAAATGGCCGATGGGGCCGAAAAATCTGGAGTGGCGACCGCGTACCGGAAGACGTAGCGTTGGAAGGCCTCCCACAAGGTGGACCGACGACCTTGTGAAGGCCGCAGGAACCCGTTGGATGCGAGAAGCACAGAATCGGTTGATGTGGAGGTGCTTGAGGGAGGCCTATGTCCAACAGTGGACGTCTTTCGACTGAAATGATGATGATGATCGAAAATACAAGATGGCGGCGTTAGTTTCGATTTTGCTCACGCGCCAAAAGATCCTTGTACTGTACAGTCCATTCACAGTAAAACCTCTGATTTTGCATCACTGTCAAAATCACAGTGGTCTTTATACTCCTTGTAATAAGGTTGCTGTTGGATTGCGGCTATTGACTAGTCTCTGAAAATCACAATGATCTTTATTCTCGTTAATATATGGTTGATGTTAGGTTGCAGCTGACAGAGGTAAATAACTTTGAAAATATAGCTATAATAGTTGCATTTCAGAGTTAATACCATAGAGATACAGAGAAGGACATCATCATCTGCCTAGCCTTTTCCCAACTATGTTGGGGTCGGCTTCCAGTCTAACCGGATGCAGCTGAATACCAGTATTTTACATGGAGTGACTGCCTATCTGACCTCCACAACCCAGTTACTGGGTAATACGATACCTCTTGGTAAGACTGGTTGTCAGACTTTCGGGCTGCTGACTACCCGTAACGACTGTCAAAGATCCACGAATGACAGCCGGGACTAACGGCTTAACGTGCTTTCCGAGGCACGGAGGGAACACGGTATGTAAAGATGGTCACCCATCCACAGACCAACCGCGGCAAGCGTAGCTTAACCTGATCGATCGACCTGTGCGGCTGTTATTATTTAGCCACGGGCCCCTAGATACAGACAAGGACAATTTATAAAAAGTTTAAGTATTGTATTTTTTATCTTTCCCCGTTTTTTATCTTACCCCCAGTTACCTTAATAAATAAAATACATAACTTACATAAAAAACGAAGTACATTAAAAACTCAATATTATAAACGTTGTTGCTACGGCGCGGCGGCTAGAAGTTTCTAGTTCAAACTTATCATAATAGCTGAAGGGAAACTTCGAAGCAAGGGTTGGAAATTATAGGGTGTTTTTCATAACGACCTCATATTGTTCAGTGCTGACTACAAACTAATAATTTTAACCTTTTTAGGTAGTTACTAGTTAGCCATAGTAGCTGTAATAAACTTTTATTTGGTACTTAGCAATGAATATTGTTTAAATCCAAGTACTTCCATTTAAATAAACCTTTATTGCGTAAAATACCTTTCTTGTAAATAATGTACTTAGTACTTAGATATGTTAGAATAGAACATGCCGTAAGGAACGTTTTGATGATGAGGGTGGATTTGAGTAAGAGAAGACCAAAGAAACGATGGATGTATTACAAAGAAAAATGCGTTTATTGGCATTACAGCAAAATAATTACACCTTAAAACTATAAAAACGGAAAACAAACATTATAGTGCCAAAAGGGCCTCAGCTCAGCATAATGTCAGATGACAACACAAGGTGTACCACCTGACGATTTTCAGCTGCAACCCACATATTACGCATTGTTGTAAAGATATGGCTAAAAAGGGGCTGAATACCTACTGAGATAGCGGCTGATAGAAATTAATAGAAGGAGAAGACAAGTTGCGCCGCTAGGATGATATAGATCTTATATTTTACTAGCTGCTAGTGCATGTCGGAAAACAAATTAGATTTGTTTTTTTTTTGTATCAAACAGACGGACAAAAAGTTTAAAATTGTTTTTTTGCTATAATAAGTACCGTATATACTTACTTTCATATGCATTTAGGAAAAAGCTGTTATTTTGACATTACAAACAGACAGTTGCGTAAAGGGTCATCTCCAATAACATGTAAGTATCGAAAACGCCCTTTGTACTTAATTGAAAAAAAAAAATTGATTATAACTAACTACTGAAATCATTTCAAATTACACGTTGAACAATAGTACGTAAATTACTGACCACAATACATTCACGTTTAATTCATCCCCTATGGGCTAACGTTCATAATTTCTATACACGATGAATAGACAATCTCGCGTTGCTGACAATTCAATAAATTACCCACATTTGCCGGACAGGCCGCCATTCAAAACCATTTGATTTTGCCCAATCAAATGCGTCCCTAATTGGATAACAACCAATGAGCTGGATATTAATTGTAACCGTAACGTGTTCAATTTGATTAGAATAATGGATTATTGTTGTAATCCTGGTATCAATTAAATTGGTGTGGGTTTCGATACTGGTTTGTTACCTATAATAAAATGCTGACTCTTTTTGTATCTGACGCTGGATAAATAAAACTCATGGGTAGGTTTCTGCTTCATTATTTAAATGATTAACGTCTTATTGTAGAAAGTTGAACCTAATCTGCATTCCCGATTTATTTGCCAAAAATGTAAACAAATAAGAGTTTATGGAAAAATAACTTTAAATCCTACGCAATACAGTTCAGTTTACTCTACGACTTCAAACATTTTTATATTTTTTTCAATGGTGCTAGTTACTCTGAAATCAACTTAATTGCCATTAAAATAAAGTTAATATTTGTTTAACTTGAAATAACAACAATTATAAAAATACATTTGAATAGACCTTACATACATAAGTAAACTCTTTTCCACTTTTCCCATGTGTATAGGCAGACACTACAGAACGCCACCAGCTACGATCTCATCAGCTACGTTCATACATCTGATCATACACGCACACTGCAGAAACACTTGGTCGATATTCTGACCTTCCAGTCTACGCAAATGTATGTTGTTTATAAGCAGCCTTCAAAGGCCTGTCACACAGAGCATTATGACTACCGTATTTTATTTTGCAAGTCTCAAAGAACATCTGCTTTCTTAGATCGAATCTCACGCGAACCAAAACGTAAATCTTATAAAAGGTCCTTTTGAACTTTGAGCGAGTTTTACAAAGATCTCGCATTTGAAATACTTTGTTTATTAATGGACGTTTTCTTCTCGCGATATCTCAGCTTTAGTGATACTGATGGAGGCTGTATGCTTAGTGGCCCCGTCAACATCGATCCTGTTAACCCTTTTCTCAATCTTGAAGAATGTTTGGAATCTTTGTATTTGGTCATTTATTTGTGTTAAATCTTCTGTGACTCCTTAAAGGATTGGCCCACAATCGCAGTAGACCGGGAAATGTGGAAAGAGGGAATTGAGGCCTTTGCCCTGCAGTGCGACAACACAGGCTGATAATAAATAAATAATAAAAGAGAAAACTAATGTTTATTTTAGACATTAATCCTAAAACCAGTTTTTCTGTGACTTCCTCATATTATAATAGAATAGAAATAACTGCAATTGGCCGCGTTATGTGACAGACGAGGTGTATATACGCCGCGCGCCGGGCACGTAACTTGGCAAGGTTTTGGCGTAGTGGGAGTAAGTTCGTGCATGTACACACAGTGCAACAAAAAAACAAAAAAAATATTTCTTGTCATTTTTCTATGCTTCTTGCCATATTTTATTTTTAATTATGTCTGTTTAGAAGAAAGGAAAAACGCATCAAACAACTCTTGCCAAATTACCGACGTGTTTAAAATGACTCTACTAGATGGACTCCTCGCTGATTTTAAAATGATAAAATCCATTTTTAAGGTCGAGCACACTGAAGACCTTCGCTTGAGATATGTGTCAGGTTAACCGAGGGACAAACTTTAATCGAGTGTAGTACTCGTGAAAATGAATAAGTTTTAATATGGGGCGGACTCCAAAATATATTAAAAAAAAACCGCTGTTCCCTACATTTTGTCCAGTTATGCGAACATAAATGTATAGAGCGGCTGGTTTTATTTTCTCGATTTCAGTGTTGGTCTCTTCGTAAAAGTTGTTCATTTTCATCGGTACTACACGTTTAACCTGACGCACTGTATATATAAAAAATAAATAAATCAAATCATCAATGACTGGTAAATTATACTCATCTTTCTAAATGTTTGTATTGCTGCCTATAATCTACACTGTTTTCGCGATTTAGTTTACAAATAAGTATGGAAATAAATAGGTGTTTTTTTAAAGTTCAGTTTGCGTTAAAGCTTCAATAATTTTTTTATTACTTGTTCAACAGTACTTATTCATTTTAAAATCGGCTTAATTTACACTAGCGTACAGTTGATATTCGTCAAAGTGGAAACAAGGGTTTGAATAGATATTGCACATAGCTACTCGAGTTGTACCATCTCATATTATTTACTGTCATATCATAAAAACTTATGTTTATAAAGAACTGTGTTTTATGTGACGTGCGACATATTTTATCTTACGACAGGATTAAGTTTGTGAACTGAATATAAGTTTATGTATTATAAATATAACGAATACATTTAGTGGCGTATTTCTCCTCTTATATGTTTTAATAAAATGCCAGGAAAATTTTACTGTTCATATAAACGCAATGCGACACGAGAAAAATCGTAAACATCTGTCTTTTAAGACGAATAAAACGAAATCAAGTACACTAGAACACCCTGTATACACCATGCTTATAATAGTGAACAATTGAACATCCAATTTCATAGTTTTTTTTTTAAATATAATATTATTTATATATATTTTTTTATAATTAAAATATGACATTATTTCTTCGAACCATTAAAGTGGCTTCTAAATTACAAATAGAAACAAATACGTGTAATGTAAGTTATCTAACTTAATGTGCCCTTTTATAACTTCCAACGTGACATGTTATAGTAGACGTGCACGTCACGGCATCACGATAACACAGGCATAGGGAAGTAAAATGTATGAAAACATGTGAAGACGCTTTTAAATGGCTTTGAAGGTCTGTGGGCTGTGGCATAACTACCTACTGCCCGACATTTTTTTTTTATGGCTTTCACTCATTCGATAGCTGATACCGATGCAACCAGAAAACATACTAAAATCAAGCCCCGTAAAGCGTCACGTTTCCGAGGTATTAAAACGTCCAAACTTGATCACGTGATATCCATAACTTGCCTAGAGTTGTTGCATATAGATTTTTTACATTATTATGTATGTTAACTGTTTTAACACTTTGCGGGACACTTAACGCCCCTCGACGTAATGACAATAAAACTTATTTATTGTGTCTCGTTCAGCGTCCTTCAATGGGTTAATGTTAATTGAAAAAATCAAAATGTCTTCAATCCTCTTCCCGTCCACGATAACATTATAACGTGCACGTATTTCCATAGATTTTATGGACGTAGGCGTCCACGATGAAATCGTCATATTTGACATTATAAAAGCACACATTGTAAGGATTATCCTCTATAGACATCACTGTGTAAAAACGTAAACAACACGACTCTTGCGACAAATAAGAAAGATAAATGGCGTCGGTACCTCGCTAGGAGATTAACCATGCCCATACGTACTCTATAATAAATTGAGCGGTAAAATTGAAACCGGGCCTCGGGCCTGAGGCCTGAGGCCTTAGAAATTCGAGTTCGGCCTCAATCCCCCGATGGTGGAATCCGAGCGTTGTGATGCCGAATTATTGATGCGCCTCTCGACACCACCCTGTATGGGGCGAGTAGTGGAGGGTTTTTGTGTGTTTTCATATTATCCGTATCTGATTACATAGGGTTGAGGTGATTAAAGGGTTTATCATGTGTCGATTAGCGTGAATGATAGAGATGAAACTAAGTGATATTATTATACTTGGCTGTAGTGGGTATGGATGACAAAATATTTATTATATTTTACTAGCTGCGCCCCGCAGTTTCACCCGCATAAGTTTAGATCCCGTTGCAATATCGGGATAAAAAGTATCCTATGTGTTAATCCTGGTTATAAACTGTCTGTGTGCCAAATTTCATCCAAATCCGTCTAGCCGTTTGTGCGTGAAGAAGTTACAAACACTCTCACAAACTTTCGCCTTTATAATGTTAGTGTGATTATGTTCGGTAACTTACAGATTACTTATTGCAGTATTCTTAAAAAATATGAAATTGAAGGCCATTTACATGTTCTCGCGGATAAACGAAAATAGGTCGATACAAAACACCTTTAAAATAAATTAGAACTCGATCAATTACTACAAACGAATTATCGTTTAGACGCCAACATTTACTTACCTTTTATTTAACCACTGTGCACAACCTTTTAAGTTGCCACAATCAGTAGAAAAAATGGTGTATTAAATGGTCAGGAAATTTGGCAATTAAACAAAAATGATTGTAAAAGCGAAAACCTCGGTCATAACTAGGAATAATTTGACTACGAGTAACCGAAGATAAATTGAAAGATTTCAACGTTGTTCCAATTAACTTTGGAAAGACTTTACTTACAAAATAATAATTTTCAATGGTATCGTAAAACATTAAAATCTACGGAGTATTTATTTACTTCGTGTTGAATTCCTATATTTTCTGCCCTTATGCTAGAATTTAAAGTTTTTTTTTGTTCTCTGTTTTAGGTAGGTACCTATATAATATATTGTATATTATATGAGAGGTTTTGAATTTGAAAAATGTCTTACTCTGGTTGAACTAAGTAAACAAATTCAGAAAAAATATGTAGAACTAGCCATAATAGAAAATGTACATTTATATTGAACTGTAGAGAACTCTAAACAAGAGTCGGCGTCGCAATCCCAGTAGGTATCGATGGAAACCCGTCCATTTGCAGTGACGGTTTGCGAATTATTGATGGACCCAGTCTATTTGCACCACCAGCGCGAAAAAGTAATGACTAGAGCAATAGTGAGGCAGATAGTGCGGCGAGAACTTTTAAGGATGAGTTCCACCAAACGGCTCTAGCCCGCACCGCATCGGATCGAAACGGATTTTACAATCTTAAACGATATTAAATCATGTACAGTCTATATTACCAAGCCGCGCACAGCAGCTTGACCCCGGGCGTCTTCAGCGACACGTGATCTTAGCCGAAAGTATGCTGCGACGCGCGATCGGCTCCGTTCGCCTGTCGTCGTATCCGATCGAATCCTTTCGGCTGTCGTCCAAATTTCTCTTTTCCTCTTTTGAGTTTTATGATTATTTTCTTTTTCTAATGCAATAGCCAACATCAACCATTTAAAAAAATTAGTACACGTCAACACGGTAGGAATGAAACTATTTGACTAGGCGCAGAAATTGATACCTTCGCAAGTGACGTACGGAGCTGATCGTATGCGTCGACATTCTGCCGGACGCGATCGGCTGTCGTCGCATCCGTTCGTATCCTTTCCGATCCGATGCGATACGAGCCGTGGTTAAGGTCGAGATAAATAAACTCGATTCCCAGGTACGAGTGATAATGAGTTTTTCCTTCTGGGATTTCTCACAGCCCGGAGTCTGGATTTGTGCCCGGATAGACTCCCCCCTATTACATGGGACTTAACATAATTAGCGAAATGTGGGTGTACTATAGGTGCACGTCTACCTAACTCTTCGGGGAGTATAGGCGTGATGTTTCGGCGGCCACTTCTAGAGGCGACATTTTCAACAATTTTAATACAAACCGAGCGTGTCACTCCTTCCTCGCACATCATATCATCTGTCTAGCCTTTTCCCAACTATGTTGGGGTCGGCTTCCAGTCTAACCGGATGCAGCTGAATACCATTTACATGGAGCGACTGCCTATCTGACCTCCACAACCCATTCACTGGGTAATACGATACTTACCCTGGTAAGACTGGTTGTCAGATTTTCGGGCTTCTGACGACCCGTAACGGCTGTCAAAGATCCACGAATATTATTAGAATATTGAGTTATTCATTTTCATGAGTGCTACACTCCCTTAAAGTATGTCCCTCGTTTAAACTGACACACTGTATATAAAAAAAAATGCTTCTTAGCTGGTCCCTACATTTTGACCGTATAGGAAAAAGTAAAACTGTTTTTTGATAACCGTACACTGGGGTCTAGAAATTATGTTTTAAATTTATGGTACCAGTTTGCACGTCGTAGTTGTCCCTTACCTGTAGAAAATGTGAAATGCAGTAAACAAACAGTATTCTGTAATTTATCCCACCGTGAAAACATAGGTGAAGTGAGCTTAAAGTGAACTGTCAATATTGTTAACCCCTAGCATGAGATGGAATGACAGATGACTTTAAGCTCACTTCACCTAAGTTATCACGGTGAGATTTTTACAGAATAGCACCGCAGTACATTAATAGCACCAGTTGAGAGTTCAATTTCAAAACATACTATATTGAGAATTAGTTACGTACTTTTGTGGCAAATTCGACGGGTGACTGAAGGGAGCAGGGGCTCAAGGGGGCTTCGTGGAAAGCTCTGAAACTGAGCCATTCCGAGCCACACCGATTTAGAGGACTTGACATGACCACGGGTTTTCGTGGAATCTAATTAAATCTACTTGCAGATTCCTGGCTATGGCTAACTCGAAGACTAAATTGTTGTAAGATGTTCTCGTTGCAAATGGTGATTGATGATGATGTGATGCCGAATGCCGAATAACTGATGCGCTTCGCAACACCACCCTGTATAATATAGGGCGAGTAGTGGAAGTTTTTTGTGTGTGTATGTGTGTGCCATATCGGTATCTGATTGATTACATAGTTACTAGGGTTGATTTGATTAAAGGTGCAGTTAGGGTTAGGTAATTAAGGTATCATGTGTCCAGTAGCCGGCAAGCCGCCAACCACGTGGGACACCCTCCAGCTACATGGACAGACGACCTCAAAAAGGTGGCTGTGACAGACTGGATGCAGAAGGCGGATGACAGGGTGTTGTGGCGCAGCATGGGAGAGGCCTGTGTCTAGCAGTGGACTGCGAATGGCTGAGTTAATCGATTGATTGACTCTCGTAAGTCGGTCGTTGCATGGTATGTACTAAACGCTAAACAATTCATCCGCGTGGATAAATACAGATCTGGTCTCAATGAGCTGACCGCTTAACTCCAGTAGGTATCGGTAGGAAAAATCTACATAGATTTTTCAATTCATACTTACTCGTACCATCTAAATCCATGTGAGTGAAAGTGTGTCTGTCTGTCTGTCTCTCTGTAACCTCTTCACACTTAAACCGCTGAACCGATTTAAATGAAATTTGGTATAGAGATAGTTTGAGTCCCGGGAAAGGACATAGGATAGTTTTTATCCCAGAAATCATCCTTTAAAGGGGTGAAAACGGGGGTGGAAGTTTGTATGGGGAATCAATAGGTAACCGCTGAATCATTTTTTACCTGGGTAGGCCATGACCTGGATTAGGACATAGGATACTTTTTATCCCGATATTCCTACGGGATCGAGACTTATGCGGGTGAAACCGCTGGGCGCTGCTAGTAGAACATACATAGACGATAGATATTTATTTATTTTGTGCACACAAAATAAATAGTACCTACAACACACAAAGTAAAAATATTACACGGATATAAAGAAAATACAAAGTGAAAACATAAAAAAAAATAAAAGAGAAATAAACCCCCCTTCGCTCCTCATATTTTAAGCACTTCTGTGGCAGTTTCTTTCAGATGAATTCATGTAAATATTTAAACGTCCATTAACACGTTGACTGTCAGACAACAGACACAATAGAAAATCTATTGTTCGCGGTCACCGGTGACCGCGTTGGCAGTCAATGCCTTAACTTGAGCACCAATTAATTTCCTCTATTTTCTCCGCTGCTAGAATTATAAGTAGTAAATAAAAAGGTAGTGCAGCAGGCTTATTTGTCGCCGCTCCACTCCAGATGCAGAAATTATTCATACGCCATCAACGCTCCGCTATCGCCACGAAATACGGACTGGAGTGGTTTCTTTAAACAAGCAACTGCTCCCTTTAAAAGTCTTAAATATAGTTCCTGAAAAGGAGAATTTTTGGTAGAAAATCTTTTCAAATGGTTCGAACCCGAACTTACATACCGGAATAAATCAGCTCGAAAGTACTACTTAGGTAACTCAAAATTATATGGGAACTGTGGTGCTCGGTACCTATAAACAATAACGAATCGTTTTGCTTATCAATGGTAGCATTTTTCATTGCCAAACTAGACATATTATAAATAGATTCGTAAGCCAATTTTACCTGTGATAGCTACTTCCATAATGCAAAGGTCTTAACTAGCTTCAAGAGTCTTAATTTTAACCAATAACGGTCTGTAAATTATAGGAATTGGCCAGAAGATGATGGCAGACTTCAAATAAATCGGTATAAAGGATGTAATATAAAGGGCGTAATATTTAACTCGTGCCTATGTCTATGTCGCAGCCAACTGGTTAAATTAGCCGTTTAGTTAACCGCCTGGCCTTTAGAAGTAGTGCTCGCCTCGCTTCGCTCTCTCGGCTCGCACGCGGTTGATCACAGTTCTAACCTAACCTAACCCATTAAGTCGGGGTACCCTGGCTTAGTTACCTACTGCGACCAATTCGGCTCGCGCGTCATTGGTAACAGACTTCCTACCTAAACTGTAATTGAATATCATTTAGGCCGTTAGTTGAACGGCCGCCGTTTAGTTAAAAGGCTAGGCTTTTAACTGAACGGCTAATTTAAAACCAGTTGGCTGCGACATCTACATGATAGACGCCTATCCTAATAATTGTGTAACACACTATCAATCTCGATATGAATCATTTTGATGGGTATTGCTAATCCATTGCTACATATGTTCGAAAAAATTGTCTGCTCAACAACGTAAATATAACGCAATGAATGTTGTTAGAATGTCAAAGTGAAATCCATTGTTACTGCTAGTGTATTACGCATAGGATACGCAATTACCCCGCTTGCCTTATTATAATCCTTCCGGATCTAAACTGAGGCAACTTGAAATGACTTTATTTTTCATTGCTGTGGCCGGCTCAGCTTTCGAAAAACCTTACCTACTGGACTGAACATGTTATCTTAGGCTTAAAAAAAAACACGTAAATCGGATAAGTTCTTATGGATTATAGGCACACTAACGGATAGACGGACAAACGTGTTCAGAGAATTTTTTTAGAGGATGTTCAGAAACGAGGTCTGAAGCTAAATTTTAAAAGCCTCTCTCCAGGGCTTCCCGAAACAGCCCCATATATGTTCAGCGATTATTTATAATTTGGAGCTAGACGATTTTTAATATTTTTTGAGAAATTCTCACTTGACTTCAGACTTTTTTATTTTTCTCTTTCTGTGTTGCATTTTTTGTAAAAAAAAAAATGATTGTATGTCATATAGTATATATATAAACATCACCCAAAGTGAGAAAAATTTTGCTCAAAAGGATAAGTTTTGCTCGACAATACTCGCTCTATGTTTTCAGTCTTTAAAAAAAAAGAAACAAAGAAGGGTGGCAATGACCCCAAAGTAGTTTTAAAATCATCCACAAACCCACAGCTTTCCAAAATAATAAATACTTTTGGGGACATTATTTGGAGAAATTAAAGTATTTAAAATGCATCATAATATTCACCCCAAGAAAAATATTGAACGATTTACATTTCCGCGGTACCCCTTTCTAAATCGTTAACCCCCACATTTTAAGCGTATTTTTACCTAACCCTACGTTATCAGCGGTAATACGTCTTGTGCTCGCCTGGGGACATCATAAAGCCAGAATGCGATTTTAATGTGTCGCACCTCAGGTGATCGCAGAATTTGCATTATTCATGATGCTTCCATCCAAATTGATCGATTTTGACTCAGATTTGACTAAGAACCCGACTTTCTGTGGGAGTTGATGCGAATTTTAAGACGAAATTAAATATTGAAGATCGCCCTTTACGTTTGTGTGGTTTGGCCGCGTTTCTGCGATGGATTTTTGGTGTTAAGTTGGTAATGGGTAAGTCAAGGTGGGCCGACGACCTTGTGAAGGTCGCAGGCACCCGTTGGATGAGAGCAGCACAGAACCGGTCGAAGTGGAGATGCTTGGTGGAGGCCTATGTCCAGCAGTGGACGTCTTTCGGCTGAAATGATGATGCTGAATTAATTGGGTACTAGTACACCAAAAATACGCAGACTCTCTCTGCGAGAACTTAGCTTAGCATCGCGTCATGTGATGTTTTTGTATTTTTCTTTTTTAAACTCACATAAAATAACACCCAAGAAATTACAAAGGCATAACGTGTGCACAAATACACATTTGATTTGGTCTAATAACTTTACAAGGTTAAAAGGCATAATGAAACTGAAGTTTACAGCTAGCCACTTCTCGTGTTCATTACCTACTTTACAAGAAGTTTAGTAGATGATGTAAGAGTAGCTACAGACGTTAATCTGTGACGTCGGAAGTTTCCAATGGCAGTGACTTAGGTATCGGTTTTAACACTGGCTTCAATTATTCGTAGCCTAGTTTTGAAAAGTGCAGTCTCATTTACTTTTGTTACTGGTTGGTGATACTTTAATATTGTTTCATGGAGAATTCTCTCAATAGCTAAGTCAAGATTTAGATATTTTCTGTTTTTACAATTTAAAACAGAGGCCGTATTCGTACAATTAAATCTATATATTAATAATAGAGCTGAAGAGTTTGTTTGTTTGACGCGCTAACATACCGGTCGGATTAGAAATTTTTTAATACAAAAATACATTTGATAGCCCACTTCTTGACGAAGGCAGGCGATATTGCCCTTTTATATTTTACACCATTCATCTATACTAAGTAGAGACCTATAAGATGTAGAGCAGTTGTGCCAGGCAGGCCTTTTGCTTTGTGTAAATGATTTATTCACCACTGCTCTCAAAACGGTGAAGGAAAACATCGTGAGGAAACCGACATGTCCTAGAACCAAAAAAAATTAAGACTTGTAACATCTACCAACCCGTACTGGGCCCGCGTGGTAGATTACAGCTCACTCCCTCTCGAAAAGAGGAGGCCCGTGTCGCTGAATAATCTTATCGGGCGTAGATAGACGTACGTCGTGGCTTTACGTTTGACGCCTGTAGACGTATATACAGGGTTATTGGAAAAACACAAAAAAAAAAATCAGCTGTTCCCTACATTTATGTTCGTTTATCTCGTCAAAATGTAGGGGACAGCTGATTTTTATTTCGTGATTTAAGGTTTGGTTCTATAGTAAAAGTTGTTCATAATGATGAGTACAATGACCTCTTTAGAGGTTTCTGATGTTTTTCCAATAACCCTGTATAGTATAGCGACACTGTCCGCGTATCACCTTACACATTTTAATCCATGTACACACAAGCATATATCTCTACCAGTTACCTGTAAATGAAACCTAATGCCTTGTACATGATTGATGAGATCCGACGGCTTGTTAGTCAATGCCTCGACGCCATTTGTCATAATTTGACGCCATTGACGCCATTCGGCGGTAATGCCGTCAGTCGTGATGCGGTGTTTCGATGCGGGATGTAATTTGATGAGGTTGAGGGGAGCGGGATGTGTACAGGCTGTTGTTTTAGTGAAAGATAATAGTGTTTATTTTATTGAACTACATTTGAAATCAGCCTTAAATAATTAGGTCCAATTTAACATTTGCTTTGTGAAGGTCGAGGTTGTTAACAACTATATATGACTAGCAACGAGGGATGATTTTCAAATACATAACATGCGGCTCCTTTAGGCAAATTGATGAAAGGCATAATGTAGTACTTACATATTATTATTATGTTCAATGAAATGTCTAAACGGCTGTTTGACAATTCCCGTAACTCAAGGGCTGGCTTTTACCATGGCCAGAGGATATGTATTGTCATACAATACAACGTGGCAATACCGCCAGTCTCTTGGGTACATAACCAGTCGACAGCGATGCGGAGGAACATATCGACGCAATATTTTAGTCGTTTTAGTATTTGTAGGATATTATATTTTAATAGTTTGTTAGTTTATTTAGTACTAGCTGTGCCCGCGACTTCGTTCGCGTGGATGTCGGAAAACAACAGGTAATGTTCGCTACCACGGCCCTTTCGACTGCAATCACTGCGTCTTCATGGTTCATAATGACAATGCGACGAAGTGTCACTTTGATTTTTGAGAATAAATTAAAATAAAAGCGCCTGCTCGAGGCTGATTATCTAACCAAACAGCCATAATTATGTCCATTAATGGTATTCTAAGACAGACGCAAAATATTTTTTTTATTTTGCGTCTGTCTTAGAATACCAACTTGTAAAATCATATCACCATTTTATCTAAAGTATATCTGAGATTAGTACCTAGGTGAAGTTTGAAGTTAGTTTTTCTATGTCTTGGTTTCATCTCTGTGCTAAATTTAGAATTTCTTAACTTGGTATTGAAAATATCATATTATTATATACTTACCAATATTATGCCATATAAAGCATCGAGATATCTAGATGATAAAAGGAAGAAAACATTAATGGTAAGAGCTTCTACATAAAGTTGCCCGTATAAAAAGCAACCCATTAAACTTTGGTTATATTTGACACCGGCCGCCATTTAAACTACGAAGATGAAACCCATGAAAACTTTAGACATGATTTTGATTTAGACCTTATACTGCCGAAAACCAGAAAAAAAATTGTAAAGATAATTACAAAAAAATATAACCGACTTCCATAAAAAACCCTAGAAAGTGCAAAATAACCTTAGTTTGGGAAGACGTTGCGCGTTGGCAAGAAATTACAGACTTCTGAAACCAAAGATCTATTGCACTTTGAAGTGTGTTTTTAAGTCGGTTGTATTTTATTTTATTTCACACAAAGTCGTGTAAGTTTATATTGAAAACCATGAAAACGACATCCATGACAAAAAATCAAAACAAAATTGCAGCCGCCATCTTGGATTTTCATTTTGACCTGACTATCGGCTTCAGCACCCTCGAAAACTATCAAAACGACACCCATGACAACACATTTTAAAAAAATGGAGCCGCCATCTTGGGTTTTCATTTTGACCTGACTATCGACTTCAGCACCCTCAAAAACTATGAAAACGACAAACATGATAAAAAAAAATTGCAACCACCATCTTGGATTTTCATTTTGACCTGACTATCGACTTCAGCACCCTCGAAAACCATGAAAACGACACCCATGACGAAAAATTTAGGCAACCGCCATCTTTGATTTTCTTTATGACCTCACTTACCGGGGTCAGGATCCTCGGAAACCATGAAAAATAGCTCTCTCTATCTCTCTGTGTGTGTGTCTCTATCTACATATTACTTTGAAAAATGAGGCATAACGCTTTTTCGTTATTTGACGATTTCTCCCTTAGAACTCCTACCGCAAGCTACATATAAGAACTTCGTTAAAAAACGCTCTGCGTTACTCAACTTTCTATATCAATAATTATCTAACTTCTTTATCGCTCAGAACACCACATTAATTATTATTATCTTACATTATCCTCACTTTTTGTTTAAAATTATTTTAGCGCCACAGGCGCCACTAAATAAACCATCAATGGAAAGCGATTTTGTTTAAGGTGGATGTTTCGATGGGCCGTCCATACATTTTTCTTCCGGATTATACGCTAAACATAGACGCTCTTTGTTGAAAACGTATCATTTTATCACTTTTCTATAATGAAATGTCACCGCGATCGACCTTTTTAGGAAATATCTTACATTATTTACTGAGGAAAACGATCGTGAAATCCAGACCAAATTTGACATTTGCGTACTAGTGTGCGTGAGTTTTGACAGGCAAACTAACGCGCCATGATTGCGATAGCTTAGAAATAAGAACGCTAGATGGCGTGCATGCGTTATTGTAATTCTGTTAAATCAATATAATACGTAAAATAATTGATTTATTTCCTTTCCTACCTTTCATGAATAGGTTCACCAAAAAAAACTTTCTAATTAATAATATAACTGACGACCTTACCAACGTAAATAACTTACATACATAATATTGTTGTGTGGCAACATAAATATCATTATTCGTAGATAGGGTTTATGCGACGTTGCCGTACTTCTGTGCTGTGTTCGCAACCTTGCTTGACCTACCGTCATTGAAAGAATTACGAAGAAAACGTTGCCAATCTTCTTTCGCTTGATCGACATTTGATAAAATACAATTTTGAAGCTCGCTTGTATGCAATAGTATTGGCACGCGGAATTTCTCGCGTGTTATTTTTATTTTGTATGCATTGTATTCTCATTGATTCAAATTGCAATATTTCTAGTATGTTATTGCAATTTATTGTAGGTACCTATAGTAATAATGATTCAAGATTCGCAATTTTATTTTAAAAGTAGGTAAGTAGGTAGGTACCTCTCTTTCGGCGGTTTTAGAAACAGCAAGTTGGCCCGTGAGTTAGGTTTTAGACGCTGAAATCCCGTCACAATACTAATTACTTACCTATGTCTCAATTATATAAGTACAAAGTCAGTGGTTATTAAAACTTAATTGTGTTTGTACCTGTATTTTTTGGTCAACAATAAATTAATTAAGTAAGTACATATTATAATTCGGTAACCTAAAGAGTTTGCAAACATTTGCAAAATCGAAGTAGGTCCCTACAAAATAGAATACCTTTTACGCATTATTGTAAACAGTTTCAGACAAACAAACATTATTTTAGTTTGATAGATAAGTCGCATCGGCGCGGCGCAAGGTCCCGCACAGTGGACTGAAAAACAAGCTTCCCTATCTTAGGATTTATGAAAAATAAAATGTTTTCAAGTATAAAGTTTTGTCGAGTAGGTACATTAACACGTTGGCTGCCAGGCAACAGACACAATAGAAAATCTATTGTTCGCGGTCACCGGTGACCGCGTTGGCAGTCAATGCCTTAAACATTGAATAACATAGTAGTTACGTTTTTTTTAGAATCTACACCTACCCTAACCAATGATTGTCAATGACCCTAACAAAATTACTTCATATATTTGAAATGTATGAAAAATGGAATTTGTTTTCCTCATAACTTTTTTTGTCTTGGATTCTAAAGCTGAAACTTAGGTATTGTTGCCGAGCCCTATACCAACGCCACCTGACATTTGACCTTGACCCCCAACTTCCCCGTTCAAAAGATATGAATGAATTAAAAATGCTTATTTGGACGATGTTGTAATAGGCGATAGGCGGTAATAGTACCTCAAATAATCAATTTGTTATTATTATTTTACCCAGTATGATAGGTACCTGAAAGACAACAAACCTATATGACGATCTTGACGAAAAGCGTACTTATTTATAACGTACCTATGAATAAATTAATAATTGGTATAAATTTAAAAAAAATTGTAAATCCTATTGGGCAGCTTGTTTTTCCGTCCACTGTGCGGCGTAGGTACATCCCAGTGCCTAGCTAGCTAGCTAGACCTCCCTCAGCGGCAGTGATGCATGGACCTACCTTGTGGGTGCGTTCCGAACCTTGACTTTTGTTTTGAAATCATTGATTCAGAAACAAACAAATGATTGAGTTACTTACATCAAATTAATAAACGTGATTTATTGTTTGTAAGTAAAAGTTTATCTAATCTGTTTTTTTTTTCTTATTCGTCGAGCAAAATTCTAACAGGAATGTAAAGATAAGTAAAATTTTACATTTATTTTTATTGTTCTAATTTCTGTAACGAGTTCAGAACGTAACCCTTTCATAGATCTGTAATCTCTCTAGAGTAATTATGTTCCTTGTCTGTAATAATAATCTCATTACATACGGTTGTGAAATTCGATACTATTCAATTTTATTCAAATACTGAGTGTATAAAAGTAACATTCATTTGTTTTTCTATATTTTTTAGGATTTCATAAAATACGTTGTGTGTTGACAAAAGTTTAGGTACATTCGTAAATCGTATTACACTTACAGGCTTACAGCCGTTTGAAAGTTTGGCGTTCTGAAGAAACCACGATGTCAGTGAATGAAGAAATCCTCATAATTGGTTACATGCTCTGTGATTTAGTGTATGTATCAAATAATAAGCATGATTGTACTTGCTGAATACTGCGCGTAAAAGTGACACTACATGTGCTCGTAAGTATGGTCATTACATTTTGATTTGTTTCTTTCAGTACACAGAGTACCTACACAGCCAAAAACATCACGTGTAAAACCAAAATACAGAACGCCACCTGCTACGATACCTTACATACTCCGTTACTAAACACATTTGGTTCTGTATGAACTTTTATTATGTGCAATATTTACAAGTGTTGCTTTTCACTTCCAGGCCTGCATTATTGGTAATGAAACTAAGAAATGTCTATTTCTTGGTGTTCGAAACAAATATTGTTTTAGATGTCAATATTATGAAAAAAGAAACATGGACATGAAAGCACATAATTGCTGCAAAAAATTTACTGGACCGTCTATAGCAATGGAATCACACATTATTATGGAAAGGCTTTCAAAAGAGTGAAGAAATGCATCAACTTCACTATTTGAGTTTTATTGGAGACGGAGAATCCCCTGTGTTTGTAAACTTGAAAGAGAAAGTGTCATAATATGGGAACATAATAAAAAATATAGAATGCAAGAATCATGTAATCAAAAACTATAGCAGTGCATTATACAAGGTAAATAAATAAATCAAATTTGTTTAGACATCTCAAGATCAGTGAAGCATATTCTGTATTCATATTTGTACTTGGTTTAGATCTTGGACAACACTAAGCTCCCACTTTATGGGTGAAATATTTTGAAGCCAAAGGTGATGAAGCTTACACTAGTGGCACGGAGAGTTATAATGTGTAGCAGTGAGAGTGCTGCTATGGCAGCAGATTTGAGAAATGGCCCGCTTCATGTATTTGGAGTACATGAAACTGTAAGGATTATTACTGCATTGTCAATAAAACAGCTGCAAATGGAAGTAAAAACAAGGAAGAAAATCTCGTAGAAAGTCTGAAAAATACTGCTCCAGAGGTGTGGGCTCTAATTTATGCAGCCAATTGAAAAAATTGCTTTTCAAATTGTTGTTTGTCAAATGAGAAAACAAATGCGGCAGAAAACTATGAGCATAATAAATAAATTCAACTGTGGTAAACGAATTAGTTTAGGAAGAGGGGGGTTTATACAAGCGTTGTGTTTGTACCAGTAAAAAATGCTTTGATTATCATGGTACAGTATTGTTTCTTTGTATGTTACATAATCATCTGTTTATATTTTATTGATATTTTCTAGTAAAAAATATTTTATTTTCAGGATTATCGCTTTCTACTGGACACAAATGGCATGAAGTTGCATGGAAAAAGCAGACCACACAGAGCCCAGGGACACATTTTAAACATTACATACTTCGAAAGGAACAAAGCAGAATGCAACGACACGCAAACGATTGTTTGCTCCAAGAGAGAAAACCAAGGTGGACAAGCACTATGGAAATGAAGCTTGTGACCCAATTGATATACAGTGTGAAGAACGGTTAGCAGAATTCCAAAAGTCACCAGAAAACATAGCTTTGATTGAAATGTCTACTGAAGGACAGCATGAAAATGGTTTATATATTACTCATAGGAGTGACCGTTTGACTGCTAGTCAAATTTAAATGGTTAGTTGTGTGGTATAATTTTGTTAGCAGAAATGTACTTATACACATATATACATTTGCTGGTAACATTGCGGTATTTTATTGAATACCTACATAGACAATGCTGTATTTAAAAATTACCCATAATTTATTTTTATTTTATCTGGACTTTTATGTTTACAGATTTGCAAACGCCGTATTACCACTCCATGTCACAATCATGTAAAGGATATTCTTTAGAAAAATTAATATTTGTACAAAAAACATGTTATATGGGCAACAAAATGAGAATGTGGCAAAAAGTATGTTCATGCAACAATATAATAAAATTGTGAGGCCTTCCGGTCTTTTTATTGATGAAGAATTTGGATGTTTAGCTGGTAGTCCAGATGGTAAGTTTTTCTTTATCAACATTTAATTTTATCTATTTATTTAGCAATTGTGTAAAATTATAATGCTAGCTATAATCGCAAGAGACCAAGAATTACGAGCACGATAGGCGATTGAATTTCTTGTATCAAATCATAAAAAGAGCTCCATTGTTTTATATTTTCTTTCAATTTGTTACAGGTATAATTGAAAATGAGAAAGCTGTTATTGAGATCAAGTGCTTTCCATCATTGGCGAGGGGAAATGAAAGCCTAGAGGCAGCTGCACTAGAAAAGAAAAACTTTGCTCTAAAATTACAAAATAAGGTTTTAGTTATGAATAAAGTATGATTATTACTATCAAGTAAATTGATAATTTCTATTGCATGTCCACTTTATAATTTATTTCAGTATCTTGTTTTCTCTTTATATTACTTTTTATTTGTATTTATTATAAAATCAAAAGGCGTATTTTTGTAGTAGTTTGTTTAGAATCAACATTATCATTGTACATTATTACTTTTATTTGTAAGTATTTACTATAAAATGAAAAGGTGAAATAATACTTAATTATGTAAGTATAACCACCTGGTGAAGTCAATAAGCTGATCTTTAGATTTTTATTTTTCTAAAAACCTTGGTTGATTACTTTGACATTATAAAATATTTTTTCCTGGTTATGATCGCATACTAAATTGTATTTTATTTATTTGTTGTTATCTTTTGTTTTTTTCTTGTATGTTACGTGTAATGTCTGTAATTATTGTAATAATTGGGCTATAAATTTAATCATTTATCAAGCATCATTTGTGTCACTTCAAATACTTTCATTTGATAATTAATTAGTGTAAGGTAATAAAATAAAACTATCTTTATAAACTGTATGCTCAAGTTTTTGTAACTGAACAGACAGCTGTGCTGCTGGGGAGTTTGTTGCGCCACTTCTTTTCTCCAGCTAGAGCCAGGAAGTGGTGAAGGGCGGGCGTTTTGGGGGGACTGCCTTATTGTAATTTGACTGTCTTATTGTAATTTGACAGTCGAAAAGTGCTGATTCTCAGCCTAGTTTGAATAAATTACATGATTTTATATAAATATATCTTTTATTACCCTATCATCATACTCACGCCTTCTTCCCATGGGGGTAGGCAGAAACTATAGAACGTCACCTGCTACGATCCTTACATACTCCTATTGTCTCGTTTACGTTCATAAATCTGGTCATACACGCACGCCGGTTGCGAGTACTACGCACGCAGAGTATTCACACCACACACGCTTGAAAGGAACGCATTTCATTTTTAATTTTTTTCCTTTTATAATCCTAAACCGTAGCAGGTGGCGCATTTTTTTAAATACACGCCACCTAGTGGTCAATTATTGTAACGTACTAGCTTACGTCTGTGTGTGTAAACGACCTGTATTCAATGGCAGATTTTATTTTCGGATTATGTGTCGAATTGGGTGGGTTTTGAGGCAATGTTATGACCAAATTCAATAAAGTGTAATGTCCGATAACCGCGTCTACTACTTCTACGACTTATTAATGTGGCAATTACACATAAAATCAAATAAAATATAAATATGGACTTCAGCGCCATCTAGCGGGAAAATGGCCAAGAGCAGATCGCATGATCCGCCTTAATATTATAATCATTACCATTACTTTTTAAAATAACATAGACATAAGTAGGTATCTGTGTTATTTCGACATTTAAGTAAGCATAAACTAATAGGACGTGATTATTCACATCACAACAACAATAATGTTTTCGTTAGTAGGTACTATATCGCGCCAATAGATGTCGTTACGTGTTACTAAAAAACGTAAAAAGTTGTTCTAGAATACTTTAAATTGATTATATCTTTTGATAGAGTGAACCGATTGCGATGAAATAAAAACTAATCACTGCTCCGAGTTCTACACCATATTTGAGTATAAAAAGTAACCGTATTGGTTTGGTACTTTTTACGTTGACCCTGTTCAAATCAATAATCTGTCACATCCAAACAGACAAACCGACAAACAGACAAACAGACAAAAATTCCAAAAATTGATGAAATGGCATCTGTTGGTTATCCTTTAACACCCCAACTATTTTTTTTGGAAATATTTTCAATGTACAGAAACGTCTCGTCTACAGATTTATTATATGTATAGATAGAATAGATTAAAAGTTTTCCATTTAATAAATAAACATATACATCTACCTATTATAACAAGAATATACCGTAAACCGGGGTTACTTTGATCAATATTGAACTTTAAAGGTCGCATATCTTTTGAATCTCTGGTTAAAAAAAAAAAAAATAATCTGTCTAGTTATCGATTCTTTTCAAACTCGCGATTTCTGTAATAATATGTGAAAAAATATGGCTTGATTCTGAGAAAAAAAATAAAAACTGTCTAATCAAAGTTATAATGAGAATGGGGTTACTTTGATAGCTTTGGAATTACGCAAGAAAATAGGGCACGTTGCGTATGGGGTAACTTTGATCTAGTAAGAGACAAATGAAACCTAAAAAGAATGCTTAAGCTTACGGTGCTTAAAATAGTTGGTGAATTCCCAGCGTGTCCTCTAGAAAGGATTCAACAGTTCATCAATGATGTTAGACAAGAAAAAAAAAACAAATTGCGTTTCGTTTTACGTACTTCGCGATTTTATATGAAATAAAAGTTTCAATCAAAGTCACCCGGCTGTTTCAAAGTAACCCCGGTTTACCGGTATTAAAAATAATCTATGACAATAGTACTGTCAAATTATTTATATATATATTTATCGCGATTTATTATAGTCGACGTCTATACCTATTACGCTCAAGAATAATTTAAATTTTTATCCTTTTGCTGTGTTCTAACGGGGTCCATATTTGTGTACCTAGCTCCTCTCTTAACATGTTTTTAGACAATTTTGAATGCAATAAATGAAAACGAATATTTTTTGTTGCAGATTCAAGAAATATAGTATTTACAATAGTGAGCCAGGCTGAGCCGTATCACGCCAGTGTGGCCAAGCAACTGAAACAGGACATCGAGAATCAAGTTCTGCAGCTGGAAAAAGTATGTATAAGTATTTACTTTTGTAATGTGGGATATATCTTCAGTCTAACATTGTCTGCGGCAAAACTACGCAGTCTGCTAGTAAGCTCAGCAAATAAAATGTTTAAAAGCCTCGTGTAAAGACACATTACTGTGTCATGTTGTGTCGTGACTCGGGATAGACCAATCAAACGAATCAGTTCAGAACTATTTCAAATCACAACGAGCTTTGATTGGTTAACACTGCGTCAGAAGGCGTCACGACACAACACAACACCGTAATATGAACCCGGCTTAAGTAAGCAACTATCTCAAATATTTTTGTACCTTTTCTGATATTTGTCGACTACCTAGTTTTTGTACCGCTATAACACAGGACAAAGATTTAATGTTCTTCAATTAATCGTCGTCGTGCAGTGTTGGCGTCGATTGTTGTGTTGATGTCTAAACGCAGTGTTCACGCAGCGTATATTCACGAGCGTAAAATAAATATGTATATTACTATGGGCAGCTCGGCAATAATATCTGAGGGGCAATTCTGGTAATTTTAAGCACGTTCACAGTCTGATCTCAGTCTCAATTTGTCAAAAATACCTCAAATTTCACATTTTGACAAGTTTTTGACATTTGTTTGTCGCTGAGATGAGACTGCGACTAGATTTTGAACGTTTTAAATTACGAGAATTGGCCTACTGATCTTACGATTCATCCATTAATATCTGTCGGTAAATATTATGTGATTATTTGTGGAAGGCATATAAGGGTCAGCACATTGACATTGACATATTGAAATCATTAGGTCAGCATGAATATGTGACATCGAAGGAACACCAAAACTATCTGACGAGACAAGCAACGCCAAAATATAGTATACTGCATCGGTTTCAAAAAGATGCGTAACCTCAATAATTTATTAAACATTCTGGAAGAGGGCTTGAGTAACATGCGCTTATTTCAAATCTATTAGGTCTGCGTTCTGCAAAATCACTCTTGCCCTATCCACACAAAGCCTAGTTTAAAAATCCAACATTAACTTTAACCAACCTACCTTCCATACAGCGCCACCCAAAAATTCACATAACACACGAGGACTTTCCCGTGGCTGGTGCGTGGACGATCCTACCGCTGCTGTCACCTCTGACGTCACGGTATAGACGGACCGACGTCAGATGGGTGCTGTTCGTGGAGACGCATACCGCTGTCAAGTGTGACAAGCTGATTGAAGCGCTTGCAGCTGCTGATAGACAGAAGGTAAAGAAGAGATGGAGCTCTAAATAGGGGTTTAAGGAACTGTGTATTATGATTTAATTACAATACATTTGGTTCTGAATCCAGATTTTTCGGTTGTCTTCGTCATTGGGCGCCGAAGTTAGATAAACTTACTCGAAGACTGACAAAACAAAAAAATAAACAAGTTCTGGTTCTGATCTCGACATCATTCATTTGAAATTCTATAGGCATCCGAATTCAAGTACCTATTATTAGAATTCGGATAGATACAGTTATAGAGATATTCAAATCTGGTCTAATAACCAAGTGTAATTATCGCTCAGTAAAATGTGTACCAATCTAATATGTAGACCATTTTTTTTACATAAATGTGTTATAGCAAAAAAGTCTTAGCAGATATTATAAAAGTTTTATGAACGAGGCATCCGAAGATGAATACTTTAGAAACACTTCTCCTAACAGGACGTAATGTGGATAGGCTACCCACTCAGCGATGAGGAGCCCACCATCATCCACCACTTCACTTTCTACGAGGACTTAGAGGAGGAAGGTGGCTTCATGTACCCCAACTTTGCGAGCGGGTTCGCCATGAGAATAGAACTAATTGAAATGTAAGTGGAAACAAATGATTAAAACGTTTTATTTAGTTTCTCTTGGTGAGATTTTTGAGATAAATTCTTGCTAGTTTTGGACACCGTCCCATCCGTTCAATTATCGACAAGCGATAACATCATAATTGTCGGATCATCTCTGCACGAAAACATTTGGACAGTTACTGTTATCATAATGACGAATTCGAATAAAGCATTTTAATTTTAATAAGGGCAGACATGCTTTTTTTTTTTTTTTTTTTTTTTTAAGGATGGGAAATCATCAAATGACCCCTCCCGCTCTGGGTGGAGCGGAAGGGAGTGTCAGACTCTTACTGACTAAAACTCATCCGTGTTCCTTCCTTAGCCCTTTATATTCCGGGGCAGCGGTAACCCTTTCGGACATGCTGCGTTTTGCATCGGCAATTGGCAATTGTAGATAGGTACACTTTTCGGAAGCTTGACATAGCGACTGTCAGTTAAGCGATATAAAGAAAATATGCAGTTTTGAACCGCGTTCATACTGCGAATTATCAGATCGCGATGCAGCAATTACGATGTTGCAAAATCAGGTCTTGCTTTTTGTCGGGTTTATAAATGACATGCATAAGAAGAGCAGTTTGCATTGCATTATTCCCCCCCATAATTTTTTTAGACTCCTAAAACAAATCGAGAGCGGCCAGCGCCGCCTGGAGGCAGACTTCTCAATAGACCCTGCATTTGAGCTGGCGCAGCTGGTCTACGGCGGCGGAACTAGCCCTGGACCGCTGCTCACACCTGATCTCAGCTTCTGCATAGTGTCCGGCGATAACTGCGCCACTTATCCGCGACAGTTCGATATATGTGTGAGTATATAATAAGGTAAAGTCAGGGAAATTAATTGTTTAGCAAATTAACATATTACAACAATTTGTTGTGTTATAGCCATTTCCTGTCAAAGACAGTTACTTTGTGATTTATTTACACGGATTTTTTTTGTTGATAAGCAATGCATGATTCCCTGACATTGCTTGCTATTTTAAATCGATTGAATGTAGATTTTGTTTTTTTCTAGTTGGAGATTTTTTATGGCTTTTTATTACTATTCTTTGCTTTTACATTTCTGTGATTTGGTAGTTCTAAAAAGTTCCGTTAGAGTGCCTTATGACACGGAATGGTAGACTACAAATAAATAACACTACAAACTAAACAAAAATATGAACATATAAATTACTATAATAATATAATATTAATTTTATGTTGGTTACGAATATACCAACAACACCTTCGATACCCGTAGTTTAACTAATCGATCACCCAACTGTTTACCAAGCTATATTCGGTGATAGTGACAATGACAACAGCTGTTAATTACTGATTTCTAAAAGAAGGACATAATCCAGCAGTAATTTACGAATTGATGAAATGCCATGATTCGAGCCAACAATTACGGGCAACAGCAGTTATTCTCAAATGCCACGTTATCGGCAGGGCAGTGCCATACCTGAGGACTCGATATTCTTCGCCGTGAAGACCTGGAGCGGCTTCCACAGCACAAGAGCCAGGGTGGTCAAGAAGACCTGGGGCAGACATGTCTCCAATCTCCAGTTCTTTAGCGATAAAGATGGTAAGTAAAATATCACCACCCATCCATAGTTTTAAGTAAGAATTAGTCGCCTTTGAAAACGTATTACACCTACCGTCCTGCACTGGGCCCGTGTGGTGGATTATTGCCCACTCCCTCTCTCAGAGAGGAGGCGTGTGTCCCAGCAGTGGGAACATTATTGGCTGATTATGCTATGCTATACTTAACTATGTTGCGGTCGGCTTCTAGATTAACCGGATGCAGCTGAATGCCAGATTTCCACATGGAGTGACTGCCAGATTAAAAGAGAGAAAAAAAAAACTAAAGTTTCGTTAACATTCGACTAATACCAAAAAAAAAATGTGCGGTCTGATTTTATGTTGCTGAAAAAACATCTAAGTACTTAATAAAATAACGAAGATGAACACTAAGGAAAGATTGAAAATTTATCCCCTAAAGGGGATTTTAGCGGCATCTACCCCGCCACATGCGAACTACGCATCATACTGACGTCACGCAAATTCCTGCATCCCGCAAGCAGAGTTTACCGCGCAACTAGCATTATTGTATACAACGTCCCGGCATCAATCGTCGGGCAGTTAGTTGCCCACCAGACACGACACCCGTCTGGTAGGAGGATCTTCCTTTTTCCATAGAGGATGAGTGAACTTTACACCCTGTTCCTCATACCTCTGTAAGTTAAATAGGGAATTCAAGTCTGTGAAATTTTTTTTTATGTAATGTTGCAACAAAATGTTTACCGCAACACAAAAACATGTTACTGAAACAATGATGTGCAACTGTTGTTGCATTATTGAGATACGAGCCTTTTTGTCCTCGCACAAACTTTTTAGGGTTCCGTACCCAAAGGGTAAAAACCAGAAGACCCTATTACTAAGACTCCACTGTCCGTCTATCTGTCACCAGGCTGTATCTCATAAACCGTGATAGCTAGACAGTTTGAATTTTCACAAAATGTGTATTTCTGTTGCCGCTATAACAACAAATACTAAAAACAGAATAAAATAAATATTTAAGGGGGCTTCCATACAACAAACGTGATTTTTTTGCCGTTGTTTTATATGTAGTGTTAAATATTGTATGTTGGTACGAAACCCTTCGTGTGCGAGTCCAACTCGCACTTGGCCGGTTTTCCTTCTTGTATTTCATGTGCGTGTCTTAAATAAAATATTTTTCATTCTTTTCTTTACCATTAAACTTACTTTAACGGCTTTATCGCCATTTAACATTTGCCATGAATTTATTTTAGACCCGACTGTTCCAGCAGTGAGCACAGGTATACCAAACAGCAAGACAGGCCACTGCGCCAAAACCATCGCCATATTGAAAATGGTGTTGAAGAGAGTGAACAATATGCCTCACATTAAATGGATATTTTTGGCTGATGATGATACTATACTGGGGTAAGCTGTAAATTATTGTTTTTGAAATTCCCTCAATAGACATTCAATCACAGTCTGAATCATTTTGAAGGGAGTTACTAATCCATTGCTTCTTGTTCTAAAAATTTGTCAGTTCAACTAAGTAAATAACGCAAAGAATGTTGTTCTGTCAAAATTAAACCTATTGCTATTGTTAGTGTGTTTCGCAATTACGTCACAGATTGGTGAAGTTTCCCCAATTATTGAATAAAACCTTGTATGAAAGCAGAAGTTGGGTGTCTGTTGTTTTTTTTTTATAGCTTAGTTTTTAATGGAATCAACAGAATGTCCTTTTTCTTGTGTGTATCTCTTCTTAGTGTTGCAAATTAACTGATACAGATGAGCTTGGCTTGTGGCTAACCAAGCCAAGCTCATGTAATAGGTACGGACCCCTAGACGCCAGCACATCAAGTTACTACAATCTGTCAAATTTCTTTAATAGATTTGCAACTTTAACGCTAAAGCATAAGGTTCAAAGTGGATTGGGAAAATTTTACAGTTTCGGGTAACTTGATGTGCTGCCGTCTGTACCTATTATCTGTAAACAATTTTTGTTATAGAGTGCAGAGGCTATGTGAAGTGCTAAGTTGCTACCGCGGCGGCACGGACATCACTGTACTTGGAGAAAAGTATGGTTATGGCTATGGGAAGAGAGAAACTGCTGCTAAAGGTTAGTGTTCCCTTTTCTATGTGTTTTTGTTTGCATACTCGACCACGTAATGGCTTTACCACTCTAAGGATTAATGTCACGTACACGTCATAAAATGACAAGGTGTACTTGTCTTTGTAACAGATTGTTACAATTTACTAGGAATTGTTGTCAAAAGTGATAAAGCAATTACAAGGTCGACTATACCCACTCTAATTCGGGACAATTACTCGGAACTCTGATATGTCTTGGGCCTTGAGCATTACAATTAATTATTTTCTAGAGGAAACCTGCGAATTCTCACATTATGTTCAGAATTGTATAGTACAAAATGCTGATTAAACAGACATTCTTTTTCCGAGGTTTATGAAACCTTAATTATTCATGTTGACTTCTTTATTTGTGAGCTCTCAAATGAGCATCATTTTTTTAGCAGACATTAGATTTCAAGCATGATATGCTATGTTTCCACTAGGCTACGACTACATAACGGGCGGCGGCGGTACAGTGCTCAGCACCGCCGCAGCGCGCGCACTGTGCGCATGCGCGTGCGGCGCGGGCGGCGCCGGCGCGCGCGCCGCACCCGACGACATGACGCTCGGCGCCTGCGCACACCATCGCCTGAACGTGTCCCTGACGCACTCGCCGTTGTTCCACCAGGTCACTACTTTATTGGAATTAAAAGAAATAAAACGACAGTGAAAAATAGGTTTCATTTTAAATTTGTGCTGACGTTGTTCAGTAGAGCAGTACACAGCATGAACGCCTATCAGAAAATAAATTTGAAGAAAGAACAATCAATGTACAGGCCGACTGATTTCAGTTCATTGACATTCTTTCAGAGACTCATGAATGTAAACATCTTTTTTCTAAGCAACTAACTCCGAAATATAATAAAAAAATATTTGCTGTCCTACAGTATTTTTATCTCACGAAGCGACGTGTGCTTTAAAAGTGTACGAACACGCCCGTGAAGACGAGTAGCGTCAGCACATAACACAAACACACACACAGATTTGCCATTGCCTCGGACGGTGCCGAGAGATCCTGCGCTTACACATACTCACAGTAAGAAGTGTACACTTGGTAACCACAAGCAAAACGCGCGTTGCTGCGTGAGATAAAAATGCAATGTTTATGTAAAAATATTTTCGTCCCCAAAAAGAAGCGATATTATAACGACTGTCTTTGAAGTAATTAACTTGAAAGACAGCCAGTATAACATCACTGTTCAATAACTTCTCATGCTTGAACTTGAACATCATTCTAAAATACATAACTACTTTTTTTTGCCTAGGCTCGTCCCCAAGACTATGCCCGAGAAGTGTTAGCCCGGGACCGTCCAGTATCCTTCCACCGTCACTCCTCACCAGAACCTCTCAGGGTGTACGCCACCTGGTTCCAGCATGATGACCTGGCCATCAAGAAGACGAGGAGAAGAGATGAGCTTTGAATTAACGGTTTTAAGGTGATGACTTCTACCCAAATGTGTTTTAAAGAAAACTATGATTTTTTTGCAATACTTTTTTTGAGTATGGTTTGTCACAAGGGTTGAAACAAAATGCATTAATTTGTATCTTAGGTTAGGTGAGGCATCAGACATTTTACTTTGAGCTACGTTTTACGTCTCTCCTCATTCAAAATCAAAAGTCATTTATTCAAATTAGGCTGAGAATCAGCACTTTTCAAACGTCATAATTACATAAGACAGTCCCCCAAAACTCCCGCCCTTCACCACTTCCTAGTGCTTTCGCTGGGGAGAAGAAGTGGCGCAACAAACTCCTTAGCAGCACAGCTGTATCTATATTATAATATTAGAAATGCGAAAGTGAGTCTGTCTGTCTGTCTGTCTGTTACCTCTTCACGCTTAAACCGCTGAACCGATTTAGATGAAATTTGGTGTAGAGATAGTTTGAGTCCCGGGAAAGGACGTAGGATTTTTATTCCGATATTCCCACGGGATCAACACTTATGCGGTGAAACCGCGGGGCGCTGTTAGTTTAACAATATAATTTCAATTTAATTCAACTCAGTTCATTTTCCTTTTTGTGATCAGTGTAATTGTGTTTTAATGTCAATAATGACAGTTTTCGTTTTATCGTTATCGGTAAATTCTATTGTTAATTAACTAAAGTATATAAATAATTTATAATTTTGTTCTTGATATAAAAATCAAATAGTGGGGCAAATGCTATGTATGTAGGTACTACAGGTACACCTCTGCCTGACCCTTCGGGGAATTTCGGGCATGGTTTTATGATATCTCACATGGATAATGGACCATATTTGTAAGTATGTCTTAATATCTTTCTGTACGGGTATCGAATCGTAAACGAGTTCGCGAGCACATTCGCAAGAAGCTAGCAGTACCATCACAACAGTAACGTTTTCTCATTGTTTGTTTGTTTTTAGTATATTCGTGTATATATATATATTGTGCTTATATTTATATACAATTGGGTATGTATTAATATTATATTTTTAGTTTTAATAGGTTTTTCCGTTCCTTCATATTTAAAAATATTTATCCCTCAACTTTTCACAATAGCACCTTCCACTGTTTGTCTCTGCATAACGCAAAGGTTGACTGGTAGAAAATGTCCATGGCATTAAGTCCGCCTCTGTACATTTATGTGCTTAAAGTAATAAATAAATAATAAATAAACGCCGTTTTCTGCGCTAGCTTAAATACAATTGTTTTTCAAATTTATTATTGCAAGTTCACAAAAGTGTTTTTAAAAAGAAGTCCCTACCGACCTACTGAGCTACCACTACTTACGTACAGACGCCAGCACATCAACCTACCCGAAACTGTCAAATTTTCCCAATCAACTTTGAACATTATTCTTTAGCGATAAAGTTGAAAATCTATCAAATAAATTTGACAGATTGTAGTAGGTTGATGTGCTGGTACTGGTCTGTACATTTAATATTGTTTCTTTGTTGATAAATTATTGTTACTATTTTAACCCGTGTTAAAGACAAGTTCAGCCTAAAAAGACGCTTTTAGGTTAGTTCTTCAGAGTTCGTCCTCATGTTAAATTAATAATTAAGTACTTTGTGATGTTAACCTTCTGAATCTATTTCGAATATCTTGTAAAGGTTTACACATTCCATTTTCTTTTATATAAAGATTCTCAAAGACTACCGACAAAATGAACTTATATTGGACCCGAAATGAAATGTCTCGCAAAAACACTTTTTTCACGTCAAAATTACGTTTTAAAAATAGAGTTCGGTGTCTTGTAAGTGACTACTCTGAGAAAAACAGACCGAAACAAACTCAGAGGTTACAGTTTCTTTTAAAGTCCAAACATAATCTTGGTCCTGACCTTACGAGGACCATGCGGGCTGCAGGTTAAATGACTGAGATGGTCTTTTGGGCAAAAAACCATACAGATTTGAGTGGACCTGTTGGGTAATTGCATAACACACAAACAGTAGGAATAGCTTTAACATTCATTGCGTTATTTACGTAGTTGAGCTGATACATTTTTCAAACATATGAGTCAATGGATTAGATAAAATAATTCAGATTGCAATTGATAGTGTGTCACGCAATTATAGTGCTGTCCAGTCAGTGCACGCATTTGTCAGTAATCGTAAACTCAACTCTGAACTTATTTATTACACCTAAGTCAAGAAAATGTAAGTACGATATAAAGTAGGTAATTTGATAATAACTATGCATCACAATAAGTTAGTTGGTTATTATCCACCAGAGTAGTAAACTCCACCAAATATAAAACATCACAAATCTATGATTAGTTTTTTAATTTATATTAAGTTTTGATTAATTTTATCACAGTTTTAAACGCTTTATTCACATACCTCGGATTGTTAACTCGTGGCATTTATTATTATTAATTAAATAGTGGTTTATTTGTAATATTATTTGTTTATTATTAAAAAATAGTTTGTTGCTCTCTCGTTATTGTAATTTGTAATTGATTTAATTGTTATTACATAATATCTTATTCGATGATCACAATCTCCATGCATTTTGGAGACAGATGTGTAATTTTTTATAATTTTTAAGTTTTTTGTAGTTTTACAAAACAAAATTAACAATTTTTTGTGTTCTGAAAAGTTATAGATACTTTACCTACTGACTAATATTTTATTTAATAAATGTAAGTAGTTATTAGAAGTAGGTATATTGTATACTTAATTGTTTTCAGTATTGTTATGTACTAAGATATAAAATTAACATATCAGTTGTGTAATTCGAATAAAGTTTAATATTTTTCTATAATTGTGTTTCATTTACCAACCTAAAATCTATATAAGTACATAAAACCAAAGTCGAGTTTGTTACACCATTTATAACTCAAGAACGGCTGGACCGACTTTAACGATCTTTGATTTGGATTTTTCTCCGCCCTGAATAACAGAATAACTATTAAAATATGGGAAAAATTCACGAAAAATTTTTTTTTATAAAAAAGATACTTCATTCATTTTCTCATACATTCGTCTTTATTGAATCTGAGCCGGTATAAAGTTCGCTAAGTCGGCTAGTTCCACATAAATTATCATGAACCAAACAGACGACAAAGTATTGTTTTGACATTAAATTAAAATTGTGTCATCATTGATTTGGCTACTGTTGAGCATGAGGTCCTGGGTTCAAATCCCAGCACTCTAACTGACACACTATCAATCTGAATCATTTTGAAGGGTTTTGCTAATCCATTGCTTCATATGTTCGAAAAATTCATCTACGTAAATAACGCAATGAATGTTGTTTTACTGTAAAAATGAAACCCGTTGCTACTGATAGTGAGATACCCCACAGGGCTGGCAAAGTGGTATTGGGTTTTTCCATCTGGAATTTTCAGTAGCAGCCCGGAGTCTGGATTTGTACCCGGTTCACAGCAATACGAAGGTTTTCGATATCGGAAAACGAGTTATGGAACTCAAATGGACTTTTTATATTGGTACTTAATGGACTTTTTTACCCAAACCGTTAATTCCACCCGCAGAAGACATCCCACCTGGACATGAGTTACCTTGCGTAACCTGGAAGTCTTTAATCAGACTCCGGTTGGCCGAAGCAAGGAAAACCTGGTCAGGTGGAGATTCATAGAGGATTCCGCCTTGGAGTGTAAATGTGGTGCTGTTCCACAAACGAAAAACACTTAATATCGTGTCTTGCGTGTCCTGTCAGCTGCACGTTACAGGAACTGATGGACGCTGATGATGACGCCAAACAAGTAGCCGAATTCTGGGCCGAGTCCATTTAGATTGCTATATTTGCTATCGACACGCTAAGAAGAAGAATAGACTTGGGCAGCACACATGGCAAGGCGCAGTGTTGACAGCTTGAGAAAGGCAGTGACCGAGTGGCATTCAAGGATTGGAAGACGAAATGTCGGTTGTCCTGCGGCGTATGGGCGGACGATATTGTTACAGTCGCAGGTAGAACATGATGAGGTTGCACAGGAGCGTGGGGATTGGCACAAGAGGCCCAGTGGGTGAAGTCTGACTGTGGATTTAGATCATAATGGCAATAGGCTCGCCCGCTATAACATATCTGAAAAAAAGAAAATTAGAATGAAAGAAATGTATTTTCTTTCTTTCTTTTCTTTCTTTATCCGCCTAGCCTTTTCCCAACTATGTTGGGGTCGGCTTCCAGTCTAACCAGATGCAGCTGAATACCAGTATTTTACATGGAGCGACTGCCTATCTGACCTCCACAACCCAGTTACTGGGTAATAAGAAACCCCTTGGTAAGACTGTTGTCAGACTTTCGGTCTTCTGACTACCCGTAACGACTGTCAAAGATCCACGAATGACAGCCGGGACCAACGGCTTAACATGCTTTCCGAGGCACGGGGTATGTAAAGATGGTCACCTATCCACAGACCAACCGCGGCAAGCGTAACTTAACGTGATCGATCGACCTGTGCGGCGTTATTATTTAGCCACGTGCCCCGCTTTACCATGGGACTTAATCGTAACTGTCGAAATGTGGGTGTAAGTATTAAAGGTACAACTCTGTCCAACCCTTCAGTGACAATAGGCGTGATGCTATGTTACGTATCATCACAAGAATCGACCTCAAAACTTGGTAAACTTACAAGTCAAATCGCTCACATAACCCTATCAATCAATGTTCACCCCTTTCCCCCTTGTAAGATGTTTTCCCAATAAGATGCGCCGTTAATTAGGGCAGCCTTAATAGTTCCGGCTAATGGACGCATTGAGCGCCGTGAGTTGCCAAATAACAGCAAGTCACCTTACTTAATAGACAAGGACTTGCGTTACTTGACGATCGCGCAGTCATCTTAACAGACAAGATTTTTGACATTACCATAACATTAATCTGTGCGAAATAAACAGGAAAATTTAGAGAGTTATCTCCTGATCTATAAAGCTTACAAAATTGAGAAGCTTCCATTTTTTTGTCTAACTGTGCCGTAAGATGGACGGCGGCCAGGCCGACGCAGAAAGAGTGAGGAGAGAGGACCTGGACGCGTACAGTGAAGTCTGGTTAGAGATCAGCCTGTCGCAGTTAACTGTTAGACAATAGTGTCTAACAGTTAACTGCGACAGGCTGATCTCTACGTAGCCTGGTAGAGGCATAGGCCTCTACCAGGCTACGTTACAACAACCTGTCCTGCGCCTTCCGCATCCAGTCTGTCCCAGCACTCCCAGCCAACATTTTCGGGTCGAGGTCGAAGTTAAAAAAAGATTTTTTGAAATCAATTCACAATTGCCGGAGATATTATCGCTTAGCAAACAAACAAAAAAAAAACGCAGTCGAATTGAGAACCTCCTCCTTTTTGAAGTCGGTTGAAAATGTGTTTTTTATCGTGTTTAGATATTTCGAATTCGATACCCGTCTCATCATGACATGAATATTTACTTTGTAAAGTATTATATTATTTTAATTATTGCTAGGTGGGTAATTTTATTTTCTCTCTTTTCTGTTAGTTTTGATCATGGTCTGGCAATTTGAGTAATTTATTCGGCCTTCCCAAATGGTATTGTTCGTCGAAACGTAAAGCTTCCTTAGTTCTGAGTTGCAGTTGAAGTTGTGAGCATGACTGATAAATGCGTGCACTGACTGGACAGGTTCACTCAATCTGTGTGGTTGTTTCCGCAAAAGACCAGTTCAGACACCTATCGATGTAGTCTTCGCATGATCTGCCTAAGATTATGTCTGCTCTTTAAAAGAGACTGTGACCTCTGAGTTTGTGTCGGCCTTTCTTCTCAGAGTAGTCAGGAAAAGCCGACCTCGTCTAGTTTTTAAAATATGTTTGATGTGCAATAGTGTTTGTATAAAACTACTTACAGAACTAAAATCATTTATCGTCTATGAAGTAAGGCTAGCTAATTTAATTTGACCCTGTATAACTGAGTACCTAATCCTATGTGTATGAAACCTATATCCGTTTCTTGGGAATTGGGATAGGATGAGTGAGCATAGGTATGTAAAGAGATTCTGCATAATTTGCAACGCACCATAAAAACTTAATCCACCATAATCCGTGTTCATATTATAAAATTAATGATCCGTGCTAACCCTACTAAAGAGTTCCGTGTAATTACGCGAACAATCTCCAAAAAGATTAACATTCTATGTGAACTTGCCTTATTATCGAAAGCACTTATATTTACGAATACCTCAGATTATAACTTGTGAACAAAATAATATTTATTCTTCGCAAAGTTTGCGGGTACTTAAGGAAAGTTGGGTAAGAAGGATCAGAGGGGGTCATAGCGGGCAATTTGTCATTCGACACGCGATACCCACCGTAAGTACCGACTACACTCTAACTTTACCAACTTACATTTTTCATTACCTACAACTTTTGAGTGCGGCCCTGGGAACAAAAAATAAGCAAGGAAAACTAAACCTTATTTCCCTAGCGGTAAGGTTCTAAGTTCGGGTGTTGTGGTAAGACTGTGTTGAAAGATTTTTCTTGCTTCCAGAATGTGTTGGTCCTTATGCATTAATCAAAAAATATCAAAGCCTTCGTGAGCTGTTAGAAGTTCGAAAGAGTTGCCCCTGAGAGGGTTGTGTTTAAGATTATGCTGAAAATAAATATTTCTTCTTATTTTGTATATACCTACTAGGTACCTACGTGTAAAAAATGTTGATTTGTTATATCATTGAGAATTTTCTAATACTGTTACGATTTTTTTTTTTTAATATAGGTACTAATACAATACTATATACACACATCAAAAGTGTCTAGGGATCAACATATATTTTTGCAATAACTTTTCTCCTGATTGATATTAATTAAAATTTTCTTTAAGGATTCATCAAATAAAGTGTTTTCGTTTGTCACAGTAACGATAAACCAAGTCACCTTTGCATTAATAAAGAAATTTGCCATTTTCCTAATAAAGGGATTTTTGACATTTGAACCACTAACACAAAAGTTCGAAAAAAAGACTGAAATAACAGTTTTCTTTAAAATTGTATTGGGTAACTTAAACAATTAATAATCCGTGTTTCTACCGCGAACACTAACAACACAAGAACATCGGTTTGGCATACTCAAAATGAGTTCATCCAAATCACGCTGTGGAATGGCCGCCCATGTTCGTTGCAACAACAAAAAAAGGTCTTCTTGCGACTGGATACCCTCCATATTCGGCAGAGCTCTTCTCTGTAGCATATCCCATGCATGCTCAATCGGGTTCAAGTCTGGCGACTGAGCAGGCCAGGGCAGGACATTGATGTTAGCTGCGGCGAGAGTCTGTCTTACAACTCTTGCGGTGTGCGGTCGTGCATTATCATGCATTAACTGAAATAAGGGACCGATTTGCACTTGTAGAGGAACGATGACGTCTGATACAATCGTCTCAGCATAAATTTGAGCGTTGAGGTTGCCTCTGATCCAAATCAACTCAGTTCTTCCGCCGATCCAAATACCCGCCCATACCATGATGGTTCCACCACTATAAGGATGGACTTCCTGGCAGGATTTTAATCGCTGTTGGCGTCCAAGGGTTCTCCAGTGTCGTATACGTCTTGTATCCGGTCTCATACCAAAACGAGACTCATCAAAAAAGCACACGAAACGCCATTGTTCTTCTGCCCAATTTCTGTGTTCAAGAGCCCATTGATATCGAATCCTACGATTGTGCATTGCTATAGGTGGTACCCGTAGCGGTCTTCGGGAATGCAGGTTCACTTCATGCAAGCGGTTTCTGACTGTTTGGTCGCTAATTAAGTTCCCTGAAGAGTGATGAAGCCTCACGGCTAACATCATGGCGGTTATTGTTGGAGCTCTTCGAGTTAAGATTTGAATGTATCGGTCTTGTCTCCGTGTGGTGCAGCGATACCGTCCTCCATGGCGCTCAGCCACGGTACCAGTGCTTCGGTAACGTGTCCAAAGTCGACTGATAACACTCTGACTTGTATTCAGAGCTAAAGCCACAGTACGTTGCCGGGAACCAGCTTCTATCATTCCCACGGCTCTGAGCATTTCTTCCCTGCTTAAATGACGTCGCCGCTCCATAATAACGTTGGTTTTAATCAGTAGTAGGGAAACAGTAGCACTAATAATGTCTTCAATGCGTTGTATGTTTTATAGGGAAAATATTGACAGCTGATTTTCATCTTTTACTCGAATTTGATTCACAGTTCCTGATTCAAATTATGAAATGCACCAAAAAGGATCCATATAAATTTATAAAATCATAAATTTATTACAAAGCCACATCTCAATCTCAAGAAATCCGCATAAAAATGCTTGATCCCTAGACACTTTTGATGTGTGTATATTATTAAGTTTAATTAAATAGTAGAAGATGAAGAAGTGGCCTTTTTAGGCCCCCTGACGTTCTTACTCAAATCTGCCTTTTTAAATACCTTTTGTTAGTCACTTTCATAATAATTAATCTAAATAACGCTATTAGTTATAGGTACTAACATATCGATACCTTTAGACTCAAAAGGCGTAAACGCCAAAAGGCCACTTTTCAGGAGAAGCAAAAAACAAAAAATATTTTAAGAAAAAAATCATAACTTTTTTGTTTCAAGACCGAGTAAGTTCATTTTCGGCCCACATTATTAAATGTTTAAGATAAACAGAACGATTATATATTATTTAGGATAACTTAATAAATAAAGAAAATAGGATTGTTATACGCCCCCAAAAAAATAAAAAAATGTTGTTTACAACCCAAATTTTTAGATTGTCTGTAGAATGCTTAGGGTGTATAGGTCATTTAAAGCGTGCTTTCTTGCTGAAAAGGGGTGTATTGACAGTCAACGGAGAAGTATGTACTTAATATTCATTCCATTATGATAAATGGTTAGGGTTTAAACGTCACTACAAGCATCTATTGTCGTAAAGAAGGGTTATTAACGATGGGTCCCATTTGCTATTTCCATTGAATCCCATGATAAAACAACACGTGTACTTTTCAGAAGAAAGTGATTTACGTTTATCAAATATTTAATAACCTCCTCCTTTTTTTCAAGTTGGTTAAAAAGCAGCGTTTGTTCGGCCCACCTACTATTAAATGATTGAATGAATGAGAGTCAGAAGAAACGTTTTATTTTATTAATTTTAGGAAAGCTATTACAGCTATACATTTTAATATCTAGTACAATGTGTAGGAGATGGCAAATTACAAGCTTCCACTAACGATTAACGTGAGTAACATTAAAAAGTACGTAAAAAAAAAGACGTAAGATACACGCAAATAAATTATCTGACGCTCAAAAAATACAATAATAAAGAGAAGAAAAAAAAATTATACATCGAAAAAACAATTGTTCAAACTTTTCTTTACTTCCTTAGCACTACTTGTAAATAAATCTAAATATAACTCGACATCCTGACACACTATTATTAAAATTACGACAAGTTCTTATCACCTACGAGTTCTGTCTGTAGATAGTTCTGACTTGAGGCACGTGGAAAAGACGTGGTCTCCGATGAAATGCACTCGGAACACGAAGCCTTATCTTGCCCACCAACTTAGGGACGTCATTAGATCCGTTCATAACGCTAAATAAGAAAGCAAGATTTGCAATTTTCCTTATAGAGGCTTATAGAGGCAGAATATGATTTTTTTACACCGACTGATAAAATTCGGGAGATAGTTATTAGAGCGATATTGAGTTTATCTCAAAAATCGCCTTTGTATACCTGCAAGCCGATTAATGTGTACATTATAATTTGGATTCCAAAATAGAGAAGCATATTCAAGGTGGCTACGGACAAACGCACAATAAAGAATTTGATCTTATTTTTGTAAGTACGTTTGCACAAACACTTTTACAAGTCAATCATATTTTTTTTTAAACTAGATGAGGTTGGCGTTTCGTATCTGACTACTCTAAGTAGAAAGGCCGAACATTCTTAAAATCAGAACAGACCCTAAAAATAAAACTCAAGGCTTTAGAAGCCTGGTTGACTATGTTATTAATATGTGCATCAAACAGAAGCTTAGAGTCAAAAGTAACTTCAAGATCCCTGTGACACTCACTCTGACTAACAAGGCATTCCAAAGCCTATAGATAATCTAATCAATACTGTCCACCTGAGTCTTCTATAAAATTGTGTTTTCTGCTTTCTGCATTTCTGAACCAGTCAATGGTGAAAGCTTGGAAAAAAAGGTAATAGTTTTTCAATGTACAATTTTGACTTTTAAAATGTGAGATCGTTTATACGAAAGAACCTGATCGCAAACCCACAATCAACAGACAACATGCAAAAAGAGTAAAAACCATAAATATAATTCTAAGGTCCATCTATTCATACACGAAATATCTGAATCATTGTACTCATTTCATTGTGTCCTATAGTAAAGTTGTTCATAATGATGAGTACAATGACTGCTTCAGATATTTCGTGTATGAATAGATATACCTTATAAATTAAAAAGTTACAACAATAATATCATCATCATCATTTCAGCCGAAAGACGTCCACTGCTGGACATAGGCCTCCTCCAAGCACCTCCACTCCGACCGGTTCTGTGCTTCTCGCATCCAAGTTTCCTGCGGCCTTCACAAGGTCGTCGGTCTCCACCTTGTGGGAAGCCTTCCAACGCTACGTCTTCCGGTACGCGGTCGCCACTCCAGAACCTTTCGGCTCCATCGGCCATCTGTTCTGCGAGCAATGTGCCCTGCCCACTGCCACTTAAGTTTGGAAATTCTTCGGGCTATGTCGGTTACCTTGGTTTTCCTGCGCATCTCCTCAACAATAATATACCCTCATTTTATTATAAACAATTTTGTTGTTAAAAGTACCCGCATTCAGATTTTTTTAAACATTTGGGATCCAACGGAAATAGTTTTTGGGAATCAACGACAATGCTAGCGTGCTATCGTCGCTCGTCCGCTATCTTGCTTGCACATTTAAGCGTTAATGGCGGGCGTGCAAGAGACAACTATCAAATACTAGTTCAGGTTAGTAAGAGCACTGGCCGGCGTGAGAGTATTTCGATCTACAAACATAACTTTCGCTCATAAGACTATATTGATTAGTGTAATTCAAAATTATTTTCGGTCGTAATACGCTAAAACTAAATATGATAAAATAACTAATATAAAGTAAAGGACACTGTTGATTTTTTCGAGATAATCTCAGTTAGGGCGTATAAGTCATCTTTAATTTTTTTACGGAATAATAGGGGTGTATGCACCATATTTGGCTTAAGAGCGATGATATCACCAAAATTTTGCGGCATCAACGTTAAGTCGTATGAGTCAACTTTATTTTTATACGAGAATAAGAAGGGCGTATGCTCAAGTTTTGGTTAACGACTTTATATACGACCTATAAGATTTTTAATAATTGTGTATGTTACCTAAATAACCAATAAAATAAAAAATTATATCAAATACGCCTCATGTCTTAAAAAAATCTCCAAAAATCACGTGGGCCGTATTAGCCTTAATTTTGCGAATTTCGCAGTTTTAACTACACAGATTGATAGAGAAAAAAAAACTGAACATAACTGCATTAAAAAGTCATTTTGGCCAAAATGGCGTTTACGCCCTTTGAGTCTAAAGGTATCGATATGTAATAATATTCAAAATCAAACTCAATAAAATCTAGAGGCAAATCAAGTCTGCTACAACCCGTTGCAATCAACCACTGTTCAATTAAACAACATCCTATAACCGTGTTATATAGTTAGGTACTCTGATTTACAGCAGTCCCTAAATTCGGCAGATAGATGACCTAAATTGTACTATTTTGAAAGGACAACATTAATTGCTTTGGATTAACTAATTTATTGTCTCCGGGTTAATCAAGAATGGATATCAGCCGTTTGTCAATAAGAAACGAGTCGGAGAGGGCAATTTAATAAAACAGACAAAGGAAAATTTAGTTTTTTAATATATTGAAATATGTTTTGATGATATTGAAATATACTTTTTACATTGTGTAATTTATTTCATCACCACTAGGTACTTTCAAAATGGTGAAGGAAAACATTTTGAGGAAACCGGCATGTCCTAGAACCAAAAATGTTAAGACATTGTGACATTCGCCAACCCGCACTGGGCCCGCGTGGTAGATTATGGTCCACTCCCTTTTACAGAGAGGAGGCCTGTGTGCTGTGTCCCAGCAGTGGAAACGTTATAGGCAGATTATGCTAGGTAAAATTCGTTTTTAAATAGGATTTGGGCAGCAGGACTGTAAAGTGGATGGTAACGGCTTACGAGTACGTATAGGTTGTGGGTTCACACCCAGACAGGCGTTTTAAATGGTGTAGTTTATTTCTTCACCGTTTTGATAGCCATAATGGTGAAGGAAAACATCTTGAGGATTCCGGCATGTCCTGGAACCAAAAATTCGAAGAATGTGACATCTACCAACCTGCACCATGCCCGCTTAGTGGATATAGGCTGATTATATTTTTATTAGAAGGTCTTGTAATTTTATTAACTAACCTGGATTTTATTAACGTCATGGAATGCAAGTAAAAATATGGAATAAAAAGTCAAAGTGAATTTTCAGCAATTTATAATCACGTTAAAAATACCTGCAACATAATTAAAAAGACAACCTCCAACATAAAATAGTTGCTCATACAACGAAAATACGTAAACGAACTTGTTGAAGAAACCGCGTGCTCGGCACGTAATGAGGCAACTAATAACGTTCATAAAACGTTGTGGTGGGCGAGTAATAACGAGAACTAATTAACATGTATCATAATCGTAATGAGTGGAGCTGCTAGGAAAAATAGCAAGCTTTGTTTTCTCCGTCGCGTCTCGTCGGTGGAAGAAGGTAGGAATGAATGAGCAGTTGTATATAGGTACTGGTGGTATGGCATTTTATTTTATCACAAAATGTAGACTCTGTAAGATAAGATTTATTTTTTCACCACAATATTACAAAATACATAGGTATTACATGGTATCAGAGTCAGACAAAATTTTTATATTGTGGGAGACTGGTGCCTAAACTAAGCTCTAGGTAGACCTGTATTTCAGGACACCAGCCCTTTTACAAAATGATACATTTATTTTTTTTATAGTAGGTAGGTATTTGAATAGGCCTAAAAAAAAGTTAATTTTATAAAATAACTAGGTAGGTACTTAGCTGACCCGACAGACTTTATTCTGTTACTTTTTTAAGACCATAAACAATACAAAAAAATAATTACGCATAACCATCATTTGAATCTTGAGTTATGGTCCTGATTTCATACAAAAATCCCGTAGAAAATAGGATGTTTAGTTTTTCCCTAGTAGCACATATAAAAAAGTTTTCCAGTTTTTCTTTCCATAAAAACCTAATTCAGACTAACGAATATTTAAGGCGCAGATAACGACTTCTAATGATTTTAAATTCAACATCACGTCTAATCGACCAGACAGATTTCTTTAAAAAAAAAAAATGTTATACTAGACCATTTGCTTCATAATTTGATATGAGAATATTTGCAATTATATTTTTTTAACATAGTGTAATTAATTTGTAAAGTCTACCGCGGACATAAAAACGATAATCACGTAAACACTATCGGGTGTATCATAAAACTTTCACGATATAAAAGACAATTTAATTCCCCGAATTTTAGTATACGGTTTTTATTTGTTTGGTGTTTGATAAATCAACAATAGATGATTGTTTCATATTTTGCAATAAATTACCAGCGTTGTGTCATCGCGCTTCTCTTTCTTTTCTATGCAGTCCGATAGTGACCGCGTTTTAGGTCATGTAGTCGCCTTAAAAACATGAAACAGCTGAGCTGGTCCAGCCGTTCTCAAGTGATGCGCTTATATTTTGATTTATGTTGATACCTAAATTGATAGATAATTGTAATGATCACCAGCCAAGCGTAGCGATTCACCAATAATCGTAACAACTTGGGTACTAGTTAGTACCAGTCAGATCAATATTCAATTCGAATCTTCAATCAAAAATCTATAAAAGACGTGCAGCATAAAATGTTCTTATGAACTTCTTCAAACCGGCAATCCTAAGGAACTATACATTTTACGAATATTCAGGAAATGGATTTATAATAGTGTAACCGCACTTTTATCGACGTTCTGGAAGAGAGCGGAGAAATATTAGAAGGAGGTGCTCACACTGTTGGTTCTTGGTAGATTTCAAACAAATACTTCAAATCTGGGGGTCTACTTTTTAAGTCCGCTAACGAAGATTCGGGCCCATCCGTAAGTTATTACTATAGTCGAACTTTTAATTAGCTGCAGTAAAATGACAGCTTAAGTGTTACATAAATGACTGAAATAAGCGTCTTTTTGTTTTTTCGCGGCCATGAACCAAATCTTGTTTTTCTAGTACAGAATAGTGTAACAAACGAAACTTATTTGACATGCATATCTCTAAACGCAGTCCGAAATGAGTTATTAAGAAGTGTCATTTTACTGCAGCTAATTATAAGTCGCAGTATAGGTAATATCACATCACATCTCAACTACTCCCATCGCGGGCCAGTCCTCTCGGTAGTAGTCAAGTTCGTCTTTCCATTTTCGTCTTCGTGTGCGCGCTTGGTTCGATCCCCAGGTAGACGAAATGTGTTACGTATGTAATTGGGTTTACGGGTTTTCACTAAGAATTGTCATGTTTTATGTTTTTAATGCTTATTACTTACAACTTATGTTCTTACCTGGGCGTATTTGTTCTCTATTGGTCAATAATTTGCCTCTTCCTATTCTTTCGATGACAACAGGCATTATAAATAGGTCATCATCATCTGCCTAGCCTTTTCCCAACTATGTTGGGGTCGGCTTCCAGTCTAACCGGATGCAGCTGAATACCAGTATTTTACATGGTGCGACTGCCTATCTGACCTCCACAACCTAGTTACTGGGTAATACGATACCCCCTGGTAAGACTCAGACCCCCCCCCCCACCCCTGGTCTCCCCCTGGTAAGACTTTCGGGCTTCAGACTACCCGTAACGACTGTCAAAGATCCACGAATGACAGGTGGGACCAACGGCTTAACGTGCTTTCCGAGGCACGGAGGGGTCTCGATATGTAAAGATGGTCACCTATCCACAGACCAACCGCGGCAAGCGTAGCTTAACCTGATCGATCAACCTGTGCGGCTGTTATTATTTAGGCACGGGCCCCTAGATAGGTATGTTTACCTATAACTATATACTTACCCTCATCGTCAACCTACAGCAGTCCACTGCTGGACACAAGCCTCTCCAATTGCACGCCATTCCGCTCGATTCTCGACAACTCCCATAGCTGCTACCAGCCACCCAGCGAAGATCGTCGCTCCACCTAGCCTGAGGGCGTCCTACCTTACGTTAGCCGATTTCGCGGTGTCCATTCAAGAACACAAAAAGAGAGAGTATAAATACCGTAATAAATAATAAAGTAACATTCTAAATACAGCCTTACCTACATGTGGTTTGAAGAACACTCGTTCGAAGCGCGCCTCTTTGAGTCAAATGAAAATAAAACGATGGTTTTCTACCACATCGTGCATCAGAAGTATTTCGACTAAGAGCTTCAAGTACACACGTTCTTTTGTAAGTCGTTTACTGGTAAATTGGGAACGAGTGGATTTATTTGGAGAGAAAGAATAACAGCTGATTTTGAATATGTTTTTGTGTTCGATGAATGGATGAATGAGTTCTGCAATACTTTTGTATAGATTACAACATCATCACGCCATTATTCCCCGAAGGGTTAGCCAGAGGTGCACCTAATGTACACCCATATTTCGCGAGTTATATTTCAGTCTCATGTAATACGGGGCATGTAATAGGGGGGGGGGGGGGGGGCGACCCTATTGCCATCAACCGGGCACAAATCCAGACTACGGACTGCTACTGAGAAATTCCAGCATGAAAAACCCAATAACACTTTGACCGACCCGGGAATCGAACCCCAGGAACTCAAGCACAGCAGTAGCGCTTGCGACCACTGACCAAGGAGGCAGTCAAGGCTTAGCAAGTTGGTCTCTTCTGAAGAAAAAAAGCTTACCTACAACTTTTCAGCACGCGTGCCTGAAAGTTAAAGCCTGTCCAATACTTCTACACCCAAAGTTTTGGTTCCAAACTCATAAACTGGATTTTACAAGTTTAAAAAAAAATGTCTATGAGAAAACGATAAACTTTGTTTTAAGGACTTCTTAATGATTCTCCATTTTATGATAGGTAAAAGCTTAATGAGAAACCGAACGTCTCAAAAATAAATTAAATAAACATAAATCTAGCTAGAATATATAAAATAAATAAAAAAAACGTAAAATAAATAAACAACATTGGGGTGCTCAGGGGCAAATTGGACACACACAAGTGCACACTCTATCAAAAATACATAAATAAATTCGTCGCTTCGCGAGCGAAGTCGATTGGTTTTGCTTTGTGCGCCAATTACAGTGAAAATAAAAGTCTCTCTCTCTTTGAGCCTTAACTAGGTGTGAGTACGTACGAGTATGAATGTTTTTTTGGGAGGTGACGTGAGTAGAAAAATGTGGGATGATGGAAAATATTCGCTCGTTTTTATTTCTGTTGCACCATGTTTTTTTGCACGGAGTTTTGGAAGATCGAGTTATTAAAATAATTATTACCCGTTGTATACAATCATTCTTAACTATTTAAAGAATGGGGGCAATAACAGACTGGTATTATATTTTATTAAGTAAAACAGATTCTCAATTCATGAAACTCAAACTCAAAGCATTCTTAGCAAATAAACCAATTACAAGCACTATGGAATTCAAGGGGGGTCGGTCAGTCAGAAAGATGAAGCTAGTTGCCCATTCCATACCGTAGTGGGTACCTATGGAGAAGAACGGGAAAGAAACTCCACGCACACTCTTTTAAATCAAAAATACGGTTACAAAATATTTCTTACGTCATTCATGTTGAAATTATACATGTGAGACGATACTGAACGTTAAATGCGTCCGTAAAATAAAAAAATAAAAAATCAAACGACAAGGAGTTTTCTTGTTACTGAATGCCTATAGATTTTAAAAGATTATAGGTAAGTATGCTAGCTAGAAAATGCTTTTTAGGCGAGAGTAGGCAAGCATAGTCATTAAACTGAAAGTCTTTTCTCGCTAAAAAGAAAATAAAATTAACATCATTTCTAAAACAAAATTACAATTCCAAAGACATGATAGGTACACTTTTCCAGCGCTTCTTCATTTCTTATCCGTATCAAAGAGCGCTAATTCAGGTTTTTATGGAGGAGATAAGATGGCCGCCAAGGGGAGGTCGGGGCTAAATGGCAAGTGAACATAACACTATAATACGGACGGTCGGAGTCAACGCGCGCCGCGCTGCTGCGTCCAATTTATTTTATTGTTCTTATATCGCACGGTTTCGCTTCGCCCGCGTCCACTCGTAAAGATGTGATCTCATTTCTGATACTTATAAAGATACGTATTCTGATGGTTAAAGATGTCTGGGAGAATTGAGAGCTCTGTGCATCTAGGAGGAATTTAAATGAGGACATTTTTATAAAATGAATGTCTACAGAATTCTAGCTAGAAAAGATTTGTTTTTGGTCAAATCGTACATTCATTAAGCTTCTTTGTCGGTTTCCAACAAACTAAATATTCAGATAGTAGGTAGATACGTGCCTAGGCCTACTGAATAATTTAATGAAGACATTTTAATTGTAATGAGTCATAATCTTTTCTGGTCAATAATATTATCTATAAACTAGCTGACCCAACAGACGGTCCTGTCCATACAATAATTCGTAAAAAAATTCTATAGAAAAAAGTGCTTTCGAATTCCAATTTTCTTAAATATTCTGGACATTTTTTTTTTGTTATCTTGTAGGTACTGTCTCGCTGTTGGGCAAAGGCGTCTCCCAAATCTTTCCAGGAACTCTTTTCCCGCGCTTCCAGAACCAGCCCGCGCGATACGCATTTTCTGGACTAATACAAACATAAAAAAAACCAAGTAGGTAACCAAATCGGTTCAGCCGTAGCTAAGCGCAGCATTTCATTTTTATTTATACCAATTATTAAAAAAAAAAAAAAAAAAATATATTATTATTAATAAATATATTATTATTAATATATATTATTATTATTATTTATATATTATTATTATTATATATTATTATTTATATTATTAATTATTTTTATTTCATTTTTATTTTTATTGGTACCAATTTAACTTGGTTTTTCTAATGTTTAAATCCTGATTGGAGACTGGAGTAGATATAATATTTATGCCATTCTCTGAGTAACATGAATTAAATAAATCAAACCGAAATTATTCCAATATCACCTAGTCCCGAGAGAGAACATACCTACAACCTACTAAAGCTACCACTCAGAAAAAGATAAAAAATTCAAAACATTATTTCTGTCGAATTTTCTTGTTTTCCCATTTTCCGAAGCCCCTCGCCGCCGATGTCAATAATACGGGAATGTCGTAAAATAAACATTTTTATCGTGAATCCGCGACAATCCTTTGTAAATACAACAGGATTTATAAGGATCAACCCTCAGTTCCTAATATTGTACGAATTGGAGCTGCACGTGACCGCTAGATCACAATTTAGACGTGAATCGTGTTCATTTTGACTATACAAAGAGTTTAGACGAATAACTAAGTCTTATATTTCCACACGAGTGTAGTAGTTGACTACACTCGTGTGGAAATATAAAACAAAATATTAGCTTCTGCTCGCGACTTCGCCCACGTGAAGCTTGTTTTACTTTTACACTTCCCCTGACTAAAAAGTGTCCATCATTAGAAGGTCATTAAGTTTTTAGAGGATCAGTTTATAGAAATATTTCCCAAAAACAAATCGAATGTTTATCTATTCTTCAAAATGAACTTGAAACCGGCGTGCGTGTATGACCAGGGGGCCTAAAAAGGCCACTTTGGCAGAATCATAAAACAATTCATATCATGCAATTTCATCTGTATGACAGTTTTGTATGGAGATTCGTAAAATGCTATAGGTACACCTCCGCCTAACCCTTCAGGGATATATAATAATATAATAATATTCTTTATTTTCGGACAACAGTAATCCATAGTGTTAGTAAGTAATACAAAATAACTTATTTCTAGTGTTAGTAGCTGAGACACATTATTTGGAAAGAGTAAATTAATAAAAGTATTGTGAAAAGGGCATCCCCAGATCAATGTTCAGTGATCGTCCTTCTCACAAAACCTTTAACAATCGGAGAGTCAATACTTTCCGCCACAGTTTTTAGGATACTGTTGCCACTCGCCCGCAACCTTGACAACAGCGACGCGGTTTTCTTACGAATGACGGCGTGGAAGCCGTCAGTTCGGTTTTGCGCAAACATAGCAGAAGCACTGCACCATCGCGGCAGTCCCAACAGCATCCTAAAAATATTATTGTATTGAACGCGTAGGTCATCCAACGTTCTTTTAGTATAGCTGACCCAAAGATTCCCCGTGTAAAAACACTGACAATATGCCTTAAACAGTGTTAATTTCACTAAGCTGCTACACCGAGCGAATCTTCGGGCCAACATGTTACCTCGGACCGCCAGTGCCCTACGCTCCCTTTCAATATCAACATTGTCCTTAAGGTCGTCAGCGAGAAAATGCCCTAGATATTTGAATGTTGTCACTCTTTTGACGTTCATGCCGTTTAGGGTAATGTCAGGAATAGTATCTGGGCATTCACCGCCGACCCTAAAGACAATGTATTCACACTTCTTAACATTATATACAAGTCCATGTGAGGCAGCATACGCCTGACAGACCCGAAGCATTTCATTTATCGCACCTGCCGTCGGCGCCAGCAACGCCATGTCATCAGCGTAGCTGATACTGTTTATTTTTACACCATGGACACTGCATCCCACCCGCATTTTGCTGAGGTTAACGATTAGGCCGTCTATATATGTGCTAAAAAGCCTCGGAGATGTCAGACCCCCCTGCCTCACACCGCATTCCAACCTGTATGTCTGAGAGAGTGCATTGGACCACCTTACAACATTTTCTTGATTCCCATACCAATACTGCAGGATCCTGAGCACTCCAGCCGGCACACCCCTATCCTCAAGCTCTCTCCAGAGTACATCATAATTTACCAAATCGAAAGCTCTGGAGAGATCCAGAAAACAGGCGTATACCGGCGTTTTCCTATCATATAGGTGTAAAACTGTCAAACAGATGAATTACGTGATATGAATTGTTTTATGATTCTGCCAAAGTGGCCTTTTTAGGCCCCCTGATGTATGAAAGCAAACTAGGCAAAAGGAGTATGTAAGAATCGTAGTTTCTGGTTTCCTCCATGGAAAGACGGCATGAGTGCATGTGTGTATGTATATAGGTGAACTTGGTTTTCACCCGGTGTACAATCAGTTATAGCAATTAGCTGACCCACAGAACAGATAAAAGAGGTGACCCACCTTTGCATAAATGTAAAAAAAAAATTGAATACGAATCGATAGAATTTTATAATGCTTTTATATTTTATTTATTTGAGCAAAGTAAACAAAATATAAAAGAAAAAATTCTATCGATTCGTCTTCTAAAAAATCTCAACCATCTGACTGTACCTACTATTATCTATGAAAAACATTATCAGCATGAGACCGGTTCTCTAACGCCGGGAACAACAATAAATTGCGTGCTACTAAGCAATAACTATATTACAAAACAGAGGGTTAAATTGTTCGTTTAAAAAATCCACAGGAAAATGTACGGAACTCGTTAAACACGGGAAATTGCTTCCGGTCAGCTGTGTTGTTCTTTCACTTACAGTTCGTTGTAGGGTTCCGTGGATGAAACCCTGAAAAAACAGATACTTCTAAAATCACGCGTTTTCTCGCAAGGGGAACGCGGACCAATATTTTTTCAGTTTTGTAACGATGGTCAAGCCTGTTGCCATTATTCTGGCACAAATCAAGATTCTGGGTCGATACTGATACCTACCTAAATGAAAAACACTGCCTAACCCAGTTAATAATGGTTATGAATGAGAAACATTGTTAACCATAAAAAAAGATTTATTAATAGAAACTGAAAAAGTAAATTAACTAGAAACCGTGGTCTCACACGATTTTTGAAGTGAAAACTGCTTTAGGCGCGTTGGGCATTTTTTGAGATGGGAAAAACCATAGAAATCGCGCCACTGTTACCGTAAGCGACACCGCGCGTGTTTTGTTTATAAGACGATTAAAAAAATACCCGCTTCGGATGTGCGGCTGTCCTCGGGATGTACTCGGTTTTAATGTATATCCGATATGTCAGTGAGTGATGGCAAAGTATTCTGTTTGTGTTTTGTTTTTACTTCTGTCGGCACTCCCGGAGTGCCACTGCTTTTTTTTAGCAGCCTAGCAATACCGCATCATATTCTTACTATTTTAAAATAACCTCGAAACTTAAAGCATTTAATTTTAATTTCAATTCTGTGACACTTATTATAATTTGTGCCTACTCTACTCATTCGTTTAATATTTTTGCGTTTGATATTTTATTTTAATTCTATAACTTTGTAATTTTTACTGACTCATTAGTTTAGTTTAATTACATTGACATTTTATTCTATTCTGATTTATTCTGTTGCAGTATTGTGAAATTTAATTTTATTTTATGTGAATTGGATTTTGCCTGAATTAAATTAATTTTATTTATTTTTATTTCAAGCATCTATTTCAATTAAACCAATTACAGACACTTTTGAATTGTCAAAAATATAAAATTGTTTAAAAAATACAGTGATGTCCATAATATAAATACTAGGAACAAACACAAATTTGTTGTACCTACAACAAGGCTCAAGAAAATAGGTAGCTCGTTCAGATGCCATGTATACGCTTTTATAATAAACTACCAAGCCACGTTCAAGATCTAAGCCTTAATAAATTCAAATCATTCATTAAACGTAAGTTGTGCCAGAAAGCTTTTTATACCGTCAAAGATTATATTGAGGACAAAAGGCTTGGGATTGAGCTGCTTCCAACTTTTTTTTTCATTTTGAATGTTTTAATTTTTTTTTTCTATGTACACATTGACATTAATGAATTTTATTTAAACATAACATTTGCTTACTTTATTATTATCTATCAGAAGCAGGTTTAATTAAAAAAAAATACACACCACCAATCAACTGCATTTATTATTTCTAACAAACAAAACTTAATAAACAAAACCTAACAGATTAATAAAATAAGAGCACTTAAATATTTTGCAAACCACTTGGCAACGAGAAAACACGATAATGAGGCGGAGAGGCGTCTGTCGTCGTCGGCTGTCGATCCCAAAGTGAGCGAGTGTTCTCCGCCGTCTGTAGTTGCTGCTGACCATCCCCGTTCCTCATGAAGATGTCTTGGCCACGCCCCTCGTTCCCTCCAACTTCCTTAGTCTTCTAACACGGCCGTTCCTGATTGCGAGACGTCCTCGTCCGCTGCTTGGTCATCTGAAGCATGATAAAAACATCTCATTAAGCCTCTGAATTATCATTTTCTTATAAATCGAATGAAACCAATCATTAAGCTTTCATTCCCATAACATAGCTATGTGAGCGCTCCATAACTATGCTATGGTTGTTTTACATACATCTCTGCCATCAATGTCAACAAACATAACAAGGAGGGAATAGATCAATCATTCATACATAGTCATGCTATCACATTTATCAGACACTCTTTCACCATTCAAATGACAGAGTTCCGGTCCTCTCTGCCATCACAAAAGTTATCAAGTCAAAACAATATCAGCCAGGGCTCAAAAGCACCTGAAGGTAAGTGAATACCACTACGTCACACGACGTCTGCCAGGGCTCAACGAGCACCTGAAGGTAAATGCATACCACCACGTCATACGACGTCTGCCAGGGCCCAACGAGCACCTGAAGGTAAATGCATACCACCACGTCATACGACGTCTGCCAGGGCTCAACGAGCACCTGAAGGTAAATGAATACCACCACGTCACACGACGTCTGCCAGGGCTTAACAAGCACCTGAATATGACAAAGTCATATCTGCCACAAGAACTGTCTCTATAACAGTAAACTTGCAAATACCTAGTAGATACTTCTTTCTAGCATAAAGGTCTGCCCCACAGTACACGAACATCACGATAACATATAAGTACTCACTATCATAGAAAGCAGCACAGGTGTCCGGAGTCCATTCACCACGCCACAATATCATGTATTCGGATGCCGCTTGGGTGCGTTTGCCATAGGATCCGGATAACAACTCCAGTTCGTATCTATGGTGTGGCAGCTCTGTGACTACCTTGTATGGCCCACGCATACCAGAGTCGAATTTTCCCGAGCTCTGTGAACTCTTAATAACAAAAACAAAATCTCCTACTTTGTAAGTCAGAGGTTGTTTACGACCGATGTTTGTTTGAGCATCCTGTCTATGTTGGTTCGCAGTCAATAACTCAGAGGATCGTTGTCGCCTTAACGCTAACATAGCCTCACGGTTTGGGGATGAGCTTTCTACGGCCACATCTCTCACTAATGAACGAATGATTGGGGTTGTTGCATCTATCCCTACAAGGAGCTGTAGCGGAGAGACTTGCGTTGTCTTATGTTTAGTGATATTAAGAATCAGTTGTATTTTCCACAAAATATCAGTCCAACCAGAATTATTGTTATTTACTTCCACACGCAACATATTAAGAACCGTGCGACAGTAACGTTCTGCTTGACCATTTTCGTGGTGCATTTCCGGTGTTATGAAATGTGTACTGCATCCCAGTTCAGACACCCAGTTTTGGAAATTTGAACTTTGGAACATTCGTCCACGATCAGTAACAATAAGACTGGGCGTACCAAACAACGAAATGGCATTATTGAAAACAGTTTTAAGGTCATCAGAGTCTTGTTTACGTAGTGGATACAGTAACGAAAATTTCGAAAATGCGTCAACCAGTATTAGAATGAATTTGAACCCTTTAGACTCTGGTAAAGGACCTAACACATCCATGTGGATAGTAGAAAACGGAGCTTCTGGTTTTGACCAAGATTCTATAGGTTGGTGTGGCGCTCGTGGATTCTTTTTATGAGTTAGACAAATCAAACAGTGGGTTACATATTTTTTAACAAACGACCGTAAGCCAGGGAACCAAAAATGACATAAAATTAAGTCAGTAGTTTTATCGATGCCAACATGATCGTGTTCATCATGGAAGATGCGCAACAAGCTAAGTCTGTGTCCCTTAGGGATATAGCAGAGTAGACGTGATTCCTGACCTACAGGAGAGTATTTATAATACAAAAGGTCATTACGGATTACGTATCGGGATACGTCTAATTCTCCGTCTCTAACTTTTTGAATAATGTTCTGGGTTTCGGAATCAGCCGATTGAGCTATTTGTGCCCAATTATTTGGTTTACGAATTTGTAAAATCTTAGGAGGATTTCTACTGAAATAGTCTGCATGAGACATGAGAACACCTTTACGATATTGAATAGTAAACTGGAAGTCTTGCATATAGACCCACCAACGAGCAACACGCGGCACGAGGTCCTTCTTTCTTTCAGTTAGTTTTAACGAATTGCAATCTGTAACTATCGTGAATTTATTGCCTATTAGGTAGTGACGGAAATGTTGGAGAGCTTTCACTATAGCTAGAGTCTCCAGCTCATAGCTGTGATATCGTGACTCTGCTCCCTGTGTCGATTTACTAAAGTAGCCTACAACTTTCTTTCGTTTTCCCTCGTGTTCTTGGAGTAGTACGGCTCCATACCCAACAGTGCTGGCATCAGTGTGCAGCTCAGTTGGGAGAACAGGGTTAAAGATTGAAAGTACTGGCTCACTGGTTAAACATGAAATAATGTAATCACGTGCTGCGTCTTGCTCATTGCCCCAATGAAATGCTACATCTTTACGGGTTAAATTCGCTATACATGCGGTTTTAGAGGCGTAACTCTGAATGTATCTACGGAAATAGCCCGCAAGGCCTAAGAATTGGCGGATCTGTTTGACATTTGTAGGTTTTGGGGACTTGATTAGTGCATCTACTTTTCTCTGACTCGGCCGTACCTGACCCTCACTAATACATCGACCTAAATATTCAACATCGGTAGTCATAAAAGAACATTTTTTTAAATTAATTGAAAAGCCTGCCAAAGTTAGGGTTTCTAATACTTGTCTAAGAGCGTCTAGTCCCTCATTGATATCGTTCGACAGTATCAGGACGTCATCGACGTATACAAGAACCTGTCCGATGTCAATGAAAGTTTTTAACGTTTTCGATATAATTCGTTGGTAGACAACGGGTGCGTTCGCTAAACCGTACGGCATCTTGAGATATTCATAATGCCCATCCGGCGTTATAAAGGCAGTCTTGTTTATGGAGTCAGGATCCATGAAATCCTGTCGCCATATCAATACTAGTGAAGTACCTGCTATTACCTAAACGATCAATGTGATCTTCAATAAGCGGTAGCGGAAATCTGTCTTTTATCGTCTTTGCATTTAAGGCCCTATAATCTACGCACATCCTATCTGACCCATCCTTTTTCTTTACCAAGATTATAGGACTGGCATATTCCGACTCAGATTCGCGAATTATGTTCTTTTCCAAAAGATCTTTAATAATAGCACGCACGCGAATCTTTTCATCTAGAGAAAGCTTATAGGGGCGGTAGTTTACTGGTTCTTCGCAATTTAACCGAATTTTCATAATGCCTGTATTAACCGTTGAGGTCGCGGTACCGGTTATAAAAGACTTCGAAAATTCGTTTAAAATTGATATCAACCGTTCTCTATCGTCATCTAGTAGCGCGGTATTCAAGGCATTCAAATTGGAAGGACAAATAAGATAGATATGAGAGGGATTCGTAACTCTGATTAATCTTTGAACGGAATTTGTTCTAATATAAGTGACTCCTTTACGATTCAATACGTCCGTTCCAATCAAAATGGGAGTGCTAATACAACCGTCATGCGTCAGGGACAACAAAAAAATCTACTTCCAACGATATTTCAGGAAACTCAATAATTAAGGTTACATAAAAAGCTGATTCTACAATTTGGCTACCTAATCCAAGTAAGGATTGCGAAGTAGGTATCTTTCTAAGAACAAAATATTTGAGGGTTGATTCAGAAATTAACGAGACATGGGCACCACTATCGATCAATACATCTATAGGTATATTTTGAATGACTGCAGAAATAATATCATTGTTATTATGCAATGTTATGTCACGGCAAAGATTGATGTTGTTTGTTTTTTTGTTAGTTTCTGAACGTTGTTTAACGAAACATGAATCTACAGTGTGCCCAGTCTTTTTACAAAATGTGCAAGTACGTGGTGCTTTTTCTTTATCCTTCGTTGCTGTGCTAGGCTCCGTGGAATCAGTCTTAGGCTTTTTCGGACAGTTTATACGTTTATGACCCGATCTACCGCACGAAAAACATTTAAAATTATCCGGCTCAGCTAATGCACGCTTTGAACCCGAATTACCCCCAGATGAACGACCAGGATCGCGATGGCTACGCAAGTCGCTTTTTGGTTGAATAAAATGAGATAAAAACTCAACCAATTCATGTGGCTTTAATTTTGCATTACTGGCGGCAGCTTTTACTTGAGGTCCGGCAATGCCTCGAACAACTATTGCAGTTTTTAAATCATCAGATAAACCGTTAACTATGTTTAATCGCAATAAAGAATGACGTGCATATTCCGCATATGTTGCATATTTCTTCGAGTCACTACTCATAACCTCAAATAGTATACCGGCGATATCAACACTTCGTGGACAAAGTGCCCTAAATTCGGATTTAAAATTAGTCCAAGTTCGGTCGTTGCAGACCCACTCATTTAGCCATGATTTAGCGTCACCCTTTAAACAAGCTCCGACTCGTGAAAGACACTCATTATCGCCCCAATTATTTGTCACACGAGCCCGATCAACTTCTGTACACCAAACGTCAAAATCATGCACACATGGATCAAAATTCGAAACATAGTATTGGTTGGATCTTACTTGAACTAAAGACGACAATGCTCCCGCAATCCTGTTCGCTACATCGTCCGCGGTACTTTCCCTCTGTGTCACCGACGCTTGTGGGAGACCCGACGACGCCGCAGTGTCCGCAATGCTACCGGCACCTTCCATATCATGAACCTGTACTTGCAAAGGAAACGAGGTTAATAAAGGCGGGGTCAACGGCGCAGGAGTCGGCACCGCCGCTGACGAGGAACCCATTCCACTCTCAATCGCATTTAATCGGCCAAGGATAGCATCTAAAGCATCACGTGTAGTTACACGTGACCTTTTTCTTTTTCTAGTACTTCTATCGTCCATTATAGAAAATAAATAAAATAACTTAACACTTTATGAATATTATGTGGCGGTATTTATAAAAAAAACAGCTATCATAAAATCTTAACAAATTATTATCAAAAGCGGTAGTCAGAACAGCTACAAGCAGTACAGGCGATTCGTGGCGTATCCCACTTCTGATATTATCTATCAGAAGCAGGTTTAATTAAAAAAAAATACACACCACCAATCAACTGCATTTATTATTTCTAACAAACAAAACTTAATAAACAAAACCTAACAGATTAATAAAATAAGAGCACTTAAATATTTTGCAAACCACTTGGCAACGAGAAAACACGATAATGAGGCGGAGAGGCGTCTGTCGTCGTCGGCTGTCGATCCCAAAGTGAGCGAGTGTTCTCCGCCGTCTGTAGTTGCTGCTGACCATCCCCGCTCCTCATGAAGATGTCTTGGCCACGCCCCTCGTTCCCTCCAACTTCCTTAGTCTTCTAACATTATATTATTTTAATTATTGTGCATGTGAAGACAATGTGGGTCACTTTTTTTTAATTTTTATTATTCTTTCTGTTGTGTTAGTTTTTGTCTAGGTCTGGCAGTTTGAGTAATTTATGTGTCCTACCCAAATGTCCTTTCTTTGGTATTGTTCGTCGAATCGTTGAGCTCCTTAAGTTTTGAGTTGAGCTACACGATTTCTGACAAATGCGTGCACTGACTGGACAGGTCCTCTCAAGCTGTGTGGTTCTTTCCTCAAAAGACCATCTCAGACATCGATCTACATGGTCTTCATATAACCTGACCAAGATTATGATATCTGGACTTTAAAAGAGACTGTGACCTCTGAGTTTGTTTCGGCCTTTCTTCTCAGAGTAGTCAGATAGGAAACGCCGACCTCATCTAGTTTTATAAAAAATATGATTGACGTGTAAAAGTGTTTGTACAAACCTACTTACAAAATAAAATCATTTATCATTTATCATTTATCAATCACAAAGATGAAGCTAGTCGTAACGTTAACGTAACATTGTAAATCAAGCTAACTACGTACAGAACCTTGGTCCTTAAATGCATAATATTTTCTTGGACATAACAGTTTTGCTTTATTTACAGCTCTCCGCTATTCACAACATCAGCGTCGACGTTTAGCGTGTTTTTTTTACTTGAAACAAATTGCTGATTCTATCTAGCTATAAATCATAGTAACTTTTATATCTAAGGTCTTAAATTATAGCCTTGCTGGTACCTTTTCATTGTTTAAAGATTGAAATATGTGATAAGTTTTTTGTGGTTCCGCTTTTAATTAAGTCATTCGTTAAATTATAATGAAGAAATATAATGGCAATACTGCCAGCCTTTTGGACACTTTTCCTATTGACAGCGATGCGGATGAATTTTTTGATGCTCTATGATTCTTCCCCTCCATTTTTTTAATACATACTATTATTATTATTGCATAAGTATCAGAAAGGTGTGGTTATATTTACCTAAAGGTTATGGTAAAAACCATCAAACTGAACAACTTTTTCCATGGCACCAACATCTTATATATTCGTGTAAAATGTTGCCAACACGAGGCCACATGTCATATGGCTCGCACTATCAAAAAGTTTTCAAATGGCTCGTCTTGGCGGGGGCACTGCCGTACGTGCCCCCAGATCAACTGCTGTTCAGTTTGCTGTTCTGTAATGTTTCCGATACACGCTATATATTATGCAAATATTATCTTGTATGAAAATAAAAGTGACTGGGACTAAAGAACCAGGAATCTATTTTACTTGGGACGTCCCTAAAAAAGGTGTACCTAATTGAACTGAGTGAAAACCTGAAAACCTCAAAAGGGGCCATTGAACCAACTCGTCATTTTAAACAATTCTTACTATGAGACCAGCGGTGGAAGTGGAGGTGCTTTGGGGAGGCCTAGGTTCAGCAGTGGACGTCTTTCGGCTTAAATGATAATGATGACTATGAGACCAACGCGAACGCTGGCATCGCGATACAAATCAGCTGTTACCTACATATTATCGCATTTCAGGATTCGTCCCAAAGTAAAAGTTCTTAATGATGTGTACAGTGACCCCTTTCGGTTAGTTATTTAAATTACACCTTGTAGATGTATCTATATATTGATCTGCTTAGCCATTTCCCAACTATGTCGGGGTCGTCTTCCAGCCTATCGGGATGCAGCTGAATACCAGTATTTTACATGGAGCGACTGCCTATCTGACCTCCACAACCCAGTTACTGGGTAACACGATACCTCTTGGTAAGACTGGTTGTCAGAGTTTTGGGCTTCTGATTACTCGTAACGACTGTCAAACTGTTCTATGAATAACATGCTTAACTTGCTTTCAGAGGCAACCCCATCCCCGAAACCGATCGTCCGGTGTCGTTGTTATTATTTTGCCACGAGCCCCTAGTAGATGTCTCTACCTGCACATTGCTAATAACCATCTACTGTATTACATTCCCCGCTAGGTAATGAAGTTTGGAAGCTATAATTAAAGTCTGTCTAAGTTTGTCCGATGCTTCATGCTTGCAGCTTAGAACTCACTGGTGACACGTCATACGTCTTGCCGTGTGCATGCTCGTGCTGGGAATTAATTTGTGTAGTAGCTCATTGTTAGTGAGGTTCCGTTTTATAGTTGGAGATTTAAGTATGGCATTATTAAGGCCCTTAAAGATGTCTAATGATTGGTGATGTTCTTCAGAAAGCACTTGCAACCAGCGTGTATGACCATGCATGAACTGAAACTCATCTACATAGTTTTTTTTTTTTTTTTTTACTTATTGTGGTATAGTTATTTTATTCAAGGTGCATCGTCTTCTCACAAAAATATTGTAAAACATTTTAAAAGAGTAACGGTGGAGTTTCTTGCCCATTCTTCTCCACACTAAACTACCTTTTGGAAGGGGCGACTAGAATCAATTTTGTTTCATTGTAAATGTTAACGTCCAAAAGTGACTTGTATATGTATGTGCCTATTTGAAACAAATGCTTTAACTTTGAACGTAAACAAAAAAAAGGGGTATGTAAGGATCGCAGCAGGTGGCGTTCTATAGTTTCTGCCTACCCCCTTGGGAAGGAAGCGTGAGTGTATGTAATCCGCATTCGCAATTTATTTGTCAAAAATGTAAACAAATAAATTTATGGAAAAATAACTTTAAATTCTACAAAATAAAGTTCAGTTTACGCTACAACTTCAAACATTTTTATAACTTTTTTAATAGTGCTAGACACTCTGAAATCAACTTAAATTCCGTTGAAATAAAGTTGATATTTGTTTATTTTGAAATAATAATAATTTGAAACAAATTTGAATAGACGTTATGTTAAAGATAAGTAGTCTGTGATGGCCTAGTAGTTGAGGAATTCTTACTCGATTCTCGAACACAAGCGGTTCAAATCAACCTCTGTCACTTTCACAAGATCATGAAAATAAATTTTATTAAACGTCACTGTCTGCCAGTCTAGGCTTGGAACTTAGCCCTTCCATATTGTGGTCTGTGACATTTGTTACTGTTATTAATTTGTTAGTTTATAATAATAAGCTCTTAATATTGAGAGAAAATATTGTCGGGAAATTAAAGAAAATTCCATTCTCATTTTTCTTTCTAAATGACTAAATACTTACGAAAAATTTAAATGTAAACCAACAAACAATCCCATATTTTAACAACTAACATTTTTCACCAATTAAAATCCCTTTCGTCCCTCTATTAAATTAAACACCCTCTCAAAACATAGGTATTTAACAAAACAACCCAGAAAAACTAATAAAAATTCACTCCGGAAAATTCTTATAGGTAACTATTTTCACGCAAGAAACTCGTTTTCACATCGTTATGTTATCATAACACATTCCGAAATTCAATTCGGACTCTAACTGCCCTACTAGAGTCCATAAAACACTCTAAAACAACTCTTATGGTGGAGGAAGTAGGGTTGAAAGTGTTTGTAGTGGTCTGAAAATCAGAAATAAGTAAGCAACACACTGAGTGAACTCAGATGCGATATCATGGAGGTATTATTAAGAGCTCGTTTGGGATTCCTCTTGTGTTATACGTGTTTTGGGTTTGTTTCCATTGTTTTATTTTATTACTTTTATAATTGCTTATTTTATTACTCCTATCTGTTTTGAGCTAGTGTGGACCAATCCTGTCTGTTAGGCGTCAAGGTCCTGCCACCATCTTCTCCTGGGTCCGCCTCGATGTTGCCGGACGTACTCTGAGACCCACATGGTGGTAGTTTTGGCCCATGATTCGTTCGACATGCGGCAAACGTGCCCGGCCCAGTCCCACTTAAGCTTGGCTGCTTTTTGGGAAGAAAGGTAGGTAAGTAGGTCTTTCCGCGCAGTGGGACAACATAGGCTAAAAGTAATAATAATTAATAAATAAATAATATTTTATTGAGACACGAGTGCGAAAAATACGAAATATTTTATTCTCGTGGAGTTCTGACAACTTTCATTGCAAATATTATGCCATAGGTCGTATTCCGCTCGTCACTGTTGTAAATAATAATATTATGTCTACCTATACAAAGTCGCTTTATGTGTTAATATAACATTAATGTATAACTTAGATTTAGCACAGAAATCTCGATGTAAAAGCCATGTCGCCATAGCACCATTGTGCGAAGCAGAGGCAGGTTACTTATTACCTGTACGGAGTTCAGTAAAATCCCATTTCAAGATCATACAGCAGTCCACTGCTGGACATAGGCCTCACCAACTCTCGGCAACTCTCATCCAGCTGCTACCAGCCATCCTGCGAAGATCGTCGCTCCACCTATCCTGAGAGCGCCGCCATTACGTTTGCCGATTCGCGATCTCCTCTCAAGAACACGTCTACCACAAAGGTCATCGGCTCTACGGCTAATATGGCCGGCCCATTGCCACTTCAGCTTGCCATTCAAGATAGGTACCTACGAAAAATTCTCGTGCCGTAAGTAAATGGACACGTATTCAACCCTCTCGCGGCATGTAATATTCAGGTCTCGCACATGCCCGGTGCGACTGGATCACTCGCACTTATTGTGTCAATAGTGTTGTTTATTGTGCCACATGTGCCGCGCCCAGCTGCTGTGGTGGCAATAAGGTGGGTGTCTTTATAATGAAGTAATGTTGGGATTTGTTCAGAAGACAATCAGCTTTTGCTGGGCCTATGGCTGGCTACTTACTTAATCAACATAGTATACTTGTGATCATCGTAGTTGACCACCGTGTTGGCCTCGTGGTTGCAAGTGCGACTACCGAGCGTGGGGTCCTGTGTTCGATTCCCGGGTCAGGCAAAGGAGTTTGGAAGTTGGCGGTGTAATACCCCAGTGCTTCGGAAAGCACGTTAAGCCGTTGGTCCTGCGCCTGATCTCTCTCCGGTCGTGTCGGATTGAAGTCCCATCGGACTATGAGAGTGAGGGAAAAGAGAGTGCACCTGTGTCTGCGCACACACTTGTGCGGAAGTTCATCGAAAGTTTGTATGTGAGTTTGTCATTTTGAAATAAGTACTATCGGCTTGTCGCAAAATAATATCGTTTTGTTTTTAGCTTCGATCTAAATAATAAATATGCAGATGTGTGGACATGTTCCGAATGTGTGGACATATACTGTTACAACATTTAAATGTAGAGTCAGAACTCTAGTAGCAGTAACTAGGTAGTTCCCATTAGAACTACTTACTTTTCTTGATAATTAGATACCGTCCGTTGTTTCACTAGCTTTTAAGAGAACTTCTTCATATATACTTATGTGTAGAAATTGTACTCTGTCCTTTTCTGCTTAAAGCCATTTGCCAAACTTCTTTTAAAGTTAAGTTTTTCTAACTGAACAGACAGCTGTGCTGCTGGGGATGTTGCGCCACTTCTTTTTCCCAGCGAAAGCACAAGGAAGTGGTGAAGGGCGGGCGTTTTGGGAGACTGTCTTATGTAATTTTGACGTTTGAAAAGTGCTGATTCTCAGCCTAATTTCAATAAATAACTTCTGATTTTCTTTAAATTCGGAGCAACACTTGCAAAGAACTCGTCAAGCCTGGGTTAATGCACCCCAAAATATAAGAAAGAAAACACAACAGTAACGATATTAGTTATCTACATTCACAACGCTCTACCTAATAATTATTCGAGTCTCGTACAAAACGGATCAACGGGTTCGTGTCAATATTGTATATTGTGCACATATGGGCCGCCTGCCGGTGGATATTAGTTAGGTATTAATTAAGAGAAGTGGCCACACGCTGTTGTCTTTGAGTAGAAACAGAGATATCCAAAATTTGTTTTTTTACAGACACTAATCTGACAGGTGTAATGTCAAACTTCTATACTAAAAAACCGCAAACAGAAAAAGACTTAAATGTCAGATTATTCTCAAAACGAACTTTAGACCGATCCAAAGTCGAACGACACGAACACAAACGCGTGGTTGGCACGAACTCGTGACGTAAACGTAACGCAAATTCAAAAAAATACCAAAAAATACAGCTAAATAGCTAATAGCATTTTGGTTTTACCGACCAGTAACTATCTCCTGTAAGCATAAAGTCTGAAATAATAGTAGATCATAATATATTATGTGTGTGCGCTCTCCTTCAAGTGTAGGAGGGCCACGCCATACGCAGTGATACTAATAAGTTATTGATTTCTTCAAGTTCTGCCACACACAGGTCACAAAATACTCAACACTTCAGTAACATTAGTTTCAAATCACAGTCTACATTGCATTGCGCCAAACTTCGCTCAAGTCGGTCACAAACTAAGTTGGCGCGTGCACATAAACCACTGACTTAACTCAGTGGCGACCGATCAGTCAGTGTAGACACGTATTAAACTGTACTCAAGTGTGCGAGTGTCGCGGTTTTGCTTAGGTAGGGATACATAGTGCTAATAGTAGAAAAAATGTTTAGTAAACTCTTTTAGCTCAGCTTAGTTCAGTTAGTAAACTCTTTTAGTACCAGCCTATAATGTTCCCACTCCTGCGACACAGGCCTCCTCTCTACATAACCCATCACACGGGCCCAGTGCGAGTTGGTGGACATCGCTCATTTGGAGAAACATCGACGTGACTATCTGTGTTATCTACAATCTAATTATGTGAAGGTCATTAAAAGAACCACAACCAACAATTGCGAATATCAGTATTACACTCAGGGGAGTCGGCCCGCCATCAAACTAGCTGGCTGGCTAATCTTTTCACCACAACATAATATATATTTATTTACCTACTCATATATATATATATATATATATATATATATGAGTAGGTATATATATATATATATATATATATATATACAGCATGAGAACATAGCTATACGCTTGTTTTGTTGATGAAGACTCGAAAGTAGTGAAAGGCAGGCGTTTTAGGGGACTGTTTTATGTGATACTTACTACTTTTTGCTCGCGGCTTCAACCGCGTGGAAGTTGGCAATCATCTCACGGGAGTTGAAGGGATCGTACTACATAGGATACCACTTATCCCAAGTGGTATCCTATGTCCTATTAACACAGGTCATGGTCACCTGTGTGGCAGACAGACAACAATTACTTTCGAATTTATTACATTACTATGGGTTGCCGTTCAAAAGCTGATTGCAGCCAAATTTGAATAAATCACTGTTTTTTTGACGTGTTGACTAACTAATATTCAATCTGACGTTACACAACTAAAACGACAGCTTTAATAGTCCCAGCTACAAAAGAATTTCAAATCAATACACCACAATTTCCATGCAAGCAACACATGCGAATACAATTCCACATTCATGCTGAATACCAATACGAATATGATTTATAAGGTCTTCGTGTGCGAAGTGGCACCGATCGCGACAACTTTATGTTGGCGCTGGTGCCTTTTGTTTTGCTGTCGGTACCATCCCGGGATGTCCCGGTGGGAAGTTGTGAGTTATATTGCCTATTGTCAAGCCCTTGGATTGTGTAACACTGAGATTTTTCGACGTTTTTAGGTGGTTTATTGAGATTAATGACTATAAGCATCATCATAAAAATTACGATTGTAATCCAAGTAGGGGTCGGCAATGACTGTGCATCCATATTTCGACAGTAGGTATTCTGTTTTATCTCCCAAGTGATAACGACGAGCATTAAACGAACCGCTAACTGGGCGTAAATCCTAATAGTCTTGATTTGCGGCTACTGAAAATGTTCTAATGGAAAATCTAGCAATACCTAGCTTGTCCAACTCGGGTACTGAGCCCAGGACGCTCTAAAAAAGGACATTTAGGAAACAATACCTAGGTACTGCTCATACCCCTGTTTGATATACTGGCAATTGTTTGCTCGCTGCATCTTTGGAATATTTACTCAATATTTTTATAGGTAGAGTCACAATTCAAATTAAAATACACACAAAATTTTTATGTCTCAATTTAATTACTTAAAAATAAATCAGCAAAACTAGCCGCGATCATATCCCAAGGGCCTAAATAATGAGTGGTAGGACCCTAAGACCCACGCTATTCATTGCAGGGTTAATTAACACTGTTTGTGGCAAGGGTGCGATGTAATCGGGGATCCCTGAGACCCCAACTTTATGTGTTTGGGGTCCGTTTTATTCTTTATGTTGCATGCGGTTTAAGAGGTTAATCTTGTAGATTACTTTGGGTTAAGTTTACTGGCGAGTAGTGCTGGTTATTTGTTTTGTTGCAGTTTTATTTGGAGAGAATACTGACTATGGTTGTCGCGTTTTAGCATGCCAAAAACGGTCATTGACCCACCTACATTGACTAGCATTTTTTATTTCTAAAACTGACATAAAGTTCGTCAACATCCTGAATCAACATCTATCGTGATCCTCAACGTGTTCCAATAACTAAAAACCATACATTAGTTTATTGTTTGGATACCTATGAAGAGATATCTAGGGAAAGGGCAATGGCCCGCTATTGCCATGCTCAAACGCGACTACAATAAGGTTACATGTGACTACTATAGAACTTTATCGTGTACTTTTAGTGCCGATTTTGTGTGTGGTACTGATTGCTAATGTCGATTCTGTTTCTACATGTCACTTACCATTTGAGTTAGTGTATTGTATTTATAAATAGTAAATTAATATTAACAATGCTGTGCTATACAATCATGAAAAAAGTTTTTGTATTTACTAATTATCAGACCCTATGGAATTGTGTAAAAGTTCAAATTAACACTAGTCTTAGCTCTAACATAATCCATCACGTAAAATAAGAAGTTAAATTGCTTATTAGTTTAAAATGATGTACTTAATGAATAGAATAGAATCCTCTTTACTATGTACGCCATACGAGTATAAATGACAGGTATAAATGTAGAAATAAAATAGAAAGAATAAAAAAAAAAGTTTTTATTTTGTTTCTCTCTCTCTCTCTTTATGAACGTAAGTATTCATTTCTGTTGACAGGAAAAAAACACTAACTATTAAAATCCATGCTAATCTTACATCATGTTAAATTACATACGTGCCGAGTTCCTTCGGCAGAATCAGCCTTTTATCTTGCCCACTGCTGGGACACAGGCCTCCTCTCTGCAAGAGGAAGTTGACCATAGTCCACCACACGGGCCCAGTGCAGGTTGTTTGCTGGTTCGAGTTCCACATTTACCCTTAATTAATAAGTTTGTAGGTACATACGGTTTTATCTGTATCTTCTTATGTTCATAACTATATCTACAATATAAAGAAGCAACACGTTTTTAGGTAAAATCCTAATTATGTACAGTCAACAAAAGAGATAAGTATACAGGATCGTTGGATATAGCTGAAGTTTAGTAAGAAACCGATGGATGTTTTTGATTGAAATTTAATTTGATAAATGAGCTGTTTGTTTTCTATGTTCGAGAACATCCATCGGTTTCACACTAAACTTCAACAACACCCGACGATCCTGCATACTTATCTATTTTGTTGACTGTACATGGCCAAACATTTGAACAACAATAATTACAATGAATCGTTTAAGAAAACAATACTAATTTAATCTTAGATACTAAATAATATTTACTTAGTAAACCTCGTAACCTCTATTAAATTTTAACATATTCATATCACTATTCAATAATAGCCTTCCCAAATTAATAACTCCTACCCAAATTCCTTTGAGATTCTAAGTCCACCTCACTGTCAGCATTGTTACCAATTTCACTAAAATGATTCTGTACATTCCTTCTTTGATTTTCAATATTATCATTGATAGTACTACCTACGTCACTTCTTAGTTTATCAGCATTGGTAGCCATTTCATTGTAATGACCCTGGACATTTATTTTCTGATTTTCAATATTATCATTCATAGAACTACCTATATCACTTCTAAGTTTATCGACATTGGTGGCCATTTGATTGTAATGACCCTGTACATTTCTTCTTTGATTTTCTATATTAGCACTGATAGAACTACCTATATCAGTTCTTAATCTATCACCATTGTTAGCCATTTGATTATAATGATTCTGGACAAATCTTCTTTGACTTTGGATATTGTCATTGATGGTACTACCTGTGTCAGTTCTTAGTATATCAGCATTGGCAGCCATTTCATTGTAATGACCATGGAAATTTATTTTCTGATTTTCGATATTGTCATTGATAGAACTACCTACGTCACTTCTTAGTTTATCAGCATTGTTAGCCATTTGATTATAATGACCCTGTAAATTTCTTCTTTGATTTTCGATATTATCATTGATAGAACTAACTGCGTCACTTCTTAATCTATCAGCATTGGTAGCCATTTCATTGTAATGACCCTGGACATTTATTTTCTGATTTTCAATATTATCATTCATAGAACTACCTATATCACTTCTAAGTTTATCGGCATTGGTGGCCATTTGATTGTAATGTCCCTGTACATTTCTTCTTTGATTTTCGATATTATCATTGATAGAACTACTCAAGTCACTTCTTAGTATATCAGCATTGGTGGCCATTTGATTGTAATGACCCTGGAAATTTCTTCTCTGATTTTCGATATTATCATTGATAGAACTACCTACTTCACTTCTAAATCTATCACCATTGTTAGCCATTTGATTATAATGACCTTGTAAATTTCTTCTTTGATTTTCAATATTATCATTGATAGTACTACCTACTGCGTCACTTCTAAGTTTATCAGCATTGGTGGCCATTTGATTGTAATGACCCTGTACATTTCTTCTTTGATTTTCTATATTAGCACTGATAGAACTACCTATATCAGTTCTTAATCTATCACCATTGTTAGTCATTTGATTATAATGATCCTGGACAAATCTTCTTTGACTTTCGATATTGTCATTGATAGTACTACCTACGTCACTTCTTAGTTTATCAGCATTGGTGGCCATTTGATTGTAATGACCCTGTACATTTCTTCTTTGATTTTCTATATTAGCACTGATAGAACTACCTATATCAGTTCTTAAATTATCACCATTGTTAGCCATTTGATTATAATGATCCTGGACAAATCTTCTTTGACTTTGGATATTGTCATTGATGGTACTACCTGTGTCAGTTCTTATTATATCAGCATTGGCAGCCATTTCATTGTAATGACCCTGGACATTTATTTTCTGATTTTCGATATTTTCATTGATAGAACTACCTATTTCACTTCTTAGTTTATCAGCATTGGTGGCCATTTGATTGTAATGACCCTGTACATTTCTTCTTTGATTTTCTATATTATCACTGATAGAACTACCTATATCAGTTCTTAATCTATCACCATTGTTAGCCATTTGATTATAATGATCTTGGACAAATCTTCTTTGACTTTCGATATTGTCATTGATAGAACTACCAACATCACTTCTAAGCTTATTAACATTGTTGCCGAATTGATTGTAATGATTCTGAAAATTTCTTCTTTGATTTTCGAGAAATTCGTTTGTGTTTTGTTTGGCCCCGTCGAAAGAAGATTGTGCTGTCTGTCGCCCTTCATCAATTGCGTCATAAACATTATCGTATGCTGCATTTACTCCATTTTTGAAGTCATTTTGTAAGCCTCCAAGATTATTGACTGAAGAACGAATGTCGATTAGTCCAGTACCATCAGTATTTACATTTCCTGACTCCTGTTTTTTCTTAGTAATATTGAAACGGATCCTATTTACCGCTTCTTGAAAACTGTTGAGCGTCTGTCTAATTCCCGACGTTGCTAGTACATCATTATTGAAGAAGTATTTGTTTAAGTGGTGCTGTAAAACAACTGTATCGTTGTTAAGTTTTTTTATCGGAGCGTACGGCATGTTATCGATTTGTGCTTGCCCGTGGCCGAGGAGGAAACTTTTAATTTTGAAAACGCGACTTTTCACTCTGTCGAATAATCTTCCAATGATTCCTTTATCATGGACTTGGTCGCCGTCAAACAAATGTATAACAGTTCGTACATCTTCTCTTACCGTTTCTGATACGTCATGTATTTTGTGGGATATTTTTCCAACTATGCCTGGTTTGATAACCACTTGTCCTGCTGCATTTTGTTCAGTGCCTCCAAAGACGAAAGTTTTGCCGTAATGAAGTGCACCACCAACGCCGTGGGTTATAGAGCCTGCTGTATCTTTAACTGTCCCAATTAGTCCGTCTATTAGACCACAATTCGAGTTCGCTATTAATGCCAATGACACTACTACCACCAGATATTGCTTCATATTGATTTGTTGCACTTCTTTGTCCGTTTTATTTCTTGGTTCACTTAATGCACGTTGGATCTAATTTTAACTATGTATTCAAATGTACGGTGGATCGTCGTGATTGTTTATGACTGTAATTAATTGCATCGTGCGCTACTATTTAAACAACGTATTATCTGTTAGCTTGACCTGAACTGTGAATATGATACTTTATCAAGTTACTATGTTTTCCAATGATTTCACTCGTCTAAAAGTATTGGTTTTCCTTGTACGGTGCCTTGTCTTCGTGGTCGAAAAGAATGTGGACCTGGGTTGGATTTCCTGGCCGAGCAAATTGTTTTTGCTTTTCTACCTTGACTTGGTCAGTAGCACACCTAAGTTTGTATGGTGGCAATAGGCTCGCTTCCTATTGCATGGAAAACATCTAACGTAGCTGGATGTAAAAACTGCTCCGCCTCCTCTCTCCTCTTCATCCAGGAATAGGTACCTGCAGGCTTGCTGTTGTATAATGTTATTTATGTATTAACCCTGATTAATTATTTAAGAGCACGCTTAACCGTCGGCGTTGGTCCCGTCTGGCAGTTTTTACGGATAATTAGAAGCCCGCAAATCAGACGACGGATCCTTGCAACCTTGGAACTTAAAATTTCGTTATTGGTCAGTAATTGGGTTGTGTCTGGGGCTCCATATAGAATATTGCTATTCAACTGTATCTGATGAGACGATAGAAACCGTAAGGCAAATGAAAACGTGATAATGGATATTGTAAAATAGGACTATGGGTTTAGTTGCAAAATTGCTTATTGAATTCGCATGGACATACAGACAGATATAACCAAAATCTTTGTAATTCGCATTCCTAGTAAATGAGCAATTATAAACACGATAATTACAATGAACTTTAAACTGTGATTAATTGGAATTTAACCTGATTAGCAAGAAGATTTTGTCTTGAAAAGGCCAAAATGGTCATTAAAATAAGATGACTCACAACTTGTGTTTGTACATATTATAATTAAGAAGCTGACCTAATTTCAATGCAAGATAATACTTACGTGCAATTAAAACAATACTGATTTTGTTGAACACCGACCAGGGGGCCTAAAAAGGCCACTTTAGCAGAATCATTAAACAATTCATATCACGCAATTTCATCTGAATGTCAGTTTTGTATGGAGATTCGTAAAATGCTATAGGTATAGGCTCTGCCTACCCCTTCAGGGCTATATAGATGTGAAACTGTCAAACAGATGAATTGCGTGATATGAATTGTTTTAAATTTAATGTGTAAGGATATGACCAATATTATCATTCCCACAGTCCATAAATCGTGTCTATGGTCTTCCGGCCCTACTTTTAAAGCCATGAATTCCATAATATTATTTAAAAATGCTAAAGGTGTCGAGGTGGCTTCCTCCGAATTGTGCTTCATTGACCTTAAACTTCTTGCTTTTCTTTAGAGGAAAGCGTCAGGTTAGCCCGAAATTGCTGATTCTATTCATTATAATTCTGTAAAATTATATTTGTTTCGGTCGCAAATCAAATTTTACCCAAAAAAACGTTAGTAGAATTTCGCGGGCTTCCTAAGCGCATCCCCTTTAACTCCTTACCTTACCTTACTTCTACAGAATATCTCAAATAAATTCAAACCAGTCTATGTAGATTCAAACCGTTCTATCTCCATCTAGAACCAAGATGAGATCGGTAAACAAATGCAGTATTTGAACGAGTATCTTTATTTCATTTCCGTTTCGCAGTCGCGCCCGCGCCCGATCAAACAGACAGGCGTTTGAGAAACAGAGCGAGCCAAGATTTACGGACCACAGTTCTTTGTAGGGTTGGCATAAAAATTTAATAGGGATATTTTATGTATTGTGTGCATCGTGTTTACTGGTAAACGGGCATTAAGGCATTGACTGCCAATGCAGTCACCGGTGACCGCGAACAATGGATTTTATATTGTTTCTGTTACCTGGCAGTCAACGTGTTAAGAAATTTCTATAACTCATATAGAAACCATGTAAGGATTGTATCCAGTACCTACTGAATAAAAGTTTTTTTCTTTTTTAGGTAAATCCGAATGTAATTAATTTAAACGCTTCTGTAGTGTTTTCTTTTAATACTTTTGCGATTTTTAGGACTTGTGTGTGATTTGGCAGGTACTATAGTCGGTAGGTACTTTTAATTAGCTACTTACGAAAATGTGTAAGATAATGTTTATTGTTTTATCATTAATTAAGGTCATTAGAAAGCAAGTAACAAGTTCACCTTAGATTTACGTCAACAAATAATATTTAAAGTAATTGTCTACAGCTTTGTCTGCTGTCTGTACAAGTTAATTTAATCTACGAGCGCGAACTTGGTCGGTTTATCTCGTTGCTCCGCCAGAGGGCGCTTAAGTCCGGTACCGAATACAATTACTTATAATTATTTTGTGCTCTTTGGTTGGCGCTTTATAGAAGAACTATAGAATTGTCCATTATGGCGCAATTTTATTGGTCGTTAACTCGTTCGGCATACAGCATACGGGGAGTCCCCGCAGTCGAGATAACAACCAATGAAAGTTACTAGTCGATACGGGTTCGTCGCATGCTTTATACCGACCGTGATATCGACCAATGAAATTCATCGATCGATATACAGCTTGCGGATCGTGAGTCAAATACACGCATTCCAGAAATCTCTCGCACCCCGCATGCGGGCCCTATCGACTAATGGAATTGCGCCATCAGGGTATCTACTGACTACTATCAAACAGTCTATCTCTATTACTTTTCTGTAAAATTAGCTATTTGTGTTTTTGTTTTTCTGTGGGTAACACTTAGTTACGTTACATAACATTATTATTGTACCAGCAAAATACGCATTGACGTGGAGTTGCGGACACCAGCCCGAATTACCCTCAGATATATTACCTATGTTTAACAAATTAATAAGTCACTCATGACTTACCTCAAGGTAGTGTACAATCAAGGGCAAAAATATGTGACCACTTTACATATTTTATTTTTCAATACTTAGGGTTTTTTCAAAGGTCAAAAATATATAATAAAACAAATTGTGTTAAAATTAAAAACAAAAAATTTATTACGAGTTCATTTTTTGGTAAATGCAAAGAAATTATTACCGAGATAAAACAACCAAAATAATATAAACTATTACACATTTTGTATGGCATCTAAACGATTTTAGTTAATAATTAACTATAAGAAGAAGCTGTATACTTAATAGTTAAAATGTAAAAATAAATAATTAAAAATAATTACAAAATGTAACAATGCTTATGCGTTATTAGTGTACTTGGCATTTTTTCACAGAAAGTGAAATAAAAACAAATTGGCATCGAGTGATAAAATACTTTAAACAATTAGAATTTTTTAAAGTCGATTTTCGCAATACCTATTACACATTTATTTCACAAAACTATGTTTATACAAACGTTAAGATTTTTTTATTTTATTTTATTTTACTTTTATTTTTACATTTCTAATAATAAGTGTTTAAGTACAATTCTATTCAAATACACATTTTGCCAAAAATACTACACACTCTAATACAATATTGTTCTGTGAAAAAATGACTCTTTGTAAAAATAATATAATCTAAAATATTTACATTAATATATTTAATTAGTAACTGCCAGTTTCAGAAGGCACATAATACATTTTTTTTAAGGAATTTATTCATTTTCAAATATGTAGGTATATTTGCATAATTTAAGCTATGTATTTCGATATGTATCGCTAAGGCACACTATGTGAATACTACATTACACAACTATTCAAAAATATGTACCTACCCATTTTTTTTTCTTAATTTTATCTGTAAAAGCGATTAAGCAATTTTCTTTGCGCGATTTTTATGTTTTTGGTACTTAATTTACAACAATGTTTTTATTGCTATTTTTATTATAATTTACTGGTTCTTTGATACCCAGTTTAGCACTTTGAGAGATCTACCTCAGCTGAGTAAAGAACCGTTATTGAGATGATGCCTCCCAAAAATTATTATAAATTTTATTTATGTAAAGCGACCTTATTAGTAACATTATAAACCATTAACTCTGGATTCGAAATATAAATCAAAGGTGTATCCAATAGGAGATTATTATTTTTTATTTTTTTCTAATTAAAAAATAAATCATTTCACACGTGACTACAATTTTTCTACCACAATTTAGTTACTTATCATATAATTTAATCAACTATTCGATACACCTCCAACAAATTATGTTATCTACAGCATTTAGTAAAAACCTAATTATTAACTTAGATCACATTTTCAACAACTCTCATACAAACATACATTTTTACATTTATCACACGACAAGATTTAATCTTTCATTCATTTTACATTTTAATACAATTCATTTTGGATAAATTATAATAATTATTTAATTCTAATTAAGTATAATTTATCCGCCATGTCTCATTTCAAACCTCGGCTTACATTTTTTTTTTTCTCTTTTATTAGGTAATTTCTAATATGGCGCCCGAAAATTAATTGTTTAATCGTGACTAGTTTTATTACAATAGAATAGATGTACAATATTAAAAAAATGTCGAAGCTTTCATTTTTTTTGTAAAAAAGACATGAAAAGTTGGGGGGAAGAAAATTCGTTAAGTCATGAGGTAAAACTATTGCTTCGTAAAATATGGCTTCTATTTTTATACAATCAAATCGGACCTACCTTTCTAATAGACTGTAATTTTAATTTTTATAATTAAGGTAAACATAAAAATTACAGCCCAACAATATTTTTATTAATTTTACAAATAAATTAATAAAACATCGCACTAATTCCTGCCACCGTTTCAATGACAGCAATCAGTGCGACGCGATACAATGACGTCATTTAAAACTTATAAACGATGACTTTGTGATGTCAGTATCGGTCGAAGCTAGTGGAGTCGCGACTAGTGACGTCACTGGCGGCGTCGGTGGACGAACTGCCGTCCGAATCGGACGACCGGCCGGCGTCCGATGTCCGGCCGGCGTCCGACGTGCCGCCCGTGTCGGACGTCACGTCTATCTCGGTGGTCGGATATCAAAGATGTTCGTCGCGCCCGTTTAGAGGTTGTCGCTCAGCGTGGTCCGAGGGACGGTTGCGTTTGAAGAATCCGCACTGGAAATTGAATAAATAATTGTTAAAAAAAGATTTTCTTTGATGGTTTATGTAAGTTACACTATTTTATTACTGCCTCGACTCATGCTGAGTGTTTTATCCCCGGATCGTGCAGTGTCATTGGTTTTTCAGTAAATAAATATGTAGCAGCCTGGGGTCAAAATTTGTGCCCTGTAAACGAAAAAGGCTCTTCTAAACGAAAAAGTCTGTTCTTTCATGTTATTCCATGAGGCTGAAAATGAATTGGTATAAAACACCGACTTTACCTACCCCACTCGTCATGTGGCGAGGCCTGAAAGAGATCTGATATTCAGCAGTGAACGTCTCGGAGATATAATGAAATTGACCTACAATACATGCGTTTAATGAACTCACTTTATAGAGCGCGAAGATCAGCAGCAGCAGCAGCAGCGCGCCGACGACGGCCGCCAGCACCACCACCCACAGCGCCACGCCGGCGCCGCCGCGCGCCGCCAGCTGCGGCGACACCGCGGTGCGCGCCTGCGCAGTGCGCCACGCGCCGCCCGCCGCGCGCCCCACCAGCGGCAGGCGGGACACGCGCGCCGCGCCCAGCGTCGACAGGATCACTGCGCGCTCTTTGGAGATCTGGGGGAGGGGAATTATTCAATTCATTTTTGCTCTTAAGAGCCTACCTTGGTGTATGTTTTTGACTCAAAGACGGAAAACGCTCATTGAGCGGAAAAAAACGGGCACACTTCTTCTGGAATTTTTAAAACAGCCACAACGTGAAATGCGCCTTTGGACCCTTTTGAAAACGAACAGAGCCTTCTAATTCACTATAACCACTTAGCAATTCCTTACTTCAAAACTACGTCAATTCCCTAATTAATCACAACAGGGTATCTGCTATTAACGTATTACAATGGCGTGATTTAAACTGCCAAAATACATGTTGCCGTACGGTTGACATTTCGATTCCTTGCCGTTATCAAGACAAAATATTGACTTTGTTTGTACGTGATGGAGATTTCGCGGAGAATAATACAGAATAGGAGCCCAGAACGCGTTCTGGCAATGAAGAAATACAACAACCTGTTCTAAGCCTTTATGATACAACCACGGCGTGCCGGACTTGTATACTTGTTGACGCTCATACTCACACCATCAATGATGTCACTCATAATAAAAACAAATAGATTATAGAAACAAAATTCAAATCAGATCTTATAATTTCCAAATTTTTTATAAGTAATAATATTATACCAGCCAACGTCGTTGTGAGTACTTGTGACTTGTCCTATATTACGTAACTCTTATAACACTAAGCTTTCATTTTAAGCCTTACCTCAGTAAGCACAGTCGCGTTGATCCTGGATCTGAACGCGAACCAGGCCTCCTGTCCCTTTACCAGGCGACCGGTGGTACACCTCAGCACCTCACACTTGTACTTTTCTTCGCATTTCTCCAGAATCTTCTTCAGCTCTGGGTCCACCTGAAATGATATAAATTGGTTAATAAAACATGACAAATAAAGTGCACAGCTTTATTAAGTTCCACTCCCACTGTAAGCAAGCATCGTCGTTGTTCGAGAAATAATGTTTACAACTTTGAGAAAATACCTATTTCATGACAGTATGGATTTGAAGACTATATCCCTAACATCATAAAGTTCCTATCAATACTTGAGTAAATCACTTTTGAATCTTGCGTAATTTAAGACATGCTGCTCGTGACTGTACAGCAGAATAAGAAGCTTTTCCTGTCTTTATTTTTGTGTTCAAATTAAATGCCGTTATATTAAAGAATGTTCGAATAATAAGTCAAAAACTTACTTCACCCTGTCGTCGTCTCCTGGTGTTTTCACGACGTTCAGTAGAAGAGCTGTAGCCGCCGCCTGAGTAAGTACTGTATGACGTGTGACCACCTGGAAAATAACAACCAGACCAGGCTTAAAACCAAGTTTCTGAAACCCATCAAACGCAAATACAGATAATTATTCTCCTTTACAGATAAAGGGGTTAAAAAAAAGTTTTACCTGATGATGAAGAGTAAGAGTATCCACCTCCACCTCTCTGATAGCTTCCACCGCCCGCTTGATAAGTTCCGCCACCGGCTTGGTAAGTTCCACCTCCAGCCTGATGACTTCCACCTCCAGCCGCGTAATTTCCACCATGTACAGCACCACCAGCTCCTGAGCTTCCTTGACTTCCACCAGAACTGCCACTCACATCAGCAATACCATATCTGAATTCGTTATTAGGGTTATACGCGGCATACGTTCCGAAACCTTCAAGTTTATCTTCTTCCTCATCACCAACTACAGTAACGCTTGACGATCCCCTGAAGGTAGAAGAACCAGCTTTCGAAATATCGGGGTTGACTGTTTCTGTGGTCGCCCAAGAGCCGTGAATGAAACCGCCTTGACCTGAATCTTGTCCGAAACCCCTAGATCCTTGACCATAAGCTGCAGAACCTTGGTTGTAGGTCGCTGACCCTTGGTTGTAGCTTCCCGATCCTTGGTTATAGTTACTTGATCCTTGACTGTAAGTTCCCGCTCCTTGGTTTTGCATTCCCGACCCTTGGATGTAACCGCCTGAACCTTGGGAGTAACTGCCCTGAGAATGACCTTGTGAAGATGCTAGGTTGATACCGCCTTGGTTAGCAAATCTGGAAAGACAAAACAATATTTATTGAAAAGAAGGTAACACTGGAAATATCTTTAATATAAAATTAAAAAAAAAAAAGTATATATTATCAAGATTAAACTCTAGCGAATGGGAGTTTAATTTTGATAATATAAAAATAATAAATAAAAACTTACACATTAAAAGAGCTTCCAGGCTCGCCTTCGTGTCCAAGGTTTCCATACTCAGTACTCGTCTCTACTTCCGAAATAATATTATGATTCGCATCATACACAATGGTCTTGTTCTTCACCCTCACTACCTGAGCGCCTTGTCCGAATGCAACCTGGTCAATAACTCCAGAAGCCACAGCAGCAGCGAGTTTCCTCTGGATTTCTTCCTTTTCTTCTGCAGTCAAGGCTTCGCCATTAGAATTGGTCCAAGTCTTATTGAAATAGTAAGTGCTGCCAAACTGGCCTTGATTTTGACCACCAATATGACCTTGGTTTCCACTGATGGATCCTTGGCTGCCACTGAACTGTCCACTGGAACCTTGGTTGCTATTAAATTGTCCACTACCACTTTGGCTGGTAGTAAATTGTCCATTGCCACCTTGGCTGCCACTGACTTGTCCACTACCACTTTGGCTACCGCTAGAACTGGAGCTGCTACTGAAATGACTTGAGCTTCCACTAGAGTGACTGCTGGAACCTTGTCCGGTACCATAACCGGAACCGCTACTTTGTCCGGTTCCATAGCCGGAGCCGCTGCTTTGTCCCGTTCCATAGCCGGAGCCGCTGCTTTGTCCGGTTCCATAGCCGGAACCTCGTTGGATGGTCGCACCGCCAGAGTTGCCGCCAGCCTGGGAGTTAACTTGACTACTGCTGGACGACTGTTCCCAGTAAACTGTATAATAAAGCGTTGATTTTTTAAAGATACGTATACGTCATAATTTACTTTTTATCTTTTCTTTAAATACTTGATCCTTGTTACACGTTAAAAGCGAATGAATATTTTTTTAAATCTTTACTTAATCATAATTACCTTGTCCATAATATCCACCGCCTTCTGACATTTGTGATGCACTGTAGAACTCGCTGCTCATCATAGCTGGAACCAAAACAAACATTTTGTTAATGGTTTAGTGAGAATATTAGTTTGTTATACAAAAACGTGAAAGAAATTCGATACACATTGCACAACAACTTCGACTTAAGGCGCAGATATACGACTTCTAATGATTTTAAATTCAACATCACGTCTAATCGACCGGACTGATTTCTTTGAAAAAAATAAATGTTATACTAGACCATTTGCTTCGTAATTTGATATGTGAATATTTGCAATTATATTTTTTTAACATTGTGTAATTAATTTGTAAAGTAATGTCTACCGCGGACATAAAAACGATAATCACGCAAACACTATCGAGTGTATTTTCATAAAACTTTCACCATATAAAAGACAATTTAATTCCCCAAATTTTAGTGTACGGTTTTTATTTGTTTGGAGTTTCATAAATCAACAATAGATGATTGTTTAATATATTGCAATAAATTACCAGCGTTGTGTCATCGCGCTTCTCTTTCTTTTCTATACAGTCCGAGAGTGACCGCGTTTTAGGTCATGTAGTCGCCTTAAGCTTATTATAGTTAAAAACAAACCTTCTCTCTCCTTTCCGAGTAGGAAAGCATATGGGTTCTGGACGAAAAGGTTCTCCAGGTTGATATGTCTCGCCACGTCACACTTGACGTTGCCCAGCCATTGTGGTTGCACCAGCATATACATCAGGTTCTCGCCTGAAATGTTTAATAGATTTTTAATACAGAGAATTGCAGAAAAGCAGTTTTCATGAAACTACCTTTTATTTTTTCGTATCAGAATGAACTGTATAAGAACAGCTCAAGCCGTGGTAGAAGTGCAGATGATGCGCTGGACGTAGAATTATTACAGCCCTTAATGGAGTTTATTCCAATGCAACTAACAACTACAATTATATTCTTGTTGTTATAATTATTGGTTGTTGGGTTACTAGCTACGGTCGTTATCTCACCTTCAAGAGTCTGGTATGGCCACATGAAGTATATCTCCGTCTCTTCAACAGTGAAAGGTCCCTCGTTCTTGATGTTGTACTTGTGGATCACTTGTGGCCCAAGTTTAGTGTCATCCTTTATGTTTTCTGTATCGTAGAGCGACGCGTTGTAATGGAGCTCTGGCGGGTCTGATGTTCTGTAAGTGATAAAATTATAATGAGCATTTCAGACAATTCTTTATTATTACCGGAACCTTTATAAAAAGATACTGTTATGATATTATTATAACATCATCAACATTTGCTGCTCGAGGTTAATAATGAATCCGATTGCGAACGATTGCAGGAGGATATACATAGGGTAGTGGAATGGAGTCAGAACAACGGGCTTTTCTTTAACGTGTCAAAGTGCTCGGTGCTCGGCATGAGTTTTACGCGCGCGCGTGCCCCTCTAATGCACGAGTACGTGATGGGCGCCGCGCCTATGCAACGAGTTTCTAAGGTGCGGGATTTGGGGGTCATCGTCACTCCCGAACTATCGTTTCGCGATCATATTACGGGAATCTGTAGAAGGGCGTTTAGAAACGGGATTTATTCTGCGACAGACAAGGCACTTCACTAACATTGCAACAGTGAGAGTCCTGTATGACGCACTTGTCAGGAGTCATCTGGAACATAGTGCTGTCATATGGGCTCCGCATGAGGCCAAGTACTCGGTAATGCTGGAACGAGTACAGAACAAGTTCACGCGCCACTTGTACAAAAAATTGTATGGGGTATATCCTTTTTACCCGTTGATGTACCCCACTCTGTTTGTGCTCGGTATGGTCGGGTACAACCAGCTGAGGGTACGACGGGAATTCACGCTTGTAGCGTATCTGGTTAGGTTACTTCGTGGCATTGAGCATAACCCAGGAGTACTGCAGCGCCTGAGTGTATGTGTACCAGACCGCTATGTGTGGAGGCGGCGCCGCCCGCCACTGTTGGCCGTGCCGGTTGCCAGGACCAACCTTCTCGCCAAAACACCATTGACCCGCGCTATTCGGCTAACGTGAACATCGATGTATTTACATGCCATTTGAGTGAACTCGCAAAAATTCTGCTGTTCATTTTATGTTATAATGTAGATTAGAGTAGGCTTTAAGTATGTTGTTGTTTTTATTTTATTTTATGTTATTTTGTTTTATTTTATTTAGGGAATTTGGTGCATACTTGTACAATTAGTTTTTAACGTTATTCATAGTTTTAAATTGTAAGTTATATTAATTATAAGACCACGCTATCGCATTAGGTATAAATCTTTAATGATAGTGGTAGGGAGATTTTTAATAAATAAATTAAATAAAGAAATAAATCATCCATTATATCGTAAGTCACGATATCCTGTTCCATGTTTCTTAAGGAGGATACTCCGATGGGCCGTCCATACATTTTTCGTCTGAATTATACGCTAAACATAGACCTTTGTTGAAAACGAATCATTTCATCACTTTTCTATAATGAAATGTCGCCGCGATCGTCCTTTATAAACAAGACAAATCTTCCTAATATTACATAAACAACGTAAGAAAACCCTTTTACATCTCCATTCCAATAAATAAATGAATGATTATTCTGAAAATGTTTCTATTTCAATTTGGCAGAACCTCCTGTCCATATCCACTGCAAAAAAGGTTTCGTAAACTTACCCAATAATAGACAGCTGAGCTCTGACAACGACGCCGATGTTCATATGCATGTTGTTGTCAAACATGGTGTCTTGTTCCACGTTGGTGGAGTTAGCTTCCATGTCGAAGCTGAGGGATGTGACGCGGGAGTCCACTTCCAAGAAAAGGCGGAAGTTTAGCTGGAAGAGTAAAAATGTTTTGTTTTAGATTTGAAATAACTTTTGCTTATCAATGCTCATTCAACAGTCATTTAAATGAATTCTTGCCCGTCCTTCTCCATAGAGATCTACGATTTGGAATGGGCAACTAGCTTCAACTTTCTGACTAACAAACTGACAAATTGACAATTCAAAAGTGCCTGTTAACGGTTAATTGAAATAAATGCTTTGAGTTTGAGTTGATTTGATTTCGTGCCATATAATTTTTTATAACATGAAAAATCCGAATCAATTTAATAATTGCAAAATATCATTACCCATTTTCTAAAATTTCATTGGAATGTTTTATATTACTATATAAGTTTTAACCGTCATTATTTATGCATTCACAGTTTTACACACATAGGCAAATTAAAACATAGAAAAAATATCTGAATGACATCTTACCTTTTGCCCACCAGCCATAGGATTTCCTAAATCACATTTCAGGGTGCTATTACCATCTGCAAACTTGTTGATAATCGAGCAATATATCAGAGTATCAGCGGTGTCCTTATCCAAGCGTTCCATATTAACGTAGGTGACTCCTGTAGGTATAACCAGGTAGTAGGCAGCTTCGAAGGCATCTTCTCCGGAGTTCTCCACTTTGACGTCAATGTTGACCTTTTCACCAGATCCTAACACGTAGTTGATTGTGGGGCTGTGGAAAAGAGTACAGGTCTGCGAATGGTTTTTTTGTCGATTGTTTTAATAATTTTTGTTAATATTTGAATTAGAGTTAATTAAAACAAAGGTTATTTACATTTATGGCATCCACCACCTCACGAAGAAAGATAAGACAGCACAGTACTTGAAAGGATTAGAACGAGCAACACATAAAACGCAAACACTCACAAAAGCAAACTGAACACATATTTGGTTAGTACAAAGTACTATAAAACTACAGTACCTACCTACGTAACTGTTTTGAGTAAGATACAAAAGGCAATATCATGCATATCACATAAAATCGTTAAAGTCAAAAAGTCTATTTATAAAAAAAAAATACTAAACTCAAGAAAACGAATCAAAAGTCCGTTTGTTACCCGCATAAAGCGCGCAAAGTTGGACGGATTTTAATTACTTTACTTTTATAAATGTGTACCTATCTGATAGCCTAGCTTAAAAACTGAAGCATGCTTTAACTCAATCGGTTGTGTGGTTTTTGAAATACAGCGTGACCTCACTTTTGTATGGCAGCCTATACCAAACAAGGGTCATGGTGGTAATTAGTAAAATAATTTGTTTAAGTTATAATTATTATTATTTGTTTACAGTTAGTAAAATTAAGCTAGTATTGTTATACTTAAAATATTTGATAATATATGTATACCTATATTAAGTTACAAAGTCACACCAAGAATCATAACTATAGGTTATTCATAAATAGTTAAAATAAGCAATAAATAAAAAAAATATACTAAAACAGAGAAAGAAAGAAAAATAGGAAGAGATCTATATCTACATTATAGGTACCTATAGTTTGTTTTATGCCCTGATAAATAGTTGCGCTTATCGCAGATATACAAACACTCAACGCAATGATGTTTTCCACATGATGTTTCTCACGCAGCCACAAAAGTTAAAATGGTGAAATTTAGATGGAAAGAAGAAATAAAATTGAAAAGAAAGACATACAATGATTTATTCTTGTTTTACCACTTCCACACAAACAAAATCGCGGACAGAAGCTAGTAGCAAAACAAAACAATACAGAATTTACCGTGTTACCTCGCTAATGAAATGCTTAATTTATATGTGTTTAAAAAATATCTTCTGAATAAACAAACCGCCTGACGTGGTGTGTAAAAACAGAATTTAAAATGAACAAAATGCAATTATAAAAGTTTTAAGACAACTTTAATTCGCAGACCTGTAATTTCTTAATATTTAATAATCAGATCAGTTCAAAGGTTCATATTATGTAGATTTTTTGGGGACTCAGAATCTACAGATTGGTACCTACACCAAAGGCATACAAGCAATAATAAAAATAGAAATAGATTAGAAAGTTATTACGTCAATACATGTTATAAGTTATTATAATACATAGAATGAAAGAAAAAGAAGCAAAAGACAGACAATTATTTACACACATGCATTAACCTATTAAAATACACACACATTGAGCGTGCTTATATAAAACTAACATGGCGGCGCCAACCGCGCAGTAGCGCCCTCATCGTTTGTTTGGTTATTTATTTTATTTTAAAATGAAAATGCAGAAAATAAGCACGTTAAGTTGTGCTCCACAAGATTATACGTTAATATTATTACAAACGATACTTTTACATTGTTTAATTTCATTATACCTAATCATTAAAACGGAAAATAGTGGCCACTATTATCCGTTATTTTTCTGCATTTTCATTCTAAAATAAAAGAAATAACCAAACAAACGATGAGGGCGCCACTGTGCGGTCGGCGCCCGCTTAAGGTACTGAGCACACTCGAAATCAGCAAGCTCAACACTAGCAATGTTTTATAGGGCGTCGCAGGTCTGGAGAGGCGCAGCGCAGTGCGGTTTTCATTGTCAAACAAATTTCAACCAATGCAGGGTTGTTTGTATAGTAAAGTTAAAAATAAATAAAATTCAGTCCAAGAGAGCATCTACGTGGACGTATTTATTTTCGACTTGATTTTAAGAGTCCCAATGTTGAAATTTGGTTTGTCAAGTAAAATCGCGCTTCGCCAGGTCTGCACTGACCTTATATCTTAAAACCTTCACCAGCCTTTATTAATAGCAAAAAAACTCACGTTGTAGCAGACATCCTCAGGTCCGGTACACAGATGTTATCAGATCCACAGTTCTTCTGGATGTTAAGCGAGTCTGCGTGCACGATGCTCCTGGTCTGGTCCAGGACTGGGGGCACCAGGTTACCAGACGGCTGTGTCACCAGGTCGTAGGACATCTTCACCTCTATGGGAGTTAGCTTGTCACGAATCTCATCCTGCAATTAGAAGGGACAGGTGTTTTAAACTTTTAATATTAAAATAATGAATACTGTTAACACTATTATTAATTAAACAATATGTTCAAAAATCGCACATTGAATAGTTAGCCATTTTCGAGAAAATAAGTATTAATCTAGACCCGCAGTCGGGATTTTTTGAACCCGTGTAGGGTTTGAGTTTTCCCGATACGCAATTGGCCGTTTTTTTAAAATCTGTTACAAATATCAGATTAGAGTAACTCACGTCAAAATACACAACAATATCCTTGCATTCCTGCTGTCCTTGTTTTAGGAGTATCTGCGTTTTATAAATCGTCTCTCTCCTCTCTGAGAGGAACAACCTCTTTGTGGTCTTCTGCCGAGAATCCAGGTCCAAAGTCACCTCAAATTCTGAAAGTTGGTAAAGAAATGATTATTGTTTGCAAGTCAGTGACAGTCATGACGTGTTAGTGCCTTTTCACACGTCCCGGTTACCCGGGTACCCGGCGGCGAAGTGTTTAGCCATGTACTTACGTTAGCTTTCACACGTACATGGCTATACACTTTGCCGCCGGGTACCCGGCACCAGCTATCCGGCAACCGGGACGTGTGAAAAAGCACTTAGTGTCACTATTGTTTCAGTGCAAGAGAGAGACAGTAAAAAGAGTACCATCCCTTTTCCGCAACTTAACAATAATGGCTTCAACATTTCAAAATATTGTCGTGTAAAACATAACATTGAGTGCAGTCACACATACAACTAACACTGACGACAAATATTTACAATCCATAATTCTACTAATAATCTCATCTTTATAATAAAATTTTAAGTGCCAAATAAAGATTAATGTCATTAATAGAGATATACATGGAGTTAATGGGGTGGTTTTGGTTTTGTATGGTACCAATTAGCACTACTTCGACGACTCACCGAAATAGCAGATATATCCTTCCGCTTGGAAACAAATAACAAATTATTGTGACTCTCATATTCAATTTTGTTCAAATTTTACAAGATGTGCTTGGCGATGATAATATTAATATTGATGAGAATGGAAACTAGGACGTTAATAGAATAGGTTAGACATCTTAAATTGGGCGAATAGCAACAATTGACAGATAATTTGCCCATATTAAATAATTTCAGTTAGGATATTTAAAAGTATAAGTCAAAGAAATCCTGGGAAACTTAAAGGAGGATGTAACCAATGATACTGATATTAAAAACACAATCAAGACACTTACTAATCTGCTGATCCACATTAACGCCTCCGTACGTCAAACAGAACATGAGTTGCGCGCACGCAACCGTGGTGCCATTCTCCAGATGACACTTCTTATCTGTCAACGAGATTAACTTGCTGTCTCCCAAGAACTTGACGTCGGCTGATACTTTTACCACAGGACGAGATCTGGAATTAAAGAAAGCATGTGACATTTTTGTTTTCCATTTGCTAAAAAGTCAGTTAAACATAATAATAGTTTGTTTTTATTAAAGGCCAGAAGTGTAGCTACAATAAACCAACACTTTGCCAGTTACGTTAAATTGCAATGTAATAGGGGGAGTCTATTGCCATCAACCGGGCAAAAATCGAGAATCCGGGCTGCTACTGATACAAAAACCCAGTAACACTTTGCCCGGCCTGGGAATTGGACCCAGGACCTCAGGCCCAGCAGTAGCGCTTGCTAACAATAGACCGACAAGATAGTCTAACATAATTATGTAGGTAGATAGATTTTGACTAGTGGTCGCAATCGACTCCTGTCGAGTGTTGGTCCCTTCAGCACGGGCAGTACGTATTTTTTTGCCACTAGAAAATTCTCAGTAGCAACCTGGAGTCTGGAGTTGTGCCCGGCAATATGCTCACTCCTTAGTCTATGGGACGTATAAATGACTATCCCGTCCTATATACGAAAGTTGTAAGCGATTTGTACCATAAATGTCTGCTTACCCCTTTGGTAAAAACTAGCAAGATTTTCTACTATACTTCTTAAAGGGATACTACTACTTTAGATTACGACGAAATCATTCACAAATATAGAGGAAACACTTACTTCAAGAACACAACAGTATCTGACTTATAAGCTCCAACAGCTAAATCCGTGTAGTTATTATTATCCAGGTCCACTCCTCCCGACAGAGAGAAGCCGAAGGTGGACAGGGTGGGAGAAATCTCCTCAGCAGTGATGGCTTGGGAGTACTTCTCATGGATGCCAGTCTCGCTGCCGTGGTAGATGTAGACCACGCCACGCCCGTTCTCGCCACCATACGGGGCGCCGACGGCTATGTCTGGAAAGCGAAAGGAAGATTTTAATTAATAATATTACGTTATGTTGTTCTGAGAATAACTTTGAAATTCAAACGACGTCAACTCATGCTCGGCTGATTTTGGTTAAGGACGTTTTCAAAACATCTGCAATCGCGTCAGTAGGCTTTGAAGTAAACTTAACAGAATAGCACACCAGTTATGGTTCCATGAAATTAATAATTCAGTATAATTCTTCTCAATAAAAAAAAAACTTTTTTTTCTGTATAAGACTTTTAACTATATCATATCATGTAATTACCTCCAAAACCGTCGTAGTTGATGTCTCCAAGCGAAGTGACTGCCAAACCGAATCTGCCTCGAGAAATCTCACCGGTCCGAGCATGGCTCTTTGTAAATGACTGGAAAGACAAGAAAACATCTATATTATTCAAGAACAATGATAGAATATTTCTTGTTTAAGTAAAAGTAGTCGACATGATGACAGGGCATGGTCTGCTGCTGCTACTAATGTAACAGTATTGTATGAGTTAATTTGTTACTAAAACATATTCAAAAAATAATAATTCTTACCCTATCTTTGTCCTGATAGATAACATAGATCCTTCCATGTTCAAACCCATCAGTCTTGGCCCTGGTGAACATCGGAGCGCCAACAATGACGTCATCAAAGCCATCGCCATCAATGTCACCGGACGCAATACTGTAGCCGAAGTAGGCACCAATCTGAGAGCCACTGATGTTCTTAATGTTTTGGAGCTCCCAAGTGTATAGGACAACCTGAAATTATTAGGATAGTCCGAATTAATGGATTTTACCTAAAATCATGGATTAGGTCGTACGATCTGTATCATATATTTAATAGGCAATTTAAGGTCAAAGTCACTTATCGCAATTGATAGATTAAACCAAGATATTGTTAACTCTCTCTCTCTCTCTTCTTTAGAAAGAATACAATTTAATCATTCTATACAAAGTGAGCGTTCTTTTTTTCATTTTTGACATCGCGTCGTAGAAATCTTTCTACAGTCTGCCATTTTGTCTTTGATAGCATCAAACACAGACCGCCTCTATTGTTAAAGATTTATTCAATACGAAGAACATTATCGTAAAAAATTGCCTAACTTACCAATCCCTTTAGTCCAGCTCCTCTTGGCACTCCAACAGCAACGCTCTGAATACCTTGACCAGCAAAGTCACCAACAGCGATGGAGTAACCCATGTAAGAGTCGTCGTACTTCGGACTAGCTTCAGGAGTCGCTATCAAGGCTGGGCGACTACTTATCGATTGAGTCATCAGCTGACCTAAAATTAAGATGGTCATTCAGTCATGTATACCTGATGAATGAGCTGTTTTCAGTTTCTTTTGGACGATTTCTTAGATGATGTGAAAAATAGCTTAATCATTCCTTAAATCCATGATTCCCAATAAAAGCATGATCAAAAATGTATTTCAAATACCGAAGCTTTGAGAACAAGTTTGGAATATGCATGAAGATTGGAAAATCATCCAAAGGAAACTTATGTTTAAAACATCGAAACAGCACAAAACGTCAATCATTCATGTACAATGTTCCATGATCTGTCAGATGATGTTCAAGCGGTCTAGCAGCCAGGAGAGGCAGTTTCAAGTGATGATGGTTGTGACACCGTTCATATCGTGTCATATATTACAGGCGTCTGTATAACGCTTTGATTAGGTTATTATTAGCATAAATTATATGACCAAAGGTCTCATCACACCATATCAAGCGTGAGATTCAGGGATATTTTAATAAAAGTTAAATATATCACCAAATCCTTGTTACAGCGACCGCAATAAGGTAATTATTGGTAGAATTAATTTTGGTAACGGCTCTGGCGAAACACAAGTACTTAATACAACTAACAGTCCTTCTGCCATAGTCAAACAATACTTAACAGAACGACATAACGTTGTATTTACCTTGCATAAATTAATGAAAAATATTCAATTGGATCTCAATAAAAATAACTGTGTTCAGTCAGAGCTAAAGCCAATGACATTTTATAGTTTAGTGTAAAAGCATGGACACTTTTTGCGGTTACAAAATCATTAAACACCTATTTACCCGCAGGATTCAAAAACTACTTCATGGGAATTATCATTCCTATTTACACCATAAATACTATTATAAAAGTCTTTTAAAATGTAGTTGTTACTATTTAACATTTTGCTAAAATGTGAAAATATCGAAGATTAAAACCATTATTTGATCATCCACATGCTGTGGTTGTGATGATTAGGCCTGGATGTGTTCAAATGTCCTTCATTCTTTGGACATCGTGGGGTAATACACAAATTGTTGCAATCGTGATCGTGGACTATGATGTCATCCAAATAGGCAAGTTGTTAGCACAAATATATGAAATGGATAAACTAACTATGATCTAATCTCTCGTGCAGGAGAATGTGGAAGGTATCTGGTAGAACCCATAGGGTAAACCTTAGAACACCATGATTTGAGGAAAGCTAATGATTTCTTAGCTATTTATGGCAAATATTATATCGCCAATATCTGCCATCAATAGTTGCGATCAGTTTCTATTCTAAATCCATTTTTTATGTTCAAGTATAAAATATGATTTTATTTAACCAGTTTCTTATATATCGTTGATTAACTTAAATTAAACAAAACGAATTCTACGAATATCTCTCGAAACATTATTACGAACAAAAAAAAAACGACATTTCATCAGTAAGAACTTAGAACTTAGATAATTTAGAAAGCAAGCAGAAGTTAGCGACTTATTTTAATGATATCAATGTTATTGAGTTAAAATTGCAAATAATTATTAGGTATACTCGAACACCAAAAATGTAATTTAAAACAACTGTCCATGTTCAAGGCGTTGATAAAGGATTATGCGAATTGAGGCCTTTCTATGTTATTGCTGTTAAGAGTTAAGATGTCAATCTGGCGGTACGTCTGGATATGTTACCTTCTTCCGGTATTTTCGGCATATAGTAGAAGAACGATTCTTTCGGATCTATGGATAACGTTCGCCCTGTGAATAATTTTAGTGTCAGTTATCATTCGGAATGCCTCCCCAACTTGCATGTTTATTTGGAGTATAATATTGTGTTATGTGAGTCAGTCCTGTTGTTCTTTTTTCGTTTTTATTGATCAGTTCATTGAGTACATTATATTTATCATTTGTTAAATAGACTATTTCCATTTATTGACTTCTATTTTTATCAATAGTGTATTTTTAGGAATCATTTACTATAATATCATGTGATTTTATTCCTGAATCGTTAATCAAAAACAAAATACTATCCTGTTTTACTGTGTCGTGTGTATTGTATAATTCCCAGCTACTTTCTATATTATTATAGTAGTAAATCCAAAGGTGATCGTTAATTTCAAACCAGTCTATGATGATTTCTTCCTCGATTGGACTAATAAACACCCATGCGCAGCTCATTACGCAGCTACTGTTTTCTATCGGAGCTATAAAAACTGTATGCAGTCTATATTAGTTATTAAGTCTTTATTTATTTAAGTAACGTTACCTTGCCAGAAGAAGCTGCCTGGAGCACCCATGAATAGTCGCTGTCCATCCTGTAAAATGGAAAAATAAAATTGTTAGATATAATATATAGAAAATATACAACTTAAAAATAATAGTTTAGAGTATGAATGTCGATGGCTATAAGAGTAGGGGAAGACCAAAGAAACGATGGATGCACTGTGTGAATGATGATATGGTTAGAACGGGGGTGACTACCGAGATGACGACTAATAGAGAAGTGTGGAAGAAAAAGACATTTTGCGCCGACCACAAATAAATTGGGATAAGGTTAGAAGAATGATGATTGATGATATAACTTAAAATAATTAGGAATTGGTCTTGGTTATCATTCCAATTCAAATTAATAACTTGTATAACACATCTTCATTGGCAAACATGTTGATAACTAGGGTACAAAATTCTCTTTCACTCAAATATGATTAGTCATTGACGGCCACCGCGGTCACACGGTGTCCGCCAACAATAGATTTTCTATTGTGTCTGTTGTCTGGCAGTCAACGTGAGTGCTTTTCAATAACAATAAAACCATTTAGTAGGTACATTGTAAGACTACACTCTAGTATTAGAACGAGCATCGAAGTGTTTTACGATTAGAACTTTTTTATGTCCCCACTTATGGTAATGCACGGACCGATCCCTGCCCTGCCCTGGACTGGACTGGCCTACTTGCAGCCAGGATAGATAAAGTGCATTGGTTTATAAGTGTGTGATGTCATTGAGTCTGTGTTTAACTAACGAATTAAGTGACCGATGAGTTAGGATCAATTTATAAGGAGATGCGGGAAGCATATATAGGTTTTCCTTTTTTTGAGATTTGAGATTTTCTTAACTGCATAGTGGGAAAAGAGTAAGTTTTGGAAGATGGAATATAAAAGTTAATTTTAGTGAACAGAGAACCATGATTTTGGACTTAAACATCTCCAGTTTAGAAGATGCTATAAATAGTGAAAATGTTATGTTCATAAACAAATATTTTAGACAGCACGAAAACATACTTTCCTATTTTTTCACTTCTGTTTCGTGATTTGTTAAAGAATTCCCAAGTAAGTAAATCATTATTTGGATGCGAATGTAGCGTAAGCGTCAAACGGCTTTAGTTAAATCTAATTTTATAAGGAGTACCTATCTTTTAATCTTATTCATCATCATACCTAATCATTTCAGCTGAAAGACGTTCTCTGCCCAGCAGACCGGTCGGTCCTGTGTTTCTAATATCCAGCGTATCGTTTGTAAAGATTTTCACAATATTCTATGGCAGTTTTTGTATCTTCTATTATTTTTCTATATTTGAACACACCCTACTAGGATAGGTTAGAGATGGATTAGTCATCTCTAACCTATCCCTTTAATCATTGTCTTTCCCCGCTAACGCTCATCCCTTCACGCCACACTATCAAAAGACAAAAAGCAGACACGACAAATCGATGCGTGTGAACGTGTGAGATAAGCCCCGCTGAGTCAAGTTACAAGCAACACACTTGAAGTTACAAGAAACTTCACAAAAAACGTGTAAACATGCGCATTTCAAGTTACGATCTAGTAGTAAGGCAGTAAGTGCGTGTCTTTTGCAAATTGTCGTTGAGACAACAGTTTTTTTAGTGATCACTACATCTGGGGGCCTAAAAAGGCCACTTTGGCAGAATCGTGAACCAATTCATATTACGCAATTCATCGGTTTGACAGTTTCACACCTATATATCCCTGAAGGGTTAGGCAGAGGTGTACCTACAGCATTTTACGAATCTCCATAGAAAACTGTCATACAGAGAAATTGCGTGATATGAATTGTTTTATGATTCTGCCAAAGTGGCCTTTTTAGGCCCCCTGCTCTTGTGTTGAAATGGCAAAGAAAGAATAGATGTAAAATTAGTCTAGCTTGTAAGGATGGCTCAAATATTTGGAACTTAATAGGTAAGAAAAATATTGTTAATATAGGCTCTTGAAAACTTCAAAGATATTTATTACTCAAATGCCCAGAAACGGCTGAATGGATTTGGATGAAACTTAGCATACGTCCTTTGGCACATATCGGGGTGTACCTATATATGTTATATAAAGTGGTTATAGGTAACCCTAGGACTCGAGTGAAACCGTGGGCAACAGCAAAAGGTCAGATGGTAGTAACACTTATAATACAGGTAATAACATTATCAGCGATGAAGGCGATCGTCGTTTGTTTACTAATGAGAACAAGACCACTGACAATAGGCCGAGCAAACGTTAAGAACTTAGGACCAACTGTTTAGGTCTGAATACACAGTGAGCTTTTGATATATTTCAGAGAGAGAACTTCATTTATGAGAAGCCAAGAAATGCTCAGAGCCCAAAAAGTAAAACGAACCATTAAAGTAACCCCTCCCTAATTCTCTTCATAGTTAGGTACCTTTTATCCTTTCTGCCACGAGTGATCTTAATTTTATTTCCAAGTTTTTTAAGGACAGAAAATCTATTTCATCATATTACCTGACACCAAAAGAAGCAGATTGAGGAAAATCTGTACCACAAGTTCCGCAATACATCAGACACCTACCTCAAATAACGATATAAGAATTTTAAAGTCTACACTTTATTACAGACAAAATAAAAGTATATGTCCTTAAACACATGGAAATTGAGCTATAACCAATACCGACTCAATTTACATCGTACTTTATAAAACTGAAACTATCAGACATTGCGAAAGCGAATATAAATATGTACACATAAATATATGTACATATAAATAAAACATAAGCTGACGTAAACATACACAAATCTGTCATGGAGATAAAAAATAAAATAGTAAGTATGTAAGTAATTCATAAGCCCAAAATGGAGGCGGCAGCCCTAAAAACAACATAAAAGCCTAGTCGTTTTAGCATTGAATCAGCGTACGCAGGCCAATGAATAAATATGCGCGTGAGCACCATATATAGCGCGGACAACCGCGCATGCCCACCGAGTGTCACCGGAGGGCAGAATGTCAAAACGATGTTAAGGCGCTGACTTATTTTGTTGTTTTTATAGGGTAGGTACAGCAGATTGAAAGTTTTTGGTATTTTGACGGTTTGATGCGTCAGTAATGTCGATTGATATAGTTTGCCAAACTCTTCTTTGTGTTTTTATGACCTCGATCAATGGGGCTCGAGCAAGTGGTGCGCGCGAGTTTCCTCAAGAAGAATACTTTGGTGAGTTATTATCAGTGGTGGATCCAGGGGGGGGGGTCTAAGGGGGAATAGAAAAGCATCTGAGGTCTTCCGTGACAAATCTTAAAGCGAACTTGATCATCATCATCATCTGCCTAGCCTTTTCCCAACTATGTTGGGGTCGGCTTCCAGTCTAACCGGATGCAGCTGAATACCAGTATTTTACATGGAGCGACTGCCTATCTGACCTCCACAACCCAGTTACTGGGTAATACAATATCCCTTGGTAAGACTGGTTGTCAGACTTTCGGGCTTCTGACTACCCGTAACGACTGTCAAAGATCCACAAATTACAGCCGGGACCTACGCCTTAACGTGCTTTCCGAGGCACGGAGGGGTCTCGATATGTTAAGACGGTCACCCATCCACAGACCAACCGCGGCAAGCGTAGCTTAACCTGATCGATCGACCCTGTGCGACTGTTATTATTTAGCCACGGGCCCCTCCAAAAACGAACTAAACTATTAAACGAACGTTACGAACGAACGAACGAACGTTATTATTACGTATTAAAGCGAACTTGATATTATTCTAATTAAACTTTTTAGCACACACAAGGTCACTACCTAAGATGCAATTGTCATCAATTATCCTTTATGTTTTCAAGTTTTAAACTATGTTTTGTTTACGTGACGATGTTTCAATCCGCGCGCCTTTTTTAGTGTTTGCCTTTCCTAACCTACCCTCAGCGGGGTCAAGCCCCTCCCTAACGACAATCCTGGATCCGCCACTGCTTATCATATTTTATTCAAAACCTAATTTACAACTCATCTCCATGTAAAACACATTAAAATGTGTATGTATTCATTACAGAAGACATTATTGTTTAGCCGGTACCTACTTAATTTAAAAATCAATTCTGCCATTCATATTAGACTTTTCAAAGTTTTTAATATGATATTTATTCCAAAGAGACTATTAAAATTATACACTTAGTATTCCTCTTTCTAACCTAAGTCGCGTGAAGTATAAAATAAAACTATAAAAGGCTCAGTTGCTGTAGGTAATTGAATATTCAATTAAATTGTGCATAAATATTAGAAGCGTTTAAAATCCCATGAATTTTGCATTTACAATCTGTGCGCGCGTCTATGATACTGATTACAATTCATACAATATTCATCTTTATGTTCTGAGAAATAAAGTTTCTTATTGTGTTTCGTTATTTAGTTATACAGCTTCCATTGTCCAGAATCTATTGTAAGTTGTCGGGTTATGAATGTTCAATCGTAATCTTGAAAACTGAAACTGAAATTTTATGATGGCAACATTTATTGAAAATGAAAGGTTTTAATGTTGCAGTTGGTAATTTAATGGCTGGCAACACCTTTACAGTTATATGTATATATCAGCATTCAACCAATTAAAAGTACTACGATTGTTTTTTCTTGCTTTCAATGAAGAATTTCCAAATGTTGATTCAGAAAGTTTGTCTTATTGACGTTACAAACAAGAACCAGATATTGGTAACCTGCGCGCGCGCAGTTCTGCATCATTACACTGATGATATTCTACTGTTTGCTGTCACAGTTTGCTTAAAAACCAAGCTTTATTTAATTACACAAATATTTGTTTGGCAAAATTATATAAATGAGTAACACTGGGGAAAAGATTCATATTATGCATGATATTTAGTTTCTGGTGGTGGTGTTATGATAATACCTATGCTATTAAAATATAAAGGTAATGTAGGAGGATAAAGTTTTACTGCGTTGCTCATCAATGCTTTCCTGTCTAATACTATAACCCCTCTTTTTATTAAAACTTGCCTATGTTAGTACCTATCTTCTGAAATAGAAGTTGCCAATGATTTTCAGCACCTTTTACGATGCCATTCCAAGATTATAAACTATTTTCATAGCAAAAAATCTTTTACAAATCACAAGTCTTCAATTCCGCAAAAGTCCTGGACGCATCGATTTCCCGCCCGTTTCGCGCCGCCATTGTCTGCAAATGGTTGCCGCTTACGGACGCGTTCCAAAACCATGTTTGTAAACTACAGGAATGTTTGACGTAATAATGTTGAGAAATTGTGCTAGCTTCGGTGAGGAAAACATCTTCAAATAATAAGGTTGATTTAAAAGTTCAGAATTTTTTTGTGCCGCTAGACAGCAATTCTTGAAAAAGTTCGCTCGAATTTCAGCGACATTCAAATTGCGTAGATATTCAACTTGCTACGAAACAAATGTGCTATGTAAAAAATTAAGCATTATTAGAAAAGATCGAAACTTATTTTGCTCATAGATTCGTTTTAAATAGTATTTTAGTGGAATTCCACTTCTTGTGCACTACATACATTTAAAATTAAATTTATTAAATCACAAAAGGGTTTTTGTGAGTTTTCTTAACAAAACCTCTATTTTTATATACTTATACGACGCGCGACGGTAGCAAACAACTTTTCATTCAGTAAAACCTGACCTTTTTTTTTTTTTAAATGAAAAGGACTTACAATTAAAGCCGAACACATTCACCCAGCAATTTGCTCAAAGCTAAAGATCGTCTAGCAAGTGAATCATGGCTGGAAACACATGGGCCCATTAGGATGCAACACGGTGTAGCAATGAATAGTAATGAATTGTGTTCGTTCGCACCTCGCTGCGAGCTGGGGACAAATTTATTGGGCTATAGATGGACACTTCAATAAAATCGATGCTGTTGGAAAGCGGGATAGGGTTGCTAGATTTCCTGGACTTTTTTTTATGGGTTTTCAAGTTTGTTGGAGAAGATTGGACCGAGCAATTCAAGAGTGATGAGAAACGTTATTATAGTCCTGTTAAAGAACCGCGATTTAGTATGGAAGAGCTTCTGAAATTAAATTCTTTCTTGTAGTTTTATTATTGATGTTTAGTATTAGAGAAAAATCTTTATCTACATCATTAAAAAATAGCTCGATCGATTCATTCGAAAAAACCATTCTTATTTCTTACAACAACTAGTTCCTCTAACTAATCCGTACTATTGTTATAAGACTGTTTAGTAAAATCATCACGTTTTGCGTCCACGTGAAGATTGCCAACATCCATGGTACCTACCGTCTTGGTATCGGGTTCCGTCTTCTTAGAAAAGATACCATCTTTGCGAGTTGGATGCAGATGATAAAAGAGTAATATGGCTATCTGCGTCTTCGTGACAAAAATGGTCTAGATTTTAGTGTCTTGTGCCATTTTAATGAGGTTTGGGGCAGTGGCGTGCGTTGGTTTTCAGGATAGGTAGGCACTAGGCAGACACTAGGCCGGATCTAGTCTAGGCAGACGCGGTCACTAATCAGAAACATAAAAAAAAGTATCTATTACCTAACAAAAAGAAAGTTTTACCTCTCTATCGGCGATCTCAATATCCACCCCTTTCTTTCTTCGCACGGTCAAATCACGAACAAATTACAAATTACAATAATAACATTCATAGTTTCATACTCGGTTGGTTAGAGTAGGCATGCCTACTTTAGGGTGATAAATTGCGAAGGTCGAACGTCACGGTATTACGCGTGAGACGTATGTATTTTTAATTTCGTCGTATTAACTTGAACGAGTAAAGACAACGCGCGAATAGTATACGGGAGCCGAGTAGGCCGTCTGGCGAACGCCTACTGCCGCGCGTATTTATAGTAAGTTTTTTTTTTCTTATGTATGATAATTTACTGTGGGGAAAAAATACAATTATTTTTAATTAATTAAATTATAATTACACTAAAATGTAATTGACAGGCTTATGGTGATTTATCGAGGTAGGCACTGCTTTTATGCCTATCACGCCACTGGTTTGGGGCCATATTCGTTTGTATATAGATATACCTGTGATTTTCCTTGATGGTTTACAATCGGTATCAAAACATAAGCATCTGAAAGGTCGTGGTGTAACACCTGCTTTTGGTTGAATTTAATATTTTTTATCAGGAATCGAGATCACAATAGAAAAATACGTGACACATCCGAATTCACGTGGAATAAAAGTCTATAAAATTCACACTTTAGATAACTTTTAACAGAAACCATAACACGATACAATTTATGTCAATCAAAAGAATGCGCAACTAACACATTCCCTCGTTTTGATAAATTATGAATCCCAAAAAACACCATGGCACGTGATACCCATACCGAAACCGTTTTTAATCACCTGGCAACACTGAAAAAAAGTCCCATTGAACCGGTGTGGTGACATTAATCACTTTTTTTAGGTGTAAGGCAAAGGCAAGGTAGTCGTGCGGTGTCATCTTTATTGTTATTTCTTTAGATAATGGAAATTAATTGTCTGTGTGTTTCTGACTCGAATTTAAATCGATTTTAATTCTTGTTCTAACGATTACTGTTAAAGATTGCCCACACTATGATTATGTTGTGATATAAATTTTATATATTTAGGTATTATACGTGATAAGAGAATTCGAACTACCTATCTTTATTTGATTAAAACGTGCTTTAAGAAAATCGTACAATATTTTCTGGAAATGGTATTAATGGTAAGTACTATCAAACATATTTATTTGTTACTAAAACATGAGTTACTTAATTCAGACATTTCATTGTAGGATTTGTGTCCTATAAAAATTACTATAATTATGCCTGCCGGTGTAGGTCATATCTCAAGCAGGTGTTTCTCAGGTTTGGCAAAATATACGATGGGTTAGCTTAATATTTTAATTATTGCTCTTATGCTTAGGACAGCTATATGACATATCACATGCATCTAGCTAAATAGTGGCATGATAAGTGAATATATACGTAAGGAGTTGGCAGAAACATCCCAGCACTGATGCGCTGGATTCGTTTCCCCTAACATAGTTTATTCTGTTTAAATGTATGTATTTATTCTTGTCATTTATAGTTAGTTTCGTGTTATCTATCCCTTGTGTTGCATCTGCCATGTTTCCTCTCTGCATCACCCTAAGTTTGACTGGTAGAAAATGCCTCAGGCATTAAGTCCGCCATTTTTTTACTTGTGCATAAAGTTTTAATAAATAAATAAGTGTGCTGTAGTGATTAAGTAAAAATTTCTTCCTAACTTCTTTGCAAGGTCCGATAAGGATGCCCATGTTCAGCTCAAAACTTTTATGGGCAGCTGCGTATGGAAGTAGCTTATACGATACTCATGCAATTTTATAAGCACTACACCGGGACACTAACAAATAAAGTCCTGCTTGGTAACCGCTGCCATACTAGGACACCAAGGGATTGTCTTGTCAGAATTTAGCGGTAAATCTCAATTGTGTCCCAAATACAGAGACATAATAAAACTGCAATAAAATTCGCTCACTATTCTCGAAATAGAAATCTTACCATTTCTTGTTTTATTTTTTGCACTGGCAACAATAAAAGTTAAATAATTCATAAGGAGTCTGCACGGTTGCGGGCGCGCATGCGCGTCACGTGTGCGCGTCGGTCGCCGCGATCACGAAGATAATTCCACTATGGGCAAAAATAATTCTATTCCCACGATCGTAAATTCACGATGTTTTACATGAAAGCAGTAAGAATTGTTTTTTTTTTTTTTTTTTTGACAAAAAACGATCGTGTTTTGTATAAGGAGTAGCAGTAGAGGTAGGTAAGTTATTTGAAGGGTTCATGTTGAGAACGAATTATTTTCAGAGTGAGGTTTGCAAATATATTTATTGTCCTCATAATTCAGCAGGTATGTAGTCTTACAAATACAGGATTCGAAATACAACTGCTCTTAACACTCATCGTTCTAATTTGTAACAAATTCTCCATAATAGTATTTCCAGAACTATTGGCAGATTTGCTTCTGCATGTCTTCTAAAAATCTACCTAGTACGAAAATGTTACATTCGTTGTGCAACGAAAGATCATAATTATCATAAGTCATAACCCGACCTCACCTTTTATATTCTCGGTAATAAAATATGACTACCTACCCATTGCCCAAAACACCGTAGCTAATTTGTCACAAAATGACAGACGACCACAATAATTGCAGTTTAATACGAGCACTTATGAAAATTAAATTAATAACCTCACTTTTTAATGTTGCCAGGAATCGGTTCCGATAAAAAGCGGATTTCACTCGAAATAATTGGAAATGGAACGTAATTGGTGTGACAAAAAAGATAATAAACTGTCATCATATTTTTGTGTATTGCAACACAGAGACAATTGATAAATGGCAACACCGTTATTAAATGACGCGATGAAACCCCTTTCATAAAGTTAAAATTTTGCCTCAGAATGAAAAGCAATTTTCTTTATTCTACGGTACAGGTTGATTTCTTTTAGATTTCGAAACTAGGCCGGAGTTGTTTTTTTTTATCACTTATTTCTGAGATTGCTGGTAAACCTGGCGACTGTTAAGACCGAAACTATAGTGATCCATAGTACTTAAGATTAATAAATAAATGACAGATTTTGAAAATATGCTTGCTAACGAAGAAATAAAGAAAAGTGAGAGATTGATATTTGACTCAAACCAATTCTTATTTAACCGCTTTCCACGGATTACTGAAAAACAAAACAACTTTATTATATGTACAACTTGCTTACCTTTGATATAGCTGCTGAGAAACCGGCTTGGCACATGCCTGTCTTGCGCTGTCCGTAACTCGCTGCAAATTAAAAACAAATCAATTAACAATCAATATGGACCCGCAATGAATTATACACTTATGCGATGCCTTAATATACAGTGTAACATACAGGGTGCTTGACTGTTTATGTGAATATAGTGTCTTTTTTGTTGATTATACAGATGTTTTTCTATAAAATACAGTGTTATCGTTGCGTTATTAAATATTATCTATGTTAAACGTGTTATTTTATAATTAATGAAAGAAAACTATGTAACTATCTTGAATTCTTAAAACTTGTAAGATTTTACTGTATCCAGTTAATCATTTTTTCGTATAATTTGTCGTGTGTATTACTTACTGAAAAGGTAGTTATTTTCTCGAAACTTGCTACTGGTTTAAATAGGTAGATATAATCTTAGCACGAAGAGCTACTTAATTCTTTTTTGCATTGTTGTAGTGTTGTTTTCCACACACATTGTGGATGTTTTCACATAAAATATTAAGAACACAATACGACACATAAGTACACATACAATATACATAGATACATGCAAACATAAACATTTATTAAATGTATATAATGGTTATAAGAGGAGATCTATTAAATAAAATTATGTAAAAACTAGCACTTTGCCCGCGACTTCGCCCGCGTGGGTTTCGTACTTTAGTCAAAAAAATTTAACACCCTCTCCACCTCCCCTTGAAAGGTAGTTTTCGAAAATTAATATTTACGATCTTTATAATTTATAGCTTCTGCCCGCCAACAGAATGTAGACAGTCAAAATTGGCTTTACCAATGGTACACCCGCGATTAACCAAAAAAATTCTCAGCCTGTGTAGAAATAACCTTAGAATAATAATAGGAACAATTACGGGCCATAACCCCCTTAACAAACATCTTTTTAAGATAGGCGCCAACAGCCCCCTTTGCAGGGGCTGCCTTGACGCCGAGGAATCAGCCGCCCACGATATAAGAATTAAGGGTTGGCAGCAGGGTACGCGATATATATGTCGCAGCCAACTGGTTAAATTAGCCGTTTAGTTAACCGCCTAGCCTTTCAACTAAACGGCGGCCGTTCAACTAACGGCCTGAATGATATTCAATTACAGTTTAGGTTGGAAGTCTGTAACCAATCACGCGCGAGCCGAATTGGTTGCAGTAGTCAAGGCATTGCACCCCGACCATGTGGGTTAGGTTAGGTTAGAACTGTGATGAACCACGTGCGAGCCGAGGGAGGAAGCGAGGCGATCACTACTTCTAAAGGCCAGGCAGTTAACTGAACGGCTAATTTAACCAGTTGGCTGCGACATATATAAGGATTTCTTTTTATTTTTTTCGCACCTTGGGTTACATTATCTAAATTTTCATACGGGTCCCTAACTTTTTTGAAAATATTCTATAGCCTATCTTCATCAGGAATAATGTAGGATTCCAATGGTGAAAGAATTTTTCAAATCGGTTCAGTAGTTTCAGAGCCTATTCATTTCAAACAAACAAACAACCAAATCTTTCCTCTTTATAATATTAGTGTAGATTAATATAATTATTTAAAACGGTTTCATTACATTCAGTTTTGTATCAAGAACAGCAATGAGGTTTCAGTCTAAGAATGGCGATTAATAGATATTATTTTATAAATACAAAAATGGCTTTTATTTATTCAAGCTTATTCCACCCTGTATTTTTCAATGGGCAACCCCATTGAAAAATACAGGGTGGAATAAGCATGAATAAATAAAAGCCAATGTCATTTCAAATTATAATTTCAGTTTTTTTTTATTCGCCATAATGGGTAGGTAAAAGTGGCCATAGCTTCACATTTACAAGACAACTGAAGGCTGTATGAGATGGGTCAACAAGTTCATACATGAATGATGAAGTGTATGAGTTTCTACTGGTCGACAATAGTGCGTTACACATCGAACTTTACCTCAGAAGATACTCACCCTCATCCACTGAACGGAACCCTAAAGAAAGCATAGATACTTAGTTATTTTGTTGTGTATACATGTTGTAATAAAATATAATAAGCGTAATGTTTTTGTTTGTGTGGAAAATGTGCAGTGTGTTGAAAGTGTCTAGGTGTATATTTTTTTTTTTACCGAGTATAAAAAAAGACATTAATAAAAATGTAAACTAGATCGTTACGACACTAAAAATGATTGAATATTGTTACATACAAATGTGTGGTCCCCTCAAAGTTTGTGTGGGCGATCGCAAATAAAAATTAAAGTTTCACATTTCAAAAACATCAAATCACACAATGATATTTTTGTAATGTAACGTGACCCTTAAATTTATCGTTTTACACGAAAGTGGTATCGTAAATCATGTTCAGTGCCTCAGGCTCGTCACGCTAATTCCCTTGCCTGCCGCCATTACCGGCGGAAGTGAGTCGGTTTTCGCGCGCTTTCATGACCGCCATTGTTGCGGCCATGATGGCTCCATTGGCGCCCTTTTACTACGGACTGTGTTGCCATTTTATGAGGGTGTGCGATGAGCTTTTTATTCTAAAAAGTTTATGTAAAATTGAACCAGATTTTTCATTTTGATTTCATTTCATTTTCATTTATTTGCATACCATAATGTGAATAAAGGTGTTACAAATAGGCTTAAAGCTAATATACAGTTATGGACCCTGTAAGGGCACAGCAACATAAGGAACAAGGATAAATAATTAAATTAAACATTAATATTAAATAATAGCATTTAGAACATGAATAATTCAATATTTTTGTAAGTACAATGTATGCACCTAGGGGAATTTTCTTTGAAATGAAATCGATGTATTCATACTGATTTCGATTCGGTAATGTTGCGATAACTTGATTCAACAGTGTTCAGTAAATTCATGTGAAGTATGGAATGTAACAAATGCTGCAAGAAATCCAATTCTAGGATATCATCACCTCCACCAATAACCCATGAGTTTGCTAGAATAGATAAAAAGAACTTTATCTATCCCGTGTGTCTGTTCATGCACGCATGCATACGAACGTGCGTGCGCGTGTCCTCGAGATACCTACATGTTCTGCACGGGGAGAACTCCTTGACGTCACTCAGATCTGGTGAGTTGGCGACGAAGCACGTGCCCACTGGGTCTCTCTGGTCCAGCTTGGCTGACACGTAGGATACGTAGCGAGGGGCACAGGCCTGTGGACAAAGGAAGAAGAACGTCAAAATACAGTAAACATTGAATGGACTACTTCTTTGTATTCTTTGTTTTGGTCGTGAGTGCAATTGCTGAACGTTTTGGGTTTGGTGTTTAGGGCAGGCAAAGTGTTTAGGTTTTAGGTTTAGCAACTCAGTTTTTGCCATTACACAGAATGTTAACATATCAGACTAGGCGAAATGTACGGCCTTACTATATTAGGACTTCAGAAACAGTCAATAAGATTCGAGGAGTAAATTTGAATTAAAAAAAAAAAACTAGTCTGATTTATTGTTTGATTTTTTAGGGTAAACGTGAGTTTACCCTAAAAAATCAAACAATAAATCATAACGTTTACATTATAAAATATCAATGACCTTTCACGGAACGACTATCGCTTAGTTAAAAAACCAAAACAAATCGTCTGAAAATAATCCTCGGTTACTGTGTGTTATGAACTTGAAAACTGTGCGGCAGTTAATTTTAACTGTAATACTGTAATAACACGCGTCAGTGGTGTAATCCTTTACAGGAATACAGGGGTGCCACTTATTACTTTCAGAATTCAATAAGACAGTACAATAATAAGAATCCAACAAATTAAAAAAATCTGAACATCCATTACAAGGTACGATGTAAAAGCAAAATAAGAGCCACGATTTATGATTATTACTATTATCACACGAAAAGTGCGATGAGCTTTGATGTCGTTCTTACCTACTTATTTTATCCGCCACAGGCTTTATTACAATTTTGCTAACAAAAATATTGGAATCAACACGCTCATCTATTAAATTCAACCTCAATCAATTCTGATAATCCACAACTTACAAAAACAACACGCACTACGCACACCAATTCTATTAACTTCGACAACCCTATTCAGCTTCAAAATGGAAAGAAAACAGTTGCCTGTTTTAATAAGAACAAACTAACATTATAGAAAACACACACCGCCATCTGGCGGAAACTGCTGCGAGGCGTGATATTAATTCACAGCAAGTATTTTTACTGTTAACCGCAACATAAATATGGTACTTTTTGTGGTAGTGTCACCACATAGGTCACACGTTACCTTCGGACTGGAGGTAAGACCGGATGACTTGGCTATTTCTATTGGTTTTAAAGTATGAAGAGGATTCATCAGCAGGTTCGGTAAAAAGGTATCAAGCAGAAAAGGAGGCATTGTGTACCTAAGGCGATTGGCATACTGTACCGCATTACGCAGCGGGACGCAGATGACGTGCCTCAGCGCGTGATTTTTTACATACAAATTCAATAAAAACGCACTTCCGTGCAGAGAATTAGGCTCCGTTTCACGCACCCCGCTGCGTAATGCGGTGCAGTGTACCAAGATGGAAATTATGAATGAAAAAAATCGAATCAAATTCAGAAAGAAGAAAAAAAGAAGCATGCCTGCTTGCCTGGAAGAGATCGCTGAAGAGAGAGCGATAAGGCCGCCTTTGTATGTGTTTGTAGTGACAAACGTATTTTTTTTTTCACATATTTGGTGTACAATAAAGTATACATAAATATAAATAAAACTCTCACATTTTAATTTGCATATATGCTAGAAATTGTAATCATTACATGGTGCTCCCCAAACCATGATATCATGCCTACTAGGCTTTTTCCTCATTCTTTCTAGGTTTATTCTGTCCTGTCCACTGGTTATTGTGGTTAATTTACCGAATCTTCAATCGACAAAGCTCAAAACAATAGCTACTATATCTACTTAGTTCAACGTCATGTACCCGTCAAAATTGGCTTTCAATGCACTCATGACGTCAAAATAGGTCTCATTGGGGTCAGAGCAACCCACTATACACGCATTTATGGCCCATTGATCGCCGTCGTAAAGTTTCGACTAACATTCGGTATTTAATGGCCCCTCTTGCGTAAACTGATACAGTGTATGTCGTGTTTAATTCATGGATAATGTCAAATTGGACGCTTAAATACCAGAAGGCTTATAGGGTAAATACGAGCTGAAAATAATGATTGATGATGATATTAAAATACCAGCTGTAAGGTGATGTTCGTGTTGCGTAAATAAGTTGTAGTAACTTAGTGCCATATTTCATTTTACATTACCATGATTCATTTATCTGTTAAGTAGTATTTTAGTCAAATTAATCACGGCCAATCGGCAACCCAGTGTAAGTCAACATATATTATATCTCAGAGAGATCATAAAGTAAAAATATACGTAGTCACAATTTATTGTGCACTAAAACAATTCAAATGAAAACAAATCTTCCCGCCAGAAACATGACAGCTTATGTCATTTGAATTTGACAGATTGTTATTAATGCGTTCCCTTTTAATTTAATTACTTGCGATCATCTTCGTGATAAACGTTCCACGATTAAATCTTCGAGTATGACTCACTAACGAAGTGGTGACCAATGCGAGAAGCATCCTAAGATCGTAAAATCTTTGATAAAGTATAGCCGCCGTGAGATATTCACACCTCAAACGGACAAATTAAGTTATATGCTGGTTAGATTGAAATCACCATTTAAAAATAGTGTTTTTTAATAGAAATCTGATTTTGATATAATATAATACTGTTCCAAATGAATCTCCATAAAATCGAGATATAAGAAATGTTATCTATACTTATATAATAAAGCTAGTTTGTTTTTTTGTTTGAATGAGCTACTCTCTGGAACTATCTGTTGGATTTGAAAAATTATTTTCGCGTTTGATAGCCCAATTCTTGAGGAAGCATCACGCTACGGCCTTTAGTAGCCAAATAAAGGGAAAAAAAGGCAGAAAGAACGCCAGCCGAATACGGGGTAATAGCGTGGACGGGGTGGGTCGGGGTAACAAAAAAACAAAACACGAACAGTATACTTTGCCATCACTCACTGACATATGGGTTATACATTAAAACCACGGCTATGATTAAAACCGAGTACATCTCGAGGACAGCCGAACACATCCGAATGTAGCGCGGTGTCGGTAACAGTGCCGCGAGTTCAATAGTTTTTTCCCATCTCAAAAAATGCCCAACGCGCCTAAAAAAGTTTTCAGTTCAAAAATTTCACGCGTACGAAGTCGCGGGCAGAAACTAGTATGTCATAAAATTAGTTTGTTGTTCCTTTACTAATAAGTTGTTAGTTTTATTGTTGAGTAAAGAAAGAAATTGAACGGTTCATTGAGTCATGTTAGTGAATCAGCTGTTTACTCAGTTCAAGAACAAAGAAAAAAATTGTTAAGATCCGTGGTTTTAAGACAGACGAGGCTTAGTCACTGACCGTTTCTGAATATTCATATGTTGAACACTTTATTTGACCGAGTATTTGAACGCGTTGGCGTCATTTTAATATACTCTCGTACTTAATAAAAAGGAAATGATTGTTTGTACGTTTGCTCACCTTTTGAACAACCTAACAGGTTTCAAATTCTTATTGTTTTTGGAAGAACGCACTGGGCTTTAGGTCCGCATGGTGTATTAAAGCTGCGAATCCCAAAAAAAAATGCTAAGAGACTTTTTTTTAATCATCGCTTCATGTGCCACAAGATGAACTCCACTGTCTTCTATAATTTTGAAAGCCACGTACAGTCTACCGCACATACATCAGGAGTAGTATTTGCACTACGAAAATCACTCTTACTGCTACGACTTAAAGGCGCAGTCAATGTCAAATTCTTTTCACTGATATGCGGTTGACCGTCCCTTAAATTAGCTAGCGAAACTCTGCAGACGTGATAGGTATAGATATCTAAACTCGATAAAATAGAAAAAAGATTTGGTGTTTAATCTTTTTTTTTTTTGGGGATCAACGACCGCAGGTGGTGTTGTTACTTCAAATATGAGTTGAAAAATCTGTTTTGTTTTGTTTTATATTGTTTTTGTATAGTTTTAGTTAAGTTAGGATTTAAATTTGTTATTTTTATCTTGTTTAGATATCAATACCTTCGTTTTTGTTTTATCATGTTTGCGGACATTGCAGATAAACCGCACATTGACCACAAACACCTATTCCCAATTATACCATAATATAAGCCCTGTAACCCAATCAAGTACATCAAACTACTCCATTCCATGTTCTATGTGCAGCACAAAAGACCTAACTAGCGGAAAGTAGGCGGTACTTTCCGCTAATTCTTAGCGACCTTTTGTCACCCTATCTTACCGCAGTCCATTCCTTTCAAAGGCCTGTTTAACCTACATTCTAGTAGTTACGTGGTTATTCTTGTAACGAATCTGGGCCACTAGCCGTGCCAATTGCTGGAAAGCTTGGGCAATCATTTCTTTCGGTCAAACTTTATTGACGGGAACTCTTTTGATGTTCCACATGCATATAGGTCGGTTTCGTTGTTTCGATCAGTGATTTAAATAGGTTTTTAATGGTAGTTTAGAGTGTTCAGAACGTTCTTGATTGATTTTCCGTTGCATTCGAGTCATTGTGGTCGTTCTTACCTACATTATGCTCTAAATAAAATTATTGATATTGCATTATCTTCTCCAAACTAATAATGTTGAATAACAATCATTAAGTTGATAATGTTGACCTAAATGTCAAAATCATCATCATCGTCATTATTGACAGCCTTGTTCCATTCACTGCTGAGGCTGAGGCTTCCTCCCTTTTTTGCCACCCTGTTGGCAAAATACGACACTCAAATCTCAATAGATATTTAAAATTATCTAAGCCCTTCGCAGTTTAAAGTTACAAGTGGAGAGAAAACGAAAATACTTTGTTAGTTACTTATAAATGACTGGTGGTGAAAGTTAAATATAGTTGATAATGCAGATATAATAGACAGTTACTTTATCGATACTTGAAACAACAGTAAAGGGCTTGTTGACCCTAATGCTAGTGACGAAGCAACGGATGGTTTTTTATCCAACTTTGGTATTGTACAAATGGTAGTCATTAATGATGAAGGTAATACTTTGGTAGAGTAGGGTAGCACTTTCGTTCATATTTGTTGAAAACTAGCTGACCAGACACACGTCGTCCTTTCCCAAAATCCAATAGAAAAAGCAAGTGCAATTTTGGCTGGATTTGAATATTTTCTGGGAAACTTTCGTATCACAAGGTACGAACATTTAAAAAATATTTCCAAATCGATCCAGCTGATTTTAAGTGATGTTCTTACCAAGGAACAGCATATATTTTTTATTTATTTAGATTCTCGCTTGCCTGCCGAAACGTCGTTCACCTCGTTCAATTTAAAGTTTGTTATTTTCCTGGAAAAAATTATTTTCCACTTAATTAAGATCTTTAAACATAATTTTGTATCCAACTCACTACTTTAGGACTAAGTGTGTCCTGCCATGTGCAGAATTTCTAAAATAACTTCAGATTGAGACACTTTAGTAACAGCAACAACCACGGACAATGTAGTAGTCCCAGTTATTACCGTATTACGCTCATAATTCCGAAGAAATATGTCCCTACTGACGTTAATAGGCAGTAAAAAGCCGCAAGCCTTGTCGCTACATCTAACTTAACTTCACCACCATTTGTAGTTTCCTAGGAGCAAAGAAACAAGTACCTACGTTGTACTTATGTTGGTCCAGATTGTAAGTATTGGTCTGTTTCAAGTATAATGTATGTGACTCATGTTAACTTTGCATAAGTTCATCTAAGATTTAAGCACCACGGTCAAATTTTATACGATGATAATAATCAATTTGCCTCTTACATAATGTTAGAGGCAAATTCGGGAACTGTTTAACAGGAAGACTTTCTAGGACAAGCTCGACCAATCAAAATAAAAGCAATTGTCCACAATAGCGCAGATTGGAGAATGCCCCAGTGTATGCTGTGCTTGGATGTCGTGGAGGGAAGGTTTTGTCCGAAGTTTGACCAGCGGGAGCGATGCAGGCTGGCAGTAGCGCTAGCTTAACTAACCACCTAATTAAGTAAATTTTTTTTTACTCATATTAGCTCTTCAATAGACTTCACCAAGGCTTGCCAGCCTATAGTAAAATATAAATGGTAGAATGTACTAAATTGCACAAATCAGGCGTACTCAACCAACACCAACAAGCCATAACTTCTTAAATACCCATCCATTTCATGCGAGTTTCTTCATAATATAGGCACTGTGTAAACGTCAAACAACATTATTTAGTTTCGCGCCAAAGAACATGTCATTGTTATTTGATTTACTACGACGGACACCCATCCATTGTACGTATGTAGATTTTACAGAACTGTGTCAACTAGGCTCGCGACAACATTACTTAGCTTCGAGTGTTAAATCTACTGAGAAAATTTGAAATGTTGTATGTAAAATGTCTTCTTCTTCCGGACGAGTTGCTGGAGTTTGTTTGGGACTTAGAAAGTTCGCGTCTGAATTTGCATTTGATGCGACTTGTGCTTCCTCACCTAGTACATTGTTAGTTTTAATATTCATTCCACCTTTTTTTATAACTACAGTGTCATCACTAGCATCCTCTATAACAGTCATCATTTAGATTTCAAGACCATCTACAGCTACACCTTTCCTGATATCATATGCACATAAATGTATATATATACTTAATATTATAAAGAGGTAAATGTTTGTTTGTTTGTAAGTTTGTATGTACGGGGCAATCTCCGGAACGACTAGTCGGATTTGAAAAATCGTTTTGCATTTGATAGCCCAATTCGTGAGAAAATCTGTACAAACTTCACGCTAGGAAGAAGCCGAGCAAAAAAGTCAGAAGGAACACTAAGTGAAAATGAAGTACTAGTGAGGGCTGGGTGATGCGATGCGACGAGGCGGGTGGGGAACAAAACCACGACCACGCCTTACCTGTCTATTGATGATATTAAAATCAACTTAAGCTATAATAAAAAGCATCGAAAGCAAACATACTAAGTAGCACAACTTTAATATAGCAATGCTAACAGGTGTAACGCTATGATAGTCATCATTGTCAATACTAAGTATTGAATGAATGCTTGCTGACAAAGATAGTGCACTCAAAACGTGTTCATCTTAGCATGTGCCAACAATACTTATTATGAATGTTATGATTATTGCAGAACCAGGTGTTTCTTCAAGGGAAGTCGTATTATTGAAATGTAAACGGGCGCATGTTCAAATGAGTCAGAAGCACTTATTCGCAGCGTCTTGATTTCTAACACAATAGCGGATATATAAATTACTTTAACTTGAGGACTTTAGAAGTTAGTTCATATTCTAGCAATAGTGAATGAAGGGAAGCAGCTTGTCAGCAAAAGTTGTTGCTGGAAAATCACCAGCCTCGATCAATTCTCAATAAACAGATTTGCTAAATTAAACCTCCCTGAACTGTTTAACTAATTTTGCGTTATAAATGTACAGGTGCCTCCAAATTTTACATTTACCCACTTCAGCTGTGACACACCACATTATGATTTAAAATTCTACTTCCAAATGTTTAACTGTACACTATAACGTTTTTATTGACTAATTCAACTTATAAAAAATAATCAAGTCAATCAATAGTCAAATAATCAAGATATTTTTTTTATTTAAAATCATATTGTGGGCATCACGGGTACTTTAGACACCTAGGATTTTTTTTCTTTTAATCACTCATTGTTTATTTAAGTTTCATATGAAGTATATAACAGCTTTTCCTGGTTTTTGCTGAGAAACCTTCAACAAGAGTTTTAGCTCACCAAGAACCACTTTATGTAGGTACTTAGGTAGATACAGAAGTGGTGTTGAGAATGGAAGCTGTGCTATGTCCTAAATAAAATACCAATAAATTTCAAAGACAAAGGGCTTCCGTTGCACATTCATTAGCCTGCAATTTACCGTCCTCTCTTTCTTTTTTTTTTTTCAACAAATTTTTGGCCACAAAAAAACCAACACAATTTTCCTGTTTTTCAAAAAAGCCGAATTCACACTTACGGGCTCCCTTTGTTCGTAACTTAGCTTCAATGTAAACAACATAAATCGCGACATGCTTACGTGTGAACAGCGCATTCCACTTACACATCGTGTACACCCGGCCTTAGGTGGTAGGTTCGGCGGCGCGGGCGCACATAATCGGTTTTAAGTGTTTGCCGCTTTCGACAACAATTGTTTCGAGATTATCTTTAGAATCGTAATGGATGGTAGTTATCTGAACTATCACGCTTCGGTCAGCGGTGAGAGTAGAGTTACTTGTAGAGAAATGGGGTTAATACCTACTTATTGTTAAATGGACCTACCGACTTAAGGTACGGCAGCGTAACAGTTAAGGAGTCAATGGGAGGCGAAGTTCAAAACATGGTGTCAAATGGATAAACAGCCGAAGCCATTGAAGGAGTTACAAAAGAAAATGGCGAAATGCAAATAAGACATATTAATTGCAAAATTTACATTATTGCTCATCACTAAATAAATGCAATGCTGATTCACTTTTGAACAGGGTGTCGTAAATACAACCGCATATGAAAGCAACGAACCTTCGGGTGATTTCATTTGGGTGTAGGTATGCAAGTACTTAACAATGAGCCAATCGTCATCCATACCTATGTAAATAGGTATAAGTACACAAGGAGCTCCGACCATTAAAATTGTTTAAGCAGGTACCTTACTGGTAAGGTAACCAACTGCAATCATCCCAAGCATTAAGTCTACAAGGATCCGGCTTTCCCATATAAAGTGTCGCACCGTTGCGCCCGCGCACCTTGTCATCGCAACTTTTTCTCGCACTCTCCCTAAACAGAGCGGCGCAAGATTCTCGAAAATTAACTGCATTCAAACGGACAACGTTTTTAGATGATAGTAAGAAAATGTTGTTGACCCACTGTCCGTTGGCGAAGATATAGATGGTACTCGGAAAAGCTGAATTTAACTTTGACAGAGAAGCTAGAATGTAGGTATAGAGTATAGAAGGGAATAAAGTAATGAGTTTGAAATCATTGACTGATAATTCATTGGAGTCCAGAAAACATATTGATGTAGAAGAAGTAATGCTTTGGAATGTAATTTAAATAGGATCATTATCAGGTATGAGAAGAAACAATTCATCGAAATCATAAATACTTAGGAGAAGGTAAGAAAACAATGAAGCATTACTACTAAAGAATAAATATTACTACCAAGCTCATAAGTCTATCTGAGTTTTTGATAAAAAATAATATTTATAAGTAATTTTTAATTTGTTGGTAATTAAATTTTTCTAATTTCTTAAACTACCATTGCATATTCGACTTGGGTAGACTGTTGAAACAAAAAATGTAATGTATACTTAATATACACAATTTTGCAATAAATATATCTTTTATCTTTTATCTTTACAGTATCAATATCTCCTTCCAATGGTGGCTAATAATATTGTGCAATGTGCAATCGAAAAAACCAATCACATCTTAAAAGGGTAACGGGCCAATGACGCCGTAAACCATTTCAATATAATATTACATCCACAGTTCTCATAAAAACCGTTACAAATATGTGACATATTCGTGCGCGCACGCATTTTGCAGCTATTCTTAATTTAAAAGGAGATGAATCATCATGTCGTCCATATTTAGTGGGTCGAGTGCATTATTTGGAATATGAATGAATGAGTGAACATATTTCAAGATGGTTTGTAATGAACGGTAACCTATTTCAAAATGGTTGTAAATATGGACTTGTTTAACGCTAATGGTTAAGATTTTGAAGCTACTTACAAAAGAATTGGTATATTTATGAGCATGTTCAATATTATTTATTAGCTTTTTAAGCTTTCGCAACAAACAGGCTTTGTTAACAATGTCAATATTTTGCTGTTTCCATTCATCAGCTAAAATCAAATCGATGCTGTATTCATAATTATTATCTTAACATTCAAACAGTGAAATTGACATACGTAAAGATAGCCACACTGAGCTTCTATTTTATTCATGACTACGAATTCATCAGTGGAAACTGAAATCTGAATTTTATTTTCTTCCATATCTATTGATAACCTAATATCTACAGTCACCAACCAAAAAGCTTTTATCTCCAATGCCATCAAATCCTTTGCACCTTCAATTTCCAATACACACTCAATCCAGTCAATTCTAGTATCACCTATACTTAGCTCTTCAACGTTTTTACTACAAGCATTGGTCCCTCTAATTGTACACTTACTGGCAACACCGTTACTCAATGGACGATTGGACGCGTACTAAGAACGTCTATACAAGGATCTGGCAACATTTTTTTTTGATCTTAACTGTATGAGCCGTTAGAGCATCGGATGGGGTTTGCAGGTATGTGGGTCAGAGATTGTGGTGATGTATGGTGCTAGTGGTTTTATTTGAATGGATATTTGTTATGTTTGATATTGTTCGTTTTTTGTGTTGAAACTTAATGTTAAGGTATTTATTTCTTTTAAACCATTTACAAGCACTTTTGAATTGTCAAGGGGTCGATTAATCAGAAAGATGAAGCAAGTTGCCCATAAGCAGAGGACCGGAATAAATCTCCAAAGCGTACCTAGTAGGTTCCTATGAAGAAGAACGAGTGAGAAACTCTGTATCTCCGTCGTGTTGTGAGAGAGAATGGGTTTCGTTTACCCCATTTGGAGCACCGAAATGCCAATACAGATTGAAAATCGTGAAATGAATCGTAGTTTTAAAGTTCTTTCTCTAACATTAGAAGATCTTGAGAATGTCTAAGTAGACAATGTATGAACGCTACATTTCTATTAAATAATGAATAATTTAACAAGTATTGAAGCAGACATATTATACTTAACAATATTACAAACGACCTGACAATACTCTCTAAGCAGACTATAGGTACCTCTGTGCTCATAAACTATTTCCTTCTTTTACAACTTGACCTTAATCGTTTCTCCAAAGGGCAGAGATAGCAAATAATAAATCAGCGCCACTATGAACCGTCTTATCTTCGGAGGAAGGAAATTAGCCGCCAGAGGTCACCACGAGCATTCTCGTATTGTATCTGATCTGAGAAAATATTGAACAATCATGTGGACTTACTAGAAGATGCAGTAGTAAGTATTGGCAATGTTTGATAGATTCAATCAACGAATTATTTATAGATGCTGAACATGATAAAGCATTTTTTTTATGTAGACTGTGGGGTACATATGTACCTAGATTATAGTCAATCGGAAGTATTGGAAGAGACAAAACCATCTTTATGGTTTTTTACAAAGCAAACTTAATACAAATTAAAAGCTATGTTGACAACCTATTAAAAAAATAGCTCGCCAAATGTTCAACACTAGTGTCTAAGGTGTCGTAGACCAGCTGTAAGTTAAGACTAAACTCCATGTAGCAGCTGATAGCAATCTTCACGGCTCGGCTGATAATATCAGGTGTAAGTTATTACGGAGCCCCCTATATCCGGCGCGGCATCGAAATGGACACCCTGATCAAAATGGAATTAACAGCATTCTTAGATAGTAACTGTATTTTGTTGAAAATAGAAAGATACGAAGAACAAAAACTAAAAAAAAAATTACCAAAAAAAAACACTACAAAGTGAAAAATGACTTTAAGTTCGTTTATTGACACCGACTTCCGAAATTAAAGTAATTTTTCACTGTGGTGTTTTTTTAGGAAGTCGGTTGTTTTTTTTGTAAAAAAGCTTTTATATTTCGCTTTTTAGTTGTACGTACATATTCATATATGTATTAAATTGCTATGTAAATATTGGTGACAGGAAGTTTTTAAAACACTGCTTATCACAATATGTTACAAAATATTGCTTTTCCTGATGCTGGGACGTTAATTCAACAACCACTCACCATACGCATTGTGACGCGCATAAATTGATAGCTTAACCTTTTGACCGCCACACGTCAAAAAATCAAAAACGTGCTCTCGGCGTCAAAGTCTGTCATGTAGTCGAAGCGTGGCGTGCTGGGCATATTTTGGTTTGTCACCTATACATGACTGTGGCGGTCAAAAGGAGTACCTAATCGAATGGCAACCCGTGAAATATTGATCATTAAGTAGTTCCGATGCCGTATGTGGTCTTCATCATCAGCTCCACTTTACCAAATGATGATTTGCCAGAGCAAATGCTCAAGTTACTTTAAAACATATCCAAATCGCTATAGATTTGCCTATAAAATTTAACGGTTTCTCTCGATTTCCATGGGATCCTCTCATCAGATTCCAACTTGATGACAAGGGGACCACCTCGAGAGCATACCCTTTCAAAAATAAAAGGTCCACAATTGACGGAGAAATCGGTGAACATACATAAAAAAAACATTAAGTCGAACTTATATGAAGAAGTGTAAGAATTACACAAATATTATGTTCCCACTGCTGGGACTCAGACCTCCTCCCGGTGAGAGGGAGTGGGCTGTAATCTACCACGACGCGGGTCCAGTGCCGGTTGGTCTTGAGCTAATATAGTGACTCTTTATTCTTCTTCTGTCGAATATGCACAGACAGGTCCAAACAATAAGTCAGCAGTAGATAAACTTGTAACTAATTAAAATCCGAAGTTGCATGTAATCGAACTAATTAGAGAAAGTAAGAATGCGCACAATTCACACCCGAGCTTCTTTGTTGTAGTTGCCTACAACTTAATTTCATCAAGTGGTAATTAGAAAGTTACCACATAAGTTACCTTTAGTATACAAAGAGTTGTATTTGTAGCGGAATTAATGCAATGAGAACCAAAGTTTGTTCAAATATTCTACTGCATTAGGTACGTAACTAGGTGCTTAAAACTTCTTGATATACCCATTATATTTCTAAAAAAAGCGCAGACATTTTCCTATCTCTAATAAAAATACAACTTTGATAATATTTTTTTTAAACTTTTCAGACACTAAGTAGTTCAGTAAATTAAACATATTTGAAACCCGCTAATTAACTCCGCTTAATAATTATTAGTTATTATAGTTCAGTGTTCAGCAATCCTGTTAATTACAACTTTCGCGGTAACAACAGCGCTTCGCAGGCCACGCCCTCTGAACTTTGCGCGCAACACCCGTAACGGCGCGTGCGCGGCACACAATGCGCAAGCGCACACGCTCATAAAGCTTTGTTTACGTTTCCACGTGCTATAGAGTAGGTAATTGTTGTTTAAAACATAAGATAGGTATGTAAACATAATAAGAAAAGGAACTGTGACTTTAGGTTGTCGAAGTAGCGTTATTGTTATTAAGTGAAATGGAAATATAAATATATAGGTAATAGGATAGAGTTGACTTCTAGTCTCAACTTTGGCGCGACCATCGAGTACAAAGCCCAAACTGCGGCCAAGAAGCTGGGCGTCCTAAATAGGGTGAAGCGATACTTTACGCCTGGACAGCTTTTAACCCTTTACAAAGCGCAAGTTCGATCCTGCATGGAGTATTACAGCCACCTTTGGGATGGCTCAGCGAAATACCAACTTGCCGCGCTTGACTCGGTGGAACGCAGAGCTAAGAGGCTCATTGGGGACGTAAAACTGGTGGATGCCAAGCTTCACAGCTTGGCTCATCGCCGCAATGGTGCCTGCTTATCAGTCTTCTACAGATTATACTTCGGTGAGTTTGCCCAAGAACTCCACGACCTCATTCCACCGGCCCCCTTCTACCTTCGGACATCCAGACGCACTTCAAGTTACCATCCCTGCCAAGTTACCATCCCTGCCAAGTTGCTATTCCACAAATTCGAACTAAGCGTTTTCAAATGTCTTTTTTAATACGCACAGCAAAAGAGTGGAACTCTCTACCTGCGTCTGTGTTTCCGAGCGCATACAACCCGAATCTCTTCAAAGTGAGAGTGAATAGGCTTCTTCTGGGTAAGCTCACTCCATCGTCGACTCTGTCTCTGTCACCTCTGACCTAGACTAGAGTCAAGAGCGAACCCATTTCAAATAAAAAAAAAAAATAAAAAAAAAATGTTTCTATTAGGTATTTTTTATTTACCACCTGTAATTGTACATTATGGATTGCAATAAACGATTTGATTTGAAGTTAGTTCTATTAGGTTTCCCATTTTCATGGAAAGGCTTTTTCCTTTCAAACCTCCCTGTCTTGTGCGATCTCTGGCCATGTTGGCCCTGCAAACGTCGCACCACCTTCGCCGTGGTCTAGTTCCACGGCGATGTCATTATTTTTTTAATTTAAATAGTGAATATAAGGGCTCTTGTCAATGAAGTACCTATTCATCATATTCAGCCAAAAAAACGTCCATTGCTGGATATAGTGAATTACTGTGTTATTAGGTACTTACCTATATAAATTATTATTATGCATGTCCCATAGGACACAATCATGTAGCATACCTTTAAATGTAGTTAGTACCCCACCTAGGAAGAATTTGTTAAAATAAAGGTCATTCAGAAAATCCTCAAGGTCATGGGCATTTGTTAAACACAAGATTATAGCTTTAGCGCTAAACAATAAGGCTTGGCGGACACGCCCCCTGAACCTTGCGCGCCAAACCGTGACGACTTGCGCGCGCGCTGCATACAATGCGCATCGCGGTTCAATGGGCAATAGATACTTAGACTATAAGAGTTAGGATAGGCCCACACTGCACCGCATCACGCAGCGGGCAAATTCAATAAAAACACACTCACGTGCGTGGAATTTGGCTCCGTTTCCCGTACACCGCTGCGTGACACGCAGCAGTGTGTCAATCGCCTTATGAGAACCACTTTTTTTTGTCCTCATATTACACTGATAATCTGCGTTTTTATTTTAATAGTGTAAATGACAGTAGAAAAAAACCAAAAGCTCAGCCTAAATTAAATACTAGCAGCGCCCCGCTGTGTTATTCTGATGTATAATCCATATTACTGTAAAGTTTAATCGAAATCCGTTCAGTAGTTTTTGCGTGAAACAGTAACACACATCCATTCATCCATCCACACAAACTTTCGCATTTATAATAGAATAGAATACTCTTTACTATGTACACCATATAAATTAAAGACATAAATCTAAATCTTTACAAAGGGGTTTTTTTTCACACAATTTACCCCTTCACATTCATGAAAATCTTTAGAGCTTTAGCTATATTTATCTGCCTACAACCACAGCTACAACTGAACTTTTGAGATTTCCTGTACCCTGTATGTGACTTTACATCGAAGAATATAAAATGGCTAAGGATTTTTAAGACAGACAGGAGTTGAAAGGAGAAAGCTTATTATGTCTTGCAGCGGGAGAACGTGAGCTCAATTATGGATAGTTTTCGTCAATCAAGTAGCTAACCATTCTGCATTGATTATGTGTCTGTACCTCCTTCTGCAAAATAATTTCAAAGAAACATTTACACAAGACACAAAGACTTAATATTTCAACTACTTCCATTTAATTCCCAGCACAATCTATTTGGCAATTGACATTAAATATTACAGTCATAACTTCCAGTCCAGCTCAGATAGCCATTTGTATACCTAGACCATGTCTAGACCTAAAAAACTTAGACAAAGAGCAATAAAACGAAGTGGTGGCAACCATAACAATTTGTTAGTCCTATACCGACATAATACTGCAGATATCAGCCGTATAGGAGCATTCAGCAGTCGAATGGACAAATTGACAGTCGTTATAGAATATAATGGCTTTAGTGTTTGTAGAAAAGTAAAAGTATGGAATGTATTTGATAGTGCAAACGATGAAGGTATACCTTTTTGAGTGATGAACGTCTAAGGAAGGGTAATCGACTATTGAATATTAATAACTTACTCTAATATCATGTCATAGACCACTATCTATAGAGAACCTGACAAACGGTATACAGGGTGGCATCGAATCATGTGCTAAATTCGTGGTTACCTACAATTTACGCGTCGACGTCCATGCCATCCTGTACAGAGTCAGTCTAATAAAAAAAAACATACATAAAGTCGAACAATAACCTACTCATTTTTGGAAGTCGGTTAAAAATTGCGTGCATAAACCAAATACAATAATTATACCATTTCGCATCCAATTAGTGATTGAGGGACGGCAAACCATTTATTGTGTTTTCCTCTATGCAAAAATTTTAATGTGTAGTTGTGTAACGCAAATACAAAATAAAATTAAGGGCGATCCATTTTAGCTTCGCATCACCTTCATAAATACAGCCTAAATCCTTGATTCCTCCTAAAACAATAAAGCCTAGTGCAGACTGGATGAGCTTATCCCGTCCATTGTATAACCGAGGGACAATAGTGTATTTATAGCGGATAGCACAGGATGCTCTATCGATTCGTAACTAATCCCTTGTCCACAGCTCGCGTCTAGTACGGTTGGGTGTGTCAACCCCTTCGTACTAGAAGCCGGTCTAGGGTGTCTCTACACCCATCGCACAGACTGGTTAGGGCCCCGTTCGCACAATAAGATCGGCGACGGGTCACAAGCTTAGGGCTCACTTCAGGTACTCACCTCCCTGTCTCACACCCGACAGGGAGGGTAGGATCTCACACCCCCGGGCCCATCCACCCGGGGTGCTAGGTTGTTAGGGATTCACGCCCCCTATGGTTCTTCCCTCTCCCCGCCCCCATCCCGATCATGGCAGACGCGGTCATATTGGCGTTCGTTAAAGAGGTCCTCTTCAAGGACCCCTCTTTCGTTAACCAGTATGCCCAACGTCTTATAAATTTTAGACGCCCTCCCGGTTCGGTCATTGACTTTAGCGACGCGCTAGTCAGCCCCCTCTTTCCGCCAAACTCAGGCGAAATCCCCGAGGCCGCCGCCGCCTCCCCTCCCGCACCCTCCGTGCCAGCCCCCTCGCCTGCACCTTCTGTGCCACCCGCCGCCCCCAAACCAGCACCTTCCGTGCCAGCCCCCAAACCCGCACCCTCCGTGCCAGCCCCCAAACCCGCACCCCCCGCGTCAGCCCCAAAACCCGCACCCTCCGTGCCAGCCCCAAAACCCGCACCATCCGTGCCAGCCCCTAAACCCGCACCCTCTGTGCCCGCCCCAAAACCCGCACCCTCTGTGCCAGCCCCATCACCCGCTCCCTCCGTGTCCGCCCCGAAACCCGCACCGTCCGTGCCAGTCCCCGATCCCGCACCTTCCGTACCAGCCGCTACCGCAGCAGATACTCCAGAGAGTATGGACACGTCCGTACCCCAATCTCAATCCGACTCAGAGGAAGCCCTCTCTGACTCTTCGTCCTCCTCGGAAGACGACTATATAGTCGTCGGAAAGGGTGGCAAGAGAAAGAAGAACGCCTCCTCTCACGCCAACAAGGCCAAAAAGTCGGTCGCGGTAATCCCCTCTAACCCCCGCCCCCCCACCCCAACCCCCGCCGCACCGCAGGCCAATCCCGCGTCTAGCCTCTCGGCTACCCCTCCCGCTTCGAACGCAAAGAAGCCACGACCCCCGCCCCCCATCTATGTCCAGGATAAGTCCAAATGGACAGAAATCTCCAAAGCGTGTGTTGATCAAAAGATCAACTACACGAACGCCCGCTCAACCCAACAGGGTATTAAGGTAACGGTCGCCTCGTCCTCGGACTACAGGGACCTTACCCGTCTCCTCCAGACAAGGGCTTACTCCTTCCATACGTACTCCCTTCCGGAGGAAGTCCCCACCCGCGTAATCATCAGGCGCGTCCCCAAAGAAATCCCCACCGAGGAGATCAAAGAAGACCTTGCTTCACAAGGCATCCCCGTCTCAGCAGTCCATCGCTTGCACAAAGCATGGAAGGGCCTAGTCTACGACATGGTCCTGGTCATCTGCGACCCTACTGAAGGACATCACCCCATCTTCAAGGTGAAGTCAGTCTGCTCCCTCTCGGGTATCTCTATCGAGAAACCCAGGAAGTCCAACCTCATCGGACAATGCCACAGGTGTCAACTGTATGGCCATTCCCAATCCCACTGCTACGCGACACCTAGATGCGTCAAGTGTCTAGGTGCCCACGGCACGTCAGACTGTCCCCGCCCTAAAGACCGCTCTCAGTGCACAGAGCCACCGAGCTGCGTTCTTTGCGGCCAATCCGGGCACCCGGCTAACTACCGTGGCTGCCCCAAGGCTCCCAAGTCTTCTTCTCCCAAACTGACGAAGCGCGCGAGCGACCGTCAGCAAAGGGAAAGCCCCTCTGTGAGGATCCCGATCCCTTCCTCCCAGATGCCCGATAGGCTCAGTCCCCAAAGGCCCTCCCCATGGGCGAACCTCAACCACCTCAAAGCTCCCTCAGCTTCGGTGCCCCCCCCACCCCCGACTATCCCAGCGCTGATGGCAACTGTCATCCCCGCGCCATCAGTAGGCCCCTCGGTCCCAGTAGCCCCACCGGTAGCCCTTCCCGCCGCCGCGCCCAGGGCTCCCGCTGGTCCCAGTAGGTCCCCCCCGACCCCCGCCTCCCGCCCCCAGCCTAGCAGCATGGAGGTAATAATCGGTGCTTACGCAGCTTTTATTGCCCCCGCAAATGCCATGGCAGCGGAAATCCAAGCCTGTAACGGCAATCCTCGGCGCATCGCCGAGATTTTCAATGCGTATCCTCAGATTACGCAAGTCATGCAAACCCTCAACTTCTAAAAGCTCCAATGGCTTTACAAAGAATGAGCGTTACCAAACCCCGATCCCTTAGACTAGGGTTTTTCAATGCAAACGGCATTAAAAAACAACGCGAAGAGATCGCCGCGTTCCTCCGCGATCACCAGCTCGATGTCCTCTTAGTCCAGGAAACCTTCCTGAAGCCCCATCTGCGGAACCCGAGCATTGCCAACTACAAGATAGTTCGCAATGACAGGTCTCGCTGCCACAAGGGCGGTACCCTCATCTACTATAGGAAGTCCCTCCATTGCATCCCGATAGACCCGCCTGCCCTCCTCTCTCAGCTAGAGATCTCTATCTGTCGGCTCGGCATGACCGGTCACCCCTCAATCACCATCATCTCCGCTTACATCCCGCCCACCAATGGTGCGGAGGATCCCATCTCTCTCTCTACCGATTTCACTACCCTCTTCGGTATGAGTGACTCCGTCATCATGGCGGGGGATCTCAATGCCAAACATCCCGCTTGGAATAGCAGCACGACCTCTACCAGAGGTAGGATCGTGTTCAAACTAGGCGACTCCCTCAATTTCGATATCATCGCTCCGATGTATCCCACTCATTTCCCGGGCGACCCCGCCCAACGTCCTGACGTTCTCGATGTAGCGCTTCTCAAGAATGTAAACCTCCGTTTGCAGTCTATCGAGACGGTACAAGAGCTCGATTCTGACCATCGCCCGGTCATCTTGCACCTGGCCCCCTATTCGGGCCTCCCGCACGACCCCAACCAGCCCCCCCAGACCAAAATAGTCACCGACTGGAGGAAAGTAAGCGAAAGACTGAAATCCACCACGTCTCCCCACTTAGACTCCATCCCCGAGCAAATTATCTCAGTCGCAGACACGACTGGGGCGATCGACTCGTTCACAGAGCACGTTCAATCCGTACTGACGGATTGCTCACGGGAAGTTCCAGTGATGGAAGACCATCGCTGGAAACTGCCCGATGACGTACGTGAACTGGTGACCGAGAAGAACGCTGCCATTCGTGCCTATGACTCTTTTCCCTGCGACGCGAACAAATCCCACATGCGCCATTTACAGCGTGCTGTAAAGAAACGCATAGGGGAATGGCGCTCCGAGGGATGGGATAAGATGATCGGCGAACTCGAGCCCACCCACCACGCCTTCTGGCAGCTCCAGAGGAAGCTCCGCTCCTCTGAAGAGGCCACAGTTCCTCCCCTCACACGCCCCGACAAAACGGTCGCTTTCGAAAATCTCGAAAAGGCCGAATGCCTAGCCGACAGCCTAGAGGCTCAATGCACTCCCAGCTCTCAACCAGTAGACAGAGCGCACCTCGACGAGGTGAACGCTGAAGTCGAACGGAGAGCCTCCCTCCCGCCAGTCGAAGACCCTGATGATCCTCTGCCTCCCGTCACTCCCGACGAAGTGCAAGACATCATAAAAGGGCTCGCAACCCGCAAAGCCCCCGGCTCGGACGGTATCACCAATAGGGTGTACAAACTCCTCCCCGCCCCCCTCATACTGCTCATGACCGCCATCTTCAATGGCGCCCTGAGCAACAACATCTTCCCCCAAATGTGGAAAGAAGCCACAGTCATAGGCATCCCAAAGCCAGGCAAGCCCAAGTCTGAGCCCTCCAGCTACCGCCCCATCAGTCTGCTCAATGTTTTCGGTAAAGTCTACGAGAGGCTTATTTATAAGCGCCTCAAAGACTATGCCGAAGCAAAGAGCCTCATCCCCCCCGAACAGTTCGGTTTTCGCACGAAGCATTCGTGCATCCACCAGCTCCACCGCATAGTCGAGCACATTAGCGCTGCTTTTCAGCGAGGTGCTTCGACAGGCGTCCTGTTCTTCGATATAGCGAAGGCGTTCGACAAGGTCTGGCACAATGGCTTATTATATAAGCTGTACCTGCTAGGTGTGCCAGACCGTCTCGTGCTCATCTTACGAGATTTTCTGTCGGACCGCACTTTCCGCTACCGTATCGAGGGCGCTCTCTCTCCCCCTCACCCCATCCGCGCCGGAGTCCCCCAGGGTTCCGTTCTGTCTCCCCTCATTTTCACCCTGTTCACTAGTGACATCCCGAACAGTAAAAAGGCACAGTTGGCGCTCTTCGCCGACGACACTGCCATATACTGTTCGGGTGTCAACCAGTCATCCATAGCTCGAAACCTCCAAACCTCCGCAAGCGCCTTGAGCGATTGGTTCCGGAAATGGAGAATCGAGGTCAACCCCGATAAGAGTCAGGCGGTCATCTTCTCGAAACCGCGCAAACTACCCCCCCCCCTCCCACGCCCGATCTCTATGTATGGCAAGCCGATCCCCTGGGGAAAGCGAGCCAAATACTTAGGTGTCATCCTAGACCACAACCTCACCTTCAACGAGCACATAAAGACGGCGCGTTCGCGCGCCTCTTTCGCTCTCGGTAGGCTCCACTCTATGATAACTGCCCGCAGCAAATTGTCACTCAAGTGCAAATTGCGCCTCTACACCGCGGTCATCCGTCCCATCATGACCTATGCTTGCGTAGTCTTCGCACACGCCAAGCCGCGATTTCTGCATAAAATGCAAACCCTCCAGAACCGTTTCCTCCGAAAGGTCACGGGAGCCCCCTTCTATGTCCGAAATGTGAATCTGCATCTAGATCTCAGACTCCCCACCATCCAGCAGTTCATGAAACGCCTTTCCAAGCGCTTCTTCGACTCTGCCATAAAGCACCCCAATCCCCTGATTGCGGCGGCCTCCCGATACACTCCCTCCCGCATAAGTAGGATTCGCCGACCAAGGCATACCCTCACCATCCCCGACGACGCCACTACCCTCCTCCAGGAGAGCAGTAAGGCCACGAGTACTCTCAGTCGACAACACAAAAACAAGCTCAGACATCCGTCCTTCCGTCCTCGCCGCCGAGGCCCGTCGCGACGCCCCGCACCATCACCGTGCCCCCCCCGACCCTTGCTCGAGCCAGCCCGCGCAGCTGAGCCTGTAGTTTTAAATTCGCCCCTAAACACCAATAATAATACCGATCCAGCCTGTCCCTTGCTGTCCTCTTCCAGCGACGCCCTGAGCCGAGGTCCGAACCCCGCAGGGGGTTACCCTTAGCGCTGTCGCTTAGTTTTTAAGTTATTGTATGCCCTGGCTGGAGGCCTTAATTCGAGGCATCCACAGGAAAGTCCGGTTAAGCAGTAGCCATCCTCATAAAGGATGAACTGCGAGATGCCATAGTTAAAAAAAAAAAAAAAAAGATGCTCTATCGACACTCCGTAACTCTCATAGCTCTGCCAACGGCTTTGTTTGTTAGACGATAGGTATCTAGGTATCATCATTTTAAATATGTGTGTAGCTTGGATGCTATATCAATTAATATAAAGGCTTTTAATACTCAGTAACTTTTGCTGTCTTAATCAGTCAATCTGTATTACAAAACACTCATCGTGAAAACTTTTGGTAAAATAAGCTTTAAATGAACTGTTATCTCATCTGCAACTGGAATTGACAGTTCACTTTAAGCTTACTTCACCTAAATTTTCGTCATGAATTTTTTGCGGAATTGCATTAGGTACTGGCTGTCCTATGCTGTAAAAATCTCATCGTGAAAACTTAGATGACCCTGGAACTTGATATTGTTCATAGCTCACTTTAAGCTCACTTCCCCTTTGTCTGGCTATAATGACAGCCGCACGGGTTGATCGATCAGGTTAAGCTACGCTTGCCGCGGTGAGTCCGTGGATGGGTGACCATCTTTATATACCGAGATCGCTCCGTGCCTCGGAAAGCACGTCAAGCCGTTGTTCCCGGCTGTCATTCTTGGATCTTTGACAGTCGACACGAGTCATCAGAAGCCCGAAAGTCTGACAACCAGTCTTACTAAGGGGTATCGTGTTACCCAGTAACTGGGTTGTGGAGATCAGATAGGCAGTCGCTCCATGTAAAATACTGGTATTCAGCTGCATCTGGTTAGATTGGAAGCCGACCCCAACATAGTTGGGAAAAGGCTAGGCAGACTGACTGAGATCAGCTATCTAACCTTCTGTCAAAGTATTTGATTGAATTTTTGAGAACCAAACTACTATTGAGAGGTTTTAGGATTTAAGAATATGGAGAATAGTTTGGTTTGGTTTGTCGTGGAAAGCCCAGGTGTTTGAATAAAGGACACAAAAATGCAATAATGAAAAGCAATATTCTCTTTCAAGTTTCAATGCCTGCAATTGACAGGTGTAAATCCGCAACAGAATTTAAAATAAACCACTGTAATCTATAGACTACTGTTGTCGCATTCCAACTGCCACCCTGAACCATCAAAGCGTAGATCAACGCCTGTTTATTCGATTACCCATTAACTAAGTACATAAACACGAAATCAACTTATAAATCTCACAGACAGGAGAAACAGACCCAGGTCCAACTCCTAACTCAGTGAGGAACAGACCTTCGGGAAACCAGCTCCATATAAGAAGATAAGTGCCAATAACAAATGCTGCTATTAAACATTTCAAAGTAAATCTTAGCATTCATGGTAGGGCGCAGGAAATACGCATCTTTCTATTTATAACTAGGGATGTGGTGTTGAATGAAAAGTATCGAAACTCTACGATGCACTAATTGGAAACAAAAGAGTTTTAATACCAATGAAACGAGTAAAAAAATTATGTCAATTTTCTGATCTAAAAAAGTCAATGACACCTATTTCTCTCAATCTTATATTCCCAATTTATCGAATCGAAAAGAAGAAAATTGGATAAAATATCGATACTACTTTGATTTACCTATTGAGTAAGTACTAAAAAAATAAGTAAGTAATAGTGTGGTATTAGTAACAACAAAACTATCGATACTTTTTCAAATCCCTATGCAACATGGATGCGCTTGCGCCTAGGAAACACATAGATCTGCACAATAAACAAACTTCAAGGAAACTACCAATAAGGAAACAGTTATTAGAAGTGCACAATAGATCAGAAATTAACTATAATTGTCTTGAGTTCAATAAATAATAATAATTTATTATTGTGGCTGTTATAAATTAATTGTCAAATGACGGTATATTTATGAAGAATAGTTATATTAGCTTGACAAATAGATGTAAAACATAGTTTTATTACTAGTCTAATATTCTCTATATAATAGTAGATGACTATTTTTATCACTTAATCCGTACATACATCTAATACTCAGTAAGGTACCATGATAAATCCTCAACTCACATTTTGAAACTCATTTTCAACCCTACCTCTATTAGGACAGAGTTCAAATTGCAGATACCATAAGTATCAAAATTATCTTAAAAAATCACGACATTCCTCATCAATTTTCAACTGTATCTGTTTGCGATAGTGTTGAATTTTCCTTGTACAGTGTTAATAGTAAAGGATATGGCAATTAACCACGCAGTCGGCACGTTAGTGATCAGATAGCGATCGGTTGCTATCGGTTCATCTTAACATCAGTCCAGTCACAGTCGCGGTTAATCCGCCGCGACCGGTTGCTTTATCTGAAGTTAAGAGTTGGGACGCACTGGGTTAGTTATGCTTATAAAGACGAGAGAAGGCGCAATATGAGTGCACACAACTGCATATAGATAGAAAAATAAATAATTCAAATTCTCAAAGAAATTTTAAAAGATTCAAAGATCACAACATATTATTTTTCAGTTTTTTTTTAAAACTATGTTATCCAACAGTATTCAGATAGGAAACGCCGACCTCATCTAGCTTATTCTTTTTTATAATATGACGAGTACAAGTGATTCCGATGTCCATAATTACACAATAATTTAATTTCATTTCATTTCATATGCGCAAAAGTCTCTCGATTCGAATATGCCGTCTGTATATATGTCATGCACGTATGGGTTTTTGTAGGTACGAGTACTCTGTATGTTACATCAAAAGAAGGATAGGCTACCGAATTTGATTGTAAAGACTGTCATAGGTACCTAAATAAATCTCCTGTGGTTTACCATTTGGACAGTCCTTCTCTTCCACCTAAATGTTTTAATTTTTAAGAGATAGTATAGTGTTCGGGTGTTCGGGGGTTGTGTTCGGGTGTGTGTGTGTGTTAGTGTAGTGTAGTGTAGTGTAGTGTGTGGTGTGTTGTGTGTTGTGTGTGTGTGTGTGTGTGTGTGTGTGTGTGTGTGTGTGTGTGTGTGTGTGTGTGAGTAGTGTGTGTGTGTAAGCATTGCATCCAGTGTGTCCCTTCACTTAAGGTTCTAACTGTTGCATATATTGAAATCCGTTAATTAGTAAATTGAATCTCCCACTTTAACTGGGTATATACTTACAATTACATGTTACCGTTATTTTCTATTTATTACTGTTATCGACCTATGTTTAGCCAATTTGCAATTGTAATACCTAATCTGAAATACAGAACTCTAAATTGACGACCGACTTTTTTATAAAGTTCACATCGCTGTTGGATTTTACAATGACATTTTCGCTTTACCTAACCTACTCAAGTTATACATCAATATTAGATACTTGTCCATTTAAATAATAATTAAATTTTCAATTAAGAATAACAAACACTTCCCGTCTCTTAAATAAAAATTTCGTGGTATTTTACATTATTTCTCACAAGCATGGCAGGAATTCTCTGCCGCAAAGCACAAAACACAATACATTTAACCAACCACGGAGAATTAACAAAAAACATTACAATGTTGAAATAATAACGAATACAAGAGAATAGCTTCTAATGAAGTAGCGTCAAAAAAAAACTACGTGGTAATAGTTTTGTTAGGGATCCGCAAGGAATTTGTGGAATTAAAACAATAATTTACAAGTGTAGTGCGTAAAAAAGTATAATAAAATCTAGGCGACCTTGTGCATAAAACATGACTCAGTGTCTGACTCTGACCGATTCTAGAAAATATTAACATTAAAATAAACAAAGTTTTTTCTAAAATAAAACACTGGTCAATTTTCTATGATAAGGAAAACAAACGACCTCAAAATATACATCCAATATATGGAATAAAGCAACACCAAAGAAAAAATATAAAACTGAACCTTCTTCATACTGTGACTGAACCATCATTGATTCGAAATGATTCTCACACTTGACATCTTTATAAAAAAAAAACTTGCGCTCGTGACCAATACTGGGGTCTCAGTTAATGGAAACTTAAGTACCGTGATATTAATGAACCCATGTTAACTCAACGCCATGCTTGTGAGTAATTTAATTATCTTCTTTTGTAGAGTATCGAAAACATTTGGTCTTATAATTATTTCTTTAGATAAACTTACAAAGCTAGGTGGAGAATATTTTAATTTCGACGTGTTTAAGCAAGTAAAGTATACGCAAAAGAGTGGTAACAGGTACGTATCAGCCAGATGGTGACAGATACGCAAATTATCTTCACTAAACCGGCAAAGATCTCAAACTGCCAAATGATATTTATTTTCAAAACGGTCTTGACCTGTGGACCATTCGGCAAATCTGATTAAACATGTTATGTATACGCTTTACGATTCCAAATCTGTCGACTACCACTTGGATTCACACAAGGCATTAAAATTAATCCTTATTACAAACTTCATGAGGATCAAATTTAATTCCGCTACTTTTCTGAACCCAATTTTATTCTTTAATAGTTATTTTCATCAACCCTACTTTCGCAGACTACATTGATACCACCCGTGGTTTAAACTCTGAGCGAATATCAAATAAGCAACAGCAGTAGAATGCGGAAAAGTCAATGGCTTGACTGTTATTGTTAATACAGAGCAATATTAACAATGACAACAATACAAAAAAATAACAAAAAAATCTTTAGTATAGTTCCACCTGTATCTCTAGGGGTACCTTTTGTCTTTAAAGTAAAGACTAAACATAAATTTTCAATCTTTTTAGAATAACTTGCTTGTGTTTTCGCAAGGTACAATAAATACGATTCCTTTTTTGGCACAGTTCTATGTAGATTTGTGATTAATAGAGAAACGTTTGTTATGTTGTTGAGGTTGTCCTATCAAAGAGGATGTCTTTTTATGTGGAAATTCCAAGATGTATTTGAATTTATGAGAGAAAATTTTAAGCGATAGCGTGGTCCCGTCAATGTAAATATTCTTAAAATTGCCGTATATGTCGAACTGCCACAGGTGGCCGAAAGTAACAACCCTCACATACAAACATAATTTCCAACATTAAAGAGAAATCTGGCAGCGAAAAAATATCCATGAAAATAAAGAAAACATGCCGAAATTTCACATAAAAATTCTCGGCAAATGGAGACAATAAAAGAAACGTTCTCTATATGGCGATGTGAGTCCAAATCGGACGGGTGTAGCTGTCAAGCGGCGGCAGCCATATTAGGTGCGCGCGCGCAAGAAACCCAGGCTTTCGACGCTGACAAATCACCGGACAATTTGTTAGCTCAAAAACTTTACGTAGAGGGTGTTGCGAAATTCAAAATTAGAATGCTTTTTATTGATAAAATATTTAAGAAAAATAAAAATTTCTCTAAATTAAATAACGAGATAGGCTTTATGAGCCGACCACTTTACGACAATATTTATGAATATTAAAATGAGTATTGTCTTTTTTGAACTGCTCAACTTTTAACTAGAAGAATTTATGCCAAAGGGGATTTGAAGATGTGCCTGAGCACTAATTTAGTCTGCTGTCTCCATTATCAAGTGTAACCGTGACTGTATAAATGTATAATAAAAATCTAGGTACATATTGAACAAGCCTTCAAAAAAAAAGAAAGAAAAAACAAAAGAGTAAAGATAAAAGATTCGCGATACCTCAAAATTTAAATATAAACGAAGACATTATCGTCTCCGTCTATGCAAAAAGATAAATATTCATAAACAAGCCATCGGCATAGACAATACGGTGTATTTAGTGGCAGCAATATGTCGCATATACACAGTTAAGTGACTTATAGAAACGGAGACGATGGTCATGGACCACGTTCACATATCATGAGTGAATCTATAATCTTTAGCTGTCTTATAAAAGGATTTCTAACTTTAGACCTAGCCAAAACCAATAAACTAGTTACTATATTTGAACTCTATTTCGACAAACTTAAAGTTCTTAATGCTAAATTGACAACTGAGGCTCGGGTTTAGCGTCAGTTTTTGTAATAAGAGCTTTAATTTCATCGGATTATAGTCCGAAATTTAATAATGGCTCGATAGTTTAAACCTGATAATACTATAAAACTTGTTTTGTTATAAGGCCGCATACTGCGGTATGATTGGTCCTTGGAGTCATGGTGAATTTGAGTTTAGAGCAAAGCTAAGAAAAAATATGGTTAGCTAAATTGGCAAAACTAAACTCAGTTCAGTAAATTTCAGAGCCTGTCCGAATTATCTAGTACAGTAGTTCAGCTATTGTTGTTAGTTTGTTTAATTTAGAACATGTTTTGGTAGATGACAACGAATACTTCATCAAAGCTTTCAGTCTGATTTATAACCTAAAAAGCTTAAATTCAAGCTTCAATCGTCACAAAACACCAGGACAGCCAGAACAGCAGCAGCACATTTTATTGTTGTTCAAAGCCCATGAAACCAAAAAAGCCAAAGAGAAAGACAATCAATATCCAATGATATACCGAACATATCTGTCATAATAATTATATATACTTAATCTTTGTTTAACCTTAAAGGCGGCGCAAGCGCATGTCTCGCCGTGCGCCCGTCTGACGCGACACCGCAATATCCCGCGATTTATCTCAAGATATCTATTTGCAATATAATAACGTATTGGTTCCTGGATAGTAAAAGATAGGTATGATTTGTAAGATATCTATTTTTTATTGTATAACTAGCTGAGCCCGCGGTTTCAGCCACATAAGGCTTGATCCCGTAGGAATGTTGGGATAAAAAGTATTCTATGTCTTAATCCAAGTCTTGTTCTACCCATATGCCGAATTGCATCTATATCCGTTCGGCCGTTTTAGCGTGAAAAAGTAACAAACAAACATACAAAAAATCAAATCAATCTTCAGTTTAGATTCATTTAAATCAAGAGTAGCTTAAACTAAGTATAATATAACGATCAACAGTCATATATTTTAAATTTTTGGAAGACATAAAGTGCATGTTTACCTAGCTGTTGCTACTGCAACTAAAATGATAAAAACTTGATGTCAAAATCAGTAAAAACAAAACACCCACTGGGAACTGTCAAAGACAAAACCTCACTGCAAAACATTACAAATTAAAAAATCAAGTAGCATTCGCTTTATCGTGAGAAAACGAATCGCAGATAAAAACGAACCAACTTAGTATTCAATCGGTACTAATAAGAAAACAATTATGTCTCGATAAACGACTACTAAGTGAGTACTCGACGAGTTTTGTTTTCAATAATAACAGCAAAAAATAGTGCTGGCTGGGACACTGCAATTATAAATCAATAGTATTTATTTTATATTTAGAGAAGATATAAAAAGGCAGCTCAAAGAATTTTTATCTTTTTAAATAAATGTATTCCAATTATGTTATTGATTATAGAGGTGTTAAGTAGCAGTGAATTATCTCTAACAGTGATTACATTAAAATAACTCTTTAAATTGTAAAGAAAAACATGATACACTGTATAATTTTTAGCAGTCAATCAGTATTAAACTACCAATAGCCCATTCCATACAGCCATTAAAAAAGAAGTTTACTTGGAAATAACTTAATCGTCTTAATTATGTTCTTTTCTTATATTATAGCCGTATTTTTAAAAGTACCTAGTAAACATAGTTGCCAGTTAATGTTCGCATTTACGATCAATAATAATCAAGCTTATTGAAGTAATTTATAAAAAAAAAATACAATGCCATCAGAAGTCACAGCACTATCAATGATGACAAAGGCACTTATAGATACAGCCTATGCCGTCGAACAATTATAAATTCCCAGCGCGTTTCAGTCCCCCAGAGCAAATGGAACAAAATGCCTAAACAAATTGCAGTCTCGCTGAGAGAGCCAGCTTTTTGCACTAATTCGGCATTCCGAAATAAAAATTCCAACTCCTTAAGTAGAGAACAAAAAGTATGTGGTCTCTGGTCTTCGTCGAAGCGTCTCCTGACTGATTTCAAATATGGAATTGAAAAAAAAAGTTCTGAAACCGAGCCGCCGTGTTCGTGCGAAGTGCGTGACTCGTGAGTAATACAATTTATTTGCAACATGTGTGCGGTAAACAGTGGCAGTCCATTTGAATTAATATGGCGGACATATTAAGTGACGCCGCTTGCTCAGTTGCTACCTTATGATTGAGTTCCAAAACCCGTTAAATATCTTAAAACAGCGCTTAAGACATACATACATGACAGAGTTCAATTTTCATAAACGTGTGACGAGGGTACCTCGTCATTCGCAATCATGACCAAGATAAAGCAAAATAAATCCATCGAATGAGGTCAAGAAATCTCCCCTAACCTAACATAACCCTGAAACCCAATTTCGCCATAGATAGCCACAATGCCCACAAGTCCACAAGCCATAAAGACGACCCCGTAGCCTAATGGCGTTCAACCCTATAGCCATGGGGGCCACGGGGCCTTGGACTGACCCACTTGCCAAATGTCAACCATAGGGCGCCGGGCGCCGGGATTAATGGATTTTCCTTGGCACCTATTGTTTTAATAGTAATAAAGGTTTTAGGAGCTATTCCAGATTTATGGCCCGTCTGGCTGTTTGTGCAGATATTATTTTGTTTTTCGACTGCTGGCCTACCGGATTAAACTGCACACGTTGCACGGCAAATAAGCTTATCCATACCATACTAATATTATAAATCTGAATGAAACTCTGCTTGTCTGTTACCTTTTTACGCCTGAATCAGCCGATTGTTATGAAATTTTACAGATAGGAAGCCTAGAACTTGGAGAAGGACATACGAGTAGGACTATTTTTCATCCTGAATACTTGTAAAAATTATGAAATACAAAATTCAGGCGCAGTCGCGGGCAACAGCTAGTTTGTTTACCTATACGTAAGTTTTACATCTTTGTTACTCATAACAAAGTTTGTCTTGGGAGCAATTGAAAAGCAAATTTAGGAATCTAAATGGCCTGTTTCGCCACCTCCAGTTCCATAATCTTATTTATATTCATAATCTGCGACGATGAATCACTACTAACCACACCACGACATTAAATCCAAACCCAATGACCAATAACGCAATCACATCTAGGCCAGTGACGTCACGTATGTACCCGACCAATAGACTCGATAACAAAAGATATAGCGATCAACATTAAGGCAGAACACCTTGAGGACAGGGCGGAGCAGGAAGGGTGCGCCTGTCAAGACATCCCATCAGGCCATCAGCTTTATAGGTCAGTCGCGTATGAGGTCATGGAGTTAACTGAGGGAAATAGCAACGAAGAGATATGTGGCGAAATGGATTTTGCAATGTGGCAACGAGATTTTTGGTTTTTGAAGTAATTGTTGAGCAGGTAGATCACAAAATGCGTTGTCTGAGAAAATACTATGATTATGGTTGTATTGAGATTTTTGACGAAACTAATTTTGCGCTGTAATGTTTTGGGATTCAGGAAGTCTGATTCAAGAATTTCAGTTTCTAAAGAGTCACCAATTTCCTTAGGTCAGATTACTTTCCTAATAAAGGAAGATTTAGAAAGAATTTTCTCCACAAACATAATTATAGATCAACTATATTATCAGGCTCCGGTGCAGTAAACGAGAGACACTAGAAGTTTTATTATCATGACGGCTATGGCTACAGCCGTTTAGCGCCCTTGAAAGTGTTATTGGATAAAGAATTGAGATAGTCTCATAAAACGCTCTTACCAAAATTTGTATGATACATCATCGTTTCCCAGAATGTGGAACACTTTTAAAATTCGATGTAGCAGGTATTACAAACCGGACCCCCCTCAATTTATAGAAAAGTGAGACTCACCATGATAGCACCATTTCTGCCTGTACTGGTGAGGGTCGCTCCGAACCATTGGTTCGACTTCTGGTCGATGGGACGACCTTGGCGATCCTCGTTGTTTCCTGTAGACAAAAACATTGTTTGTTATTAAACTTATAACAGTTGTTATAGACTTAGCTTTAGCCTACAATGGGAAAGGAGAGTATAAAACTGAGCTAATGAAAAAGGAGTATTAAAGGTGACTGGTGAACCCTAAAACTGAGCTATTTAGAAAGGCGTATTAAAAGCGAACCCTAAAACTGAGCCAATGAGAAAGGAGTATTAAAGGTGAACCCTAAAATAGGGGCAGGCCATAATAATGATCATGTTTTCTGTGAAGCATTTATGCCCGGATAAAACAACAACGAAAAATATCGACTTGGATGAAAGAGTCAACCAAGCACATGGAGATTTTACGATTACCAAAAAAGATTTGCACAGAGTGCGAAATACGAATTGAATTTAAAAATGGTATCCCCTGAAGCAGAAAAACTTGGATAATACCTACAGATATATTGACGTACAATTAAATAAGCATCTCTCATCTGACATTTAATATTTTAAGACATAAATCATTGGAAATAAATCATGAACATCGGCCGTCGCACCTCTTACTCAACCTTTTCATAATTTATTACAGAAATCTTTATGAGAACACGTAATACAGTACTAACATTTAATATCAGCAATTTATTTGCTCTTTTTGTAATTTATCGCTTTAAGAAATTATGATAAGGATTTTATAGAAATTGGTACGTACTTCAATTATTTATTGCAAGAGGATAATGTTGACACTTATTTCTGGAATTGCGAAAAAATCTTTAAGAGAAGCTCTCTTGAAGATAATTGTGTTATTAATTTAAACTTCGCCATAATATTTCAGAAGTTTACTGGGTCATTTATAAAAGACAAACGAAAATAAAAAGCAGGCAGGCGCGCGCTGCGACTCCGGTAGAACAATTTCCATGAAGTTTTCATAGAAATTATTCCACTAGAACTGAATCGCGTCGCGCCCGTCTGCGGGAGCCTTAAATAAGTCGGAATATTTTTAAAAATCATTTACGGAATTATTTTTCCAAAAAAACATTTTACAACTTAACGACCTTCCCGCGTTTTCGATTCAACTGCCATATTAACTGCCAAATAAGTCGGTTATTGCAGTTGAAGTACCTATTCAATGCAACGGAATAAGAAATATCAAGTAATAACTTAATTCGGCTCGCAGAGCATCCATCTTTTATTCAATTTTGTAACTCCGTAAATGGTATGCTTGATTAATGGATTTTTAGTTTAAAAGGGAGTTCCATTTTTTTAACAAAAAATTAAATGAAAGACTAGTGAATGTTTCCGGTTGACTTGACATAATTATTTTTATTAATTGACTCTATGTAGGATCTACATATACCTATTTTTTTATTGTAGATCGTGTTTTTTTTTTTACAAATGAGTTCGTTAAAAAACATCACAATATACAGGGTCAAATTAACAGTTTGCGGGACACTTAACGCCCCTCGCCGTAATGACAATAAAACTTCTATTGTGTCTCGTTGAGTGTCCTTCAATGTGTTAAATTAGCTAATTTAACACATAGCGAAACTATGCAAACTTAATGAGTATCGATTGGTAATGATAAACATGGTAAAATAAAAATATAAAATATTTGATGTTTTTTTTCTGGGGGGTCAACGACAGCTAGGAGTTTTGTTACTTGAAGTATGAGTTGATAAAATCTGTTTTCTTTTGTTTTATCGTAATTAGATATGAAACTTTCTAAGAAGTGTTATATCTACAAAAATAAACTGAACGAAACTAAACTTAAATTTTACCCTGTATATATTCGTAATGTTCCTTGTGGCTACAATATTCTACCGTGCGATCTAAATTATTGCATTCTAGGTAGATTTTTTGTTTTTTTTTTTTTAAATTATTTCGGATACTTGATATAGTTTTCTAGTTTGTTAGACTGTTTGAACCACAACTCAATTAAAGCTACCATACAGATTCATATTAATTTCAAATCGACATACAAAATCCCTTTTTCAATTCGTCGTATTTTATTAAAAAACAGTAAAAGGGCGGTCCCAACGTATCCCGTTGTAAGCCCATCCAAAACTGTTTCCAACGTTAATTTTGACACCAGTAATTAATATTTAACAGAAAGCTATCATCATTTTTAATTACCTACGAGCGAAGGAGGTTCGAGTAATGACGGGCTTGTGACCTCCTTCCTGCTTTATTGCGTGTCTGCTGATAAGTTTTCTTATAACAAACGATCTTTGGGAATGGGTGTGAAGTTGTGTTGTATCTTGCATCTATGTTTTTTGATGGAAGTGTAATTATTAACTGGTTTTTGTTGCGACAATTAGGTATGTCCACACTAAACGCACTGTATCAATACCTATTGCAAATAAATGGTAATGAGAAAAAAAAAAGTTTTTTGAAGGCCATTAAAAGTAAGTTGATCAAGGTTTTATAGAAATTGAAACATGATTATGTAAAAAAAATTGACATAAAAAAATATTTTAATTTTCCTCGTTTATACTAGGGTGACCACGCAACTTAGAACATTAGGACATTAGCACAAAATCATCATTACCTGTGACATAGCCGTGTAATGACGACCATCGTTAATGAGTTAATGACCCCCTCCCTCTTGCCGCGCCTACACTGCCCCCCGCCCCCCCGGCGGCGCCTAATCATGCTGGGGTTAGGCTTTTAAACTGATTGCAGTGGTACAGTCACGGCTAGCAAGGTTTAAGAAAAGAAATCTTGAAAATTATACTGACGGAAAGATTAAGTCGAAATTTTGAGCGATTAAGCTAATTGATTAAAGATTATACGTGTTTTGGGTTATAATGTTAGGCTTGTGAAGTGTGTAATTAAATAATTTTGTTTGAGGTGGCCATAAAATACTTTTTAATAGGCCCTTGAGGTCATATTTAAGTGAAACATTAAAACGTGTTTGGAAATCTGTCTACATAATTTTAAGCAATCTCTAATTACATAATTCATAAAAAGCCTTTAAATTTTTTTTTGGTATCATTGCTATCCTGCACAATCAAAGATTTTACCTGTCAACACAATAAATTCACATTCTTTAACCACATCTTTCAAAATACATTCTCATTGTATCTTTCCTCATTTCTTCTCTCCTGGCGGATTAAACCATTTGTGGACAAGTGTACAACAATGACATGCCTGTCTAGTTAATAGCTACTGCATATCGAACCTTTTTATATTTTATTAGTATACCTACTTACACTCGGACCGGTCTAATGGGCTCGGTAATAGCCCCAACACTTACTAATTCGACGGACATTTGTTTTAGAACATGTAATTTATCGAATGAGTCAGCGGTCAAGAATTTTTAATTTAAATCTGTCAGATTTATGTAATTTTGTGAGGAATATTTCCATGTTTAATCAATAATGATGGGTAATTTAACACAGCTGGTTAATTTTTCAAATGGTTTATTAAAATTGCATGTTGATGCAGTTATTATGTTGAGATGTTTACTGATTCAATTAGATACTTGATTGTAATTTAATTAATGTGTTTGCATTTTTGTAAATGATTAAAACAGCAGGTGAAACAATTAAGAATGGTTTGAACATTAAAAGTTTACTTTAGCAAACCAACTGCTTTAAAAAGTCCAAAAAAACGATGACAAGAAAAATGGCAAAGACCACCTACCACCAGGAAAAAACACACTTATCATTCGCCATAAAAATGAAGATATAAATAACGGTAAAAACACACAAGCCCCACAACCCCTGCCTCGTATTTGTTTTTATAACTTAAACAGCACCCAAAGGCTTCAATCTTGATTTTTATCGCTGCCGATACTCTTAATAGCTCTCCATATACGTCGTGATGATATCCCAAAGCCAAAATTAAGGCTTCTCTCAGAGAAATTATACGCAAGTTAAAATGACAGAGAGTAATGATTAATGACGTAATTTTTTGTTTGTATGAACCTTGGATGAAGACGTTAAACATTACAACGTCAATTTCTTAACTGTTATGGCTCTCGTCATTAACTGTATGACAGATATGGACTCTAATGTGATTGGTAGTTGGCCATACTTGATCATTTTATCTGATTTCACGAAAACGATGCTTAACGGAAGTGCTGATATTTTTTATCGACGGGAAATTTTTGTTAAGTGATTGACGTCTTAATAATATTGTGGCCTTTTTGTGGTTATTTTGAGGTCATTGCGGTTAGTGCATGTCATGCCTTGTTTGTACAGTCAATTGATTTTGTGATGTGTGGCAATTATTCAAAAAAACTTGATGCTATTTTGTAGTGAATGGTTTGGTAGAGAAATTATAAGAATTGAGAGTATTTAACGTACCTACATACACACCAGTGTAAACTAATCATATCGACCGGAATTCATCTTTTGAAAAGTTGGAAATTCCCAATCAACAGAAAAGGAAATATAGCTTTAAAGAATATAATAGGCCCATAACACGCTCTATTCACCCTAAACAATGTCTTCCAGACATGTCATACGAAAACAGTGAATTATTCTCCTACCATTTCCATAAAACCGAACACATTTTAAAAAGCTGCGAACCCTCTTTGTGCTCACGACCGTGAAAAGGGGAACTATTCTCCTGAATAAATTACAATGACACACGGGTGTATCAAAAAATATTTTTATAACCTTAAAATAAGAACAATAAAGGTAGTCCCCCAACTCATAATTCCGCCGGAGCATGAAATAGTAGGAAACAAAGCAACCCGACAATGATTCGGTCCAATGAACAAATGCCCGAAGTGTAGGAACATCAATAATGGACACCCTACTTTAACAAATGAGTGCATTTATTTTATTGAACGTAATTTTTTCCATATTATCATCAACTATAAAGAAACTAGCTGTTGCCCGCGACTTCCTCTGCGATCCAGTAGGATAAAAGTAATAAGTATAGCCTATATCCTAACCCAGGTCATGGTCCATCCATGTGCCAATTTTTCATCCTAATCCGTTCAGCCGTTTTAGCGTGAAAGTGTAACAAACAAACAAGCTCACTTTCGCATTTATAATATTATAGTTCGGATTAAGCCGATCTGTAAACGTAAAATGCAGCATTCGTTTATGAAAATCATATTAATTGTTAGTATCTAGATGGAATAATTTTTGCCCAACTAATCGAAAACATTTTTCAGCATTAAACCAATAAATCCTGACTGATTTTGCATCAGCAGTTGAAAGTCCAATAAAAATTGACCCAGAAAAAAAGAAATGTAATAATGAATCAAAAAATTATGTTCTCCCGGTAAATCAAAAAACTTCAAATAAAACATGGTAATCAGACTACAATAAAACAAAAGGCAGTAAAAATGCACTTTTATAAAAGCTTGCGTGTCGTGACTATACGGTAGAGCACCTCGCGATAAAGACTGGTATAGATGTGTAATAAATGTCAAATGTATCGCTTTTACGTTTTGTATCTGTGCTTAATAGAGCACCGCCTTGATTGAATACGTCATAAATTTTGTATTTTTAAAAGTACAAGTTAATCTATCGATGATGTTAGAACCCTCAAACTAAAAGCATTTATTGTAATAGACCATTCACAGTTTGTACAGTTTGCTAAACGAATGTAACTCAGCACATGATACTACCGTCAGTAGAGTAGAAATTATTCGTCGGTTGTAAAAAAGAAATCAGATATTTCAAAGAAAATTGCAATACCTACGCGGCCAAAAGCATAGGCTGGAGCAGAACGAGCAAGAAACTCCTCATCATACCCAACTTATTTCATGACTCATCAATTCATTTCCGCGTTTTGTATTGCGGCAAGCTCGTTAATAAGGTAATGCAATATTTTACCCGCATTGCACAATGTGAATCAAAATCAGTTAGACACAACAAATGTGCTGATAATATTGGAAGACATAAACATACTGTGTCAAGAAGGTCACCAAAACAATATGTTCCATGTAACGCTAATAAAAAAAATGACCTACACACTTCATAAACCTGCCAAACTGCGCTGCGCTGTGTGTGTGTAGAGTCTCCCTTTCACCAGAACCCAATAAAATAAATCAAATATCATGTCCATAATTAATTCACATTCGAAGAGGGGTGAGCCCTTCTAATTACACATTGTAACGTCCGCCATTTAAACCAAGGAAGAGATAATAATACACAGAATAGTACTGATTAATATTCTATATTAATTACATGGTGGGATAGAAGCAGCTGCTTATTACAATAGGTGTAAATGTGTAAAGTAATTACCGTACAGATAATTATCTATTGGGTAATGGTGAGCCATGTTTTGGTATGATTTAAGTGCACTAAACTAAACTACTATGTATGTCAAAAGACAAGCTGTTATCAGGGGACACCAACTGAATACCTACCGAATGATTTCGTTTAAATGAATTAGTTTTTTTACCTCTATATTAAACTTTTAAATTTTTTTTTTAAATAAGTTCGAAACTAACAGCAATAAAGGATTATTCTGTTGTGGTTTGGATTTTAAAACAAGTTGTATTTATCTTAAAATTGTTTTTTTCATGAGTTACATTCTTCACCTCATCGTTCATTAAAACATGAACGACATAGCGAGAGGTTAGCATCAAATTCCCATCATAATGAGCTATGCATACGATAGATTGATGCGTAAGTTTACACAAAAATCTACACGCTCAACACACATTTCATCTTATCAACGGAGCTTCCTCACAATAATAAAACACCATCACATCGAAATCACATTACCAGTCGTAATGGCCGTTGTGCCAATAAGCCAACACCACAAATACCCAATGCGCCCATAAAGACGATCGATGTCAAGAGAGCGCAACCGCACGCTCAAGTAAATTCAGTGTGTTCCAATCATTTAACAAATATTTGTCCAGTAATCGAACGCAGGTGGGAATGGTGACTGGTCTTCAGTTGTAAGTCATCGCACTGACAAGTGTGAATGGTACTGGTTTTCGTGTAATAAAGTTCCTATGCTAATCTAGGGATAAGCAGTTTGATTGTTGTGCAAGTTTTGGGTAAGAAACGTGTTTTTGTTGACTGTAAGGAGCATGCAACTGTTTCCGTACGAGTCGTTTTAATAGTACCTAACTGTACACTCACAAGATTCCACTTAGAATATTTAGATCGTCTATAGCCTGTAGGCTTGAAAGATTTCTTAAAAGCTAAGTTCAAAAATCCTGTAGGAATGGAATTGAAAACACAGGATTATACAGTTTATCAGTCTTTTTACAGGTTGGTTCCTGTAAATATACACTGCTAACTACGACGGCTTTGGCTCAGGCTCAGTGTACATAAGGCACCGGAAGAAAATAACAAAAAATATTTACTTAGTAGACAAATCGTTACAAACATCAAATAGGACAATCAATTAATTAAGTTATTTATTTAGAATTAAAATAATATGTAAGAAAATAACAACTAATACCTCATTAATTAATGCAAATATCAAAATGATATCCTAACTTAACTAAAACTATTCACAAACTAAAATAGAGCGTCGAAAATTTCATCTGCATCGCTGTCGACTGTCGACTGTCGACAAATTGTAAGAATTAAACTCAAACTCAATCAAACAAAAATTGTTCCTAAATATTATTTTGACAGACCCATCCGGCTCGACCCTCGCAATAAATAAATCAATAGTAAACAAAACATTACTGGCACAACTACACTAAAAGTACCAAAGTACCAATCTATCAACCAATAACCGGAGAGCGTTTACATTGTTTAGGGTCCAATTAGTGACAAGTGGACAGTGGTCCACCGCAATTCGTCCAATTCAGACCGTCCTCAATTGGGACCAGATTGATGGTCACTCATTACGTACTTTAAAAAGTGATGGCTACTTTCATTGATGGTGCTGTTTTAACGCATATCAATTATGAAAGTGGATGTCACTGTAATTTCGTAGTCCTGCAGCTGTGTACTTTTATATTCATTCTTTGCGGGTTTCATGACAGTTAAGAATAATTTTCCTTAGGTTCTAGCTTACAGGTGGAATAATGTCTACACATTATTAGTCAAACAATTAAAAGACTGATCAGAGACATCGAACTTTGTCACGTTTTGATTAAAGACAGTAATGAAATAAAATCTTTTGTTTATCATACAATATCATACATACAGCTGCCTGTCATTGAGCGCAAATTGAAAGGGTCAAGTGAGGGAAATGGATCATTGTTGCGCATGCGGGCCGAGGATACCTGTCCATCACTATTTATAACATTGAACTTTATACCTAACGTTTATAAGGAGGATGTTTGATACTTTATACATATATTGAAAATAATAAGTATCTTATAAAAAACGAATTTAAGCCCAAGCAACTATACAAATCATAAACAGTGCAAATATGTCATACGCGAAAACATTAAAAAAATTAATAATAAATTAATAAGAAAAAACAGAATTGTACCACGTGCACGCGGTCGATGCACTGCCTTTGCGCATGCATTCAAAATAAATGGCGCTTCTGCAGGAGCATCAGACGACCCCGGCGCACATCGGCGCGGGCGGGCGCAGCTAGAGTGACTGCTAAGTAGCGGGATATTAGGTGCTTTGTAAGATCAGCATGATCAATTTGCATTAAATGATGATCAGAGATGTTGGTAGGAAAGTTAAATTATATTCAGATGGGTTTGCATTTGAATTTAAATGTAATGTAATAGGTGTGATTTAAATGTGATGCGTAATTCTGTATGTGCAGTGATGAGTCAATAGTTCAAAGTTTAACCGCATACTTCTCTCAGTTGCTTTTTGCCAAATTGGACGAAAAGACCTTTACAAAAATGCAAAATACTTCCAACGAAGTTTTAACGTTATTTTCTCTCCAAACTACTGCATTTTTGGTTCAAGAATTAATAGAAATAAACTTGACATCATTATTTTAATTGTCCTGTGTTTTCATGGTCACCCTACACCACCGATTGATTTATACATCATCAACGCGCAATGCGTTAATGTTGCCCGATGTTCTCGATACTAATGCACGCACAATCGAATGCAATCGATGCATCGAGTACTCGGCACAATGTTACTCGATGCGATGCCCTTTTGTTCAAGTACAGCAAGTACACGGTAGATGAATGTCTGGTGTTTACGATCGGCGCTCGGTAAACGTATCGATATCGATATTTTTATATAGGAGTATAGAGGTATGAGGAACAGGGTGTAAAGTTCACTCATCCTCTATAGAAAATTGAGGATCCTCCGACCAGACGGGTGTTGTGTCTGGCGGGCAACTGCCCAATGATTCATTTCGGGCCGTTGTATATATGCTAGTTGCGCGGTAAACTCTGCTTGCGAGATGCAGGATTTTGCGTGACGTCAGTATGACGCGTTGTTCGTATGTGGCGTTGTAGATACCGCTACATCACTCCCCTCCGGAGACCGGAGGTCGATAGTGGGCGGAGTCTTGTATCTTGCGATGCTTGCCAGGCCAGCTGAGGTTCCAGTGAGTCGGAACCGGTTGCCGCATAGTTCACGGTGAGTCGGAACTGTCTGCGAAGATGTCCCCAGTGAGTCGGAGTGGCGCTGCGTTATGCTCCAGTGCGTCGGATGTGGTACAGCGCCGGGTTGAGGCTGACTGCTGGCGTCGACCAGGAGAGGTATTGAGAGCTCTTCTTGTTGACCGGCCGAAAGTGCAGTGTGCTGTGCCAAGGTTGCTGATGAGACTGAGGGTGATGACCAGGTATGCGCGGTCGCTGCATGCTGGTGGTCAGGATACCCGTTGAAGCCGTGGGTGCTGGCTGGCTGGGTGACTCGCCGCTAAAGCTTGCGGGAGTGATGATGATGACGTCACGCTGAAGTATTTGCACGAAGGCTGCGCTGACGTTCATACTCGGGGTCACCAGTATAGAGGTATGAGGAACAGGGTGTAAAGTTCACTCATCCTCTATAGAAAAGGGAGGATCCTCCGACCAGACGGGTGTTGTGTCTGGCGGGCAACTGCCCAATGATTCATTTCGGGCCGTTGTATATATGCTAGTTGCGCGGTAAACTCTGCTTGCGAGATGCAGGATTTTGCGTGACGTCAGTATGACGCGTTGTTCGTATGTGGCGTTGTAGATACCGCTACAGGAGGAAGCGATGTTTTTGATGTTGGTGTTTAAAGAGAAATTACTGGTTTAATTGTTTAGTGGGATTACAAAAGAGAAATTGATTGTCTAGTAGTTAATCTTCACTTGTGAAGTTCCCCGACTTCCTATGGGTTTTGAAAGAGGAATTATTTATTTAGTGATTGATACCTATCAAGAAATATCAAATTGTTTATCCATAAGCTATTTTAAATAATACCTCCAGAGTCAAATTAAATTACCTAGCGGAACTCCGCAGACGTGATAGGTATCTAAACACGATAAAACATATAATCTGAAGATGTTTTTGTGGGGCCATTGACCGCAGTTAGTGTTGTCACTTGAAATATCAGTTTAATAATCTGTTATTTTTTTATGTAAGCTTTAAAGATTTTAAACACTTAAAAACAAAATAAAACAGATTTTCTCAACTCATACTTTAAGTAACAACACTAGAAACGGTCGTTGACTCCCCATAAAAAACATGAAACCTTTTTTTTTTACTGTATCGTGTTTAGATAACGATACACATCACGCTTGCAGAGTTTCGCTAGATAATTTAATTTGACCCTGTATACAATATTATTTTTAGTATATGCGAAACCCGAAACACGTGTCTAGTATTTTTATGTAAAGAATCTATGTACAAAATTTGAAAACTGTATCACGAGAAATCACAAAGTTATAAGCTTGTTATGTTACCTGGTTGTCCGTTCAAAAAGATGATCAAAACGCGTCCCGGCGCGGGGTGACCATGTTTTATGCTCCTCCAGCATCGTACGCTCATTGATAATAGTTTGGCAGTAGTTAACTAACTGTACGGCGATTTTTTGTAATTAACTAGTGATTAAATATTTTTGGGACAAAATATAACATGGTGTAAATATCGCAGCCAACTGGTTAAATTAGCCGTTTAGTTAACTGCCTGGCCTTTAGAAGTAGTGCTCGCCTCGCTTCCTCCCTCGGCTCGAACGCGGTTGATCACAGTTCTAACCTAACCTAACCCACTTGGTCGAGGTGCAATGCCTTAATTACTGCAACCAATTCGGCTCGCGCGTGATTGGTTACAGACTTCCAACCTAAACTGTAATTGAATATCATTCAGGCCGTTAGTTGAACGGCCGCCGTTTAGTTGGAAGGCTAGGCAGTTAACTGAACGGCTAATTTAACCAGTCGGCTGCGACATAAAGATTATTGAAATCGATTCAGTTACTTATTCTGAACAAACTATATTCAGGTATCGGTAAAAATAATGTTGTATATTTATACCAATTCGTAGTTGATAGAAATAGCGCAAGAACTCGCGTGGGTTCAACCTACCAAAGCTATGTTGCTTATCTATGATTGCTATAATCTCAATTGAAGTTGACCAATTTAAGAAATCAGCTTCTGGTTTTAATCTTTTGATTCCCATAGCAACATTGATAATCTGGTTATGAGACAGGTATTGTAGGTGCTACCCATAGACTTATAAAAAAAGATGGACTCCGCGCACGCATATCGAAAGTGAAGCAACGTACCGATCTATGTGTGCGTGATTGACGATTGACGCTGTCGTGTCACGTAATGGCGGCCGGTCGGCATACTATGATGTAAATAACAGCGTGAGTCGTGTTTGTACAAACGGTCTATAATAATACTTACTGTGCTTCACTTTCGATATGCGTGGCGCGGAGTAAATCTTTTTTTATAAGTCTATGGTTTTTAACATATCTTATGGTACTCGGCAATACTGTAGCTTCCCATTAGTAAAAGAATTTTCGGAATCGCATCAGTAGTTCGGAAGAAAACCACCTACTTACAAAACCACAAATTTTACATTGTCTAAAAGCAAAACCTGAGCAAAATAAATCCGGAAATAATTCTGACTAATGGGTCAATGTTCCAGATATGTATCATGCTCACGTCACATCAATTTGATCTACAAAATATTTCATGCTCCAATTGTGGTTGGCAACTGAACACCATTGCTCCCGCTGTGATGTGGTGTGGTCCATCAAAGTTAACGTCAACATGTCAGAAATAGGGACACTGTGGTTTAACGTAGACTTTTCAGGGTCCTTTTATTTTAAAATTAAAGTAGCTGTCTAACGGTCTTGACTAATAAGGCGGAAGTATCCACGTCATTTGCAATGAAGACGCAAAATATATGGGCAGCGGGATTGTCCGAAAGGGTTACCGCTGCCCCGGAACATAAAGGGCTAAGGAAGGAACACGGATGGGTTTTAGTCAGTAAGAGTCTGACACTCCCTTCCGCTCCACCCAGAGCGGGAGGGGTCATTGGATGATTTCCCATCCTTAAAAAAAAAAAAAAAAAAAGACGCAAAATATATAGGCAGGTAAGGTATCTATAGTGTTTATATTAAAGAATTTAAACAAGGACAATAAGTTAATATATATCAAAACATATGTTTTGATATTCGTCATACATAAAGTCTAAATATCGTCCTTGTTCAAATTCTATATTAAAAAATAAAAAGGATTTTTAGGCATTTGAATAAGGTTACTTGTTATGACATGACATCCCAAACTGCATGGTCATGAAAAACAGCAAAGATTTTATTGCATCAACAGTTTTTGTCTCTAACCTACCAAACTAAACTAGACCCAAACCCAAAAAAACTATGGTAAGTATCAAAAACCTGTGTAGACTTTTACAGACACAATTTAAATGCCTATACAAGTACTTATCTGAATCCATGGCTCAATAATAACAACAGCACAGGTCGATTGATCAGGTTAAGCTACGCTTGCTGCGGTTGTTCTGTGGATGGATGACTATCTTTACACACCGAGACCCCTCCTTGCCTCGGTTAGCACGATAAACTGTTGAAGCTGTCATTCGTGGATCTTGATCGTGGTAATTACCCCTTGGTAAGCCAAGGGGTATCGTATTACCCAGTAACTGGGTTGTGGAGGTCAGATACGTCGCTCCATGTAAAATACTGGTATTCAACTGCATCCGGCTAGACTGGAAGCCTTCCCTAACATAGTTGGGAAGAGGCTAGGCAGATGATGACACAAGTATCTTCATAGACAGACCCAACAAAACCTTACTTTAAACTACTCATGTACAAAAGCGCAACTACCTTTAAAATTACGCTTGAAATGTCAAATATTTTCGATTGACATTCAGAATCACCTTCAATTCCCACGAGGACATACAAACATACACATACAACATACGCTAGTAACGTTACTGTAGATACATTAAAAACTAGTTTTGCCAAACGAGCCTCTATTTGTATAAGAAACCGGTTTCGACTGATGTCATTTTAACACTTAAAGAATGAATGTTTTGACGTATTATTTCGTTATAGCAATTTTTATCTAACATGACGATCATTGTAAAAAATAGTTGTAGCAGTTTCTGAGCTAGGTCCCTACAGACGCCAGCACATCAAGCTACTATAATCTGTCAAACTATAATAGATTTTCAACTTTATTGCTAAAGTATACCTAAGGTTCAAAGTTGATTGGGAAAATTTTACAGTTTCGGGAACCTTGATGTGCTGGCGTCTGTACAAACAGAATAGAAACGGTTTGCTTTATTCTACTCCAGCTGTACCTACAGATGAAAAGCACTTCAGTATAATGAGGACGAAAATAAGGGAGATCTTTGCTAAAAGTGAATTTCTAATCAGGATCTGTTGAAAAATGAAACCACAACAAAATCCATTTAAAAAAAAACTGGATACACACAGGGGTCTATTTAATAAAACCGACAAGCGATAATGCAACAATTTTATGCGTTTTTATTGCGTCGCGACACGAAAAAACTTGTTTTGTTGGTTTTGACAAATATGTCGCATTATCAGCTATTGTAAATATGCTCCACGTATGTCAAAGTCTTTTCAGTAATCATCTTCAGTCCATCGGCTATCATCGAATAAGATTCACACACGCGTTATCAAAACATGGAAATTGATCGTTTAGAAACCTTAAAAGTTCTAAAGTCTTACTCCTAAAACTTTCGCACGCCTTCAGTTCTGCTAAATAAAATCCCTAAAGGAAAATGGGCATAAAATGACTCTACTCTACAAAACCCTTTCGCAGATACACAATCAAGCGGAAACAGTGTCGGATTGCGCAAGCGCTGACGGAAGCACTCGCCCCGCCCCTTTGAAGTCCATCAAGTCCTTTCATCTCGACCAATTCCTTAATAGGTTTAAGTATACGGAAATCAACATCGTTCATCTTAGTCAGATTTGTATTTGATTGAAAAATGGTTTCCTTTTTCAATATAGTTCTAGTTTTTTTTTGCAACAAGACTGTGCATACTCCTACAGTATTTAGCTCTACTTTCCACTTTTTTTCATTGATATTTTATGCATGAAAAACACATGTTGTAATAAGTCCATAAATGCGTTCATAATTATGTGAAAAAGATTTGGTTGCAGCTTTTATTAGTGAGTGAGTGGGTTAGGTTAAGGTAACCCTTAAAAAGTAAGGGGTTTTTCAAAAACTTAAACACTTGTTCAACATGTGTCTAATGTCAGTATTACGTCAAAGGCCAGATAATTATGCCGTATTTAAAAGGTGTTTAGCCTAAATAACTGATAAACAGTGTTTTGTGGTAAAAAGGAAAATGTTTATGGAAGAACAATGCCATTTCCTAAATAGTTTTCATCAAGATTTAAGATCGACGGATCAACCAATTGACCATAGCCTTAATAAACACGCCATCACAGTCAGACGGATTACAAAGTGTAAACCACAATCACCTTTTATATCTCGTTAACTCAGAAATCACCTAAACGGGTACGCGTGCCGACAAGCCGTCACAGCTTCCCAATTCCACTAAATTCACAAGTCTTGGCCAGATTCGTACGCGTTAGAAAACACAGAGCTAGTTGTGCCGGATGTAACTCATTTACGAAATAAACCCACGCTTTTATTCGCTGTTAGACAAATATAAGAATCCCGGTAGTTCTGTACTGAAAGCCATAGCGAAGCTAAGCTGGACAAGATTGCATGACAGATAGAGAATTTTTACAAATATGTATGATGCGATGTCTTTTACGTCTAAATGAAGTCAGCGCGAACTGAGGGCCAATTCTCGTAATTTTAAGAACGTTCACAGTCTCATTTCAGTCTCAATCTACCGAAAATAAATCTAATTTCCACAAATTTTTTACAAGTTTTTGACATTGATTGTCTCTGAGATGAGATTTTAGACGTTTTTAATTACGGGTGCAGACGGCGTTCAATTTTATTGTTGAAATCCAACCTCAGATGCAACGATAAACGGGGTTACGACGATTTGGAACTAAATGAAAAGTGGAAAATCAGGTTCCATAAACGACTCATCAAAATGAATCAGTTATTGGCAACTAAACAACTCATAAGTAAGGTAATCTGTGACTAATAAAGTAATCTCACTAATGTCACCTGACACCCGTCACACACCGGTGACTACACTGCAATCCTATCATGAACTCCTGTTTGACCATTAGCGGCATTACCTTACAAATTACCTCATTGTCACACTTTTTTCTACCTATTATTATGATGGAACCACGAGATCCTGGCTGTCGCAGTGTCTATGATGACATATACGATAAGGCCTGTAATAGCTTGGCGACAAAAGCAAAGCGACTTTTAACAGCTAGCAATACAGTAACAACTTTACGTTTTAGCGTGGGTGAATACGCATAGCTTAGCACACAGCTTGTCAGAGCTAATTTGGAAATAGTGACCGTTTAGGAAGTGGCGGATAATATCCGAGAATCAACGGTTTATTATTCAATCATTTATATTTTATTCATTAGTACGTACTCGGAGTCGATTTATTACTTGTTTGGGTTTGTAGTTTATAACTATGTATATTGCAGTGGTGGCCCAGTGGTATCGGCCGCGACTTACGAGTGTAGGTCGTAGGTTCGAACCCAGACAAGCGCTTTACTTTGTGTAAATTATTCCATCACCACTGCTCTCAAAACGCTGAAGGAAAACATCGTGAGGAAACCGGCATGTCCTAGAATCATGACCAAAAACTCGAAGATACTCGTATGTGACATCTACCAACCCGCACTGGGCCCGCGTGGTCGATTACGGCCCATTCCCTCTCACAGAGAGGAGGCCTGTGTCCCTGCAGTGGGAACATTATAGGCTGATTATGTATATTGTATTAGCTGTGACACTCCATCAGTTTTTTATTTTTATTTTAGTTCTGCCCTGTCCTACTTTATTGTTCACTTCTTAATTTCTAGAGCCCTAGCCAGATTAGCATAATTATATGTATTTAAGAAACCTGACAGCTTTTTTATAACCCACTAGCTGCGCCCCGCGGTTTCACCCGCCTAAGTTTCGATTACTCGAATTTTTTTCTAATATAATTCAATCATGATTCGAAAGACACGTGGCGCCATCTATTAACATAATTATCGCCATCTATAATCATAATTATTGTTTTCCTCGGGAACAGAACTTTTTTTTGGGATGAAAGGTACCCCATGTCCGTTTCTGTACACCTGACAACGTAAATACAAAATTTCAGGATGATCGGTTCAGTGGTTTAGGCGTGAAAGGTAACAAACAAACTTACGTTCGCATATAAAATAAGTTAGGATAACTGAAGGCTGGCAAACCTAAGCCTTTTTATGCTCTGCTTATGCTATTTAAGCTTGGGTATTATTTACTTTTTTACATAGCTATGACCATCAACGAGCAAATATCACACTCAAATCAGCCAAATCAGCCGCTATCCGCTCTTTTAGTACAATAATATCTCGTTTATCGTTCCTCATTATTGTCATTTCTTATAATAGAGTACTCTATCCTCATACCATAATCGTATTACGAAACAAACCATCACGACATAATAAACTCAGTGAAATTACATTGTATCAATATGTTGATTATTGACAAATCAACGCGTCGGTTGCCGGGTAGCCCACGCGCGGCCGTGGGTCCTACGCCCACACTATGCCCACATGTGGGATTAATACACCGCTGACAGTCTACTATCACACGCTATAAAGTGGTGCGTTTTATTTCGGCGTCCTGTGTAAGTTCGGTTACAAAAGGTTTTCCAATGTTTCTCGTTTTAACCATTGGATATTTTTTTGTAAGGGACTCAGACCAAATAAAAAACCAGAGAACGATACAGTGAAGCATGCCAAAACTACACCTCCGCTCTGTGCATACACGCTCACACGCACACATTTACGCAACCATTTACAATCAAACTACACCTCACTAAGTGCACACATGTTTACGAAACCGCCTTCACTTTACTGTTGACAGCCCTCTGTCTTGGTTTTGTATTTGGTCTGAGGTAAGGGATAATCTTCGGAACTACTGACCCGATATTCCAGAATGATTTTACTAATGGGTAGTTACAGTATTACCGAATGCCATAGAATATAATTTATGTTAAAACAGGAAATTTCACACGGAAGATGTCGCATCGAGTTCACCTTTATGAAACCAACTTTATATCTTTTAAAACCCATAAACATTAGTAGGTATCGTAATCTATCAATGACTAGCATATGCCCATACACCTTAGAGTCTCCATAATCTAACGTCCACAACATCCATTCATCTAAAACCTTCCAGTTGTTGGTATGCGCGTGCGCAGTTCTGGTTGTATTTGGCGCGCGACAGATGCCGATCTCGCACGAACGCTCGCCGTGATCTCGAGTCATGTCGTCGAAGACATACGGATGGCTTGTACTGTTTACATGTGACTAAACTGTTGGAGTACAGGGTTACTTCCGTGTCGTCGGGACTTGCAGAATGTTATAAGTTTCTAGTTGGAAAAAGGGCGAAAGATCGTAGAATCTTGAATGCATGATTTGAAGGGGAAAAAATAAAGGGGCTCCAGAAATCCAGATGTATCAGAAATAAAAGAGAAAAAAAATTGACACCTTCAAAATATATGTATTCTCAGACAAATTCAGAGCAAGCTTAAGGAAAGCAAAAAAGAACACGTCTTATTGCGTAATTAAAACTATCTGCCCTTGCACCTCGTCGGTCAATTATTACTGTCATCACAGACGTCTACATTATCAGTCTAGACACTAAGGTCAGTGCTGCCCACCCACTTGAAAATAAGGGTCGCCTTAGATCGTACAGTTATCAGTCGTTGTTTTTCCTAAAGACCATGTTCTACAAATATAAATAGGTATGTCGTACCGTAAATCAACTATTATTCACAGAAAATCGAAAACAAAAAATACAGAGTGGCACCGACGCGCGACGCGCAATCCTTTTTTGTAAACAATAGTAAGTCGGTAATCAAAAAAAAAAACTTTTTACGTTATCAACGATCGATTCAGACTTTCAGAGTCATGTTCAAAATACACAAGTTCACAGGTTAACACCAAAATGAGACGATGAGTAGCTTAAAATATTACCTACAGCTAGGTTAAAATAACTTATTTGTCAGTGAACCCCAAAACTAGACAGTGTGTTCTTGGGGCTCAGGGTACGATTTCCAGAATGACAACTACAGAGGAACCTACTTGTAACATAGCACACAAAAATATTATTACACATAGAAACTCATTTAGCGTACATATCTATCGTATTGGGAAACCACTAAAGATCTTCAAAACATTAATTAACTATTAACAATCTACCAAGAGGCTGTGTTATCAGAACAAATGATAACAAGAAAAAGTACTTAGCTGATAAGAGAAAAAAGTGCCGGCAAATTGTTTACAGAAGTCACCGTCGATTACAAAGGCGCTTGTGAAATACAACACTGTTAACGATAAGATATGAGCTAGGGATGTCCCGCTGAGTTATCGATAAAAAAAACTTGGGTCAATGTAAGTCACAAAATTATTTATAAGTAATTATAAACTGTGTATAGTCGATTTCGTAATTGCTTTGCCACCCTTAGATTTAACGTCACTTCGACGTCATTAGCCCCTTTATTTATAAACGTTGCTTAAAGTTAAGTAATGCTTAGCGGCTGTTTTACCATAAATTTTTGACGTTTAAACGTCTCTTAACTTTAAGCAACGTTTATAAATAAAGCTCTAAATGACAAGGTCTATTTTGCTTTCAATAGGTACCAATATGACAGTTAGATAGTTTCAACCTTAGTGAAGTTTCAATTGACTGGGAATTGTTGTAAAAGTGGAAAGTACAAGGTCGACTATACAAAAATTACAACCACAACTGGTATTTGTGTGTGGCAATTGGAACTCAAATTAAGTCCATGGCTCGTTAAATTCGACACATGTCGACTTTAAATGTAAACATTATCAGAAGTTTGTTTTTATTCATTCAAAAAGCGTACCTATATTTTTATTCATGGTCTGTTAATAGATGGTCTGTTAATAGATGAATAAATGATTTAATGTCATTCCTATGCATTTCTGCCGCCTTAGTACCTAATAATTTGTTGGTTAAGATTCTTTTTATTTCCCATTGCATCGTAAACTAACTATAACAATCAAGAGGTTTCGGACATTTATTTTATTTACATCTCAGCTTAATGTACTAATATCAATTCAACACGTGATAATGTAATACCTATAAGATTTCCAACATATGAGATTCGTGAGAAAATTCTTTGATGATAAATTGCTTCAAATTAACTCCTACTTTGAAAGTACCATAAGTTCAAGCGTGAAATTCGATAAACTCACCATTCTTATTTAATTAATGAAAATTACTCAATCAAGTATTAAAGTTTAATTACTGTATTTAAGTTTTATAAGTTTTTAACTTGCTTGCGAGTTGTGACGGAACGGTTACCTACCGATAAATTGTTTGTAATTGAAGTTAATGGTTGTTTATTTTACACCCTTTTTCTTAACTTCCCTAGAGGTTTAAAAACGAAGGTATTTGGTACCTAAATAAAAATATTTTGGACAACTTTAAACCCAAATTAAATTAGCACATACTTCCTAAGAATTACTCTTACAGTAGATGTGTAATTTATCTGCCTATGCAAATATTTATTAATGGCAAATATTTCATGTAAGTATTGTGTGAAGTTTTAATTTAGTTTTTGTGGGGTTAAAACAGCAAGCAAGCATTTAAAAGTATCATAAAGCTGACTATGAACTCAAAGTTCTTTGCATTCCTTTCCATCGAAGCACCCACTACCGACATCAGTATCGGCACATTATCGATATAATTATCAATATAACTGCCTCCCTGCTATTCGCATGCTCTGGTTATCAGCTGTGAACTCTGTTATCTCTGTGAAATTGTACGCAGCTTCCGGGTACTCGAGATCTTAGCTTATTGAGTAATAAATTCTTATAAAAAGAAAGCGTTGTGTATTACAAAGTTACAAAAAATTACATTTATTATATACTTGAACATGTGTCATTTTCAATACGACAACCTGTCGAATGGTTGTAAGTCGTTATACAGATGGATAGCTTTAGGTTGTTTATCAAAATTTAATTTATTCAATTCGATACGTTAAATTCAAATGCCAATCCATAGTACCTAAGTTCAAGAAATATTTAAGACAGTTGAGAATGGATATATGCCAGATCCTTCTCGATTTGCCATACAATGAGTTATCAAACACAAAAAAAATAAACCTTAAAACACCCAACCACCTGCATGATTAATAAACACCAAATCACCATAATTAAATTAAGGACAAATTCCAACTTCAAAATTCGAGTTTAGAACCGCCTACATGCCTAAATGCGCTTGCGCCGCCGCCTACGTCACAGCTTCGCAATCGATCGTTAACCACAGCTAAACCGCTAAACATGCTCCAGTAACCGAAGGGTTAAGTTAAAAGGTTACTACGAAATTAGCGTAGCGAAAGTTCGGTCAAAGAGTGAATGATTCATTCAGAATGAATGTTTGAATGCATGATTCACTGGCGATTTCTTTATGAGGCAATCAAATTGGATAACGCGAGTGTTAGAGCGCTTGAGGCGTGCAGTAATGTTTGTGCTGTATTGCCTCGCCTGCAGCTTTGTTTGACCTTTGGATGATAGATTTTGCTCTCTGTGTGCTAAATCAGTTGGAGACTAGTCATTCTCAGACATAACCATACATAGGGTGGCAAGGCCATTACGAATCATGAATTCAGCCCATGATTTTACAACACCTAGCGTAGAAATTTTTCGTCAATTATAAAAAGCAGCTGTTTTTTTTTAAGTTATTTTTTTTAAATAACCGACTTAAAATTTCAGCCCAGAGGGTTCGGAGTCATGTATCTACTGAATCCATGCGTTGACAGGTTGCGCGCTGATGTACAGTACAGACGTTAGACGCCAGCACATCAAGCTACTACAATCTGTCAAATTTCTTTAATAGATTTTCAACTTTATCACTAAAGCATAAAGGAGATGTTTCAAAATGGGCCAGGTCTATGTACAGTAACTCAAAAAAAAGAGAAAAATCCATAGAATTCAGGAAAAATACAGATAATTCAATTAAATGTATACTGTTCTGGTAGTGAATTGATACTTATCAATTATTTTTATCGACTTTCAACAGGGCGTCTCACCGATTTAGTTACTCTGTGCTTAAAAACAAGGACAATTAACCATTGATCATAGAAATAGAACTGTTAGCTGTCACAAAAGTGTCACTTCAGTCACTTTCGTCTTGTCGTCGGTCGTGATTGTGTTCGTTTTGTTTTGAGTTTCTGGAGTTCTTTTTAACAACCTCGCTTTCGTTTTTTGGATTTAATATCGTTTCTTTCCCATCTGTTTACCTAGCTTTCGTTTTTGGACTGTTACCCGGCTTGTGTTGTAAGGACTTCGACTTTCTTGTGTGGTTTCCTCCACAGAAATAAACATGTCAAACGTCATTAATCAATCAAAATGACCGTTTACCGCCATGACGGGTTTTTGTTGTGTGTTGCAATTTCAAGTGTAATTTCTTGTGTTTACCAGCAAAACAAGCCATTTTAAAGTAATTGGACAGTTGAGAACTGTTTTAAATTAATTTTCCTATTTTTTTGTATAGTGTACAAGGACCTGGCCCAGGCTCCATACATTTTGAAACATCTCCTTTCAAGGTTGATTGAGAAAATTTTATAGTTTAGGGTAGCTTGATGTGCTGGCGTCTGTACCTGCCACCCTGTAAGTTTTTTATGACGGGTAAATGAGCTGAAGAGGACCACTGAAAAACCTTCAAAAAGATTTTCTCGCAAAAAGAGAAAGGAAATAAAACTGTAAAAAGTAAGACCAGAACCCTAATTGCATAACACACTATCAATCTCAATCTGAATCATTTTGAAAGATATTGCTAATCCATTGCTCCATAATTATGTTCGAGAAACATGTCTGCTCAACAACGTCATCATCATCTGCCTAGCCTTTTCCCAACTACGTTGGGGTCGGCTTCCAGTCTAACCGGATGCAGCTGAATACCAGTATTTTACATGGAGCGACTGCCTATCTGACCTCCACAACCCAGTTACTGGGTAATACGATACCCCTTGGTAAGACTGGTTGTCAGACTTTCGGGCTTCTGACTACCCGTAACGACTGTCAAAGATCCACGAATGACAGCCGGGACCAACGGCTTAACGTGCTTTCCGAGGCACGGAGAGGTCTCGGTATGTAAAGGTGGTCACCCATCCACAGACCAACCGCGGCAAGCGTAGCTTAACCTGACCGATTGACCTGTGCGGCTGTTCTTATTTAGCCACGGGCCCCTCTGCTCAACAACGTAAATAACGCAATGAATGTTGTTAAACTGTCAAAATGAAACCCATTTCTACTGATAGTGTGATACGCAATTACCCCGCGGAGTAGATAATTATCAGAGGTAGTGATGAGAGTTACCCATATAATAACACTATTACAAACAACCATTTACAGACAGGATAGAGGAAACCAAATTTAGTCACAGTTTCTCATTTACTCTCTATCCGGAACAGGAAACTTCTTTCAAAATCTTTGATCGTTCTAAATATAACTACCCACATAGCATTACGGCGAAATCTATCCACTTTCTCATGGACATTAAAAATATCGATGTGGGTTAAGAATCGAATCACGCGCACGCGTTAACTGCGTGCGCGCATCCTGTGCGTCGTAAAGTTAAACCCATTGTGATAGTCCGGATACTTGCCGATTTATTTACTCTAAGATTTGCTTTGTGAGTTTCTTATTTAATGCTTATTTAAGAGTTAACACATCTTTATATATTTAAAAATATATTTTTGAATAATTCAGCCTTAATATGACGTTTGCGCATTTTCAAAGAAGATAAATCATTCGCAATGGGACTCTTTTGAATGAAATAAATTCGCTTTGTAAATATTTCTGAAGTTAATTTCACTTAACGTCAAGTCTTTTTAAGTTATACTTGACAGTTAAGTGATTTACATTAACCAGCTCCTTGGCTTTACGTATTTTATATTCAGTAATGATAAAGCTTGATTGTCCAGACCAGTAAAAGGCATAATATATTTTAAAACCCCTCTTTTTGATATATTAGTGAGGGCAACACTGGGTTATATTTGTGAGATGGAATCAATAGTGTACAATACAATATGGCAATAACAAACCACCACTATAAACCCTCTTTAGCACAGTTGAAACTGGCTATCTAACAAAGCATTTATGTCTAATAAGAAGCAAGGGCACATTACGTCCATCTAGCGAACGAACAAAGCGCAGTGACTGCGCGAGAGTCGGTAGAGATATGATACAAAGAACTACAGAATGTTAACTTTAAACGAAACGCTAAAGAACTTTTGAATGAAGGAAGAGAAAAGCATGCTGAAAAGCTTCCAGTTTGTGCCTGCATTGATTTAAGTATCATACTCGTAATTATACTGTAGCGAATAAAAGAGATGGGTTTTGTTTTAGCCTGACCAAATCTCTGATCAATAAAGCTGAAATTGGCTATTGTGGTTAGTTTATTGAAAATATCAACTAACCAAATGCTTTGCCTTTGGTTAGCTGCTATTTTTATTATTTTATAGCTGTTATTTTGCTATTTTAAGGTCCTGAACTTGAAAAAAAAGAACCGTTTGTGCGTCTGTCAGGAAGGTTAACATAATACATAAAAAAAAACCGGGCTTAAGCCTTCTGTCCTTACATTTCGTGGAGCTGCACAAGAGACCATATAGCCGTATAAATCAGGCGCGCGTGCGCGGTAGCTGTCCCGTGCATGCGCACCGCGACACACGTCATAGAGACGTGTACCCTCATCTGCTCGTGATTTTGGTTGGAGACGTCGACTGTTGCTTATGCAAGTTGGGTTATAACTTAAAAAATATTTTGAGCCCTAGCAGTAAAAAAAAACTACGGAAAATGGCTGTGGTTTTGAGTCTACAATTAGTAACTGATGATTTTTTTTCTAAACTACATAATGGCTTTGATACCGTTCAATTATAATAGTCATTTCGGAAGTGTTACACTTAAATATTTATCTTAAATATATTTACTTACCTTTAAATGTCGCCATTGTACATTGTGAAGCAGGGCCGGGTCCCTCGTAGTATGTTATTAATTGTCAATGAATCAATTTTAACACCACCCAAGTCGAAAGTTTCTTTCATCTTGAGCGAAAACATGAAAAATAACTCCATCTCCATATCAACGCAAAAATATTCAACAAACTTTATCGCCAATCATGCAGCAAATATTTACGTACAAGACCTCCATTGAATGGTACTATAAATTACCTTATTAATAAAGCTCCGATAAGAAGTGCATGAATAATGTCATAAAGGTAGCAGAGACAAGCACAGTCTTATTGATTTCATCTTGTGATGCATTGAAAAGATCTACTGTTATGAGGATTAATATTGCACATTGTTCTGTCCAGGATATAAGATGGATGGATCGTGTGAAAGATGATATAGATAAAAAGGGGGTGAACACTGAGGTGTAGCTGATAGGGATGGAAGAAGAAGACATAGAAACAAAGAAAGATATATATTTATAAGCATTAGGTTGCTTAGCTTGGGACTATATGGCGTTGTGTGAAATGTACAAGGATATTATATTATATTATATTATATTATATATGCGTAACATCCATGCAAAACGGCCATCGCTCAGCATACGCTACGACCCTATGCGAGACAGAGCGCCAGCGCTAACACATGCTGCACTAATACCAAATAAGATCATCATGCCCTCATCCCTAATGAAGGCATGATGATCATGATTGTGATCGGGATAAAAGTCCTTTTAGAACTAGGTGGGTAAACTCTTTAGTTTGACGTTTATGGGGAGATTTATGGCAATACGGGTGGCTGGGTACCTATAGGAATTCATTTTGCAAGAGAGATTAGATCTGTTGAAAGCATGTGGGCTAATGTGGGCCATACTTTGTGGGTTAACTTTTGCACCAGGCCAGCAGCATGAATACCGTAAAAACGAAAGACAAAATAACAGATTGTAGAAAGATTTCTACGGCTCGTTGACAAAAACTAAGACAAGAAACGTAAAGAAAAAGATAATTGTGTCTATTTTTTCGATTCTTTCTAGTGTAGTGATAGAACTGCACTCTAATTCCATAACACACTATCAATCAAATCTGAATCTGAATAATTTTGATGAATATTGCTAATCCATTGCTACACATGTTCGAAAAATTTGTCTGCACAACAACGTGATTAACGCAATGAATGCTGTTGAAATGTGTTTCGCAATTACCCCGCTTCAGTCTACGCGTACTGTAGTAATAGTCTACACGTCTATTTCTTGAGAATTTAGTCTAAGTTCTTTGTTTCTCGACGTTCTATTTTGCACCTTTAGTTAGTAAGTTCACCGCTCACGAGGTCAACTTCCAAGTGCGTTCAGACTGTTGATAAACTAAACTGCATATTTACAATTAGTTTAATATTGTTTACTTTAAAAGACTATATAGCTAGCTACTATTGGCATAGATAGTGGCTTGCACGAAGACGCCCCCCACTCTTCTTACTAATCACTAGTGGTTATCACTAGTTAATTCCGCTAATTTATTAGTTTTTTGATACACACTAATTCCCACTAATAAGTAATTACTGTGTATCGACAAAACTAAAGCGATTCGTAAGCGATTAGAAAGAAGAGTGGGGCGCGTCTTTGTGGATGACGCTATCTGTAGGACTGCATACCTACCACGAGCTCTTAACGCGATCCACTTTAGGACCTAAACTGAACTGTTCTGCTAATTCGTACAATGACGTCAGTTTAACGATTCAATTTAGGCCGTGCCATCTGGATACCTACCACGAGCTCTTAACGTTCATTCACTTTCAACGATCCAAATGCCGCTGAGTGTATTGGACGTCATGGTACGACTGTGAACGATGCAGTTTAAGGACCTAAACTGAAATGTCTTGCTTTTGAATCGTTTTTAAATAGTTCATGGTAGGCCTCCTGAACTACAAACTGAACTTCCTTTTATTACCTACTGTTTGTATTATAGTATCTATTTATTTGTAATTTCCCAAGCTAGCAGCCTCCTCCTAACCTTAAAAGTCGTCTTAAGGTCGTGGGTTCAAACCAAGTCATGCGCTTACTTTGTGTAAATCAAAACGGTGAAGGAAAACCTCGTGACAAAACCAAAAATTCGAAAACATGTGACATCTACCAACTACCAACCCGCACTAGGCCCACTTTCTCAAGAGAGAAGGCCTGTGTCCCAGCAGTGGGCATATTTTAGGCTGATGATAGAAGCTAGCAGTAGGTTTCTCAAAAAAAACACATTAGGGGTACTTACGTGGGTTCTTGTCGAACTGCATCGGACTGCACCTGTCCAGGGTGCGCACGTTGCCTTCAGAAGCATAGTTCCTGAACCCAGGCTCGCAGCGATAGACGGCGCCAGGTCGAGACAAGTTGTACTCGTACGGCGGGGACACCTCGGCTTCTGGGGCTCCCACCAGGATCCTGGAGAAGCGGAGGTGGAAATAGATTAGTTATGTTTTAAAGGTACTTTATATTTACTAGGTCCAACACTTTATAGCTCTAACATGACCCGTATTACAGAACTCACATTACTTATAGTTTATAGCTAATTGATTCGTTGAAATGCTTAGACTATTGAGCGAGGTTCTGTAATACGGGCCTAAATCTTAGCTACAACCGACGATATTCAAATGTCCTGCTGAACCACAATATCGTCCGATAAAACTATCTCTTAGGCTGTTAGGCAGACCATTCAGTGTCCGCTCTACTTATTATTTAAGGCAACAGAATTTAGGACCCCTCATCGATCAGATTTCTTTTAAACATAACGTTCCACTTCCAGAACTTCTAGCGCTAGACTTTCTTATCTCTCCAGCATCTACACTACACTCCAAATACAGCAACATAATACCCCATAGTACTTTAGTACTGCATCCATAAGCATTCACCTCATATCCTAACGACCAGGACAAAGCAATCACACCATCATAGCTCAGGAAACGGGTCAAACAATCAGACGACTCTTGGCACGGAGCCAGCACGTAAATAGACCGGGGTTCAATCCCGGTCGGGTACCTCGCCAAATTGTATTTCTATACACTGACTCATGTGTGACGAGTGTGTGTGTCTGTGTGATGTCATGGTGGTTTGTAATTTGTTATTTGGTAACATAAGATTTGGGGATAATATCCACTGAAAAAAATCTGCCGAGCTTTTTCCCAACTTTGTTGGTGTCGGTTTTCTAACGGATGCAGCTGAATTGTGGATACATGTATTTTACATGGAGCTACTGTCTATCTGACCTCCACAACCTAGTTACTGGGTAACACGATACCCCTTGGTAAGACTGGTTATCAGATAGTAGCCACCCAAAAAATTATTACAAATATTATTATTGCCTCTTCAAATATGTCCCCAATATTGTTTTAGAATGATTTGGGATCGAACATTCGATGTCCATCTTGAAAAAATAAAAAATCGTAAAAAAAAAATCTTACATACCTGAACCTAAAGTGCATGCAGTACCACAGTAATAATCTCAGTCAAAAGTCAAAAATTTATTGGCTATTTAAATTTATTAACTAAAGATAAAGAAGATTATATGTATATAGGTGCAAAGATTATTTTATTTCCATTAATAGCAATGACTAAGATATAATGTGAGTGAATAAGATTAAAATATAACAAGTGATCAGACTCTAGTAAAATTAACTTTACGATCAAAGTCATGCATCCAATGAATGTCCAAGGAGATTCGGGTCATAAAAACAACATTCAGCAATATTGTGCAATTTATATGCATTCACTAGCATAAGAATTTAATTTAAAGTATCTAATTACAAACTGAACAAGAACCTGAATGCATTTGTAAATGTAAATATGATGGACTGAGCAACTAATAAATAGACTGAGCAACTAAATTAAAGAAAATGAAATGGGTAGGTCAGTCTCTCGTAGTCATAAAATAACGGTTCTGTAGTAAAGTGTATGTTGCCTGCAATGATCGAAAGACATCAACTGGAAAAAATATATTCTTTATTGTAGATAGATATACTTTTGTGTTTGTTACCTACAATAAAGACTATATTTTGTTACAAAAGAAATATTCTATTTAATTTTGTAACATTTCAACAAATGAACTCCAGAACTCTATTACCACCATGATAAAATTATACCATCTCCACAAATCGATTACTTGAAAACACGACACTCCGCGACATCAAAGTTTATATTTTTACGTCTCCTGCCTAGGTACAGCCACCGCACATACGGTAACAATTTGACATTGACAGCGCCTTTATGTCGTAGCAGTAAGGCGAATTTCGTACTGCAAGTGGTACCTGATGGGCGGTTGAGTGTACTAAGGTGAGGTGTGGAAATAACTCAGTGGAAATAGTCCCCTTTCCGGCGCCCGAAATAGACGAGTCACTGGCGCTTATCAACAGTGAGGGAGACGAGGACGTATGTGGAGGTAAGATTAGGTGTGTAGATTAGTGTTTATTATGTAGCTATTTTAAAAGAGAAACAAGATAATGGAGAGATTCAAGACTAATAGTGTTGAATTTAGGAATCGTCGCTGATGAGATATTGAAATTCAAGGTTGGTACAAACGCCAGCACATCAAGCTACCCGAAACTGTCAAATTTTCCCAATCAACTTTGAACCTAATGCTTTAGCGATAAAGTTGAACTTTAGCGAGACTGGTTGTCAGACTTTCGGGCTTCTGACTACCCGTAACGACTGACAAAGATCCATAAACGTGCTTTCCGAGGCACGGAGGGGTCACGGTATGTAAAGATGGTCACCCATCCACAGACAAACCGCGGCAAGCGTACCTTAACCTGATCGATCGGCCTGTGCGGCTGTTATTATTTAGCCACGGGCCCCTCCAGTAGCTCATGCAACCACTAGACCAATAACCCACTAGATTTTTTATGACTGAATTACAAATCGATCGTGCAATACACTAACTTTAGATGAAAGGTAAACTTAAAGAACACATTGGGTACACTGCATGTCCTAAAAAAAGATAATATTAGCAGAAGATAAAGTTCCTGAAAGTGCTATGTTGTGAAGCTGATAAGTAGGTACCTACCTATCTTATAGAATGTGTCACTTCAGTAGTTTGCTTTCGAAAGACTTATCGATTGTAACAAGCGACTGGGGTTTTCCCCACCGCTATGAAAGAATAAGAGCCTCATTCATACTTGATACTGAGTAACGTTACTGACTCATCATTTCAACCGAAAGACGTCCACTGCTGGACATAGGCCTCCCCAAAGCACCTCCACTTCGACCAGTTTTGTGCTTCTCGCATCCAACGGGTTTCTGCGGCCTTCTCAAGGTCGCAGGTGAGGTTACTGACTCAAACTAAGATAATTCAACTGAAGGGTTAAGTTAAATATCTGTACAACTTTTGACAATGTATAAAGTAGCTAATATTTAAACATTGAAATCCGAAAAAAGGAATCACCGGTCGGCAGGTGGTTGGCGCGGCGCCACATATGACTCACCTGCCGGCCCTAATTTTGTCGCCGCCGTAATGACCCGCAGTCTGTACTTAGTCACTTTAGCTACTTGCTACATATGTGTGAATGTACACTCCTGCGGCGCTTTCCGTACCGACTGTACCCTACCTACTCACGATGGAAATATGAATTGAAGAATGCTTGATAAGGTTCATCAGACAGAAGAACTTATTATTCGAGCACGATAGTATGGAGGTAAACTATCTAGATTTTGTGAATTGAGCTGATATATCGTCTAAGTCAAATCACTTTTGAACGTCAACGTTTACAAGAATATAGAATTGATTCTAGTTGGTATCAAACGGTGGTTTCGTATGGACAAGAAACTTTTGATACTAATATCTAGTGTATATGTCGCAGCCAACTGGTTAAATTAGCCGTTCAGTTAACCGCCTAGCCTTTTAACTAAACGGCGGCCGTTCAACTAACGGCCTAAATAATATTCAATTACAGTTTAGGTTGGAAGTCTGTAACCAATCACGCGCGAGCCGAATTGTTCGCAGTAACTAAGGCAGGGCACCCCGACCAAATGGGTTAGGTTAGGTTAAAACTGTGACCAACCGCGTGCGAGCCGAGAGAGCGAAGCGAAGCGAGCACTACTTCTAAAGGCCAGGCAGTTAACTGAACGGCTAACTTAACCAGTTGGCTGCGACATATATATCCCATGTTTTTATGAGAGAATGATAAATAGCAGAAAAGAAATCTTGTTTTACAAAAATATAACAATAGCAGTAGTAACCCTAATCTCGCGGACGGATTTAACCCTGCAAGTGCAATGTGTGTGCAAATGTCCGCACCTGCGCAGTGGCAGCTCGTATAGATTATACAACCGATACCGAAGAAAGGGAACAGAAACGACGATAAAGTTTGACAGTTTTAGGTCTAACTACAGTGTAAACTTAACGTAAGATATGCTAACTGCTAACACTGTTAGAATAGACACCATCCTAGCCTGGATACTAAAATAGACGATGATGATGTGCTGAAAGTAACTGCTTTGCGGAACTGAAATATAATAATAAAATAAACATATTCCGAAGATTGCTCCATAAAAATAAAATGCGTCTTCACCAACTAAAATGAGATCGTAGTCTGTTTCAATTCGATAAATCTCTGGGGTGTTAATTTTTTTTTTTTTTAACAAATCAGTCGATTAACTATGCTCCCTTATCTTCTCTAAGATATCAATCAATCATAGTTTTAGATTTTTCAAAGTCTTTACCCCAAGCAATAACTCTACCTAATTTCTTCTAACATTGTCCCATAATTCATTAGCTAACCCAATATACCATGACATTTCTCAGCGGTGCTGCTTGCGAACTCAAATGTCAAATGAACGTCAACATCTAGTTTCCTTCCTCCGTGTTTTTAGATATTCTGGTTTTTGTATAGCAACACTGTATTTTCGAACTATGTAGATATAGCCAAGGGGGCCATGGCTCGTGAAATGGTTCAACGTTCAACTATAAAACCGTTTCCGACAGAGAGGCGTGCCGCTACTAATCTGCCAATGTAGCGAACATGACTAGCTGAACTTAGGTTAGTGTTGTAGGTAACTGTATTTCAGAAAGAAACAACACACCTTTTAGTTGCATAGTTGTTTCAGTCTGAATATTTTTTTTATTTCAGTCGGATTGAATAGACACAGTAAATAAGAAAGAAATAAACATTTTTATTGAGCACAAAGAAAACGCACATTACAAAACAATAGACAAAATACACACACTAATACAAAGCAGCTAAAAGCCTCGTATTCAAAGTTTGATAATGTTGTCCATTGTTTGATGTCAGGGCAGGTAATTTACCGGTCTACTTCAAAACGAAAGTAAGAAATAAGAAAATTCTATACGAAAGACGAGGCGGTATGATCGAAAGACATATATAACCTATATATAAAGACTATAGCCTGCCCATTGGGCGAATTAAAAAAAGATCACAACTAAAGACAATACACATAGTACGCTACGTGTATTGTCTTTAGTTTTGATTTTTGATTCGTACCTAGGTATGTGTTGCGGCGTTGCGATACTGGCAAATGAATGAGAATTATGAAAATGATGTTGTATGAAACAGTCTCTATAAGGATCATTGTAAAATGGGTCCTACTAACTCAATCTAGAACCGTAATTTATTGTATATAGAAGCACAATTCATTTAATAACTCTGGTAGTATAATTTAAACATAAATTTCCAAAGCAACCATCGTTATTAGACTAAGAAAGCTCATGAATTTGCAGGGTCTCTAAATGCCGAGCCCTCCAGATTAGGTGTGCAATTGAGACATCGTAGGCCTAAGGTTAATCAAGGCAAATTAATATGATGAGCGTTTCATAATAACCATCGCAGACTTGTGACTTGCCCAAATGTTGTCTGTTAATGATGGCAGAGATATCGACCAACCATAAATTCAGCACATAATTCTAGACCCCTTAACGTAGAAATAGTTAGATGGTTATCAAAAAAAAATCTTCTGCTTCATAGAAAAGTGCGATACTCACGCGGTCGAAAATTTCCACGCAGAGGGTTTCAGAATCATATAGGTACTGAATCTATGATGACGTCCCCCTGCATATTTTGCTTAAGAAATCCAAATCTAGAGTTCCTATTAGATAATAGAAGTAGAACTGCTGTCTGATGAAAATCCAATTTTCAGACCAAAGAAGCTATTCAAAATCATATCAGATCTCACCAACATTGTTCACAATTAATCACCAACGTTGCGTCAAACGTTGGCTAATGACGTAGTTCATCAGCTATCATTGTGCAGGCTTCAATAGACACAATGGATGCAACATCAATTATGAACAATACGAACACATACATTTAATATTAGATAATGTTCAGCGGAGAAATGATCTTAGAGATTTATAACTGTTGTGGTACCTACTAGTAAAGGTGGGTCTGCCATGGGTGGTTCGATTTCTTAAATAATAAAGCTGAAGAGTTTGTTTGTTTGAATGCGCTAATCTATGAAACTACCAGTTGGATTTGAAAAACTATTTTTGCATTTAATAGCCCAATTCTAGAGGAAGGCTATAAGGCTATTTAACATCACGCTAGGACTCTTACGAATAACGAACGACGAGAATTAAAGGTCGGCGATGCGATGCGACGGGGTGGGTCTGGGTAGCAAGAAATTTCACGTGACAGAAGCTAGTATAAGACATAGTACTTAATTATAAACTGTGGTGGATTGGTAATTTTGGTAATGATCATTCTAAAAACAGTTGATTCATCAATATATGCTTACGGAGTTCATTCAGCCTTCTGCGTGACGTAAGTACGTTTCAATAATATAATTATTTAATCCCCCATAAGGAAAATTACAAATAAATCATCAAAATTAGAACTCAATAAACCGCAAAACAAACAAAATACAAAACAAATTCATTGATGGAATCATTTTCCTCGTCAATTTTATGTGTAATTGCAATGACGATTTGTCATTGCAATTACAAATAAAATTGATAACTATTCTCTTTAAAGAAACGTCACACACCACATGATGACATGACGTGTCGGTCTGTCTGTTCCGCGACAATTAGCGAGGCAAATCGTCCGTCGCGCCAAATACTTCCATTAAGATAACGACATTTGTGAAGATTTGAAATGGGCCTCAAAAAGAAGAGTTGAATAAGGAGTTCGAAAAAGACTCAAGAAGAAACATTCTTCCATAGAATAATTGATGAAGAAGAAGGCAATAGTTGAAACATTAAAGAAATATAGAAATTGGCATTGGATGGATGAAAAAACGGGAATTTCTACACCGCCTCCTGTATGAGTAATAGGAACTTAATAGAAGTAGTCACCACTTCACTAGCTTGAGTCTAACAATCTCATTCTTGTCAAATCGATGCATCCGCTTCTGAGATATGAGTCAAGAGTCACGTAAACATATTCTGACCATATATGCCATATTTATTCTTAGATACACCTTGTCATACCTTCTCTAAAAGGAGGTAAAATGCTAAATTGTTTTTTGCTTCAATCAAACACAGATATTCGATATTCGTGTAAACTGGTTATATACCTACTGAAGAATGTAAGATTAAAGGCAAACATGCGCGGTATCACCTATTTATCATTCTACACACATTGCAGAAGCCAATTGAAGGAAACTTGTAATTAAATACAAGTCTCGTAAACATTCTATGTACTATTGACTACCTGGTAGTAACGATTGAGTTTTATTGTTATTGAGGTCTTGTTTTCTAAGATTGTGAATAAAACTAAGCGATGGGACGTCGCCTATGCGATGGTTAGCCAATAAAGGATCATGTATTTTCAAATATCTATCAGAATTTGCATTAGATTTTGTACCTTCATCTTAATGTGATAGCACCTCTCCTTCTCCCGTCATAATAACTCTATCAACAATTTTTGACTGCGCCTAAGAATATCAAAAACGGTTTCATCTGTCATCTCAATTTGTTATATTTCACTACCATTGCCTTCAGATGAAGAGACTGATTACTACGAACAGAACCTAACCAGTTATGAAACTATTTTTACCATAGATATATCAACTTGCAAAAGACTCACCCCAGAAATGTGAGTTTGGGAAAACAACACTGAAACACAAGTCCACTTTACCATCTGCAATTGCTGTGCCCTTATTTAACTGACTCAGTATTTAATCAGCTCTTTCAGCACACACACCCATTTAGCTGAGAACAAGGAAACAGCTCTATTGTCTCCTCATGTGCTAGAAACATTCTTATCAGATCGTCTCTTGTTTACAATTAGATACGAGTTGCATCACTACAATTTTGTAATGAGAACGATTTGATAACAGCCGCGTTTAGCAATATCTAGGATGATATGTTTGGCGAGAAATTAGCGTCCTTCCTTGGTTCTTATCAAAATGTAAAAAGTAGTTATCGTTAGTATCTTAGCGGTTTATTTTTCACGCAGAAAATTACCAACTTTAGCAGAATCTTACCATTATAAATGTGAAAGTTTGGATGTTTGTTACTCAATCACGCCAAAACGGCTAAACGGATTTGGATGAAATTTGGCTCACAAATAGTTTATAACCTAGATTAACACATAGGGTACTTTTAATCCCGGTAGTATCATTTCATGCTATCATTTCACAGCGAAGCCGCGGGAATAAGTTAGTATAAAATAAAAACTACTGCTTAAAAGGTTTGTTAATCTCATAGAACTAAAGTAAGGGACTACGTCCAAATAGTTAATTACATTAACATTACACATAATATAATTAATAATGTACACAAGTAATCTGTGGAAACGTTGTTGATTGTACATTTACTCATATGTCTTACCAAAATTTTCTTTTCTTTTTTTTGTAAAATAAATTGTACAATTGTTTGTTTTTCCCAAATAAATAAAATAAAATAATGAACAACTTAAAACCTTAACTGATATGTCTAATAAATGTTAAAAGGCACCTGCTGGACTTGAAACTTGTCCCAAGGTGTGCTACAACACCTGGACAACTGATTTCTGCATCTATATAAATGTAGTACGAATGACTGAGAAAACATTGGTACAATAAATGCTTACACATAATTAGTATATTCTCATGGTATCCAATATATTAGACTTGTATGATCATATTTACAAGTTTTACAAAGTTTTGATGATAAGCCTACAAAATCTTCATTCAAACACAAAACATTTAGGACTCCAGTATTCATACGAATTCTCTTCCAAATCCTACTTATAAATGATTCCAACGCCAGAACAATAATAATAACCCACAAATACCGCCGATTTGAATACCATACGAGCATATGGTATAAAACAGACATACAAAACTACAAAGTACCTACCAGTCGTTTGCATAGCGATCGCAACTCGTCCCTATAACACACGACTTATGCTAAGTTTCGCTTTGAACTCGGCGACAGGTGCCTCGAATAGCCGTACGATGTCGATGTGCCCTGCATATTAAAGCAGCTGCTATGCTGAATTCGGAATTTCTGATACAGATAATATATAGAGTCCTTTAAACACTAACCACCTTACTAATAAAAGTACTATATCAGATGAATAGTTACACACCGATTTCTCTCTGTCAGTCGTCAGTAATTTGACTTTCGAAAGAAGAAGACAAAGCGTTGTGTAACTATACAGACGCCATAGGTACAACGTTTATTAGTAAGGGGATAAGTAAGTAATCAAGAAGCTCTCTGATGAATATAACACTTCTAAAGCTATGATTTCCTAGGATCAGATCCACCATAATATAAAAGAAACCCAATGGTTTACCCTTTAAAGTAAAGTTCGCGAGCACATTGGCAAGAAGCTGACAGTATCATCACAACAGTAATGTTTTCTCATTGTTTGTCTTATTTATTTTTAGAATATTCGTGTATTTATGTATATTTATTTGCGGCGTATCTTTATATTTAAAAATATTTATTCCTCAATTTTCATGATTGCACCTACCAAAGTTTGTCTCTGCATCACCCAAAGGTTGACTGGTAGAAAATGCCTATGGCATTAAGTTCGCCTCTGTACATTTGTGTACTTAAATTATTAAATAAATAAATAGCGGCCGTCACGAATTTCTGTCACTTTCAACAGTATTTGACAATAAGGTGTCTAAAAACGCTCTGCATTTGGACAACCGTTATTGTGTGACCGTTCATCGCTTTGTTAGGAAAAACGGAAAACGGCCGAACCAATACATTTGACAAAAATCACCTCACCTCACCTTACTTATAACTACTGTCGAAAGTTGACAAAACACAAGACAACAAACTAATGTTTTTATAGAAAATTAATGAGTGAAATGAATACCTCTTATGGTAACATGAGTAGCAAAATGATTAAAAAAGTTAAGCATAAGTAAATCTGGCGCCGTACAAAGTTCCAATCATTTAGGCCCTCCTCGTTCCTACGGCTTCGCCATATTGAACAATTTATATGTCTTCAATCATTCAGCTGTGAATGATTGAATGAAACCAAATGTTTTCGTTGTTTTGGAATTAGACGTGGATGTCGTTTTATACCTGTAGCTTACGAATTCAAAAAGCAATGGATATTTAATGTCAGACAAAAGAATAACTATTAGGATCTTAAAATTAAATAAAAAGAAAAGCATCTTATTCAGGATGATTTTTAGGAACGGACACGTTTTTCTGGATTCTGGAACCCCAATCATGTTTGAATCACTAATTCCTTGCAAGCTCTTCTATATTTTACGACCAGAAATTATAACCATCGACAGCATGCCAGGCAAATCTCAAAGAAAATAGATTTGTTTTCTTAAAATGTAAATCAAGTGCTAGTTTAGCAGCACATATTCACATATACCAATACATTTAACATCGCGTGCGCACCGCCATTGTAACAACCGCGGCGGATCACTTGCAATCTTCTCATTTAGACAATCAGCAAGATACGGGAGCGAGGGTGCGCCGGAGTCAAGCGGGATAGTGCAGAATTATGTACCTATTTGCGTAGGTAAGTGTTGTTAAAGAAAATGTTTTAAAACTAAATGTCGAACCATCAGTTGGAGCTGAGACAGTCTCCACGAAAGGTTTAATTGAGTTAATCAAGATTCCGGAGTGCGAATGTGATGTGACGTCATCTCTAACTAAATTGAACTGATTGAAAAAGGACACTTCATATAGTGGGTACACATTTGCATACCTACTTAAAGTGCAGTATATTCCGTTCGAACTTGGCACTTTTCATAAACTCCGTCATACGGATTTACTACTCACTAAAGCTAAATCTCCAACACAGTCGAATTTAAATGGAGCAGCATTGGCTATACCACTCTACTCCAAATCCATAGAATTAAATCCAAGACCTGTGGACCACACAACCAGAGACAACCCAAATAGTGCACCAATTCAAGCTGTCATCAAACAAAATAACACGGCACTAACAACCGAAAGAAAAAGAACAACTTAAAAAGAAACATACATTACATCTAACAGACAATTGATTCACAAAACAATACATGCGTACATGCCACATGCATAGTATCAAATAACATACGACAAAACAAACTTGCGTAAGAATAAGTCTCCATTCAAAATGCAAATGGTGGAGAAAGTCAAGCGCAGCGTAGGACGCATTTTTATTAGGACCGCACTAGACGATGAGGTTTTGCGCAGGCGTGATATGCTGGCATTTTATTGGCTACTGTGGCTGTCAATCAGAGTTTAAAGTCATCGATGGCATAATAGTGCTGTAATATGTATATTAGGTCTGTGCGTTGAAGATATCAAAGTATATATGGAAATATATATGTCTTTGGATTTTAAATTATTTCTCTAATTGGATTACGTAGTGGAATAACTTCTTTTTGAAGAAGTCTTGGCCAGCCACGGGCAGAGGCTCAATGTTATGAGAAATGATAGAATAGCTAGCGATACTAACAAGATTATTAAATATGGAGAAAAAACTTAACTAAAATAGCAGAATTTGCAACAGCTTACACTGATCATTTCATTACAGACATAAAACTAATTCATGGTTTATGGATTCATTCATCACAACTACAAGTGTGGTTAAAGTATTTCAAGATCAAGGCTTAAATCTGTGCCCGAATGTCGCAACAGGTATTCATTACAACTTAATAAACCCACAAGATATCACATATACCAATAAAGCCAGTAGTACACAATAATGTGTAGGAGCACATTAATGAGGCTGCGATAGAAGTATCAGATGCAGTTGCGACAAGTCGTGGGAGTGTGGACGGCCTTCTGCAGATGAAAGGGCCCTAAGTTGCCCAATAGGGTTTAGGTAATTTAGAGAACCTTTAGCATAATTGATTTGTTCGGAACAATACTTAGTTGTACTTTAGGTACATACACCTTACGGAACACTTACGGAACATTGTACTACCTTCTAAGGTTCCAACATCCTACTCTATGAGTGTAAGGTGAGGCAGGTCCTCATAAATAACCGCCAACTTATCTCGCGACTTATTAGATAAACCTAAATGATAAAATAAGGCTTAAATATGGATGTTAACACGACGGGCCGCGCAGGGCGCTCATTATTAGCTTATCTTAATTTAACATCAACACAGATTCTAGGCTTCCACAAAATAATTAGTGGATTTATCCAACTTTTTGGGTGGTGGTGGAAGTTTTAAACAAAGAGCGATTTAAAAGAATCCTTGGAGATTTGTGTAGTGATGAATTTCAGGGAAAGAAAGTCCGTCGGCATTGTGGCCACTGGTATCACTGGTCTGTTACACTATGCGTACAGAGACCAAAAGGCTAATTCTCGAAAATTAAAACGTTTAAAATCTAGTCGCAATCTCATCTGAACGAGAAAGGAATTAAATTCGTTTATAAACATGAAAACATGACCCAGAGAAAGAACACAAACACAAATCAAAAATTACAAGTGTTTGGAAAATATGCGTCACATTCACGCAATACGGCCATCGCTCAGCATAATGCTAAGACCCTATGGCAGACAGAGCCCCAGCGACAACCGCAACGACTACTTAGAACACTTATAATTATGCAACTATTTACTTCGGTACTTTCATCTCCTATACGTTTACACCAAAGGGCACTGCGGCCGTCTTTGACAGCCCATAAAATCGCTCACCGCTTATAACTCACCCCACAACCATTATAATGTGTTCACGATAGCTAAGTACAGTAATATATGTTGCGCTCGCACATGACTTGTTTATTATATAGTAATAAAGCGTCAACTCCCAAGACCACCCGTGTGTGGCCGGCCTAACATCTGATCTTGTAACTCTGATCGCAGCATTCGCCTTAAGAATTACTCTGTTAGGCTGTCTTAATACGATCAGTCCAAACTGTAAAATGTTTCCAGCTGTGAATGAATTATTTCACTATTTATAAATTAGCTTTCTATTTATGAGTATTGTATTTTTTCTGTTTGTGTACGTAGTTTTTTATTTCTATGGTAGGTTTTTTTTATGTTGTTCATCTTTCAAAACTGTATAGCACGAGTGTCCATGGAGTTTCTTGCCCGTTCTTCTCCATAGGAACCTACTATGCTTTGGAATGGGCAACTAGCTTCATCTTTCTGACTGACTGACGTCTTGACAGTTCAAAAGTGCCTGTAATTGGTTTAATTGAAATAAATGCTTTGAGTTTGTCAGGTAGACAAGAAAAAACTGAATTATTAATTTATTTAACTGTTAACATAACTCTTTTCCAGCTAAAGCACTAGGGAGTGGTGAAGGGCGGGCGTTTTGGGAGACTATCATTACACTTATAAAGGCGAAAGTTTGTGAGTGTATGTGTGTTTATATATTTGTTACTTCTTCACGCTCAAACGGCTGGACCAATTATGATAAAATTTTGTATGGAGGTTGCTGACACCCTGGATTAACATAATATATAGGCTACTTTTTATTCCGATATTCCCACGGGATCGACACTTATGCGGGTGAAACCGCGGTTCGCAGCTAATCTTATATAATTTTAAAGTTCAAAAAGTTCCGACTCTCAGCCTAAATTAAATAAATGACTTATTTTTGTTAACTTTACCCCTGTAATCCCGAAGGGCTTAATCAGAGGTGTACCTACCTATAGTGCAGACGCCAGCACATCAAGTTACTACAATCTGTCAAATTTCTTCAATAGATTTTCAACTTTATTGCCAAGGCATTAGGTTCAAGGTTGATTGGGAAAATTAGACAGTTTCAGGTAGCTTGATGTGCTGCCGTCTGTACAACGACATACGTAAGTATTCATAAGTCTCACAGCACAACGTTACTTTTAAAAAAATAATTTAAATAACTTACAAGCATTCACCTCTCATTAATGACAACACCATAGACCTACCAACACCTTTATAACTTTAACAGTTAATTTAAATGGATTAACGCTTACCTTTCACCTCATCGCGTATTTAACGATGGCACCATTTATAAAGTTAGCTTCGTATGTTTTGCATAAACAACTAATAAATCTTTATTAACAATCTTATTGCTTAAGTTATGTGGGAAGCTGTGACGCAAATAAGTAATAGGTAATTGTATGTAATTAATAAAGTATCGAGTACCTGATGGAGTTTATTTTGTTGTAATGTCGCAATTCGCGTTGGTAGGCAAAATAATTACTTAAGTACAATAAACTTAATTATAAGTTAAGTGGGTCGTTGTGAATGTATGCAGTGGAATAAATACAATTCTCGCAGAATTACTCAATCCGAAATAATGACCACTCTTTTTGAGAAACTTCGACCAATAAGCGAACGTCATCACCAGAGCATGAAATTAATTCATTCATAATATGAAAAATAGTTAAACACAATTACAAACAACCTGCTGTTTATGAAATGCATCGCTTGTGTTCCTGCCCTTTTGGATAAGTAAAATTTCAAAACAGAAGAACTAGCAGGGGATCGAGGAGGGGGGGGGGGGGGGTTGGAGGGGAGACTCAGGGGATCAGACCGGAATAATTCTTATTACAATACTGCACCATATTTTAATATTTTTATGAACAATATACCTAGACCAGTTTTCACAAAACAAAAATAAAATTAAAATTAATTCCAAACACAAAATACCTTTTGCTAACAAAACCTTATGTCTATGATTACTCTTTCAAAAACTCGACTTTCCCCTTTTCTACCGTATAATTAATCTATATTTATCAGAGGTAAGCAGGAAGGGTGGTAGTTAATTACACTCGCCGTTAACTGACTCGTCGGCGGTGTATTTCTGTTAAGTTTTAATTAAATCACTCGACACCTGTGTCCCCCCTCCCACCACTCACTCCACGGTTCGGCGCGTGCGATGTGCGTGCGCACGTGCCGCGTATTCGTCGTTTTAGATCCTTTTTATGGTAGTGCACCAAATGTATTGTTAAGTGAGCTTTTGTTTCCGGGATCGTAAAGTTTTAAAGTTATTCGTTTTAAAAGAATTAGAGATCAATGTAATACTGAAAAACATTTAAATTATTACACGATGGTTCGCAATTTCTCGCTAAAATATAAACAAAAAATCGAATACCTAAAATGTCAAATGTTTACAAAAACAACTCTTAATTTTCACACTAGGGAAATATCCATTCATACTTTCTTCGCCACTTCCGATAAAATCGAAAGTGCCAAAGATAACAAAGCACCATAAGAAAAGAAAGTGCACCAATCATGAGAACAAACAGTCATATTCATAACAGAGCCATATTAAGACAAAGACTTGAAAGAGTACTGTTTACCACAACGCTAACCGGCGCCGGCGCATCGGAAACTAGCGGTAATACAGAGAAAGGTGCCAATGTCAGTGCGAAAGACAGGTTGGAAAAACTAGTCGAAGGAGCGAAATCTGAAGAAAATCAAGATATATGTGAGTTTAAAAGAAATGTGCTTATAGAAAGTGGGAATCATAAGAATGATTGCCAATTAGATGAAGTGGCAGACAAGTATATACTTGAAGCTTCTGCCTTTTCTTATTTTCACTTTTTTATTTTGCTTGGCCCGTAGTGGACATTGGGTCGGTTAAATAGCTTAAAGCCTTCCTCAAGAATTGGACTATTAATTGCAAAAATAATTATTCAAATCCGACTGACAGTTCCAGAGTTTAATCTGCCTAGCCTTTTCCCAAGCTTGAGTAACTATTCAGTAATCTGTGCTTGAGTTCCAGAATTTAACGCGTTCGAACAAACAAAAAGCTAACAAACTCTTTAGCTTATTAGTACAGATTAGTATAGATAATTATAATATGAAAAGCGAACAGCAATTGGTAAAATGTACTGTGCTGATGATATTCAGGAAGATTTTTTTATCACCATCCAAATTATTACAGGCTGTTCTACCTATGAATATAAACAACTTTCACTATGGGACCAACACTGATATCACGAAAAAAAAAATCTGCTATTTCATACAAAAGTTTAATACTATATACTTGACCAAAATGTGTGAAAAAGCTGTTTTTTTTTTTGTGATTTCATAGTTGGTCCCATAGTGAAAGTTGTTCATATTTATGGGCAGAACAGCCTGTAAAAATTTGGATGGTGATAAAAAAATCTTCCTGTATTGATAAGAATTCTAAATTATGAAGAAAAGCAATATTTTAAACCAGACTCCCATGAACAAACTACGTAAAATTATTACCAAGAGACCTTTTTTAAAACAAGCTTATTCTCAAGTTACATATAAGTAATATACCTAGTTATTTAATTCAAACTAACTCTTTTCAAACGACGGCTAAATACAGACTACATATTATAATCACTCTTTTGTTTTGATAAACTTCCGCATATGATTTTAGGAATTTAGGTCTGTATAATTTGTAGTTTTGCTGATCTATACAACGGAAGAGAGCGCAGAGATAACAGACGATTTTATTATTAACCAATGGTCAAACCTTTGGTCAATAATAACAATTTATGCACACACATCTTAAATCCCCAACTATTTATGATCCAAACTGTTATGACAAAAAATTTAAAACGAATACTTCTAGGTACAAGAGATCAGCCTTTATAGGTACTGATGGGACACTAAGGAAAGATAGTCGCAAACTTTAGAAAACAACACTTTATGAAAGGTAATAAGGTTTATCTCATATCATCATTATATCTGCCGAGAGACGTCCACTGCTGAACGGGAGGCCTCTCCCAAGCTTACGTAGCTGCGATAGATGATCTCAATCTTATTTCATTAAATCAAGCTTTGAATTCTGTCAAAAGCACATTCCCAGCTTCTTTATCCTTCATATCCGCATAAAATAACCAAATATTTAAAAAAAAATTGGTATGCAGACGAACATGTATTTTAAAATTCAGACTATACATATAGAGATAAAAGATAGATCACAATTAGCGTTCATGGCCACTTGCGCTTACGCAATGTTAGTGTACGAGCAATAACGTAACCAACTGAAATACACTTTGATTCGGACCGAGGTGAAACTGGTTCATGAATGTTGCTCTATTTAGTGGGTCATCATCAGTGTATAATGTTCCTACTGCTAGGACATAGGCCTCCTCTCTGTGAGAAGGCGCGGGCCATAATCCACCACACCTGCCAGGTGCGGGCTATTTATTAGATGTCACAAGTCGTCGATTTTTTTGTTCCAGGACATCCCGGTTCTTTCACCATTTGAGAGCAGTGGTGATGAAATAAATTACGAGTTCGAACCAACGACTTACAACTCGTTAAATCGGGATTACCACTGGGTCACTACCGTACTGCTCTTTGGAGGAAATGTCGTAAGCGATTTAGACTAAGCTTCTGGCACCAGCAACTTCAACTCTCACGATCATTACAGCCAGAAATTTACACTGCTGGAGCTGCCCACATCTAGCAAATTCCCCTATACCTAACCGACTGACAAACACAGTCATCTAAGATATTTAGACAGAATGAGGAAAATTTCGTGAGGAATGTTTTGACTAGTGATAATGTGGATGGATATAAGAGTAGGGGAAGATCAAAGAAACGATGGATGGACTGTTTGAAAGACTATATGGTTAGAAATTAAGGGAATGACTACCGAGGTGACCACTATAGAGAAGTAGGTATATATAGCAGAAGAAAACATGTTGCGTCGACCCCTTATACATTGGAATAAGAGAGAGAAGATTCGATAGATAAAATGGAATATCTAACGTAATCTGTCACTAACCTTGTCTTTTCATATATATTTTTTTAATGTTTTCGGGCCAATGATCTCTTATCGCAATTTGAGCGGGATGTGACTTGTTGATGTTTAGGATTAATGAACTGAATATTTTAATGAGTTATTCCGGTCTGATTCCCTGAACCACCCCAACCCTGGACCCTGCTAGTTATTCTTTTGTGGGCCTGAAACTGTGTTTCTGTTGTTTAGTCTGTACTGAAGTATTTCAATATGTTTCATAATTTTGCATAATATTGTATTAAAGAAGGCTCTATTGTCGTGTATGTTATTTTGATTAAAATCTTTTTTCTTTTTCTTTTTTTACACAGATTGATATTCACTGCCTTGTTGGTCTTGTAGTCGCAACTGTTAAGCATGAGGTCCTGGATTCGATTCCTGGGTCGGGCAAAGTGTTATTGGGTTTTTCCATCTGGAATTTCTCAGTAGCAGTCCGGAGTCTGGATTTGTGTCTGGCTGATGGCAATAGGCCCGCCCCCTATTACATATATGGGACTTGAACATAACTGGCGGAATGTGCGTGTACTATAGGTATACCTCTGTTTAACCCTTGGGGGACAAGCGTGATGATATGTTTATTGTTAATTACATCAATGGAATGCTAAAACCAACTCTATTAGACTTAGAACAAAAACGTTAACAACAATATATTCCCAATAAAAACATAGGTAGGTACCTAACACACCTTCACGCTTCTAAAATAAACAAGCCCAATAAATAATAATAAAACAAAGATTAGCTACAATTAAACAACCTAACACGGTCTATAACGTCATAGAACGGTACTAGGGTCAATCCGGTCGTAAATCTTGGCGATATAGAGTTACTTGCGCCTGCGCCGGTCTGGTTTCACTGCAACGTCACACGGACCACCGGAAGCGTGAGAAATGGAGTACGCACTATTTTTTACGCACCATGATGTTGAAGAAGTCATACTTAATTAAATTATTAGAAAGAAAATATTATATCCGACTTTGGCTATTTTTAGCTGGCTAAAACCTAACGCTAGAGCTAGCTGCTTCTGAAACTCCAAACCATCGGATATATAATATACATAACTTAGTAGGTCATAAGTTAGTTAATTTATGCATTGATTTATAGCTTTGTAACGGACGTATTGGGCTTGAATCGATAATATACATCGCCTCTTTCGAAGGGGGGGGGGACCCTTAAAAGGCTTCACTATCGATTACCATACTATAAAGTTACTATGAAACTACGATGATTGATCACTATGTCGTTACGTTGCCAATTTATCTTATGTCGTCGTCGTCGATAGATTTCAATACACTCCTGCGCACGATCATTGATCAATTGCTTTGGGTGGATGCAAATTGCGTTCGTATACCTTGTCGGGATCACCTTGTGGCAAAGTGTGAAGACTGTATTGTTTAATAAACATATTGAAATTATCAGCGGCTTAAATAATGAAACACGTGAACACTAACTGTTCTGTTGATTGAGATATCTAATGGATGTTGGGTACCTAACTGTTTTAATCATAGCTTTATCAGTAAGTTTTTTTAGCTCTGACAATTAACACAAAGTTAAAAATTATCACGTAAGTGAACGTGAAAAATACGTATGTACCTACTCGTAGTTTGCAAACGTGCAGATTCGATTCTTTATTTGTCATACTTAGTCATAAATGATTAGGTAATGTCTCTTTTTACTAACACTAACGAATGGGAAAATGCTAAATAAATGCCTAATATTAACCTACCAATTATACAAGAACCACAAACTATAGCAATAAAAATATAATATCGGAACGTAAGTACCTATCACACTACCAACATATTCCATCCTTTATAACATAAGGTACTTTCAACCGTGCGTGACTTTCGAAGATGGACGGATGGTCATCGCGCTTTGTTGCCCCTAGAAGGTATTTATTTATTTATTTATAAGCTTTATTTAATCCCTTACATGTATGTATTTCTTATCTACTATTATGTATGCTTATTTATTTATTTGTTAGTAATGTTAGTTTTGTTTTTAAATAAAGTTAGTATTGTTAGGTGTAAGGGCCGCCTTTTGCGGTGAAAGCCTCCTCCAAACCATTCCAGGTGGCTCTATCCTTTGCTCGCCTGGACCATAAGTTTCCGGCTATTTCTACGATGTCGTCACTCCATCTTTTAAATGGTCTACCCTTCCTTCGTTTTTTATATATTGGGTACCAATTTGTGATTATTTGTGACCATCTTTGATCCGTAGCTCTCTGGATATGACCAGACCATTTCCATTTTAATGTCAGGACCTGTTTGACTGCATCTTTCGCCTTTGTTCTTTTCCTTATCAGTGAAGCCCCTAGAAGGTATAAAGGTATAAACAGCGGGGGGGATAATATCTCAATCACAACCTTTTACTGTTTATTTTGAAAGGAAAACCACAATGATCCTATGTTATGTTGTGTACAAAGTACCTATATCACCTACATTGTTGTACGTAATGGAATCAACACAATATAAAATATGTAATGACTAGATGCTTGGTTAAACCATAATGAAAGTATGTGTCAACTGCCAACATATACCTGTCTACTGTTCAAGAAAAGCAGGAATTTCTATACTATACAAGTACCACGGATTTCGAATACGTACCTACCTTCCTGCAACGCAAAATCGCGCAAATCGCTATATTAATATCAGTCTAATGAAATTGACAAAACATGAATAAAGCATTGTTTACACTGGTGACCGCCATAAGTCATGCGTAGGCGCACCGAGTCACTGTCAACATTCTAGGAACACCTCCGTAGGTACTTGACTTACATGACTTAACCACAGATTACATTGGCAACTTGGCAAGGACAGGACTATCAACAGACAAACAGCGAGGAAAATAGTATTCAACTGTTATCGTGTCGCCACTAACTGAATAGAAATTGTAGCAGAGCAATGTATCTGGAACTTATCAAGTTTCTTGAAAAATTATGTAGGAATGGTTAGTGAGAAACACAAGGATAACGGTATGTAGAACCACATATCTGTGATGGTCTAGCAAGATGTCAGACGCAATGAAGAAGACTGTCGGAGGAAGCTCGTTCCGAGTGGCCTATTCAACGGAAAACAGCAGCATGGAAGACGCAACATGTGTACCTACAGTACGTGATGTACCTAATGGCCTCGATCCCGCGATCCTCTGTAAGCAGTAAAGGAACGATGAAGAAAAAGTAGATCTTTTTCAGCACTGAAAGACTTTCAGTTTTGGACACTATTGGCCTTAACGCAAGGCGAATAAAACTACTATATTAACCATCCCAGCTTATGTCGCTTCTTATGTAGGCGTCTACATGTCTGTCCTTACAAAGTATACCTTCTGTTCTTTTAAATAATGAATCACAATGATGAGAGCTACAAAATGATACATCATGATTCAGTCAATTTGGTCACGCTTTTGCAGTAACATCACGTTTTCTTGTTTCATTGTAAAGTTGAGATGTGTCAGGACAACCTTTACTTCACCACGAAGGCAAGATAGTCGACAGGTCGTAATGTAGGTACCGTATTTGGTTCTAGTTAATCCTTTTTTTTTACCGGCTTTAAAAAAAAGGAGGAGGTTCTCAATTCTATTGTTTTTTTTTTTTTGTTACCTCAGAACTCCGTTATTTATAATCCTTTTAATTTCGGAAGTCTGTGGCAAAAAACGAAAATACAAAACCGAAATTAAACTTATTTTTCACTTTGTACCTACTTATTGTTTTTTTGGAAGTAAGTTGTTTTTTTTTAAGATTAATTTAACTTAAATTCTTTTATACCTAGTAAAAAAATTCGAAAGATCGAAAAAAGTTAAAAATAAGTTCTAATAAAATATTTCCAAGGAAATCGATCTTAATAGATATATTTTTACCTTTGTATGTGGTTACAAATATTTCAAGCAACTTAATTGATAAAAAACGTTCCACGGTTTTAAACAAAAAAATTAAACGGCTCTACCACCTGTTACAATTTGTCCTCGTTACAAAACATTTTGCATTAGAACTTGAAATTAAAATCACTGCATCGTAAGCGCTGAAAACTATTCACCCATTTTTCTTCACAGAAGTATGGATGATCTAAATAATACCTAATAAACGGTAATAATCATCTTCAAACAGCTAATTTTCCGAACCGAACCAAATAAAGTGTGCACCGTAGTTGGCGGTGAATGGGCGGTGACGTCACGTTGATGCCCACGCGCACGCCTGCCATATGGTCGCTGCCTTAATTGTAGCGGCTGTTCGTTATTTAAAGTTTTGATACTACAGTTGTAGAATTGGAGTACCTACTAAAAAACTGTGTAGAAAGAAGATTGGCTTATAAGTTCAACTTAATAAAAAAAAAACACAAAACAGAAGCCTTTTAGACTCCTGCGCTGCGCATAGTTAAGTACGCGAATCCTGATATAAAAGAAATTTCAAGAAGCAGACTTCAATTTACTCTTTAGAGGTTTTATGAGCAATTAAAACATTATTTAAATTATGTTAGCATGTTTAAGTTTGATATTGTAGACTTGAAGTGATCTCTTTCTTATGATGTTTTTTTTTTAATTGTATTGATAGGCTTCAGTTTAATGTTTCATAGGATTCGGTGAACATAATACATGCTAACTTGTTGAAGATACGTCATGTTCGTGAACGGGCGCCGTCGGATGAGACTGGCAGGGCTTATTTTACACCTTATAATTATTTTTAATTGTTTCTTCGTTTGTTTTTTTTTTTTTTTTGAAATGGGTTTGCTCTTGGCTCTAGTCTAGGTCAGAGGTGACAGAGACAAAGTCGACGATGGAGTGAGCTCACACACACATCGTAAAGCAGCAACAAGCAACTGAAGCAACAAGAATAATGTACCCAGGATTTTGTTTTATCTTGATTTAAAAGAGTTCTTGGAGTTTCTATCCCGTTCCCATAGATACGAGTACGTTTTGGAATAGGCAACTAGCTTCAACTTTCTGACTAACTGACCGACTCTTTGACAATTCAACAGTGCCTGTAAATGGTTTAATTGAAATAAATGCTTTGATTTTGAGTTTGAAATTTCGCCGTGATTATTTCAAGGGTGTTTTATAGATCTAGGCATACTTATTACACAGCTAGTAGGTAGGTACCTAAGTTATGCTTAATTTTGGTACGTTTTATAACCAACCAAATGACAACAACCAATTTCTTCCTAAGCGATCCGGAAAATGAACGACAATTCCATATTAACCTATAGGTATTTTTGTGGTATTTAAGTAGTTTTATCATAATTAATAGATACTTTACAGCTTTTAAATTGTAAAAACTATACAAAAAAATAGGTATGAGAAAAACTGATTATTTTAACACATACTTATTAATAATAAGAATTTTATGAGTTTATGTCATTGGTTCGTGTATATTTTGTGGTAATATAATATGATAAGTAAGTAGACCTTAAATACATATAACATAATAGTAATTTTTCCTCAAATACAAGCAAAAGGGAAAATTTTACCATTTAATAGGGTTATTTGCAATCGGTATTAGTCTTTCATAATCAATCACCACTGAATGTGCCTAACAGTAAATACTTACCTCCATAAGTAAGCACCCATCGATTGAGTCAACACTGCAAAAAAAAAACCCAAACCGCTCGCGTGGCCACGGGCAGCTTGCAAAATGACTACTACACACGTAGTACCTACATAATTTTACGTACTTTACATATTCGTCATAAAAGTATGAATGAATACTTTCCGTTGTTGTAAATTTGTAATATTAAATAAACCTGATTGATTGTTCGGGAGACATACTAGTTTAATAATTGTATTCGCAATTGCGTTTAAATTGACAGGCCAACAATATTATAATACATTTATTTATTGAACCAATGTTACAATTTACTTTATAAGTAGGTAATTAACTTAACGTCGCGCGTCGGTCTGTAACTGTTTGCAATCATCATTTGGATCTTCGGCAAACTGTTATCAAATCATACCTTCTACAATGAAATAATCCTTCCTATATTAGTCTTCTATCCAAAGTTTTAAGTTTAAATAAATAGGCAGACGCTAAAAAAGTCTTAAAAATCATAATCATCCAATAGTTATTTAAAGGCATTTTTAAAGCTGTTGCCAAACCATAGATCTTTAACTCTTTATTGGTTTATGCTTATCCAATATCTCACTGATTCAAGTAACGATGCATTCCAGTGCCTTATCCAACTATATCAGCGACAGATCATCTCTCATTCACCAGCATGTCCGCTGCTTGGTCTCCCGCGGCGCCCTGTCCCGGATACCGCTAGTCGAAAACATTGCTCCCAGGGCCGACGTAAAACAAGATCGGCTCATCTTACATCAATCATCATTATAACCCATTCCCAAGTCTGTTGGGGTCAGCTTCCAGTCTAACCAGATGCAGTTGACCATTAATCTTTTTTATAGACTGACAAACTGCTAACTAACCATTGTTTCCGAATGTCTAAAGTTACAGTTGACAAGCGATTGCGATTTTGATGACCGTGGTAAGGTAATATCTGTATGGTCATTGTCGTCGGCTCTAGCATAGGGAATCTTTGTCTGCATCATACTTTTATTAGCAAGTAGAAGTCAACTACGAGCAGTGGCGGCCCAGTGGAAACGGTCGCGACTTATAGAGCCGCAGGTCGTAGGTTCGAACCCAGACAGACGCTTTACTTTGTGTACTTAAATCATTTCATCACCACTGCTCTCAAAACGGTGAAGGAAAACATCTTAAGAAAACCGGAATGTCCTAGAACCAAAAATTCGAAGACATGTGACATCTATCAAGCCGCACTGGACCCGCGTGGTGAATTACGGCCCACTCCCTATCATAGAGAGGAGGCCTGTGTCCCAGCAGTGGGAACATCATATGTTAATTGAATATGCTAGATAACTACTTACTGAAAGAAGGTAACATTTGCAAAGATACGCGTTACTTACAATGCAATGTACCTAGGCCCTTGTATAGATAGACAAGTCTCTGCTTTAGATCTGTACCGAGGTACCGACTAGTTCAGTGGGGTAAATAGAAAACACACACAAACCCGATGCTATTCATTTTGGTAAACCAACAAAATTCATTGCGTTGTTTACTTTGTCGAGCAGAAGGAATTTCAAACAAATGAAGCAATGGTTTATGAATTTCCATCACAATTCTGCAGATTGTGATAGCTAAACTGTGTGTATTTTGGGGGCAGGCGCAGTCAGGTCATAAGGACATCTTTAAGTACCGTCAACCGTCCAAAGAACTATGTCAAGATTATCTTAGCTACCTACCTACATTACATCTTCTCTCGTTGTGGCCATAGATATGTTTGTAACAAACATTAGATGGCGAAAATGCTTTTTGTTAAATGTAAGTTTTTTTTTTTTATCTCGACGGTAGATAATATATTATTTTATATAATTTACTTAGCATAATTAAGTTTTAGCAAAATTATCTTTGTTTTTATTAATTTCAAAATTTGTAAAACATTCACTGCCGACAAACTGTTATGCAGTTTGGCAGACTTTTTGTATGCTATTGTTAATACAGATTTTGAATAAATAAATCAAATTAAAAAAACAAACGCCTAATTATAAACCAAACATAAACAAACTACTTACAACATCAGCCATTAAACCTAAGCTTTACATAACACTAATGCTGTTTATAAATATTTACCGATATCGCATGTTTAAAGATAGATTAGTAACTAAACTAATTAATATTCAAGACCCGACGACCCAATTCAATTAAAAGTTCAATGTGTAGATAACATTATCTATTTGACTTCGCTTGTCCTAGTTTAATGCATACTAATTAATTCACCTGTCGCTGTTTGACTAATCCCTTTGCTTTTGGGTAAATTGATGAATTTTATTAAATGTCGTTTTATATGGCGTCGAGCTTAATGTGGTTATCATTCGGACATTTTACATTAATAAATTTAGCTAGTTATAATTGGCACATTGAATTCTATGCAATAAAGTATAGGAAAAGGACACTAGCGCTCTAGAAATGATAAAGAATTAATTATTATAAAACGTGCGCTTTTTTTCTTAAGTTCATTGCATAAAATTTGGATTTGTCGACTTGCCCACAAATAAATTAACTAATATTAATTAAAAGTGACGATTTGCCCGTTTCGGGCGAGTAAATTCGTGCGAATTGGCTAATAAGCCGAATACATCGCCTAAATATTCATTTTCATATATTTATTTGCATTCCATAATGTCGTAGAGGTGTTATTATATATACTTAATACGTGCAATACTTTTTCAGACCCCTTTCAGTGAGCAAGTATCTCTCCCGTTCGTTTTGAAGATTCTTTATGTTCGCAATTGCAGATTATCCACATCCTGTAATCGTTTTTTGGTATTACTGAAACTCATCATCATCATCTGCCTAGCCTTTTCCCAACTATGTTGGGGTCCGCTTCCAGTCTAACCGGATGCAGCTGAATACCAGTATTTTAAATGGAGCGACTGCCTATCTGACCTCCACAACCCAGTTACTGGGTAATACGATACCCCTTGGTAAGACTGGTTGTCAGACTTTCGGGCTTCTGACAACCCGTAACGACTGTCAAAGATCTACGAATGACAGCCGGGACCAACGGCTTAACGTGCTTTCCGAGCCACGGAGGAATCTCGTTATGTAAAGATGGTCACCCATCCACAGACCAACCGCGGCAAGCGTAGCTTAACCTGATCGATCGACCTGTGCGGCTGTTATTATTTAGCCACGGGCCCCTCTCATTTTGGTATTACTGAAACTATCAACTAATATCTATCTCAAACAGGAATGCGCATCCCGTAGGTACAGTTAAAAGATTCTGCTAACTAATTTAATTAACAGTCTATTTTAATTCACCAAACAATAGATTTGCCTAAACACCCATTTCGTATAATAATCGCATTCACAAGCATTAAAGCCTACTGATTGCATTTAAATAACAATTACGTTTTAATGTGACGTCGTTTCCGGCTAATGGCGCGGCATCCGGCGCGGGTGCTTACACGCATACAAAGCCTGCACTTGGTGCGCGGGCGCCACATCTGGACAGTCCGTGGCTACTCGGTGACCATTGTATCCGGTCCCTTGTTTTAGTGTAAGGATGTCAAATGGTCAGGGTCGGAAGTAATAAAGTATTGTTGAAGGAAAATATTTGATTTTTTGTATAAGTATCGCTAAAACTCTTGAACGGATTTGGATGACCTTAGGACAGAGGATACATTTATCACCCGATATTCCCACAGGATCGAGACTTATGCGGGTGAAACCGCAGGGCGCAGCTAGTATCGAAGAAGTAACTAAACTTCGAGAACAATCTTGTTATAGAAAATAATTATGTCAGTTTCGTTTGTCCAACCATTCTTAGATTGTCTTGAAAGTCCTGTCAACTTTAATTACCTAATTAATGCCCAGCAGAAATTGACAATAATTAAGGTAGGTACTTACAGTACAGTACTTGTTGTCAAAACCTAACATGTTATCATTTCACCTTACCGCATTTTTTTAATTTCCTATATCTACTTAACTGCTTCGATCTTTGATGATTGATCTAATCGTGTGTCGTGAATGTTTTAAGATTCTGTAAGATTTATAATGGGTGAAAGATAAATAAAAAGTAAAAAGTTGTACTTCTCTATTGATTGTTTTTTTTTTATAATTTTACTGTACAACGCCTTACATTTATATAAATTAATATAACTCCCTTATGCTGCAGGTATACGTACATCTTAAATAAACCAATAAATAAATATACTGTCGTTTCGCGAGCAACTGTGTTATAGGTCTGTTTGTATGCTGTTGATCGGAGCTATCATCAATTTGTTATTGCATAGTGGCAACCCTGTCAATGTCGCCCGTTCATTGAACGTTAGTTTACGATACTTCCACACGATGCGATGTGAGTAAACTTTCCTTCGGTAGTAAATTATGTTTTATTGGTATTCTGTTGTATTGTTTGATTACGATTTGTTATGAAACATCTATTAAAGAGAATCATTGTACTCTGGAATTTGTGTTGTAGAAGAGCTTTGAACTTTAAAGATTAGATAAAAAGGGTTATATTCCTACTTATTTAGTACCTACTTATTCAGAAGTAAAAGAAACAGTCATGCAGGTGATAGACCTGGATTTTACCATAACTAGCACTCTGAGTAGCACACGAGGGTTTTGAAGTAAATTCCGAATCCATTGCTTCATAGGTATGTAAAATTCGACTGCTCAACAACGTGAATAACCTAATGAACGTGGCTGAACTGTCCAAATGAAAGGCATTGACATTGCCATTGTATGTGTGTGACGTAATTACCTCTCAGGTAATCTTTGCCTAAGCTGAGATTTTTTATACTCACCATGAAAAATAATAGCAAAATGATGTCATACAAAATGATGACGAAAAAATAGAAAGTAAAGACTTAATCTGGCAATGATTCCATAAACTAGGCTAGCTTATATATGTCTTCTTCTCCAACCAAATCACCATTATTACACACACATTAATACAGCAAAAAAGCAACTGCCGATCACCCTGCCACCCATTATGATTCAATCGAAACCTCTGTTTTACCGTAAATAGTAAATAAAACGTGCGCACGTCAACTTCCTCGTGCACACTCATTCACACAATCTTATAAACATGACGCCGTGACGTCCACCTTGACTCATGGCGATGACATAACTCCACCTTGTCATAAATATCGTTGCTAATCTTTATTTAAAGAATCTTGTGAGAACAGGATTGGTGTAAACGTATACAGCCGCCTAGTAAGCAGACCTATAACCTCACAACATTCAGAAATTGCAATTATATCGATTATTACCAGTTGTAAACATTTTTCAACTCCATTTTATAAGAAATTCCCTACGTGTCCCAATTGGGCGCCATTTCACTTAGGCGCCATCGCCATAACCAACCACGCGGAATAATCAGTTAGGCCTAACAATGGTTGTGTTCCAACGCAAGCATCACTTCCGCAGCCTTTAAGTTCAGTAGGTGTTCCGCCATTGCACCATATAGGCGTCTGAGTGTGCAATAATGAATAGTTAATTTGATGGCCCTTTTGTATGACTAATGAAACAGTATATTTAATTCTTGCGCTTACGCAGAACTACCTACTTCGCTGGCCAAGTGACAGCCATTTGAAGCCAATTGCAATAAGTAGATGATCAAATAATGTTTACTAGAAAGGAAACCAAAATGTAGGTAATTCACACGTCGATTAGGAGTAGAGTGCTTATGTTAGGTTGTCAGCAACACTCTTAAGTAGCATGTTTGTGCTACTTACATACCTAAATATATTGAGTTACTTTGTCTAATGTCTTAGCCGTTTTTGTTTTCTGATGGGTGTTCCTATTATTTTTGCAAGCAGAATATCAGCAAGCAAGACCTAGACTCTTTAACCAGACAAATTCTCGCTCTACTCGAATGCTATTTTATTTTTAGGACCCTTAGCGAATATGTTTAGTCCAAACAATTTAATCACTATGCAAACAATACTTTAAAACTATATATTCTAAAGTTATTTTACAGGACAAGTTTGATCTCGTAACAAAATTCGTTATAAACAAGGGGCGCAAGCGTAACCATAACAGGTGAAAGTAAAAAATAAGAGCACTATTTCGCCACATTTAATCAGCTTATTGATTATATTCATGCCATATCGGTAGTGAGAGGCGGCAGGACTACTGACATTTAGTACAAACTGATAAAAGTAATTAATAATTACAACCCATGCTCTTATTTAAGACAAGGCGATTATTAAAACGATATTGGCGCATTATCGCACGAATGAAAACGACAGTTTGCGGAGGGTAGTAATTTAATTTTGTCCAGTGAGCTTTTTAAAAGATAAATTGGCGGTGACGTGATTACAATGTCGGAAGAAATACCTACTCTTTACAAAATTAACTTTCATTTAAGTAGTGGCGTTTTTTTAAACGTAGGTAGGTATCTGAGGAAATATATTTTTTTTTTTTTAATAAAAAAATCACATAAAAGGGGATGTACTCTTTTGTAATAAGATTTAAGAATACTATAATTTTATTGTCTCCCATGAGTCTACACCTGATAAAGATCCCAAGTTTAACCAAATAACCACCTATTAAATTAACCGATCCCACACAGCGGATCACCTTGTATCGAAAGCGATACACTCGCGGTGCGCCCGCGCCGTTCTGTGTCAAGGAGAACGATACATTTACTTGGAATTCAGTCATCAGCACATGTTTAAGGGAAAAACATTGTTTTGATTGCGAAATTAACCTCTTTTTGTGACGTCATCTAGGTAGACACCTGGTAGAGGTATTTTTATGAATTATTGACATAAGCAGAAAATAAAGCAAGGTCATAGTAAATTGAACTTAGATCTTATAAAAGAAGCTTATGTAGATATTAATGTACCTACTGGCAAACTAATAAATTCTGAATATATGATGTAAATGTGAGCGTGAGGCGTGTTTGTACAAGCGGTCCCGGCATACTTACTGTGCTTCACTTTCGATATGCGTGGCGCGGATTCCATCTTTTTTTATAAGTCTATGTGCGGCTTATAGTAAAAATGAAAGCAAAAGGAATGGAGACAAAATGTAATCGTCAGCTATTATACAACTTCCTTTTACTCTAGATATAAATGACCAAACTATTAACAAGTTCAACGCACATTATCATCAAGTTCAAAGCCAAACCTATTAATTTAGCAGACTGGCAATTAGTTTTTAAGTGATAATTTGCACTCGCACCAACGGAAAGACTATTAATAAATTTGTTAATTTCTTATTAGGTATTACAAAATTACTGCTTTCAAAAAATTCATCCAAAAATTTATCTAGGTATATTAATATTGTACCTAAATGCGGAAGTGACCCTGTCTGTCCGTCTGTTACTATTACATATTTCGACATAGGATACTTGTTATTCTAGTAGCACGTTCCTTTGGGTAAATTTCCAACCTTAAAGCTAGATATCTCATAAAAATTATCGACCTACTGAAAGGACATCGCACTATTACACATCTCAATGCAAAAACAAATAGAAAACTAGATTCACTCGTATATCTGTGCCACGAGTTAGAAATAAATATGTACACAAGATTCATTCTGAAATGATAAACACCTAAATATATACCTAAGCGTGCTATTTCGGAACAGTTGGCAAGCGCGAACACGTAACTTATATACGTCATTAGAAAAAACACAAAGTCGCCGAAAACACTATGAGAGGAAGCCTTCTCTTTTTCTATGTCATGTTAATACTCGTAGTAGGTAATGTTATTTATTTATCTTAACGCCGACTCTCGGTTCTAGGGTGGCCAAAAATATCGGATGTCCTTTTTTTAGACCGTCGCGTCGCGTTCGGTAGATTGTTTTGACTCGAAGTGTAAATATTGCATGTTTTTTCCTTAGTTTTGGATTCACAGAATTAAGTTTTCATTGACTATACTACAACAACCCTCTTCCATTTCCTTTTAAATGACGGATTGGATATACGTTAAAGAAAACCGGTTAACTGTCTCTACCTAGTCCAATTTGGTTAATTCAACCTTATGAAGCTATCAATTAGAACAAATGAATGACTCCTACTTAAGCATGTATAAAAATAAGTCTACTAGCTAAGTATTTGATCAAAATAAAAAATCGTTTAGGTATTCAAATAAGGCTGAAGATGAGGATGATGAATATTGATGATTTATGAATAAAATTCTAAAAAAATTAACGAAGTCCTAAGTAAATCCTGACGTTTTTCAAAAGATACAAAAGCGAGCACGTTAGAATGGTTAGAACATTTGCGGCACAAAGTAAACTCAGACGCTGTGAGGTCGTCTGCAGGCGCCATATTTGTAATGAGGTCACGGATACTGCGCCGACGCACCGATGAGAGACGATGACCGTTCATCTTCTTTTAAGAAATGTATCGGTTGCATTTTGTTAAATTTTTTTAGAAGGATTATTTTAAGATTCCTACAGAAGTGCAGTAGTAGACTTTCATTTTCTTGACCAATTAAACAATTCACTTACGGAATTCTATGCATATCGGGTCTACATTACTTATTGCTTTATTTCGGGTTCATTTTTCCAACGTCAGATATTTTTATCCGAGGAATAATTTTGAATTTTTGACAGTTCTTCCAAACATAATCTGTCAGACGTCAATTTTATTCCACGAATAAGAATTTTAAGTCGATTGAAAAATCAGCCCTAAATGGAATAATTAATTCACTGCTTCGATGGTCTATTGGTCGCAAGCGCTACTGCTAAGCTTGAGTTCCTAGGGTTCGATTCCCTGGTTCGGCAAAGTGTTATTGGGTTTTTTCATCTGGAATTTCTCAGTAGCAGCCCGGAATCTGCATTTGTGCCCGGTTGATGGCAATAGGCTCTAAACATAACTGGCTAAATGTCTAAATGTACACCTCTGCCAACCCTTGAAGGAAACAAGGTTTGATGTAATATATGCTATATAAAATAACTTGTGTCTCGCAGATGTGTTGTTAAACATCTTTTGATACGCGTGAGACTTGTATTAAAATGTAGGTACTATTCTTTGATGGGTTTCATCAATGTATATAAGAAAAAAAACAACCGACTTCCAAAAAAAAACTACAAAGTGATAAATAACTTTTATTTCGGAAGTCGGTGTCGTTGGTTCTGCATTTTCGTTTATTGACACCGACTTCCGAAATAAAAGTTATTTATCACTTTGTAGTTTTTTTTGGAAGTCGGTTTTTTTTTTGTAAAAAAGTTTTTATTTTTCACTTTTTAGTGAGAGAGTTTGTAATTTATCTAAGTTACAATAGCCTAATGTCAACTGCTCATCACCTTTTACAAAATATTGCTTTTCCCGATGCTGGGACGTTAATTGTTGAGGAGTTCTCCTGATAAGAACCTGGAGAACTCCACTCCACCACCACACGCATTGTAACGAACATAAATTGCTTAGCAACCATATTAAAGTAATCGAATCGCATCCCGTGAAATATTTATCATTGAGTAGTTCCGATGGTCGTCTGTGGTCTTCATCATCAGCTTCACTTTACCAAATGATGATTTCCGAGAGCAAATGCTCAAGTTACTCAAAAAAATATCCAAATCGCTATAGGTTTGCCAATAAAATTTGAGGGTTTCCCTCGATTTCCATGGGATCCTCTAATCAGATTCCAACTTGCTGACAATGGGACCACCGTGGGAGTATACCCTTTCAAACAAAAAATAATTTTCAAAATGGATCCACAATTGACGGAGAAATCGACGAACATACAAAAAATGGAACATATAACCTCCTCCTTTTTGGAAGTCGGTTAAAAATGAAGATAAATGTTCAATAACTCTTCAATACATAGGTACATAAATAGATGCTTGGGAGTTCCAGTGCCTTAGGTACCTTCTGGGCAAGCTCGTTCCATCATAGACCTCATCCATCGTTTTCCATCGGGCGTGATCGAGGCCAAGAGCGGGCGAGCGGGCCCATTCAGCAATAAAAAAAATAAAATAATATTCTATGAATTTCAAGTCATTGAACTAACAATTTGGATTTGCATTTTTTGTAAGAATTATTCTAAAGAAATACTTGAATATAACTAGTTTACTGAAAAGCATGTCATAAAAAATCCAGCATTTTTCTGGTTTTTTAATTTACGTGTTATTGTAAAAATTACCTGTAACAGACGTGATGTATAATAAATAATAATGAGAATCGCATGACGAATACCTGATGACCTTACTTTTAACTTACGTAAGTGTCTGTTGTCATTCATTGCAAAAAAAACCTAGACACATCACTAGGTAGAGACTTAGTAGGTGACCTATCATAACGGTTTAGGTTAGGTATATACAGGTCGGGTAACAGGTCTAAGTACCTACCTAACCTGTAGGTACCTGTTTTTTTTTTCGGTGGGAAACCTTTAAAAGGCACCCGACCTCAGGGACTGGAGGTCGGGGAGTGTGGGATTTTTACCTCACTAAAACCACCCCGGTGATCACCTACACCCGGTGAGCACATAAGGGTGGTCCCGGTTCCTCTTAAAAGACCAATTCCGGAACCCCCCCTTGCAACGCCTGCAGGGCACATCCCTGGGGAGACTGTAAAGGGGCCTCCCCTGAGCCTCGCTATGCACTGCAGCACGTGACCACTTAGCCACCGTCTTCCCTGGGGTCACTTGGTGGGCGAACAGTCCCCACTCTGTGCGCCCGCGACCCCAAAGGTCGTACCTACCTAATGGCGAAATGTTTTTTGCCTTTCATTTATTACACATTCATTACACCAAATTACCGTCCGGTTTTTGCAAAGGATAGGCAATGCAACGGAGTTTGGATGTGCAAATGACGACGTAAATGCTCTCTTATTTACTCATTATTTCATACACACTCCCACGGGGGTAGGCAGAAACTACAAAACGCCACCTACTACGATCCTTGCTAACTCCTTTTACCCCGTTTACGTTCACTCATTCAATAAGAACGAATACCAATAACTCACATCATATTGTTATTACTTGCAATGCATCTAAAAATAACAGTTTTAAGAGATGAGTCGCCGGGTGCTAAGATAAGAGAGCATCGAGGTCCGGAGGTTATCGCACACAAACGAACATGCATAAGCACCGATTCATCGGAAACTATCGCTGCCACACTGATAATGGCGACGCTTTTTAAAAATATTTCTCTGATAAAGAATCACTTGTATTGCCTCCGGATTTGGATGCTTTATGGAGCAGCATAAAAGTGAAAATGCTATAGCTTTTGAATATATCTTTTTGAAGCATTCTATGTTATCTGTTTATGATCATTGTGATAGTAGAGCTTCGTCGAAGAGTGATAGTTATTTAAATGACGTCAGAGTCGAGGAAAAGGATATGATCGTGTGCTATAGATAAAATGTAGTGCCTAACCGGCTAAGTACACAATCTACCCATAAACGAATACTACAGTTTATGTGTCTCTGCAGCACCCAAAGCTTGACTGGTACAAAATGCCTATGGCATTAAGTCCGCCTCTGTACATTTGTGGTAGTTGAATTATCACATAATTTTTATCTGAAGCATAAATATTGCGATTTGACAGTATTTGTACATACAGAAAATAAGTCAAACTATCATATCTGTTCTTCAGATATAAGTTATTAGACTATTGAAAAATCAACCCTCAAAGTATTAAATAAATAAAGTACCTAATGGTAGTAAGGTGTTGAATAACGACCGGAAAGGATAGGACTTCAAATCCTACTTGGTAACAAATGAGATGAGCTATGTATGAGATTGTTGAAATCTATAGTGTTCATAGTACATACATACAAGAGTCTTAAAAACTGCTTATGAATCAATATTTTATAATACTTAAAATGTAAATCATAAAGAGTTAAATGGACGCCAGATTTAAACAACTCATCCCGATCAACACCCTTAAATTGACAAAAAAAAACACTTTTTTACCCTAGCTATTTCAAGCCACTTTTCAATGCTATAAAACGTTGATAAATGACAAAACTGCATCCCAAACGCCTGAGCCGACGACAGAAACTCCATTAAACATCGATCAGTGATCAATAAAAGAGTTCTGAGCACAGCTGCGCGGGCAAAACCAACTCATTACTTATCTTTAACCATTAGTCGGATAAAGAGCTGTTGTGACTCTCTGGCGGAGTTAATGACATGTAGGTACTAAATGTGTGTACGAGGTTTCGGAAGAGGGTTCCGTGTTATGTTTATTTGTGAGGATCTACCGAATGAATCACTGGCTTAAAGAACGGCAGCTCTACGTAAAACGACGTGTTATCGTTACTAAGTAGAGTCGTACAAAGATCTTTTGGAACGTCACCAAATTTTGAACTAATTCCGCCATCTTGTTTTTTTCAACATTTTAATACAATTTCACATTTTATCAACAGCGCTGTCAATGTGAGACAAGCGCCGAAAGATCCATATAACAATATAACGGCATAGACAGGAAAGGCTGCATTCCATACAAAACTTTAAAACTGCCAAAGCACTCGCAGAACCAAAATGGCACTAAAAAAATGGCACGAAAGATCACAATCTGCAACATGTCGTTCTCACAATAACACATGTAGCTACCACTTGTTCATGCACTTGCTCACCAAAAAAAAACTTCAACAACGCAGTGCGAAAGGTCTTTTCCCAAAAACCAAAGACAAATAAAAACCAAAGACAAATTGAACTTCACCGCTTTTTGCCATCAGAACCAAAGCAAAATTATTTGTAAGCGCATGTAACTATAAATCAAACGGAAAGCATCACCCTCGACAAACAAAAATAGCATTCACGACTAAATTAAGCTTGAAAAAAGTTAAAAAGGGCGTGAGCTACGCCTGCGCATGTGCTACGCATGTGACTTATTTCCGGTTAGAATTTGCGTTGCATTGTCTATGGGTATGGGTGGAGTTAAACGAAAAAATTGAATGTCAGTTATGATGTGGTGGACACTCGGAATTATTTGACGGTTTGATGAAGCTTTGGCAAAATAATTAAATAGAGAAATGATCTCTTATTACTGTGACTGGTTATCGTAAAATAAGATAGGTACGTAATGTGAACAGCTAGGTACAAATGTATTAGTTTATAGACGTTTAAGACATTACCCTCCTTTTGGCCTTCGCCAGAGTCGGGTGAAAATGCATTAGGTACCTAAGAGGTTTAATTTAAATAAATGCACTTGTCCAAATGAGTTATCAGCAGCCCAATTTATACAATGCCTATAAACAACGTTAAAATCAAGTCACTTGTACCGAACACCATTAATTAGAGTAGGTACCTACCCGCCTAATTGACCAGTAATTTGCTTTTTACATACGTAATGAGAAAATGGCGCAGTATTAAATAATTAACTTACATAAATATTAAGCAATTAGTTGCCTCATTTCTCCGAGTAAGTCATTAATATAATTACTTAAAATTAATTCGGTATACCATTCACAGGAAAAAAAATAGCACTAAAATATTTTATACCTCCCCATGAAGAAATTACAAAATTAGCAATGACAGTGGCATCAGCATCACTAATTATTAAGAAGCTTCTGCCCGCGACTTCGTCCGCACGAAATTCTTGTTTTAATGTTATGACGTTATGAATATTCCATGACACTGGGCATACTGTAGCTTCACATTAGTGAAAGAATGTTCGTTATCAGTACGTTAATTGCTGTTTATAATTAAGATGTCCTTGGCAGTAGTTAGCAGTTTATCAATGTACGGTTGTACACCCAAATGCTAAGTAGATTTCAGCAGGCCTAAAATGTAGCGTCCAAAATGAATAGATATATTTCTGACGCTTGCTTTTATTGACGCTTAAAATTCTACATGATCTTTTGTAAATTATTTACACAAGCTTGTTCTTCGTAACGTGTCGATGGTAATCTGAATAGTCAGCCCAGAATTTGGCATCTGCAATCCCTCCGTCCGTCCCTGTTTCTGTAACGTGCAGACAACTCAGGTCAGTTCTACGTAAGTAATTAGGTATATTTCTCATCTTCTTTTCTAACTAACTGTGCCTATTCCCACTTCTGGCCAAAAAACACAATTAAGAGAGCATTTTAAACCTTTTCTTCGTCTGATTGAAGACAAAGTCCAAAGGACATCGTTTCAATTGCTCTGCTCATGTCCAGATCTTAATAAGTTCACTACTTGCACTTGGTGACGCCAACGCTCTACAATCATGGCTCATGGGCGGCCAATAAACGCAATCGGTCGCTAAAATTCGCGCGTCAGCTGCCTGGCCAGTGATGTCATCGCGCAATATACGCGATCTTGAGCTGCTTACCTTGGGTTGTGGCAGTTTAAGAGCTAGGCTTTGAATTATGCTGAAGGTAAAAATATTATGACAAATATTAGCTGGTTTTGGAGTTTTTGAGTAACGTATGAGAATTTTGGCCGAATGGCAATTATTGGACCTAGTTTGCAGGTCTGCGGGACTTTTGGACGGTTCCTTTAGGTAAATAAATTTGCTAACGTTGTCTTTACAATATAGAGTTTCCGTCAGTACCTACAGAAGGTAAATGATAAATGATAAATGATAAATGATTTTTATTTTGTAAGTAGGTTTGCACAAACACTTTTACACGTCAATCATATTTTTTATAAAACTAGATGAGGTCGGTAAGACATCGAGATGTTGGCTAACCTTTTGCCAAAAACAGTACCTATTTGGTTCCAAAAAACTCGATAACATTGATCAACCGCCTACAATTCAGAACACCTCCAGATTACCCGCGGACACCGCAAGACAATCAACCACTGGGGGAGTCTTTAATGTAAAGAAAGATTTATTATTTATACCGAAGCTGTATCATAAACAAATGACGGAAGCCACGACCGAATATTTATGTCTCCGTGAGCACGACAGTCTTCTTCAAAGGAATTACAACAACTTGGTTCTAAACGCACGACTTTATTGCTATGCTCTAGCCTACATACCGGAGGAGAGATACTGGGCACAAATTCGCGGTACACAAAAAGTACCGAGACTAACATGTAGATTGGGCATCAGAACATGCTTCTCGTGACCACGAGAAAATAAACGACCAGTGGATAATCCGTGACGTTACTCTATAAATCTTAGATAAATGACCTTCTGAAATCTTTGTTTAATAATAAATTCTAATAATAATTCTATATTCAAACAAAATTAAGGATATTTCCTTAATTTTGTTTGAATATAGAATTTATTATTAAACAAAGATTTAAAACTGGAAATTTAAATTTGGAAACTAGTTTCGCTGAATTGTGGTGCGCAAGAATTATTACCTATGTATTTAAAATCGAACTCTTCATCTTTGGATGTTCATAAATGAAATTGTCTTTGAAACTAATTTGTTCCCTCAGTAAGGATATGGTCTGCAAAAAATAAGGAGAACGCCTTGAAAGCAACCAAACTCTACACATAACAGACGATTTTCAGCTTCAGAAGCTTTGGCTCTCCTATTGTGAACTGGAAGCATCTAATTCAATTAATAATTCAAAAAACCAAAAAAAAATTACCTATGGTCTTAGGACCGGCAAGCAGTCGTAATTTATAATTTGGCAAACACTTGTCTAAAATGTTTCATTCATACGGTTGCGCCGTTTCAGCCTTCAGCCGACTCGCGTAACTACATGTAAAATAGCAAAGTTTTATGTAAACAGTAACAACGCTATATTATGCATTAGCGATAGCGCCAGCTACAAAAATATTTGACTTCGTCATCTCCATAAAATCGCATTTATTTTATCTTTATAACCGTCAAGACCAAGCGCACAATCGCGCGCGAATACCACAATAGTCATGGTGTATTTATGCGACTACATAGATTCTAAGAGAGAAAAAAAAATAAAATGGCTACTTACATTTTCCGATCGCCATCAACATGGGCCTGCACCGAAAATCCAAACATGGAATTTGGATTACCCTTATAAACCACCCTCGATGGTATGTCCACATTGAACCCGAACGCACAGGCGCACGCGATCAAAAATACGCACCAGGCTAACGCCATTGTAAAGTACACAATTTTTCACTAACACAGAAAAATATATAAAAATAAATATCGCACTATTTGTATGAATTTACATAATTCGTCCTCATGTCGTTCGAGTAACTTTTTACGATGTTCGTGTTCGTCACGGAGAGGCGCGGCACATGCGTCCCGCGCGACTTTCGGCGGTATACTGAGGCGGCGCGGCACACGAGCAAGGCCGGTGAGGTAATACCGTGGAAATAAGTTTTACCGAGATGAGTTTTCGCGCGTTTTCCCAGGAACATGAGTATTACGTTCTGACTACGTGCTCGTATTTTTGTTTGCGCGTAAAGTTTTAATTCGGTCATGGACTGTTTAGAATAGAGGGAATAATGATTGATAGTTTTCACTGGAAACCTTGGCTGCAATTAATAGCGGTAATTTTTTTATAATATTTACAGTTTTCAGTCGGATCAGAAATGTATAAAACACAACAAGAAAATCGAAAAAAAAAATGCGTGCCATTCCCTCACTATCAAAAATCGAAAAGCAAACAAAAATATCCATACTAATATTATAAATTCGAAAGTAACTCTGTCTGTCTGTATGTTTCCTTTTCACGCCTAAACCACTGAACGGATTTCGATAAAATTTGACAGAGAGATAGATTGCATCCTGGGGAAGGACATAGGATAGTTTTTATCGACATACCTTGCGGGCGAAGCCGCTGGCGGAAGCTAGTAGGTCTATAAAATTCACAAAGTAAATGAAAGACTCCAATACGTATTTACAACATTTATTAACAAATACATTTGATTCAGGTCCCGTATACGGATCTTATTGGTGAATATAAAATTAATAGCAGTAGATATAAAACTTAAGCTTACATCAATAAAGTACATACTGAATGCAGTGTTTCACAGCGTTTTGTGCTTACATAAATAATTATCTGATTTATTAACAAAAAAACCAACGCAATTATTTTAACAGTTATACAGGACCAAATTAAATCAGTTAGAGAAACTACGCTTAAGTGATGGATATGGGGTACCGATATCTACACAGATTAAAACCAAAAAAATGCGCGTGCGCACCGTACACGTCATAGAAATGAAACTACTTGAAAAAAAGAGAATAAGAGAGATTTAGCGTGAGAGACAGAGAAAGAGGGAGTTATATCCTTCTTCTCTCTCATGTAACGAAATGTGCCTAAAAGTAACGCGTCCTTGAAATCTCACCCTCCATTCATGTCCAATTATCGAATCGCCGCAAAAGAAATTTCACTTCAATGCTGTTCTTTTTCAACTCATTCAAGTAACTGCACTATCAGAGGTCGTTTTTAGATAGTGTTGCCCATCACGTCTACGGGATTTTCCTAACTAATTTAATTTGACCCTTTGGATGACGTCATTTGACAGCTGACTCAAACGTCATTAAGAAGTGATTATTTCTTCGTATTTGCTTTGAAACGGCAGTCATCATAATTAAGTGGAATATTACCAATTAACACCTCACTTACTAAAATAATTAGTGCATTGAATGAGTAAAATGTGCTCTTAACTAAATACATAGAATATAATTTTCAAATTTTATAATTCCTAATAATATCTTTTACATTTTCTTTAATGTCTTTTAGTTTTATTTAATCAAATTAATAACGATTTCTTAAACATAAATTGCATGTTTTCGTAGAAATAAATAACTAAATCTTACACCAAATAATAATCAAAAACCAATTCCAAGGCAATGACGGATGACGTCACTGAAATACTTAAATGTTCGTTCAAAAATGTTTGCGCATAATACTATAGTAATCTCAACATGAAATCAATAATTCAATCCATTTACAAAATAATGGAGGATTTAAATAAAATGTCTATCTTTTTATGCTCATTTTACTTCATGATGCCTTCCTCATATATATTTTTTGCTTCCATACTTACATTCACGCCCTTTTCACATGGGGGCAGGCAAAAACGACAGCATGCCATGTGCTACGATTCTTACCTGTTTTTGCTTCACAACTCCGTTCATAAATCTTAATGAAATACACGAGCACAGTTTTTGGTGTTTAATAATGAATAATACTTGACAAGAGCAAGGGTCGATCAAAGGTTAAGCTACGCTTGCCGAGGTCAGTGGATGGGTGACCAATTGACCATCCATTAATCTGACACACAGTCTTTACCAATGGATATCGTGTTACCCGGAAACTGAATAGTAGAGGCTGACCCCTACTACCCAGTTACCGGGTAATACCTGGTATTTTACATATATCCTCCTGGTATTTTTATATCTGATATGCAGTCGCTCTATGTAAAATACTAGGTATTCAGATGCATCCGGTTAGACTGGAAGCCGACCCCAACATAGTTGGGAAAAGGCTACGCAGATGATGAATTCTTGACAATATCCTGGTGTCACCAAAAGTAAGTAACGTTAACGCTTACCACAGTTTAGAGAAGAAATATTAATTTGAGAAGTCCTCGAATTAGATAATATTTAAAAGTAAAAGACTCATCCTTTAAAGCCTTTCTGACTAATTAAGTATTCTAATTGTTCCTATTCAACATTAATTACATAAGCAGCACCCAAAGCTGACGTTATAAATATCCAAAGATTCATTAATTAATTATAATTAGTTGATAACCCACTTAATTCGACATCTTCGTGGAAACAACTTATGCAAATGATGGAGGTCATATAAGAGCTCTACACACATTCCGGTTTTATATTATTGAATAGAATAAAATGTAGGTGGGCCGGCCATATTAGCCGTAGAACCGATGACCGTTAGGGTAGACGTGCTCTTGAGTGGAGACCGGAATCGGCAAACGTAAGGTAGGACGCCCTCTGGCTAAGTGGAGCGACGATCTTCTCAGGATGGCTGGTGGCAGCTGGATGAGAGTTGCCAAAATCGAGTGAATTGAAGAATTTCGAAATTCGAGAAATTTAGAGATTCGAAACATTCGAGAAAATTGAATGGCGTGCAATAGGAGATGCCTATGTCCAGCAGTGGACTGCCGTAGGCTGATGATGATGAAGATGGCATTGGAGCTACAGTTGTCAAACACGATCTTAGTGTAAAAGATGAAGTAAGCAAATGGGGAAGATGTAACTCCAACCTAGTAAAATGGGGCTACCTCGACGGAACGGCAGCAGTATGTGGAGCTATGTCGCAAACCATGCTCCACCGCATATCCTGACCTCTGTGTCCCAAAACATGCAGTCAAAGTGACCTCTGCGATGCCACAGTTAACGCTGTGGATGTGGTGAAGTTTTGGGCTAACAAGATCTGAAGTAAAGTCGTACCAGCGACACGAAGAATAAGAAAGAGTGTACAAGAATTGAAAGCCATAAATACTATAGCATTTGTTCGACATCGAAAAGGTAGATTTTCAGACTTGTATGTAAAGGAACAATGAACAAGAAACTATGCAGGTAGCAAAATATTTGGTACAAGGGTGTGGATTTGAGTTTATATTCTTGCTTTGACTTATCCAACATTGGCAACCTCACTGCCAACGCTCTTTAGCCCCTACAGGCGTTATAATCTATAATAAAAAGTCCTTACGATTCGTTTTATACATAGTTATTGACTTCCGCAACCATATTAGAGCAAACTGGAACAATTGCTGTCAACGTGCTTATTTATAAGTATTGCAACTAACCAGCTGGGGGCTGGGGCAGTGGTACTCAACCTTTTTTATCCATAGGCTGCAAGAATGTATTCTTTGTGCTATATGTTTGTAGTAAAACTCAGATTAGAATGTACAAAACACTGAGGATTATAAACACTGAAGTACCTAATAAAAAAAATAAGACCGTTTTTCGAAAATGGTCTATTTTAATTTTTCTCCTAATATACCAAGCTTAGGAAAAGAGCCGTAATGAAATATGCAAATGTATTTGGTTTTCTGTAGGTTGAAAATGAGTACCCCTGTAATAAAACAACGTGTTAAAAACGGTACCCGCATATGAAACCGTCTGTGCTTATCAATAATCTCTCTCATTATAGTACTTCATACATTTCGCACTCCATTCATTGGCAGTTGCAGCATTAAGCTACAATATAAAAAAAAAATACCAATACATTATGTAACTTTGTTAAAAAAAAAGTTATAATTATCGAAATTGCATCTTATTGCTCAACGTTTAGAGTTAAAAATACATTAGCAGATCATAAATATAGTAAAGATCACAACAGTCTTACTTTTGGCAAAAGTTTTCTTTCTCTCTCGCACCTACGTGGCTCTCTTTGTAGGATGAAGTTATGAATGCTTAATTCTAAATTGACCAAGTTCTTAGAGGGAGTATGTGCGTTATATAGTGAACATTTCATTTCACTTTTTGGCCCTCTTAAATATATTACTATTACTTAACTGCGTTTTTATTTTATTTGGCGTAGCTAAGTGGAAAGAAGACATTGACAGTCCCAACTTTTTTATAATAGGACGATTTACAGGGCAATGTCAATCCTCAAAAAAGCTTTGCAGTGGTCAACACAGACCTTTCAAACTAGATCTACTTCATCATACTTCTTGATCAAAGTATTTTCATACAGTGTATTAGGGTTAAACGAAGGACTTACTTTAAGGATATGTAGAACTCATGAAAATAAACATCTTTTACACTAGGAACCACCCTGTAATATGAAAAAAAAAACACAGCCCTTTCCTAGATAGCCTACCAATACGCCGGCGCGAGTAACATGTAGGGAAAAGCTGTTTTTATTCTTTTTGTGGTTCATTTTCATGATTCCTACACTCTCTGAAAGTATGGAATAACAGCCGCACGGGTCGATCGATCAAGGTTAAGCTATGGTTGCCGCGGTTGGTCTGTGGATAGGTGACCATATTTACGTACCGAGACCCCTCCATGCCTCGGAAAGCATGTTAAGCTGTTGGTCCCGGCTGTCATTTGTGGATCTTTGGCAGTCGTTACGGGTCGTCTGAAGCCCGAAAGTCTAACAACCAAGGGGTATCGTATGACCCAGTAACTGGGTCGTGGAGGTCAGATAAGCAGTCGCTCCATGTAAAATACTGGTATTTAGCTGCATCCGGTTAGACTGGAACCCGACCCCAACATAGTTGGGGAAAGGCTAGGCAGATGATGACTACACTCCCTGAAAGTATGTCCCTCGTTTAACCTAACATACTGTATAGTTTTACCAACACATATTTCCAAAATCAGATCAATACAACAATTATATTAAGACGGTGTAAAGGCTAACAGTATGATTTGTTCTAATTACACCAATATACATTTCTATACATTTGACACAAACATACATACATTCAAAAAGCCTTAGGATAGCGTATACATAAATAACAATACTAGCCTCTTAACTATAGAATGTCTTACATCGTTCGATACAGACTAATGCTGGCTCTTAAATTGGCGTATTTGACAAAATATTCGCGTTACGCTACACTCCATTTATTAGACAAATGAAAGAAATCAAATAGAGTATGTTGGGGTAAGTTCGGTTCTGGGGTAAGACCGTACGAATCAAATTTTCAGATAATTTGGCCAAGACGGTAAACTTACAACTACCTTAGTCTTATCCATACTTATAGGGTATTTGCGGTAAACTTTGCCGGCAAACATGACGCATGAAAAAAACACAAACAAAACAACAATTAACAAATAACGGCTAAATAACGGCAGTTATCACAATAACGTTATTTGTTAATATTGTTGAAATTACTGAACTTTAGTGTTATTTTTTAATGTAAACGGTAAATAGATTGCATTGTTTGTATTTATCGTGGAATAACGGAGTTTATTATACGTTTATATCGAAATAACGAAAGGCTGATAACCGTTATTGTCTAATGTTATAATAAATAGAGTATAGGTAGTATAAAATATATCATATAGTTATTATTGCAATAAAGGTCATATATTAATAGCAAATATTTGCGCAAATACACCAAGTATGATACCAGTCTAAGGTTTGGTGTGCACTTAAATGCTGCGCTATAAATAATGTAATTTATAGCGTCTATTTCTTACGCTATGATTTGGAGAACTTGAATACGCTCGGTGTGCTTTTCTTTTGAGGCTTATTTTCAGCTACCTATAAGGAAGAAGTACGATTAATTGAAGAGCCAACGCAGCTTACATATCGTGGTCAACAATGACAGGTTGGCTTGTTTGTGGTTTGTACGAGTAAAGGCGAATTTCACCAATTTGAATGCAGTCAACAAATCTATACCGCGTTCAAGAGTTGTCAGTGTCATTATTGTAATAGAACACTGACAGCTTATGAACGCGGTTTACAAGATGCTGATCGCGTTCAGTTTTGTTGGTGTTATTCGCCCTAAGAATGTAGTTCCTTATTATTTTCAGTCACAAACCAGTGAAACAGCTATGAACGACAATCAAAAAAATCGTGACAACAATTTGAGAATTGGCTTTAAGAACTACGGCTAACTCTGCCGTATATATATAACTCTGCCTTGATATATTGACATGAATCATATCACCTAATACAAATATTTAGTTTAATAACAGCTTTCTAAAAATTCGTCAAACAATCGTTCAACCAATCAATCATCATCGTTCTTTGCAAGCTTATACATCCAGTTATTAACTCACAGTTCTCTCTCCCAGCAGTAGCCTGGCTTTGTCCTCCTCGTGCGGCTCGGGCGCAGCGGCTGCCCGTCTGTGCAGCTGCAACTTTTGGCGGATAGCTTGCGACAATATCACCCTATGTCAGGAAAATAAGGTTTGATTTTAATTAACAACAAAAATATGCCTGCCACCTGACTCAATAGGTCTGCAGGGTAAAGCTGCACTTGGCGCGGTCAGACCTAACGGAAGATCGTTCAAAGACTGACCGGGAAGACACTTCCGTACCTCAGATCACGTTAAATCGTTGGTCTTAATAATCTTGCTAGCATCTATGAACCTACGACAGTCTTTATTAAGAGCCCGGATATCTGACACGTTGGGTTAAGGCTCCCGCACACAGGCGCGACGCGATGGTGCGACGCGATCCTGGTAGAACAATTTCCATGGAGTTTTTTATAGAAATTGTTCTACTAGAATCACGTCGCGTCGCGCCCTTCTGCGGGAGCTTTATCTTAAAATAACTGTATTGTTCAGTTATACGGATGTGGAGTTCTGGTTGCAGACTATATCTAGAATGACTGGATACCAAGCCTACCCTAGTAAGAAAAGGGGTTTGGCAGATGACTACAACATTATGAAGGTGAAGACACTCGTATGTACAGACGCCAACACATCAACCTACTCGAAACTGTCAAATTTTCCCAATCAACTTTGAACCTTATGCTTTAGCGATAAAGGTGAAAATCTATCAAAGAAATTTGACAGATTGTAGTAGCTTGATGTGCTGGCGTCTGTACATCAATCGTCGGCAAAATCATGAATCACGAGACAAAATCCGTCGATTTCAACTGTATAGTCAGAGATTTAATTAGCGATGTTGACATATATACAAGTGACAAGACTTTCGATTCCTCATCGAAAGAGATATTATGAATCATTTTGAAGCCATGACGTCACGAAAGACTAATACATTTTAAGAATCTTATAATATTTTCTGAATACTGTTTTGTTGAGTTTTTAATCATAATAATGATCAAAATTAATAGGAGGTAACTCTCTCTGGAGCACTGACCTAATAGCTTGAACCTTGTTCCCGATACCGGTGGGCTACTATTTTTTTAATGTTTCTATATTCTAATATCTAAAAATATAATTTATTTGTAAATAATGAAATACAGGATAATGTTAACTAATGTTTTTATGTTTTTTTATAAAGAAATTTAAAAATGTATTGTATAAGTAAGAAAATGAATAAACGAGATACTAATTAATATTATAAAATGAAAAACCAAAATGAGTCGGTTTGTTTGTTTGTTACACTTTCACGCTAAAATGGCTGAACGGATTTGGATGAAATTTGGCACATAGGTAGACCTGGAGAAGGTCATAGGCACTTTTGAACCTGTATCGCAGACAGAGTCGCGGGCAAAATCTAGTATTGAAATACAGGGAAACCAAGTCAAAGTAGGCTTTAGGTAATCTCTATTTTTAAACTGTAACAACAGAATCGTTCAAGCGATAAAGACTAACAAAAACTTACAATGGACGATGGACGTTCGTGGAAGTTATCAGATTCAAAGTACTAAATCGAGAGTTTTTTCTATAAAAAGATAAACTGCTTGAAAAATATAAACAAAGTCCAATCGCTTCGTGCAGTTCAGAGATTATCTTTTAAACAAAATTTAGTCTAGAAAAAGTGAGTTCAAACGTGATAAAACTCTAGATAACGAATTAAAAGACCAATTCTACAGAAAAAAATACGTAAACAGAATATTAAATGTGAAAAATATGAGGTCACAAGTCGCAATACAATGTTGAGCAAATATTATGATCATACAAAATAACAAAATATTAAATTATATAATATAACATTGGTCAGGCAGGGCTATAGTATTTCGATAGTCTTAAATAACCAGTTCACTTTAGCTACCCAAACCCATAATCCAATATCTTTGATTACATATCCTGCAATAGTCCTACACCACCCGGGGGTTGTCCTAGGGTGCACTTGCATAGTACGTACAAGGATAATCGTCGGTTGGTGCTTTATTTAATTAAAAACGTCTAACGGGCCTCTGCCAGTTGACTTTGGCCCCTCGTACGCCTTCCAAAGGTCCGGGACCCCACGGTCCCAAGAAATGTCAAAAGATGTAAAAAAAATATCTGAAACTTTTTTGTCATTTCTGATATTATTGACTCGGCAACGATATTCGTAAGTTGTGCATAGAGTGAATGCCGACAACCATTTAGTTGAGAATAATAATCGAATAAAATAATAATAATAAATGAATAATAATGTAGTGAGGTGATCGTGCCTTCTCTGTAAAAGAAGAGGCCTTAAACCTGCAGTAGGAAAACAATAAACTAGTATTATTTAAGTTTTCTAGAATCTTCTCCTTGCTGCCCTTGTAGGACACTCGCAGGAACCTCATCTTGGATGCATAGTTTGTTGTAACCAACTCACCGTCTTGTATCACTCTTGGTCGCCAGCAGCAAGTCGAGCCAGGTCCACGTCACGTTATGGTACTCCAACGTCGGCAGCACTAGCGGTAAGTCTCGAACATCTTCTAGATTCTTCTCTTTGCTGCCTTTGTAGGATACTCTCACAGGAACCTCGGGAATCTTAATGTAGATGAATAATTTGTTCTTTTCGGCTCGCTCCTGTTTAGAAAACACAGGTATGACAAAAGCTTGTAAAAGTTACTTAAAGTATTGAGGGAATGGATTTTTATTTAGTCTTATACAAGGCCAAATTTAATAAGCTAGTGAAACTCCACAGACATGATGGGTATCGACATCTAAACATGATAAAACGATGGCATGAATTTTGTTGCCAACGACCGCTGATAATGTATAAATAAGTGTAGTGAAGGTATAAGTTCAGAAAATCTGTTTTTTGTTGTTTTGTCGTGTTTAGATATGGGGTTACTACGCGGTGACCCCAACAAATCTTTTTCTTTCTGTTTCCTAATTTTTAGACGTCGATACACATCACGTCTGGGAAGTTTTGTTAGTTAATTTAATTTGATCGTATATGGAGCATGAGCAAACGGTATTATCTATACTTATAATAAATCTGTAGAGAGGTCAATTCTGTACATGATATATATTTTCAAAATAACTATCAGGGGGTAATAAGTGATCGATACTGATGCCAAAAATGCAATCAGTAAAATTTTTGTCTGTCTGTCTGTCTGTCTGTATGTTCCTTATAGAAACAAAAACTACTCGACGGATTTTAACGAAACTTGGTACAATTATTCTTCATACTCCTGGGGAGGTTATAGTATACTTTTCATCACGCTACAATGAATAGGAGCAGAGCAGTGAAAGGAAATGTTGGGAAAACGGGAGAAGTTGCTCCATTTTTTAAGCTTCCGTCGCGTGTGTAGCCTTAATGGTTAAAGCTACATAGAAATCATTTATGACGGAAATGTTCTACATAAAATTATCTAAAAAATATCCTACTACAGCATATGTCTATCTTTTATGGTTGACTCACAATAACACGTGTAACTCCCGATACCTTAGCAGTTCGGAGCTTTCTGATTATATTTGTTTACTCTTACGTTTATAATACTCTCACTCATCCCTAATTAAAAGAAGATAATATTATTACCTATTCAATAAAAAAAGAATCATAGTAATCGGTATAGAAACACCAAACTTATACATGAAATACGCTAATAAGCCATCGCGCCGTCGCGCGTGAATACTGAATCATGCCATAAGGATTATTTTTGTGTAACGGTTGCCGCGCTCGACGCGGGTCGCGGCGGTAGGGTAAGGGAGGTCCGAGCGCGAGCTTCATTCAATATTTGGCTGTTGATGCGTTCAGAGCGTTCGACCTTATTGACAGACGATAATTGATATTAACAAACCGTGCTTATCAGCGCGACTTTTAGTCTTTAAATAGTTTATTTGAATTTATTTTGTTGTTTTTTATAAAATAGGTATTAGTTGTTGTGTTATTAGACCGACACAGAACCCAAAAATGTGATTTAAAAAAAATTCTGTCTGTCTGTCTGTTTGTTCAGGCATCACGCAAAAACTACCGGTTCGATTACGATGACACTTGGTATAATTATTCTTTAATATCCTAGGCACCACACTGGGTACTTTTTATCCCGGAAAAAAATATACAATAAAAAACAAACTTAATTTTGCGGTTCGATCCCTAGACCCGATTACTGTACCAACCGCAAATAATAAGTTTGTCGTAGTACACGACGAAGATAATAATAATAGGCGAGCGTTCGTTCATATTAGCATTCTATAAATTGTATGTTTTAACTGCTACTTGCAATTCCAAAACGTGCTTTTCAGTGCGACCTTTTTATTCCTTTTAGTTTTTACTAAGTACAGTTTAAGGTAGACTTATTTAGGTTTATTTTATAAGTCGTTTTTATAAGTAAGTATAGATTTTAATTTTAAAGTATGGGTAGTATATTTGATAGTGTACGTAGTGACCGTAGGTTATTTTATAAAACTGTTAGGTAGGATTAGTCATTCGTATAGATATTAGTTTTTAGGGATTTTGCTTATTTATTGAGTTTAGATTAGTTCATCATCTGCCTCATCTGCCTAGCCTTTTCCCAACTATGTTGGGGTTGGCTTCCAGTCTAACCGGATGCAGCTGAATACCAGTATTTTACATGGAGCGACTGCCTATCTGACCTCCACAACCCAGTTACTGGGTAATACGATACCCCTTGGTAAGACTGGTTGTCAGACTTTCGGGCTTCTGACTACCCGTAACGACTGTCAAAGATCCACGAATGACAGCCGGGACCAACGGCTTAACGTGCTTTCCGAGGCACGGAGGGGTCTCCATATGTAAAGATGGTCACCCATCCACAGACCAACCGCGGCAAGCGTAGCTTAACCTGATCGATCGACCTGTGCGGCTGTTATTATTTAGCCACGTATCATCAGAAATAGGTTTATTTAGGTAGGTAGGTATTTTATTTTCTGTTATTGAGTTTTTTTTTTATTAGGTAGGTACTTAGGTTTACTTTTATAATTTAATATAAAATTCAAAGTCCTGTGATCCTGTCTGACTGATTATATCAATGCACAGCCTAAACCGCTGGTCATAGAGACATAAAATTTGGAGTGTGTTCTTTGTGAAGTGTATATAGGTATCCACTAAGAAAGGGTTTTTTGAAATTCCACTCCTAAGAGGGTGAAATTTCACGCGGACGAAGTCGCGGGCAGAAGCTAGTAATGAGAATAAAATGAAAACGTATGTTTGACGACATTTCATCGCACGCTTACGCTTAGAAGATTCGATCCTGGGATCCAGGGATAAAAACGATATTTGTACAATACAAACAATACAATACAAATATTCCTAACAATAAAAAAATCCGGTGCAATTTCGGGATCACGGGATTAAAAACTGACAATTCCGGGATCCCGAGATTGCACCGGAAAATTGGAAATAAGGCCCGGGATTCAATTCTCTAGATTGCTGCACTGCGCTCCTAGCTAATACAGCTTTAAGAGCGTTTACGCCGTACGGCATTTCATACAAACTTTCAAGCCGTTGTTTTTCGAAATGAATGAACCGATTTTAATGAAACTTGATGCGCATAAGCAGGATACAAAGGTCTAAAAAGTTAGAAGAAAACATTTTCGAAAAATTGTGTTACAGAAAAATTAGACCGATTTTAAAGTTTCCATAGAAACAGAGATTACCAGTTATCTTTTATTAAATAAGACATTTCGAAAATGTTCTCTGCTAACTTTTTAGACCTTTGTATCCTGCTTATGCGTATGAAGTTTCATTAAAATCGGTTCATTCATTTCGAAAAACAACGGCTTGAAAGTTTGTATGAAATGCCGTACGGCGTAAACGCTCTTAATATACGCCTGTCTCCCCTCCTCTCGTGTCTAATACAGCTGTAAAACTGAAAAAAAACACAAAATGCACAAACCTTCATCTTCTCTACATCATCTTTGTCCTTCATATCCCTCTTCACATAGAAGTTAGAGTTAGAATCTTTGCTCTTCTTTTTAATCTTCTTAGAGCCAGTAGATACGAGGCTGGAGGAAGAGGCTCCGGCCTTCAGGGTGCCTTCTGTCTCCTCCTCCCCGTCTTCTATGGAGTCAGGGTCGCGTTCCGGGAAGCAGAACTTCAGCATCGTGTTGAAGAACTTTTTGGTAAGACCTGTTAGAAATATTTTTTTTAATGTAGAACCGATTATATCTTCGCCATTCACACGTTCACAGTATGACTCAGTTGATAAATACCGCCATGTTTTTTCTCGTAAGATTCATGTTTTTATAACCATAAGTACTATCTTTTATTATGTAAAAAGCACTTTGCGATATTAAACAATGAGTTGTTTGTAGAGTCATTATCATCTTCTTACTCTTTCACAATTTATTTGTGGTTCGTGCAGTATGTCGATTTTCCCAAGAAGTAATGATTTACCCCCTTACTAATAAACGTTGTATAGCGTCTGTATAGTTACACAACGCTTTGTCTTCTTCTTTCGTAAGTCAAATTACTGACGACTGAAAGAGAGAAATCGGTGTGTAACTATTCATTACATATAGGACGTTTATTAGTAAGGGGGTAAGGTTTTAAATATTAATGATGAAATATAATTTCAATATCATTTGTTACGTTTACTATGTCGTAACAAGTAAAACAGTTGGAAATACAAATGTTTAAGTCACAAAATGTGTTTTAATTATTGGTGACCCGTTCAAAACAAACATACATGTCTCTGTGTATCTTGCCGCCGCCACATTTGAACAGGTGGTTCTTCAGTAGCGCGTATCTTACAGAAGTCTATGAAAATGTTCTTTACTAACTTTTTAGACCTTTTTATTCTGCTTATGCGTGTGAAGTTTCATTAAAATCGGTTCATTCACTTCGAAAAACAAGGGCTTGAAAGTTTGTATGAAATGCCGTTCGTCGTAAACGCTCTTAAACGTTTCGAAACGATACGGTTTATGAGTTTGTCAAGGTGTATGAAATAATAGAGTAGACCTGCACCACATAATTATGAAAATCGTTAGTTTATAATCTATTTTGTCACAATTTTACAGGTGATAAAATCGGACAGATTATGAAGCATGGCGGTAAGTGTAGGCACGCTCACAATTTGACGGTTTGACATGGATAGATTATAAACCTATCAGAAATGAATACGGTATATTGTAAGCAGTGCGGTACAGTTCACAATTTATCGACAGTTTACAATCTCGTGAGATAGATTATAATCTAACTGTGTTCACAACCATACGGTGGCATATAGTGTTGATTTTTGAACTCTGTTGCACATAATATAGAGTGCAAAATAAAATAATATTTTTTTTACATAATAAATTATCAAATAAGGACCATTCTTCTTTGCAATCCATAGCAAGGCTAATCAGACTTCCTAAATTTGTTCTTCCTTCTAAGAGAATGATGTTCTATGTTACGGGTTTGATTTCAAGGCGCACTTAGTTCTCAAAGAAAACGATTTAAATGATTTCTTCTCTTTTATCTTACAAGAAAATAATACACTCACCTATCCTCATCGGTACTATGTTGACTTCGAAATGTTCTTTAACGGCGATGCCTCCAACCGGCGGGCGGTCGCGACAGAACACGCGCAAAGCCGCGCGTCTCGCTAGCGGCGCGCGGCCCGACGGCTCTTGCGGTACCAACACCTGTGTCATACAACGAAAATTATGTTGAAATCATACATACCAGAGGGGCGATTGCGTAACACATTATCAATCGGAATCGGTTTAGACAGTTCAACAATATTCATTGCGTTGTTTACGTGTTGAGCAGACCAATTTTTCGATTAAAAATTCGCTTCAAAATGATTCAGATACCGATTGATAGTATTTTACGTAATAAAGGTGCTGTATTCCCCTTATTCCCTGAAAGGTCAGGCAGAAGTACGCCCACATGTAATAGGGGGCGAGCCTATTGCCATCAACCGGGTACAAATGGAGAGCAGTGGTGGCCCAGTGGTAACGGCCGCGACTTACGAGTTGTAGGTCGTAGGTTCGAACACAGACAGGCGCTATACTTTGTGTAAATTATTTCATCACCACCACTCTCCAAACGGTGAAGGAAAACATCGTGAGGATACCGGCATGTCCTAGAACCAAAAATTTTAAGACATGTGACATCTACCAACCGGCACTGGGCCCGCGTGGTGGATTACGGCGCACTCCCTCTCACAGAGAGGATGCCTGTGTCCCAGCAGTGGGAACATTATAGGCTGATTATTTAAAGTGGGTACAAATCCAGTCTCCCAGCTGCTACTGAGATATTCCAGAATTAAACCCGAAGCATTGACGACACGGTTGGCGCAGTGGTTGAGCGATTGACTGCTGCGCAGCATGTCGCGGGTTCGATTCCCGCACGGAACAAATATTTGTACGACATACAAGTTTTTATTTCGGTTCTGGGTGTTTTATCTATAATATGTATTATGTATTTACAAAAAAATATGAATATACTTAAGTAGTTTATTAGCCATCTCGTTACCATAACACAAGCATTAGGTTGCTTAGCTTGGGACTATATGGCGTTGTGTGAAATGTCCAAGGATATTATTGAAAGAATATAATTTTTTTGGTTTAATATGTGAAGGTGTTGGCAAAGTCAAGAATACGGTGCCATAACTGACTTTATTACCCAACTACAGCAGATAGGGAGGGTTACGACTTTCAACCTGTGTTCATGACAGATTAGCCAGAAAACTAATGCAAAATTTACAATACAAAACTGTTTAAAATATGTATACGTTACATAATTTAAAAACAGTAAATTAAAGCTAAACCTTATCAAAATCAAAACCACCTATGACATTACCGCGTGACTTTTATCGATCTACCAATTAAAATACATGTTATTATCACGGTAGGCAATAAAATAAAAGCACGTAGTTTTAACTCTTTATAAATAAGGAATGTAAATGATAGTGATCTTACTTCAGGGAAGGGTTCATTTGGCAGCAAATTCTTGACGCGAACGTATCCGACCTCCAGCTGATGTTCTACGGAGTCGTCTGACCGCGATGTTTTAGTATACCTGCACAAAAAGGCAAAACATGTAAAAGAGCTAGTACACACACACACACATTAACGGAGTTTTAAGTCAGGTCAAATATATTAGGGACTAGCTTCCGCCCGCGGATTCGCCTGCGAGGTATGTCGATCCTATGTCCTTCCCCAGGATGCAATCTATCTCTCTGCCAAATTTTATCGAAATCCGTTCAGTGGTTTAGGCGTGAAAAGGTAACAGACAGACAGAGTTACTTTCGAATTTATAATATTAGCATGGATTTTGGGCATTGAGAAATAATTCTTAAGGACGTTTTTAATTTATTTGTCCAATAGTCTTACTCAACAGATGAAGGTTACTGATATCAATGATTACTTTCAATAATAACGTTACTTTGGTAAGGATGCTCCATTTCGATTCTAAAAAACACGTTACAATATCCGAGATGATCTTTCAATATCTATCATCATAAATTTAAACTTTAAAGGATTGGAGGACAACATGAATGTTTTTTTTTTGCTAAATCTTTGAGAATCTTTGGAAAGAAAGAGGGGCGGCCTTTGCCCAACAGTGGGACACAATGTAGGATAAAAAAAGAAGCTCAGAGCGACTGGATTAGCCAATTAGAAATATTAGCTTGGCCTTTTAGCTCTACATGTTTGCTTATCGTTCTTTTTCAGTACTTACAAGAAGTTAGTCAGCAACAGATCAGCAATTCCGAGCTGTCCATCAGCGTCCGTCAGCCGCCAGCGTGCACTCTTGAAGCAGATCTCGTTGTACCTGTGCGGCGGCGCATGCGCACTGCGCACGGCCGGCAAGGCTGACGCGCGGCCTATCTCGCGCCACGCGCGGACCATCGCGTCCAGTTCCTCGCCCAGAGACCAGACCGATTCTTTGCACTCGTTTACCTAAGGCATAAAGTCAACGGTTAGCCTGCAACTGCGGCAGAAAATGTGATCAGACTCCATTTATCACAGTGAGTGTTAGGGAAATATATAGCCATTGATGGACTGAAGCAGCAAGTGAATTACCTAATAACAAGTTGGTTGGTTCTAATGAACTTAAAAATTATTGAATAGAAATTTCTTAAAATTTTCTTAAAATTTTCCACTTGAACTTCTTAAAAACTTCTTAAAATTTTCCACTTGAACAAATCAATATTGATCGAACAAATTATCTATGTAAAGCTAATTAAGTAAACAGAAAACAAAGACACTAATTATGAAATTAGCAACCAAATTAAATAACTAAAGGTACTCGACTTAGAAGAACCTTTTAAAAAGTCCAGAAAAAACTTCACAGTATCATTGACACTCACCTGGTCATCTAAACTCTTCAGCTCATCCATGGCGACGGGGTCATTGCCGGTCATTGACCTGTTCTTAAGGTAGTACTCCTTCTCTAACCTTCGAAGCCTTGCTAAGGACTCCCTGACCTGTCACAACAAATATATAGTTCTATAGTTATGTTATTGTAAGTACGTAGCTAGAGATACGCATAATAAATGTCCAATATTAAAGGAATTTAGCAGTCATCAAGGGTCACCGAAAATCAGACAACCAGTCTTACCAAAGGGTATCGTATTACCCAGTTCGAGTTGTGGAGGTCAGATAGGCAGTCGCTTCATGTAAAAGTAAAAGACTGGTATTCAGCTGTATCTGGTTGGACTGGAAGCCGACCCCAACATAGGAAAAGGCTAGGCAGATGATGATTAAAAGAAAATTATTAAAAATCTTGAACATAATTATCTAGTATTATTCCACATTTGACTGCATCGTTGGTCCAGTGTTCGCAAGCGCTACAGCTAAGCATGAGGTCCTGGGTTCGATTCCCGGGTCGGGAAGTGTTATTACTGGGGTTTTCCACCAGAAATTTCTCAGTAGCAGCCCGGAGTCTTATTTGTGCCCGGTTGATGGCAATAGGCTCGCCCCCTATTACATGAAACTTAAACAAAACTCGCGAAATGTGGGTGAACTCTGCCTAACCCTTCGGGATAGCAAGGCGTGATGTTGTGTTGTTTGTTGTTGTGTGTGTTATATTATGTGTTGCATTAAGTACTCTATTAAGGTGACGTCGACTGTAGCCTTTGTAATTCGATAAACAAATTGTTTCTGAACTGAATCTGTACTTACACATAAATCGAGCTATCAGAAAAAATATTACGCCAGAAGTAGTTAAAAATACAAATATTGTAAACACTTCCAACACTAGACACTTCCTAGACTAGAGTCAACAGAAAACCCATACAAATAAAAATAAAAAAAAAAATAGATTTTTCTTATAAATTATTACTAATAGAAATGAATGATTCTTTGATAGAACTTCTTGTACTTTTAAAATTGATTCTTATAAAAAGTATGAGTCATTGACATAATAGCCAATTTGATCCTGTTATAAAATAATCGGTCACGGAAAATTATCTATGACTCATATCTCTCGATGACTCGGATCTTTGTCTTAGTCATACTCGCAACTAGAACCGCTATTTCAACATACCTCTCACATCTTCGGTAGTATAGTGGTAAGTATCCCCGCCTGTCACGCGGGAGACCGGGGTTCGATTCCCCGCCGGAGAGAATCTTTTTGCATTTTTATTTCATCTTTTACGTCATTTCATACATTCCCATGGCATAATAATTGGATATTATTGGGAAATAAACACAATTTTGATATTTTACACATTTTTTTTTCATTAATTTTGTGTGAATGAGAATATTAGCCGTCACTTTATTCAAAACAGATACTTTTATCTTCGCGAACATTATTCAAATCATTTTATTCGTTAGATATTTAGAATACCACAACGCCATAACGCCTGCACTTCCTAAAGGAGTAGGCAGATATGTGTATTTTGTCTCTCGTCTCGAACAATCGAAATGTTTTATTTTAAAAGGAATGAAAGAGGTACCGGATTATGTAGGTAAGTTTTTTTTTTCCTTTTCAAGTAAAGGTCATGAATGAATGAATGAATGAATTGCACCGATCCCAGCGTGGTTAAACCAGACTCGATTAATCGAATGAACCCCAAGATTCGCACTAGCTCCTGTAGCCTCATGTTCATGGTGCTACAGCGACCATTGCATATCAAGGAATAGACCGGGGGGCGCGGTAATGGTAGGGAAGACGTGCCCGTAGGATAGGTAAGGATTTAAGAGCCTACCGGATATGCATCCTAGAGCAAGCCTTGGACTAGTGGAGAGATGGGTAATTATTATCTATGGATGGGCATCTTTTAACGACCTTGACGCCATCTTGGTTCAGGTCGAGCTTCATCGGTGAGTCTTTTGGCAGGGCTCTACTGCTTGCTCTCTTCCTTTGTATGCCCTTGCTCTGCTGTGTTGTATTAGATGTTACTGTTTTCGATGTCGTCTTCGAATGTTGCTGTTTTCAATGTCGGCCTCGGAAGTTTCGCTACTATCTGTTTCCGTTTTTTTTTGTAAATTTCACTAGCAGCGATCTTGATCTTACTTCTGTCTTCCGCTGTATCCATCCAAAAATTTATTTCCTTGTCGAAGTACTTCATGTCCTGTTTTAAATTGTCGTTCCATGTGTATTACATTTGGCCTTGTACTGGTGTGGGTTGGTGAGGTGTGGTTCGCGGCGCCTGTAGACTGGGGTTCTTGATGCGTTTTTCCGTCTAAGAATTCATGGATTTTCTTTTGTCTTGGTTTATTCCTAGAGTGGTTTATCAAGTCTCTCATGATAGCTCGCTCGTATCTTCTGAATCTTGACCTGTTAGCTTTACTAGGTGTCGATACTTTCAAACCATGTATCATGCACGGTACGATCACCATTCGATACATTAGTCTGGCTAATTTCCAGTCCATATTTGAATTATTTATGAATGGTAACGATTTGGCGTTTTTCATGGCCTGTTCGCAACGTTTTTTTATCGTGCTTTTTCTGCTTAAAGTAGATGTTATGTATGTACCTAGGTATTTGCTTTCGTCACATGTCGGTGTACTTATTCCATTAAGGGTCACGTGGGTCGTTATCTGTGTAGCTATGGGGTCTCTAATTAGTATTTTTATTTTGTTTCGTTTATTTGGAGACCTACACTATCTAGTAGGGGTTTAATATGGTATAGGATACCTTCTAACCCTTCTAGGTCATCTGTAATGAAGATAAGGTCATCCGCAAATGATAGTACCAGGGGGAGTGAGATTTCGCGATCCTGGTCAAGTTTTATTAATTGGGTTTCGTCGAGGATTCTAAGGACTTCGTCGATTACCAGTGTAAGCTGGCGAGGGGACAGCGGGCAACCTTGTTTGACTCCCTTTGCTTTAATAAACCAACTGCTTTGCTGGCCACACCATTTGATGCATGTTTGTTCATTCATACAAACCTTGATTATCCTGTCGGTTAGCGATTTGTTGGTTCCTTGTAATAAGATATCTCTTAGTGCACTGAGGTCAACGTTGTCAAAGGCCTTTTCAATGTCGAGGGCGAGTATATAATTTTTTTTTTTACCCGCACGCCTTTCTTCGTCTAAGACCCTTTTAAGCGTGAAGAAATGGTCATCTGTTGATGTATTGTTTAAAAAGGCTGCTTGGTAGTTGCCCAATTCCGTTATTATCTCAACTTATTTTTTTGGTACGTAGGAGGCGTAGATTCTGTAGTAACCCGTATTGCAAACCTATATGCGGCGATACTCATTCGCATTTTTAGGGTTATTGTTTTTTGGAATTGGTACCTGTATGGTCTCCAGCCATGTGTCTGGTGCTTCGTTCTGTATCCAGGCTCTGTTCATGTGTTTGTGACGGCTTTTTGTAATATTTGGAGCATTGCTTTGTAAAACTCGATTACCACTTGGTCAGTTCCGGAAGCTGTCCCGTTCCGCATTTTATTAATGATTCCCACTACGTCCTCCACACTGGGCCCAACACACTGTACTTCGGTTATCGGCTTTTTTATATTAACTGTTGGTATAGGATGAACCTCGGATTTTTTTTTTTTTATATTTGTTCGCTTTTGGTCATCGGTATATAAGTAGATCTTTTTCGACGTTTTGTTTGAAGTTTGTTTCTTCTGTAAAAAAAGTATAGCATCTGCATGCGTTTTGCAGGGTGGTTTTTCCCCAGTCCATTGAGGCAGGCCCTGCATGCTTTTCGTTCTTCCTGATATTTAACCATTTGAAGTGTTGCCTGACATTCATTTACTAGGTTGTGCCTATTTGGGTTATGTGGTTGTAATTGTTGTAGGTTAGCAAGAGCTACCTAGTCGTTGATCTCTGGCAAGAACTGGCTGAAGAATCAGAGTTTCCTGGGCAGCCGCTTTTAATACTTTCGTTATGGTATTCCAGGGTATTTCGATGTTTTCGTCCGTTGATTTGATTCCCATATCTTTTTTTTTTTTTTAAGCATTAGTATTTTGTTTTCGTGAATTTACTATTGAGGGAGGCATAATAGCACTGTTTATAGTTGAAATCCTTGGACGCAATTGTTGTTTCCTTTGTGTCTTGCTGTTGTCTTTGTGTGTTATTGTGTTGGATGTTTTCTTTTTGTTTGATTTGAGGCCCCACGGACGTTCCAAGTTACAATACGCAATTCTGAATAATTTATTGCGGTTCCTACACGGCTGGTTTCTAAGTATTGTGAACCCAGTGGCATCTGCGACTACGTCTGATAACGGTGTATACGTTGATGCTTGTTCTTCATACTGTGTTAATGTGCTAGGTAATTTGGGGCTGTTCGTTTGAGACTGGGGTCTCGTGGGTTGACCTTGCTCTTCACGTGTGTTGTACTGGTTAATTAAAGGCTTATTATGTTATGTTGTTTTGACGTTGTTTGATGTTTGCCTTATATCTATCGGGTTTCTGTTGTACTGTTCGTCGTCGGTCATGACCCAGCTATCATAGCGCTGGTCCTTATAGAGGATGTGTATGTTGCCGGGTACTGGTTCACCGGTAGGTGAATACACTAGCGTGTGTCTTGTATCCGTGTGCACGTGCAAATTTACAAGATAGAACTCGGACGCGGCAATTAAGATATCCTCTCCTCCCAGAACGTCTTGTTAAACTGCGTGGTTATGTATTCTGTTATCCTTTGTTCCTGGGACAGATTGCTGTTAGGGGGAAATTCTTGTATATTATTTAGAAGTGTTAGACTCTCGATGCTGCAAAACATATGAGGCGAGGTCCTGACGGACAGACACATGATTGAAAGTTATACCTATTATATTATTTATTTGATGGGCTATGGCCCTAAATAAGCAGTTCCCGTCTTTTGTCATCCGCACAATTATGCCCATTTTTGAAGACAAAAAACCACTTTTGTTTTTATGGTATTACAAGACCTCTGCACACATGTGTTGTGAAGCTTTGGGTTTGAGGACCAATATAGTTGACAGGGAAGCTCACTGCCTGTAATTTATGAGCTTCGCTATTTTTTGTTACTTAACCTTTTTTTGTTTTGCATTTCCGAGTCCAATTTTTTGCGCATGGGCATACAAACTTGCCTTACATGCTAGGAAATAGGTAGCTTGTTCAAGGCAGTTTTGGTATTTTAGTACAATGTTAAATTAAGAATAGTGTGAAGTACAAATTCTAGAGCGATACCGTATTTTAGGCTAGAATAATAGAATGTACTTCTACTTATTAGTTTATTTTATCCCTCGCTCATATATATAATTTGAAAACCTATCCCTAAAGCCTAATTCTAGCTTACAGTGATGCCTAATTATAAATACACGCGTGGTTTCAAAAGTCCAAATTAACAAAGCAAAACGCAGCCGGATACAGCTTCCAATGGAGATCCCTAAAATATATGGAAAGATCTCACCAAATCGACGTCACGAAGATCCTCGGCTGGAAGGCCTAGACCACGGGCTTGTATACCAGGAACACACGTATGCCACTTTACCACCGTTCTAAGGTGTTTTAATTTGCACTCACAAAACAACAAGCGAAACACCGTTCGAATTTCAAATTCGAGTTTCAAGCTCAGAACCAGCCACATGTGTTGGGCACATTGCATCAAGTATAAACAAAGGCGGGACAAGACACGTCTGTCCCCTTCGGCGGTCACTATCCGAATCTTTCCTTTTCAAGTAAAGGTCAGCTCAAAAATAATATCATACCTGTGTTTGAAGCTTGTGTATCAGCTGCCTTGGATCCTGGTCTTGATGCAACTGCAGTTGGAAACGCATTCGTGCTCGTCTTTCTAGCGTACGTCTCCGCTCTGGCTCCACGTGAAGGACCACGTTGTTGACTACATCTAGCAGCATTGCGTACTAGCGACAAAAGTAACAACGTTAGTTAGGTATTTTATATGGAACGTCGACCAATAATTTATTTCATATGTATGCAGATAATCTCTGAATCACTTTGAAGGATATCGCTAATCCATTGCTTCATTATGTTGAAATAATTTGTCTACTCAACAACGTAAATAGCGAAATGAATGTATGTCGATAAAAACTATCATATGTCCTTCCACGGGATGCAATCTATCTCTCTTCCAAATTTTATCGAAATCTGTTCAGTGGTTTAGGCGTGAAAAGGTAACATACAGACAGACAGACAGACAAACAGACAGAGTTACTTTCGAATTTATAATATTATATATAGCAGACAAATAAAGGCCGGTTGTGTCCCGTTACTAATCAAGCATACCCAAACATAGCACAAATGTTTTTTTCGATTTCAGGGCACTTGAGCTAGAGAGAAAAAAAGTCGTATGAGTATCGATTTTTTATAGAATTTTCAACTCAACAATGTCTGTAATGTCCCCAATATATGAATGTGAAAGCAGTTTTGTTACTATGATGTGTCGTAATTTGAGGGGCTTGTAAATAATAACAGCCGCACAGGTCGATCGATCAGGTTAAGCTACGCTTGCCGCGGTTGGTCCGTGGATGGGTGAACATCTTTACGTACCAAGACCCCTTCGCGCCTCGGAAAGCACGTTAAGCCGTTGGTCGCGACTGTCATTCGTGGATCTTTGACAGTCGTTACGGATCGTCACAAGCCCAAAAGTCTGACATGAGTCTTACTAAGGGATATCGTGTTACCCAGTAACTGGGTTGTGGAGGTCAGATAGGCAGTCGCTTCTAGTAAAATACTGGTACTCAGCTGGATCCGGTTAGACTGGAAGCCGATCTCAACGTAGTTGGGAAAAGGTTAGGCAGATGATGATGTGTCGTAATTTGGCGTTAAAATCTAATGTATATTATACCTGCAGCGAGTTGGTACACACGTTGAGGTCGTGGTGCATGAGGGTGAAGGAGTCATACGGCTGTTGCTGGGCCCAGCCAGTTCCCTGCCCGGTGACCGGCTCGGCCTCTTCGTGAGATACGTAGTAGAACTCGCAGGCGCAACGGGATACTATACGTTGGAGCTGTTGGCAAAAAGGAGCGTCAATTTCACTGTTCAGATAGGGTATATATCCTAGGGTATGGTCCTTTGTAAAATTGCGAATTTGTAATACCTTTGCGAGATTATTTCTTTGAAGTATATTTCAGGAAGATCGACAACAAAGAGGTATTGTAGCAAATTACCAATTAGAATGTCATGCGAAGAGTTGTTTGACATCATCCAACGTGTGGACGATGCTATAGAGGTATGAGGAACGGTTTAAAGTTTAAAGTTCACCCATCCTCTATAGAAAAGGGAGGATCCTCCGACCAGACGGGTGTTGTGTCTGGCGGGCAACTGCCCGATGAGTCATTTCGGTCCGTCGTATCTAGGCTAGTTGTGCGGTAAACTCTGCTTGCGAGATGCAGGATTTTGCGTGACGTCAGTATGACGCGTTGTTCGCATGTGGCGTTGTAGATACCGCTACAATGCTTTCAAACCGTCACAACCGGTGATTTATTGAATGATAGTTAGTGTCCACACAATGACCTGCGCCGGGCCGGTGTCGGCGCAGGGCCCCACAGTGCGGCCGATGACCCCGCCGGCCGAGTGCCCGCTGCCCACCAGGCGCGGCACGTCCGGCAGCGTGCTGATCTCCGTGCTCTGCCATCGCTCCTCGATCTCTTCTACTGATACCCATTGGATGTTTTCTGAGGAATTGAGATGTTTATTAATAGTATGGATTCTAAGGCCCACTTGCACAACAAATCACTAAATCCACTTAGCGCTAAACGAATTTAAGACGTTCTATTTCTTTCAATCGTTTGTAGATGATAGAGACAGAATGAAGTTTTAAATACGTTTAACGTTGAATCGATAGTTTGGTTTCGTCAAATAAATAAAATTTGTATAAAATCTTTTGAAGTTCTGTTTTATGTGAAATTAATAATGGATTGAATGATTCATAAAATCATAACTTAACAATTGTATTTATGGGAAATCCCACCGGGACCACGACTTGTCGTACAAAAAAATTTTTTTTTGTTTATTACATTGATATCCTTCGAAAATTTATACCCCAACATATTTTTAACTACCATGACCACACTTTTTAGATTTTTTCTGTGTTTTGTATCGGCAACCTGATTAACACTGTTATCCACCAAAACCCTTAAAAATCTCAGAATGCCTGTAGTTTTTACACAAAAATCAATCAAAATTATTTTTTCCTTAAATATTTAAAAGTTTTTTACTTTCAGTCCACTTTCCTATTACCAAAAAAAATTTTGATATTATATTTTTTTTTTTCTCAAGTATATTCATGATCAGGTGCCCTCTGGTGCCCGTTTATCGTTGAATTTTGGGACACGTTGTAAGTATAATATTTATTTCTTGTAAGAAAACATAAGATATCATCTTTAATGAAGAATTTACCCAGCAGCTGATCTTTATCAGCCGCACTGACAGTAGCATAGTACTGCATAGCGGATAAGGCACCGCTCCACGCAGCCGCGGCTGGTTGCCTGCGCACGCGCTGCCGAACTTCCGCTCGCGCCGCGCATAGTATGACGTAGCCACGTGTCTCGCAGCCTTTTAGGACTACTTGCGAGTTTACCAGCTCGACTGTGAAAAGATACATAAAAAAATTAGGTATACAAAAAAATATATATTTAATGATCATGTATTTGAATATCTTCGTGGAAATTTAATTAGATAGATGAAACTGTAATCGTATTGGCGAAGTATGAAAGTTTTTATTTCTTATAAAAGACAAATTGCTATTCATTCATAGTGAAAGTCAGTCAGAGCTTGATATTTTGATTGATTTCGATTCGATAATTCAAAACTTTTCACACAAGTCACAACATGGCCGCGACGGAAATGGAACGGTCGTGGTGAACTATAATAGAAATTGTAGTTTTCTTTTCTTCTTAAGCTGCAAACAGTAGTTGAATTTAATTTTTTATACGTGTTTGTGATTGGTTTGTATTTCTGCATATTAAAGATTCAAGTGAAAAAAATACATTCATGCATTCCCAAAAAATCGCTTAATTTCTAGAGATGTCAGTGAGTTGGAGTCCACTCACTAAGACAAGCAGTGTGCGCGTTGTCGTCGTCGAGCACGTGCTTGCAGTGCGGCTCGTGCGGCGGCGGCGCGGGCTCGGCGCCGCTGAGCTCGTCGCTGTACACCACCGCGCCGCCCGCGCCCGCCAGCAGCGCCGCCAGCATGCCGCCCGCGCCCGCGCCCGCGCCCGCGCCCGCGCCCGCGCCCGCTGCCTGCACACGCACGCTAACGTCATACTAATATCGCCCATGGCGTGACGGCTGCTTTAAGTATATAACTTTGTACTTCATTCTATATCTCGAAAAACTTATGAAAACCAAAGTTATTTCTGCGATTGTAATCGAAATTTGCTTATAGCTGAATACTAGGATGTTACATGGAGCGACTGCCTATCTGAACTCCATCACCCAGTTATTGGGTAATAACCCTTTGGTAAGACTGGTTGTCAGACGTTCGGGCATCTAACGACCCGTAACGGCTGTCAAAAATCCACGAATGACAGCCAAGACCAACGGCTTAGCATGCTTTCCATAGCACGGAGGAATCTCGGTATATAAAAAAACCGGCCAAGTGCGAGTTGGCCTCGCACATGAAAGATTCCGTACCAACATACAATATATAACACTACATATAAAATAACGCCAAAAAAATCACGTTTGTTGTATAGAAGCCCCCCTTAAATATTAATTTTATAATTTTTTTAGTATTTAATGTTATAACGGTAACAGAAATACACATTCTGTGAAAATTTCAACTGTCTAGCTATAACAGTTCATGAAATACAGCCTGGTGACAGACGGACAATGGACTCTTAGTAATAGGGTCCCGTTTTTACCCTTTGGGAACAGAACATTAAAAATATTCCCATTCAATGACCAAGCGCGGCAAGCGTAGCTTAACCTGATATATCATGCATACCATGCAGCTATCGTCATTCGGCCACGAGGCCCATCTAACCATTCTACAATTACTAAAAAAAAAAAAGAAATGATACTATAGTTATTTGGGTCATTTTCAGAAAAAGTGTACATTCGTGTTTTGGGTGTGTCCCAAAACTTTTATTAAATTTTTAAAGAACAATTGTTACTTTTTATAAAAACTAGATTAAAAATTATGATCTGCGGTCAGTTTCTAACAATATTCTTTATTGTTGCTGCTTTAAACACACTCATAATACCTTAATTTTCATAAATGTTGGTAGAAGGTATCTATTTTAGCGCTGTCCCACTACCAATTTCAGTAAGATAACGTTACTTTAATGTATTTTGTTGACTTAAATATAATGATGTGTTTGATATTTCGGAAAGTACAGTTATGTAAGATTAGTTTCACAATTACAGAAGCGGTGTAATGTCAAACAAAATATTTAAATAATTTTATCTTTGTGAGGACGTATTCTGGTTAAAGTGGAAAATTCCCTTCCGAAACCACAATTTTTGCGAGATGATCGCAATAAAACTACTACTATGCATTTTTTTATTTTGACTAGCAAAATTTTTTATGCTGTCAAACGGTTTGTAGTTTGACTGATTCATGTTATCGTCCATTTTGACGGCGATCGGCGGACGACCAACACCCACCTCAGTAGTGGGCTGTTTTTGACTTTCCGCAACCGCAACCAATTTCAAAGTAAGTTTATAAGTTTATTTCTTGTAAATTATTTTAATATCTCTATTAGCTTTAAGTGAACCCAGTTTGATACGAAGCTTGCTGATGTGATGTGTTAGTTTGAAATAATAAATACAAAACAGGCTATAGTTAGGCTTCCGATACTTCTGTTCCGTTACCAAAACGCAGGTAACGTAGAATTGGAATGAAAAAGTTTCGGAATGTAATTCTTAGGGAGAGGGTACATTATATTTGTGTCAAACTAAACAGTTTATAATTTTTGTGACAAACTCTAAATTAATTCTTAACGTTCATTGAATAAATCGAGTTTTTAATTTGTGTTTGTGTAAAATAGTTGTTTGACAGGTTAAGTTTCTATTTTTTGTTAAATATTAAATATCATTGACATTACTATCATAATAGGTATATCGTGCTTAAAATAACACATGTTCTAGTAAAATGTATATATGTGGATCAGAGAACCTTTTTTCGTACCAATATTTCAAAACATTCTCGTGTGAAGGCAACAGTGGCTGATTTAGAAAATCAATCAGATTTCTTTAACTGGATGCTGTTGGTCGTTCTCTCTGGCGTTCCCTATATCGCCTCTCAAAGAAACTGTCTATATTACTTCGTGACGTATGTGGTTCTTGAGGAACATTAGCTTGGTTTGGATCTTTTTCATTTCTTGGTGGTTCCTGGGATTGCAACTGCAAATAATTATTATATCTTTGATATGTATGCATTAAATGGATACGAGCTCTTTCATTCTGTTCGTCCGAAAGCACCGAATTGACTCTCGGGTCCAAATAAACAGCAGACAAAAATGTGTCGTTAGTCAGAAGATTAGTCTCTCTATCCTTCATGCATATAACTAAAAATTTTGCAGTTACACTGTTAATTTGTTCTAGCTCCGTTACACATTTTATCCACAAGATGTAAAAATTACCGAAACTCAAATGTTCCTTTTGCAACCGTTTGGATAGTATTCTGCACGGTTTAAGTGCATGCATGTTCTCTTCAATTTTCGTCCACGTTTCATTGTCAATTAAAGCTGGATAATGTTATTTACAAAAGTCTTTTAAACTTACTCGTACTAGCCTATAACTAACATATCGGCAGTTGAGTCCCATCGAGTTGGACAATCCAGGACTGCTTGATGCAATTGGTTTCGCTTTAACTCCAGTGCCACGTTAGGTGTACGAAGAGTTCTCACTGCACGGCGACACAACTCGAAAATGGGTTCAAGTTCTTTACAAGCATCTCACTGCGAGCTGCAAGGTATGCGCGGCACAACGTACGGCTATCACCATAGGTTGTGCTACATTTTCCCTTTCGAATTCCAAACTTTCCACCAGATCAAGCATTTCCTGGTCGTCTTCCTGAGTAAAATTAACCTGAGATTCTTCATTATGTTCAGTACCGTTCAAATCTTCAAGCGAATCTTGAATTTCCTCTTCAATTTGACGAGACATTGCAAGCATATTACTTCCGTTGTCCGAGGTAATGGAGTATAATTGCTGAGCTTCGATTCCGTAACGGCTTAAAACCATTAACACAGTTTCTTTCAGGAATACTGCAGTATTTCGTTCGTGTAGTTCAATAACGCACAAGTTACGCAGTTGAAGCTTATCTTCTGAAATGAACTGCATATTTATTCCAAGAAATCTTCGTGATTTTGCGGAAGCCACGTCAATTTTCAGACATACAAGTCAATGTGTGATTATAGGCTTGTGAAGGTTATGCTTCACAAACATTGAAAAGAAAATGAAAACATTCAAACAAATCAAAACATTTTTCATATATAAAATCAATATTAGTATTAACTAATTGATTTTTAATGTCAAAAATGGTTTTGCATGAGGTGCAGTGATGGTAGTATTAATAATATTGATTTTATAAATGTTAATACATTTTTGATGAAGAATATATAAATATTATAATATGTTACATACCTACTGTGACAATTTGATCTCATTTTCTTGTCAATGTGTAATAGTCTTAAGAATTCTTTTCCGTTATAGGAACAGTCTATTCCGTGACTGTCCCATTTTCTATTTTGTTTTAAATATTATTTGTAGAGCAAAATATTACATGATTGTTATAGTTTTTGATATTTTAGAGTGTAATCTTTTGATTATTATAATTAAAAAAAGAGTTCCTAATGTTGTATCGTAATTGATAAAAATACCAAAAATTATTTAACTAATTTGGGCCAAAGAGTAACGTAATGGAAATTAAAACGATGAATACATATTTTGCTATTGTTGATTTTATTTTTTTTCTGTTTTGTATTAAAGTACGAAACATCTTGAACAAATTATACTATTTGATAAAATCTAGACGTGTTTTATTTTATTTCTATAATCGAAAACTATTAGTTGCGGAATGGAATAGGTTTTGTTCCCCAGAGAAAATAAATGAGTTATATTTCAGTAAATAATCCAGAATGTGATGTGTTATTATTATTTTTCTATACTTTAAAGATTACCAATTGTAAATTTAAGGCAAAAACCGACAAAGAACAAAAAAAAATAATTGCATGTTATTTTTAACATTGTACACTTTTTCTGAAAATGACCCATTTATGCAACTGTTGTATAATAATTATGTACAGTTGCATACAAGACTTTATCTACACCCATGATATGAATCCTCTATAAAAGGTTCTGAAACAGTTTTTGCAATACTATTATCGAACAAAAATGGCGGCCGGCGGGATACGACGTGAATTCGAATAACTTGTAAGTTCTTTTTTTAAATTACGGCGCTGTGGTAGTGGAACGCGCGTGCATGACAACTTTTTTTGAAAAGGAGTTGCATAATGAAATTTAGTACAACATTATAACACTTGTTTGGATGATATTATGGTTACTATGACACTGGTTGTTTTAATGTTGGCAATAAGCTAGCTGTTTCAGAAACTTTTATCTAGAGGATTTATAGCATGGGTGTAGATAAAATAATTTCAAACTCACTTGTGCTGTGACCGGAGGAGGTGGTGAGATGACGTCAGCCTCACGCTGGTGCTTCGGAGAAGTGTTCGGCTGCTCTTCCTCTTTTAAAGCCTTCGTCGATAGATTCTTCTTCAATTGCTAGAGTCAAAAAGGTGCATTGTTAACTTCCAATCCATGTCTGCTAAGGGTCTGCTAGATCATACACTGCTACAGTCAATTCACAGTTATTTCATATCTGATTTTCTGACTATCCAAATCACAGTGATATTTATACTTCTTAAAGATAAATCTGTTAAAACCAGTGATCTTTATTTTCATTACAATAAGGTTGCTGTTTGTTGGTATGCTGCTGTCAGAGGTAAAACTGTGAAAGTACTGTACAAGGATAATTATGGCGCTCGAATGACGTTGTCAGGGGACACAGTTGGTAATTTTTTTTATTGTGAAATGTGTTTTGATATGCAATCCAAAAAACAAGATGGCGGCTTTAGTTTTATAAAAGAACTCTTATGCAAAATTTTATACTTCTAGACGTGTGTTGTCTGTCAGTGAATGACCGAACTTAAAAAGTAGATATCTTATGACGTATTAACATACCTGTGTCTTAATATAAGTATCAATAAGCGCGAATGCCAAATCCCTATTAAGCTTGGTCCAGGCCCCCCTTAGGTCATGTACAGCCAGCCTGTGTGTGGGAGGTGCGCCTGCGCTTACTCCCGCTTCACGGCCGTAGGACACACGGCGGACTGATAGACAGTAGCATTTCTCCATCACGCGAGGGTTTAGGGCTGAATACTGGAATTAGAAAGAAGAACAAAAAATTGAAAAAAAAGTGTGGTAACCATACGTAACAAAAGAAAAACAACATCTTTGAAGATTTCAAGCAGTACCTAACAGCACACTGTCTGAGTGAGTCAGTCATTTTAAAATAGACTATTTGATGTGAACGCGGCCTTAATCTTTAGCTTACAGCTTACGTGTTGTTTTTTTTTTGGTAAGTTTATACACAAAAGTCAACATAGATTTTAAAGAGCTGGCAATATTTCACAACAATGATGATACTGAGAGCTATTGAAAATGGTTAAGATGTGCTGATCGCGTTCAGTTTCATTGGTGAAATTTGCCCTTAGGGAAGTATTACATTTCGACGTAAGTTAATACTATTTGAGTCAACGAACATTCCTCCCCAAACATTGTTGACCACCCACCTCTTCACCATCCCTCTCATCAGCAGCCAGGGTCTTCAGCCAGATCTCAGCATCGTTCAGGTCGCAGTTCATATACACCGTGGTCCAGTTGGCCCGAGGTCTTCGAACCAGTCCATCATTGGTGGCCACCAGAGAGAGGCGGTGTTTGGAACCACAGGTCACTCGGACGCCAAGCATCTCGATGCCACGTTGAAGGGACGATGATGACCAGTAGAATACCTTAGGTCAGTAATAGGTGGGTTAAAAATAACTATTGGAAACTTTCATGGGAATATTTGTATGCGTGCGAATAAGAACTCTGCCAACAATGGTCCCGTGCTGCCGTGCATAGCGGGGCTCAGGGGAGGGCCCTGTACAGTCTCCCCAGGGATGTGCCCTGCAGGCGTTGCACGGGGAGTTCCGGAATTAGTCTTGTAGTCCGCCGCATACGTCCGGTTTCCTAATCAGGAATTCAGATTCGGATACCCTGAACTCACGCATTTCATACGTTCTTATATTTTCCGTTCGGAAACCCTGACGGGAAAGATAACAACGTATGCGCTTAGAGACGATTTTGTGTGAAATGCGTGCATTCAGGGTCTCCGAATCTGAATTCCTGATCAAGAAACTGGACGTATGCGGGCCGACCTTAAGAGGTACCGGGACCACCCCTATGTGTGTTTGGTTATCACCGATGGTTTTAGTGAGGTAAACATCCCACAATCCCCGACCGATCCCCGGAGGTCGGGTGCCTTTTGAAGGTATCCCCCCGAAAAAAAACAAAAAAAATAATTAACTCTGCCATTAAAGGTTCTCTGAGAAAACCTCTTCTAAAGAAGATTTTAAATTGCATTTCTTTTGAAAAGAAAATAAAACTGTGTTATGCCGTAAGAACTGAATGTGTTTTTTTTTTCAATGACACTGCCTCGGAATTTTAATGCAGGACATCATCGATAAAAGAATTATAATATCCTACCAGTTGTCAGGAACTAAGTTTTTTTTTGCAATATTTTCAATACAGTCGAAGAATAACTAAACAAAAGTCACCTGTAAATTATGTAGAGTGACAGACACGCTAACGTTTCTGTAGTGACGAGATAGTTGCGGCTTGCGCGGGCGCACATTCTTGAAGATGCGTCCGCGACGTGTAGGACGAGTTATACCTGATAATATCAGCTTTAGACTCTCAAACCACCTAAAAAAGAATACGAAAAAATGCAATAAATTAAAGACAACCTTATCAAACGTTTCTGAAAAAATTAAATGCTGTTAGTTGGTATCACTTGAGAACGGCTGGACCGATTTGGATATTTTTGGGTTTTAAATATTCGTAATAGTCCGAATTAGGTTTTGGAAATACTAAATTCTTCTATGGGATTTTTGTATGAATAATAGAAATTTGGACAGGACAACGGCTGTCGGGTCAACTGGTACATAATAAACAAATAAAAATCGACAAAATGTTTATGTTACCTGAGTGTACTTCCATATAACAATAATACTGGACCATTTCCTTCCTTATCAACTGGCTTCGTCTCCATACTTAGATGTAGATCCAGCCCTTGGGATCGGAATGCCCTATACGAGTCGTGTTCCTGCAAGCGAAAACATTCCTTATGTATTGTGCAACCCATCACAATAACTATAACATGGAGTAGTATGTTATTGTTTTTGTCGGGCTATTTAGTAGCCGTTTCTAAAAACATGTCAAAGTCAAAGCATTTATTTCAAATAGGCACATAAAAGGCACATGTAAATTATTAAATTAATCATGCAAGCGCAAATATGTTATTGAACATTTACAATTTTTTACTAGACAACTTTTTACTAGACTCTTATTACATTACATTACATATTAGTATCTGTACAAACAAATTTTTAGGGCTCACCTGATTACTAGAATACTCAGGCAGCCTCGTCGGAGCACAAGGGGCCACAGCATGATGATCACGCGGGTCAGCCACACACTGCCAACCCAACTTGACAGACAGACGTAACGCCGGCACTCTCAGTACGCGGCAATCGTCGTATTTACTTGCTGTTCGGACGTACACGTCCAACGTACCCAGGAAGCCGAGTCTTCCTAAAGGAATTAAATGTCAATACTGAACATGTTATAAATTAATTGTAGACACTCCCAAGTATCCGAGCCAGTCCCCCCGTGATGAGCTTATGCTCGAAAGGCTCCGTACAAGATCTTAGTCGGGGAAACCAAAAAGAATTACGGGAGTAAGCGCTGAAGCACAAAACTATGGAGCGACTTCGCGTCGCCAATCTGCGAGATACCTCGAAGCTAAGAAATTTTTTTACATTGTTCAAAAGAACCTGATAATTTTTGCAAATTCGCATCAAAATTTTGAGCTTAACATTAAAAATCATAAATGAATCGACAAGAATAACAACATGGTATACATGACATCTGTCAACCGCACACTGTCACCACACTGGAATTCTAATTCGCTTAAAAAATATAAGATAAAGTTATATAAAACAAAACTAAATAAAACTCTTACCATTAGTCCAATCCAGTACCAGATCAGTCCACGTGACCTCCATCTCCTCCGTCGTGTTATAGGGGTCGAGCGACACGTGCAACAGACACGTGAACTTGGCACAGTTCACTGTTAGACGACCGTGCATGAGGAGGCGCACTTTATCCCAGAAAGAGAGGGGCGCTGACGGGTCCAGAGATGGTCGCGAAACTTGGTCGAATGCTGGAAAACGAATAAAGGCAAATGTAGATAAATTTTCCTGTCATAGGATACTTTACTAGAGCTTGATCTTTGACAAATGTCATTCATCCATCAACAGCCACATAACTATCTTAAAAAAAAAGTGTTCATCCAGCTGCTGCTAGGTAATAGGTTATACTGCCTGGTGTCCGAAGATCTACGTCAATGCTCGTATTTTGCGTACGGGTGGGAAATTCGATTATTTGATCCACTCAAGCTCTTCAAGGACGGCCAGCAATGGCTTGGTGTTACTGACCATCTCACGAGGGGTTCTAACATCTAACAGCTAAAAGGAATAATCAAGTTAAACAAAATACTAACACAGATTACAATGAGCTATAACAGGCTCCCAGCAAGGTCCGAACGCGTAACTGTACTCCGACATCTCGCAGCACAGGTCGTAGTACCACTTGAGAGGCATCATACTGCGCTCCAACTCCTGCGCACCCCACGGCGCGCCTTGATCTATGGTCACTGTGCGGACGGCTGTAAAAGAAACGACATAGATTGAATTCCAGAAGGGCTTGATTTCCAAGTCTAGAAAGGCAAGAGTTCACACAGCACTGTACTGTACGATACGTAATGGTAAAAAATTGGGATCATACGTCAACATAGTTCTCAAGGTTAAAAACTTATGTATGAAACTCCCGTGGGATCCCGAAATTATACAGTAAAATATCGCACTAATCAACGCCGTGTGACGTGTGCTCAAACGGGTTTTTTTTTTTTAACACCTCTCTAATCTTAAAATATGAGAAAAAAGTTAAAGACCTACTTTTAGACAGTGCCTAGATAACAGGTTTAAAACGTACCTACTTACGTATTAACTTGCAATTTGAAATCTACTTTACTTCTGAAGTAGTTATCGACCTAATTGCACTGACATAAGATAATGAAAGCAGTTGTGATCCAGTGGTAACCTCTTCGAAGTTATAGGTCGTGTGTTCGAACCCAGCCAGGCGCTTTACTTTGCGTAATTTATTTCATCACCACAGCTCTCAAAACGGTGAAGGAAAACATCGTGAGGAAGCCAGCATGTCCATGAAATAAAAATGCGAAGACACGTGACATCCGCCAACCCTTACTGGGCCCGCGTGGTACATAACGGCCCACTTCCACTCACAGAGAGGAGGCCTGTGTCCCAGCAGAATAAACTCAAATTCCCAGCATACATTTACTAACAACAGGTAATCAATGCTTGGTATTTCCCTATTAGTGGCTTTAATTTGCCGTTCATGTGCGGTAACGATTACTGATAACTAAAGTTGCAACATAACCATGTAGATTAAATCGCGGCATTCGTGTAGCGAAAAGTGATCACTTACTAGAATATAGGTATTATAGTCCTGCCTGTCAGGCTATAACACCTAGAAATCAACGCCCAATGAACGCCCTTGAAGGATTAAGTTAGGAAACCAAACCGATAACATAGAACGCCTAGAAATCAGTAATAGGCCATTACTATATTGATTTCTATTCGCCCTGAAAATAATAAGCATCCAATCACAATTAATCCACTTTTTAAAACAATACAATTTATATGGCGTTAAAAGTAATAATAATAAGTACAATTACGTTAGACCTTGACTTACGGCACGCGTAACTACGTTTAGTTCGTAAGTTTTTACGAAATAATGATCAATGCGTAACATATCGTGCATAATTTAACGCTCGATATAATTTCTAGTGAAATCAATACTACCTTGGCGCCATTTTTAAAACTGTATATAAGACTTGAGATTTTGGTAATATGTATCAGTTTGTGAGTAGCAACAGTTCCAAACCAACAATATTCCAAAATGTTCATCAAGGTAAAATAAAATATTCATTTGTGATAAAAATCAAAACTGTGATTTTTTTTTAATCTTGTATCTGGGCTGGTTTTTCAATCGACAAATAATTTTTATTTGCGGAATAAAATGTACGTCTGACAGATTTTGTATGGAAGAACTGTCAAAAATTCAAAATTATTCCTTGGATGAAATTATCTGGCGTTGGAAAAATCAGCCCTTAGTTGAAAGTATTCCTCATTTCGAGATCAAGTTCTAGCTTTGGTCTAAGTTTAAACCTTTCAGCTATATAGTTTTTGTATTGTGAAACTTATACCGACGGTGATAAAGTTCTTAGTACAACATTGACCACTAAGACATGGTTTTTAATTCAGTGTTTGTATTTAGAACATTAACGTTGTCGAAATAAGTTCAATAATCAAAAATAGCTCGATTGTTTAAACCAGAGTCTAAAGTTTTTTTTTTTTTTGTAATAAAGCCGAATAGGTCCTGGTACCACAATTTTGCCAAAAAAACTCCAAAGCTACAAAAAAGTTTTATAACAGCTCACTTGGGGTAGGTATAGTTTTAAATCCGTAAAGTATTGTATCAGTAAATAATCCAACCCCTAAAATTCATACAACCCTTTTTTCACTGCCAAAATATTGTCTCCCCAACATCTTCCATATCACTTCTTCGCTAACAAAAACATTTATTTCCAGGTTGTGTGTGTGCTATCAGTAGCCGTAGCCGTGGCCTCTGCTTATGGCCACTCTTCGCAGTACATCCACCGTCACGATGGACACCACGAGCCTGTTCATCATGGACATGGCCATCATGACTACTACGTAAGTTCGAGCTAAGTTTCACATACCTCAATGGTGTATGAGAACAGTACCTACTTTTCCCGCAATTTTAGAATCAACCCATTTTTCGATTTCCATAAAATATTATTACTGAAATTCATTCAATTCATTTTTAACAAGTTTTTGACATTGATTGTCCCTGAGATGAGATTGCGACCAAATTATGAACGTTTTGAATTACGAGAATTGCCCCTCTGATGTCCATCGAAACCTAGTGATGTGGTTATTTATATCGGTTACACTATCAGCTAAGGTACTTTTAGCTGTCTTATGCTACGGCTACATTGTCGCGATAACGCGAACTATACTTCGCGCGCTCTCTGTTGTACAGCGAGACGTCGAGCGGTGTACGAGAGAGAGCGCGCGAAGGGTATTATCGCGAAAATATAGTCGTAGCATGAAAGTGAATTTCTTGAGGTTGCGAATGAGAAGAACGAAAGGAAAACTTTTTAACTTGACAGTTTCTGATCTACGGTTATATCTTCCAGGCGTACCCTAAATACGAGTTCGGTTACGAAGTAAAGGACGCTCACACGGGCGACCACAAGTCGCAGCACGAGCACCGCGACGGCGACGTCGTGTCGGGACACTACTCGCTGCAGGAGCCTGATGGCGGCTACAGACATGTTGACTACCACGGCGACGACCACACCGGGTAAGCAGTTTGAGAACAAGTTCAACTTCTTCAATGTGGAGCCTAGACAAGGGTGGGATAAGTGCTCTGTAACTGGTTGAATGCCGTTATTACAGACACAATTAAAAAGCCACACGACATATTGCGTCTCGCGTGGATACACGTCCCGGCCATACAAAGAGCTATAATCAAAAGATGTCTTGACATTCCTAAAGTTACAAAGGACAGTCGCTAAAATACCAACCCTTCACCACTGCTGCGTTTGAGCTTCAAGAAGAAGTGGCGCAACAAACTTCCTATAGTCGGACTTTTAATTAGCTGCAGTAAAATGACAGCTTATGTGTTACTTAAATGACTGAAACTGGCGTCTTTTTGTTTTTTCGCAGCCATCAACCAAATCTTGTTTTTCTAGTACAGAATAGTGTAACAAACACGAAACTTATTTGACATGCATATCTCTAAACGCAGTCCGAAATGAGTTATTAAGAAGTGTCATTTTACTGCAGCTAATTAAAAGTCGGAGTTTAGTAGCACCTCTTACTTCTAGTACTACATACCGACTTCAAAGTTGTACCCAATTATAACAAAATCATGAGCATGACCTTACCAGTTGGTCCACAAGACAGAGAGAAGTGGAAAGAAAAGAGGGAGGCATTTGTCTTGCAATGGGACAACACAGGCTAAAAATAAATAAATAATCAAAATCAAAAGTCATTTATTCAAACTAGGCTGAGAATCAGCACTTTTCGAACGTCAAAAAATACTGATACTTGTAGAATAGTGAACTTGATAGTTTTAACTTTCTATTTCGCCCCAAAGGTTCCACGCTACGGTGAAGCACAGCACCCACCACATTGTACCTCATCACCACCACTACTGAAGCTGATCTCCAAAGAAAACTGATTCTGTTATTCAAATGACTGTTATTCTTTCTCTATTTAATGTGATATTTTTTTACAACTATAATTAAATGCATATAAAACTTACGTTGTTTTTCATATTTATTCCTGTGACCCAAATATTGGTTAAATTCTAAATTATAACTCACAGCTATTGACGAATAAAAATTATAATTAATGATCGTAGATTGTGTTTAAATTAGAAAAAAATATTGGTGTTGAGTTGACAATAACAATCTCTGTTGACCAGCCATTGCAGATGAAACTCTAAATAATGGTAGTATAGTCGACCTCATAATTGCATTACCACCCTTAGGTTAAATGTCACTTGCACGTCATAAAACGACAAGGCATATTTGTCTATTATATGTAAAGTTAGATAGTTTTAATTTTATAGTGGTAAATCAATTACGAGGTCCATTATACAAGTCGAAGTTTTATCAAAGTGAAGGGTTACCTCGTGGCGGTGCCTGTTCCTCTGCAGCCAGCAGGGTTCCCCACATCCTCAGCTCGCTCATGCTGAGCAGCGGCTGCGGGAAGTCCCTCAGCAACAGCTGCCACTGAGCACAGCTCATGTTGATGCTGCGACACCAGAGTGTTGTGAACTCGATGCCGTCTTCTGGCCATGGACTGTGGGAGAAATGCTATGTTATTCCCGAAATAAGAAAACGGAGTAATATTTCCGGATATGTAATAAAGAAAGAGCGCTAATTACTCATCAAAATGATTTTGGTGGAACCAGCTACCTATAATATGTGACCACTTACTGTTTTCCTTAACATTTGCTTCATGCAGCTTAGTTTTGTTTAAGACTAACTACCAGTTTATCGTATACTTAGTAACACACGGGAACTATATCTCACATACTACACCACTCGCCTTAAAACCTACAAGCAAAAAACGCCTTTAATTCACTCACCTATCATAATCCATATCCCTCAGCTTCGCCTGCGCATTCTGCGAACCATGTATGCTGGTATCAGCGAGCGCTATGAGCGTGAACCTGGTGAGACAACACGCGACCAGGCGCGTGCGCGGCGGCGGCGCGGCGCGACATCGCTGTACGTAGATCTGTGCGTCTTTTTGACGTAATGCTGCGTAGAGCTCTTCTACCTTACCGGCTGGTAGGAACAGGTGGGGCTTGCAGAGTTCTTGGACCTGTGTGGCAATGTTTTTGGTATTGCAAAAGTGGGTGTCAAAATACTCTACACATAATTTTCAACTCTTGTTCTTTTTTGGATACCGTACCTAAAGGGTGAAAACGGGACCCTACTCTGTAATAGACTCCACTGTACGTCTGGCCGTCTGTCACCAGGCTGTGTCTCACGAACCGTGATAGCTAGACAGTTGAAATTTTCACAGAATGTGTATTTCTGTTGCCGCTATAACAACAAATAAGTACTACAAACAGAATAAAATAAATATTTTAGGGGGGCTCCAACACAACAAACGTGATTTTTTTGCCGTTATTTTATTTGTAGTGTTAAATATTGTATGGTGTTACGGAGCCCGTCGTATGCGGGTTCAACTCGCACTTGGTCGGTTTTTTGTTTTGTGTTCTGTTTGCGTGAGGTAGAGTATTTGAATTGTTTTCATTTTAACTGAAGTTTTTAATGTATAAAGAGATAAATTAATACAACAGGCTTCTCTTGTCTTGGCACATCTATTCAAATGTTACATTTTAACCAAGAGGTCCACCAAAAAGTATTTACAAGGCAGATGTGAGTGGCAACGCCTCGGAGGACGTACATATAGTGACCTTATTGGTGTTGTTCTTCAGCAAGGTCAAGTGCGAAGTACTCGCAACCGGGTGCGTGTATGACCAAAAGGCCAATTCTTATAATTTAAAACGTTCAAAATCTAGTCGCAATACATCTCGGCGACAAACCAATGTCAAAATCTTGTCAAAATGTAGGTAAACTAGAGGTATTTTTGACAGATTGAGACTGAGATCAGACTGTGAACGTTCTTAAAATTACGAGAATTACCCCTCTGATGTATGAACGTAAACGAGGTAAACGTAAAGGAGTATGTAAGAATCGTAGCAGGTAGCGTTCTGTAGTTTATGTATGTGTAGAACCATCAAATGAATATTCGTATACTGCCGGCCGCTATGAGCATAAACACCAAGAGAATAAAATATTAATCTGAGTGATGACCATCGGTTGCTGTTGAGCACACTATCATTTTCTTTAGATTCGATTAGATTAGACTTTCAATTGTTTGGCTAAGCTTACCGCCCTCAACATTTTTATCCCAAAATTCGAAATACCTCCATGAGGACCTTCAGACCGTTTCACCAAATAACAAACAGAATAACTATTTCCGTACGTTCCAAACTGACACTATTCCAATATCAATGTTATCAGAAGATATGTGCAGGGAACTAAAACATAATTGTTACATTCTTAACTTTGAATAGCCAGTGAATAGATAGCGAATATTTTCTCTTACAAGGTGTGAAAGAGAGAACAATATATAAAACAAATACTACCTACCCAACGTGAGTCTAACATTAGGTGTGGATAGTTTTAAAAGGACTTTCTATTAGGACATTCTCATTAGGAGCCTAAATTGTTTCTTAGTGTCCGGTTAATGGCAATAGGCTTACTCCTTCATACATGAGACTTTAACATAACTGACAAAATATGGGTGTACTATACAGGGTTATTGGAAAAACACCAACAACCTCTTAAGGGATCATTGTACTCATCATTATGAACAACTTTTACTATGGGAACAAACATGAAATAGCAAAAAAAAAATCTGCTGTTCCCTACGTTCATATAACTCGTCAAAATGTAGGGAACAGCTGATTTTTTTTTCGCGGTTTTAGTTTTTGTCCCATAGTGAAAGTTGTTCATAATGTTGAGTACAGTGATCCCTTAAGGCGACTACATGACCTAAAGCGCGGTCACTATCGGACTGCATAGAAAAGAAAGAGATGCGCGATGACACAACGCTGGTAATTTATTGCAAAATATGAAACAATCATCTATTGTTGATTTATCAAACACCAAACAAATAAAAACCGTATACTAAAATTCGGAGAATTAAATTGTCTTTTATATGGTGAAAGTTTTATGAAAATACACCCGATAGTGTTTGCGTGATTATCGTTTTTATGTCCGCGGTAGACATTACTTTACAAATGAATTACACTATGTTAAAAAAATATAATTGCAAATATTCACATAACAAATTACGAAGCAAATGGTCTAGTATAACATTTATTTTTTTCAAAGAAATCATTCCGGTCGATTAGACGTGATGTTGAATTTAAAATCATTAGAAGTCGTATATCTGCGCCTTAAGAGGTTGTTGGTGTTTTTCCAATAACCCTGTATAGAGGGACTCGTTGTATAGTACACCCACACTTTGCCAGGTAAACCCCGTTTTCCTCAAAGGGGCAACTATAAATCACTTTCGCGGAATACATGTATGTTATAAAATATTAACATACCTTAGCATCGAGCATGGTGCGTCGTTTCTGACTCTCCTTATATTCGTCTTCTAGAAGCTCGTAGTTGTCGCGTAACTTCACCTCGAACGGATCGTCACTCAACTCTATCAGAAGTTCCTCGATCTAGGGAGTGAAAATATTTTAATTATTAATTTCAAGCGAAAGACGTCCACTGCTGGACATAGGCTTTCCCCAAGCACCGCACTTCGACCGGTTCTGTGCTTGTCGCATCCAGTGGATTCTTGCGGCCTTCACAAGGTCATCGGTCCACCTTGTAGGAGGCCTTCCAACGCAACGCTACGTCTTCCGGTACGCGGTCGCCACTCCAGAACCTTACGGCCCCAACGGCCATCTGTTCTGCGAGCAATGTGCCCTGCCCACTGCCACTTAAGTTATTTACTAGTTTATGTGTCAATAAAAATACAGAAACCTCTATCCGTTCCGAAAGTTTCCGCCTCAACAACTGCCCATGTGTCAAAAAATACGAGCATAAATTTAATTTAATGAAACATGTTTCACAAAAAAACACAACCCTTCTTTTCAATCGGTTAAAAATTCCTTAAGGATAATAAGCTCAAGTCATGTCAAAATCGAATCACGATAACATCTAACATCATCTAAGGTCTAAGGAGCAAACTTACACGTATCAGAAACTTGAAAAAAAAAAAAACAATAAAAAAATTACAATTAGATTGAAGTAAACAACTTCACTTGGTAAAAAAACTTTTAACGTTTCTAATATATTACCTTTATATGCAGATCACTAGGCAGTGGACTCTCAACTGTGAAGGGTTTCTTCTTGATGCCGTGCACCAGTTTGATCCACTTGAATAAGGAGACGAAGTCACCCTGCACCGCCTCCGCGAACCGATGCTTGTAGGGAAACACCATGCGGATTGAGTCCACCCTTACAGACCTAAGAAGGAAATAATAATATTGTCAGGCTGTACGGTCACTATATTTTGTCTCATTTCACAAAATAAAACTTGAAATACGACTTATAATACCCCTTTTTGTGATTAAGGCACAATTAAAATACAACTGACTTATTTTTAGGGAACTATAATTATTTAAGACTAGCTTCTGCCCGCGACTTTGTCCGCGTAAAATTTCTTGTTTTAACATAAAACACTCACAAATAATGTGGCTTTCTATTGGTAAAAGAATTTTCAAAATCGGTTCAATAGATCCAGAGATTACAACCCCACAACCTCACAAACTTTTAATATTAGTATAGATAAACGCCTTTAAATTGAATACAAAATATTTTATTTCACATAAACCCACATTGGCAATTTCATGAGTGCCCATGTGGATTTATGTCAGAAGCTAGCTGGGTGCACGGTTCTGATTGGCCGTTTAATGTGGAGAACCCGCAACAAACTCGACGTCATTCATCAACATCATCGTAGAATACTAAACTTCAGCCACATATTATTATTCCAAAGCTACGCCGAAATACCACAAACTTCTATTAAGCGTTTTAATGGCAAAAATAACACAAACTTTCTGTAAGTATAGAAAATATACGACTTACCAAACCTTATTCCAAGTATGCGCAAACCCTTCATTAGCCTTCCTCTCGACCCTGACCTCATGGTCATCAGCCACGCGCTCCTGAGAGTACCCTTCCACCATGATAACCTCGTCGCCGTTGAGGATCATGTTCAGCTTGCTCCACGCGATAGACAGGCCTAGCTCGTGGTCGCAGGCTATTGTCATGTCGTCTACGACAAGAGGACGGAATTAGAAAGGTATAAAAAGAGAATACGTATGAAAAGTCTAAGCTAATATAAATGATAACCTATACGTCTTGTACCGTTGTGTTATTTTTTTATGTATTGACATTAATAAAAATTAACACTACGGCACAAGACGTATTATCTCTGAGAGCTCTGAGCTTAAAAATTAATGTCTAAATTCAAACAGTTTCTATTTTTTTTTTGTTTTTTTTTTTATTACCCACTAATGGATTAAAAGCCTCCCTATTCTCTTTCCAGCTACAAAAGATATTTAAAAAAAAAAAACATTATTAAGAAGAAAAAAGCGGTAGAACCATATTCCATTACTAAAACCATGAACCACCTATTAAAGCAAATCCAATAACAAAAAGTCACAAACAGAACTCACCGGTAGCAAACAGCATATTATTCTCCTTCGACAGAATCAGCCCAAGATTCGTCTCCCCCTTAAAGGCGACCCTCCAATCCAACGCACTCCCTTTCTTCTTCACCACCACATTTCTCCTCACCCTCATCTCTTGCCGGAACTCCGTCACAGCCCTCACGAAGGTCAGCACTTTCAGGTGTAAGTTCGCACTCCACTCGAGGTCTACATTCTCTATGAATTGGAAGTCTAGGAGGGCGGAGTATTTCTCTTTGGATAAGATGTAGTCTATTCTAGCTAGTTTAACGTGAAAGAATGTAGTTGGGATCTCTTCGGAGCGCTGGCAGTGCATGTTGCCTAAAATAATTGGTGATGTTCAATAAAACTTTAAACTGGTGAAAATTAAAATATTTCTTTTTCTTTATCTTTATGTTATTCTAAGTCACGTTATTTTTATATCTTTTTTGTATTTTTTTTTTCTTTCTTATAATATTAATTCTCTTCAGTCTCATAAAAGCAACCAATTTAAGCTTATACATATTATGAAGCGTCATGGGGCCCTGGTGACTTGTACTACAGGCGTTGCTTGCAATGCCTATTTCAAGCACCAGTCTCTCTCAAATGTAAAGTTATCCTTAAGCTAGGTTTAAGCACTACTACTGTACATTTGTGAAGAGTTAATGAATAAACTTATTATTATTATTTCCATAACTGATGGATGAAGGTTGTCTTTAAATGAACGATAGACCCGCGAAGAGTGACGATGTTTTTAGTTTAGTTTGGGATATTCCTGTGCGAGCCCCAATAAAAACTTTTTCTTTATTTCCTTCTTATCTTTTACGAATCGAACTCAAAAATCACTCACCTCTCTATCTATCACTAAGTAAATCAAAAGCACAAGCAAAGAAAGTCACCTTTATAAGGCACCATATCCACAACCTTCAACCCAGAGATCACCGCACCAGATTTACTGTGGTTCTTCTCCAAGGTCACAGCATCCACCCTGGTCATCAGGCACATATCCTCGTTCACAATCAGGAACAGGTTGATGTGAGATAAGGCTACGTTCAATGATATGTTTGGTGGCGGTTCCTGTACCTCTTCAACGTGGTGGACGCGCGGAGTTGAGGATTTGTACTGGTTTAGGCAGTCTGTTAGGGAGATTATCGTCTGAGCGATGGTTGGGCTCCATTCTAAGCGGAGGCAGTCTACCATAGCTTCTACCTGTGGTTAAGAACATTAAAACTTGAAGTGTCTAATTATAGTAAAAAAAAACTCTGAACTCTATTCTTCTCAGAAAAGTAGACTCTTGCAAAAGCCTAAAAAGCACTCGAAAAACAACAGTTCAGATACCACTTTATTGTACAGTCGGCCTCGTTATTGTTTTATTACCCTAAGGTGGAATATCTCTTGCTCGACATAAAACAACTAATTGTCTGTATGACAGTAACATAGTTTCAACCTTAGTGAAGTTTCAATGTATTGGGAATTGTTGTCAAAAGTGGTAAAGCAATAACGAGGTCGACTATACAAAAACACTAAACAATTTTGAATGTGTGTGTGTCTACCTTCGAATCAGTAGGTCCATGTGAAGCCCACTTAACTAACGCCACTGCCAGTAACGCCTCTCCCCACGCATGGTTCCTTCGTGGCGGCGGCGCTCGGAGCCCTAGGGCTGCGGGTCCGCACGCCGCCCAGCCGCCGTCGACCAGCAGCTCCGCCCCCCATTGACGGCCCCCTACTGCTTGCCGGGCTACCGCACAACGGTACCATTCTTCTGAAAGTGAGAATTTACTTCAACATGCGCGTTAAGCGAACAGAGGGCTATTTATAAAAGTCATGACTTCTGAAAATCTCTGAAAGGCCATTGAAAGCCAATTTGACCTGCTGTCGAATCACACGTAAATTCCAATAACATTTAACCCACAGTAACACAAGACTTTCTAATTTCAAGCAAAAAATTAACCTCAGGAGCAAGTTGCGCATCGCCATCACTGACATGTTAGCTTTAAGGCACATACAGCTGGACATCGGCCGCCATAAACATCGTCACAATGACTGGTATTGCGCTGCCAGTAAATCTGATTGGTGCTTGTAATATTCGGTGACCACTTACAAAAATTCAGTCAAAAAACAGTAATTTTTCCATCAATAGAATAAAAAAAAATGATTTTTTAATATGGTAAAGTCAATAGAGGGGCCCGTGACTAAATAATAACAGCCGCAAATGTCGATCGATCGGGTTAAGCTACGCTTGCCGCTGTTGGTCTGTGGATGGGTGACCATCTTTACATACCGAGACCCCTCCGTGCCTCGAAAAACACGTTAAGCCATTGGTCCCGGCTGTCATTCGTGAACCTTTGACAGTAGTTACGGGTAGTCAAAAGCCCGAAAGTCTCACAACCAGTCTTACCAAGGGGTATCGTATTACCCAGTAACAGGGTTGTGGAGGACAGATAGGCAGTCGCTCCATGTAAAATACTGAAGGCCAATTCTCGTAATTTAAAACGTTCAAAATCTAGTCGCAGTCTCATCTCAGCGACAAACAAATGTCAAAAACTTGTCAAAATGTAGGTAAACTAGAGGTATTTTTGACAGATTGAGACTGAGATCAGACTGTGAACGCTCTTAAAATTACCAGAATTGCCCCTCTGGTAGTCAGCTGCATCCGGTTAGACAGGAAGCCGACCCTAACATAGTTGGGAAAAGGCTAGGCAGATGATGAATATGGTGAAATCAATTTATTTATTTTCTGTATATTGGGATATTAAAATCTGCCTCTTAGACGTGTGTTTTTAAAACCTGATGGATTCGACAGCAGGATATTTTCCTCTCTAACATACCTCTAGTCTCCAACAGCTGATCCAGCTTGATTTTGACCCCGCTGCATCCGAAGCCGAGCGCGTGCTCACTCATCAGCCGAGCGTGTATTGTTACTGCGCGTAGTTCTGCGCAACCTTGCATTATGCATGTTGAGAATATACGGGACAACCATAGTGGAGGAGATGGTGCTGTAAGAAAGGATGTTTTGTGAGTTATGTTACAGCTAGCATAGAAATTTTGACAACCACCAAATATAGTCAAAGTTAGAAGAATTAATTTTATCGATCGTGGAATCGAAGCGACTAATTCGGTAAATGATATTATGTTGTAAAAGGATTGTAGACAACACTGTCACATGTCAAATGATATTTTTGAGCAAGATGAGGTTAATGACAAGAGTCTATCATTGACGTCTAAAGGCCAGGAATAGACGCTAGTGTGGGTAAAAAAAACAGTGGCACTCCGGGAGTGCCGACATAAGTGAAAACTTGAACAATTACGTGTGTATTTTTTGAATCGTCATATAAACAAATCACAAACAAAATACTTTGCCATCACTCACTGACATATCGGCAATACATTAAAACCGAGTACATCCCGAGGACAGCCGAACACATCCGAATGTAGCGCGGTGTCGGTAACAGTGTCGCGAGTTCAATGGTTTTATCCCATCTCAAAAAATGCCCAACGCGCCTAAAGAAGTTTTCACTTCAAAAAGTAGTTTGTCTTTCAATGGTCTCCATAGAAATAGGTAGACCTATAGTTTGGCAAATTATGGTGGAGGAACCCTAAAAAAAATTCAAACGACAAGTGATACTTACAAGGCGATTCCACTTCCATAATTTGTAAAGGCTTAGCTTTTCTTATTTTTTCTTTGACGGATGTGTACCATTTAAATGCTTCAGTATGACTATAACTTATGTTCAGTGTGCTTATAATTAAGTACAAATTTAGAACTCCTTTCTCCAACTAAAACAAACAATATTTCAATAAGGACTTTTTATTTATTACGATCGTCGGTCTGAATGCGGTCAAAGACAAGAAAAAACTGGCCTTGTGAATTGCGGTTACAAGATTATGTACAGACGCCAGCACATCAAGCTACTACAATCTGTCAAAATTATTTGATAGATTTTCAACTTTATCGCTCGTTGATTGCTGGCGTCTGTACATATTACTGTAGTGCGGTCAAATAAATGTTAGACCTAAAACTTTACATTGGCAATAACCAAGAACCGCGAACCCGCGACTTTGGCCGCGTGAAATTTCTTGTTCCCCGACGCACCCCGTCGCATCGCTACACTCGTGCGCGCTATTACTTCAAATTCGCTTGGCCTTCTTTCTGTTTTTTTTTTATCCGCTCCTAAGGTTCCTAGCGTGATGTTTAGGTGCCTATAGCCTTCCTCAAGAACTGGGCTATCAAATGCAAAAAGAACTTTTCAAATCCGACAGGTACTTCCAAAGATTAATGCGATCAAACAAACTTCAGCATATTAGTATTCAGGGTTAGTTTTCAAAGACCAGCCAAAGGAGACAATTTTTTTTGTTTGGGGAATAGGCCCACCACAAATTGTGGCGTATAGCAATGAAATGCACGTTAGTTTATTCCTTATAGTCTCTAGATTACAGTTGTAATATTAGCAAAACTTTATGTAACCGGAATACTGTGAAATACGACAGTCAAAACATGACTCTCATAATAACCTAAAATCTCACAAGAGCTATTGTCTAATGAGTGAATAGGTCTCCTTGGTATTTTAAGTCAAAATAGTGCACTTTTCAATAATAATATAGTATAAAACAAAGTCACGTCTGTACTACGTGACAGATTTTGATGTGATTTACACGATTTGATAAGACTTATTCATGAAAATGGATTAGATGTTCGAAATAGCGCGGCTTTTGCCGGCCAATACTGTTCAAACTCAAACTCAAACCATTTATTTCAATTAAACCATTTACAGGCACTTTTGAATTGTCAATAGGTCAGTCAGAAAATATGAAGCTAGTTGCCCATTCCAAAGCGTAGGTACCTATGGAGAAGAACGAGCAAGAAACTCCATGGACACTCTTTTAAATTATATTTTAGAAAATATTAGTTACATCATTAATGTTGAATTTATAATTATATGTGAGAACAATGTAAAATATATATATATATACGTACGCGTTAAAGTGTCCAGAGTACAGCAAATAGTACTTAACAAAACAATAATCCAAAAGTAAAATAATTAAAAATAAGCCGAGGCAGCCAAGTGATGACCAGTCCCAACTGACGGCGCCCGTTCACGAACATGACGCATAGATCAGCACCATTCAGCTCAACCATTTTGAAGGGAGCTAAATGATCCAACACACACGCCACCGTTAGCGAGACATTTTAGTGAGCATGACATACTATCAGCCGCCAGGGCACATTCAAGTCAATGAAAGACATTATTATCATTACCCGGTAAATGGTAGCACTACAGTACATAGAACTCACATTTGTGCTATGCAATTATACAATATAAAGGAAATTGAGTTTATACAATGCAAAGATAGTCTTACAATCTTCAGCAGCTCCAACAGTATTTTCAAGAGTTAATCAATTAGTTGTGGTTGTGGAGCAGGACCAGCATTGAGCCAGGCATCTTTATCAACGATGTAATCCCCTAACTTATATATGCCTATATATGCCTGCCTGTATAGTGTGCGTTTTATACAAGACTTGAACTTCGTCTCATTCAGTTGAAGAATGTGGGGAGGTATTTTATTATAACATTTTAAACAAACTGTAGATCTAAAATAATAAGGTGATGTGTTATAAGCTGGTTGTGCAAGGAGAAAAAAAACACATTATAGGTACGTCACAAGAAGTATTTATTACTGTTCATCATCATCATTTTCAAAGTCATCTCTTAAAAGCAGTATTTCATCTAAAAAAGATGCAGGTGGCTCAACCTCACCTTGATGCCGCGCCCAAGATAAATACCGAACCCAAGATAATCTGTCAAACTGTTTGAAACTGGAAAACAGAGTATCTGCAACGGGCTATTAATTACGTTTCGTTCCACGGTGATTTTTAAAGTACGTTGATTGATATATTATAACGTGATAATCGTTAATAATAGCATTAATAAAAACAAGTTCACTGTACAAATTAATTATTACCTCTTTAAACGTATTTTAAAGCTGATGTTATTACCGCTGCGCACCGTAATAACATTTCTTTTTCACGTTAAAATAAACCTAAAAACGCTCCTAAACAAGCATTTTTTGCCGTAACACTTTTTTACTATTATTTCATTATTCCGGTTACATTTCTATATAATTTCTGGTCTGTTAATTATAATAAGATGATCACTTTTTTCATGTGCAATATGATTAATAAACGTTACCGTTTAACAGTGGGCCCAAAAAAAATTGTCTCCTTTAAGGGTCTGGTACAAACCATCAAACTGAACAAATTTCTCCATGGGACACATCGTAATCGCGAAAAATGTATCAACTGTCTCATAGAAAACTTCAATACCTACTCGACCTAAACGTATGGGACGGCAGAATGTTTTTCGCGATTGCGATTTTGGTCCCGTTGAGAAAATTGTTCAGTTTGATGGTCAGTTCCACACCCTTAAATTTAGCTAATCATACCTTAGCATCTAGTTTGAGTTTGTTGAGCATCGCCAACTGCTGGCTGTCTGCCACCAGCTGGAATTGCTCCATCTGGAACGCGACGTACACCTGCGGTAGACCGCTCAACTCCGAGCCCGTCTCGTCGTATAGAACTGATGCTGCACTGAATCTTGAGTTTACCTGTTGGATAAAAAATCATTATAGAAAACTGGTGTTTAGATCTGTATATTTTTTTAAAGTGGTAGGAACGTTTTTTAATCATTGTGGTTAGACAAAAGCGTTCATTTAAAATTTTAATTTCAAAGGATTATAAATAATAATAATTTAATCGTTTTTATTTCACTCTCAAAGTACAATACAACAAAAACTTAATCTCTGAAGTAGTATAATAGCTGTAATAATAATAAATGTGACAAACTTACTTGTAAACTCTGCAAAGACATTTCGAAGTTTGTATTTACAGTTTTGTCTTTACTACTTATTTTTGTTGTGTCTATCTTTAAGCTGAATATCTGAAAAAAAAACAACCATGTTACTGTTAAATAACAAAATCTTTCTGAATATTCATGACTCATTTTAATACTTAAAGGAATACAATGTTTAGCCACTTGTTGCTTTCCATAATAAGCAACAAGTGTCAAAACACAGCATGAATTAAACATCAAAATAAACATTAGATTACATAACATCTTGCCTGTACTCCCCGTAAGGAGAGACAGGAGTATTGTCCCTACAAATAAATTTTGCAAAGTTATACATCCCTTAACAGTAAAATTTATGCAAAAAATATTTAGTTTTCATTCTGTAATACACAGGGAAGCGAGCCTTGTGATTTGCTGGACAAAAATCTAGAATCTACACTGCTACTTAAAGTCGCTTGCTCGATCATTGAATTTAAAACTTAGTTTCGAATTAAATAGAGCGCATTTTACAATGTCAGGGTGATTGATGCGGTCGCTACGCGGAAGCCGCGCGAGGAAATTCGTGATCAAATAAATAAACGTACCATCAATATGTAAATTAACTTGACTTACCTTTGGTACAACTGGTGAAAGTCTTGGAATGATAGTGGCGAGGTGGTCTTCATTATTGATGCTCATCACTGGTGTGCGTCTGCGCTTCTTGTGGCTCTTTAGGAACTGGTACAACTCGTCTTTAAATGACACTGATGTGTTGCTGATTATTGCGTGGATTTTCTACAAATTACAAAAACGTCAGGACTTTTTAGTTGAGTGATTTTGGATCTTTTTAACCCCATTAATTTATTTGTCAAACAAATTTTTAATGTTTCCTAGATCTACTTATCGACATTAACAAAGAATGCATGATTATGAGGCTAAAATTGCACAAGCTCTAATAGAGTTAATCCATTCTCGGCTTACCTCAACATTCAGCGGCCCATCAGCCTTCACAGTCCCCTCAATCACTAAACAACAGGCCGCTTCTCCCAAACTCTCAAGCTTCCCCCCGATCCTCACTCTAGCGTCCACGAGCTTTGTTGAGAAGACCAGCGCACGGGCAGGCCCGCCCGCAGCGCCATCTGCGTGGACCTCGGCGGCTGTGGCGGTTAGACACCAAGGATTGTCTACTGGTCCATTGTGGATTGTCACCGATGCATTGAATATGTGTACTCCCATGAACTGTGGGGTTATTATAAGTTGTTGTTTTTTTATTTATGGTGTTTGAGACCGTCGTATCTATGGCACGGTTCGCCAAAGATCTAAGTCCCACTTGTGGCAATAGCTTTCAAATTCCTTTACAAAAATATTTAATAGTATAGCTAAACAAAGCTATTACTATGTTCAATTGTGTGCCCCAAACTGTCTAGTTTGGGGCTCACTAGCAAATAGCTATTGTAACCTAGCTGTAGGTAATATTTTAACCTACTCATGTAGTTGCTGTGAACCAGTGAACCTGCTTATTGTTGTACTACCTGGACAATAAATATTGTCTATTTCTATTTTTCTAATTATAACATAGATGCACACAATTTTACTAACTTGAAGAGTCAGTTTAATGTGCTCTGTATGGCACAAAGGTTTTGAATGTGTCACAAATTGTCACACCTATGTGTGGTAAACACATTTTTATGGTAGTAGTGACCATGCATCTTGCAAATTGGTGTGCAGTATTGGATTTATATCCCTCTCACCAAGAGGAAGCCTGTCTCAGGAGAGGGAATATTTTAGGCTGATTTTTCTATGCATGATTTTTCAGATGACATTCATTCAGAAAGACGCTGGTTCTTACTATTTTGGTAAGTGACATCAGAAACTGATGTGACATGGTCTGAGATGGCAGAATGCCAATTTACTAACCCTTAATCACTTCTTATTTCAATTTTATGAAAAAGAATAGAATACTCTTTATTATGAACACCATATAAATTACAGACATAAATATATAAATTTTACAAAGGCGGAATTCAAAGACAACCTAAAAAACTAGTGCTATGCTTTCCTATAATTCAGATACATGCGAAATCTATAATTATGACAAAGTCTGTGGGTGAGTGTGGATGTGTTTTGCTGGTAAGGCTTAATAAAAAAAATACAATATTAACTGGTTTTGGTTTTTTTACTTCCAAACATTGGTTCCTCATTTTAAAAGTAGCAATCATAAGTACAACTGTAGAGACAACACTAATAATATAACTCAATTAAATAGCAGCAGGATAATGATAATTAAATTAGCTAGTTATGTCATCAAGCTAAGTAGCACATAACAGTTATATAGTATTTACAAGAGTTAGATAAAAATGGTCTAAGCTTGATAAATATTTTATGATATATATCCTATCCTACTATCACTCTTCACACTAACACACTAATAATATAAAGGTGAAAGTTTGTGAGTATGGATGGATGGATGTTTGTTCCTCTTTCATGCAAAAACTACTGAACGGATTTGGATGAAATTTGGCACACAAATAATTTATAATCTGGATTAACATATAGGATACTTTTTATCCCGGTAGTACCTTCCCGTGGGATAATTACCAATGTCCATGTGGGTTAAGCCGCTGACAAAAGCTAGTTATAAATAAACCAATATTCATATGATAATCCTAATTTTTGTTACACAGACAAGTCTTATCATTTGCAATAGGCATGTTTTGAATATGATAAAGCTTGGCAATATAAATAAAATAATGATTATGAGGGATTTAAAAATAGACTGATGCGAGTAGGTCATGGTAGCTAAGTGGTACGAGCATGGTTTGCCACAGGTTGCATGTTCAAAACCCAGATTTTTGCAAATTGCTTCACAAAATAAGGGTTATTCAAATATTCCTATTCCATGAAAAAGGTTTAAAACTGTAGGGTAAATATGCAATGCAATATACCTTTACACATATCATAACAGATTTTTCTGTATGTATGCAAAATTGAAATTGTAGTGCATTGTCATAGAGAGGCTGGTGTCCAGCCTGTATTACGTGTCACATAAGAGATATTTTTTTTAATAATTTGAGAAAGAAAAATGTTAATACAAGCTCCAACATACCTGAGCAAACATAATCAAACTATGTGGCAGTTTCTTATCTCTAAAATCCAACAGTTCCTTATTCGCTATTTGGTTCAAACTGCTCTCAAGATTCCTGAAGTCGGCCACTTCATTGTAACCATCTCCCTTTGCAGTAGAGTTCTGTTTAGACAGCAGCGGTTTGAGGATTGTCTCAACCACAACACTCCTCTTTTCCTCCACATTGTTGGTTACTTCAACTCCTCGGATTACTACTGAGACCAGTTTATTAATTTCAGAGTTGAAGCAACTACTTTGAAATGACACTTCGTCTATGTGCTGTAAATAAAATCAGTTGAAGCTTATTTCATATTTATGGCAATTTTGCTTCAAGTGTTCAACTTACAATAAATTTTCACTGATGGACTTAGTGGCATTTATGTCTTTTAGTTAATGCAAGGGGTTTTTAGAATATACAAATATAGGTCAGTATTTTTAAGTTCACTAGAAACTAGAAGGCTAATAAGTAGATTAAATCCAGGTTTTTTTTTTTGTAATCTATGAGAAATTGAAATAGGTAAATAATAGTTCATATTATACCCCTGTGCCACTAAACAGGAGCATGTCGGGAGCATTACATGTACAGTTATACTCTCAGGAACAAGAGTAACGGTTTGAAAAAATCACTATACTTACAATAGAATACCTATCTTTGGATAGGCTCACATCTTTAAGTATCAACTTTGGCACGGCGATTCTGCCTATTTTCAACTTGATATGGTACTTTCTCATGAACAGCCATGCCAGTAACGTCGGCAGCAGCCTAAAAATACCCCAAATGTTACCAAAATAGTAAACAAAACATAAAACAATAATAAAAATAGCGGTGTCATCGTACATCGACTACTTACCATGACACACAGGAGTAAATAACCACAAATATAAAAAACAATATCAATAGGGCGTTCATTTTGGAACAGTTAAATCATTTCGTTTGAATCATTCGCTAATTAATTGAGTAAATGTGTTCATATTAGATCGAGATTCACTTCGTTTATAACCTCAAAGTAACGTACAACTTTCATCTGTCACTTTTCAATTCGTTCAAAAACTTGTCAGAAAGGGAAAGGCTGACCACTTCTTTACCTTGAAAAACCTTATTCAAATCCGTAGATAGAGTAGTTCATTCTCTATCTACGTTCAAATCCAATGAACATTTTTAATTTTTCAGTGTTTTCATTTATTTATTTTGTTTATTTCGACATTTATCAGTTTCAAGAGCAGCAAGAAATGGAAAAGTAGAAACCTCTGAAACAGTTGTTCAAAGTGCTATTCTAGCGCTAGATTCGATCTCCGTCTCGAGAATCACAACAATACTTTGCTCCACACTTGGAGGAATTCATTATTCATCGCTAAATAAGAAGAACCTGCCACACATTCAGATCGTTCGATCAATACATAAACAACATGATAAATATCGTTCCCGGTTGCCTACATACCTAGTCATACGAATATCTATCTTATAATCTCTTTACGGGAATTCAAAAGACAGAACAACTATTGAAGATGCGGCTTCACATAATATTGTTCTCTGAGATTGTTCTGAGCAAGCAAACATTTTGCGCGGGTCTTTTCATCTATCATCTTATCTAATAATGTAAATGCGAAAGTAGTTTGTCTGTTATGCTTTCACGCTGAAGGAGCTGAACGGATTTGGATGAAATTTGGCACATGAGTAAACCATGCATGACCTGAAAAAAGGCATGGCAAATGCATTGGCTACTAGACTAGACTACTTTTCATTCTGGATAGCAGAAGTCGCGGGCAACAGCTAGTACCTACTTATTTCTCACTGCTACTTTAGCCGATATTGGACGTATTACTTTTTGCTTTTCACTCGAAGTGAAACGTCTGAACACAAAATGAATCAAAAGTGAAAATTGAATTCATTAGTGAACCGATCCAAAGATGTTGGATTTCGGCACTCGGATCGGATATTTAACTCGACTATCGAATGATCAAAAAATGAAATGAAAGGAGCAGATGAATTTTCATTCCTTTATCATATATTTCGAGTCGCATGTCGTGTGAACGTGGAATACAAAAATGAACGTTCACTGTCGGCTTTTACTCAAAAGAAAACGAAAATAACGCTCTAATTTGAAACTTTTTATTTATCAACTAAAAACTATACAACTTTTTATATCTAAACTTATACATAACTAAGGCCATGTTCGCTTGGCAGAGTAGCCTTCGTACTTCTTTCTAGTCTTAATACCAGACACAATAGTTGAACTCTTGGGGAATGCTGAGATACCATTGAACATTGTGTCTTTATCTGAAACAGAAAATTGCACAATTGTTATATTTAAAACATAGGTAATTATTAATACAAATCATTTCAGAAAAGATGTTTTATAACCTGGGTGGAATCTGACATAGTCCGGCTGCACATACAAGTTTTTGGGCAGTTCCATTCTCTTCAAGGCCTCAAATGGTGTTGCTGTGTCCACAGGAGTCTTGTAAAATTCTTTCAGATCAGCTGTAAAAAAATAATTAGGTACAGAGGCCAGCACATCAACCTACCCCAATCTGTCAAACTTTCCCAATTGAATATGAACCTTATTCCTTTGGAGTAAAGTTGAAATTCAATCAAATAAATTTGACAGATTGGGGTAGGTTGATGTGCTGGCCTCTGTACAATAAGTGTATAAAAATAAAAATGGGAAAAACTACAATTGTGTAAACGGTCCTTTACATTGGATTGAGATATTTTCGAGATTGGCAATATCTAATAAACAGTTTTTACTTTTTACTTTGGCGCGGAATGAAACTTTCAGCACAACTTTCAGTTCAGTACAATACGAAGCACAAAGCAAAAGACTGAGAGAGAAATTTGTCTTTTTCTCGTCAATGGGTAGTGGGTATCGTTATATCGTAAGAAATGCAAAAATCTGGAAATAACGTCATGTCGCGAAGTACCTAATATTCGGAATTTCGGATAGACATTCAAAATTTTCTGAAAATACGAGTCATTAACCTTAATTTCTGAAATGTGCTAAGTGTTCGAATTAATTGAAGTGAAGTATAGGTAAGTACCTAGTAGGTACGTACGTAGACCCAGTACCTTTAAATTCTTTGTATAATTAGATTTATAACACTTATGTAATCGATTTTATATTTGTCCAGGATGGCCTTTTAATAATACTATGATCAGTTTTTTTTAACCAAGTCGTTTGTCAAGAGTAAGTAGGTATCTAGTGTTATCCAAATGTAATATTGCAACAGCAATGTTGCATGTTACAAGCTATGTTGTATGTTCAAAAAAGAGCTTCATTCAATTTTATTTTATATAAATTTTATTATGTACTTTCATTTAGTTACCAATGCCTTAGTCACTAAGCTAAGGAAAGAAAGAAAAAACGTTTATTCGCGGTGAAAATGACGCAAAAAAAATGAACAAACACAAAAAATAATAATAGGTGGGGGGAAACATGCGTCACATTCACGCAAAACGGCCATCGCTCCGCATTATGCTGCGACCCTATGCTAGACAGAGCCCCAGCGCTGGTTTTCAGCGACAGCCGGCGCCATTAGGTATAGTCATAAGGCATTGCTGTTATAATGTATGGGGTGGCACATCAATGTGCTAACTGTAACCATGAATTATTCAGCACATGATTCTACCCCTTATAGCGCAGAAATTATTTGTTGGTTATAAAAATTTGTATAAAAAAAAATGCGGTCAAAATATACGGGACAGCAATTAATTTTTTTAATAACCAAATATAAATTTCAATGCAGGACGGTTCAGAAGTCGGTACTGATCGGTGTGGGTGAAATAGTCCTACATTAACTTATGCGCACACACAAAGAAACAGGTAAAACATGTAACCATTTCCTTACAGAGACCTGTACTGAGAGTCAGGACTGAAAACCCTCTTTACGTAAGCACCCTATGGTCCCAATTTCAATCCAGATTTTTAAAGCAATGTTTTCCTGGGTGTTGATCAAGCAAGACTAAGATTAAAGAGTCCAAATAACTGCTTAGCCTAATTACATACTAAGTAACATAATTTGTCAATCTCTTTAATCTTGACCAACATCTTGACAACAAGGATATCATCACGTTAAGTTTCTTTCCTGAGGTTTAATTTGAATTTATGATAAATGCAGCATGTGCAGGTGGCCCTTGGGAACCCAGAAATGAGGCCATTCCACTGTAAAAGAAATATTTTGAGGTTATATCTAGTGCCATGCTTTCATGATCAAATCGGTTGATAGTGCAAACTCACATCACAATAAGTAATAATAATAATAATATCATTGGTCATTTCACCCAACGCCATAAAGTCCCAAGCTAAGCAACCTAATATTTGTGTTATGGCAACGAGATGGCTGATACACTACAAATTTTTTTTTTAAACACTACATTACTTTTTTTTACGTTATTATCATTGTATTATTATTTGGATAAAGTTTGCTTTTCCTATTGTTTCAGCTTTTAAGTTAGGAAACCCTGTCTTCATTTGTAGATTGAACATCTTAGTACTTAGGTAAGTCAATATTTCTGCATCTAGCTATACGCTTTTAAATGGAAAATTTGCTTTTTCTGAAGAAGATGTGACAAAGAGAATGATAAAAAAGAGTTGCAATATTTGTCTCTGCATGTGTTATTGTAATATTGCATGTTCTCATGATGACATTCTTAAAATTGCTATTTATTCAATGCCAGATGCATTGGATCTATTTCTGCATGCTTTCTGTTATTGCTATACTATGAGAAGTATGCATGAAAAATTCAGAGGAGATATGCAGAAGAATGTTGCTGGAAAGCTTATTTTGTTTTAGCGTAATTTGTGGTGGATACACCCCTTCCCCACCGAGAGTAACATACCAACACTTCCAATGGTATGCAGCAGTGAATTTGGTACACCATATCCTGTCTCTTCAAAGCATGCCTTGAGTACTGCAAACTTAGTTTCTAACGCATCAAATTGAGCATCATAGTTCAGGCCATTGGAGGTACATATTTTGGTGATTATTTCTTCTATGTTTGCAGGTGGTTCCCATGGCTTTGTGGGTCTTAGAAAACTGAAAATAAAATAGTTATTATTTTAGAAAGTCAATGAATACTGAAATTAAATGGCCTTTACAGCTTAATTTCAGGGGATTCAATATGGACTACAGTTGTTTAATTGTCAACCTGCAGTTTTTATTATTTGCATGTTTGTAATCTTAAATGTTAGTTACCATCAGAAGTGTAAAGTAGGATAAGTACTGACAAATTACAATTTATAAAAACTAGGTCAGTTAAGTAAGTATGGTGCAAATCTAGTGGTTCATGATTAAGGGTCTATGATTTTAATTGGACATAGTGGTAAACATTTCATACTGTACCCTCTTGCAGCTAAAGATTCTGCAGCAGCTTGGAACTTTTTGTCTACTTTAGGATATTTCTTCTGCTTATACCTTACTGCAGTGATCTGTAAATTATTTTACTAATTAGGACGCTGTAATAATGTGTTTTTAATTTTGCGGTGTGCAACAAAATAACCTGTAAATTTCTGCGCGGTATTGCAGACAGCACGTTCCGAAGCATTGTATTTTATGCTCTCTGCTCCTCTTGTTTTTAAATAGAATTAATTAATAGTTGCAAATCTAGTTGCAAAAGATTTTTACAATATTTGGTATTTCTATTCCATTTCCATGTCCGTATTTTTGACAACTGTAACAATGTTTTTTCATTCTACGTAGAAAACTATTCATGTAATTATTTTTAATGATTGATTACGTAATCTCTTATTGATTGCAATATAAGATTTTTTGAGTCTCGAAATGAGGAAAGTATTATTTTTATTACTGCTTGATCAAATACCTACGAGAAAACATTGGCAAAATAATTGTTCTTTAGCCTTTTTCGGCGATTGCAGTAGTAGTAAGTAAGAACAAATTAAACTAACATTTGCTTGTTATTTTACGTTTCTATCATTTTATCATTTCAATAGTTTCTTTAAATAAAAATGAAAATAAACTCCATTAATCAAACTAGATACTGAAGTCAGCCGTAAGTTGATGAGTACACCAACTTAATACGGAACGTATCCACATTTCTAGACGAAACCAGTTTCTATTCTTGGCCGCCAACGGCAGCACTGTCGGCTTGGGTTGTTGTTTCCTATCCGCCATTTTCCAGTCGCCATTGAAAGGTGAAAACTTCACTAAATGTCGGTGATGATTTTAAGATTTTGAGTGGTTTCTTTAAGATTGTATCCGTTTTTAGTGTTGTGAATTGAAAATGAAGTGCCCCGGACTACCATGACGCATCAAAATCACCAAACAAACGGTGCAAGTCTCGAGGATTGCCACACAAACTTCTTCGCCTTGGTAAGTCACTTTTACATTGATGAAAGAACTCGTATGTACTTTTCTTTCGAAATCATTACGATTTACGTGATGCTAGTATTGTGCGCTATTGTTCTTAGGTCTCCCGTTGCATGTTTAGGAATTCCTAAATAATGAGTCCACGAAGTCTATGTAGACGATGTGATTATCGTTAGTGGACGCTGATATACAAAATTCACCTTATTGCGCTACTACTGCCGAATCGATCTATTACGTTAAAGTTTTTGTATGGGACAATTTACGTTTAGGCGGCTAATGACGGCCGGCCGTTAGTCATCCTGGCATCGTTCTCGCCACAACTCGGAGTCATGTCATGTTGCTAACCCACAAAATGTCAACGCATTCGGCGAGCGAGGCCACAAGAAGCCACCGGCCCATAGAGGTCATTTTGAATTCACCTGGCCGTAACGCGGACCGTAATGCGTTCGCGAGACTAGTTTCGCCAGGTTGAGGAAATAACTTTCTTATTACATTTTTCGCTTCGTACCGTTCGATAATGCGACACGATAGCTAGACATGAGGAGTAATGTTTATGACTATGTGCGTGTTAAAAAAATCGTCGGGTCATTCATTATCGCAGTGTTGTAGTGTTGAGTAGCTTTGCGTAATGTTCATAGCTGGCGCGAATTTTATCAGATTGTGTTCGGGTGAGGATTAGCGGGTGAGGGGCGGGCGCGAGGGGCGCCGGGGGCGGTCGGTCGTCCTCGGCGAGAAGCGAGCACAGCACGGGCGCCACTTCCACCTGACGCGTTGCCATATCTCCGCGGCGGCGCGCGCCTGCCTGCACCCGTCTCCCTCTGCGCTCCGCCTATCTCGACACGATACAAATTACCGATTTCTTGCCCTGCCTGCTTAATTGTCTAATTATTTATGCGTCGTTTGCGGACATCGCTGCTTTTGTCGCGTGGAATTTTTTCTCGTCCACAACATAGGCGGTGACGCATGGGGGCTTCTAGGTGTCGCATTTGGGTTCAATACACTTTACTAGGAGCATTGCGCAAAAAAATTGCAATGTAATTTCATTGATGTTAATTAAATCGGAAATGTATCGCTGATTGTCAAGCTGTGAATGTTCACTGGCTTTACCTAGGCTCCGTTGAGGTATGCGCGGCATCTGCGCGGCGACATCACAGATGTCGCGGGACTCGCGGGGTCGGTGCGCGCGCGCTCGCCGGCTGCGCAGGCGTCTTGCGCTCATTCAACCGTTTATGAATGGTCGTAATGATTGTAACTTTCCCATAAGCGGGCCTCCGCCCAGGCACCAGTTGCGTGCCCTGTGATTATCTAGGTAGTTGATTTTCGTCTTTGTTCTTTTACCTGTTTACGATTTGTCTTATAAATTCTTGTACAGTCATACGCAGTTTGTCATAGTATGACTTTGTCTTGACCATTGCTTACCCTTGACGTACTAGAATGAACTGGCGATAACCTTTCATTCATTCTGTAACGTTGTTTTTCATGGGTAATATTTGGAAACATGCTAATTAAATAGCATGCACTTTTCACTTATATTTCTCTGATATGCAAGCAAAAAACCAACTTTTCCGATTTATTTCATAAAAGAATTCTGCAAGATTTTTCTTTTCTATCTTAATTCCTCGCCACAACGACGGTGTCCATTGAGTGACGGAATACACCGCTAACTTATTCATGGCATCTGACGAACACACGAGTCTCCGCGACCTCTGCCCCACACCCCTTATCACCCTCTGTGCATACAGAGTACGACTTCAATTTTATCCTGAATGTGCTCATTCCCCCAGTGTTATGACTCCCTCCCGCTTCTAGGTCACCCCTTTACGAATTGAATCTAAGACCAGATTTGGTTTCCTGACTAAATAAATCGCACCACTAATTAATACTGGCCTGTGTCTATTAAACTATGTAATTAACTGGTTTAACAGTATTAAAACAAGTTGTTAACTACCGTTTTGGCGGCAATCAAGCAACAGATTATTTTTATTATTTGACGTTTGTCCAAAGTGGCGATACCACTATAAACCCTCTTAATGTAATCAAACTAATTACGGCATTGTGTTTGCTTTTTATAAGCCATAAATTCTTGTATGATGCTTACGATGATCGTAAATTCTCACGGAGTCTGTTCTTTGCCTTTTGGTATTTCACATTAAATTTTCACTTTCATCTTATTGGAAACGTGATGAAATTAGTCGTTGCCTGTAGTAGAATCTTTGTATTGATAAGTTACGACTCTCGTAACTAAGACAACAGTTTCTTGAACGGCTCAAGGTCGTCGCAAAAAACGTCTGCCTGAAATCAGTGCTTTACTTGTTGGCTGCGCATTCGAATGAATTTGAACTCTTAAACAAATGAAATAAGAGTTATTTGGAATTTGAACTCTAAACAAATGAAATAGAGTTATTTGTAAGATCTCATTGTTAATAATGAAAATAAAGGTGACCTCAAAGTTTATTAAATGCTTGATTTGTGTCTGACGGGTCACTGAGGTATTAAAAAGTAGTCTGCGCATGCGCACACTCTGGAGCAAACTGCTGCTGTACTGCTGTTGAGCTGTGGCCGACGTTAAATCCGGTTTATCGTATCTTAATTATGTATTGACTACTTACGTTACAACGTTACGCACGCTTTGAGCATGTAAATGAGTTCAGACAGATTTGGTTTGTCCCGATTTTTTCATTTGTCATAATATCTGTTAACAGCAAACATTTAAAACAGTGTTCTAAATGCATTTAAATTAAACAGTTGTGTTCAAATCCACATAGAAAATGTTGAGTAACGGAAAGTTACATGTTATTTAAATTATAAACAAACTATAAGTTTTAAAATGTCGCGGGGGTGGTTATCTATCAGCTGATAACTTATCACACTCTCACGGTATCAAGGTTCCAACGAGAGCGGTTGGTGTATCATACCGCTATCATTCACCACAGTGGAACACCATTAAAAGCTTTGGAAGTCACTGGCGGAAATGGATTGTGAAGAACAGATGGTACAAAAACAAACAATTTTTAATGAAAATATCAATACCTTAATCTAATCTTTAATTCTTTACCAAATATTATTATTATCTGGAGATTATAATTAAGTTTAATAATAGCAAACACATTGACAATACAATTCTTTCATCGCCTGTCACGACGCTAATGAATTAAAATGTCGCTGTCATCATAATCTTGACGATAAAGCACGTACTCGTGAAGGATGCTCAAGCGCAACACAAGAAAGAGCACGTGTATAAATGAAAAGGAAAACTGTTCAAATAAATAATTATAGTGTACTCGCATAATTTCCGTACATAAAGTCAACCCCTCGTGACCCGCATCTGGATCCTCGCATCAAAACCACAATTGAAAGCTGTGTACTGTTTATTTTGTAACCAATCGCAGTTGTTTACAGAGCAACCGGCTATTTAATGCCACATTATTATCACAATTGATAAGCGAACAGTTGCGGCGGCGTTATCTCACGCTCCTTCAACACTTGAAATTAATATTGCGATTGCTGTTATAACGTTCCCTAAACAACAACAGAACCAGTGCAATGATTGAAGAGCGAGCATTGACTTCTGAGAATCAAAGGACGACTTGCAAACAAACGAGGAAAACGTTCCGACGTTTCCTAGGGAATTAAATAAATCCATGTGACGCGTTTACCTACATAAGAATGACGCACTGTTTATCTCGAGTTTCTAGTGACCTCAGACTGGAAAATGCCAGACAATTGTAGCACCTAGTGTAGCTGTGTGATAATAATGGTGAACGTGTTTAGTGGGACGTATGGGATGATGACGCTTGTGGGAACATGCACTCACAACACTCATGTGACTAACAAACATTGCTCACACTTTCCTGGGATCTGCTAGATGCAATAGAATTGGTATTGCACCACATATCCAACCGTCATACCCTCCAAGGTCACTAATAAAATATGCATCTTGATAACGACTACATTATGACCCAAATACTAAGCTGATCCTAGCAACTCGGGTGCAATGCAAAGATAAACAGCTGATACAGTTTTAAAGTTGACAATGACACGCCAACTGGTTTTTAATTACTGATCGATACTAAATTATCAGTAATGTGTATCGATTGGCTTACTTATCAATGTAATCACATGAAGTATTTTAATAATGTATCTAATAAAAAACCAATACATTTGTAAGGAGGTCGGTCCTTGGAGCGAGCGGGACGTCCTTCGCGCGCAATCCACATTGTCCGAGTGCGGAGTGCCTTTATTTAACCCACATTAAAGAGAAAGGTCCGTATCACCGAGTCTCGGCAATTAAAACTATTTTCGAGTAAACGTGATATCGAATTACTCCATTTACTTGATGGCCTTGTTTAATGAGTTGGAATAAAAAAAAATTAAATACACGAACATATTTTAATGGCCACTGCCTTATTAATTGTTAAAATACCTAGGAATATTATATTTAAATTGCTTGGACTTCGTTTGCTTTGGAATTAATTAATAAATACAATATATTTGTGATTGAATACATTTCCATTGATAGTGGATAATTTTTCACTGCCTTATCTATCATAGCTTATGCCCGTGACTTCGTCCGCGTGGAATTTCTTGTTCCCCCGACCCAACCCGTCGCATCGCATCACTGTTTTCGCTTAGCGTTCTTTCTGACTTTTTTCCTTTTGCTCGTCTCCTAAGGGTCATAGCGTGATGTTAAATAGCGTATGGCCTTCCTCAAAAATTAGGATATCCAATGCAAAAATATTTTTTAAAATCTGACTGGTAGTTCCAGCGACTACCCCCTACATACAAACTTACAAACAAATTTTACCTCTTTATTATATTAAGTAGTTTATAATAAATAGGGTTGAAATCCAGACGTCCATCACACTGACGAAAATAAAAATGGTCTTCAAGGACACTAAAATTTTTGTGTAAATAAAATAAAACCAGTCTTAAATACTCAGTCGATATGACATCACTTGATGCGATCCTGACAGCATCTTCGTAACGTCCTTTTCCTCATGATGTTACGAGCCACATTCTGGGTCAAGGTTCTGTTTTGATGATACTGTCACGAGGAAAAATGTTCGCTCTTTCTCATTTGGTTACGATCTCGGTTTTTACCATTCGTTCAGCGATATTGGAATATTTCATTTGATGTCTGTGTTCTCCCTTTTCATCTGGAGAATTATTTTCAGTTAACTTTGGACGTAGACCTTCACGATTTTTTTTTCACACAATTTGTCTTGTTTTGAAGAATGCTTTATTGTTTTTGTTTACCTACATAAAGGTTCAAAGTTTTTCATAATTTTCTATTTCTGTAGTTGCCCTTTAGAATTTCTTGACGTTTTCCATCATAAGGCAATTAAGGTGTTCCGCTATAATAGCGGCAGTGGTCCGGCCGCGACCGCGGTCACGATATGTGGGTCAAGATAACAGAAGTGCTCTGTGTCTGTCCCACATTCGATGCTTTGCCAGAGTCCGCCACTCGACGCCAGTCGGGTCCTGTCACCACAGATTTGCAATTATTTATCAGTTTCTTGTTATAAAGAACTTATTCTAAAATGCGCTAGAATTTAATGGACTTGTGTGATTCATTTTAAAATTAAACACAATTTAAGATTGATTTAATTTCTTATTAGATTATGTTTATTAGTTAAACGGTAATCAATTCACTATAATCTATCTTAATTAAAACGTGGCCCATTAACTATTGACTTAATCATCAATACTTAAAATTGGATTCAGTTGAATGCATCTCCGACGAACGTAAAGTTCATTAGTATGATTGAAAACACATCGTGTTCAGGTTTCTGCGTTATGTCGATCGATAAAAACTAGTCTTCACTAGCCTTGTGCTCCACTTTCGCTTTTATTGGCTAAAGGTTATTTCTACACGAGTAATTTTACTCCGTAATCCGGCTACACCCCGTGTCGTACGGGACAAAAGTGTCTGAAAGCTTGAAAGTAAAGAGTGACCTATATTTTTTATTGTGTAAACAAGACGGTGTTGTGTGTTGACAATACTTGGCAACGTCTGTACGTGCCTGAGGCGCGAGCCGCACTGTAAAAACTGAAACTTGATTTTATCATCGCAATACTTTATTAGCGAAATGTTTGTGAGATGACATAAGACATTTTGGAGATTAGCTGGAGCATTACAAATATCTGTAGCCGAAAGCGCCTGTCGGCCCTTTGCATGCGAGTTTTGGCCCTCGTCTCACGGAAAACAAGTTTCACTATACGATTAACTGCGTCGTGTTGTTGTACAAGCGTAACACATAACTTCACGTATACCAACCTCTCGCCTATTAAGAGTTAACGTATGTAAAACTTGATGTATTACTTCAACTTGGTGAAACTTTCTTGCCGCGATAAAACTAAAGGCAGTTAGACTAATTTATTAAATTGGAGTTGCGAAGTAACTTTATAGACTTCTAAAGATACATGAGTGTTATCAAGTGTTTTTTAAACAAACTGCCACCGTGTTTTGGGTGAATCTTCAAATAAGTTGTGCCTAAACTAAGTAATTTGTGCATTATGTTTCCGTCTTAAATAGAAACGCTGAAATTAAACAATAAGCACTAGCAATAGGCAAAGTTATTGATTAAAATATTGTAATTTCATTAATATTCTTTTCTAAAATTTTGCTTTATTTAAGCATTTATTTCGAATGCGGGTTGAATGGCGTGCAATGGGAGAGGCCTATGTCCAGCAGTGGACTGCTATAGGCTGCTGATGATGATGATGATGATGAAGCATTTATTTCCAACTTCGAAACGCCGATAATTATTATGAACATTACATAACGCTTCATCTATGTATCGGCTTGCAAGTTGACCTCATTTGCAAATGACTAACAAAATTAACTGTCAACAGACAATGCGAATCGAAACTATTGCACAGCGGCCGACGAAATTATTAGTTTAATTGACAAAATAGATTGTCAGCACACGATATCTTTATTATAACATCAGACTGTAAAATAACATGTGGCCGAATGTTGGAGGGTTCTCTCGGATTTAATTCGAAACGCTTTCACTATAATCCCCCCTTTGCCATCCGTCTCCCCTCCCCCCCATCTGCTCAAGACGTGAAGGTGTAAATTCGCCGACAAGAACGTCTATGATTATCATAATGATCTTCCGTCTTAAATCAGAACCTAATTTATTTCGATATTGTCAGAATCAGAATTGTCTGGTTATGTCTTGTGAATTTTAAGTTTTGCATGACGCATACTTCGAAGGACATTCATTTACAAGTTTTGATTTGGGAAGTCTACTGCCCGTACTACATTAGTATTTAGTAATCAGGCAAGGATTTTATGAAGTTCAAATATCTCAATATTTTATTTAGTGTAAATAAAACAGATTCACTGATGTTCATTAAATGATACAGTGATATGCAAGTGGCTGTCGCTTCCCAATACAACCGAACGTCTGCACATTATCATAATCTTTCAAATAAAGCAGAGTTGGTAAACGTGCACGGTGGAAGTGGCTTTCCAGTAAGTATTTGTCGCGGCCCACTTGTTAAATAGTGCACGTAGTATTTACGTGTCACCATAGAGGCTGAGGTTTAACGCGTGAGAAGGTATGTTCAAGAGAGAGCAAAAGAGACGGAATAATCAAGCGATCGAGATCAGTATGTAGACCATGTTGTTTCTGTAGCCACTAAGTTGTTCTGTAATTTTATTTCTTCTGGAAGATTGTCGTTGTTTAACTTTTCCTTCACATAATTCCGTCGTGTCTCCTCGTATTTCAATAACAGACGTTTCTGCGAATGTACTTGCTACTCGCATCTAACTACCTGTCACACACCAATATATCCTAGCGACGTCCTTTGTATGCATAAAAGCTTTGCGGCCTGCATCGGAATCTGCATTCTGTCGGCACTTACGAACTATCGCCGAGTTCTCAATCTCGAGATTAAAATGTTTGCCAACATCTTGACATCAGTAGTTTCGCTATAGAGTTACTACTTTATTTACTTACTTAACGTCTCAAGGAACTTATTCTTATTCCAATGAACTTTTGAATAATTTGTTATAGTGTTACTTTATTGGTAGAAAAAAAACTAGGGCAAACCTTCAAATTTCTAGACTAGACGTAAGGTCGTTGACCGCGGCCGGCGCGCACATGTACCGTTAGCAGCGTATCGCTCCAGTACAGTACTGCCTACCTGCGTACCCTTTACCCTTCGGTACTGAGGATGATACTGGATCTAGATCTGAAGGCCAATTCTCGTCCTGCACATCATCAGGCGGGAGGAAACGCCCGGGTGTCACCACTGCGAGGATCGCCCAGAGGACACGGTGGAGCACACGGTGGAGGTCTGTCCCGCTTGGGCAGAGCACCGCCGTGTCCTCGTAGAGGCGATCGGCAGCGGCGGCGACCTCTCGCGCCCGGCCCTGGTCCAAGCCATGGTCCGGGGCGAGAGGGAGTGGGAGGCAGTCACCTCCTTCTGCGAAGCAGTCATGCTAGCGAAGGAGGTGGCGGGATGGGCGAGGGAGAGAGCCGAGAGGGCCGCCCGTCCCAGCCGCCGCGGTAGACGCCCCGGGCGTCGGGAGCCGCGTGACGACTCCCGGCCACCGTAGGCGCGGGCCTGCGGACGGCGAGTAATGGGTAGCTCGCCGTCCGATCAGGACCAGGCCCGTGCCGGACGGCGCGTATGTGTTCCACGCGCGCCTCAAAGAGCTGTCAGCAGACACGGAGGGGCCGTCAGGGCCGAAGCCTGCCGGGGCAGCGGGATTGTCCGAAAGGGTTACCGCTGCCCCGGAACATAAAGGGCTAAGGAAGGAACACGGATGGGTTTTAGTCAGTAAGAGTCTGACACTCCCTTCCGCTCCACCCAGAGCGGGAGGGGTCATTGGATGATTTCCCATCCTTAAAAAAAAAAAAAAAAAAGGCCAATTCTCGTAATCTAAAACGTTCAAAATCTAGTCGCAGTCTCATCTCGGCGACAAACAAATGTCAAAACTTGTCAAAGTGAAGGGAAATTAGAAGTATTTTTTGACAGATTGAGATTGAGATCAGACTGTGAACGTTCTTAAAATTACGAGAATTGCCCCTCTGGTGTGTAATTGATCGTTTCGTGTGAATGATAATCTCGAACTGGGAATCTTTAACAATCAATAAATTAATTCTAAAGATATAAATAGTGACTTTCCATTGAATGTTTATAGTTACTTTTTCCCAGAGTAAGGTAATATTTTATGTGGAGAAGCTGCTCAAGATTTATAATTTAACCTCTGATCCATTTTAGTTCCAAATCCTTCCATTGCAAATAAATTCAGATCAGTGTCCTGTGCACCGTCAGTTTCCGTTACAAACATGATTTTTCAAGACTTTTCGACAGTCGACGATCTTGTAACCGTTTCGTGTGTCGACCTCCTTCCTGAGGTTGTCCACTGCGACTATCCGTTTGTCGTCGGCCTCGCAGTACCATGACACCAGCAACTTATCCTGACGTAATACTTCTCGAATAATCGTAAGCAAAACTAAATGGCAATTAAAAATACTAAGACCGAATAGATAATCGTCTTCTTCGTATGATGTCATTTCCACTTTTAACATAATACTTAGAAAGTTTTGCTTAACACCGTACCAGAAAATTCAATATCTACAACTTTAATTGTAGGCCCTATGAAGTTAGTAATCATCTTGTTCCTTTGTTAATTGTGTATCGATACGTATAATTGTTGATGAATTCAATTTACATCGGTGTTTGGTTGTGGTTGTGCGAAGGTACATGCGCAAGCGCCGATGTGGCCTCTAAAACGATCCATGGCGCGTGCCTGTAGACGCGTTTGCCGCATAACAATTTCATTTTAATACCTTCGTGCATGCAATATCATACTTGTTAAGTCGGCAAAATTAACTATCGATACTTTAAAATATATAGTTCACGGTTTTCAACGATAAATAAATTGCTACAAATATTTTTTAAGCTAGTCAACTTAATGGCCTGTTCTGTTAGTTTTATACAGTTCTGAACGACTTTTGGTCTTGCTATATTTCTTATGTATTGGAAAATATTCCTAAAGTTTTATACGTTCGCCGGGCAGCTAATAAATGCGGGATCTATTATCTTTGGTCACGTGGCATTTGTCCTCGCCCTTGGTGACATACAGGCTTAGTTGTACAACGAGAATGTAAATCTCGCTTTTATAAATATGGCTACGTCTGTTTTCCTGCTCATTGCCCACTACCTTCCGTTGATCTCTAATGTATTTCCTCTAGATTGTGCGAGTGGTTGAATGACATGCTAGAAATTGATTCGAGTTCAGTTTCTGTTTATGAGGTTTTTGTTGTGAGGTATCTGTCTTTGAAGTGTCCGTAATTTTTATGATTCATTCCGGTCTGATCCCCTGAGCCCCCACACCCCCTCCTCGATCCCCTGCTAGTTCTTCTTCCGCACCAGTTAGGTTTTGTTTGAAGATAGTAGAGTAATATATGATTTTTGTCAGTTGATTAAAACATCTTTCAATGAAATCCTATACTGATTACTGACCGCATTTGCGTCAAACCTTCGGTTTAAGATGGGCTTTGTTACATAGTATTTAGAATTCATGTCCTTTACTTCAAAGAATAATCTTCTCATATAATATATAATATAATTCCTGAATAAAATCATTGGGGGACAAGCGTCATGCAAAAATTTGACGCCTGTACGATAAGAATCTTTGGGGTCAAAGGTAATCATTTTATCATGACAACATTGGTAAAACTGCGGGGCTTATAACTCCATCTCACTCGCTCTACTTTTAGTAGACAGAGTAAGGAATATCAAATGGTAAGTGTTGCCGTTTGCCGCCGCCCACTCGTAAGTAATGTGGTACCTAGTATATTGTCGGCTTGTTCTACGTCTGTGTGAGTACGCATGTGAATGTTTCTAGCAGGTAACTGTAGTCCGCTGTAAATAATATTGTCTCCATTATAATGGTTTTATTACGATAATATGTTTATGTTAGTTATTATAGTTAACCGCCTTTTGAAGGCTTCAAATTGTTCAAGCTATTAATTTTGTAGTAATGGTCTTTGACGGGGTCACCATGTTTGGTTATTAGCTCTATACATATTATGTTCGAGTGATTAAGAGTTTTGCTCTCTCCCATACAATATTTGGACTCTGTTTTTATCTGGTAAGAAATTCTTCTTCCCGCCGCGGAACCGTCCACTTCTGCTTTATTTTCCGCAGTTTATTATATTCCAGAACTCAGATAGTTTCGCCTATAACTTTTTTACGACTTTGAGCGCAATATTTTCCACCCTTGACATTGCTTACGATACTTCCTAGAAATTTCTTTCAAAATTACTACTCAATGAATAAATAAGGTAAGGTACATAGCAACAACCGTGTGACATAAGTTCAACACGCGCAATCCATAATAATGATGACGTTCGCGGAAGTGGACAGTGGCCGGCACACCGCTCACGCACCGCGGACGCTGCAATATGCCATCGGGCGCCCAAATACTGATAACCGCCGCATCGCCGCGCGCCTCAACACTCGACACCCATGAAATTTCGCAGACTGTTTACAAACACGCTTATTTTTAGGTGACTATTTCTAACACTATTTATGCACTCGGGATTAGGACGCAGCGATCGGACACCCAGTCTCTTAACTAGTATGTACAGCCACAGGTAAACGAAAAAGTCACCCTCGCCCCGACCAGAAAAGAAAACGCATCTAGTGACGTCACACGTCAAAAATGCAGAGCGAAGTGCACGGCCGGGGGCGGTCGCACGCGCAGCGCACCGTCACATCATCCTCGATTGTTTACCCCGCTAGTAACGTAACCGCGCGGTGTTGCCGCTCCGCGTCTCGCCTCCTCTCACTTTCGCGATTGCCGCCGTCTTGCTCATGTCTCATACGCCTGTCCCGCTCACTCGACTAGCGGTGCTCGACTTTTTTGGACATGCAGTTTTTTTCCGTTCTAGGTTATGATCGCTTTACGGGATCATTGTTTTACAGGAAACTGATTATTAAATAGTTTTTTATTTATTGATTTCTTAATATTTTATTGGATACACCGTACGGCAGCATGCTTTTTGTTGCGCTTATGAACGTTACAAGTAAGTAGGTTATTGAAAGAATATCAAGTAAAGGTGGACAATATCTTCGCAGAGCATTTATGCGCCAATTAGTCATTGAGCACGTATGTCCAAATATGTGCACCGAGCGATGCAAAAGACTTCAACGTAGGGATACGCCAGCGCAGCGCACCGATTGCATGCGTAGGCGATCATGATGAAGGGACCAAATGGGAACAGTACTGCTATTTAAGTATTAATTTAACCCAATACACGAACAAATAAAAAAATATTTTAATTTCATGCACGGGAAGAACTCTAGAAACTATTTAAGCCGTGCTCTCATTTGACTTTAAAACTTTTCAAAGGCTTCTACGGAGTGACGTAACACCGCTTTAGAATCGGTTACAGGCAGAATTTCCCGGAAAAGGCACGGCTTTCGACCGGCTTCATCCGGGTGTTATCGTCGGGCTAGGCGTCCATCCGTCGCTCGTTTCGCATTTTAAATTCAAATAACCGCAGATTTAACCCGACAAACTTGCTCTACCCTGTGCAGTGTGCTCTTTGTCGAGGAATATTTTTGCGTAATATCCACCAGGCGATTTTGTCATAGCATCGCAAGATACTGCAGCTTTTGAATTTTCATTGTGATCCATTGACCTCAGTGTGTGGGTGTATTGGAAATACATTAGCGACTCGCTTATGTTTTATTGATGAGTTCCTTTGCTCACTTACTCGTGCATATATTAGGAGCGTACTTACTTGATTGATTTTACTCGTTATTGAACACTAAATACACAGAGACTAGCTGTCATTCAGAACATAGATTTTATGATTTCGACACCTGTTTAATACAAGACACTTAACAATTCCAGTAAGTATGTGGCTTTACGGCTAATTAAATAAATTAGTTTAAAATGAAGGCAAGTCGTCACGTCGTACAATAGAAAGTGAAGCGGGCTGCGCGGGCGCATCGGGCGCGTTAGAAAGCGGCCGCCGGCCGGCCGCGGCGCCGCCCGAACGAACATTCACGACACCGAGTTTGACGCATTCCTCCATATGTACTCAAGAATGTTATCCAACTGCTTATTGAATATAGCCTTTCAATCAAGCATCAGTAATGCCTGATCTTTGATTTTGAACGAATGCTCAATAAACAGCCATTGTACACGACCACCTCGTACATAATACACTAACAACTATTTAATCTCTGTCAACATTTATAAACGCTTATTATATTTCAATAAAAACCTAATTACTATTATGGCTAATAAAACAGTAATAAAACTTCCACAGCACAGCACACCATAAACGGCTAACTTGTATAGTTTTATATCTAAACATCGCTTAACAGTCGCGTTTTAAGCGTCGACGTCGACCAATAACCCCTCATTTGGAAGTTAACACTAAACTCGTTTGGAGTTACTTATTCCTCCCCTTATCGCATTAGGTCGATGCGACCCCACGCGTCACGTCTACCAGGTGCGTTTAGCCCCTTCCGCCGCAGATGCGCGTGTCCTGGAAAATGTACAATGAACTTTGTGGGTTACCAAATTAATAGGTAACGAATTTAGTTCAATGTGCCTCCTTTCAAACGGAGACCTATTTGACGCACATATCAAGGTTTCAATATTGAACTGCTGTTTTTAGACCCAAGGAATACACAAGACAAGTGATAAGTTTCCAATTCACGAAAACCATCAGAAGCGAAACAGCTGATATCTATCGCACTTGTTACGGTTGTATTTACTTTAATAAATAATATTTATCATTTACGTAATAAGTGATATTTACGCTCAACTTACCGTCCATTAAAACGGAACCTAGTTTACTGTGTATCGTTTTATGTTTATTTAAATGACCAGAAACGCGGGTAGAGTGCCGCTGACCGCGAGCGGTAAAGGGTTGAAAGCTTTCGGGAAGTAATGTATTTAAACAATAAACATTATTTGTGTTTGGGGTTATTTACATTGATACATCCCCTGCCTGTAAAACAATGTATCCACTTACTAAATAGATACTCAATATGAAAGATAACGAATTGATATTTAAAATACAAATTGAAATAGCTTCGCAAAATGAGAGTCTTAGGTGAAATTATAAATATCGATCGATTTCCTCAGAAACTATCAAAGCACTCCTGATCCCTAAAATCGATTTTTACTGCAAAAGCAAATCACAATTATCATAAGGCAAAATACGCATAAGAATAATTAACAAACGAAAGTGAAAACTTTAAGAGACTATAGAAAAACATAGAAGTGTTACAGACGGGCAGTGTCCAGCGAGGGGCGATGGGTGTTTGACCCGATAAAATATTTGCATACCCAAGGTCGAAACACCACCTGCCGCATGTACACTTAGCCGTGCAATTGCCGCTCACTAATGGCGCTGTGAATGGGAAACTAATTGGCTGCTTGGTCATTTTCGGGTTATGTGTGAATGAAAAGTTTAACGGTCGATTTGTGGCTTTATGAACTTCATGCGCTCAGGATCAGGATAAAGTTGTAACGGAAGCTGTTGAAATCATATAGAGGAATGAACTAGCTCTAATAGTGCTCAAATTGTGACTTGTTCCAAGTCTCTCGACTACGCACGCCATATTATTTCCTTAAGTCTTTCTGACATGCTACGCGGAAAACAGCACTGTAATTGGCATTCCATGTAAATATTTTCAATTCAGAGATTTAAGAAAAGCGAAAGTATTCTGTAATGTCCATCGCAATTGAACGTTTTATTTGATATTTGCGTCCGTATTTGCTTAAACATACAGCATGCGGTTTTAATGGCGAGGAATTTCAGCTGATTCAATAAATAAAGTTTAAATATTATGAGAACATCATCAACATGAATGGTTATTATACAGTATTTATGAAAGCTTTTACCCATAATAGCAGACACCGGTGCTCCGGATGTCGCGATCATCGTTTTTAATATAATTGGCATGTGCGTAAAATGTGTTAATAATGTCCACGCGAGTACTAGTTGTTCTCTATAAAATAAACGTCCAACTTTATACGTTGTGGTAACTGCTTAATCTACGGAACACGTATCAAGGCCACAAAAACAGTGTCGGTTAATCTCTTCGCGTTAGAAGTGTCGCCTTATCACCGTTTTTACAACCTAACCGGGTGTTGCCAGAATATCGCGTATATTTTGAACAAGTCCCATACAAAAGCTTCTAGCTAGAGATATCGTTAGTTTACAACTATAAATTCCTCGCTGCGGTGCACAGCGGCTTCCGGGGGCGACGCAGAATACCTCTGATCTTGCACCTCTGTCCCCCTGGACTCTTGCCAGAGACAATTTTAGAACAATTTCGAGGTCTCTGTGCAGTTTTCGTCCTGATTATGCGGACAATTAATTCTGTCCATGTTGGCAGGTTTGGCGTCGTTGTGGACTTCTTATTGTTTTCGCGAAGTTTCATTGTTTGTTTACAAACTCAGTTCTATGTTGTCACGTGGTAGTATTCGTATTTAGATATTACGTGTACTTGCTCTACTAAAATCCTATTGTTATAGTAAACACATTGTCTTAATTTTAGATCACAAAGTTTTCTGTGTTCAACGCACTTGGGTCCCATTCAGTTGATGTTCGGGTTCTTGCTTGCAATGCCTTACGACCTCGCACTTTCAGGCAATTTTTATTTAAACTTCTTCTATTTAAAACCTCAATTTTCAGGGATCCCTGGATGTAAATTCCGTAAACTATTGTGATATCCGAAAATAAATAGATATGCTGGCTGAGTCTAACTTAACAACTGCTTAAAGGTTTAAGATTTAACCCTCACTTTCTTATTCCAGACGGAGCTGTATGGCATAAAATGGCGTAAGCTCGTATGGGGGGAGACGAGCGGCGGCGGCGACGGTGAGGAGGGCGGCGCGCCACTGGCGGACCCGGTCATCAGCAGCTATGCGCGCTGTTTGGCCGGGGACATCCTGTGCGTGTGGCGGCGGGTGCCGGCGCCGCCGCCGCCCGACAACATCTATGAGATGAGCGCACCTGTGCCGCCGCCCCTCTCCCTCCGAGCCGCTAAAGAGCTATGGATATTCTGGTACGGCGAAGAGCCTGACCTGAATGGTCTCGTCGCACCAGAACTGATTGCGAGCCGTGAGTATTCTTTTATTTATTTAATAATTAAGTTTTAGTTTTACACCGTGACTTTTTAGTCGTCTTACAACGGCAGCTCTCTTCATGTATCCAATGACTACTATACATTCATAACAAAAAAAATATGGTATTAAGAGAACGAAAAAGAAAAATATATTCAGTATTATGATGCCTAAGTGACATAACGTAGTTGAAACATTCTGTTGCGAGCGAAGATCTATCTACTCGACTCGTGCGATGGTTAGGTATGTTCTACTGTTTGATACGTAAACATTATTAACAGGATGTTTCATAATTCTAATGTATTATTTATTTTTCTTTGTACCTATTATCTTAATTAATGGTAAAAAAAAACACGCCTAGAGGTATTTTATGTCGGATACATTGAAAGGACCACCCTTGTCAGACGACTAAAAAATCACGGTATATAAGAGAAATGTTGGAATATTGTTTGATTTTGACCTTTGTCCTTTGACCATGGCTTCATATTATTCCTTTGATGATTGAAGATTATTGTGTCAGGTGTATCCGACACAATAAAGTTATTAAATATAGTTAATAAAGATCAGCGCTTGAGGTGCAACAGTTAATTAGTTTATAAGTGGTACAATGTACTGTAGCACTGGAATATTTTCCTTTTCTTGGAAACCAAAATTAGTTAAAAATTCACACTGAAATAATATGAAATTTTCTTTGGAATTAGATACAACCTTGTCTAGTAGATAACAGTGTTCTACTAAACTTCTAGTTTTTATCACGTTAGTTGTACGCACAGTCATAGTTTCATAACAAAAATTCTAACAAAAATATAAATTACACAGTGCGACATTACGCAATTTGAGATTATCTTGCAAAGACAGGCGACACAATGGCTCAAGTTAACAGCTCGTTAACCAAACCGAGAGACGTTGTATCGCGACAATTAACAGAAAGATTAAGATCTCGCGACACCACGAACGTCATGCCGACTACAATAGGGAATCTAAGAATGAACCGGCCCGAGAAGAACCGTGTAATCAACGTAATGAATGAGTCTTCCAACTATACCCCTAGTGTTTTATAGCACGGTCGGGACTACATTTGAATTGGAAAGTACTTTTCACTTCTCTTTTGAAATTGTTACTTGGGAGGTAAAAGAAAGGAGGGATTTTAGGGTGTTTTATTTCGGAATATAAACGAGAGATTTACAGTTCGTGTAACAGACGAGTGTTTTTCTATCTGAAATACGTAAAAAGTAGCCACGACTGATTATGCCTAGAAATTGGAGCAGTTATTGAATTTTACCTCTTGACTTTGATTTTATTTAGGACAGATTTGTTCTCAATTAATGTAGCGTTGGTTCGTCTTCAAATACATTAGAACTTAATGTTTTCATGTTGTGGTCTTGAAATTGAAATTGAAATGAAAATACCCAGTGGTTTTTTTTATTCAGAAATTAATAGAATTCACAGCTTTTCAAGTTTTCAGCCTACTTTCTTGATTACATTTTAAAGCGTTATGTCCTAAAGTTGCCGGGGCCAAAAATTGTGCTATTTCGGCTATTCCAGAGAAGCGCAGCTCTAACATAATTTTTAATTACTCTCTGGCACTGGTAGTGGTAATCCTGGAGGAAATCTTCATTTATATTTGAGCGGTAGGTCTCGTCCATAAGCACAGCCTGTGACGCCGCCCGCCCAATTTGCGACGAGACATGACCTCGATTTCGTCAGCCTTCTTAGTGGGCGGTTCTATGGGACACTTGCCCCTTTCATCTTGAGTAAATTCGTGGTGCTTTACTTTTCTTCGTGGATTCTCGCTCTTTTAAACAGAACAGTTTTCGTAGACATTTTTCTCATTTCCCAGCATATTCAAAATTGCTTTTTCCACGTTAAAAGATTTTGGAATCACCAGCTATATGCTTTAAGCCATTTCTTTTTGCTGTACCCACATTTCTAAGGAATTAAAAAAATGTTTTCTTCCTTCAGTCTTGCACGACCTTTACCTTACAATATGGATCTTTTAAAATGTTTAAAAAGTAATTAAGTAAGTATGTAATTGTTTTCCCTCACAAAATTTCCTGTTTATTATGTTTTTCCCACCTGATATTGTGTTTGCTAAACAAACCACTCATTGCCACTTGACGGTGCTTCATTATATGGAAATTTTGTAATGTATTTTTGGAAGTAGAATTCTTTTTTTTTTTTGTTTTGCTTTCTTTTTTTGCCTGTGCGGGTAAAATGGATGGAAGGTTATTTCATTTTCTTTATTGAAGGTGAGGATATAAACGTAAATGTGCTAGTAAAACCTAATTAGGGTATCAGCATCAGAAAATATAAATCTAGAATGATGCTGAGCTAAAAAAAATTTTTTTTTTTTAGTTTTTGTTAGATGGTTTCATCTATATCTATACATATAATAAATCTGTAGACGAGATGTTTCTGTACATTGAAAATATTTCCAAAAAAAATAGTTGGGGTGTTAAAGGATAACCAACAGATGCCATTTCATCAATTTTTGGAATTTTTGTCTGTTTGTCGGTTTGTCTGTTTGTCTGTTTGGATGTGACAGATTATTGATTTGAACAGGGTAAACGTAAAAAGTACCAAACCAATACGGTTACTTTTTATACTCAAATATGGTGTAGAACTCGGAGCAGTGATTAGTTTTTGTTTCATCGCAATCGGTTCACTCTATCAAAAGATATAATCAATTTAAAGTATTCTAGGAACAACTTTTTACGTTTTTTAGTAACACGTAACGACATCTATTGGCGCGATATAGTACCTACTAACGAAAACATATTGTTGTTGTGATGTGAGTAATCACGTCCTATTAGTTTATGCTTACTTAAATGACGAAATAACACAGATACCTACTTATGTCTATGTTATTTTAAAAAGTAATGATAATGATATTAATGATATTAAAAAATCGCTTTGTTTCGTTTTTTAACGAAGTTCTTATATGGAGCTTGCGGTAGGAGTTCTAAGGGAGAAATCGTCAAATTACGAAAAAGCGTTATTCCTCATTTTTCATAGTAATAGATAGATAGACACACAAACACAGAGAGAAAGAGAGCTATTTTTCATGGATCCTGACCCCGGTAAGTGAGGTCAAAAAGAAAATCAAAGATGGCGGTTGCCTAAATTTTTAACTTTTTCGTCATGGGTGTCGTTTTCATGGTTTTCGAGGGTGCTGAAGTCGATAGTCAGGTCAAAATGAAAATCCAAGATGGTGGCTGCAATTTTTTTTTGTCATGTTTGTCGTTTTCATGGTTTTTGAGGGTGCTGAAGTCGATAGTCAGGTCAAAATGAAAACCCAAGATGGCGGCTCCATTTTTTTTAAATGTTTTGACATGGGTGTCGTTTTGATAGTTTTCGAGGGTGCTGAAGCCGATAGTCAGGTCAAAATGAAAATCCAAGATGGCGGCTGCAATTTTGTTTTGATTTTTTGTCATGGATGTCGTTTTCATAGATTTCAAAGGTGCTGAAGCCGATAGGCAGGTCAAAACGAAAATCCAAGATGGAGGTTGCATTTTTTTTTATGGGTTTCGTTTTATTGGTTTTTGAGAGTGCTGAAGCCAATAGTGAGGTTAAAATGAAACTGTAACGGCTTCCCCACCGTCGATTGGCCCATGAACCGTTGGTGAACATTATCTTTAAACCATTAACTTTTTTCCAAAAGACTTTTCACCCACGATCGTTTTGCCAACATAACTCTAGGTCAGTGAATGCTTTACCAACAGAATGTTTTGACCAATAACTTTTCACCCAAAGAACAAGGCCAACAGACCCCGGGAAAGGTGAAAGTAAAATAATAATAAGACGTAGTCCTTTATTTCTGTGAAAAGGGTATAAATAAACCTAACCAAGCCTAACCTCGGGGTGCCCTTCGCTCGCTTTGCTCGCTCACTTGAGCCGCCATCATCCCCTCGAACCCTACCTGTCCGAGTCGGGGTGCCCCAAGTTCCGAGCTCGCTTCGCTCGCCCTTGCATCCTTAGTTCTATTTGACATGGGTCAAATGTTCTTTGGGTGAAAAGTTATTGGTCAAAACATTCTGTTGGTTAAGCATTCACTGACGTAGAGTTCTGTTGGGGAAACGTTCGTTGGTCACAAGTCCTTTGGATGAAAAGTTAATGGTGTTGACCAACGGTTCATGGACCGATCGACTGTTGGTAAACCGTTTCAGTACTGGTTAAAATGAAATCCAAGATGGCGGCTGCAAATCGAAAAATTCGTAGTGTGTGTCGTTTTCATGGTTTTCGATAGTGCTGAAGCCGATTGTGACGTCAAAATGAAAATCGAAGATGGCGGCTGCAATTTTCTTTTTCTTTTTTTATCATGTGTGTCGTTTTCATGGTTTTCAATATAAACTTACACGACTTTGTGTGAAATAAAATAAAATACAACTGACTTAAAAACACACTTCAAAGTGCAATAGACCTTTGCTTTCAGAAGTCTGTAATTTCTTGCCAACGCGCAACGTCTTCCCAAACTAAGGTTATTTTGCACTTTGTAGGGTTTTTTATGGAAGTCGGTTATATTTTTTTGTAATTAGCTTTACAATTCTTTTTCTGGTTTTCGGCAGTATAAGGTCTAAATCAAAATCATGTCTAAAGTTTTCATGGGTTTCATCTTCGTAGTTTAAATGGTGGCCGGTGTCAAATATAACCAAAGTTTAATGGGTTGCTTTTTACACGGGCAACTTTATGTAGAAGCTCTTTCCATTAATGTATTCTTCCTTTTATCATATATATATCTCGATGCTTTATAAGGCATAATATTGGTAGGTATATATGATATCTTCAATACCAAGTTAAGAAATTCTAAATTTACCACAGAGAAGAACACAAGACTTAGAAAAACTAACTTCAAACTTCACCTACTAATCTCAGATATACTTTAGATAAAATGGTGATATGATGTTACAAGTTGGTATTCTAAGACAGACGCAAAATAAAATGGACATAATTATGGCTGTTTGGTTAGATAATCAGCCTCGAGCAGGCGCTTTTATTTTAATTTATTCTCAAAAATGAAAGTGACACTTCGTCGCATTGTCATTATGAACCATGAAGACGCAGTGATTGCAGTCGAAAGGGCCGTGGTAGCGAACCCTAGGTAAGGAAAGCGTTACCAGGCAAGATCTGATGATTCTTCCTTTTCAATGAAGGAGTGGCAATTACACCTTTCCTAAGCGACATATTACCTATTGTTTTCCGACATCCACGCGAACGAAGTCGCGGGCACAGCTAGTTTCAAATAAAATACAAAAGAATGAAGATTATACTATGTATGCTAATCTAGTATTTTTTGGGAAACATTGCCAGAATCTTTTTGTTTTAGGTGGTTTGATACCGGTTTTGGCGTTCTAGATTCTGTACGTCAATAATAATTTGTTTTGGTCAGTCCAAATCCTATTGATACAAATGATCAAATTGCTATCCCCTAAATTGAGGAAATATAATCATGAACGTGCAGAATAATTGCAGGACATATATTTCCCTTTTAACTGGTTAAAATGACTGTAATACAATCTAAATTTTATTGAGTATCCGAGAAACAGGAAAATGGTATATTGAAGCTGTTGTTAATGTATGACTTGACTTTGAATGGCAATGTTTATTTCTATCCAAGTACTTGCTCCATTAAAAATTCTAAAGCACGGGGTTCTTGTATTGCATTTTAATTGTCAATAGGAGCAGACATAAGCTGATCTCATAATATAAATATAATCAAGTGCAACTTTGTAAATGTCATAATCTGAAGGCCAGTTCCCGTAATTAAAAACGTTCAAAACCTAGTCGCAATTTCATCTCAGCGACAATCAATGTCAACTTATCAAAAATTATAGGGAAATTAGATGTATTTTTGAGAGATTGAGACCGAGATCAGACTGAACGTTCTTAAAATTACGAGAATTGCCCTCTGATGTCTATCAACCGATTCAAAATCTCTCGAGCTTCTAAAATTTAATACAAAAGACAGCATTTTATTAACGTCTTTATCTAGGAAAGCGAACTCCTCAAGACATTTATCAAATGTTTTTCACAAAGCAATTTGATTCAACAGGTGGTTATGTTTCTTCACCTCAAGGTTCGCTGCGGGTTACGAATGACTTATTGCAGTCTTGAAAGGGTAAATTGAAACGGTTCTTTCACGTCCTAGCTTCCTAACCCCTTGAAGACGGTTTTCATCTGTTGCTTTTCCACGAAAAGTAAGCACCAGAATGTATGCAAATTGAATTGCGATTCCAATATATCTTTCCCCGTACATGAATATAATCTGTTTGTTTTATTCGTAAGTCAAGCATTTATTATGGCGATTACGTTAGCGTCTTCATACCTCTAATTAAGTACCATGAAATTCATGGCAGTGTCATCCAATTGAAAATAGTCATGAAATTACGTGCACAGTGACTAATCTACCATCACCGTTCTTCGAACGTTGGAGTTTTCCTCTTGTACTCTTATTTAAATCGGCCAGCGCGTGCGCAACACTCGGCGCGCCCTCTAGCGGGCAAGTTCACGCGCGACTGGTCGAATACTAAAATAGAACGTGACATAAATCTACATAAACGGTCTTTATTTTGGTCCCTGATCATTGTTTTGGTTTGCCGCTTATGAATATCTACACACGATGTCAACGTTTCTTTACCAATACTTGGTATAAAATTATTTACGTACTTTTACTAGGGCTACCATCACCTAAATTACGAACACCGGATAAAAACTTCAAAAACCCCGGACATTTGGGTGTTCTTTTTTAATATAAATTATTCAAGGCCGATTTCCTCTAACACAGAAAGTGGACACTATTTAAAAACCCCGCCTGGACGCTCCCCGGATGCCCTCCAAACTAGGACAAATCGGGGAAACCCGGACCGATGGCAGCCCTACCTTTTACCTACTGGTACTACTTTGTAAACATAATATCAAATGTATACAAAGAACCGTGAAAGAAAACTACTGTTGGAACCGCTTTGTGTTAAGTTTTTGGCCGTTGCTTTGTTTTGTTTCAACGAAAATAATTTATTTAACGTTTTCATGAGCGACACTGGGCTTTGTTTCAGTGTTCTTTAGTACTATGCTACTACTAAAGAGGCATGTAAACGGGCTACAAAAATTGCATCTTGTTGGCAATTTTTTTGACCAATATAGGTCACTATATTTGCAACTTATAGCTGCGATTTCATTGTGCAATAAATTGCCGAGTGTAGTCCAGCAAGATTCTGCTACAGGATTGCTGAGGAATTTTGTTTGTACACGCGGAGCTATCTCCGGGCTACACTGCATGCAAGATTGCAGCATTTGTTGCACTGTGTTGAGCGGTATAATCGGCAACTTGGCGACTATACATATAATTGCAGCAAGAAATTGTCAAAAAACTAGCCCGTTCAAGAGCACCGAGGTCATTTGAAAACAAACAGAGGCTTGTAAGTCTTGTAACTGTAAAACCAACTCCTCTTTCTTCTGTCAACCATATTAACAAATCTCGAACCGCAAGTCCTAACAGGTCTAGCTAACTAATAAATAGTTTTGACCCTAACTAAAAGACCGTCTGTGAAAGCTTTCCGCCTTGAAACACGGGAAGCTACCTATGCTTAATTAGTCACTTTCTTGTGAAGTCTTCCAAACTGTTTTTTTTACTGATCAAGTCCACGTTTTACGTTGAGTCTTGAACATCATAAACATATACGAGCATAGTAGCATCTTACTGTTGAACCAGATCAAACTGAACACGGTGAAGGTCAATTGATGATTGTGTAACTCGTAACATTGACATTGTGCTCCTAGCGAGTTTTTGAATTAGTGATAATAGTTTATCCTGGTTTACTACTTCAACAGGTAAGGCCAACGGTAAACATTGACTATCCTAATATTTAATGGATTGTTTAGAAATATACCATTTGGGAGCCAAAATGTACGACCATAAAGTTTTGGTCCAATTCCGTTCTTAATTTGTAGTTATTTTATCTCCTAATTTGGTTCTGACTTCTGTTCAAGTGGCGGATTCATCAAATCTTAGAAAATTTATACTGTCCTGTCCTGTTACAAGTTTTCCGCGTCCCAGATTCACCAAGCACCTATTGTTGAACGTCCCCAATCCTGTCCTAACAGGCACTGTTCAAATACTGTATCCCCGCAAAATAATCCTCATATTTCAAGAAATTGCAAATTCGATGGCCCTTGGGATCTGCGGTCTGTCCGCAGTCCTATTACCGGCTTCTACGGGCACTAGTGGCCGTCGTCAACTCAATTGTTTCAACCTTGCGATTCTATTAGTCAACATACCACTCGATAGGTTGTTAGCCGCACGTTAGATAAACATCAGATTATTGCACTTTTGCTAACGTTTATGCGTGATTACGTGAATGTCAAGGACTTTTTACAATTCCTTGTGAAGCTTTTCGTTTCTTCCAAGCAAGCCTTTTCCCAGATGATGGTTTCCCATAAATTTAACTTCTTACCAATAACGTTACTCAAAAACAAGTTAACTTCACAAGAAGTGAAGATCATTCACCTAAAACATAATAAAGCTACAACACTCAACACAATACACTAGTTTCGATCGGATATGCCACAGAGGCGTTAGTCGACAGGAAAAGTTGTGTAATATCGCACCTATGTGCTAAGCAGCAGTAAACGTGTTATCCGCTCGGTTACGACCTGGCGATACAGATGTTAAAAACTGAATGACGCTATTTGCGAGCGTGCCGCCACATCGGAACTCGTTACTTGTTACTACTTACCCTCCGCCAATCAATATCCAATTAAGTTTTCGTAAGGCGTGAAAATTTTCTTGCTTACTGAGAACATTTTCTTCGGCGAGTAGTTGTTACTTATTTACGTTTATTGCTCGGTTCCTCCAAGGTTTTCAACGTAGAATCGAGAGACCCCGAGCCGAGGCTTCTAGAAAATTCCCGCTAACCAAGTTTTCGTGTCTCATTTTCCAAGTAAATAGTTTGTTTCATTGCGATGTTTTTGCCTGACTACAATATAAGCAATAAGAATATTGTCCGTCGTAATATCGCGGTCTGTGTCTCACAATTGAGTCGAGCGTGGGAAGCCCGTATTATCTGCTACCATTTCTATAGGGTCTAACAACATGTCACATGCTAATATTACTCAGTAAAGGCTGTCCTGTCATCGGTCAAAGTCCTCTCAATCATGTCCTTGACGTATTATAGGAAGTGCTTTCAGATCGACCTCACTGTCATGGCTACTGCTCGAGAGTACATAAGCATGGCATGTGGATGTCGCTTGTTGAAGCGCTGCCAACTTTGCTAAAGGGCTGTATCTTGGATGTGTATATCGGTAAATTCAAATAATGGTGTCAATATGCATACAAATAGATTGCTAATCCTGAGTGGATTACTTTTAATAAAAGTTATAGGCGCTGCAATAAATTAATTCGTCAAAAAGTTATTCTGTTTTGCAATTAACTGCAGCTGATAAAAGGCCATTGAAGTACCATTAATCAGTCCCCCAACCGCATTAACGTGCATTTTACGTCAGACCCAAATATTTGGTTTTCCAATGTATTCTCAGTTCGCACATTGATGCCGAGCTGTTTTGGAGTGGAAATACTTGAGGATCGTGCTAAAAATAAGTATGTTATTGCTGCGATAAATCTCTCCCGGTCACCCAGTTTCCTCTTATATGGAAACGGGTACCGCAAGGACGTCCCGACGACGTTATAGTTTATCATTTATGTTTTATTGTACGGCCTGTAATGTGATTCTGAAAACGAGCCACTGAATTGCTGCAGATTTCCTTTGACATCAGGATTAATTTGATCATGTTGAAGTTAATCATCATGTTTTAAAACATGTTGACTCTCATTAACAAATCAGCTTCCCAAACCACAACAGCGGATTTATTTTTAGCGTACACACAAACTTAAACTGGTTTCGCTCATTTTAAAACAGGATCAGTTGCATATTTGACAATGTTGGAACTTACTAGATCGTCTGTTCGCACTGTTACTCGTTACTTTGCACATTTTCGTCGTATATGCAACTGCACTCGAAGGTCGCAGCACGTTCTGTCGTACACGCGACTGCGGACGGACGGAAATAGCCGGACGTATGGCAATTTCCCGTTCGTACCGACCAACGAAATACGTTTGACTTCACAATTGATTACTCTATAGAGTTATGAACTTTCCTATCTCAATGACTTGGACATTCAAGTTGATTTTTGAGAGTACAGTCTGTGGCTTTGAGTTTTCATTGTTTCCGGAGAAACAGCAATCCCGATCTCTTCAGCAAAATATAAGGTTGCTAAATTGACTTCTAAACAATCTTAGAATTTATTTCTGAGATGTTATGATATTTTCCGATTGAGCTTGACTTTGTTTAAAGTTTCTCTATTGCAACGCTCAAAGTAGTTACCGCTAACTACTTGTTTGTTTAGATTTAAAAGCATCGTAATTTTATATACTGTTGCCCCAAAATGAAGACTATCATGACAGTTGATATCCCTGTTAACAATAAGTACACCCGTAACGCGCGGCTTACCCTTATAAAAACAGAGATTAACACGTCTCGGCTGCATATCGGCCATTGCGATCTCCCTTTAATATTTAACCGTCCGGCGGTTGTTATAATTTTAGCGGGTACCACAGTTCCACGGTCGTACGTGAGCCTATTTGCGTGGAGATTAACGGCCTGACCCGCCAGCGGACGCGACAGCGGATAATCTGTTTAGGCCAACCCCGCGCCGCGCCGCCGTTTCTACGCCAGGGGATGCAAGGGGTCGATTTGCAGACGCGGAACTCTGCAGGCAAAGCGCGGTTTTTTTTTTTTTTCGTTGTCTGTGGCGAATGTTTTTTATTTTTGCGGCAGAGAGGCTTGTCTGAAAAGCGTGAATGACGCTAGAAAAGTTTAATTTTAAACTGTTTTCTGAGGCCTGAACTTATACTAAATGTGTCCCACTTTTTCTTCTAAGATGCTCCTCATGTTGAAAAAGTAATCCAATTCGCAACCCTTAAAAATACTATGAGTTATATCGCAAGCATCCCAGACTCACAAGGTCACAATATCTAATAAATAAAAATAGCATCTTGATGTCTTACTTACAAAAAAATCTTACTCATTGTTTACTATGAATATGTATAAGTTGGTACCTCCAAGGATACCCGAAGGCTACGTCTTGGTACCTACATTGTTCGGGTGAGGCACGTGGGCCGGGGGGGATGGGGCGGCGCGCGGGCACAGGGGTGCAAATGTCACGTTACCCACCCCGTGTGGGCGTACTTGCGACTCAGATGGAACAGCTTTATCGCTGCGCTAATGAAATTAATAAAGGTCACGCTAGCCCTAGATTTGCTAATTTATTCAGTTACCAAACAGATACAAGATTATTGGAAAAATTGTAAAATCGAGTACTTAATCTGTTAAGGTTCAACTACTTGTCAACGGTTCCACCCACATTGTGCGTAAAGTGACCGATAAAATTATTTTGTTAACGCTAATGGCAGCAATGACTAATAGTATTTCCATTCAACAAAATATATTCATCAATCAATAGTAAATCGTAAATACATTATGTTAACCCAATCTAATGAAACCTATTTGCGATTCCGAGTGATTTATAGCAGTCATTTCTATGAAATCAAATTGACCGTCCAATTACTGGTATATCTCAACACCTGGCAGGCTGGCGCATGCAAATAGCGGGGAGGTGGGCGACGGCCGGGTTCAAGGGGTGTCAAGGTGCACCCCCGTGGGGTCCGCCCCCGCCTTAATTATTAATACACCAGCGATATACTAGCCACTTTATCGCTCGCCCTGATCATACCGACCCGCTTCTGTATCTCGAACATTTATTCGGACGAGAATATCGCCATTTTCACAATAATGCCTGTCCAAACTGCCGGTTTTTCGCCCCATTTCCCCGCCCAATAACAATGTTTTCCGTAAATAGGAATGTGTTCGCCTTTATTTGTTCGAAAACTTTGTCATGAATTCAAACTATTGTTGACCAGCGGGGACAAACATTTAGGATAATGAGTTTGTTTAGTTGTGGCAGTAATATCATCTTTGTGGATCCCGAAAGGGGTAGACCATTGTATTTCCAAAAGAATTGGTTAGTCATCAAAAAAGCTTTCCCTTACTTACACATAACTGCATCCCGCCCTTTGAGCGTGTCGTCGTAGCCTTGCCGAAACCTTTGAACAGTCCGAGGACAAGGGTAGCGAAGCGGGCGTTGTTTGGATCAATCACAGGGTGCTCGCGATCGCGGACGCGGATGCGAGCGCGGTCGCGGCCTTCTATCGATCCCATCCGCTCTCCGCCTATTGGCCGGTTCTAACTCCGGCGAGCAGCACGCCCCCACGCACCCGAACTAATTAAAGTGACGAGCACGTGTCCAGCGACCTTCACGGATTCGTAGCAAGTAGCAACACAAATAGTTGTATCACGCACTTGTGTGAAAATATGACTCGTGTGAGCCTACGCTACGTGCTGCTGAATATTTTAATATTCGGTAACAGTATTCCGGCTGACCTATTAATGTGTTAACTATTGAGCTCGTGCTACTCTACTACCCCACCCTCCACTCCAGTGTAGTAAGTGTAGTTACATAATTAGATTCTGATGGCATCGATAAATTCATCAGAATGAAAGGATGTGATCACAAAATGTTAAGCTCGTCTTGTATTTCTAGAATAAGACTTGACTCGTTAAACGTAGATTTGTCCTGGTCCTGCTACATAAACTTGCTTTTACGAAATTGAGGTCCTTGTAACTGTGTTCCAGTTCACTAACCCTAGATACTACTACGCCTCTTCACAACAACAGGTACTTACTATGAGTCAGATTAGAATCTTATACATATTGAATTTATTTTAATAAGATTCGCGATAAGACAGAAAACTCAATTCACACTCGATTACAGCCATTCAAGTAGACTCCGCAGCAGAAATCTCATAAACTGATACATCATCGCATAATAACACATAAAAATATATACATAACCGTAGCCGGGGCATCATAACAGTGTATACAAACAGCGCTTCGATGGCGACACGCGATAAATTAGGTGTGAAGACGGCGATAAGTGCACGTCGCACGTACCGGCGCGCGCTTCCCGCCCAGCCCGGCCCGCTGGCGCGCCGGCCGCACGCTGATCGATACCACCCCCGCACACAACACACCGATTTGTGTACAACCCCGCAGCCACACGGTTATTGATATTCATCTTTAGATTACGTCAAACCTTGCCTTGAGAAAGACGATGCAATAAAGTCCTCCTGCGCGGGGCTTACTGAGCGGCTGCTTTGTTTTCTGGCACCTAATTGGTATTTTCAACGAAGTAGCAGCACTAGCAACCGAATTCGAGTCCGACAACTCAGGCTTTTCGGGAGCTAACAAAACACCGATAGGCTATTGTGATCTTCAAGTTCTATAAGATAAAAATATCTGATTTTGTATCTGCACAAATTATAGTTACTGAAAATAGCAGAAGATCGACTTGGCCTCGACCCTGTACTCAATAAAAGCCCGAAAGCTTTCAAACAAACATTGAACTAGTAGCCGAAGCTGCGGCACCAACTCTATCAAACGACGGAGACAGCAGCCTTATAATAACCGATATATCAATGATTACATAGCCTTTATGGCAGGTCCGTGTCGCACAGGCGACCACACGCGCCATCTGCCTTCTTCCCCCGTAACCATCATGTTTTCTTGGCCTCAAGCCAACGTCTAGTAAAATTTCCCAAGTTCATTGAGTAGGCAAACTCCACTTTTAGTGCTATTCTTTGAAACTTTCTACAGAGGAATTCGATTCGATACTTCGTTTTCATGGTTAAAAATATTTGTTATTGTTTGTGATGCATCTGTATCCAGACTTCATAGAAAGATTTGCTCCCAATATTTTATCTTGACTATTGCCTAATATACGATTTATACAAAGTTCTTTATTTCAGTGTCCACTATGTATGTGTATTGTATTATTTCAACAATTATTCTAAAAGCTCCGTTAAACAAGTCCCTCTTCATGCGTCAAGTTAAGCGAGAGACGGCTAATTAGCCGATTAATGCACGCTAGCCGGCCACGGCTTACTACCACACGTGCTTTGTCTTAATCCAACGCTAATTCACGCACCAGCTACCATGTCTTTCCTCATTGAACATCCCTTGGTTGAGCCACGCTCGAATGTAAAGGGGAGATGATATGCCAATCAAACGTTACGCAACGTCTGCATTGATATAAATCGTATCTAGTTGTCAGAATGTATCACCACTTGTTTTTATTTAAACGCTTCAGTAATGCGAACGCAACAGGTTGTTTTGTAGGCTAATTGTGGACGCAATTAATTCGTTTCTTTTCTCCTTCGCCTCTGAGGACGCCTCGTTATCCGTAACGAGCCTCACTCTAGATCTTTTTGTTCATGCAACATTGTTCACTTTAATTCTAATTGTCTTATCGTTGCCGTCCTTCTCTTTTTCGATGCTCGACGTCGACTCCTCTGATCGCGATCTTTAAATCCTTCGTAATTGGCGTATAGTTTTTACGTACATTATCGGTACCATTTGATGTATCGAAATATTTGAGTTTTTACTCTCTCGTATCGGCAGACGGGTGAGGCGACCGGCTCGCAACCCGTCCGGCAGGGTTTGCCCACGGTCAGTGCGGCGCGACACCTGATCCTTGCTGCACATGTCCTGTACGACGCGTTATGTAGACAGATGTTCAAGGACTAGTCGGGAGCTGGTTTTAGTGCACCGCTTGACGGCTTTTGTATGCTTAGATAATTTTGCATATCTTTTAAACTCATTGCCATCTTTTAGAACCTGCAGACCTTTTTTCGAATACATTTCGTTTTCCAGGTTCAATGTAATTGGCTGACAATAAATGTATCATGCGCGTGTGCCAGCTCGTCGCCCGAATTCCTGACAATGGGCTTGTTGATGGCCGTTTACGTGTTGTCCGCCTGTCACTGAACTCTACTGTTTTAAATTTCAACCGACGACGTGCTTAAACAGGTTTCGGTTACTTTTTATATTTTATTATTCTCCTATTTGAAGACTGAACTACCGAGTTAATTTTTGTATGGAAAGTGTTTTGTCCTCGGAGTTATGATATCTAAGAATTTGATTATTACAATCACGATTCCAATATTGTTGATAGGTATGGTCGATCAAATTTGGCCTTTCCGCAATGCCATTATCCATGATCGATTTGTGTGGGAATGCATGTAATGTCGTCAGTGTGTGACGGTCATCATATCAGACCGTGTTCCGATGATGCTTCGCGCCGTGTCGAATGAACTAGATGAATTATTTCACCTCGAGCGGCGGTGGTCGGGGCGCAGTCGTTGACCCGCAGTACGCCCGTTTGATGTCCATGGTATGCCCTCAACAAATAAGGGTTTCTGATCGGTCAATCTTGCACGAAATAGAGTAATTGTCTCTAGACTACTTGTCCGTCTGTTATACATCTTATAGTGCAAGTTTCCTTATAGCTTTTTGTTCTACTCCTTAATATTTGCTACTTTTAGGCGTGCTCTTTAAAAATGTTTTTTCTGCCATGATTCCTTGTTACCATAAAACTGTAATATCTATAATATTTTGTGTAATACATTCGAAATTGTTATCTCTACAAAAATTATCTCATCGTGGATGATCTGTTTGTGATGAGGTAGTGGTAGATAATGTTGGTTTCTTCCGTTCGTCGGTGCGTACGTAATATACTACAAGTTTAACATTGTAATGGCTGGTGCTTTCTGGTGTAATCGTTCCATGTATTTGTCTGCACGTAATGTTAACAGCAAGTACAGGAAAGCTTCGCTTTCGCCCTAAAATTACCATATCGTTTCGCTTGGTCAAATAAATCAAGAGAGTGTGGAAACAGCCCGTTAGGTTTATTAATTAGTAGTTAGGGTTGCGTGGGTTGAATGCGCGCGCGCTGTCGATGCCGTATGCCGTCGCGGTTATTGTGGGAATCGAGTCCTCAGTACTTGACTGAAACGCATGCACCGCACTTTCTAACACCAAAACATTTTGATTGCTGTGCTAAACGTATGTTTGAGTTTAACAGAAGAAAAGAAGTTCATATCATTATTTAATAGTGACAGTACAAATGTGAGCAATGCCCTCTCAATCCATAGTACACTTTAAATAAGCAATCTGACAATCCGTTGTGCTTTACCGTTATCTAATATTTCATCATAACAACCACCACTACTTACCCGTAACGCATCTCTCAACCATTGAGTGCTCGTATCGAATCAAATGTTGCCAACTCATAACAATGTCGTCGATGTACGCAAGTTTTGCAATCTGCGTAGGCTTGCTTCGAGGCCGTGGGAATCACAGTTCCTTGCCGAGTTGAAGACGCAACATTGTCATAGTTCATACATAACGGTGCTACTGTCGCCAGACGAAAGGCTCTACATTCGTTTTAGGTGATCTTGTCGACGTATATGCGCTTTAAACGTTGCAGTTGACGAGTGTGATTTTAGCGCGACGTTGAACAATTGTGAATGTGGAGCAGGTCAGATGGTTGTATGTGATGTAACTATGCAAAGAGTGCGCGTAAGAAGCGCGGGGTTGTTGAACGTTCGGTGCGTCCGCGCGTTGTTCGGCGTTTTATTAATAAAATGCTCGTGACGTGTATCGATGGGCGCGCACCGGATCGGGCTATTTATTGATGCGCGTGCGCACCGCCCGCTAGCCGCGTATCGATCGGTGGCTCTCTCTATCGGTCGCATAATTATTTTCCAATTTGAAACACAAATACGGCCAATGTCTGAGTGTACCGCCTTCGCTCCGTACCGTTATTATCGATTCGTCTCACTTAAGTCATGTCTGACACCATAACAATATTGCGCGTTGTCCATTATAGATTGCGACAAACGCCACTGATGTATTCGTGATTCTATACTATTGTATTTCAAAATATTCAATCGGTTTTTTATTCTTTATTTGCAGCGCGCGGCTCATTATAAATGCGAAAGTCTGTCTGCATATTTGTTACTCGGATTTCATCTCACCTGGGCTGTGGGCAACACATGACGATGGAATTGCACCGAGAAGAATATCTTACCGGTTATTATCATCAAGCAAGATTGTTGTCGAAAGCGAGCATAATCAGAATTTCAAAAACTTGAATACTAGGCTCATTCTTTTTTCGTATAGTAGTAGCTTACTGCCAATGTTTTTCTCTATCAAATACCACTTTCTTATCAAATGTATCCATGAAACAGTCAATAAATCCAGAACTATTTATAACCTGTAAATATTGTTTCAAACAATGCCCCAAATCCTCCCCGCATCTGAGTCGCATCGTTACCCGTCCTGACATAACCATTAGCCATCAAGTGGTGTGTCGAGTAGAAACAAAAGCGCGAGGGTGGGCCGCAGCTGCGAGTCTTGTCGGCTAGCGGCTCCGCGCAGATGCCGAGTTCCGCCCCGCTTGTACAACGATGGATCTACTGGCAACCTTGACGATGTCACGATGTTAACTGCACCGATCATCTTTATTGGGCTAGCAACTATCTGCGTTCTATTTGTTTCCCATTTCAACTATTTGAAGCCTGTAAGGCGTGGTTCATTGATCTTCACAATACTATTGCAAACTATCTTCCGTTTTCCCGCTTGATTCTATCATTATTATTCGCAGAAGTGCTTTATCTTATCTCAGATTTGAATTAATATTATCAGAGTATCGCACTACGTCTGAAGTCAACAAACCAATGCCCGCATCAATGATAGCTGGACACAATAAATAGCTCGCCAGTCCGAATCTGCTCAGTCGAGGATAGGACTGATAGGGCTCCCAAGTCGGGCGGTCCGTGACGTCGACAGGGCGACGCGCTAGTGATAGTGACGTCACGCGCGCACGTGGGTGTGCGCGACCGAGACAACAACACGAACACCGCACGGGAGGGACCGAGCCCGACCCGCTGCCGCAGAGGGCGCGCGCGAATTGACAAGATTTCCACGCGCTCGATACGATCTTGAATTACATTATCAGGCGGCGCTGAACCGGGTTAAATGCCCGTATCCGCCTATTCAATCCACCGACCGCCCGCCCTTTTAACAAGACTTTTGTAACCTTTCTCTATTGTTTTGTGAAACGCAGAGCTACCTAGATATCCTTCGATTAGATGGTGTAACAACCGGTTCGGCGATTACCCCGCACATATCTATGCCGCGGCGGGTGGGTGCGTGGTTGTGGTGGCGCGGCTCCCATGCTTGGCGTATCGAGGCGAATGTTACCGCAGCGGTTAACCTCGCCCGCCGGCGGTGGTTGTAAACAAAGCGCGCGGATTTGAACGCGACGCGGCGACGCGACGTTGCCATGTCGCACCGCCCGCCTATGCATGCATGTAGAGCTGTCGCTGACTGTTTACTATTTTTCGCCGCCTATCGCTGCAGTATTTTGGACGGTTTTTTTTTACTGTTTCGTTCTGTTTTCATTCACGATTAAGGCATCCTATATGAAAGGACAGAATCTTGAATATTAAAGAATGATTCGATTTTCTTACATTTAGGTTTTGATTTATCATTGAATAGCATGTTACACAAAGCCAAGCTCCCGTACATCAATAAATTATTCAAGAAAAGCATTACTTACCTAAGTATTTTACATCTGTCAAAGCTGAAGACATAATAAATAGTCGTGCAATGCACAGACCTACTCCGTGTTTTACATGCACGAACACGAAGCTCATGTCTTACAAGCTAATCGTACAAGCTGTCTATGGATGTGTACTCGAGCACGGAGTTACCAAGGTCTTGAATTGTTTCCATTATTAATTATCTAGCTAGACCATTATTATTTGAATTGATGAATTCCCATAAGTAATGTAAAACTCAATACTACAACTGAACATTATTGTAGTCTACTTAACTACAGATGCCAACAGCTTCGAAAGGACCAGATAATTGGGTGACTTTACGCAGTGGCACAAAATTAAAGCAGTCAGCGATGTTGCGAAAGTGTGCCCTCAGTAGAACACAGCGACGCGACATCGACACGGAGATTGTTCCAAACATTGCGGTGCGAGAGAGACGCGGCGAGTGCACCGCAGAGCGCACTCCGCGCTCGGGCCGCGGCCCACGGCCCACGTGCCGAACGATAATGTTGTTACGCTGTCACCGACGCAGATAAATCTTCCCGCTCTACTGTCTACTAGCTACCAGCCGATCGTTAAATACCGTATTTATTGCCTGCGACACGCTCAATTTACCCTACCTATCCACTATATTATAGCATCTCTGACAAACGTTTCGCAAGCACATACAATGACAAATGCTCCACAAACAAGCGAGCTTCGTTTATCAGTTCGCATTCAATGTTAGTCTCGTCTGTTATCAGCTTGTTATCGCCGACATTAACCGCAACGCGGCAGCAAACAAACAGTACTTAGGCAACAATAGTGATAATCGTATGGGCGATTACTGCGCTCATATTGGTGTGGAGGCGGGTAGCGCGGCGGCGCGCGTCGTCTGCCCGCTATCGATCCCGGCGTAAGGTAGTGCCAACCACCGCCGTTACACCGCGACAAAATATGCGACCTTGAACCTTAAACTATCTTCGTTATTGCACTCAACACAAATGCACTTGCACAATCAGCATACAAACAAGACCTAGACTGTTCTTGTCAAACACTAATAAAATAACGTAAACAAGGCTAACTGTGCCACAAATTTGCGCAGCGGAAAAGTTCAACAACAATATTTACCGATACCTAACCGTTTCGAAAAGCTATAAAAAGTTATTAAAATTAGACCGGTGACGAAATCAATTGTTGCGAAACCACGTTACCATATTCCGCTCAAGGAAACCTGTCAATTACGGCAATAACCCTCGTAAGGAGAAAAATAAAACTTTGTTGCTAAAACCCCATCGATCGATGCTGAAATCCTTGGTGGACCTCAATCGCGATGGTACCATGGTGCGGGTCGAGTCGTGACTTGCTCCGGTATTCGAGTATCGTTATTCGTATACAGTAATCGTACCGTTTGTTGCGTTAACGGCCTTGGGAGATGGAGTCGATGGTGCCGAACCGACCGGCTCAATAATAATTGCAGTGCCTGTACGAGTAGCACCAACATACATACTAGCGCTACCTGGTTAATTACCGCACTTATCACGGAATCTACGCCCTACCTATCCTGTACTAAGAAGTTCTTGAATTAAATTATTCACGTAATTAAAACTAATGGATTTTGAAGCAAGTTCCTTTGCTTTAACGGTCGGAAAATATTTATAAACGACAACTCAGCGAGGTAAACCTGAGAAGGCCTCGCCAGTCGTACCGATCCCAATAAAATCCAACGAATCGAAGATGATACCTTCATTTGTTACGGCCAGGTTACTGCCTAGCTATGCTACTGGACGCCCTTGACTAGCTTCTTTGACAGACTAGTTTTCAGTCATTTAGCAACAACTATTACCAAATGATGAGATTTCATCGGAACTCTCGGTGGATCATATTTATTTGTTTTGGTAATGCGGTTGCCAAAATAAAATGTCATGTGAGGTTTGTTCCACATTGTTGTTGGTAAAGCCTGAATATTTAGTCCGATAAGCAGATGCAACTAAGAAATACTAATTAATAGAACCGTTAGTGTCCTAATTGTGGAAAACTAGTTCAAATGAGACAGACGCGCATACACCTGGACCACGAATGTCAAGGCTGGACGCTTGGAAACGCTCCAGTAAGACGGCAACTAACGCCGAAAAACGTTAGTAAAACTTCAGTTGTGTACTATCAATTTATCAAGGCACCAACTTATTGCCGGGTGCGTGAACGATAAACGATAATCCGCAGTAATAACTCATTAGCTTTACAGTTTTATTCTGTTTCATCTCGTACACAGTCTGCTACATTCCAATCATAATGAATTTCATTTATTGAAAGTGTATGTTAGTGGAACTTTATTAGTCCAGTTGTATGTCCTACACTTTTATAATGTTTTGAATATAAAATTCAATGTCAATTAAAATAGTTAGCGGGTGCTAAGCAACGCTCGCATGTGTGTCGTGTGCGCCGCGCGCTACAAACACAAGCACGTGCGCTGAGCGGCCACTGACGTCACATGGGTCGCCCCCGTCCCGCCTCCTAGCTAGACAAGGACGGCGTTATGGCGACGGAGCGGCAACGTCGCGCGCGCCGTTTTGTTTTCGCATCTAACGTCGGTGATAGGCCGAGTTTATCTTCCGATTGCGAATGCAACAACAGCTATTTCTAGCTTTACTTACCACATTGCAACAACCCGATTTTATCGCTTCTCAGCTCTACGTTCCGCTATTGTGGACAATTTCATTGTCATTTCGACCTTGAATGTTTATTCCGTTTTTATGAAAATTCATATTAGGGGATTCGATAATTAAGTAAACACAATGAACGTAGTAGAAAAAGCAATAACTGGGACAATGGCAAGGTTGAGCATCTAAGAAATCGAGGTCAAGGTTAATGCGATGCTGGACTTAATCCTAGTGATATTCTTTCTTAGATCTCCTTTTTTCATTCATGAAACTTACGACCGTTTTCTTTTATTTTCAGAAGGTGACCAAGGATCTTGGGAGAGTGGACTCTCTTACGAATGTCGTTCGCTGCTGTTCAAGGCTCTTCATAACCTAATTGAAAGGTAAAATCATAAAATACAACATAAACTAATGCTCATCAACTAAGTAAAACAACGACTATCAGTAGTATCTACTAGAATAATATGATTGGTCTTCAAATAGTAGGTGTAAAGAGTTAGCCAATGTACTTCGTCCGTATTGATTTTACTGTTTTCCAATTGGCCGGCTCAAACGTTACACGATTAGCGTGCGCAACAAAAACGTGATTGAAAAACCCGTACGGTACTAACAATACTAACAAATAACTTGTTAATCATTGCCGATCGAGTACACAATTTGAACTCGATGATGCGTGCCACACAGTCAGCGTCGCACGCGCACTTAGTTCCAATGCGTCTCGCGAGCTAATTGCTCGTGATTTATTATGAAATCATTCCTATTGACCGCACTGTGCATGCTGCTTGTACGCTCACAAAGACATTTCGTATTCAGAGTCGTGCGTATGGTAGGTGTTCCGCAAGGAACAATACTCGGCCCTTTATTATTGGCCACGCATTCCTCACTTTGGAAAATCGAATGAAAGTTTAATTTGTAATAGACTCAAAAGTTTTAAGTGTAATTCATCCAATGTTCCAACGTTGTTAAGAGTAAAGAAAGAAAGAAAACACATTTATTTAGCACAGACTAAAAGACACAATACACTAGAAACATAGATCATCTACCTAACCTTTTCCCAATTATGTTGGGGTCGGCTTCCAGTCTAACCGGATGCAGCTGTGTACCAGTATTTTACATGGAGCGACTGGTTGTCAGACTTTTGGGCTTCTGATGACCCGTAACCACTGTCTAAGATCCACGAATGATAGCCGGGACCAACGGCTTAACGTGCTTTCCGAGACACGGAGGGTTCTTGGTATGTAAAGATGGTCACCCATCCACGGACCAACCGGGGCAAGCGTAGCTTAACCTGATCGATCGACCCATGCGGCTGTTATTACTTAGCCACAAGCCACTTACATCAGATAAAAACAGAAAATGAAAATGAAATGAGTAATAGATTATACACTGGATAATATCAATTACCTATGCTATCTGGTCTATCTAATGCCTATTCTAGCAGTTTCATGTTATCTACTGCGATAAAAACTATGCTAGCAGTCGCAAGTTCGAGGTTGCAAAATTTGTTTCATCTAATGGATATTTTGTCGCATAATGTCATTGTAAATATTTTATCTAGGAAAGATTTTTAGATTGCCTTGAACCCATAATTTAATAACTATTTTGCTCTGCACTGCTAAACTTGATAAACAAATAACAGAAGCAGACAATGCCAAATCTATTCCTGACATTTTACAGTAATTAATCGTTTTTGGGAACAGATCTGAAGAGTTCATGAATATATATATCTAATAAATACTTGCATAAAAATAATATCCTATTCCACATGGCACCTCAAATAGTTGTTTAATTAATAGAAACAAAATGAGACGGGTAATAATTAGCGGCCGTTTACTTAGTTGCAATTTGCGCGCCTAATGTTGCACCTGGTGCGCAGGGGCATCGGAATCACTTGTAGTGGCAGTCGTAGCCGTACGAACTACGAAGTACGAGACGAAGGTCGGGGCGTTCTAATGCCGTTTTTTGTCGCGTTTTCTTTAGACGCCCGTGTTGCTTATGCAGACCTGTTTAAATTCCCGCCTTTATTGATACTATTTTGATATCGGCCGTGTAATGATGTTAGTCTCATTTTGGTAGGCCCAAAGAATCAACATTTAAATGAGGTTATTTTGAACGTGTGTCTCTATGTCTAATCTTTTCTTTTCGCTACTATACGGTTTCGGAAAGCACGATAAACCTTTGGTCCCGACTGTCATTCGTAGATCTTTGACAGTCGGTCGACTGGAAGCTGATTCCAACATAGTTGGGAAAAGGCTAAGCAGATCATGATGACGGTCTAAGTCTAAATAAATCAATCGCTATTTGATTTACAATCGATCCAATTTAAATTAGTTCAAGCACCTAGCAATCCTTATTTACCATTTTAATATATTTTTGAGCTAAATTGTCAAGGTAGCATAGCATGCCTATAAAATTAAAGTTTAGATTTTAAATTATTTTAACTTCATAATGGAGAAAATCCGCTCGTCACAGGCCAATAAACTATTATATTAAGTTTATTTAATATAAAACGAGTTCGTCATTTAATATTTATTATGTTTGAAATACCTATAACTTGACTTATAGCTTATTGCTTTGCAGTATTAAATAATATTTTAATAGCTTATTTAGAAGAACATCAAATTTTGCTAGATTTTGTGCTGTCATAGCCTTGAGTCTTTTTAAGGACAGTCACGATTTAGACAAAAATATATAATATAGTAATTTGTTGGATTTAATCTTAGATACTTGTGGACCGATATAATCGTGATGCTACGTTTAAAATTTGACAGATTTACAGTACACCCAACCTTCAGTGTGTATTTCAAGATAATATTGTGGCATAAAATTCTCTTCTATATTCGCAGCATTCCACTCAGACCATTACAGTAAGCAAGTAGTAATAAATACAGTTGAGTTACAATAGTTTTAACGCGCTTCCGACAGATTTGGTTCAAACTCGCCTGTTTTATCATCTCCTTCGAACGCATCAATAACTATCCAAACACTCCATGGAAGACACATATGACGTAAGTGGCCCATGCCTTGCCATCACGCGACTTCGAGTCGGGAGCGGTGAGCGACGGAATCTCGGCGTATGAACGAAATCCAGACGAGTCGTTGACCCCCGTGGCGGCTGGCGGCGCGTCAAAGAAACAATGCGTCGCGGTGAACCGGGGATGCGATCCCGACACTGCGACAATATACACACGCGTTCAGCTTCACGATTCTAAGGTAGCAACCGTGAATTGAGGGTCGTTTATAAGTCGTTACTTCGGCTGTTATACGATTAAACCCCAAACACGATAGCCGGCCTCTTTTATTGTGCTTTTTGTACGGTATAAGGTATACAAAAGTTGCGGGCTGGTGAGCTCTGTGAATGGATTCTAAGCTAAAGTAAAATTGATCGTATTTGGCAAAAAAATATAGAATCTAAATATAAAAAAAAATAGGAGATCCAAAGTTGATATGAGTGGAATTGCAAATTAGTTCAATGTTGCACTTTATAGCACACAATGAACTAAATATGAAAGACATTACATATTAAAATCTTACCTTTACTGTAAGTAGTTCCTAAAGTACGTAGTAATAAAGTGTGCAATAAAATCCTCCCAAGATTTTGCGTTAGGCCTGCAAGACACTGCCGCGATTTTATGTCCATTTTACAGTCCTCGCCATTGTTCACAAGCACCTTCTCGTGTTTTAAATTAACTTTTATAGATTTAAAACTGCGCGTAATGAAATAATTTTAGTCTTTAGTATGTTCATGTTTTACACGCCATAATATCACCATTTTGTTTAAGCAAATTAATTTATGGATATCTAAATCGGAGGCGATAATCCGGTTGAAATCTTTACGAGACGGACTCATGCTAAAATTAATCGCGTCGATAAAGTCGATCTATCTATCCTTGGTCTCTTTACATTTCCCCGACGTTCATATGCTTTTTGAACTGATCCTTACTTTTTTATTTACGGTTAATGTGCCGTTTAAGTACTCACAAATAACGTTTACAGCATTTTTGCGGCATCTGCGGCGGCATCTCGTTGAAACTGGTTCAAAGACCCCAAAATATGCTAAATGGCCAACATCGAATTGCTTAATTCTAAAAGCTTGTAATATTCCCGCCCAAACCTTCTGAAATTATATTGTTTCCATTCTGCAATAAAATGCAACTAAAGCTGAAGCTCACATTGCGCATTGGAGTGTTGACGTTGTAAAAATGAATTTTTACAACTGACTGGTTTGATACTAAACCGCCTCGGTTTTTGTTGCTATGCAATACCTAAACGAATTGCAAAAAAACTGAACAATTGATACTTAACTCATCTACTTTATTACATCTCTCAACCAGCAAGAAAATAAATAACGAGTCTATTATTTGAGTACTAAATTGTCTCCGATCATCAGATAGCAGTTTGATACATATTCAAAGCGTAGCAAACGTATTCCTTGTGTGTGCTTGACGCTTGTGTAGCGACACCTGCGCGCGCGCACCTAAATTTCTCCCGTTACGACCGCGACGGCAGTTTGCACTGCTGCCGTACGTCGGCGCTGCACGCCCTCGCTGCGCTTGAGTAAGCGGTCAACCTCTTTGATTCTCAACTGTGTAGAGAGAGTTATAGATTTCGCAGTCGTGAAGAAATAATACAAGTAACATGCTCAGTTTTTTTTTTTTTATATATCCTTAAAAGGAGTTATTATTACTTTGCTTGCTATGGCAATTTAAAAGGACAAAGTTATAATATTGCTTACGCATACAGAAATTCCATATAATATTAACAAATTACATAAATTATATGAATCACACAGTGATAAACAATGTGACCAGTCAGTTTGTAATTGAATTGTATTTGACATTTGAAATCCTTTAGAAAACATGTACCTACAAAGGAAAAATGTAATCGAGCGACCACAATGTATCGTCATACTATCATGCTAAATTCAATTCCAGGGTAAACTGGTAACGGTCAACTGGGCGTTGATATGACGCATCGAACTTTGAAAAGAAACTCTCATCTGGGTATGAGTGCCAGAAATGTCTCCGACGCTCCACAAAGCCGATTTTTCCTAAAAAGAAACAACGAAAATATGATTATTTGGCACATATTATAATTACCTACACACAATATAAAAACACTAGCTGCGCCCCGCGGTTTCACCCGCATAAGTTTCGATCCCGTGGGGATATCGGGATAAAAAGTCTAGCCTAGTTAAACCAGGGTGTCAGCTACCTCCATACAAAATTTTGTCAAGATTGGTCCAGCCGTTTGAGCGTGAAGAAGTAAAAAACATAATAAACACACACACACACACGCTCACAAACTTCCGCCTTTATAATATTAGTGTGATGTTTGTTACGTTCTAAAACTCATGTCATGTGCCATAATTACGCTCTAGTTCATCATCTGCCTAGTCTTTTCCCAACTATGTTGGGGTCGGCTTCCAGTCTAACCGGATGCAGCTGAATACCAGTATTTTACATGGAGCGACTGCCTATCTGACCTCCACAACCCAGTTACTGGGTAATACGATACCCCTTGGTAAGACTGGTTGTTAGACTTTTGGGCTTCTGACGACCCGTAACAACGGACAGCCGGGACCAACGGCTTAACCTGCTTTCCGAGGCACGGAGGGGTCTTGGTATGTAAAGATGGTCACACATCGCCACGGACCAACCGCGGGAAACGTAGCTTAACCTGATCGATCGACCCATGCGGCTGTTATTACTTGGCCACAAGCCCCTCACGATACAAAAGTATAGAAAACTTGCAGTCTGAGTACTCTGAGTCACAAGAAAGAGTAAATATGTTTACAACTAAACTGTATTAGATACAGTGGAGTGCGTACGTTTAAAGACAGACGGGGCATCGCTCGAAATAGACTATCGACGAACTACTACATTATCTGTGCATCCATTTTTATACACTACTCATTGCACTTGGATAATTAATATTTGTTTTTAAACTGTACGGGAAATCTGTTGTACAGCATATCTTTGATATTTTGGAGCATGTTTTTGTTTACTTCAGACAAATCAAAATGAAAAGTCATTTATTCAAACTAGGCTGAGAATCAGCACTTTTCGAACGTCAAAATTACAAAAGACAGTCCCCCAAAACGCCCGCCCTTCACCACTTCCTAGTGCTTTCGCTGGGGAGAAGAAGTGGCGCAACAAACTCCTCAGCAGCACAGCTGTCTGTTCAGTTATAAAATACTCGACTGAATACAAAACTAGATCTGCAGAGTATCTAATTAACATTACAGGACACAGAACATTCAATAAAATTATTTGCCATATTATGTTAGCTAGCCACGCCAATATATCAACAAAAACCATAAAAATCTATACGTACTCAAGCTAAAATAAAAATACTAAATCAATAAAATACGTATAATCCTCATTTTGAGTAAGAGCATTTTACTTTCTAATTAAACGGAACTGAAACTTCAGGACAGCACCCTAATTGCGTATCGCCTGAATCATTTTGAAGGATGTTGCTGATCCATTGCTTCGAATGTTCCAAAAATTTGTCTCCTCACCAACGCAAATAACGCAATGAATGTTTTTGAACCGTCAAAATTAAAGCCAGTACTACTGTTAGTGTGTTATGCAATTACCCCCCAGGTTTAGACCGCACCAATTTAACAGTTTGAAATTATTTAGTGTTCCCAACTTAAAGATAAAAAGGTAAATAAATGAATATATCATATATACATAAATGTTCGTTATCCCAACTGTCGCCATCGCCACCATATTGCATTTAAAATTGTAGTAGTGCTGTCCAAAATTTTTGAGAGCCCAAGCTAATTAATTGAAACAATTACCAGCAAAGAAGCAGCTATTTAAGAAAATTAATAGCCCTCTTCTCACGTACCGGAAAGTGAAACAGTTCTTTAGGTTAACTAGCTCTTGGGACGTTGGGACAGCATCCAAGTTGCACAATTTATTTACAGCAAAACCAATGCCCCAACAAAAGTATGCTATATATTCAACAACGCAAAGTCTAAATTCGTTTGTCCCTTCTTTGCTTTATATTTATCAACAACAAGCTGCGCCCCGCGGTTTCACCCGCATAAGTTTCGATCCCGTGGGAATATCTGGAAAAAGTAGCCTATATGTTAATCGAGGGTGTCAGCTACCTCCATACCAAATTTTATCAAAATTGGTTCTGCCGTTTGAGCGTGAAGAAGTAACAAACATGTAAACACACACACACTCACAGACTTTCGCCTTTATAATATTAGTGTGATTACTCGGTTTTACAAATGCCTCTTAATTAAAAACTGCATCTATGTGTCATATTATTTATCACAAGTACATGATTCACATTTCAAGTCAGCAAGTACTGCTTGGTCGTCAGTTTCACGCGTCGCCTACTGCGTTCGCCGGTGACACAATAATATTCGCTATGGTAATATAATCGATAGCCGAACAGAGTTACGACACGCCCGCGCCTCTATATCGTCTTGTAATACGTTTAGTTTGGAAACCATGCTATGTTCTATGGAAATGCATTGCTGTGGCTATTTAGACGGCTTTGTTTAAGCTGTTGCAGTTACACAGGATGATTGGAAGATGGGTGCAAAGCTTTAAGGCGAGGATAGTACAGACAATTTAGAACCATTTAAGCCATGGTTGTCTTAGACGAAGTCTTACCAATATTTCTTTATCTAATTTTTATGTTTTTTATGTCTCATGACATAGAGGCCTAAAACATGTCGTGCTAGATTGCTTACACATTACTTTAATTAAATAATATAAAAATGAATTCATTTATCATTCAATTTGGCCATAAATAAGCAGTTTACTTAAAAATTACGAAATTTTCGAAAAAAAAAAACAAAAATTTGGAAACTTCGTCTAAGACAACCATTGCTTAAATGGTTCTAAATTGTCTGTACTTCTTCGCCTTAAAGCTTTGCACCCATCTTCCAATCACCCTGTATTTCGTTACGGTTTGCGGAGCGTAAGCACTCAATTTGTAAGTGACAATACAAATTGGCACCCACAGGAACGTTTTCTGATCCATTTGTTTATATTTTCATCAGATACTTTTTATTTTAAACAGCCACACACCACATCCAGATAGCATATCGTAAAGAGTAGCATACCAACATTGTTCTAAAACAGCTCAATTTGTTAACCGACTTCAAAAAAAGAAGGAGGTATGTCAAACATATTTGTCTCAAACTTAAGACAGTCTTGCGCCTCCCTTCATTTTATCGTTCAAACGGTACGCCAATAAAAGAAACGTGATACAGTCGTAAACTTGCAAATGTTACCAAATCTCATGTTCTAACTTGCTGAGCTGTGAAATTGTATAGCTTATGTCGGCTCTTACTTCTCAATATTATCGCCCCTCGTTAAGACGAGATTCCTTTTTCATGGGATTTTTAACAAGGGCTTTATAAATGGCAATGGTGTCTGAATATAACTGTAACATCGAGCTAGTTTTCTCCTAAGGGTTAGCTAGAGGTGCACCTATAGTACTGGGCGTACCCTATTACTTCGGCATTTTGTGGTATGGGGGCGAGCCCATTGCCATTGGCACAAATCCAGACTCCGGTCTACTACTGACATGCAATGGCATTTTATATACTGTAGCCTTATCCGATATTAAGTTGATCCAAGACTTATGTGAATGAACAAAAAAATGTATCTTAATTAACCGTATTTGCACGAGACAAAGTTCCTACATAAATAAAATGATTGACTCCTAACATTGACATAATCGACACATACTAATAATAACTTTTTAATTTACAGATGTCTTCTATCGCGAGACTTCGTGAGGCTTGGCAAATGGTTCGTCCAGCCTTACGACGGCGACGAAGAAGAAGTCGGCAAGAGGTAATTAATAAGAAACCTTATTGTTAACGCGATAAGAATTAATTTCACTATTGAACCGCCTCTGATAGTGAAAGTCGAAGTTACGATATGACACGCTTGTCTTTTGCGTGCGCGTTACATGCTAGCTAATTACTAGATGTTGATTGTATCTGCATGATTTTAATTGTGCGCTGATTGGATATTTTTTGGTACAAAGATACTGTTATTAAATCTTGGGAATATGGGTAGTAGAATTTCTTAGTATATAGACTAGTCGCTTCCAATTTATATCGTTAAATGCCAATAAGGAAAATCCTTACCCAATATTTACATAGCGATGACAAGCTCACGACCTCTAGACCAAATTAGTCTACAATCAGTAAAATGACGGAAGCAAGTACCATAGAGTTTGCCTGTTAGTATTGCAGCAATACTAAACCTTCTATATAAAATACTACGTAGTTAATCATTCAGCAATATTGTCTACTATGGCGCCACTGTACCGTGACGCCAAACAAACCTAAATCGCACAAGAAAGTCAATCCAAAATCCTACACACTTGCCTGTTGGAGAAAATTCTCGCTTTACTGAAAGAACATTTCACCTTGTTCCTATGTCAACATTATCATGCTAGAATATGCCAAATACATATGACCCCTTGACTGTCTCTTTGGTCTAGTGGTCGCAAGCACGACTGCTGAATATGGGGTCTTGGGTTCGATCCCCAGGTAGGGTAAAATAAAAAGTTTGGAAGTTCAATTTGAAAGCAATTGTTTCAATGAATTGTTTTCAAATGAGCCGTGGCAACACAGGTCTCACTTCCTAAATTAAAAAGAAGATCTCTGTGTTCTGCTCGACAAGACACCAGGGCATAACTTCGTTCACCTTCTAACATTAAATTTTAAAACATTTTAGTCCCTATTTTTTATTGAAAATTGGGCTGTGGAAATTGTACGACAGCATTATGTATTTTGCTTACGAAGATCGCTGTTAATAACGTGACCTTTACCTGGGTTCGATGCCCAGGATGGTTAATTAATGTACTTGTATCCTCTGTCCTCTTAAATGTAAGCTTTTGACGAAAAAAACATTGCCTATCCTATATTCATAAGGTGTACAGAATATAATGATAGAAACACAGATAAAATACTCTCCAATATACTCCATGTAAACAAACAATTGCAAACTGAAAATTACAAACATAGCGTATTACAATGTATCAAAATATTACATGAAAACAATGCTTTGTTCCAAGATCATAACTAAAAGTATATAAAAAGTAGAGTAGCAACACCATCGGTTCTCCGCAGCAATATGTCAATGTATACCGATCGATTGCAATTTGATTTGAAGCTGCCGTCGTCGCCGCGAGATACGGGCGGCATCGCGTCTATACTATCTATAAAGGCGGCGCGTCTTGCGGTACTCCGGAGCGCTGCACCGCCTTGCACCGCGAACGTAGAACAGTCATGTTAAGAAGCTTCTAGTTGCTTCATTGTGAAAAAAATTAAGTATAGATTTGATGTAAGCTAAGTTTTTCAAAGCTTCCTCTCTTCTCCTACCATTTTGCTATGCCCGACAGGGTCAATAATGATCAGATATAATTTTCAATTACCACCTAAGTACACATTGTGGAATGCAAACAAAGTATTGATTTCCATGATAACTAAAATTTATAAAATTTGCGTGGGATAGTGAGAAATGACGGATGTAGAGGGGAGAGGTCTTTGACTAGAATAATCTGATAGTGGGAGTAACTTCCGGTCGCTTACCTGACCTAATTTGTATGTGTGTTTGTTTTGAGTACAAACAATGATTACATGTTGTGAGAGAAAAGTGAGAATGATTCACTGATACTACCAAATTCTTGCGAGTTATCGGGATTAGTTAATGCAGATGTATGAGATCCCAAATAGATTCGGATGAGGGTAGGACTTTAATAATGTGAAAACATACATTAATTATTTGTAATTTCATTACTTCCAGTCCCTGGCACCTGTCGTTTTCGTTCGCGTTCTTCCTGCACGGCGAGAGCACGGTGTGCGCGTCCGTGGACGTGCGGCAGCACCCGCCCGTGCGCACGCTCACGGCCAAGCGGCTCGCCAAGATCAACTCGCCCGACAACCAGGCTGATGCCAAAGGTAGGCCCAACGACTGTTCACAAAGGCTTAACTTCTGAACTATGAAACCTCTCCTCCCCCAAGGATGGGAATGTAGGCTAAAGAACGATTCAGTAAATTTATATTGACACAAAAGTCGTTTTTAAAATGATTGTAACACTGTTTACATTCATAAGCCTATTTATGCCTTCTTCTAAGTTCGAAGATTTGAAGAAGAAACTTCCTGAATGTGGTCCCCGTCGTTACCTCCAGTAATACTTATATTGGCGTGTTTTTGTTCCAGTGATCCTAGCCCCGTTCGGCCTGGAAGGCACGCTGACGGGTCGCGAGTGGAGCGACGCAGACGCCGGCACGGCGCGCCTGCTGGACGCCTGGCGCCAGCTGTACCCGCTGGAGCAGGGCTGCGGCGCGGTCGAGGTACTGTTACCTTCTTGTGAACCCATCCGTGTCACGGCAGACGACTCGGTCGCTGAAATCTATTGTACGCTGGTAGCGCAAGACCGGAGGTTGTGGGGATGCTTAAGAGAGGCCAATGTGGTGGATGTCTTTCTTAATGATTAAGAGAAGGACGTGGTTCAAATGCGTTTTAACTTACTTCTCAAATAGCCCATTTAATATTCAATTCCGAAAGTGGATCAGGTAGAAAACCAATGCCATTAAAGAAACGAATAAAAAAACCAGCCAAATAAAGCTCTCTTAGACCCGCTTTATAGCAGGCGACTGAGAGGGTATGATTAGTGCTGCCATTTGCAATTCGTTTCTTAAATGGCAGAGCTGAAACTGTCTCTAGTCTCTACATATCTTTAAAATGACAACCGTTTATGCAGATTCTAAAACGGAAGTATGGTATTGTTGCAGGTGCTGTGCGGCGGCGCGCGCATGCGCTACCCGCTGCCGTACGTGCTGCTGACGCGCATGGAGCCGGGCGCGGCGCCTGCGCACGCGCCGCGCCTGGCGCACCGCGCGCTGGCCGCGCTCACCACGCCCGCACCGCACCAGGTACGCAGCTGCACCCTAAGCCAAGCACAGCCGCAACGGGCCGCAGCGCAATACATTTTCATACAAAAAAGTGCGGTGCGGCCCGCCTGTATAGTGTGCGTTGGTTCATACAAAATGTACGATTGTGATGAAGGAAGATTTTTGCAATGCGTTGCTTGGCAGCGCGGCTTGCCTTATGCTCTGTTAGCCTTTATTGTACCTATGACTGGTTGGTGACCCGAGGTAAGTATCCACACTACCTAGAAGTTTACTTGATGATGTATATGATCGCCAAATGTACAGTGCGCAGCCGCACAAGTCGGATCGAGCTTTAGGCCCGTTTGCACGCTAAACATATTTAAAACATCATATGTGTCAGTCATCTTCAAACGATGCACGGAAACAGAACGATATTTTAAACACGTTTAACACTTAACATATTTAGTTCTTTGTGGTGCGAGCTAGTTCTAGTAAAAAAATCACATGAAGTTTGGGTGACAAAGACGCTCTACAAAGACGAACATTTATTGAATCTTGATGGCTCAAACTTAGGCTCATTCAGACTACCTAGAAATGAACTGATGTTACATAACATAGGTGTGAACTACCGCTAGGCAGAACAGCGCCGATACAAATAACAAATGACAACATTTGTCATAAACATTCCCACTTGTCATCTATTAATAACTCTGTGATTATACTCCGATAACACCCAAACTTGAGACATTACGTAATAGCATTTATCTAACTCAGCGGCGACATCACACTAGACACTGTATGATCTACGTTCAACATTCACAAAACTAAGCAAGCGTACTAGTTTGTTACATTATACATTATTTTACACCGTGCGTATCTGTCCTATGAGGGATTCCTGAAACTGACTCTTAAATTGTAGTATTATGGAAGTGGGAAACAGAACTATCCTCAAAGCATTTGGACTAGTTCCGAGATAAAGCTTCCGACAATAACATAGAATTAAAATGTCAATCATATTATTACAATGTCATTCTTGAGATACTTGTGACATTTTCACTTTATATTCTAACATTAAAATCATTGTACTAGTTTATTTAGTTTAGTTAAAGCTGCAAGAAACATTCTTAGCGCCAGACTAGCCTAATCAGCCTATAATGTTCCTACTGCTGGGATGGGACACAGGCCTCCTCCCTGTGAGAGGGAGTGGGCCGTAACCCATCACGCGGGCTCCTCCTCGATCACGCCTCATGGAAAGTGATGGATTAGGTCTATGATGGAACGAGCGTGCCCAGAAGATGCCTAAGGCACTGGAACTCCCACGCATCGACGAAACACAGCATGCTGCTTGACGCCGGACTGCGGTGGGAGGGTGGTCGTATACCAGGCGTGCGTTAGCCCTAACACCGCAAGGGAAGAGTTGGCAGTCAGATAAGGTGTTGGTGTGACTGTCCAGGATGCGCCGAGCGCTAGCGTTCAGTTGAGTAACTGGTGGAACTAACTGCGCTACACGAGGAGGCTTCTTCATGCTTCCCAAAAACCACAATTTCTGCCATTTTGGGAGCAGTGGTGGTGGTGGTTAGCGCCAGACTATGCAACTTTAATATCTGCAATGCAGTGTTGCATTTGCACAAAGAGAGGAGGCCGATACACAAAAATGGGTGGAACAAAGCTGATGATGCTGATGAACATTGCATTTGATATACCTACTGGTGTCGGTTTGTTACGAGACCGAAAACTAGTTCAGGCTATGACAAAGCAGTATTAAAATAGAAATAGAAAATATTTATTGTGCAGGTAATACAGTAAACAGGTTCACAGCAAGTTGTGACTACATGAGTAGCTTAAAATTTTATCTACAGCTAGGTTGCAATATAATGTTTGCTAGTGAGCCCCAAACTAGACACTGTATCTTGGGGCTCGGATTAAAATGACTCATTTTACAGCTTAATCTTTTACTAAAATCTTGTGTCAGTTACAGACAAATATCAACCTATTGTAACCATTTCAGGCGGCCGAAATCTGCTACGGCGAGGCAGCGGGCGACAAGAGCGACGACTTCATAGATCCCACCCGAAAAACTCCGTGTACCTGTGCAAAGTGAGTACTTTAATACATAATGTACAAGTAGTGCTACTATATCGCGCATATTATTATACTGTATTGTTGTGTTACTGGGTTTATGTACCGTAGAACGTTTGAAATGAGAAAAATATAGACAAGTTACGCCACAAAAAGGCATAGACAAGCCTCGTATTCAAGGAAAATAAAAACAGCCCAACATGCTTTAGCAACATGTCTTTGTGTTGCGAGAAACATGTTGCTGGCAACATTTCATACAGTTTGAAGCCTTGTATTCACTAGGGGAGTATTGTCCCGCGACACGTATAGATGTCGGGCGAAGTCAACATGTGTTACGGGACATTTATCTTCAAGTGAATACGAGGCTTCAGTGTCAAACACTGCTATGCATGTTGCTGGTACATTGTTGCGGAGTTTTTGTTTACTGTGAATACGGGACTGAGCGAAAATCAAATACATTTATTATGTTGCATGCCATGTCCTACAGTGCATATACTCAGTGAACGATATTATAATAATATATAAGTAGATAGGAGCAGTATGTAGCAGTAGTTGTACGAAATTGTGTGTTATGCATCTATATCTTACGTATGACATGTATGAAAGATTTATATAACTCTATATTATTCTGTATTTTTGCATTTGAATGAGAGTTTCAGGCGAGTCTTCCACTGAGCATTTTGAAACTTATTTTAAAGAGAATCAATTTACCAGTGGATGACGATATGTGTAGTAATCTATTAGTAAGCGATTTAACAGGGTGTAGATTGATAGGTAGATGTTATGTATGTGAATGTTTTATTTTTTATATAGCAATAATATAATTATTTGTAGTTATATAAGCAGTAGAGGGTACAGCTTCACCAATATACATAACAGTATTATGTTTATTGGTACTTGTGACGAAGGAATTTGAAACTTATGTCTTCTAAAGTCCTTTTGTTATTCTAAAGCTTTTAAATCGTTGTATTAAGGTCTATTTTTGTTTGAATTCCTTGGTCAGACACGCGGCGACTCTTGTCACACTTTGATATCTCTTGTTCGACATGGTTTGGTTTAGTTAGAAGCAGCGGTGTATTAGAAAACGGTGTTTTTAGTAGTTTGCGAGTAAATCAGTACTGAGTGGCATGCTGCCTGTTTGGTGAGTTATATTAGAAAAAATCATTGCGATAGAAGAACCGAATGTGTAGTATTACTAAAACGTTGTTAGTAAAGATTTTATTTGCAGTTATTGTATTTTTAATTGGCTTTCTTAAAATACAAACAACAGGTAAAGAGAACGGGTGGAAGTTAGTTTGATTCGCTTTTTTTCTTTCGGTCGGGGTCAACGTTTTCTTTTGCGGAAAAATATAAATCCTTATTTTTTTGGGTAGAGAAATCAATCGTTCAGTGATGTAACATCACCAATCGGTTCAAATATACAAAATCGCGAGAAAAAATGCTGATGGTAGTTATTGAATTACACCGCTAGCTTGTTAGCTTTCGGTCATCGTTGTCGGAGTACTCGCGGTCATGGTGACGGTATCGATCGCTGTAGCAGTTAGCCTTTAGTCACCGCAGCGGTAGTTGGTCTCAATCGCGGCATCGGTTTCGGTCGCTTCTTATAAAGGCTCGAATTTAAATTACACCGCTGGCTGTTAGCTTTCGGTCGCCGTCGGTCGCGGTCGGTCGTCGACAGAGATAGTGTGAGTGGGCCGGGCGGGCCCGCGCCGCAGTGACGCGCTCTGTGTGCAGGCCGCGCCGGCGCCGCGCCGCGCGCCCGCCGCCCTTCCACCGCCGCGCCGCGCGCCGCCCGGCGCCCGCGCAGCGCCCGCCAGCCCAGTGAGTACGCACACACGGCGCAAGGCACTACATTCGCGTTCGCGTTATTTGGGTAATATTAAATACCCTGTCTGTATTTAAATAAAGTTCATTTTGTATTATACGAATCCCGCGCGCTGTGTTATTCAAAGATTGTTTTTAAACGATCGCTTTGGGCGATAAGACCGCTCTTTGTGTTACCCTATGTAAAATTTCTACATTTATATCTGTATTTAATATTGTGTATATAACAACGAATATTTCTATTCCACCCAAGTAACGCGAATATTTTAACAAATACGCCAAGTGAAGTGCCAGCATAACATCTGCAATCACAAACACACCTGCTCTACTTATAGCCTCGCCAAAATTAAATAAATGAAACCCCATTTAGAAACAAAAGTTGCACTAAAATGTTGCAGCAACATATTGTTTGTGTTACTAGGGACATGTTAAAGCCCATAATCATGGTAAACAAAATTTGTATAAAATATTTTGGAAACTTTTTCTGATAACGATGCTTCAATTTCTCTTTCATCTTGATTAAACCAAAATAAACTAATAAATGTGACAGAGATTCAAATCAAGAATCATTTATCAGCACTTTTAATGAGTAGCAAATTGCTTAATTTACTTACTATTAATTTCCCAATTCAAAGAGCAAAGACATTGAAATTACACTAAACACAATTGACACTTTACACAAGTCAACAGGAAATCGAGCCACAAATAATGCAATGCCGCTTCATACCGCATGTGTTTGATGCCTCTAAATTATCATTTATTTTATTATATCGTAGCCATCTTTTATAGTGCATGGACATATTTATTGAATGCTGATGATATTTGTCATACAAATTGCATGTTTTGTGTCTTTACCTTAATTGTGTCTAATCAAAACATTGTTGTGTTACTTTTGACAACCTTATTATCATCGATGCTGCTACTGGTTCATTTATTACAAAGGATACCTCTAATTAAGTGCTGCGTGCTGAAAATCGATAAAAACATGTCATCACTAACTTTACAAGCGTCTAACTTACGGAATGACTAACTTTTTAGGCCAGAAGGGCAATCCTCGTAATTTTAAAAACGTTCACAGTCTGATCTCAGTTCCGATTACGATCTGTCAAAAATATCTCTAATTTTTTTTACCTACATTTTTGACAACTTTTTGACATTGATTGTCGCTCAGATGAGATTGCGACTAGATTTTGAATGTTTTTAATTACGGGAATTGTCCTTCAGTTCTACTATCAACAGTTATCGGTTATCTGAAAATAAAGTATCACAGAGGTTTATGATTCATGCATCAGATTTTTATTACTAAAGTTCTATCTATACAATTCCGGGTCGGTGTCTTTTGGGCTCAGTTTTTATTTACGTCTGATAATGCCTGAATGCATTCGTCAAATATTACCCGTTCGTGTTGGTACATTGAATCCCGGAAGGCTCGATCCTGCTATGTGTAAATAACGGATAACAGTGAACAGGATCTCGTTCATAAATAAAAAAAAAACAAAACCTATATTTTAGACAGTAAACGGTCGAAGTAATAACGTTGTCAACAATCATCATGGAATAGCTGGTACAGTTAACAGCCTCTTTGCCTCTTATACGACCTTCTTATATCATGTCGAAGAGAAGAGCTCTGTGCGGCTTCTCTCGAGCTCTGAGACCTCACTTCGTTCATCTTCACACATTTACTTGTATTTGCTACATTGTTGTTGCTTGTAATGTGTCAATAATTTTCAGTTTTTTGAGGACAGATTAAAAAAACGCTTCTTTGAGATTAAAATAAGCATTTACTGGACTTCAGTGGTTTAACTGAACTTTTTCATGGGACACTAAACTTCATGGTGTATATTGCAATTTGTACAAACAGGAATTCTTATCTTGATCGCATTTTACACTTTCAGTCGTAAATAAAATGGCTTTTGCCAGAAGTATGTTAAATTCAGTGCATTGATTTAGAAAAAGAAAAGATTTTTACAAGAACTAATGTTTAAAAACAAAGACAACATTAATGCATTGAATTAATTTCGTGATCTAAACAGCATTTAATCAAATAAACTTGACAATTACAAGCAGTGACGTTGCGGTAATATGTTGCGGTACACATAATAACATCTACCTTTCATTGGGGGTCTAATGTCCGTGTCTGTTCTAGTTCATGGGTCTTTCGTTCATGGGTACCATTCATTATTGTGTTTGACGGCAGGGGGGTGAAAGTGAAGGAAAGTAACATCTACATGAGATGAAATTAGAAAAGTTTATGGGAGATTTTTTGCTGTTGAAAAATTTTTTCATTTTGAGGAAGTTTGAATTGAAAGCCAGATTACAAAAAATTGGGAATTTTGTGGGCACTATTAGTAGCAATAACATTCTGTGAAAAGTGGGTTATAGTGCAAGAAGTAGTTACAGTAATAACTCAAGGCTTTATTCATCAATATTTTTTATCTTGCAAAAATGTAACGTAACATTGATACTTAATTAGTCGTTCACTTTCACCTCACACCGGGCGTCCTCCGTGCAATGAGAGCTATAGTTCCCCCCCCCCCACAGAGGCGCGTGCGCAGGCGGCGCGGCGTGCTCGCCCGGCAGCTGCGGGGGCGGCTCCCCGGCGCCCGGCGGCTCCGCCCCGCCCTCGGCCGGCGCGCCGCCGCCCTCGCCGCACCACTCCGCGCTGCCCAACCATCAGGTACAGCCCCCCCCCACACAGGCGCGTGCGCAGGCGGCGCGGCGTGCTCGCCCGGCAGCTGCGGGGGCGGCTCCGCCCCGCCCTCGCCGCACCACTCCGCGCTGCCCAACCATCAGGTACAGCCCCCCACCACACAGGCGCGTGCGCAGGCGGCGCGGCGTGCTCGCCCGGCAGCTGCGGGGGCGGCTCCGCCCCGCCCTCGCCGCACCACTCCGCGCTGCCCAACCATCAGGTACAGCCCCCCCCCACACAGGCGCGTGCGCAGGCGGCGCGGCGTGCTCGCCCGGCAGCTGCGGGGGCGGCTCCGCCCCGCCCTCGCCGCACCACTCCGCGCTGCCCAACCATCAGGTACAGCCCCCCACCACACAGGCGCGTGCGCAGGCGGCGCGGCGTGCTCGCCCGGCAGCTGCGGGGGCGGCTCCGCCCCGCCCTCGCCGCACCACTCCGCGCTGCCCAACCATCAGGTACAGCCCCCCACCACACAGGCGCGTGCGCAGGCGGCGCGGCGTGCTCGCCCGGCAGCTGCGGGGGCGGCTCCGCACAGTGGAACGAATGTATGGGAGCGGTTGGACGTAGACATGTCCGAAAAAAAAGAGTAAAATTATGCCAAACTAATGATGCCATCTTATTCGATTACTTAATGCCTTCATAACTTGTGGTGATGAATTTCTTCATAACTCCCATATTTCGAGAGTAATTTGAGAAAATGTGAAATTTTACTATGAAAATGAGTGTATCGAGCTCTCTCCCTCCTGATTCCGGGCTTGTTTCAAGTAGCGGTCTCTAATATCATAATGCTAATACTAAGAGCTATATTTAATACTAAGACACATAGTGCGCCAAATGTGCACTTTCTGGGATAAAGAGTGATGTTTATTTTATAACACAATTTTTTTATTTTTTGTTTATTTTGTTGATTAAAACCGTTTTTCTAAAGGTTTACCTTATTACAATAACATTTCTGAGCAGCCAATTAGAGAAGATATAAGCTAATTAGGATATATAATTAGGGACTTAAGGTTTACATATAAAACTGATGCACTAATGATTACTGATAAGAACATTGCTATTATTTAATTACTAAATGGCTCTTAATACACTAATTTAGCATGCATCATTTACTAATTATCACAATAACTAATTACCTTGCAATATTTAACAAAGGATACCTGGGATACCTGGATTTTATATAAATAGGTCACTATTAGTAACTTTAAAATCAGTGTTGATTTACACCTCGTTGTATCCAAGCTAATCTCGCAATGTATTTTCCAAATTTTAATACAAATCTTGATATTCACGTTGCTTTATGCGCACGCGCACATAAAGATTTACGCGACTTTAACTATTTGTTCAGTGTTTTAAAAGATAACAGTTGTGTTCAGTTATGTGAAAGTGCTGAAACAAGTTTAAAAGACTGGTGTCGTCGATTTTGCTACCGCATTTATGCAAAATGGACACAGTCTGGAAGAAGCACAGATAAGTTTCGGAAGAAACATGAGATTTGGCTACAGGCTGCAATTCAATGGCCGGAATTACAGAATGAAAATATGGAACCTTCTACAGAAAATATAAGTGACGTCATCGAGCCCATAATTTCTCCTGCTAAATCTGATGCTTCAACTTGTACACATCCTAGTCCTCGTAAATCTTTTGAGGACCTTAGTAACCGGCAAAAAAGAAGACGCACTGAAGATAGTCTTTCATGCAGCAGTAGCAGCGCTGAAATTATGTTTTCGGCCGAAAGGGCGCTTCAAAAGGCAGGACAAAGCGATACAGCTTATGTTATGAAATACTTGACGGAGAATCCAGAAGAGGCCTCAAAAATCAAAGCCTTCATTGAAGGTAAATCAATTCAGGTACGGGAAATATCCCCTTTGAAGGCATTGGCTCTTTATGTATCGATGAACTTATCGAAATGGCGCTATAACACTCTTCGGGATTTCAACACTCAAGAAGGAGCTCTTCAATACCCGAGTTACTACATGTTGGTTAAAGAAAAAATTAAGTGCTATCCGGCCAAAGAAGATCTCACAGTTACAGAGAGCTCTGCAAAAATCAAATTACAAGCCTTGATGGATTTAACCTCAAGAAGACTTATTAGGTCGTTAGAAACCCCTGTTGATCCCAATCAACAGCTCGTATTGACCAGCAAATGGGGTTTTGACGGATCATCTAGCCAAAGCATTTATCATCAAAGGACGAGTGAAGATGAGCAAATCGATCTTGCTAGTAATTTTATGATTAGTCTTGTACCACTGCGGCTCGTCTCAAAAGGTGTAACAATTTGGGAAAACGAGCGACCATCTTCCACTTCATTTTGCCGGCCAATATTGTTTAAGTTTATAAAGGAAACCAAAGAAAATGTGCAGAGAGAGATGGCTGAAATCGAAGCAGAGATTGAAGCCTTAACTCCATCCACCATCACTGATGGAATTAGTGTCAAACACCAACTGCTGTTGACAATGATTGATGGTAAAATTCATTCCATTATATCCAATACAGCAGCTTCAGTGTGTGACATATGCAAGGCTTGTCCTAAAGAAATGAATAATTTAGAGTTAATCAAAGATAAACACGCAAACGAGGACATGTATAAATATAGCTTAAGCACCCTTCACGCTTGGATTCGCTCAATGGAATGCTTATTACACATTTCCTACAAATTAGACATAAAATCATGGCAAGTAAGGGGTGATATAGCAAAAAGGCAAGTTGATGACAGGAAGAAAAGAGTTCAAGAGGCTGTAAGAAGAGAAACGGGCTTACTTCTCGATGTTGTGAAACAAGGCAGTGGATCCACCAACAATGGCAAACCGGCAAGGAGATTTTTTGAAAACTACACTAAATCTGCTGAACTGACCGGAATAGATGCTATGGTTTTAAGAAAAATCTGTGTGATCTTGCAGTGTATTTCATCAGGAGAGAAGATCAACGTAACTAAATTCCGAGAGTTCTGCTTTGATACTGCTAAGCTTTACGTGGAGTTATACCCATGGTATTATATGCCTTCTTCACTTCATAAAATTTTAATGCATGGGCCAGACATAGTTCAGAACATGTCAATTGTGCCCATTGGTTTTCTATCCGAAGAGGCATCTGAGGCTAGAAATAAAGATTTTAGAAAATATAGAGAGGGGCATTCTCGAAAGCATAGCAGTATCTCATGCAATGAAGATATTATGCACAATCTTTTACTGTCTTCTGATCCACTTGTTACAAGTATCCGTCCAAAAGGAAATAAGTTTGTAAAAAAATCTTCTTTTAAGGAATTTTATGAGCTTACGGATTCTGAGAAAAGTGATATCGAATTTGTTAACATAAATGATTTAGCGGACATCGATTCTGAATTTGAATTAATTGATGATGATGATGATGACGAAGATAATTAAATGATGTTATTGTTTTAAAATGTGTAACTTAGTAAATTAGAGCTTACATCTTAATTATTTATTGTACTTTTAATGAAACTAGGTAATTTATTATCAACTTACTTAAAAGTCATACTCTCATCAGTTCTTGTGAATATTTTTGTTAATATATATTTCTGTATATATATAATATATTTATAGACCTCTTAATAAGTCTGTCTGCGGTTTAAAGTAAATACAAATGGGGAAAAAACGTTTTTTTTTTTAAATTTTCATTTCCTTTTATCCCAGAAAGTGCACATTTGGCGCACTATGTGTCTTAGTATTAAATATAGCTCTTAGTAATAGCATTACGATATTAGAGACCGCTACTTGAAACAAGCCCGGAATCAGGAGGGAGAGAGCTCGATACACTCATTTTCATAGTAAAATTTCACATTTTCTCAAATTACTCCCGAAATATGGGAGTTATGAAGAAATTCATCACCACAATTTATGAAGGCATTAAGTAATCGAATAAGATGGCATCATTAGTTTGTCATAATTTTACTCTTATTTTTCGGACATGTCTACGTCCAACCGCTCCCATACATTCGTTCCACTGTGCTCCGCCCCGCCCTCGCCGCACCACTCCGCGCTGCCCAACCATCAGGTACAGCCCCCCACCACACAGGCGCGTGCGCAGGCGGCGCGGCGTGCTCGCCCGGCAGCTGCGGGGGCGGCTCCGCCCCGCCCTCGCCGCACCACTCCGCGCTGCCCAACCATCAGGTACAGCCCCCCCCCACACAGGCGCGTGCGCAGGCGGCGCGGCGTGCTCGCCCGGCAGCTGCGGGGGCGGCTCCGCCCCGCCCTCGCCGCACCACTCCGCGCTGCCCAACCATCAGGTACAGCCCCCCACCACACAGGCGCGTGCGCAGGCGGCGCGGCGTGCTCGCCCGGCAGCTGCGGGGGCGGCTCCGCCCCGCCCTCGCCGCACCACTCCGCGCTGCCCAACCATCAGGTACAGCCCCCCCCCACACAGGCGCGTGCGCAGGCGGCGCGGCGTGCTCGCCCGGCAGCTGCGGGGGCGGCTCCGCCCCGCCCTCGCCGCACCACTCCGCGCTGCCCAACCATCAGGTACAGCCCCCCCCCACACAGGCGCGTGCGCAGGCGGCGCGGCGTGCTCGCCCGGCAGCTGCGGGGGCGGCTCCGCCCCGCCCTCGCCGCACCACTCCGCGCTGCCCAACCATCAGGTACAGCCCCCCCCCACACAGGCGCGTGCGCAGGCGGCGCGGCGTGCTCGCCCGGCAGCTGCGGGGGCGGCTCCGCCCCGCCCTCGCCGCACCACTCCGCGCTGCCCAACCATCAGGTACAGCCCCCCACCACACAGGCGCGTGCGCAGGCGGCGCGGCGTGCTCGCCCGGCAGCTGCGGGGGCGGCTCCGCCCCGCCCTCGCCGCACCACTCCGCGCTGCCCAACCATCAGGTAACTCACTGCTTTATACTATCCATTACATCACAGGATCTGCTGGTACACGTGGTAATAATCCTTCTTACTTCCCTAGTACAAAGATCTGCTGGCATCAGTATCCACCCAACTCGAAACGTAATAAGTCACCTGTGTGCTTTCCTAGTAGGATAGCGATATGACTGAGTCTGCTGGTAGCAGCACGACCATGCAACTCGTAATATAATCAGCCTTAAAAGTGTCCTAATGCTGAGATCCAAACGTGAACGTAATGAGAGAGAAACTAACTTCTCACTTTGTACAAGAATACGGCCCTTCTGAAATACTCCACTACTCATCCGAACGAGAATTATTTCCCTTGCTTTTATCTGTTAAGCAAAGAGTGGCTATGATAAAAATGCAAAAAAAAAAAATTGTGACACTCCGGGAGTGCCGACAGAACTGAAGACATGGTTTTTTTCCCATCTCAAAAATGCCCAACGCGCATAAAGAAGTTTTCACTTAAAAAAAAAAATGCTAAACCTATGCCCAGCTGTGGGTGACTCCGGACTGAAATGATGATGATGATGATGATAAAATTTAACCTACTCTTAGGTATCGAAATCGGTCCACATCATGGCACTTCATAGAGCACGCACAGACTAAGGAAATGAAGTTCTGCAGATTTCAATATGCTATAATGAGCCATTGCAAAACGGCTTGATTTAACGAACGCATTTTAAACAAATAATCTGAATGTGTACAGTCTACGGGCATCGTCCCGACGACACTGCACACGCCGGCCCCGACCCCCGACCCGCACGCGCCCCCGACGCCCGCTCCGCCATCGTTGCCGCCGCCCAAGACTTACACTCAGGTAAACTAAACTGCTATTTGTCCTAATACAAAATTGGCTGTAAAAGCTCTGCGTTAATTCAGTAAAAATAATAGTCAGTTGAACTTCCTACTATCCTATTTAATAAGGTACAAATAAATAAAAATAAAATATAGCTGTCTGCCATCATTGTCGCAAATAACGCAACATAATTATGATGGCAATGATCTAAATATGGAAGAAGCCCTTTCACGGCTGCATTGGTCGATATTTAATGAAAAAAAAATGTACTACAATAACCAGCCTTGTTTAATTTATACGTATGTTATAACGTGTAATATTGTGTGCAGGGCGAATCCCCGAGCTGTGAGGTAACCCGGCGGCCCACCCTGCCGGCCGCAGCGCCTCGCCTGGACCCGCTAGAAGACGAGCACTCGCTGCACATGCTCTACGACTACACCACCGTCTACGCATGGTAAGCTATAGCATATTAATAACAGCATGAGAAAAACAACTGAGATAAACTACTTACTTGATTGTTCCGTGTTAAAGTTGTAAACTTCAAATGCAGGTACTGGACGGCTAATGAATCATGGCTGATGTCTGAACTTTGCCCAGAAGTCTCGCAATTAACATTTTTTGGGAACCAAATGGTGACTTACACTGAGCGTGAGTGAGACAACATGCGAAAGTCCGTAGTGCCCATGTACAGGCCGGCCATGATTCCTCGGCCATACTGTACAGTCGTTCCACATTCACATCTAAGGCTAGGGACAAATCCGAGTAGAAAAACGCGTCAAAATTACGTTAATCGTCTCAAAGGCGCGCGTTTTTCACTTAAGCTACAGTATCTTAGAAAAGCGGGGGCCGCACTTAACAGCCGTAGTGAAATTGATGTCATCGACAAAGATTTAAATCGTTAGATTCTCCCTGCCGCGTCAAAATATAGTCGCGTTTCTGTTTCGTTTTGACACCTCTCACACACAATGATGCAGTGACTTGATCGTCATGGAAACGCTATTTAATAATGTGTGAGCTTACTCTTATCAGTATGGACAAATCTTGCGATTTAAATCTCTGGGCAGTCGAGTTCGACTTAATGTCAAATACTGGTGCTTATGAAATGATTCGCTTTTCTAGGAAACCAAAGCTTTAGGTAACTTCGGCACTTTCGAAACATTTGAACTTGCAATGGAGTGAAAATACGCTCGCAAAGTTTTACCTCGTTTTTCCACTCAGATTTCTCCCTAGCCTCAGGCCCTAAATTAATATTATGCGAGCTATACACGGGCGCGTCATGCTTAAGTTAACTTGACGTGAATCTTAGTACTCGCGACATTAAACACCAGTTTGCGCATCAATATCATTAAAGCTTTTCTTATTGTGTTCAATGCTTGGTGATATTCTCTTTTCTCTTCAACTTTTCTATACTCTCATGGTAGGTATATACACATATGTGAAACGTAACATGAAACAACGTAACATGTCCAATATATCCAATGCAATATGAAATGTAGCACACGTTGAAACTAGTTCGCCTTGTTGTTGTGTTACATTTCATGTAGCATTACGTTTCACATCTATATACCCACCATAATAAACTTTCCTGGTTGAGGCAACGGTAATAGTTTCAAGATAGAGACTTTGCATTTCATTACAACTTCATAAAAAAAAACAGTGGCAGCTCGGGAGTGCCGACAAAAGTGAAAACAAAACACAAACAGAATACTTTGCCATCCATCACTCACTGACATATCGGATATACATTAAAACCGAGTACATTCCGGGGACAGCCGACCACATCCGAATGTAGCGCGATGTCGGTAACAGTGCCGCGAGTTCAATGGTTTTTTCCCATCTCAAAAAATGCCTGCAAAAACTATTTTCAATATCTAATCTTTGGGCAATTAACCTTTATAAATTATCATCACTAACCCTTTACTGAGAGCTTATTTTAATTGCTTAACATTTACTGTAGCGGGATTAATCAGTTACCTTTGTAACCAGACTCAGGGTCTGCTAAACATTTGAGTATTTTCGGACACCTCTGTGTAGTCAACTAATAAGTCATCTCTTGCAGGCTGGAGCACCCCGTAAAGCGCTTCAAGTCATCACAAAGCAATTTCCGCGAGGAGATGGCTCTGGGCGCGGGCGCGGGCGGCGACCTGTACGCGGGACACGACCACACCAAGATGGCCGCCATGCGCGACCACGCCCTACTCGATATCAAGCAGGAGAAACATGACCATAACGTGAGTAGATTTAACTATAATAAGCTCATCAAACGCAGCAGGACAGGCCTCGTCATAAACAGAGAAGGCTCAGGCATTTTGGATCCCACCGCAGTATGAGGGACTAATGTGTCGACGAACACGTCCAACGGTACTCGTGGTGCGGCTCTTCATATATAGAAATAAAAGGATGATAAACGGATTATTGAAATCCTTAGAACGGCCTTTCCTTTGGTGCTACCCTAACATTTAACAATTTATGTTTGTTCAATGAGAGTGTTTGCAAAGGTTAAGCTTACATCCCGAGCTGCAGTACTGCTACTCGGGACCGACAATAATATCGTAGAAGTTGTCAATATCAAAGCACATACACTATATTCAGGTGGTGTAGTCACATCGAGATTTAGAATGAGACTTACACAGGTATGAGTGATAGAGGCGATTCTCAAAAAACCCGATTTTAACTTACTCAATTTGTCACACACAGGCCGCAAATACGGTGACCACATTACAAGAGTAAAAAATACTGACTGTCATAATATATTTCATAATCGGTTCATAGCACCGGCCATCATCCATGAACAGCCCCATGCTAGTGTTCATGTTCTCAACATAAACTCTAAGTTTTCTCTGCCTGTTCTCTACAGGAAGATACAAAAGAGTACAAGAACCTATTCACGTCGGACGGCCTATGTCCGGCGCTAAAAGACCTCGAGCAAATGTTTGACACGTCGGACGACGCCACCAGCGGCGATGAGACGGTAAGACTTGTGAGTGTACACCCTTCTTTATAGTTACAGTAGACAGATCTGTGTTTTATGTGAGCATGATTCTTGGCAAATATACTTATACTAACTTCTGTCCGCGACGTTGTCTGCGTGAACTTTATTGTTCCCCCGTCATATCGCATCGTTTACCCGCACTATAACTTCATTTTCGCTTAGACTTTTTTCTTTCTGCTCGTCTCCTAAGGGTCATCATCAGTCTGATGTTAAATAGCCTATAACCCTCCTCAAGAATGGGGCTATCCAATGCAAAAATAATTTTGCAATGCATGGATTTTATGTGTTGTGAATTTATGGTAAATTCGTACCATCTGGGATAATAAAAAAAAAGTCTTGATTTCATGTTTTTTAATAAAAATATCTATAAATGTAAATTACATGAATTTGTAAAAAAAAATTGTGCTTTGTGTCATAGATTAAATAAAGATGCATGTTGAAATGAAACTAGGAACCAATTATTCGTTTTTATTAAGTTTCTGTGTCTAAATTAAAGTTATCGTATTGTTCACATTGACCACAGAAATCTCCTTTGTTGCTTTAAATGTTTTGTTGCTAATTAGTGCAAATAGGTATCGAAGTAAGTGTTGTGTTGTTCCAGCTGCAAGTGTCGACGCCGCCCGACTCCAACAAGTCGCTGGAGGACGCGCGCTGCGGCGGGCGCGGCTGCGTGCGCGCAGAGGAGCTGTCCAAGATGTTCCCCACGCCGCCCAGCATGGAGGCGCACGCGCAGGCCTCGCCCGGCTTCTCGCTGCCCGACGACGTCACGCCGCTGCGCCTGCAGCCGCACGCCGGCTCGCCGCCGCCCGACCACGCTATCGAGGTGCGTGCTCACTGCTCACTGCTCACTGCTCACTGCTCACTGCTCACTGCAGCACAGTGGAAGGACTAGATCACTTAGTCTAACAATGGGACAGAATTGGCTAACAGGAAATAACTACAGCATCAATTGCAAATTATAGAGAAGAGAGTGAGAGATTAACTGAACTCAACAATGGGCTGCTACAAAAAACAAAAACAGAATTATTGTTCAAAAAAAAAACAGAATCACAGGATATCATTTTTTATAACCATTTCTATTTTGAATGTGAAGCGCGTGTAATTTTTGTCGTTTCTCGAAACTCTTTTACCAACTATAGACTGATGATGCTTTAAGACTTCAACAAAATCTAAAATGTTTATGTTATTTTCTCACAGGACTGGTCATACGTGTTCAAACCACCAACCGTGTTCAAATACGTGGGCTCGTCGAAGTACGCGCCGCTGTCCCACCTGCCCAGCCAGCTGCTGGCGCCAGTGCTGCTGCCGCCGCACGCCGTGTACCGGCCGCGCGGGCGCAGCGAGCCCGCGCGGCTGCGGGACGACGACGACGCCGCTAGGACAGGTCACTCGTCATTATTCTACCTAAAGTGGATCATATTACCTACAAATATTATTAAAAAGACTTCACGTAATCATATAATGAATTTTATGCAGCCATTTTTTTTATGAAGTTGGTCAGTGTTACTATTTTAAAGGTAAGTTTCGAAGGTTATCGTTGCGGTCTCTTTGATATGATTGTATTTTTTTCCTGTAACCCTTCTGGTGTAAGGACCTATAGAATGTAAGCAGCCGGACGATTCTGTTAGAAGCTCACCGTGAGAAGTTAGGTGAAGTGAGCTGTCATTCCATCTGATGCTATAGGGATTTACACTAATGACAGCTCACTCCATGCTCACTTCACCTAAGTTTTCATGGTGAGATGGTTACAGAATCGCACTGCAGGTGCAAATAAAATAAAAATGCAGTGATACATTTATTGTTTTTATTTGCAACGTGTTTTGAACATTATATTTTATTTAACAGTGATTTTCACTCACTATTCCCATTACAGCAGGTGTAAAGCGCTCAGCCCCACCGACGCCTGAGAGCCGCGAGCGACAGAGACGGCCCGGAGAGCCGCTGTCCGTGCCCTGCGTGCGCACCCCGGCCAGCGTGCCTGCGCCTGCGCACCCGCCGCGCCTCGCCGAGCCGCCCGGGCCCGCGCCGCCTGCGCACGCCGCCTGCCCGCTCATGCTCAATGTGCTGCTGGCTGACACTGTGCTCAATGTGTTCCGAGATCATAACTTTGACAGCTGCACGCTTTGTGTGTGCAATGCTGGACCTAAGGTAACTAGATAACTTTGATAACAGACTTGTGATACAACTTCTGCGAATGAAATCCCCCGCTCTCTCCCACTTCAGTCTTCACAAAACGTGAATCAACCTTGTGTAAATCGTGGGATATTCACTGGATGGAGAAAGCACATGTTCAGTTATTGCTGCTATGCTTTGGTCAGAAGACTATCCAGCAATGGATATCTTTTTAATGATGATGGTTTGTGGTCTCAGAACCTTACTTAAAAGCATTTGATTAATTTTGATGAAACTAATTTAAAACCGTTTCATTGGTTAATACTGATTTTAAGTAATGCTTGTTTCTGCTTGAGTGAGGTTTACAGAACCTCGGCCCTAAGATAATTAGAGTTCACAATAACAGGACAGTTGATGTATGAGTTACCCCGCAGGTGGTCGGCAACATCCGCGGCGCGGACGCGGCCACGTACCTGGCGGGCTGCGCCGGCGCAGCGCCCGCGCCCGACGACGAGCCCGCGCACTGCACGTGCGGCTTCAGCGCCATCCTCAACCGTCGCCGCGCACACCGCGCCGGCCTGTTCTACGAGGTACCGACTCATACGTTCATTAGAAAAAACTAACAAACAACAAAAGCATACTAATAATAAATAGAGAGAAACGGAAAGAGTAGTCTGTATTGGTGGGGATATCACAGGATTATATGAAAGTAACACTATTAGGTGGTTAGGAAGTCTTCGCGTCTAGCCTAACGTTGGTTCAGCGTAACCGTTAGTCGAACGTTTACGTAGCTTAGACGCAAATACGACGCTGAAGTGTGTAGCGTGTGAGTTTACGCTGTGTTTACGCGGAACATAAGCTCAGTGCGAAGACGCTAAATATTTTTAAATCCTCAATATTATACTATTGTGTTAACAGCTTGCTGTTTTTAAAAATCTCGTTCACACTTTATGTAAACTAATTTGTTGCTTATTCACCAGGACGAGATGGAAATCACCGGCCTCGCAGAAGAACCAGGCTTGCGTGGCGTTCGTGGCGCCGGTCTGGGTGAAGTAGCGCGTGTCGTACTAGCGCAGTCCGCGGCTCCGCCCGGCGGGCCTGCCTCCGCGCTGGCCAGGGCAGCGCACCGAGCTGCCGACCATCCGCCTGCTGATGAACGAGGACTGAACTTACTCGAGTGAGTACTAGACTATTGCCGTAAATTTGATACAAATTCAAACTCCCAGTTACTTCTGAAAAATCTTACTGAAAAATTCTAGTACACCCACACATCGTCAGTTACTAGGGATTATTACCATCAACCAGACACCCTCCTCAAATCCTCAATTTTACCATTTTAATAGTTGTACATGCACTCTTTTCCTTCAAAACTTTAACCAATACGTTCGCCTCCCCAGGTACACGGACGGCGGCACGGCCGCGGCTCGTGCGTTGCGCGCGTCAGTGTGCGCGGGCGCACAGCTGAGCGCGCCCAGCGCCGGCGCGGGCGGCGCCGTGCATCGCTGGCCCTTCATCGGCGCGCGCGCACCGCGCTCCTCCCGCGACGTAGTCAGGTAACTACCACAATATACTTCAGACCAACTTTAAAAAAACCTTTTCTACTACTACATAATGAATAGATATATCTACTATCACACCATCAAAATCTTATAAATTTGTCTCTCCATCCACAGATTGATGCGGCGGCTAAGGCCACTCCTCCAAGACGCGATACAGAAGCGTTGTTGCGGCGCGCGCATGTGGGACGGCGTCACCGGGCCTCTGACATGGCGGCAGTTCCACCGGCTGGCCGGCAGAGGGAACGAAGACCTGTGTGAACCACAACCTGTACCTCCTTTACTAGTGGGACACGACCGGGACTGGATCTCCTTGTCACCCTACGCTCTAAGGCATTGGGAGAGACTAGCCCTAGAACCTTACTCCTACGCAAGAGACGTCGTCTATGTTGTCGTAGCAGCAGATAACGATGCCCTCACGGAACCTCTACGCGCCTTCTTCAAAGAACTATCCACCTCCTATGAATCCTGTCGCCTTGGTAGACATCAACCTATAGGGCGAATTGCAAAAGATGGATTAGTTCGTTGTTCGACGGCAGGTGAAAGAAGAGACGACAGAGATGACTGGAGCGGATCACTCCCACCTGGTCGACTAGGCGAACATTTACGAGCATACTCCGACACGTTGCGGTCGTCCTTGCTGCCGCAATTGGCCGCGCTTACGGTAGACCGCGCGTTATTAGACGCTGACAGACCTGCTTCAGAACCTATGCGTCCGCCTTCAACGCCTGACCACCCTGCGACACCAACCGGTGCTGCAGAACCTGACAACGACTCTTCGACTGGAGGCTGTAGTTCTTCCGGTCCTGGGGTACCTGGAGCCTCATCGACAGCAGGGTCTTGGGATGAGGAGGAGGGCGGAGCACCCGCGCTTGTCGTGTATGTTGTGGAGCCCCCTGCGTCGCAAGCGCATCGACCGCTTGCGTTACATGCGTTGCTAAGGCTTGCGGCACGAACGATGGACCATTTACATCACCATAATCCTCTTGTCAAGGTAGGCCTTGTCTCTTTCAAGGATATACAGTAGCTGGACGTAAATTTGGCACAAGGAGTTCGAAAAATTGTTCTGCTTTGTAGAGTTTTTTTGCTAAAATACACAATTATCTATGTTTCTTTTTTTATCTGAAACTTTATGTTTCAGGTTTACGTCCGCGTACTTTAGAGATTAAGCGCCCCTTCAGTAACTTAATTTTTACCAATACGTGAGACAATTACACCAATTTTGTACGTTCAGATCTAGCTAGTGACTGTATTATACATGATGGTAATCGATTTGTGTGTATTGCGTAATTTTAGTCATCATCTATCCGTAATAAATTTTTTGCCTTGTACCTTACTGTAGTTACAAACAACGAGGTACTTACTAACCATGTCCTACATTCGCAGATCATCTCGCTGGAGAGCGTGTGCTCGCGCTGGGGCCTGGGCACGCACAGCGCGGGCTGCGCAGGCGCCGGGCCGGCGGGCTGCGCAGGCGCAGGCCCGGGCGGCGCGCCGGACGTGCGCGCGCTGGGCTTCAGCGTGTTCAGCGGCGCGCGACGCCTGCTGCAGCACCACGCCAACGGGAAGTCGCTCACCGGCTTCGGCACGGCCGCCGACTCCAATCTGTTCCTGCAGAATAAAGATGTGAGAATATACACACAGATTTAAGTCACTTTAAAGTACGGCTTTGCTCCTCTATGGTGTTATGCTAAGTAGAACGTGTATCACAGCTAATTAGAATGAAATTTATTTCATGATGCCACTTGAAATCAAATTTTCATATAAAGAACAGAAACCTTGTAAAATAATAATCTACGTTAAAATTTTACGAATAGCTTGTTTAAAATGGCTAGATGCAACAAATAAAATAAACCACCTCAATCATGCAAAACTGATGTTACATAATTAAGACAATATACAACAACAAAACTGCCTTTCTGACAAGGATTTAATCCAATTGAAGTTTAATTTACTTACTTGTTCTGTTAATTTTGAACTGTCCGTAATTTTTTCACGTTAACTGTATAGACATCATTCCAGTTTGTCGCCCCTTAATTATTATTTTATAGAGGTAAACTCTGTTTGCGCGATGCAGGATTTTGCATGACGTCAGTATGGTACGTAGTTCGCATATGGCAACGTAGATGCCGCCACAGTTTCAACCTGAACATTACATTACTGTTTATCTGTTAATTTACTCTTCTAAACAATATTATTTTTTCCGTTCCACAGGAGAAGAACCGCGAACCCTACAAGCTATTCTCCCCAGCGTGGGTCCTGGCTGCACCCCGAGCTCTCAAGGAAGTCGCCGAAACGTGGGGCCAAGGCTCCGGCGAGCAGGGCGGAGTCCTATTCCTGGCGTACTGTCTCAGTCACGACCAGAGGTGGCTGCTGGCGTCGGCTACTGATGCGAGAGGAGAGCTGCTGGATACAGCTGCCATCAATATTCATGTGCCGCACAGGTCTGTTCTACCATTATTTAAACTGTTACTAGTAGTATTAGGGTGTTATACTTGACAATATGGGCCATACCAAGGAAAAGAATCAAGAGAAAAAGACATGGGAGTGTTCCTGAAATTAGTACTTGGAATCTAGAAAGGGTTTGGTTACTTGCCATGCATGTTACAGATAAGCACTTCTGCTGCTGCATATTTCTGTTTGATGTGACAGACACAAATTACAACTTCGTCTTTGGGATGGCAACACTTCTGCGATAGTTCTGGCATTGCACAGATGCCATAGATGATGCTATAGATGTTAATCTGTTAATAAGCCAGTTGTGATATCAAATGTTTTGACGGGTTACGGCACGAGCTAACCTACGACCTATGCTACTGATATATTGCAAGCTTTTAGGGCAGTTTGAAATATAAACATTAAAAAAGCAAGTCGAAGTAAAAATGTAGAATAATATGGATAATCTACATTTTAACTTCGACTTGCTTTTGCAAAGTTATAACAAGACAGGCTGCGTTTACACAAGAGATGATCGAGGATGCGTAGCGAGGAATGTGTGTAAAACTTACCAATAACAACGCTATCTTAGTTCAAGTTATGAAAATAAAGCGATGTTATTGGGTTGTTTCACACACATGCCTCGTTACGTATCCTCGCACATCTCTGGTGGAAACGCAACCTAATCCACTTACATCTTCGCCAGATGCATCACTAAATTAAAAAAAAAAACTGTCAAAAAATGACGCGTCACCCGTAACCAGCTCCTCAAACTTATCTCTAATTAAATATTCAGTTCGAACTCTTCCAGATCGCGGCGACGCCGCTGCGGTCCAGCGCGGCGGCTCGGGCTGACCAAACTGATGGACTTCACTCTCGGAGTCATGAGCCAGGCGGCGCAGCCCTGGCGGCTGGTCGTCGGGCGGGTGGGCCGCATCGGACATGGAGAACTGAAAGGTAACACATATCAAGTGATTATTTAAAGTGAAAAACTTATACAGCCTGCTGCAAAATTTTACCAGACTGGTGACCTCACACATTTATCGCAAAACTGCTAGTTTTTAATGGTACACATTTAAACATAAAATAATGGCATAACTGTCATAGTTGTATCTTTAAAAACACACACTTATTTTTGATCAAAAACGTTCCAAAACTAGTCGCAATCTCATCTCAGCGACAATCAATGCCAAAAACTTGTCAAAAATGTAGGAGAATTCAAGGTATTTTTGACAGATTCAGACAGATCAGACTGAAAATTATTAAAAGAACGAAAATTGCCCCTCTGATTACAACCTGCTTCTTTGGAATAATAATCCTTTTCGTTTTAACAGTTCGACAATATTTTTTGTGTTATTTTTACAGTAGTGCAGACAATTTTTTCAAACATAATGAAGCAGAGGGATTGTCGTTCCAAGTAGGTTTGATCTCCAAAATAAAGACGAGTAATTAATTCATGTATTAATCTCTCTTACCAGGTTGGAGCTGGCTCCTATCCCGCAAGCACCTAGTCCGCGCCTCCGCCATGCTGCGCGACATCTGCGCCAGCTGCGGAGTGCTGTACCCGGGCGGAGTGCCGTGCATCCTGTCCGCGTGCCTCGTGTCCACGGAGCCCGACTCGTGCCTGCGCCTCATGGCCGACCGCTTCACGCCCGACGAGCGCTTCTCGCAGGCCTCCATACAGTCTCATCTCCACACGCCAAGAGATGTCACTGCGACGCATATTCTTGTGTTCCCTACATCCGCTACTACACAGGTATGAACTCGAAAGTCTAAGCATTTATTTCAACATTACGAATCATTCGTATAAATTATCTTACTGGCCTTTTTTATAATGAATTAGAGAAACTTCCACACGTGTGAAGAAGTGGAACTTTAGCAAATAAAACAAATAAAAAAACCATTTCCTAAAGCCATAAATATCATCACGGCGTCGACGCCCTCGTATCGCGCACAGTAACTTGAATTTATTTGTAGATTGATCTATCAAATAATAAATATGCATCAAAAAACTTTCACCAATTAATTTAAAAAGGTCATGTGATAGTGGAAACATAATTGTAGATTTTGTTCCCCTCGCTCTAGCGCAAGTTTTGAAACAGGAGTCAGGACCATAAATTCTATTTCGAAAAATAATGTAACAAGACTTTAAAAATCAATCATTGCTCACATTAATATTATTATTTCTGTCCCCAGTCAAACCAAATGCCTTTCGAGCCACCAATGGCGAACGGCGACGAGAGCGACATGATGTTCCTGAACGTGGACATGGGTGACGAGGATATGGGCGAGGACAACATGACGGACCTACTCATCGGGGACATGTTCAATAACATGTGGGCCGCTGGCAGTCCGCGTAGAACTGACGATGACCCCGCGGCCAGTCCGCAGGCGCATCATCATCACCAGGCCGCGTTCCATCATCAAGATGATAATGCTTCTGTAAGTAAATCAACAACAATTTTGTACAATTACCTTTTGGCCTAGTAACTAACCTGTAATTGGAGGTTTTTTTACCTGTAATACTTGAAATTCTGATGATTCATGCTTTCAGTCTAGCATCCTTTTATTGATAGAAAATGAAATGAATAAGGCTGTTAAATTTACAAGTTAGTAGGCGTTAAGTAAATGTTGCTTAACAAATATTCAAACAGACTGCCTGCTCTACGTAGTGGTGCTTTTTGATTTACTAAGAGCAGTCTGCCTAACGCAGACAGCCAAAGATCGCCAAGAAAGACACACGATGAACTGTTAAATTGGAACGATATTTTGATCCCGCAGGAGGCAGTAGGAGCGCTGCTGCAGCAGCCGCTGGCGCTGGGCTACCTGGTGTCCACGGCCCCGCTGGGCTCCATGCCGGCGTGGTGGTGGGCGGGCTGCGCGCACCTGCGCGACGCCTGTCCCGCCTTCCTCAAGAGCGCGCTGCACCTGCACGCCGGCAGCCTGCAGGCGGCCGACGACTACACGTCGCTCACGCAGCGCCGCGACCACAACACGCACCCGCTCGACTCGCAGACCACCACCGACGTGCTCAGGTACGCACACATGAACCTTATACCAAAATTAAACAACTAACAAGACCTACTAAATGGCCAGAACAGACAGCAAATGGCCCACTTGAAGAATAGTAGTTACTATAGATCTGCAACACTTAAAGAAGTTTGTCAATCTATTGCCAACAGCAATCAGCATCAGCAAACATACACTTAAAACAAAACAAACAATAATAATATTTGATTGCAGAAAATCACTATTTACAAAAAGAGTTTGTATCATCACTACACTTCTGTAACTTTTTCCGATATTAACCTAAAATATGTCCTTACAGATACGTGCTAGAAGGCTACAACGCGCTGTCATGGCTGGCACTCGACGGAAACACACACGACCGCCTATCCTGCCTACCCCTGCACGTTCAAGTGCTTATGCAACTGTACCACACGGCCGCAGCGCTAGGCTAAGCCTTCCACCGACCTTCGAATCTTTGGAGTTCAACTACGAAGCAGGGTCAACACTGCTTAGGCCTTCTACCAACCACCTATGACGTATGCAGCTTATAACTGCTATGTATACATGTACAAAACTACAGTGCTACGTGCGGTATGGTGATATGTCTGTCATGTGAGCAAGTGTTTGTGATGTGCCCATGAATGGTCAGTGAAATGGTGAAGAAGCGGATCTGAAATGGACGAGGACTGGATCTGTTTATAATAATAATAATAGTGTGCGCAGGGAAGCCTTAAAAAAGAAAATTCTGTGTCTGAATTACCTAATGTTTGGATGTTTCCGCTTTGTAACATTACAAGGTGTAGGAAAGAGATGACACTGTGTGTGTCAGTGACGTGCTATGACGTCATGCCTGCCTATTACTATTTATTAGAGTAAATTATTGAAGTTGGTATTTGGAGGGCAGTTGTAGTGATAGATGGGTAATATTTGTGTTATTTATCTGAATATTTTCAATAAGTAATTTTTTTTTTTCTTATTGCTCTAAGAGCACTTTTAATTCCAAATAATGAATAGACCATTAGTGGAATAGTTTCCCCATTTATTTTACAATTTACTAGTTTATTTACAAATGCATTGACATAATCAATTTTCATTTAACCAATGTAAATCTAAATCATACAATCATGCAAAATAGCTCATTTATTTCATACAGTTCAGTCATAAATATAAATATTAATCACTGTATTGCCCATATACCACTATGTGTAAAGTAGGGTAAAGTGACTAAAAGGCAGCGTAAACGTAGACTTGTAGTTGATGACAGTACTTAGATAAATTAACTAGTAGGGAGTGTAAGGGCCTCGTTACGATATGTTGTTGTTGTCATGTGTTGGTGCGTTTCCTACATGTTGTAGGGGATGCTGTTGGGGTGGGGTTGTTGTTCACTCTGCATAGTAACATATACATAGTAACATGTTTCAGCAAAACTTTCACACACAGAAAAGATTTTTTCACACCTAAGGCTGTACAACTCTTCTCCACTTACGTATAAGTGAACATGAGTTTAGATAATAAGAATTGCAAATATTTCTATCATACCATTTGCTAAAAAAAGTTACTAAAATATGCCATACTAAACAAAGTGAATAAAAACCATGCACTAAGTTCTAAATTGAAATATCAAAAATGTTATAAATTAATTACTAGGAAAATTTTAAAAATGCAAGTTATTTAAGCCGGGAATCTAGGATTGATAAGCTTGATCACAAAATAAGGTCCAATTTGGCATATAAACAGTTTTCCATGTGTTTTATAAATATGAATCATTCATGACATGTCAAACGGCATTTTATTTTCATTGCAGTTATTATACTTATCAGCATTAAATCGAATAAATCAAGGTCTTATAAACAACTTCATAGCTCAACCTAGCTTTTGTATTGAAAGCCTGTTTAAATAGGTTTTTACTAGGCCAAAAAAAAATTTTTTTTTCAACTTTGGCTTTCAAATCTACATGCAGTTAGTGCAATTGTATGCATACAATTTTTGTTAAAATTTCTAATCAGTTTTTAGAGATTTAAAGCGGTAATCTTATTTTTATCCTCTTTCTAACGAAATATTGAAGATTCATTTGTCTTGTAAAATTTTGTATTACAATTTTCCACAAAACAAGAAACTTCCATTCAGTCTTGTCTCTATGCAAAATACTTCCTGATCTCTCATTCCAGAATCGAAAGTGAACCTCATTTTATGTAGCTAACATTTTATAAGACAACCACATGCATACCAAGACCTTGAAAATAACTATAAAAATATCGAAAATTTTTAATAACGCGCTAAATCGGCTAAATGCAAATAATAAGGATTCTATGTGGGAATATTGTATTTAGATAGTTAATTGCTCACAATATCCCTTTTCTCTCTCTTTTACCTCAAATAATTATTTTCACGCCTCGACATTAACTTCCGTCGATTTTAATTGTAGCTAGTATTAAAATTATTAGCAAAATAAAATTTGCATGGTTTCAAATAACATTAGTAAAAAAAATGTTGAACTAATTTAGCTTGCATTAAATTGATATTTTCTGCAATGTAGAAAATTTTGAGTCCAATTGTATAGCTATTTGAGCTTTAATTTTAGTATTGCTATCACTTCATGTTTATCATTCACATCAAGTTTTATTTTGATCTCAAAAGCTACTTTTCTACTCTATCTATCAAGATCTATGTCCAAGTTAATGTGACTTCACAATATTATGCATGCTGGACACTGCAATTATACTGAGAATCCACCCATGAAGGTTTTAACATCACAGTACTTTTTCTGACTTTCTTTTATGCAAATGTTTTAACTGCGACAATGAAATATTTATTTCAAAATGAAAATGACGTCACAATATTTACAAATGTAACAAATAATGTTGCGCTGTATGTATTAATGTAATATATATATATGTTTTGTAATTTTTCGTTATTTTAATAAACCGGTATGAATTACCAAAGGAGTTAGATATGTATAGTATTTTAGATATTTTTTTTACTGACATTTTTCTTATTGTCCACCAAAACATCTCATTTAGTATAACGACACTTTTCGACTCATTCGTTCATAAATTATTTTTGTAGGCTTCTTCGAAAAACGCAATTTATATCCTAATTTATCAAGGTGTGCACTTCTTTGCAAACCATGTAGTTTGCAATCTCTAGGGACAAATTGTATTTAGTAAAATTGACCACTGAATTATGTAATTCTGTACAGTTTTATAAGAGGGAACAAACGCTTGTTCATATGAGTACCGCATTGCATTCTAGTGGAAAAACAATGTTCAAATTATGTATTTCACTAACGTTAACTACCGATAGTGTCTGTGCAATATCGGCTACATCATTCTATAACAAACAGATTGCTAGAATATTTCTTATGATAATGAAATATGAAAACCTGATCAGTAACCTTTATTGTGTAACGCTCACACGTTAGCCATTACTTCTGGTGTGATTTTTTCTCAAAACAACTTTCATCTGAATATCTATTGAGTACAGCGAGTGCAAGATCCGGTTAGGTAGGCGAATACTGCACTAGTGTTTGCAAAAAGTATAGTTAACCCAGTAAAAGCACACTTGAAGCAATTTATATTGTGGCAGTGTTATACAATTAGGCTGCAGAACGCTAATTAGGAACACCAATAGTTTACGGTTAGTTAAAATAAAATAGTGATAAAGAGAGCCCCCTAGATGATGTTCGAAGTAGCATTTGTATAATTAGACATTGTCGTTTTATAACAAAAAGTATAAAATGGAGCCATTTGAAACAACAGTAGAGCGTGTTGACACGTCGAATCTCCGACAGTTTAGTAGTTCTAATGAAATTTTCTATTTTAATATATTATTAAAGCGTAAACTTAGGGAGGTGTGCTGTGAAAACAAATCTGTAAATATATCCGATGCGTGGTTTGGATCGTGTATTACTCATTTTTTATTGATATATTATTCCATTTTTAATCTTATTTCTGTGGACTGAGTTCGGAAAAATCAAAAAACCTTAATCAATTTTTCGTATTGAACAAATTATCAGAAATCAGATTGTAAATTATTTTTTGTTGCTTAGTACCTAATTATTTTTTGTATTGTCAAGTGATGGTAGGCAATTTGTACAGGTTTTGTATGTAACGCGTGTGCTCACCGTCGCGGCGGTTTGCATAAATTATTTAATTGTAGACGCGGCCCGCCCGCCACTTAACTGAATTATGCCTAGTTGAATATGAAATGTTTTAAATGTGTTACAGCATTTGAGAATATTTAATGATGTTGTATATAGTTTATTATTTTGTTTTGTAAAACGATATTTTGTACATATACCTACTCGATGTAGTATCGAATACCGTTAATTATTTGCCCACATTGCCGATGTATAATGGAGCACGTTTTAAAGAAACCACTCGTAATATTTTGTACAGTTGTTAAGCGAGATTCGTAGTTGAATGGATTATTTTAAGGATTTCGTTTTTTTTTTACTTTTTTGTTATTGTGAATTTGTCAATTTTTTTAGGGAATTGGGATTGTACTGTACATAGACCTCACCATTTTGTCATATATTAATTGTAAGCGGTCAAATCTGATGATTGATGTGGAAATCAAATTTTCTAAGTGGAGCAATCATTAGAAATTCGTAAAACAAAATTAGTGTAATACTTGATATTAATATAACTTTATAAATAACTGTGAAAATAGGTAATAATAATTATGAATAAAATATTACATATTTAAAGAGCATTGTTTCATTTTATAACTATGATATGGTATGATTGTCCAGTCTTCTAAAAGAATTCTACCTAACCCCTCGGAAGAAGCCGTGAGCTTATGTATGTATGGATGGAATTTTATAGTAACAGTTTGTCAAAACTACAAATTAGAAAGAAACTGCCTGAATTAAAATTTCAGGTGACTTAGGGTCAATTTATACTAGCGCAGAGTCAAAGCGCATCGAAGCGTTAATCTCAAACATAACATAGCAAATTCACCCTTATCTCCACAACGTAATGCACACGCACCAATCAGCGTTGGTCGCGTTTAGACGCGCGAATTCCGTCGAATGCGTGCGAATTCGCGCGTCTTCTTTTTATCTCAGAAGTAATATGTGCATTACGTTGTGGAGATAAGGGTGAATTTGCTATGTTAGGTTTCAGATGAACGCTTCGACTCTGCGCTAGTATAAATTGACCCTTAGCCGCGAGGCTACAGCTGCCTAAAATCGCAAGTTCCAAAGTAGTAATCAGTGACGGACTAAGCTAGTCGGGGACCCGGGGCGGTAAAGCCGGTGAGTACTTTTTGATAGAAGTAAAGCAAAATGAACCCCCCCCGGTCTTTTCAATATATGGGGGTGCTTATATTTTTAGTATTTAACTTTTTGCAAAAAATTAATAATGCCTAAAAAAAGGAAGTTAAACGTGTAATAATAATAATTATACCCTACTCCCTCTCATAGAAAGAGGAGGCCTGTGGAAACAATGGGAAGCAGTGGGAGCAATTTAGGCTGATTGTGTATACAGGGTCAAATTAAATTAGCTAGCGAAACCCTGCAGACGTGATTCGTATCGAACACGAAAAAAAAAAAGGTTTTCTCAACGACTGCTGGTAGTGTTGCAACTTGAAGTATGAATTGAGAAAAATATGTCGATTTAAATGGGTCTAACTTTTTCTTAGATGAATGCCTATGCCGTAGCCTATCGACGGACTGTGGAAATTTTGCAAGGAACATTGGTGTACCCTCTGGAGGTGACAATAATAGGTATAAACCCACGGAACAGTACCTATAAACTTTAATTAATTGTGTCTTTAGATTAATGTATAGATCGAAAAAATTAAAGATATTTTAACTAAAATATGCTGCCAAATGATGAAATTGAAATCTAAAACAGGATTACAGATAGAAAAACCCCAATAACACTTTGCACGACCTTGGAATCGAACCCAGGACCTCATGCAGTCATGCTACAGTACTTATACTCCGACTTTTAATTAGCTGCAGCCACGGGCGTAGCCAGGTTTTAGTATCGGGGGGGGTTCAAGAAAATAAAACGACTAAAAGTACATAAAATAAACCTTATATTCGTAAGAAAATTGAGAATTGGGGGAGTCCTTTTTTGAGCAGTGGGACAGTATAAACTAAATATAAAAAAATATGTTCTGTTATATACATAAGCATTACAGAATTAATCTTCTGTTTTTCTTTTTAAATATATCCACTACTTCATTCGCATCAATTTCTATCCCATAGTGAATGTTCATGAGAGCCAAGCCGTTCAGTCTGTTTTCACTCGTTGTGTTCCGCAAGTAGTTTTTAAGTCTTCTTAGGCTTGAAAAAGTCCTTTCTGGGGTAGCAGTGGAAACAGGTATGGTAGCCAATATTTGCAACAATCAAAATTTGTCTATGAACGCGACAAGTGCGCGTGGGATACGAAACGGCACGAAAACATACGAAGGTTACCGAATGCGATCGGTTAATCGACGGTGGCGAAGCGCGCGGCGCGTGGGATGATAGGAAATGCAAACCACATCGACGGTAAAAAGGAAGTTGGGCATAAGCGACATTTTGGTCAAAAATGAGTTATATATGCCATCCAACGTAAAATTTTCCGCTCTTTCGAATGCGCTTACTCCCATGACTCTACGATGACTTTTTTGGCGCTGATGCCCTAGCAAAAAAAAATCCTAAATGACAAAATACGTCAGTTTTTCTAAAATTTTAAAACTTTCAACGGTTCTCCTGAACATTTCATTTTTTGTCACTTATACCCTATTTCCTCTTAACCGTCGACATATTTTATTTTAGTTCAGGAATAGTAATGAATGAGATATGCCGCACGCCTGTCTTTATTTTAATTTTATGAATGTTAATATCTAAACTTTTCGGGGGGGGTTTGAACCCCCAAAACCCCCCCCCTGGCTACGCCCGTGGCTGCAGCCACTGACCTGTATTCAAAGTACAAGTGTTTATTAGAGGTCAGTGGCTGCAGCAAAATGATTTCCGACTGCGTTTAGAGATATGCATGTTTATTAAGTTTCGTTTGTTACACTATTCTGTACTAGAAAAATAAGATTTGGTTGATGGCCGCGAAAAAACAAAAAGAAACGAAAGTGAAGATAATTATTTGAATTGGAACTTGCTACCCAAAGATACGAAAGTAAAAAAGATTCCTTATAGAAAAATCCAAAAACACTGGTGTGTTTCCAAGGTCGGCTTTGAAATCAAAACCCAGGGATCTCATACTACGTGTCCGCACGTAATATCAACGACCAATAAGTATCCCTTTGTTTATGAAAAGTAATGAAAACCACCAATGACTTACTGATGAAGTGATGACGCATAAAAACTGATTTATTGTCGTGAGTTGTTTATTCACTCTATCAAATAGTACTCTGTGTTGTTTATGAACGAAAAAAGTTGCGTCACATTGACAGCTCGATTGATAGTGATATTGACTTTGACAAAATAATAAATTGAAGATTGCAAGGTCATTCATGGCTGTATTATTTTCTGTAGAGTCGATTTTACTATAAATAAAACAATTATTATAGAGTAGATATGCGTTTCCATCCATAGTATAAATCTGCTGATCCATACTACAGAAATTAAGACGCTATCAAGTCAACCTTTCATATTTCCTTCTTTTCATGTTCCGTCTCGCGTCTGTATGAATATTTATAAATGACAATGAAAATAAACGAGAAGAATTTGTGCGCTTTCGCGTCGTCTTTGACGCCGGTGGACCGAGACGGCTGGCTGGACATGAGGGGCGAAGTCGGCAAGAGCTATCAGAAACGATGGTTCGTGTTAAAAGGAAACCTGCTGTTTTATTTCGATAAGAAAGGAGACAAAGAACCTGTCGGTGTCATCATACTGGAAGGGTGTACAATAGGTAAGAATATCGGCTCTTACTTGTATTACTTTTAATTTTGAAACATTATTTCAAATATTCAGTAACTATGCACCCTCTTACAGCCTTTACACTATCACACAATAATTAATCTTGTTTTTTCTTGTTTTGTTGTTTTGTCTTGTTTTAGGTAGCAAAGGCTACCTCTATTACTTTAAAGCATAGGTTCTCAATGTGGGCGATAACACCACGAGGGGGTATTAGTGGAAGACCCAGAGAAAATTATATATTCAATCTTACAACTAAACTTACACACTTTTAAATAAAATTTTGGCAATAACTTTTTCAGATTCACAAAAACGGTAACTAAAAAAAATTTGGGGGCTCTAGAAAAATATATATTCTAAGCGCCCAGTGTGCAAAATAAGTTTCAAAACCTATGATTTACACAGTGCACTAGTAGTCCTTGATGAAATCCAGTAATCCTACTTTAAATGATCTCAATTAAAACTTTATTATTGATAAAAAAATTATCATATTTATCTTTTTATCACCTACAGAGTTAACAGAGGAAGAAGCATACAGTTTTAAAATATTGTTCCAATGCGAGGGGGGACGCACATACTACTTGTGTACCAACTCCCAGGCATCCATGGAGACGTGGATGAAGGCCCTTGCCTGCGCTAGTTATGATTATATGAAGCTCATGGTGAATGATCTGCAGAGGCAGCTGGATGAGGCTCAAGGTAACTGAAGAATTTTATTGGCTTACGGGACATTTAGATAATGACCTTGATACTACCCAAAAATTGGTTGTAATGTCCAAGCTTAAATATGTTCCACCAATGTCCAGTGTAAGTATATCATAAGTATAAAAGAAAATTGGAGTTACTGTTAAAAATAAATCTATTACTACAATTTTCTACTGTAAGTATATGTACTTATTAGGTTATGAATTTTGTAGTCCAGCCCACAATTTTTTTTAAAAGTTATACAACAGTTACCATCTTCAGTGCAAATAGTTAAAATATTCACTGGCAAGTTGCATTTTCGACTTCCAGCGGAAGCAGCGGCCGAGGCGGCGCTAGTGACAGTAACCCCACCTGAGGATGAGCCGAAAGTCCCGCCGAGAGGGCAGAGGTACAACCCATTCAACAGAGTCACAGATGGAGAGACCAAGGCAGTGCAGGGCAGTAGACATCGTAAGTATTCAACTGGAATTCACTAGCCGCTCCTTAGTGATCTAAGCTAGCAAAAATTTACAGCAAGAGAACATGTTATGTTTACATTTTTTGCATTGATTTATTTGGTTAGAAGTTCACAACTTAATATTATCACAAAACACCTCGCCACGCCTTTTTCTCCTTTCGCAGGTTTGCTGGAAGAAATTTCTTAAGAAATAAGTTGTACCTTTGTACTCAATACTATTATGTATCAATTTTACTGTGTAAAATAAAATAATAAATAAAACATTTTTTTGTTAGTACATAGCGCGATGCTACGGCGTGGCGACGGCAAAATTAGCATGCCTAAGCATATTGGAGATATAGCTTTAGTTGTGGCCACACACCACACAAAATATCGCACCTCCGATAAAATTGGGTTACAAGTACAACTCGATAAACCTGGATGTTTAGAAAAGCGAAAATAAACTCAAGGATTTGTTAATCAGTCTAAAAACACATTTTTTTGTGAGCTTTTCAAGTATGTATGTATGTCTTTATTCTTGTAAGAATAAAGACTGATTAACAAATCTGTGACTTTATTTTCACTTTTCAAAAAATCTAGGTTTTTCGAGTTCTAACTCTATTTTATCGGAGGTGCGATATTTAACATGCTTGAGGTCTTTACACTCACCTGTCACCTGACACTGTCTGAGCTGGAAATTTAATTCAATTAGTTAAACGCTGGTATGATTATTTAGACGCATTTACGGAAGATTAGCTGGTGAAGGCAACACACAAGGAACAATGGGAAGATATGGGGGAGGCCTTTGCTCAGCCGTGCGACAATACAGGTTGAATAATAAATAAAAAAATAGTGAAATAACTGGGGTGCTAAGTGATAACACTCAAATAAAATGCTGCTTCATCCAGCCTCCACCAGTCAAATACTGCATCACAGACAAAAAGCCTTTCTCAATAATATTGCTTCTATCTCTTTTCAGACAAAGAAAACCTCAGACCAGACCTACCCCGCAAAAAGGTCCCCTTCCGGGACATCCACACGGCGTACGGACGTAAGATACTAGCAGACAGGAGCGCCTGGCGAGCCAAGGTGACCAAACAGCGGGAGGAGACATCACAACCTCTAATTCAGTTGTAGTTAAGTAGGGTGAATTATTTAATTTAGAGAGCAGAAACTTGCTCCGGAACTAGAGAATATGGTAACAAATAATTTTAAGACATCACATTACAACAGCTAAATTGAATTTAAGAGGAATGCGATAAAGTAATTTAATAAAATTCAAATTTTCTTAAGTCTTTTGCAATTTGTAGGTCTGTATCTGGTTGACTGTATTTGTTGGATGTATTTGGTTGACTGGACTGGTGGACTGGTTGGAATAACCACCGACAGCCGCCATGGCGGCTGTCGGTGGTTATTCCAACCAGTCCACCTCCCTCCAGAAGCTGATTAAGTCTCCTGGTCTGTTGAGAACATCTGTGTAAGATCTGGGTGTCCCGAGGGTTCCTGACTAATCTGGGTGACGCCTGTGCACTCAAAGAGTACATGCGCAACGGTTTCATCAGCCTCCATGCAAGCCAGGGGACTGTCCATTAAGCCTATTGTGTGGAAGTGTTTGTTTAGCGAGCAGTGTCCCGTGGATCAAGTTGAATTATGTTAATCAAAATATGATACGCGACCGTAAAAAATATGTATTTAAATAATTTTAATCATCAATACAACTCTTAAAGTTCAAATTGCGCAATTCAATGACTAGGTATTTCATTCTGACATTTGGGGTACCAACTTAGATAGTTGTATAGACGATTCTAATGATTGAAAACGCATCTTCCCGCATCCCGGATGTGGGAAGATGCGTTTTCGATTATCTATCCCACTGCTGGGACACAGCACAGGCATCCTCTCTTTTTGAGAATTAGTGGACCGTAATGCACCAGCCCAGTGCGGGTTGGCATTCTAATCTGCTGTTATTTCCATTTAAACGAATATCAACTTTAAGTGTTTTTTTACAAAAACAAAATCATATTTGTTTACACGTTTGGATACTAAAACGCGAACGCAGTATAACTTGGTTTATTTTATATTACGATTTGATGTTTGAAACATATTTTATAACACGATTAATGTTTTACTCCTATCAACATGATGAGAAAACCTTCAGGGCTGCAGGAGAAGTATGTAAATTATTATGTATCTTAGAATAGAAGTACTTACGCTTATTTAGTTATATTTTTTACATCAATTAGTGCTTTCAATAATTATAAATTACACGATTTCGGTACGATAAGTAGGTAACCAGTGGCGTTAATTTAATTAATACAAAAACAAACAGTTCGTTCAAACCGGTGAAGGAAAACATCATGAGAAAACTGGACTGTTTCAAAATAAACAAAAAAATCGATGACATGTGACATCCACCAACCCGCACTGGGCCTGCGTGGTGGATTGTGGCCCACTCCCTCCCATAGAGAGCAGGCCTGTGTTCCAGCAGAGGGAAAGTTATAGGCTGATTTTATCAAATTAAATTGCATTCGAAAACATCCATCGGTTTCATACTAAACATTAATTGGATGTTTTTCTTTCAACTTCACCCGACGACACCGGTCACTTATCTGTTTTGGTGACTGTACAAGATCAAACGTTGTTCGAAAATGTTTCCTAATAAAATATTTTTTACTCTGGGAGAATGGCAAAAATGGTATATAATTACCCAGTAACTGGGTTGTGGAGGTCAGATAGGCAGTCGCTCCATGTAAAATACTGGTATTCAGCTGCATCCGGTTAGACTGGAAGCCGACCCCAACATAGTTGTGAAAAGGCTAGGCAGATGATAAGTGTAGTCAGTATAATACGAACAAACTTTGTATTATTAATATTATACTTTTCCTAAAATATAATATGAACTCGCATCAAATTATTAAGCACACATTTCATACTTATAATGTTAAGAATATAAGTTTAATACTAGCCCAAGAGACGGCCCTTTATAATCCGTCTAATTGGATTGGCTGTACTTATCTAAACTACTTACGTCATATGGCACGCTAATTGCGTAACACACTATCAGTCATCATTATTTACGTTGCTCAACAACGCAAATAACGCAATGAATCTTGTTGAACTCTCAAAATGTAAGCCATTGCTACTAATAGTGCGTACGTCCCGTTTTTTTTTTTTTTAAGGATGGGAAATTATCAAATTACCCCTCCCGCTCTGGGTGGAGCGGAAGGGAGTGTCAGACTCTTACTGACTAAAACCCATCCGTGTTCCTTCCTTAGCCCTTTATGTTCCGGGATAGCGGTAACCAGGCATTATTTCTTGTATACGGTTTTATTAAAATGATGCAATATACCATTTAACCTTGGGAAAATGTACTTCGAGGTAGGTATACTGTGTGGTTTTAATTTACTGGAACGATATGAGGAAATCGGAATCCATAAGAAATAAGGGATAAACTGTGGGGTTATAATACTATTGTTGACATGCATGGAAACTCACTTTATGTACCTACATTTTATTATACGCCCTAAGGGTAGGACATAGCTGTTCGCAAAACACTAAATCAACACCAGCTGTACACTAAATGACTAAGTGAATGAGTAATTAATGAGTGTAATGTACACTTTCCTATGATCCACAATAAAGATGAATCGATTGAATTGAATGTCTTTAAAATTTAGTAAATTTTTTGTGGACAACTCACACTTGGCTAAAAAATTAACTAGGTATGCTAAAATTTGTTCTCTTGAAAAAAGTGCTAGTGGTTTCTAAGTTTTAATCTCTCTTTTCTACAGTAATTTTCAGCATATTTCCTAGTAAATTAAATGAATCTTGACCCTAGTCAAGGACTTAGTAAGGACCAGTAATAGTATGTATAAATATATATTTTTATATGTAAAGCTTACGACGGTGTCTATGGCCGAGATCTATAGAGCGTACTTAAGACTTTAATCAGCGTTTCATACGAATATTAACCTAATTTTGAAGGCAATAATGTTCATATTTGTATAAGTAAATGAGAGCAGGTGGTATTTACGAATATGAACCTTATCCTCTTAAGAATAAAGTCCGTATTCGTATGAAAAGCTAACTTTGCTTATCAAAGTACGCTCTAAAGATATCGGCCTAGATAAGTGTTAAGATGACAAAGAACTAGTAACAAATTGGATTAAATTAATTAATATTGATGATAATTTTGCTAGATGTTAAAAAGACCTAATAAGAATTAATTAATGTTTAGTTTGTGTTGTACGACATTTATCACAATGTAGGCTATGATTGTATTGATTTATGTGTTTAAGTAGTAATTGGCAGATTTTGATCTTTTCCTTTTGTTACTGTTGTATTTGTAGTTAAACGATATTGGACTTATGTAATATGTAAACCATAGACGCTGTATTCCGACATACGGCGACCGACATGTCATGTTCAATTTTAATGTTATTTACTCTTAAAGAAATACATACTTTATACCAGTGTGAATTATGTGTATTTTACAATAACATAAAAAATAAAAATAAGTCATAATAAAAATGTTTGAAGTTGTTGTAACGTAAATTGAACTTTATGTATGGGTCTTAAAGTTGTTTTTTTTCCGAAAACACATTTGTTTACATATTTGGAAACTGAACCGCGAACGCAGCGTTCAAAATCTGCCATGGCAACGACGCTTATTTTTTATTTCTATAGTAAACCGCTTGCCGATATAGTTATATTTTTGTTGTAAATAAATTGTAATAGGAGAATATTTATTGTATAATAAAATGAACAAGTATTCTTCTTTTATTTTGGATTGCACTGAAGATTGCCCGCAAAATTCCTTACGTTTTATGCTATTTAAAAAAAAAAAAAAAATTAATTATTAATTTTTTTTTTTGCTTTGTGAATAGGCTTCTTCTGGGTAAGCTCACTCCATCGTCGACTCTGTCTCTGTCACCTCTGACCTAGACTAGAGTAAAGAGGAAACCCATTTAAAAAAAAAAAAATTCGCAGGTCAATATCACAACTCTCTTAGGCCTAAATATATTGTCGTCTTCCGTTAGCCTAAGTCAGTCAGTGTCATTTTATGAATCAGATTTGCGACATGATGAGGGACAGTTTTGTTAATGTTCACATTTTGGCACCGTATGTTATAACGGGCAGGAGTGACGCACTGGTTGAAGACCTTAGTCTTCAAACATTGCGGGTTTAGCGACGAGAAGACTTGACGAAGTTTTCCAGGCGCTGCCCAACCCAATTGGATCCTTCTGTCAGTTTATTTCTCAAAGTTGTGTCTACCAAGCTGGATGACTTGTCCTAGGGAGACATACTCCTTCACACCTTCGAGAAGCGATTCTTCGATGTGTATTGGCCTCGGCAAGACGTGCGAATTGTACAGACTCCAGCACATCAAGCTACTATACAATCAGTAAAATTTATTTAATAGATTTTCAACTTTATCGCTAAAGCATAAGGTTCAAAGTTGATTGGGAAAATTTGACAGTTTCTGGTAGCTTGATGTGCTGACGTCTGTACATGACCATGAGTTTCGTCTGGTCCGAGGCGAACCCGCCGAGACCTGCATAGCCTAAATGGAGCCTTCCATTTAGGCTACGCAGCATCTGGTCTGACTGTTCCAGCGTTTATGTCATTATGATGTTCCTTATTTGACGAAGACGGTCGGTTGCCAGCACCTCGTCTGTCAGTGGTCTGATGATTGCGATAGTCTTTCGATTATGCTAAAACATCATCAATAACTTGTAAGATCAGATCATTCCCACATATCTAGCTAAATGAGCTGTTTCTTACATTACATTTATGTTAGGGAACAGCAGATTTTTTTGCGACCGATTTCTTTAATTTTTTGTATATCGTCAGAAAAAGGCGATAACAAGTATGTGGTATAATTTATTGCATAATATGTGGTTACCATACTGTTTAACTAATTTATGCAAAATATTGTAAAATATTTTAAAAGAGTAACGGTGGAGTTTCTATTCCATTCATCTCCATACGAATACTACCTTTTGGAAGGGGCGACTAGAATCAATTCTATTTTATTGTAATTTTTGACGTTCAAAATTGCATGCTTTAACTTTACTCAGTGTGGTGTATGTACAGAGGCCAGCACATCAAGTTACCCCAATCTGTCAAACTTTCCCAATTGAATATGAACCTTATTCCTGTATAGTAAAGTTGAAAATCTATCAAAGAAATTCGACACATTGGGGTAGCTTGATGTGCTGGCGTCTGTACTTCGTGCAGTGCCTAATGGGTGGTTTGGTATTTGGGCAAAAGTAGTGAACGAACGGGATGAATGCATTCAATAAAACAACAATATTTTTGTATTATGTAAGTTTACTGTTCATTTTATAATATGTTATTATAAACACAACGTCAACTAGTACAGTCGACAGCCTAGATATGTCAACACACATTCAAAACAAGGGAACACAACATTACATGAACACCTGCCGCCGACTGTATATAAAAAAGCTCAAGTAACATAAGTTAATTTATTATAGCCGTGAAGAATTAGTTTTATACTGTCGTCTACTCGTGTATTACTTACAATGCATACTATAGTTTTGGTATAACATTTTTTAACCCACTAGATAACATTGAGCAAATTATTCCATTTATAAATTATGTGTACAATTTTTCGTGACATGTTATATAATAGGTACATAAGACTATCCGCTACTTAGTGTTTATCTATACACAACAATGTGAAGGTGCGTTGGAAGACGGTTGAATGCCCAGAGTCAGGAGAATGGTAACAGGCGCACGCTACAAGGTGGAGCTCAAAGTCAAAATTAACGCAAATTATATATTTAATTTTCGTAAACATGTTAATATTAAGATTTAAAGTATATAAATATGCCTCTATACTAACCGCTCATTGGCATTTACTTTCCAAAACTTAAAAGTTTCGCGCTTCACAATAAAAATTTATTTAAATAATGATTTCATCATATTTTATGTAAAATCGATTTTGTTTGCCGAAATATGGATTATAAATGCCATGAAACGATTAAAACACTTTAGTAATAAATTCTAGACACACATACAAATAAGTCCACGCTTTCAAAACACGGTTATAATTTATAATGCATCTAGTAGCACTGGAGACGCAACTCCCCAGGTTCAGTACAATCTTAGAGAGACTTTGTAAAGATGGAGAGTACAAGAATAAAGCTAGTTTCAGAGTAAATAAAAAATAAACAATAAATAGAGCAATAAATAATACAGTTTGGTTCGAGACCTTAAGAGAAAAAACATTTTAAATTAATTGTTTAACCGATAATTGCGTCCCCAATGCTTGCAAAACACATTAAATACAAAGAAATATTTGGTAACAACGTCTTAAAGATTAACATACAGAAAACAAACAATGAGGATACAATCGTTAGTATTTACATTAAGTATATAATTTACACAAGTCACAACACTAACCAAATCAACTAAAACTACAACTTAGAAAATTAGTACATTATATACCGTTCTCAAAGATTATATACATTGTGTGGTGGGAGTAAAGGTCTGGCCACTTTGTTTTATATGGTAGAAAGTGAATTTGGTCTTAACATATTAAATAATAATCAAAACATTAGTACGCTGATAACATACCGTTCCTTTATGTCGTTTATTTTACCTACTCATTGGATTTTATAACTTAGTTAAGATGTTTTAGTTGGATAAATTGGCTTTTTAGTAGATATATTTGTTGGATATATGCTATTAAGCTTTTTTAAGTTACTAAGCTACCATTGACAACGATTAAATATTCAGGCGTTTGCCGAGAAATACAGTTGTCTCAATAACCTATCCACTTGTGATTATATATCAGGGTATATACTTGTGTCGTGGGTGGGGTATGAAGCGAGTGGCCAGGTGCAAGCGTGGTGGGTGTCTGCGACGTACAGTGTCGCGTCGGTCGTAGGCGGTTACAGCTCGAAGCGCTTCTTGCGCTCGGCGACCATGCCCACGAGCGGAGCGATCGTCGCTCGCCCGCTTACCGAGCAGCGCTTTGGCGCTTTTAGTTCTGAAAACATACGTTTAGAAGGTTAATTATTTCATACAAAATAAAAGAGAAGAGCGAAAATAATGTAAAGTTTATGAGATTTCAAAAGTTTGGAAGAAACGTAGCAGCCGTAGCAGCGTTCTGTAATTTCTGCCTACCACACTATGGCGAAAAGGCGAAAGTTTATGTAGCGTTATGCTGTCTAAGCTGATTTTTGTGTGATCATTTGTAACAAAATTGTCAATTGTGGTTGCAATGGAATTTGAACTTTCCAAAACATGATAATTATCTGTGGTTCTGAATTGAAGTGTAGGGGGACCAGCGCTATTGGATTCGAAAAGACATCACTCGCTTGCACTGCAAATAACTAAATACGTTTAGTACTAACCGAATTTAAAACATCGTTCTGTTTTTATAAATCGTTTGGAGATGACAGAGGCAGAATTATGATGTCGCTAAACGCATAATAATTATTTATATATTTACTTTAAACTTAGAAACTTGTACCTGGACGGGTGAGAGCTGCAGGTTTCTCGTGCTCTCTGTCTTCGCGTACTGTATCTTGGCTGCGCGCGCAGGCCTCGCCGCCTCCAGCAGAGGGCTCGTCCGGGACGACTTCGTCTATAATACATAATACATCACGTTAATATTATACAATGTAGCATTGTTAAATCAAGAGCTGAATAGACAATTAATAACAAAAAAGGGTTGTGTTATCTATGGTATTGTTGTGTTTATTATTGTTAGGCGTCCGAAAAGCAATTAATTTGTCTTTGGATGTGGAATTATTAGGCTGCGGAAGCTTTTTGTTAGGGTTTAAGTGGAGAGTGTAAACAAACTTGAATAAAGATATTTAAAAAAAAAACTAATCTTATTTGCTATTTTTAGTCATTGATACCAAATTATTAAAATATTTACAAATTTTATTCCCAGTGATAAATATGTATTAAAAACTATGTTGATCAGGGCATGTTGTCTGGTGATTCTAGTACGGGACAAACATCAAACACCGCAATGCTGTTAAAATTGAGAAATAGTCGATTATTGGAGTTACAATTGGTTCTAATCGTTTAAACCTTTTTTTCAATAAATTCTCCATCTCTGTCTCACACCGAAGTAGATTTAAAAAATACTGCTGACACCCCCTGATTATTCGTGCTGTCAAAAGACAGTTTAGTAAAATTAATTAGCAAAAGTAAGGAGAGCACTAGCACGATTCAAACTTTATGGCGCTTTTGAAGTGCGCTACTCGCTGCGCCTGCGCAGTACCTCACCCCTCACCTGACACGTGAATTTGTTACTGCGCAGCGACTCGCTTTTTGTTCCGAGCCGCTATAAAGTTTGAATCGGGCTGTAGGTACCTACTCTCCTTTTGGGCACAGTCGGTAAAACAGTAAAATTACACAAAGATGAAAAAGTTACATAAGTTAATTTAGAACAGTTTATGTTCGAAATTGTAAAGATGAATTAGCCACAGCACTGGCGAATTTTGTGTTATTTTTGCCATGGACACGCTTAGAAAAAGAAGATTATGTACCAGGTAAAGTATCAGTGTATCTATTTATTAAACTTAGTACACAATAAAGTTACAAAGGAACTTAGTGCACAATAATGCCTAATAATCGACCATTCCTCAGCCAAACCCATAGCATGGTGGACTGGTAGCATGGTGTGTACCTGTGTGGCTGCCTGCCCTCTGCCAGACGGCGGCGAGGTGTCGCAGGTGGCTCCACAGCGGCGCCGCCCTCCCATGCTGTTAGTGCACCCCATACAATGTACCGTTACGCCAGGTTGCTTACAATGTGGGATAGAGACTACGCTTGGAGCATCGAAATTGGAGACGTGTCGTATGTGGGTATGTAGATTGTGTTAACGAAAGGCCGGTGATGGTCGGCGTTACTCTCACTTGCATAATGCCATGATTCGTTTAAGAGGAAATGGTGGTGTTTAAAGCCAATTTAAATATGTTATTCTTACTCCCTTTTACATAGGATTTAAACATATAAGTGGCGAAATGTGGGTGTACATGCTAAGGTACACCTCTACCTACCCCTTTGGGGAATTACAGATGTGAACTTTATGATTTCATGTTATTTTAAAATCTTGTGTCAAGTGATTTGCTCAGCCGTTTTTTTTTTCCAACCAATCACAACATGCCGGTTTACAGTAGATTTACTTATGACTTGATGGTCGCCGGTCGGGATTCCATAAGCGCAGGATTTAAAAATACCGGGTGTATAATATGGAAGAACCCATATAAGACTGGTTTCAATAAGTGCTAACAATGTCGTCTCCAATTTATATGCCCCAAGAAATGTGAAATAGTTCTAAGCTACGTGATCGCGCGAACTGAGCCAATCATTTAATACCAGGGGTTGGTAAGTGAATGGTTAACCGTTAAATGCTTTCTATTATTTACTTCATTCATCTAGAACTCAAATTAATCTTATAGCCAGCTCAAGATCAATCCGAAGCTATTTTCATATCAGGGCATTTTTATATTTTCATGACCCGGCTAAATTCAATATTTTCGTAAAAAATGTTTTTGTTTTAATTGAGCTCAATTTGTGCGATCTAAGAATATCACATTTATAATTTAATCAGAATTTCTTCAAGATTGTAGATATTTATTTACAAAAAGAATATTACGACACCAAGAAAGTAAAAATAAATACTGAAGCATCGGAAAATAAAATTGAAAGGGTCGTACAAAATTATTTAACTTTAGACCTTATCCTTGACTACTTAAAGTTCGTTTTCGAACGGTGGTGTATAACTGTTAAGTGCGATGTATGGTCATGCAAGCGTGTGGCCTTTGCCTCATGGTCAAATGAAGAGAAGCTAGCGTAGGCTGTACAAGCGTGTACCGTGGTTTCGGTGGGTTTAAATTAAAAAAGTAACGAGTGACGTTGACGTACCGAGCCAGTCTCTTCTATGAGCTGGGAGAGGGTGGACGCTTCGGAGTTCTTCATATCATTGGCTTCCGATATTAGGTGGGCGCGGAGTTGCTTGTTTCTGAAATAAAAGGAAAACAGCATATTTAAGTATTAAAAAAAAACAGCATACATATTTTATATAAAAAAATGGGGGCCTAAAATTACGATGAATGAAAGAAAGAAAATACATTTAAATGATTCAGATTGAGATTGATTGTGTTTTTCAAAGGACCAGGGTGCTTACTCTCGAATATAATTCCGATAGATCGACGTTGAAATTGTTCGTCAAACGTCAGGGATTGGCTGGACTCACTGAGTCTAGCCAATCCCTGACGTTTAACTCAACCAACTGACGTTTGACCAATGTCGATCTATCGGAATTATATTCGAGAGTAAGCACCCAGTAAGATAATCAACAAGCTATGGCCTGAAGTTTGGATCATCAGAAGTCAACAGCACACAATTTTTTTTTTTTAATTTAAAGCTACTTCTGAAGTAGTTGGCGTAGTTGTAAATATTTTTCTATGCTCTCAGCAGCATACGTACCTGGCATCCAGCTGCATGATATGGTTATGCGCCTGCGCAAGCTGCGCAGTCGCCGTCGCCAGTCTCTCTTCCAACGCAGCCGACTCCACGCACTTGACTGAATACTTCTCGGAGAGGGAGAGAATCTCCCGTTTTATCTCCTCCATCTCTTGCCTGGAAAGATTACTAAAAGACTTTACTATTTGAGGAACGGTTTTATGAAGTATTTATATGGAAGGGGCGTAATACATACATGGGTATATGGTGGAAAATTGAACTCAAGCTAGCTTCTTCGTTGTGGTTTTGATCTCTGATACAATAAGAGAAGGTTGGTTGAATTTGTTGTTTTATTATAATATATAAAAATAAAATAATCTGTAAGGTTATGAATAAATTGGTAGGGTTAAAGAGACATTAGGAAAGAAATATTTATTAGAAGCAAACAAAAATTTTTTTATCATAAAACACTCGACAGTCATTTATATAAATAACTATCACCATCTTACTGACAGCTTTGTTCAACCCACTACTAAATATAGACCTCGCCCATTTGTGCCAATTTTTATTTAATTTATACAGTACAATTCTGAATTAAGTTCCCTAGCTCGAATTAAACTTATTAGTTACTGAAGCTCTAGAATACACAAAATCGTTTTCAGAACTTCTAAGAAGAAATAAAACCAGGGCATAACAAATGACCATAAACAAACTATGTAAAATTGTAGATGAAAAGATGCACTAAATATTTAAACAATATAGTTATCTGAGATCCTAAGAAGAATTTCTGGAAATTTTTGGAAAATCCCAAAAACCAACAAAAACCCAAGTAACTTACTGGTGCCTCGAGCTAAGCTGAGTGAGCTCTCCGTTGTGCGCGCCTCTGCTGAGGTACTCCGCCTTGAACTTGTCGACCTCTCGCCGCACCTCGCTCTCGTGAGCCTTGCGCATCGCGTCCAGAGCCGCCAGCGTCGCGCGGGTCTCTTCTGCTAGAGCTTGCTCTTTGTCTAGTCTGTAAACAATAGGTTATAGTGTATTAAAAGCTGTAGAAACACTGCATTTCATGGACATCAAGATACGGAGTTTTGATAGGTTTTAGAAATTTTGTACTTTCGCAATTAAAATTCCGTGTAATTAGATGCAGCATTAGAAATTAGGGGCAAGCGAAAATAACGTCTTGCTTGCAGAAAGTCAGAGTCAGATGACCTTTTAAGGCTGAATATAGATAAGACAATAGGGTCACTCTCGAGAGAGCCATCCTGAGCCGCGGCTCAGGATGGAAAAGAACAACGTAGTTTTTTGCCTAGGACAGAAGATCATGGATATTTTTTGGCAAGGTATTTAGCTAGTTACCTGAGCTGTTCCCGCTCGGCGCGATGCTTGTCTTCCATCTCGCGCACGATGCGGCGATGCGAGGACTCCATGGCCAGCAGTCCCTTCTCGCACAGCGCGCGCAGCTGCTCGATCTCCTGCTGGTAGCGCGCGCGCAGCCCGTCGCCGTGCGTGTCCGCGGCTACTGCGCTCTGTGGGACGGACATGGGAGACTTTATTGTGTGAAGCTCGAGTTGTAGGAGTACAATGTGCTGACAACTTAAAATCTCTAAATAGACCGTCAAAACGAAGTTCTCAAATAAATTATTAAGCTTAGGGCTTGGTGACTAAACTTGAATTCAAAATCATAGAAACTTCATTACGTAATTTTTCGTCAGATATTAAAAAACGGGCGTTTCATACAAAAGTGCAATACCTACATGTTTAAAATGTATGGAAAGGTAGTTTTTTTTACAAAAAGGATTGTGTACCTGATAAGCGGCTCGCAAGTTCTCTAGCTGCGCGGAGTACTCGGAGTCGAGCGCGGCCAGGCGGCGCTGCAGAGTGCGCGCGCGCTCGCGCAGGCCCGCGCGCTCGCGCTCGTGCTGCGTCTGTAGCTGTGCGCGTGCACGACGTGCTGCGGCCAGCGCGTGCGCTTGTTGGGCTAGCGCGCACTCGCCGCGGGCGCGCTCCTCATGCAGTCTGAACAAAAGTAGGGGGTAAGTGGAACTGCTGTTAACATTCTGAAACTAACGAATTCTGCAAAAGACATGTATCTCACCTGTCCAACGCGTCCTGCAGCTGCTTGCAGTGCTGGCAGGGTACCAGCGCTTGCAGAGCTTCGACGCGCCGGCGCAGCGCGTCGATGCGATCGAGCGCGCTGGCGCCGGGGGGCGTGGCGTCGGTAGGCGTGGCGCCGGTGGGCGTGGCCTCGCGACTGTCCCGCCCCGCCTCCAGCTCCTCCCCGCGCGCGCACAGCTGCCTCGCCACTTCCGCCACTGCCGCCTCCACCCGCTCGAGGCTCTCGCCGATCTTCATCGAGTCTTCACTGTTACCCGAACAGTCACTGGAGAAGAGCGCTCGGCACTCGGTCGAGAATCGTTGGAACAGGTACACGAATTCCGCCTCCTGCGCCGGGTCCGCCTCCAGCGAGGACACGGCGTCCTCGGCGGAGCGGCGCGGGCCCTGCGCGCGCGGCGTGCTGGCGCGGTACGTGCCGTCCAGCACGGCCACGCGCGCGTCCACCAGCGCGCGCTGCGCCAGCGCCTCGGCCAGCTGCGCCAGCAGCGCGCGGGAGTCCGGGCCGGGCTCCGGGTCGCGCGGCCGGCGCTCCGACAGGCAGGCGCGGTACCGCACGGCGATGTCCTTGACGGCGGCGTCCATCTCGCAGCGCAGGTGGTCGTGCGCAGCCTGCCACCACAGCTCCAGGTCGGCGCGGTCCTGCGCAGTGAGCGTGAGGCGCTGCGCGCGCGCATGCTCCAGGCGCAGGTCGCAGCTGGCGGCGGCGCGTGCCAGCGCGCGCGTGACCTCGGCCTGCACGAGCTCGGCCCCGAGCGCGTCGCGCGCGGCTGCCCAGGCCTCGCGCACGCGCGCTGCCTCCAGGTTGGAGCGCTGGCGCTCGACGTCGCCGTCTGCTGGCGCCGCGTAGCTGAGCGTCTCGCATGCAAGTGCGGAACATAGCTCGGCCAGCTTCTCGCTCTTGTACCGGTCGACGGCTTCGGCGACTTCACGCTGTGATACTTTCAGCGCCTCGAGGTCGGCTCCGTGGATGATGAGTTCGGAGCGACGTCGCTCGCGCGCCTCTGGGGAGCCGTTGACGATGTCGATCTTCCTCGTGAGGATCATGGCGAGGTAGTCCAGCGAGCTCCTGGTACCGGCGCCGCCCCTGCTGCTCTCGCCGTTGATCTTGCGTTTGAGGTTATCTATTAGTTGACTAGTTTCGATAATTTCAGACTTTATCAATCGCGCGAAGAATCTGCTGCCGTTCGAGGACTCCAGCGCCTCCTGTATCCTGGCGACGAGGACCGCTTCATACGCTAGCTTCTCTGCCAGTATCTCCAGGCTCTTCCTCTGTGTGAGCTCGCCCGCCTCGTACAACGCGGCCTTCCTCCTGGATATCTCCAGAAGTTTCGTTCTCAGTTGTTCTTCGAGCTGTACGACCACCTGCGCGACGCTGTCGTTCACCTCTTCCTGATTATTGTTTTGGTTTTGGTCAAAATCAACAACGCATTTGTCGAAGCACTCCTGTAGCCTTTTGCTGACATCTGTCAGGCACTTCTCCATCGATTTAAGGCTGTATTTCTTTTCGAGACTCGGTGAGGGTGATCTACGTGACTTCGCCGCTCGCATTGCACTCATTTGGCAAAGACACTCATTTACCTTATTTCTGGAGTGTATCACTACGTTTTCTAGACTCTGTAGCCTCTCTAGTAGATGCCTCTGCGACTGCGTGCCGATACTGGACGTCTCAGGGCTCTCATTTAAGGATGGACTTTCAACAGATCTGGTTGCCTGACTCAATGACTCGCAGGAGTTTGTGAGGTCCTTGCGGTTTTCCAAGGCGGAGGCTACTTTGGTTTCTAGCGAACTTAATCTTACTAGCATCTTCATGGGCTCGGAGCTGGTGGCACTATCGAGTGACTTCCTCCTCAGTCGAGCGGCGAGGCGTTTCATCCGTTTTTCGTCCGAAGTATTTTCAGATTTGGATGTTTTTTCTTTGGCAGGTGACGCACTTTTGGAGGGAGAGTTTATCGTTGGGACCGGTTCGCCTGATTCGAGCATTGTGATTTTGTTTTCGAGCTCTGTTAACTTTTCTTCTACTTCTTTACCTAGAGTGAAGGACTCTCTGCCTTTTAACGACAGGCTGCGTCTCTTCTCTCTAGATTCAGACTTTTGGATTTTGTGTTTTAGTGTTCGCACTTGTTTGTCTGAAGCAGTTAACTTCTGCGTTAGGTCGAGTATGCGGGCCGCCATCAGATCTATCTCTGACCGGCTGCACTGCTCTCTTAGCTTCATCTCATTCCTTAACTTGAGATTAGTGACTTCGAGCTCATCGTACATATTATGTGAGTCACGCAGTTCCTTCTTCATCGCTTTTATTTCTTGAATAGCCTTCACGAATCGATCTCTTAATTCAGCATACTCTTCTATTAATCTGTCTTTTTCCATAGACTCGAGGTTCATGTCTTGGTTCAAGTTCGTGAGGTCGCTGAGAGACCCTATGCTCTTCCTCTTCTCCTTGGTGGGTAACGCAGACTCAATAAGTGATCTTCCTTCTAGATCTCTTATCCTCGTGTACAAGCTATCATTCTCCTTAACACTCTTTAATAGTTTCTCATTGAGTTCGTTGACTTCTCGCTGTAACTGCGCTATCGTCTCCTGCGCCGAAGCTAACTGTCTTGTCAGTAACTCACAATGTTCAGTCGATTCTTTCAAGAAGTTCTGCGTTTCCGTCAACTTGCTCTCCCAAAGGCTTTTATCTTGGTTGTATAGTTCTTTTATCGCGTCTAAGTTTTCAGCCTCTTTCGTTCTTACTGACAGTTCTTCTTCCTTCTTTTGCAACATTGTAACTAGTTCTTCCATTTTCTTTTCTTGCAAAGCAGCCTCTGTTTTTAGTTTTTGTAGCCTTGTTATTTCAGCTTCAGCCGCCCCGACGTCGTTAAGCGCAAGTTTCAGTTGTTTTCTTAGATCGTCTATTTCGATTGATTGTTTGTCGATAGTCGATATATAGCTACGTTTTCTCGCTTCGACGGGTTTCTCGTTTTCATCAACCTCGTCGACGGTGCGTTCTTTTTCTTTGGTAGAGTCAATTTCGTCTCGGTCACCTTTAGGGGTGTCTGGTCGCGGTGGTGCCTGGTGGGAAGTTCTGATGCGAACTTTTTCTTTCACTTTGGATATCGGAGTCCTTGTGAGGAGTGGGGACGGAGGGGGTTGAGGACCCATATCTCCCCAATCAGCGCTATCTCTTCGTCCACCTTCGGAAGCAGTTCGGTATTCTTCGTCTGATGAGAAAGGCGCTGATCTGCCTGTGATGGGCGTTACGGGGGTAACAGGTGATGTTGAAGATTCCGAAGCTTGGTCAACGGTATCCTCTCGTAATATCAGTGATAGTGGTCCTGTGTCTGGTAAGCCAGCTGTTCTTCTCATGGCCGACACCCAGTTGGCTCTGATGCCAGCTGTTACTGCCGACAGGACTATATGCTTTCCATCCCAAGTCTGTGAAACAAAACACGATTCATTAGAAACATGTTTAACTTCCACAACCGACAAACTGTGGATTTTATTATAGGTATTACGTACCTCAGTCTCGAAAGCATATCCTTGCGTAGAATTTGGCAGTTCTACCACTCTTGATATCCCACTCAAGTCAATAACCCCATCCATCAGTCCTCGATGTTCTGCGTGAGGATCCCGGAAGTACAATAGGGCTGCTCCTCTTAACACAAACCAGTGACGTGACCAGCCTGCAGGCCCTCGTCTTTGCAGCCACCCTGCTCTTGCATGGAGTAATCTTTCAGCTGGCAGTTCAACCCTGCCTCCTTCGCCGCTTTCTGTTGGTTCCACTGCGTCAGTAGGCTCGCTACCTTCACTTGCCGAACTGGAGCTGGCTTCTTCTGGTGGTGCGCCACCGTCTGGTGAACCACGGGCCTGGAAAATATTAGATTATAAATACATATTATACAGGTGCCATCTAGTTTTAAAACATTGACCAAAATTTACATGTAAAAGTGTTTTAGAAGACCTACTTACAGAAAATAAACATTTTATTTCATTTCAATGGCATTTCAATGGCAACTACAAGTTACTTTCACGGATGACAGATTGGTAATCCAATTGATATCTTTCATTATCTACGAAACAGGTAACTTAAGTCTTGTGAGATTAGGTACTTATCAGAGGATTCATTGCGATATTTTTTACGTCATAATAGTTATACGAAAAACTATACCGTGTGTAGTACTCATGAATATAATCAACATTAACAATGAGACCAACTCTGAAATATACAAAAAAAAATCGGTTGTATAAAAAATTTTATACTAACAGAATCGAAATGTATGTAACAACAGATTTTTTATACTCCCTTAAAGTATGGACCCTTGTTTACCCTAATACACTGTATTTCGTCAAAAGGTTCTCCCAGATAAGGTGTGAATAGCATAGTAACTTACCGGCAGTCGATCTGGTGGTGGCAGTCTTGTAGGTCTCTCAAGCGTCGGTGGAAGCGCCCGTCTAGACCGCGGTCTTGTGAGGGACGCTGCGATGTCACGGAGCTGTTCGTCATACTGCTGGTGCTGATGTTGGAGAAGCGGCGAACGAACACTGGTTGCTGGAGCAGAAAGAAATGGGTTAAACTAAGAAGATATTATATTTGAAGCAGTAGAACTCCATGTAGAAAGAGCGACACGCGATAAACCCCAAGCAGGCAGAGGGAAAATAATGAATACCGCAGAAGAAGCTAAAGTTGTGGCACTAGGCTGATTTATATGAGAGATTTTTTTGTAAAAGGACTTGTAGGCAGAAAGAAGCACAGCCACCGGGGCGTTGTATACGAGTATATGCTAGTTTCGCGGTAAACTCTGCTTGCGCAATGCAGAATTTTGCGGGACATCAGTATGATGCGTAGTTCGCATGTGACGGTGTAGATGGCGCTACATAACTATTTCTGCCTGTGAGGTGTATGTTGCGAATGATCATGGGCACCCGAATCATTTTTTGTTTATTCTGGTGGACTTGGTTCCTTTAATACATACGGGGTCACCAGTATAGAGGTATGAGGAACAGGGTGTAAAGTTCACTCATCCTCTATAGAAAAGGGAGGATCCTCCGACCAGACGGGCATTGTGTCTGGCGGGCAACTGCCCAATGATTCATTTCGGGCCGTTGTATATGCTAGTTGCGCGGTAAACTCTGCTTGCGAGATGCAGGATTTTGTGTGACGTCAGTATGACGCGTTGTTCGCATGTGGCGTTGTAGATACCGCTACAGTATAATGTAGATAGCGGGTAGACTTACCATCGTCTGTAACAGGCGGTGTGGTAGGTTCTGCCCAGGTATCCCTTCGCCGAGACCTCGCCTTCTCCTCCCCGTTGATCTTATCCCGTGTCGGAGGGGATGCTGATGATACTGGCTGGTCTGTGTAAACTGAAACAATAGGAAAATATTTTATACATTTGTTACTACGTTTTTAAATAGGCGGCGAATTTAGATGGGACAAATAATGTTAGATTTAAAAGAACGAGTCTTTCTTGAAGATCTGAAATTCTGAACCTAGAGAGAAGCTAAGAGACACTGACGAAATTAATAAATGAAGTACTCTGCCTTTAAAGTGATTCGCAATCTAAGTAACGAATTAAAATAAAAGTTTTTTGCCAAATGACTTTGCAATACGAAAAGAAATAGAAACACTTTTGCAACACATTTAAAACCTATTTAATTTGTATCTCTCATCTTACAACGATGCCTATTCCACACGATATATGAACTGGTTGACCTACAGCTACACCGCGCCGTCCTAGCGAGGCGATCGCACGTAGGGCACCCAATAAAAATAAGATGCGTTTTAAAAATACGCGCGTCCTTTCAGCGAGCCTTATTTACGAGTTGCTGGGAGAGGGTAAGCAGGGCTATAAGGCGAAAAGAAGATAATTATTTATGACATAAGGGACATTATTCAATTTTTTACGACCTGATTTAGTTTTTTTTGGAGTTGCCAGATCTGTTGTGCAAAGGGAGAAAGGAGGTAAACCTACATATCTAAAATGGTACATAATTTTAGAAGGCATAACAGAAACCTATCTTAGGCTAGTACTGTGTTCTAAGCTTTAGCACTGTGACTGCTGTGAGTACCTACTTATAAATTGAGAAGTTTCGATTTCAATGCTGATCACATAACACAAAATTAAATATCTGTGCAGACCAAATCCAAACCCATCAGACATTTTGTGTAAATAATTTCATCACAACTACTCTCAAAACGGTAAAGGCAAACGTCGTGAGGAAACCGGCACGTCCAAAAATTCGCAGACGTGACAAGACAACTACCAACTGGGCTCGCGTGGTGGATTAGGGCCCAGCCCTTCTCACTGAGAGAAGGCCTGTGTCTCAGCAGTAGAAACACTATAAGACGATTATGCAGCATGCTATATGCAGACCAAAACAAAACTACAACAGGTTGACTGTTGTATTTTTTTTTCAAATTTCCTGTTATTTAATCATCTAAAGAGTTGATCTTTAGATGATTAACTGGAAATTTTGGATGAAGTAGGGTTAGCCTAAGTCATTGTTGAGTACGATGACACATCGGGAATTTCAGACTAAGATGGTTTAAATGCTCATGCGTCATGGAAATTGGGTAAAAAAAAAAGCTAACAATCTATCTTTATAAACGTAAATGAGTCTTTTAATTGAAATGATTTAAGAATTGATTCGTAGGCAAATGTATTTAATATTATTATTATGAACCTATTACGTAATATCTATATTAATATTTAACAATGAATAATTATAATAGTTATCCACTAATGAAAACAAACTCCACGCCTGCAGCTTGTAATCATGATCCATTTAAAGAATACAGATAATAATAAGTCTCCATAAAGAGGATGAAGTATAAACTTTTATGCGCACACGCCGACAAAAGCGCGCTTCACGCCATCTTGTTTATTTTGCCAATTAATATTATTGATTGGAGCTGAAGCGGTTGTAATGGGCTGTAGTTCATATTATTGTATTTATTTATAAAGTTAAACGATATTGAATAAATGCATGTAATAAAATATTTAACATAATTTTATGAGATAGGTAAGAAAACCATCACCTGTGCCTATCAAAAAAGATTTACAGTATTACAATAATAGACACATTACTCGCGTATAAATTACCATAAAACACCTTATCCCCCATAAATTAAACTCCAACAAAAAAGCAATAAACATTGACAAATAATAATAATAAAAAATGAAAATATACTTTTTTTTCTGGAATGCTGGTGCTCACAAAATAGCGCAATCCCAACGTGTCACGTTCATCATACAGAAAAGATTTACAATTGAAAAAACTGCGAAGTTTAATAAATATGAATGAAGCTGGCCGTAGACGGGCGGGTGTAAATCATCGACACCCACTGCGCGTGCGCATCGCATTGTGCTGCCCGTGGGGCGACTACGAGCACGCTTTGAGATGGGAACTTTATGTAACATGTGCACTCTTTTCCTTTACACACAGAGGTTTTATAAGGTGCGTCTACACTGCTCGAAGTTAGGGTACGATTTAAATGCTTAAAAGGTGCTAATTTATGATTCAGAAGGTTAGGAATTCCTAGGTTAGGTCATGAAGTTCTTCCCACTAGGTACCTACTACGCTTTGGAATGGGCTTTTATATTTCTGACTGACACACTTCTTGTCCATTTTAAAAGTGCCTGTAAATGGTTTAATTGAAATAAATGCTTTAAGTTTGAATACACTCGCGACAAATGTTTCAGGGTCGGTCATAAATATCTTTAATTTTTCATAATATTATTTTCATTATTTTGGCATTTTTTGTTTCTGTTATTGCAAATAAGATGCTGTTTTGGTACCTACTTACATCAAATAAGTGTCACTTTACCAAGTATTTACATTACATAATATTGTGGGCACATACCTACTTGTGGCTGTTATAACATAAATTTTGTTAAAGCAGGTTTTTATTATCTGTTTCTTTACAAAGTGAAAGTTATCGATAAATAACGTAATTAGTCGTATCGACGATGATAACTTTTTTATATCTGATATGCGTAAGACTTTTCATTAATTTGATGGTTCGTTCGTTTTAAACTTTATTTATTTTGAATAGTAGTAGGTAAATGTGTGTTTCTTGTAAAAGTTTTTAGATATATTTCTAGATAAAGGCATGAGTGTTAGCGTTTATGACACACTAACAGTAGGAATGGCATTCATTTTTTGACAGTTCAACAACATTCATTGCGTTATTTACGTTGTTGAGCAGAAAAAATTTTAGAACATAAGAAGGAATGGATTAGCAAAATCCTTCAAAATTATTCAGATTGTGATTGAACTTGTGTTAGGGTGCAGATATATGAACGTAAACGAAGCCAAAGGAGTAGGTGGCGGTCTGTAATTTCTGCCTATCTTCATGGTAACACGGCGTGCGTTTATGTACGGTATGTATGTTCTAAAGTCTATTCAAACTTGTTTTTTCAAATTAATATTATTTAAAGTTAAACAAATATCAACTTTATTTTAATGGTGTTTAAGTTGATTTCATTGTGCCTAGCACTATTGAAAAAGTTATAAAAACGTTTGAAGTTGTAGCGTAAACTGAACTTTATTGTGTGGATTTAAATATATTTTTCCATAAAATAATTTTTGTTTACATTTTTGGCAAATAACGCGATTGCAGATTGTATAAATCTTTCGGTTGTATGCCTTATGGGTCGACGAATATCAAAAGCAAAATTGACTTTCATATCATTCCACAGTAACATTGACACGAAAAATATAGTAGGTACCTACCTACTTCAGATAATCTAAAAGCGACTTATTTCAAAATAGGCACCAAAATCGGTCCTCTAGCGAAAAAGGCATGTAATGACCACATTTCTTTATATAATTTCAATGAAACATCATTACGTGTTAAAAAGTACGTACATTTTGAGTCTAACAAAAAAATTTGTAGGAGCCAGAAAATCCATTAGCTAGGGTCGTTGATCCCCGTTAGTCATGTACTCATATGATATGCTGAACTGACTGACAGATTTCTGAGAAGACGCATAGAATTACCGATGTTTTTTGTTAGTCTATGGTCATAAGGTGATATTATTAAAATGTTTTGGGATTTTATATGGCTTAGTTACCTACAGGAGTTTTATTAGACTTTTTGAATCTTGGCTTGAAACTGTCATAACGCGGTTTATTAATCATTACGAAAATCTGGGAAATGTATGTAGTACGTACTTACAGATACTTGTATGTAATTACTTTTTTTTTTTTTTTTAAGGATGGCAAATCATCAAATTACCCCTCCCGCTCTGGGTGGAGCGGAAGGGAGTGTCAGACTCTTACTGACTAAAACCCATCCGTGTTCCTTCCTTAGCCCTTTATATTCCGGGGCAACGGTAACCCTTTCGGACAATCCCGCTGCCCCGGCAGGCTTCGGCCCTGACGGGCCCCTCCTTGTCTGCTGACATCTCTGAGGCGCGCGTGGAATACATACGCGCCGTCCGGCACGGGCCTGGTCCTGATCGGACGGCGAGCTACCCATTACTCGCCGTCCGCAGGCCCGCGCCTACGGTGGCCGGGAGTCGTCACGCGGCTCCCGACGCCCGGGGCGTCTACCGCGGCGGCTGGGACGGGCGGCTCTCTCCGCTCTCTCCCTCGCCCATCCCGCCACCTCCTTCGCTAGCATGACTGCTTCGCAGAAGGAGGTGACTGCCTCCCACTCCCTCTCGCCCCGGACCATGGCTTGGACCAGGGCCGGGCGCGAGAGGTCGCCGCCGCTGCCGATCGCCTCTACGAGGACACGGCGGTGCTCTGCCCAAGCGGGACAGACCTCCACCGTGTGCTCCACCGTGTCCTCTGGGCGATCCTCGCAATGGTGACACCCGGGCGTTTCCTCCCGCCTGATAATGTGCAGGAACTCCCGAAACATCCGTGTCCGGTGAGGACCTGCGTCAGGCGGTAGGTGAGGACGCCGTGACGCCTCTCTAGCCACTCCTCAAAGAGGGGCCTTACCGCCGCTATCGCGGCGTGCCCTGCGCTGGGTTGCGACAGTCGCGCTTTCCATGCCGCTATGAGATCGCGCCGGAGGTCCGTCTGCTCCGCAGCAATTTGCCGCGGAAGCGGGTTTTCCCCCCGGCGTAGTGCCTCCGCGCGCCACTCATACAGGCGCGCGAGGACTATCGCCTCCAGATCCCATGGCGGCAGTCCGGCAAGGAGGCTTGCCGCCTCGCTGTATGTAATTACTAACAAATTGGATTTTATAATCTGGAAAATTAATGGTTATTATTGTTATCAATAGTATCGCCTTGCAAAGAATTTGGCGGCAAAACATGACACCAGGGTTGCCAAGATCAAAAAAAAAAGAAAAGAAAAAATACAGAATTTGCATATTACATTTTAGTTTTTTCATCAGGTAACATAATAAATTTATTAATAACGTTAAACAAATAATATCTTTAAATGTAACTACCAACATGCTCCAGAAAATGACAATTAATTGTCAAGAACCCATCAGCTATATAGTAATTAGCTAATTGGCTATAGTCAATATCATTAACTTGGCTACCTATTACATCTGTCTGCGAGGATGTTTCAGTCAATGCCAATCACTAGTAACTCAAGAACTAGTATTACTTTACTTTACATGCCACAATATGTAAATAAAAACCACAAATATTGTAGAACGAGACAAGGCAAGTCCTCTTTCATAGATTGGACCCTCGGGCTAACTAAATACCTATGTGTGTACGTTGGTTTATCCAGTGCGTGGAAATTGTGGTTTTGTAAGAAGCAGCTGGTCCACGTTACATGGAGATGTAGAAAAAAGTAACCAGTTGAAATGACTTGTTATTATAATAATTATAGATATTAGGGTCTTTGTAAACTAGATTTCATAAAAAATGCTGTCCAATAAAATTAACGCCAACGGTTAAAATGTTTAAGACAAGTTATTTTATTTAATCGATCGTTATAGATATTTTATGTCTTTTTAAAGTAGCTCTCGTCAAGTAAAATTAACACGTCATCGACTGTTTAAATAACTATCATTGTTTTAAAGCCTGGAGAAAAACGTCTCTTCGACAAGCTGCCATCTAAGGATTTAAAAAAGGTAGGTTTTTTGGCCGTTTTGTTTCTGAGCTAGTCACATCACGTAACTAGCAATTTTTTGCTGTTTAAACTTTTAATTTAATGACCTGAACTAACAAAGACTTAATAAAACGAGGGAAACACTCAAGTATTCGTTACGTTATCGTTAAGCTCTGTAAGATATCTTTTAAAATGAGATTAGTATTTTTCAGTTTAATAGTCAGGGTAATAGCGTACCACACTATCAGTAGCAATGGCTCTAATTTTTACAGTTCAAAAAAATTCATTGCGTTATTTAGTACGTTGTTGAGCAGACAAATTTTTCAAACAAGAGAAGAATGATATAGATAAGAAGGAATGGATTAGCAATATCATTTAAAATTATTTAGATTAAGATTGATAAGGTGTAACGCTATAAGGGTGCAGATCTAAAATGATACAACAACATAGCTAAATATTCTCAACAATTCTAGCATCCGTACTTTCCGCCAAACGCTTCGTTTGGCTGCGTCTGGGTAGGTAGACAGCGGGACCTACATTCTGTCGCCGCGCCGACACGCTCCGCGGCACACGCGCACTGCAACTTAACGAAAGTGAAACAAAACCGCACTCTTTCTTTAACTTAAAGAATAACACATTTTGGTACTTAGAAATAAAGAATGTTTTTAAAATTAACGGAATTTGCCTAATTTTGGAGAAAAGGCCCTTATCTAACTCATAGGCGCTCAAGCATTATGTTACCCTTCAACTGGATTGTGGAGGTCAGATAGGCAGTCGCTCCACGTCTAATACCAGCCACCACCTACACTAAACACTAACTATACACTGTAAGTCGACACTAATATAGTTAGGAAAAGGCTTGGAAGATGGAACTTAGTATTAAACTCTTTTCAATTCGGAAAATTCATTTGAAAAGAGATCAACGTCTGTACGCATTGAAGAAAACCGAATGTACTGATCAATTTTGACTAGTTGGTTCAAAATAAGCTGTAGTTAAGACTTGCCTATAGGACCGCAAATAACATAATTATCTAAGTTGACAGTATTACTCTATTACAAGATTTACAAGAAACAGCATTTACGATTCCTGGAAACATTTAAGAGGATTGTTTTGAAGCGTAAATTTACATTTATTCGCTAAGTAAAGCTATTTTACAAGCAATAAATTAAACTTAACGATAACGCAATTGTTAATAAAATATTGTTCACAATAACTACTCTATGTTTTGATTTGATTCAGTAATAAAATAATGAGTTAGAGCTTTGCTATTTTAATCTTAAGGTTATTGAAGTTGTAGTATCGTATCGCCACTGTCAGAGTACATAAAAAGAAGGTCTGCCATATTGGGCTCAAAATCAGACTGTGAACGTTCTTAAAATTACGAGAATTGCCCCTCTGATATCAGTCTGGATCTGTCAAAAATACCTTTAATTTCCCTACATCTTGACAAGTTTTTGACATTTGTTTGTCGCTGAGATGAGACTGCGACTAGATTTTGAACGTTTTAAATTACGAGAATTGGCCTTCTGATATTGCATTAAAACAATAACTAATAAATAACCAAACACTAATGTAATTTTACAAGATTTCAAAACACAGGAGTACATTAAGCATCAATACCAACCGATAGCAAATAATAAAACAACATTATTTATGATGTTAACATTTTACTTATCAGCATTCTGTTCGCAAATTATAGTGAGCTTACTAAATATGGATACAGGAATTTGTTTGTGGAACCCGTTATTTGGTTATTACTGTCTATAATATATTATAATATTTGCTTAAAAAGGTGTGTTTAGTCTTGGTATGAATGGCTGGGAGCTACGGCAGACATATTGCGTAGTATGTAGTGCAATTTGCTGCAATTTGCTGCCTCGTCTCAGAATCTTGTTGACCCTTCTCGTGTGTTTTGTAATTGACATTTACTACTTAGGAACTTTAAACGAGCTACGTAGTAAGTGGCATTATTTTAATATCATCGTCAAACAATCGTGAAGAAATTTATTGTTGGTCGAATCCCGATACAGCAATTCCATAAATTATTTATTTTTGACCTGCACTCTTGATTGATTTTATCGGATAAATTCATTTATTATCACCTAGAAAAACAACTTGAACAAAACAACCACTCAGACACTCACTAGCGTAAACAAATGTACACCCCTAATTTGACCACATGTCTATTTCTTACAACATTACGATAACAATCCCATACATTCTGTCTACATTACTTTCCCAGACATGAAAACCAAAAGCAATTAATATAAATTACAAATATACACCGCAATGTGGTGCAGATACAGAAAATACGATGAAAATACCAACACTATAGCACGATGGAGTTTCTAAATAACATTATCACAATCTGTAATTAGAGGGCGCGCTTGACCGCCATTAGATCAGTAATTATGATCGGCACAAGCGCACGCACTGCACTGCGTAGGCGCACCGCACCACACATTTAAAATATGAGCGAGGGTAGTAACTATTTGTGACCATAAAGAAAGTCGCGGAATGTCCAGTACTCCAGTCCACTTAAACAATTCGATAGGAAATTTTTTACACTTAAAGCAAGACAAAATCAAGTTAAAGACAGACCTATGACACTGCATTTATTTTTCAATTCTCACTTTACGAATGGTTATGAACCTTGAAAACTATAACAGCGGACTATCCTTATGTGGTAGTGGGTACATTGATAGGAGAGATGTTTGTACATAGGGCCTGCCCAGTGGCAGAGAAGGAATGTAGGCATCTTGCAGCCATCAGACATTTATCATCGCAACTAACTCCTACATGGCAATTCTGGACCGTGGTGAGAAGGTCAATTCAGTGACTTCAGACTTCTAAACGTTGTAATGATTGTTTAAGGGGAAGGGGTCTTTGTGACAAGCGCACCTTCTGAACTTAAATAGAGTTGCACCGGCCTTGCTCCTAGGTCACATTTAGTATTGTTTATATTTGTTCCTAGTTATGATATATTCGTATAGCGATTGCAATTGTTTGTGCAGTGGGCTGGATTTATAAACGTGTTAATTAACATTTGGACATTTTTTTTTATGGATGGGTAATCATCAAATGACCCCTCCCGCTCTGGGTGGAGCGGAAGGGAGTGTCAGACTCTTACTGGCTAAAACCCATCCGTGTTCCTTCCGTAGCCCTTTATGTTCCGGGGTAGCGGTAACCCTTTCGGACAATCCCGCTGCCCCGGCAGGCTTCGGCCCTGACGGGCCCCTCCTTCGATGCTGACATCTCTTTGAGGCGCGCGTGGAACACATACGCGCCGTCCAGCACGGGCCTGGTCCTGAACGGACGGCGAGCTACCCATTACTCGCCGCCCGCAGGCCCGCGCCTACAGTGGCCGGGAGTCGTCACGCGGCTCCCGACGCCCGGAGCGTCTCCCGCGGCGGCTGGGACGGGCGGCTCTCTCCGCTCTCTCCCTCGCCCATCCCGCCACCTCCTTCGCTAGCATGACTGCTTCGCAGAAGGAGGTGACTGCCTCCCACTCCCTCTCGCCCCGGACCATGGCTTGGACCAGGGCCGGACGCGAGAGGTCGCCGCCGCTGCCGATTGCCTCTACGAGGACACGGCGGTGGTATTTTTTTTATCTTGACACATAAATATCTAATGTAAACGATTGGAGCTTGTGTTTTGATGCCATGGATTTGGCGCCAGTTCAGTTATGTGGACGAATAAATTGGATATTATTAGATACGTACCTACATGTCTTTAATAAAAGTTTATTTGGGTGTCGTATGATTGCCCGATTTCGCGAGACGTTCCAATTTCCAGGAGGACAGTGACTCGTTCTGCGAATGCTAAATTTTATGCCGCGTAACAGATCTTGTTTAACGATTGTAAATTATAACAGTGCAATTGGCGCTCGTCCAAGAAATTGATGGTTTAAAACTGCCTTCTATTTTGATAGATTTCAGCTTCATCGGCATAATACCTATTTAGGCTTTGGTCCTGATTGTGACACAGGCTTCCTCTCTGTGAGGGGAAGTGGGCCGTAATCCAGCACACGGGCCCAGTGCGGGTTGGTACATGTCACATGTCTTCGAATTTTTGGTTCTAGGACATGCCGGTTTCCTCACGATGTTTTCCTTCACCGTTTTGAGAGCAGTGGTGATGAAATTATACACACAAAGTAATTCCTGCCTGGGTTCGAAATCATTACTCGTTAGTCGAGGCCGATACCACTCTGCTGAGGCACTGCTGCCACTAAATTAAGAATAAACCAGAAATGGCTGAAGTTATCTGACTGAAAAATATTAACCGAAACTTATCCAAAAATGCTGAAGCAGGCAATTAGCAACTAGGAAATCTTTGTCAGACGTCCTTCTATTAACAGGAATACCATTCAACAAACAAATCGTATCCTGTGCATCATTGTCAAACAAAGTTGGTCAGCAACTTTGTTACTTCAAACTGGTCAGTGTACCTAGAGTGCTTAGAAGTCTAACGACATCAATTTACTAAGTAACATATTCACGCCTGTCGGGGGGGACAGGCTGCCAGGCTGCCTAGTGGCTAGGCTAGACTTTGATGGGATATTTATCGTAACGGTGCTAAATTTAATTGCCGCTGAGCCCTGTTCAGGTGTAGGGTGTGAATCATCGTCTTTAATGGGTGGTGGTGTAAGGGATGGGCGATAGCGGTGGTACACACGACGACCTATCAAGTTATACATTTCTATAGTTTAAGTCGCATTGTATAAGCTTATCGTACAATGTACAATGTAGCTTATACTGGAAATGTATAGCTTGATATGTCGATGTCGTCGTGCGTACAAACTTGAAAATAGGAATGGGAGATAGCGGGAAAGGTGGTTGTGATGACGGCAGAAATTGGTTTCCTTGGATAAACGACGATGCCGAAGTAGTGAAATGGCTAAGTCGACAGAATTTAGTTATTTGAATTAAAATTAAGCATTTTGAAGCAAAATTAACAAATTTGAGAAACTGCGGAACGCTTTAAAAGAACCTCACAGAACTCATAAATTTAGAAAACCTCACAGATAGGACGCCTGTCATGTCCCAGCAGAAGGAAAAGTCTATAGGCTATTATACTTATGCTTATTTAGAAAAACTGAGCATAAAAAACTGATCATCAACTACAATGTATGTGTCGAAAGATGTTTGAAAAGCATGAGTTGTGATGTTCTTAATGTCTATTAAACATCGATATTTCGTGAACCGACTAACTTCACGTCACTGATTTATTCCCGCTTCAGCCTATGACATAAAACAAAAACTCTAAAAGGTTACACCATCTCCTCCATCTTACAGCTTTTAATTAGGTCTAACGCTTGGTCGGCCGACATCGAGATTTAGCTGACCGGGTCTGCGCAGGCGCACCTGCTCACACGCATATAACTGGTACTTAGTGGCAGCTAACGGCAGCCACAATGGATGGATGGTATGTGGTCGGTAATGGTGGTGGAAAGTGGACATTTGTTATAGTGTGTCTAAGTGGCTGGGATTGTCTTGTTTCTTATCATTTGTTCATGGGTTCGGTGATGTGATGGTAAATCCTATAGGGTGTGACATTTAGAAAGCCAAATTCCTGTTTAATTCAAGGAAAGTTTTGAATGGATTGGTGATTTCATTCCCACAATGAAATCGTTACAGTAAAAAATCTTACCTTTGGTGTCGATGGGAGTTGGTGCAGCCAGGCTGGGGATCTCAGGCTGCGGCGGCTGCACCCTGGGGCCGGGCCAGGTGGTGGTGCCACCAGAACAGTACCGGGGCCTGGTGGCCTGGCACCCGTCCGCTACGTCGCGAAGAGTTGACGCGTCTGCTGAGTATTCTGGAATTATGAGGGATGGATGAGTGAGATATATGTCAAAGAAGGACTACCCCCAGCTTTCTGCCTAAAAGAAAATTCCTTGAAAATTGAAAAGTGCACGTAAATTGCCTGAAAATTAAAGTAAAATGCTCGAGTTTGAGGAGTATTGTAGAGATACTAACATTTTCTCATTTTCGAGTTTCGAGTGACGTTAAAGAGTAGGGGATGACTAAAGCAACGATCGTTGGACTGTGTAAATAATAATATTGTTAGAAAGGGGGTGACTACCGGGATGACAACTAATAGAGAAGTATGGAAGAAAAAGCCATGTTGCGCCGACCCAAATAAATTGGAACGAGTGATGATCAACATCAAAACTTACAGTTCGGGCTTACAAAATACAAGTGTTTATTCAAAACAAAAATACAATAAAACTAAACAGTACCAGTTTCGAAAAGGATCCAGAAATAGTATCCAAACCGCTAGGTACACTGTTTTCATCTGACAACACACTTGAATTGTGGGACAGACTTGCGATAAGTCACTGGACTGTACTAGTTAGTGAGCTGAAGTACCATTAAAAAACAAAGCAAAGTGAAGTGCTACTAACATTTATTAACACAAGTTTTTGTTTATGATAAAATAGTATCTACATTAAATATACAATACGTGTGACTTACTTTACGCACGGCGTTCAGCACCCTCGCGACTAATAAGTCACACGTACTGTATACTATTTTATAGCTCGTTTGACCCTTAGGTCACAAAGTGCTATAAATAATTATGTATTTATGGCATGGTGTCACCTGAAAGTAAATGGATTATTATTTTATTATTTTAATAATTAAACCAATACTTACTTCTAGTTGTTGAAGACTGCAGCAGACTCGCAGTCTGGCCTCCAGGAAATGTCGCATTCCTCTTATGTCGACCCTGTAGAAAAGAAACCATTCGATAATTAGTAAAGGCTGTTAGCAACAAAAAAAACTAAGCCAAAGTGGAAGGTGAAAACGACTGTTAACAGGTTCCGGCGCGCCGGTATAACGGCTTTAGCCGTATATTGTCCTTGATAGTGATAATCACGTAGAGGCATAAAATAGCTGTTGAAAAGGTTTTATGTAATATGAAATCTGTTTTTGGTAAATCTTCCTATTAGGTAGTTCAAAAATATCCAATTAAATATTTGCTTAACCTAGGAATCCCATCCATATAATCTCATTAAAACACAAAAATCCTCAATACCCTTCAATTCAGTGCTCTATCCTCATTCCCAATACCCCATTCCATCAAGTCCTCAATTACCTATTTCCTAACGAGACATCAGCCAATTAATAAAAGATTTCTAATCGACAACATCTCTATTGCGTTGAGACTGAGTCGTAGTTTCCCTGACCCCACCCATCCTTGGGAAGCAATGACGATGTGAAACCGTACCAATAGGTATCGTTTAATTGTTCGAAAGCACATGCCTGACAAACTGGTTGAAACGCGAAACGGGCCCGATCTGAGTCGAACGCAAATTGTATCAAGCGATGTTGTGTCTAGTTGTGTTTGAATAAGTGGGTTATCTTGATGGAGTGACGAAAATGAATAAAATAAGAAATGGGTAAACGGGGTCAAATAAAATTTGCTAGCGAAACTCCGCAGACGTGGTGGGTGATATCTGAACACAATAAAATATTTTTTTAGGGTCTTTGCTTGTTATTTGTTACTTGAACTTAGAAAATCTGTTTTCTTTTGTTTTGTCATGTTAAGATCTAAGTACCCATAAAGTCTACGGAGTTTCACTAACTAATTTAATTTGTCCCTGTATTAGAGGAAGTTTAAAAGTGGCGTCAATGACCGAAAAGTTGAAAGAGAATCGTTTGTCTTGGTATGGGCATGTGATGAAGAGGGACAAAACGCATGTGACTGAAAAAGTGATGAATATAATGTGCATGGAAAAGGGAGATGGAGGCTAAAGTAAAGATGGATGGATGGTGTGATGAGAAGTTAGTGAATGACAGCGTGACGGGTGACAAGGAAGAATGCATGAGGAAAACGCGTTGCACCGACCCCAAGTTGCACGGATACGGGACAAAGACAGGAAGGTGATAATAAAGTGACATAAGATGGTGATGCTCTAATAATGAAGACAGAAATTATGATTAAACTAGCTGCTCTCCGCGGTTTTACCCGCATAAGTTTCGATCCCGTGGGAATATCTTGATAAAAAGTAGCTTATATGTTAAAGGGTGTCAGCTACCTCCCAATACCAAATTTTATCAAAATTGGTCCAGCCGTTTGAGCGTAAAGAAGTAACAAACATATAAACACACACACACTCTCACAAACTTTCGTCTCTATAATATGTATTAGTGTGATTTTAATTGAGGTCAATCAATAGATCTATTCGGAAGTTTAAGCAGAATAAAATCAGAGTTAAAACTGGTACTCGTAAAAAGTTATTTTATTTGGTTTACTGACACATTTATAGACCACGTGTATCGTTATTATTTATATATTATTCACGATTTTAGGTTATCTTCCATAAAAGGAGCAACTGTTGTTTGTATACGGTTTGTATTTCTAAAAATATCCTGATCTTTTGAATAATAATTAGAAAAAAAAACAAAACGTTCATACCAAACCGACTGTAGTTTAGAATTAAAATTGTGGATTAAAAACGATGGATTGTGTTAGCAACGCTTAGCTGAGTAATCCACCGGTTCCGGAGTTCTTTCCCTTACTTATGGATAGTAGATTTCTGCAATTAGCAATGAATCCTGAAACATTTCCCGTCTTTGACAAAATACTCAAACAATCCTTCAAAGTTGAATCGTAGATCACCATACTCCCAATTGGGATCAACAGCTAGACAAAAGCAATATCTCTTCGCCTCAACAACGAAGATTTATCAGAGCCGTCGCTTAAGGCGAGGTTCTTCAGCCTTCGCTCGTTAATCGGCCTCAATGGATTAATTGGCAAATTACTGAGAAACTGGTCGCCGCGCAGATGTAATGGATTTATCACAATTGTGCTCGATGGACAATTGAACTGTCGCGAAAGTGAAATTTTGTTGCTATTGTCTTTGATTTTGAATCTACTGTTTTAATTGGTAAGTAGTTTGATTTATTGTTTCTTTGAAACTAAGTTTAATGGTTTTAGAGGAAATACAGTAGGTACCTACCTGCCTACCTGATGACGACTAATAAATAAGTAAAATAAAAAGCTGCGCCGACACCAAATATAACGACAGGAGAATGATGCTGATGATGTACGTATGTATGTATGACGTACGTGTATGTATGACGTACGTGTATGTATGACAGTACCTACCTACCCAGTCAAGTCATATCGTAATCGTATCCAGTGGGTGTATCGTATACGAATGATTGATCATCATCTGTATAAAATTTAAAGTCCTGACTGATTGATATATCAACGCACAGCCTAAGAGACATGAAATTTGGAGGGTGTGTTCTTTGTGAAAAGTAGGTATCCACTAAGGGTTTTTCGAAATTCCACCCCTAAGAGGGTGGATGGGGGGCACGCGGACGAAGTCGCGGGCTGAAGCCAGTAAAACATAATTATGAAAAAGAGAAATAAATATTTTCTACCACTAGAAAGATTCCACGGACCCAAAATGGCGCCTGAATTACTGTAATTATGGAAAATGTGAAATTTTCTTTATCTTCTGGGAAACGACTTGGCTGATAATACATCGATAGAGAATATCTTAGAATACATAATAGAGCATGAATCACTAACGTCGGCATTTCTCAAAGAAATACAATTCGGCAATTTTATCAGTAGGTAGTTAAAATCATCTATCACTCTACATACGGTCAGCAAAAAACTTCAGACCATAATATTATAAGCTAGATTATGTCTAGGCAGCAAAACAGTCTGGACGTCTAAAATAATTTATGAATATAAAAAACACATGAATCATCTCAATAGCGAAGTATAAAATCAATTGTTTCGAATATAAAACAATAATAAAATCGGTGCGCCGCGCGCCGGCGCCGCCGCTCGATCCGTTAGCGCGTTGAGATTGCGATTAAGGCTGGTTACACACCGGCGACTAGATGGACTTACTGTATTTTTAATTATCTACTACTGAAGACATATAAAATATCCTGATATCTCTTTTGATTCATCGCCAGTAGTCGATACCATGAACAGACATGGGGGCTAGTCGGTAAATTGATCTAAAGGATTAATGCAATTTGCTTTTCAAAGGACCCGAAAGGCCACTGAGTGTTTTAGCTAAGTATTGTTAGACGTAGACTAATTGAGCCTTAAAGTACCTACTTCAAACGGCCCAAAGCCTCTTAAGGGGAAAGCGCTAGCCCGCGAAATTCTGTGAATACATATTTGTTACGGCCGCGAATCATATTTTAATCAACGTACAAATACTGACCAGCAAATTGCAAAAAACGTAAAAAAAATGAATTTCGCGGGTTACCCTAGCGCTTTCGCCTTAAAAGCCTTTTTTTTTTTTTTTTTTTTTTTTTTTTTTAAGGATGGGAAATCATCAAATGACCCCTCCCGCTCTGGGTGGAGCGGAAGGGAGTGTCAGACTCTTACTGACTAAAACCCATCCGTGTTCCTTCCTTAGCCCTTTATATTCCGGGGCAGCGGTAACCCTTTCGGACAATCCCGCTGCCCGCCTTAAAAGCCTGCCATAAAGTTCTTCTACTTTGAGATTAATAGTCCGACATGGCTGTTTAGGAACGTTGAAAAGTAGAACTGCTACAGGGATTTTTTGGCGCTCGAATGTCGTAGACAGGCTGTTGGTAAAAATTTGTGCCGTTTTGTGAAAATGTATTGAAAAAACAAGATGACGCCAAAAGAACTTTATAGCGCTATAACTTGAAATGTACTGGATTTGACAGGTGTTTGACATTCCAGTACATTGTCATGTTAGTTCCATAGACCACTACGTTCATCGAGACCCTATTGCGGGGTGTATTTGAAGTTGAAGTAGCGAGCTTGATTCCTGACATTAAATTACTGTCAATGTATTAATTATGTCTTCAGCCGGTCGATTCTGTTAGAATCTCACCGTGAGAAGTTAGGTGAAGTGAGCTGTCATTGCATCTGATTCTATAGGGATTGATAGTAATGGCAGCTCACTTTAAGCTCACGTCACTTGAGTTATCACGGTGAGATTTTTACAGAATAGCACTACTGTTCTGAGCCCGCTTTTTTAATATAATTTAGTCAGAAGGATTTGGTATGAATCAAGTTTAAAAATTAGAAAAAGACGCATCTCTGTCGTGGACCTAGCGGGTGATTGACCTAGCATGATTTTATGACGAGTCGTGATAAGACGACGTGGGAGCGGATATCAGGAGCGCACTGTACGTGTTATCGTTTTAAAATGTAACAGATTGTACAGTTCATTGTTACTCATTAATTAAGGAAGTAATTAATTATCGACGCATTTGAACTTGCTCACTTGACAAAGCTTTAGGTATTTTTGGCGATGAGAAGTTCAGTGTTTCTTCTTTGACTATTTGAGGTTTATTCTCCTTATTTGCGGTAAAAGTAATGGACAAAGATAATTTTTTTTATTATTAGTGTTCAAAAGAACTTTTTTTAAGGTTTGATCACGGTGTCATCCGTTGTTCTATCAATTTCAATCCGTCAGTACTATTTTGACAATCTATAATAATAATGTCTGTGGGTACTGTCAGGTACTGTCAGTGACGTTTACTTTTTAGTAGATTTATTTTGTGAATGTTGTTTATTTTCCTTGACCGAATTCAATCAATCTAAATAAAGATGGATTCAGACGACAGCGCAACTGAGGCAGTGCCAGTCGAAGTGGTCTTCTCAGTCCAATCCGTGGATAGTTCCGAGGATCCGCCGATGGAAGAATGGTCTTCATTGGAAGTATTAGGGCCTGAAGAAAACAAGAAGAAAGCTTTATATAACGAGGGGTTGTATGACGCTGGTAGTGGAGAAATATGCGGGAAGTACATAACTATGTCAGCCAGTTCCGTGTTTATACACCCTTACTTCAATTTCCCGGCGATCATAGATCCAGGAATAGAGAACGCTTTGTTAAAACCTGTAGATGCAATAACATACCCGGACGATGGACAGGCCTTGTACCTAGCTATCTGCAAGGAAATGAATCAGTGCCCAGTCAGAAGTTTTTATAGAGGTCTCCTTGAAGACCGAATAGATCTACGGTATTACTGCATCAATCCGAATGGATTCCGGGCAATGGCCAAAGCTTTGCAATATAATAAGACAGTCAAAGTATTAAATCTAACTGATAATTTTTTGAACAATGACGCTAGCTATCATTTGGGGGATCTGCTTTTGACAAACAATACTATTACTGAACTCCATTTGCGTGGCTGCAGAATTGGCCATGAAGGTGCAAGGCGACTGTTTTGTAGCTTGCACCTTAACAAAGCACTCAAGGTTCTTGATTTGAGTTATAACAAGTTGGGCGATGAAGCGATGAAACATTTAGGAAATGCTATACTGTTCGGACTAACTCTGAAAAATCTTAATTTAAGTTACAACGATATAAGTGGGAAAGGAGTCGCGTTTCTAGAAGAACCATTCGAAACCCATAACAATTTTACTCACTTAGACCTTTCGTGGAACAAAATATTTAGTGTAGGAGGTTACGCGTTTCTCTTAAAATTATCAGAAAGCATGTGTCTTGAAGTCTTGAATTTGTCGTGGAACTCCTTATCTGGCGCTCGGATCAGCCTTGCCTTAAAACACATATTACTGTGCCCGCGCTTGAGTGAGCTAAATCTCAGCAATAACAAACTAGACGGACATGCTATAACGCCTCTCCTAGGAGTTTTAACGAAAGCAAAAAAATTAAATACGTTGAATTTGTCATACAATCCTTTAACACCTAGTGACGCTTTAATCATTTTGCATAAAGTAGCGATGGTTGCTTCGAAAGTGAAAAACGTACTGTTGGATAACGTGGCCGTTACTGGAGAATTTATATCTTTGCTCGACCAAACAAAACTAAAGAAATCAAAGAAAAACTTAGTCGTAACGTACGGGGGCGTTGAAAATGTTTTTAAAGCTAAAGGGCCAGATGTCAGGGAAACAGTACTCAACAGAGTTGAATATGTTACAAATAAAGTGAAAAAGAACAAAGCTGATATTGCATTGATTGCGCTGCAAATTCAAAAAGAAGGCAAAGCATCCATATTGACTGCGAAAGATTTAAATGACGCTTTAAAACATGGCGGAGCGCATCTAGATGACGACCTGGTGAATGAATTATGTCACGTGTTTCCGGGACCGCCTCAAAAGAATGCTAAAATCAAAGTGATCGATATAAACTCGATGGTGGAGTATATAAGACGAAAATGGCCAGATAGGAAGTTACCCCTCACTCCTCCTCCTGAACCGGAACCGGAACCGGAACCTGAACCTGAACCACCGAAAAAGAAAGGTAAAGGTAAAGGGAAAAAGTGAATACTTATTATTTTCACATCAATGTAATCCGTCACAGCGTAAATGTGCCTATTTATTTTTTAATAATTTAGCTTTATATAATTTTTTAAGTTTTTAGTTTTTTAGACTTAGCTTTAACGCTGAAAATGTTTGATGCAAACTGTTAAGTTTAGTTTTTTTTTTTATGTTAAATTTAGTTATTTTGACGCACATGTTAATTTTTTTTTAAATAATGTTATTTTATAGTAGCTCACGTTATTTTTAAATTTTGTTAAGTAAATAAAGTTATTTTTTGTTAGTCTTTAATCTTTATCTTTTTAATTTTGAATGCGAAACACAGACATTTACGTCAGGGGCAGACAGAAACTACAGAACTTACTTTTTAGGGGACTGCAGGACCTAAACGCAAGTTTTATAATGTCTAAAAGTATATGATCGACTACAGTTAAAAAAAAACTGAAAAATATATGATATTCTTCAGGATATATGCTAGTTAGATAGTGTGTTGAAAATATAATACAAGTAATTTGATGTGATAGAACAAAATCACGAAGATACCTCTAAAAGTTCCTTTTATCGATTAAAAACCATACTAATAAACATGCAATCATTCTGATTTTTTTATCAGATTATTCGACAAGCAACATAATTAACGTAATAGTGTTTTAATTTTTTTTGTCGATTAGATAATTACTAGATATTTTGCAATAAATTACCAGCGTTGTGTCATCGCGCTTCTCTCTTTCTATGCAGTCCGACAGAGTCCACGCTTTAGTCTTTGGATGGAAGAAGTAATATAATACAAAAAAGTATTCGATTCTTTGGAAAAGTGGTGAGCCTGTAGTTTTATATTCGCCCCTAATTAATACCGATCCAGCCTGTCATTTGCTGTCCTCTTCCAGCGACGCCCTAAGCCGAGGTCCGAACCCCGTGGGGGGGGGGGGGTGTGCCCTTAGCGCAGTCGCTTAGTTTTTAAGTTTATTGTTAGCCCTGGCTGGAGGCCTTCATTAAGGCATCCACAGGAAAGTCCGGTTAAGCAGTAGCCATCCTCATATAGGATGAACTGCGAGATGCCATTTAAATATAATTTAAAAAAAAAGAAGGCCATGACCAGTGACCACCTAATCGCATTAATTTATATAGCATTAATTTAGCATTAGTAGCATTAATTTATATTCAACTAGGTATAACTAAAGTTTTATTTCTATTAACATAATTTATGATGATACCGCAGATCACAGCGAGAATATTACTATACATTTGGGTGAAGTCGTTGTTAGGTCAATCTGCCTGTACTCTGCCTGTCTTTTCCCAACATATTGGGGTCAGCTTCCAGTCTAACCGGATGCTAAGCAGATGAAGGCTAGACGATGATGAGCCTTGCGAATGGATTAAAAATTCGCTAGGCTAGACGCCGCGACTTACTTTGTGTAAATTATTTCATCACCACTGCTCTCAAAACGACGAAGGAAAACATCGTGAGGAAACCGGCATGTCCTAGAACCAAAAATTCAAAGACATGTGACATCTGCCAACCCGCACTGGGCCCGCGTGATGGATTACGACCCACTCCCTCTCACCGAGAGGAGGCCTGTGTCCCAGCAGTGATAACATTATGCTGGGTGGTTATGACTGATATCAAAATGTACTTTTATTAAAGCCTCAAAAATTATGCGGTTACCACCGTTTCTAGTACGCATTATTATCAAACAAACACACATGCAGCATTTGGTTCGATCTAAGATTATCCATGTTAATACAACCGGCATCGAATTGTAACTAGAGGCGCCGCGAGTTCGTTGATCCCTCATTTTGATACTCCTCATTGTTGTAGGTACTTATAGGTATTTAATTGGCTATGTTATTACAGTTCGGAGAACTGTTGGTTGATAGAAATAGAAAATAGTTTAATGTTCAGGTAATACATTAAACAAGTTTTTTAAAGGTTGGGACGATATAAGTAGCAAATATTACCTACTGATTGCTTAATTAGGAGTAAGTTGAAAGAAAAACTGTTTTTTTATTTTATTATTTTTACATTTAACATAATTTGTGTGGTGGTATTTTGAATGTTGATAAATGCTTGAAGTTCTTAGTCAAAATAGTCAGCTTACAATGGGAAAGTACATCAGACGTCAGGAATACTCAGGAAGTCAGGCGAAATAATGAGCTGACTATATCAATGGCACCTCAACACGATTGCTGATCCTTGGGCTTTAAAAAACGTAATAAGAATGGCAGTTTTTATTATTTTTAGACAACCTATGTGTGTGTGATCCACTGTCGAGCAATGGTCTCTCCCATAGCTTTCAATCGTTCCCTGCGTGTTGCCCAATAAGGTACCTACCTAAGGAATCCTACAGACATAAAATTGAATCAATTAAAAGTAAAAGTCCATTTAATTGGTTCAATAAATACCAGCACCAACATTTTCCCACTTTACAACCTAACCAATTACTTTATAACTAAATCATATAGTCTCGCATACCGGTATGAAGTATCAAATTAATACTAACACAGTGTGTATCGAATGGTTCTGATAACCCCCTATTGCGGTGGCTTGAAGGTTGGAGCTGGTAGTTACCGCAGACATTAATTATGGCATGTTATACTTTATATCAATGATCGATTTGTTACGCAACAGATTTGTATTGGCTGTAGTCTGATCCCAGGCCACTGGTACACATTATGTGTAGTTATCTATATATGTTATGGAGGAGTTGGCATATGATCTCTATTCTGTCAATGTAGAAATAAAAGCTTGCAGAGAAAAAAAATTCGGCCAAATGCGAGTTGGACTCGCACACGAAGGGTTCCGTACCACCATACAATATTTAACACTACATACACTCCGATTTTATTTATTTCTATAGATTAACAATACATGATTTTATTCCGCAAAGGTCAGTAATCGCTAACGAAGTGAGCAAGCGATGTTACCTCACAGAAGATGGCTCCGACCTGCTAAGCTATATTATTTATCAAACCCCTTATCGGATGGTGATAACGCCTTAACAGTCTAACTGGCCAATTACTTGACTTTTCTTGTCATCCCATTGTCCAACTATGGTCTTCACTATGTGCATCTTCCGTGTGTTGATAAAAAATACCAAGATAATTGATAACTGGTTCAATATAGGAGAGTTATGATAGGTGGCCATTGAATTTCATGTTTCAATTCAATTGATCTTCTACCTTTTCTGGAATTTATTGGTTTTTAACAAGTGTCGAGCTGTGCACGTTGTGTTGATTTTGTAAGGAAGGTATTTTATCGCGGAAGTGACGCAATATATATAATCACTAGGTGAAAGGGAATGAAATCGGAAGATTCTTAAAAAAAAATTGGTTCCTATAAATATTGGTAGTAAGTCAGCATTATGAAAATGAAAAAAAAAAAACCTTGGAAATCCCTTAAATATCTATAAATCCATATAATCGGTATAAACTACAAATAGAAAATTAAACTCATTCAAAAGTATAGAGATTAAATCATTATTTCTGTAAAATCCAATTCTGAAGTTTTAAAAATAAATTATTATGTTGCTTTTTCACACTAAAATAATTGTCAATAATTTTATCGTCTTAGGAAATTGTTGATGATAAATCCTGAACAACAATAATTAACAGCAGTAATTAACCAGTTTTTATGACAAGACAAAGATTTAAAATTAATTTTACAACCAAAAGATTTCTGAAGATAATAACTCTTTCCTGTAGAATTGCCTGTAGAAAGAGTAAATATTAGTATTTCAATTTCCATCTAAAAGACCAGCTATTTGCTGATAGTTAAAACATTACAATAGTATTAAACTTTTAAACATTTCCTACCTTTATTCCATGGATAATTATTTAGACAACTAAACAAATCATAAAAGGCGTCCCATATCCCGAATTAGACTAAGTTTCTCCTGAAGCTCACAATCAACAGCGAGTGAGTCACAAACATGCGCAGGCGCACGTAACGCGATCCTGCGCTAATTACCTCGCCCCATTTGATGGAAACTGGGCCAATCGCGCAGCTGCAGGCGACCGACTTCAAAGGAATCGATTGAACGATTACGACCAATTGAAAAATTGCCCGAACATTTGCGCCTTTTTAAAAAGTAGAACTCAATGACGTCATGATTTTTCTGGAATTCGTCTCAATGACATACTGGCCAGTGTCTCGGTGTGGTGATGTGGTGTAATTTTAAGGCACTGGCAACACAAACGAAATGGCTCTCATGGTGTTTCGCAAAATTGCAACATTAAAAGCTTTCATTATTTCCTGATAGTGAGTCATGGTCTGTCTGGAATTTAACTGTCAAAATGCCCCGTTACACGAATGTCTGAATTGATTAATTTTCATGTTGAACTGGATGGGAAAAAAAACGTAATTATGGCTAGCCTATTATCGGGCACACGTTAGAGAGGAATGGGAGAGTATTAACTAAGGGAAATGAGTGTGTTGCGAGCGATATCGAAGCTAGCATCCTGCCATTAATTTTGCACAGTTGTTATCTTTTAAATAAACATGAGATTATCTATGAAGTTTCTTGGTATATGCTTACGACATTATTGGTGTTCTGAGAAGAAGATACACATTAATATCTTATCCGATGAACTCTGATGACCAGAATGTTTGCTTATAACAACCCTGAAAAGGATTATGTATATATGTGGGTACTTCACAAGTTCATTACAGAACATTAGCTCTTTTTAATAAACGTTGCTTAAAGTTAAGTGACGTTTAAACGTCTAAAATGTATGGTTAAACAGTTGCTAATCATTACTTAACTTTAAGCATCGTTTATAAATAAACTCCTGATAATCTTAGCAGCTTATTACATTAAAATTATTGATTGACTGGTTATTATAATATGACGATCCTAAACAAAAACACACTCCTTTACACACACACACATCCTCCTTTAAACTCCTGTACATACTAACTGCGCCCCGCGGTTTCACCCGCATAAGTCGATCCCGTGGGAATATCGGGATAAAAAGCTAAAGATATCCTATGTGTTAATCCTGGTTATAAACTATCTGTGTGCCAAATTTCATCCAAATCCATTCAGCCGTTTGTGCGTGAAGAACTAACAAACATACAAACAAACTCACAAACTTTCGCCTTTATAATATTAGTGTGATATAAACACGCCTTCTTCCCATGGACTACAATCCTTTACTCCTTATTTTAATCTTACTTTCTATAAAGACAAAACAAAACATAGGTACAAAACATCTGAAGTACTACAGATTAAACGAGAACCGAACAGCCTTGCTCATACAGCCATTATTAAATCTCATTGTAAGGTATGCGGTGAAACAGGATCATTAGGATCCAAGGGCGACGAGAACCTGCGACCCGTCACCTGTCGTCACGGTAGGCAGGCATTTTGTTGATGATCAGCTTACGTGACGCGGGTCGGGTGTCGGTGGTGTAGACCTGAAGTTTGGATTAGGTTTTGTAAGAGGGAGACGAAAGATTTATTAAGTAAAAAAAATATTCGAAGGCCTGTTTTTTGGAAACGGTGCGTCGTGCGACCATGCTTCTCAGAAGCGAAATGGTTTCTATAGACAATGTTAACCCAATATTGTAATAAAATTGGTGAATTTCCAAAAAATCCTCGCTCCGCACCCCTAAGGCTACACACTCCAACCGGGAGACAAGGGGCTAAGTTTGAAAATAGTGAAAAAAAAATTTGGCCATCTAACACTTGCGATAGTCTACATTGGTTTTGTTTCCCCTCGCAAAACAAAAAGACATAACATGACAAAAAAGCTAAAAAAATCTTTCATAAGAGCGATGCAAATATCGCCACACACTGATTTAAAAAGCTAGTATACCTACTAAGGAAATACCAGTACAGTATAGATACCAATGGAAATTAAAATACCGACCCGCACTTTATAATTTGTGCCGTATTAAATCGACCACAGGGCCTATACTAACATCTTATTATAGGAAACGCCGAGTCTATTAACATAGTCTATAAAATTGCGTTGGTTCATAACTTGCCCAACAATTTGCGCTGGCGCAGCTTTCGCTACAGGAAGCACACGTCTTATTACACCTCGATTGGTGTTTAGAAAACTGTTTTTTTGGCTTCCCTTCCATGTTAGGTTAGCCTCACACAGTCTGACGCGTTTTAAGAAATCAAACGTTTTTAAGGCGCTGCCCAAACGTAGGACACCGAGAAACGCTTAATTTTTGTCACACAGGTGTATTGGTATATGTATATTACAAGTCAGAAAAAAATACGTGTACTGTCAAATGTTCAAAGAAAAGCTACTTTAAAACAATCGTAAAACAGAGCTAAAAAATTTTTTTTCGTCGCAAAATTTTCAAAATTTTGAGCGTAGTCTATCATATTGTATGTAATGATATTAAAGATTCGCAATCAACAAAAGAAATACCTAAAAACTATTCCACTGAGCCGTGCATTATTTTAACTGCAAAATTACTTTCATTTTGGTTGCCATTCGATTCAACTAACATCAAATGCATCGCTCATTTGAACCTTATTATTTGTTGCTGCGATGTGTTTTGACAATTACCTAAAAAAGTTAAGTGAGGTTCTGAATATGCCCAGACACTGACCTGTATTTTGTTTAATAGAGGTCAGTGTGCCCAGAGTTTTTGTACAAATCATGAATTGAATTGCGTTAGTTGATGTTTTAAAATGACGATGACGGAAATCAATATCGCCACGATTGCGAGATATTTTACTAATTACGTCTATTGCAAATACTTCAAAGCCGGCCCACAATCCACACCAATAATCTTGCATCGTCACAAAATTTTAGAGGTTTATTTTAATTCCAACTATTTTACTTACACCGTATAAAGCAGCCTTTCCCATCTTATACCCACATCACCCACTTAAGTTACCCTACCCTCGATAACTAGGAGGTGTGAACGGCCAGATTATTGGACAGACTCCTGCGCAGGAAGTACGCAATTACGCTGATTCTATGACTGGTTCGCACTATGTTCTGTATGGGTTTGTAAGTACATAATTGGTGATTGACCTTTGTCTGAGAAAGGGTGAGATAACGTACTAGAGTACTGATTGGAAACTGTTAGGTGGGTAGATCGTTTCAGAAATTACATGCCCTTTGTCTTTTTATGATTATTGAAGAATAGTAAAATGAATGAGTGTCGAGCAATTGGTGTCGAAGCTAATTTAACGCTTTGAAATTGCAGGATCTTACTCTCTCTGGGATGACTTGGTTTAATACTAGTAAAATGAAACATGAATTTTTTACAATTGAACGTACTTAAATTTCGAAGCTATGTCATCGAATTCGAAGTAATTGAAGTTTTTGTTCATTATAATGGTACTTATTAGCTTACCCAAAAAACCGGCCAAGTGCGAGTCGGACACTCGGACCACGGTACCACAAGGCGAAAAAAACACATTTCTTGTATGGTCTCCATACAAGAAATGTGTTTTTTTCGCCTTTAAGTCTTTACAATAATAACAGACCTTTAAGTTTTTAAGTTTGAAGGCATGTGACACCTGCCAATCCCGTAATGGGCCCGCGTGGTAGATTACAGCCCACTCCCTCTCGAAGAGAGGAGGCCTGTGTCCCAACAGTGGGATCATTATAGGCTGATTATGTTACGTCAAATTTTTTACTTTATTTTATTTTTATTGTTTGTTGTTTTAGCGGCAATAGAAATACACACTCTGTGAAAATTTAAGAAACAAAAGAAAATTTGAGTTTCGCGGGCTACCTGACGCTTTCGTCTTAAAAGGAAAAATATCCAGCTGTTACTGACCTTACTCCTCGGATAAACACTAAGCACGTCAGACCACCACCTGGCCTCCTCCCTGCAGGTGCCCTTGACGAAGGTGACCCTCTCCGGCGCCGTGATGGCCAGGCTGAAGGCATGCCCGGTGACGCTGTCAGCCTCGCTCACCTCCAACACTGTTGTCATGTCGATACTGGCCTGAGGGACTGTGTCTGGCTGTGGAGGAGAGAAACATGACGTCAGAATGTTTATGTCATTATTAGTGGCGAATTTACAAGGAACTGTTGACACTCGAAGGACAGAGGGCACTGTTGGTAAACATGTAAACATTTGTGAAATTGTTTTGTTAAAAATGTCACTTTAAATGTACAGACGCCAGCACATCAAGTTACTACAATCTGTCAAATTTCTTTGATAGATTTTCAACTTTATCGCTAAAGCACAAGGTTCAAAGATGATTGGGAAAATTTGACAGTTTCGGGTAGGTTGATGTGCTGGCGTCTGTACGCCAAAATTCATACAATATCAACATAGTTGGGAGAGTAGGCTAGGACCTAGCCTATTTCCAACTATTTAGGAATATTCTGGGAAGATTCTGCATTTTTTTTTGCTAGGAAGATTCTGACACGTTTGAGTTTTTGCAATATTACGAAAGCGCCACGAAGAAATAAAAAAAAATAGTTAAAGAACCGAGACGTTAATAGAAAAAGCTATAGCTGATCGCTAAGGGAAAACGAATCTCCAATCAAACAAAATCTAAAGAGATCTCAATTCCTTTCCAATTCTAACTTTTTTTACCGCGATAAACTTTAATTAATGAGATCATTAAGAAAACAGCTTCTGTTCTCCTATGAGATATAGGCAGTAACTCAGGCAATTTTTCCTAGTCACATTAGAAGGCCGATATCGTCAGTAACAGTCTCTTTACCTCTGGGTAAATATCTCATAGAGGGTCGGGCGATTACTTAACCGTGTTCTACCCGTCAGCAATGTGGCGCTTCAGATTTTTAATTAAGCGTTTTAGCCGCTGGGTGGAGTGTTTAATAAGTGATTTGTTTGTGTGTTGAATTTCATATTTTCTATTAGTATTTTTTAAAGAATAGTGTGTGTGTGTGTGTGTGTGTGTGTGTGTGTGTGTGTGTGTGTGTGTGTGTGTGTGTGTGTGTGTGTGTGTGTGTGTGTGTGTGTGTGTGTGTTGAGTTATAATTTTATAGACTGCTCGACGCTTGACTGTCTAATGGTCGCAAGCGCTACTGTTGGTCCTGAGTTCGAATTCCGGGTTGGTCAGTGTTATTGAGTTTTTCCATCTGGAATTTATTAGTGGTAGCCCGGAGTTAGGATTTGTGCCCGGTTGATCGGCTCGCACCCTATTACATGTCACTTTTATACATAACTGATGAAATGTGAGTACTATATGTGCTATACTATCTGCCTGACCCTTCGGAGATTACAAGCGTGATGTGTTTATATTTAGAAATATTTTGAGATTTTCGTAATAAATCAATTTCAGTTCATTTCCTATATTTTAATTTAGTAATCGAATGAAATGAAAATACAGGGTCAAATATCGTTGAGGGGAACTTTACTGAGGTGACGGGTATAAAATGTTACAGCAGAATGTATTAACATACATATCAAAAAAAACAACCGACTTCCAAAAAAAACTACAAAGTGATAAATAACTTTTATTTCGGAAGTCGGTGTCGTTGGTTCTGCATTTTCGTTTATTGACACCGACTTCCGAAATAAAAGTTATTTATCACTTTGTAGTTTTTTTTGGAAGTCGGTTGTTTTTTTTTTGTAAAAAAGTTTTTATTTTTCACTTTTTAGTGAGAGAGTTTGTAATTTATCTAAGTTACAATAGCCTAACGTCAACTGCTCATCACCTTTTACAAAATATTGCTTTTCCCGATGCTGGGACGTTAATTTTTGAGGAGTTCTACCACCACACGCATTGTGACGAGCATAAATTGCTTAGCAACCATATTAAAGTAATCGAATCGCAACCCGTGAAATATTTATCATTGATTAGTTCCGATGGCCGTCTGTAGTCTTCATCATCAGCTCCACTTTACCAAATGATGATTTCCGAGAGCAAATGCTCAAGTTACTCTAAAAAATATCCAAATCGCTATAGGTTTGCCAATAAAATTTGAGGGTTTCCCTCGATTTCCATGGGATCCTCTCATCAGATTCCAACTTGCTGACAATGGGACCACCTTGGGAGTATACCCTTCAAGTTACTCTAAAAAATATCCAAATCGCTATATGTTTGCCAAAAAAAGTTGAGGGTTTCCCTCGATTTCCATGGGATCCTCTCATCAGATTCCAACTTGCTGACAATGGGACCACCTTGGGAGTATACCCTTTCAAACAAAAAAATAATTTTCGAAATCGATCCACAAATGACGGAGAAATCGGTGAACATACAAAAAAAAAAAAAAAACACATAAAGTCGAACATATAACCTCCTCCTTTTTGGAAGTCGGTTAAAAATGACAACACAAACAGCAAAACTATAATTTAACATCGTCATTTGAAAAACTAGTTCAATTACGTATTTAAATGTTCGACCTTGTACCTTATAACCTTGAACCTAGAAGGCTAGGACTGGCAGTGTTTAATCGCCCAGCTCTGTAATTTAGTACTTATCAGAGCTCATGACCTAGTGCTTATCCTAGCGGTATGCTAATGCCTAGATTTGTAGCTAGCGTGCTGACTGAGTTGTGGTGAGTGATCGTCGTTGATAATGTTAGGTTAGGACTTTTGAGATGAGGTGTTCATAATAATAAAAACCGGCCACACGAAGGGTTCCGTACCACCATACAATATTTAACACTACATATAAAACAACTGCAAAAAAATCACGTTTTTTGTATGCCCTCTTAAATATTTATTTTATTCTGTTGTTATAGCGGCACCAGAAATACACATTCTGTGAAAATTTCAACTGCCTAGCTATAACGGTTCATGAGATTACAGCCTGGTGACAGACAGACAGACGGAGAGTGGAGTCTTAGTAATAGGGTCCCGTTTTTACCCTTTGGGTACGGATCCCTAAAAAACAAACTGTCCTTTTATATACGAGCTACATGCGAGAGGCAGACCAAGGCATTGATGAAATTATAGATTTTGTTAGACTTATCTGTCCTTATCATTCCTACAAGAAGAAAACAAAATGTAATCGACGCATGAATTTATTGCAATAAAGATTTTGGCACCGCAGTCTAGTTCGCACTACAAGACAGATGTGAGTGAAAATGCCGGGAGGGGATACCCTAGAAGGATATTGTATAGTGACCTTATTGGCGATGTTCTTCAGGGGCTTGTGGCTAAGTAATAACAGCCGCACGGGTCGATCGATCATGTTAAGCAACGCTTGTCGCAGTTGGTCCGTGGATGGGTGACCATCTTTACATCTCGTGAGTTTATGTATATATGTATTAAAACTAAAGAGAACAAATAAAGTGCAGACAGCAACATTACCAACTTGATCAAGAATCTTCATTTTGTAAATTAATAATCTTGATTTGTTGAGTAGGTACGTGATAGACAAGTCTGGCCATAAAGCCTAGAAAGGAAATGTCTATCGCATTCAAACAAATCTCATAACCAAATACTAATGTTTTATTTCTCCAGTACCTTAGGCCCTTCTTAGTTTACAACTTTCATTGATCCGTTAAGCCCTATTTACACGACGCGACGCAAGTTTCTCGCAAGGAGCAGTGGTGGGCCAATGGTAACGGCCCCGAATTACGCGTTGTAGGTCAGGTTCGAACCCAGACAGGCGCTTTACTTAGTGTAAATTATTTCATCACCACTGCTATCAAAACGGTGAAGTAAAACATCGTGAGGAAACCGGCATGTCGTAGAACCAAAATTCGAGGACATGTGATATCTACCAACCCGCACTGGGCTGTATGGTAGATTACAGCCTACTCCCTCTTTAAGAGAGAACCAGACAAGGCCTATGTCCCAACAGTAGGAATATTACAGCCTGATTATACTGTCTCTTGCTTCTGACATACAATATTTTTGAAGCATCGCCTAAACACTGTTGTACGATGCATTTAATGTGTGGCTGCGAGTGCGGCGACGTGGCCGGTATCTCTCACACGGTTGATTTGGAAGGCCAACAGTGGTCCATGTGAATAAACAATAAACTAATGATTTTCATACAGATTAGCGCCCGACCACGTGTTGTCGTATGTGCTAGTGGTACAGGACCGTGTGATCGGACCTTTAGGTGGAAGCACAGAAACAGTTGACGATCGTCGCCCGCGCACCTAGCCTGGTCCTAGCACCCGTGTCTTTTACAACGGGACTCAACTACCAGTACTTGCCGTAATATTTTGTAATGTAAGTACCGGTTTAACGATTCACTAACAATCTGCATACGAATCGTCGCTACTGGTCAGGAGTTTATTATTTTTTATTAGAAATTGTTGATACTGGAAATGGTAGAATGGATAGGTTTAACTTGACCAGTAAAGTAAATTAAACTAATTTTCTTGGTTTATTATGCTCAACACGTAAACTTCAGATTGTAAAATAATTGCTGCTTGTTAATAATAATCTTTCGGAAGTCAGTAATTTTAGAATTAAAGCCTATTTAGTACTTTCAAAATTATATAACTATAATTCGAATCTAAAAGTGTCTAATCTACCTTAGAGTTTATCTTACGAAACTCGTATATTAAATTGTACTATTTTCTGCGCTTGCACTGGAGAGAGACAGAACATTCATTCGCTTCAAATAAATAATACATTACAAAATTGATTAATGTACAGACATTGACAATAACATGGTTTAATTTGATTTATAGCATAACTTTCGCCGTCTCCACAAACGATTTGATTTGAGAGTTCAAATGCGCGCGCGCACCGATCTACATTACGTCATTCATAATCTCCGTTGGCATGGTTACGCGCTCTATTGAATAGAGATGTAAGTTACGTCTCGACTGACAATAATACTGATTCGAATAGATACAATAAATTGTGATTGTTATTAAACAATTTGTGTGATTTTCTCTAGAGATTATTTATAAACGATTCTAGAAAAATAGACTAGTGGCTAAATAATAACAGTCGTACGGGTCTATCATAGGTTAAGCTACTCTTGCCGCGGTCGGTTCTTGGTTAGTAACTGGGTTGTGGAGGTCAAATAGGCAGTCGCTCCATGTGAAATACTGATATTCAGCTGCATCCGATTAGACTGGAAGCCGACACCAAAGTTATTGGGGGAAAAGGCTAGGCTGATTCATTGAACTGTAGGCTCAGTTATGTGCAGACAAACTTAAAATTCTCAATACTTGTTGTAATCAAAGGGTTTATGAGTTTGTTCGCATTTCGTAGGTACCGCGTGCAGCTGGGGGTCAAACGTTGGCAATTATAGTTACGATTATAAGTTTGAATGATTTATTCCGGTGGTATACCCTTTTGGGAATACATCAAATGACTCCTCCCGTTCTGGGTGGAGCGGAAGGGAGTGTCAGACTCTTACTGACTAAAACCCATCCGTGTTCCTTCCTTAGCCCTTTATGTTCCGGGGTAGCAGTAACCCTTTCGGACAGTCCCGCTGAAGAATGGTATACCCTAAGGTCGCGGTTCTCATGAAAATTTATTTAGTATATGAGATGTTTTGTTTCAGTTATAAATAAAAGTATGTTTAAATACATTCAGAAACTGCATCACCTTACACCATATAATTAAAACATTTACAAAATTCTATTAATTCTGAAATCATATATTTATTTGCATTTCAACACGAGTACTATATTTATCAAGCTATTTAACTCCACAGTAACCTGTGTTGAATTTTATAGGTTTCCGTTATGTTAATTCAGTTCTAAGTTCTATAAGGAATGTGCATTTAGTTGAATGTTTGAATAAATAGAAGTAAGTCTTAGAAAATTTGCGTAATGAAAGCTGGGGAAGATTTCATTGATACTATTTTTAACCGACTTCAAAAAAAGGAAATAGAAATAATTTATTTGTCAAAAATGTAGGTATACATAATACATTATGGTTATTTTGTGGAGAGTCCCAATATATTTTACCTTGCGGCATGCAAAATTATTTGACATGTACACGAACAGAACAAAAAAAGAAAAAGCATAATACAATAAACAATATCAAATTTAACAATAAACATTACTGTCTATAATACAAAGATGTCAAAAACATAGAGATGTCAACATTAAGAGCGTTTACGCCGTACGGCATTTCATACAAACTTTCAAGCCGTTGTTTTTCGAAATGAATGAACCGATTTTAATGAAACTTCATACGCATAAGCAGGATACAAAGGTCTAAAAAGTTAGCAGAGAACATTTTCGAAATGTCTTATTTAAAAAAAGATAACTGGTAATCTCTGTTTCTATGAAAACTTTAAAATCGGTCTAATTTGGCTGTAACACAATTTTTCGATAATGTTCTCTGCTAACTTTTTGACCTTTGTATCCTGCTTATGCGTATGAAGTTTTATTAAAATCGGTTCATTCATTTCGAAAAACAACGGCTTGAAAGTTTGTATGAAATGCCGTACGGCGTAAACGCTCTTAATAGAACAGAAACCTTCGGAATTACAAATTATTATATTATAAAGAGGAGGTTATCAATTAGGTTGTTTTTTTTAATTGTTTGTACCTATAGTACACGAACGTTTCGACAGTTATGTTTTGGAGGGTGGAGCCTATTGCTATCAACCGGGCACAAATCCTACCGGGCTGCTACAGCGAAATCCCTGACAGAAAAACCCAATAACACTTTGCCCGACTTGAGAATCGAACCCAGAACCCATGCTCATCAGTATGCGACCACTACACCAACGAGGCAGTTGACGCTGTGATACTATTTCTTGAGTAGGTAGCAAAAGTATCTAATGATTGAATTATTATATAGAAAGCTGTTCGAAGTAATTTATGGTTCACTGGTTGTTGAGTTATTATTATTATTGCAGTGACAGTTGTTAGGGGGTGGGAAAGTCAGTTGCTGGTTGATTGAATTTTGCCGCCTAGGAGACTGTTAATTACTGTTCAGAATATATCTTTGACTATAAATAGTAAGTATTCCAGTATTTATACCGGATGATTTTTTTTACCGTCTCAAATTTTTTACATTGTTTGTGTTCTACCCATGAATATGAACAACTTTCACTATGGGACTAACTGTGACATCACGAAAAAAATCAGCTGTTTAATACAAAAGTTCAATACTTATTAGACCAAAATGTATGAAACAGCAGATTTCTTTTTCGTGATTTCAGAGTTGGTCCCATAATGAAAGTTGTTCATATTCATGGGTAGAACACATTTTAAAAATTTCGAGTCGGTTAAAAAAATCATCCGGTATAGAACACAGCATAGAACACAACAGAACAGAACTAAGATTTTGGAGTAGTTTTGATAGTTAGGTTGTCTATATTACATTTGAGATTGATGTTACGATTTATTCGTCCGACTGAGCTATTCTGAAAGATTTTCGAAAATCTTCCTTGATGTTACACATATGTGCATTAAATTAATACAAATCGCGTGAAGTTTCAGGGTAAGACTGCCATCATGTTCATTCATTCAGCCGAAAGACGTCCGCTGCTGGACATAAGCCTCCCCCAAATACCGCCAATGGTTCTGCCATCGACCATCTGCCACTTAAGTTTGGCAATTCTTCGTGCTATGTCGGTTATGCTGTCATATGTTTGGTTGAAATAGGATTCAAATCAAATTCTATATCGTGATGCTTAGAGGTCTGTGACATGATTGTCGAAACCTCAGCGTTCAATTTCGCAATGCCTCCAGAAATAACTTAGCTGAAACATTCCTTCTATTGCTTCTATATAAATATACTTTATCCTTTTCTTATTGCCAAGTATCATTAAAATACAAAAGTTATAAATCCTAACGTCTGGTTCCTGCTAATGATGTACAGGTTAGCAACACTCTTAGGGCCCGGAAGTCGCATCGTTCGTGACGTTATAAATCTAATGCTGGAACTCGAAACAATTAGCCTTACACCTTAACAGACTAAAACCAGCTCAAGATGACCCCTCATTGGTTCCAAGATGGTGGTAAGTCAGTTCAGGGTATAGGTCAGGTGGAGTGGTTCGGTCGTAGTTGGCGCATTATAGATTTGTCATGCAGTCTGTACCGTTGGGTGTCGAGATGATTGGGTGGTTGGGGCCAAGGTTGGTGGAAAATTGGCTTGGTAGATTAAGATGTCGCATTAAATTACTTTGAATTGAATTAGACATTAAGTGCGTCTCCAGTATCCAACAGAAAACGAGAATTAAAATCGAAGTTGGAAACCACCCAATAAAACAATTTTGTAACTTTAAACCTACTGACTTCTTAAATTTTTCTTATGTTTATGATTAAAACCCGTCAACACAGTATCTAATAATCCTCCAACCACAAAACCCTGATCCACAGCCATAAAATTAACATATACGTAACTACCATACTTAATAGCTATAACCCCCTCCCCCCTTCACCCCCTCACTCAACTACCTTCATTATTAATCCCCGACACAAATCAAACTTCAGTGTCACAGCAGGTCATGTAGTCGCCTTAACACCGTTATGTAGGTTTGTCGCCCACGGTGCGCGGGCGCAGCGATTATCCCTAGAGTTATGGACCTCACGCACGCGGGCCCATCACCCTGGGGTTATCGGGGGGTAATGGAGCAAGGACCCTGAGTAAGGAAGAGGAATGATTTATTTTAAGTGTTTAGTCAAACGTGAGGACCAGAAAGGAAAAATATTTAATTCACATTGTGATTTCAGAACTGAGGAGCTGGCGAACAGAACCGGATTTGTCCACGAAAATAAATTTTACACGGTAGCTAAAAAACTAATATCAGTATATGAAGTTTGTATGAAAATTTACTTTTTAAAGCCTTTTTTTGCCTACTTCTAGCCGGTTTTGATTGAAAATATTAACAGGGATCGACGAAACTAGGTCAAGACATAAAGATTCGAAAAAAAAAATTTTTGAATAGTAGTGGACAAGTCCGGTTCTGTTCGCCAACTCCTCAACTGTGAATTCAAACCCAAGCTAAGCCTAGATCCTAGATACCTAATCAATCCTTGAAAAATGTATGCATTGACTTTTTGGGCTTTGTCATTATTCTTCAGTTTTTAAAGCTTAATCAGGCGACCGATTGTCTAATAACATGAATTCAAAATGGTTTCAGATACTTGAAATAGTTTTTGGGACAGATTTATCCTTTTACAGTATTAAAGGGGGGTTGCAAAAATATATCTCTGATACCACTTCCAGTTATATAATAATTACCACTAGAACAAAACATTCATTTATCTAAACATAATTTCATCTTGTTTTGGTCCGGAACCTCAATAAAATCCCATTGCTTGTTTAATTTCAAGTTTATAGTCATGATAACTAGCCCGTGTACTTGACGGGTACACCCTATAATTGGGTGTGTTACCCCATTTACGGGGTAATCCATTAGGTTGGCAACTCCGCGTCCGCGTTTCAGAGATTAGCCGTTCCGTGTTAATCAGAGATTGCGGTGTCGTTCGTGTCACTTCAGCTGTTTGCGCGTGCGCACGTTAGGGTTGCCAAATAACAACAAAATTAAAATATTTGTTTAGATTTAAATGAGAGACGTGACAACTGGACTGCATGTAGCTTTCTTCTGCTCTGAGCATGACGTTATAAATGCAGCTTTTAGTATGCTAATGCTAATTTGGATTCTTTTAATTCAGACTTTTACTTATGGAAGTTGCTGAGAGCATAATGTTGGTACTTATAGAAAAGTAAGAAAGAAATTCTACCCCAATAAGATTAGAAAACAAAATCTAAGCGGTCAGACCTGATGGATCACATATTAAACAACAAAGGCGATGCTTTGTTGAACAATCAGATTGCATCCATAGCATAACATAACATAATGTTCCCACTGCTGGGACACAGGCCTCCTCTCTGTGAGAGGGAGTGGGCCGTAATCTACCACGCGGGCCCAGTGCAAGTTGGTAATGTCACATAACTTCGAATTTTTGCATCCATATTGATTTATTGATAAGTATCAAGAGCAGCGATGACCATGAAAGCGTCGCATGTGTTAGTAATCACTGATTCGGATCATCTGCTCCATTTAACGAAGAGACATCCCTGACGCGAAGGGGCGTGGCAGTCTTCGTAGGTGGCGACGCACGACGTATGTAGACAGAGTCGATGCATGTCCGTCTTCATAACAGAGCGTTTGTTATTGTAAATAATACAGAGCATAGGCAGGAAAATTGCTTTATAATTATGGAGGATGTGGTTGGTGACATCAGGATTAATAGTGCCTGCGGTTCATATCATCATGTGTCTTATCTTTTAAAATTACAAGCTTCTGGTTATTTATTAAACTTTCGCACAAAAAGGTACAAAGGCGGACTTAATTAATGCCTTAGGCATTATCTACCAGTGAACTTAAGGTGGTGAAGAGGTTAGATGGCAGGTGTTTGGTGCTTGGTGCTTGGGCAGGTGATGTGTGGACTTTCTTCACTTAATTGTATTTAGTCTAAGCTTTCTCATGCTGATGCATATAACTGGAGGAAACTCGAGAAATCATTGATGAACTAAACTTTTGGACATAAATGACTATTAAAGAAAGAAAGAAAGAAAGAAAGAAAGAAAGAAAGAAAGAAAGAAAGAAAGAAAGAAAGAAAGAAAGAAAGAAAGAAAGAAAATACATTTATTTAGCACAGACTAAAAGACACACAATACACCAAATACATACATGAGATAAAAAATAAAATCAATAAAAGAAATTTGCAGGAGAGTGTGCCTCACGGCTGCGCCAAAAAGGCCCAGTTCAGCAAAAATGTCAGACAACTAGTGCCTGACGCTGTTTTTTTTTTAATTACTATTCATTATAGAGAACCTACGACGTCGATAGACAACACTGTAAATTGTGAATGGATGACCAAGAGAAGGCTCTCTTAAGCTTGACAATTTCAAGCGTTTACTAGATGCTTTAAAATTGGAACGAGACTAGAAAACGTCCAACCCCAGGTGCTCTCCATAATCATATCTCAGAACAAAGTTATGACTTAATTATTTTATGAAAATATTTCTACTACCGCTATCACAATATTGGTTATTTTCAATAACGGTGCTCCAACCGTAGTCGTTCAGAATTGTGGGCAATGAAGCATAAAACACATAAATGGAGCAAACTGTGGAAATAGAACCGCGGTATGTACCTACTGGTGTAACAAAAATTGCAGATAACGGTGTCGAAGTCACTGCCTGTGACGGATCGACCCCCAAGAGTGGGGTGCAAGTGGGGGCCAAATTGGGTTTATCACCACAGAGCACTTATAAAGTCTTCGGTATGGAAATGTATCAAGTGATATTGCTGAAACAACGTTGTTTTGAGAAAGCAGAAGCAATGAAGACAATTGGTTTAATAAACATTGGGAACTTTGTCGCGAAAAGGACTACCTACGAGTACTATGATAATCATTGCATTTACAGACTTAGGCTCATTATAAGATCTCGGTGACCAGATTAAAACAATTCCATTTGATTTTTGGGGCGTTGTTCATCAGCACATCGGCACTTAGATTTGCCGAAATATGTTACAAAAGATGAGCATAACTTTTTAAACTTGTTAGCGAAAAATCTTTGGTAATGTTTCTCCATACTACAACCGCTTCTCGTTCCCATCTCAGACCACAACCATTCACATTTCCTCCAGCTTTGTTTGCATTACAATATTAAGGTGATATCTATAGTTTTTGCGTGTCTAGCGGTGCGCTTGCGCCGCCGGCCGATTCGGATCGACGTCTAAACTGGGCTGCGGTTACATGTAGATTGTATGAAGACCGTTGTTCCCTAATTCGTTCTGTTGGGGAAATCGCGAGATTTATTTGTGAAACGGGAGTTAGTTTGATTTCCCATTGAGTTATTGGTATGTTGTGATTGGGTTTCATATTTGCGTGTTGGTCGGCCATAATGGTAAATTATTGTGGATTGATACGGTTTGGTTTGGTCCGGAAATTGAGAGGTAGATTCGTTTGTACAACAGGCGATACATGTAAATTGTTTACACGATAGCGCTCGTTTTTATTGGAGCAATTGTAAATGCGCATCAAGATTGTCATCTGGAGCTGCAGCTGTTTATGTTAGATCGAAATGACTACGATGACTGTAAGAAGGTAATTCTATTGATTGCTCTGGGTTGACTACAGGGCTGGAACTGCTGGAAGTATTGTCATCACTCTGATGTTCACTTTTGAAGTGGACATTTTGTCGCTTGGATCGTCATTCTTTGGACAGCATAATTATTTTTGACGATACTCTCTTATAAAAATTTGAGGGGCTTGTGGCTAAGAAATAACAGCCGTAAGGTTCGCTCGATCAGGTTAAGTTACGCTTGCCGCGGTTGGTCCGTGGATGGGTGATCGTCTTTACATACCAAGACCCTTCCGTGCCTCGGAAAGCACTTTAAGCCGTTGGGCCCGGCTGTCATTCGTAGATCTTTGACAGTCGTTACGGGTCGTCAGAAGCCCGAAAGTCTGACAACCAGTCTTACCAAGGGGTATCGTATTACCCAATAAGTGGGTTGTGGCGGTCAGATAGGCAATCGCTCCACGTAAAATACTGGTATTCAACTGCATCCGGTTAGACTGGAAGCCGACTCCAACATAGTTGGGGGAAGACAGATGATGACACTCTTATAAAAAATCATGTGTACTACATCAGCTGCTACAATTACTTGTATCTCACCCATCCATACTTTCTCGCTTATATCAATAAACATCAAGCAATAACAAGTTTTAACAGGTGTTGACAATGTGCGAGGTTCCCATAAAAACCCCATAAAGATGGTAATAGCTGATGGCATTCGCTGTGTACCTCACAAAACACCAAACTTGCTTATCTTTCACTTATTTTATAATATCAGCGTGGGTTTTACGCGTTTTAGTGCTTAAATATGGGAATAGTAGATTATTATGGCATGTTTCTATAGCAGAAGATGGTGTGTCTATGGTTTATGGGGTCTATGGCCTCTCCTTTGCCTTAGTTACGTTTTCTAGTTGAATTATCAAGAGTCCAGGCACTATGATGAAGATGGACGACAGCCTTCAGTCAAATGAAAGTATAATTAAATTGTATTAGTATTTAGGTATTCTTGTATTTGATAGTTTTTTCCTAGCTATTTATCCCGTATGTTGCACCTGCCATGTTTTGTCTATGCATCACCCTAAGGTTTGGCTTTTTTTTTGTTAAGGAAGGCTTTGTACAGTATTCCTTTTACTTGTGTATGAAGTTTTAATAAATAAATAAACAAAAACATTTATTTATTTATTTATTTATTTTTTTATAGTTAATTAAAACGGTACAACACCAATTACATTAATTAACATAGAGACAATAATTACGTTGACAATAATATAATTTAAAACTAACATGGAATAATTAACTTCGACATGCAATAATACCACACGCATGGCATTTAAATGCCCGTTTTATTAATAAAATAAGCTTTCTTATTCAAGTAACATGTACGATGACATCCAAGAGTTTAATCATTCGATAGATAGAGATCTCAATCGATGCGAAAACTTGAATCGATTGAATAAATTCGATTTTTTAATCGATTTCGATTATATATGAGTTTGAGTGCCGCCCATATGGGCCATATGATTTATATTTCGATACGTTGAACCCATATTGATATCTCGCTTTCCAGAGAAAGTGTCTGATGTAATAATTGTAAAAATTTAATTTAATTTAATAATGCTCTGTAATAGTAGGTGTGTTGATGTTGAAAGAAAAAGGTGTGGCAATGTTTTTTTTTTTTTTTTTAAATAATGATTCCGTGGCTTGACCGACAACATTTTTTATTAAATTAAGGGCTGATTTTTCCATCGCCAAATAACTTTTATTCCAGGAATAAAATTGACGTTTGACAATTTTCGTACGAAATAACTGTCAAAATTATTCCACAAGTAAAGTTATCAGATGATTGAAAAATCAGCAATAACTTAGGTAATTTCAGTTTCTAAGTTAAACGGAGTTTTTTTGATGTGTTCTAGCAACATTGACGGCCATTTTCTTTCCCACATATTTCAAACATTCCCTATTCTCTTTTTAAGCCCCAGGTCACACATGCTCTAAATTAAACTGCCTTTAATTGATATCATAAGCGTACGCGCTTAACATACGACATCACTCGGTGCTTGATTGCGTATTGTATTGTAATAAGACAACCATAATTTTATGGTAAGGAACGGTAACACTATGGGAATGCATGCGTGTGATGATTACTGAATGAGCTCTTTTTAGTCGCCGTCCTAATTTTTAACGGACTTCCAAAAAGGAGGAGGTTATATGTTCGACTTTATTGAGCAACGTATCAAGTAGGGCAGATTTCTGAAAAGGATTTCATACCAGGACGATAACAATACATATATTTATAGAAGAGAGAGCAATGAACAGCGGGGTAACTTCATAACACACTAACAGTAGGAATGGTCTTCATTTTGACAGTTGAACAACGTTCATTGCGTAATTAACGATGTTGAGCTGACAATTTTTTCGAACATAAGAAGCAATGGATGAGCAATATCCTTCAAAGTGATTCAGATTGTGATTACGCAATTAGGGTGCAAGTTTTTGTACAAATTAAGTAAGTACTTTTTCTAGGCTGGTGTTATTATTAAGTATTTTGCCAAGTACAGACTTATCTCCTACCAATAAAAAAAACTTCAGTAGCTAGATGACACAGTGCAATGAGGTCAAAAAACTAAACAATTCACGTCAACCATTACATCATATCGTTCATTTCCTGCACAATTTTCATACAAAAAACTGATAAATCTCACACCTTTACAATCGAGCTCCCATTCAAATCGGGCCACACTGTAATGACGTAGGATCCGGCATGGTAATTACTGTCCACAATGGGCCATTGTCTGTGACAGCGCGACACTTCCGGCCTGTGAGAGCATCCTGCGCTTGCGCCGCTCATCCTACTGATCGCTATCGAGACTATTGTTTTGTCGAGATGGGCGTTGTTGCACCTACTGTTGTTTTGTGTGTTGTTAGCACTGTTGTTGTGGTTTTAGTGGTTAATTAGCGAAATGAGGTAATTTGGTATGATAAGATCTAGTAACGATTTGCACTGCGAAAAGTAAGTACCATCTAGCACGTTTTGTTGATCATTCATAGATGTTTAAGGTCCTTCCATATTCAAATTTATAATATGATCCTTCTAAAATAAGTTTTCGTGCCCAAAAGAGCCCCAGTTAAACAACAGCCCATTTCTGATTACTGTGTTTTTAGAATCCTTCGTTAATATTCAAAGGACCGACAAGAAAATAGGTGCTATCTCCTTATATCCAAGATCCAAGTCTAGGACTTTTGACCACAGCGAGGTTACAATAACAATTACACCAAACACCACCCACGGGTCAAATTCAAAGCATTTTACCAAGGTATAAGTGAGTCAGTTAATGCCTGACACACTTCGGTACGGTAAGCCGATTTAAAGGGATCAGCTGATCGCTAGCTTTCGAACTAAACGATGCCGACACAGAGTATTATATTACTCATTTATTATCCTAATTCCTAATGCTTTGTGGGCCCCACGTGGCAAGAATTAAGCCTTGGCTTTTGAATGGAGAGTTATACCTGGAGTAATATATAAAAACAACTGTCCAGCCTTTTCACAACTATGTTGGAGTCAGCATTTTACATGGAGCGACTGCCTATCTGACCTTCGTATGAAAATCTGCATCTAATTGAACAGGAAGCCAACTCTGGAATGTTTCGGAGTGGTTAGGAATAAGATTATAATGATGTTTACAGCAGTAGCCAGTCTTCTTCCTAGCGTGTCGATAGAAATCTAAATGAACTCGGCCCAGAATTCGGCTACTTGTTTGGCGCCATCACCAGCGTCCATCAGTTCCTGTAACATGCAGTTGACAGGACACGCAGGACACGATATTAAGTGTCCCATCGTTAGTGGAACAGCACCACATTTACACTCCAAGGCGGAGTCGTCTATGAATCTCCAACTAAATTGGTTTTCCTTGCTTCTGCCAACCTGGGTCCGGAGTCTATTTAAAGACTTCCAGTACTTCTTCAGTAGCCAGTTGAACAATTATGCAACGTACGAAATCCTAAAGATATTCATCTGCCTAGCCTTTTCCCAACTATGTTGGTGTCGGCTTCCAGTCTAACCGGATGCAGCTGAATACCAGTATTTTACATGGAGCGACTGGTTAATACGATACCCCTTGGTAAGACTGGTTGTCAGACTTTCGGGCTTTTGACTTAACGATTGTCAAATATCCACGAACGACAGCCGGGACCAACGGCTTAACGTGCTTTCCGAGGCACGGAGGGGTCTCGGTATGTAAAGATGGTCACCCATCCATAGACCAACCGCGTCAAGCGTAGCTTAACCTGATCGATCGACCTGTGCGGCTGTTATTATTTAGCCACGGGCCCCTCTGATGAGATCTAAAGATACTAATGGACACAAAACAAAAATAAATGTAAGTTGCTACAGTAATCTGGTAAAGGAATTCCAATAAGATTAACATTTACATTGGCGCCACTGCATAGCTGACCAAATATCTTACCTTCACCGACCGGCAGTTATCACAACAATTAACATCGTCTCAAGAATCAATAGTCAACCAATAAACAAGATTGATAACAGAGATAACAACAACTAAAGCTCATCTATTTATTAAAAACTAGTTTTTGCTCGCGATTTCGCCTGTGTGGTTGTCGGAAAATATTTCACGAGAACGTACTACCGGGATTAAAAGTACCGTGCCAAACTTCATCCAAATTCGTTTAGCCGTTTTCCCACCAATCCGGAGCATACATACAAACAGACATAAATTCTAAAAACTACATATATTTTCGGCATCAGATCAATTAGGTTTTTTTTTTTAATATTCAATGTAGGTACAGTTTTGACTTGTTACTATTTTATTATATACTTACCTACTAGCGGACCTGACTGACGTTGTCTTGCCCAAACAGCCAACTACCCTGCCCAATTGTGAATCTAAACACCGCTGCGTGTTGCTTTATTATAACATTGTAATATGTTACTGTTTGTTTTTCCTTAATAAATAAATAAATAAATAAATAAAACCATCCATGGACCCACTCAAACACACAAAAATTTCACCTAAATAGAAATTGAAGAGTTCAGGGACATACACACGTACAGAAGAATTATATATCTAGAGTTAAAGAAGATATTTAATAAAGAAGACTAGGGTTCCAACATTTGTAAAAATCCACAGATAATGTAAACTGATTGTACGTCTTATCTCTCTCGTGTGCGGTCCGCTAAAAGCATGTTAATTTGAATTCATTTAAAAATAGCGTCCTCATTCACTGTCCAGGATCCTGGCCGATAATTGGACGCGAGATAAAAGGTATTTTATGAGTCGCGGAGACACTTACCGTTTGCAAATTTCTGCGTGGATCCGTGTTTTACAAGACTCGTTAGCAATTTAGTATGAGGAATAGATGTTAAGGTACAGTCTTTCTATGCTGTTAAATACAGCACCCTAATTGCGTAACCTCAATCTGAATCATTTTGAAGGATATAACTAATCCATTGCTTCATATGTCCGAAAAATTTGTCTGCTCAACAACGTAAATAACGCAATGAATGTTGTTTTGAACTGTCAAAATGAAAGTTATTGCTACTGTTAGTGTGTTACGCAATTACAAAGCAGGTTATTCCCCCGGTCTGTTTTGAGCAAAAAAAAATGTTCTTGTCGTTTTATTCTATCAGCGATAACGATAATGGAAAAGTAAAAAATGTATTGGATTCAGGTAAGCTACCGAAAAGCATATGTTGTCCTGTTGAAAGTTGTTGAAGAAATAATCTAATTAAGCTATTGCTTATTGGCTCTTTCGTCTTTGATCACAGTTGATAACAGATTTTTGGCTTCCTATGAAATCCTACCTACAATAATTGAGTCTGGCTAGCCTCAGGCAACTGCAACCAAATTCAGAATCATTAAAAGCAAGACATTTTTTACAATATATCCCATAAATTTTTCAACGGCCATTCCTGATACAATGTAATATTTATCTTGTGTCGCACTATCCTAGTTTTTAAGTTCACCTTCAGATACGTATGTAAAAATGGTTCCATTTGCAAAGGTAAGCTTGTAAAAAATGTGGTGAACACATCAAGATAAAGTTAACAGTTCAATTTATTACTGCAGACATCATCTACTTTGATTCTTGTGTAAAAAGAGTATATTTTTATTTACAGTATATCGCTCTGTGTCTTTTTAAACTGGCAATAAAATTTTAAAAGGTAACTGAGATTGACGGGGGGCGTTGTTGCGTTTTGAAAAGACAAGATGGCGTCGTTAGTTCCGATTTTGGCCACGCACCAGATGATCCTTGTACCGTTGTATAATGTAGTCCTTTTGCCTCCTGACAAAAAAACCTCCAAAACATTTACACTACGATCGTTATTTGTAGCAATCGTTATTGCTAATAACGATTGTAGTGAAACAAACATTTTATTTTTTTTTCCACTAAAGTCGCCATAAAAATATGATAAAACCTGTCACACAGGTTACCACCCCATAAAGAACAGCGTTTGGGTATTAAATCTTCAAGATAATATTAGCAAATTATTTTAGCCTTTGGTAGAAGCAGACATACGAGCTCTCTTTGATGGTAATCAATCGTTTATTATACAATAGTGACATATATTGCTAGCCCATCCATTATACCAAATTACGACTGACTCACACTTTACACTTTCAACAACCCAAAGTAAAAGATGACTTGCATAAAATTTTGCGTCACAATTTTCGCTCCAGACTTTCCAATAAGACATTGCCTCTCGCACAATATCAGCTATTAGTTACTACACCTTTCAATACTTTCCCTGTATGATTCACAATTAAACGTTTAAAAAAAGCTAGTATTTACGACCGTTTCTTGAAACCAATTTGGTAGATATTTAAAAGAAAGTTCTGCAAGTGAATTTCCGGCCGTTCTTCATCGATCGATTCATCATTTTGTTGGTAAAAGGATGTAAATGGCATGTGCATTGCACAGCTTCAGTCATGTATTTGTTATTTATGACACTAAAATAGAATTTAAATAAAGCTCATGTATTTCCAGTGATACTTTAGTCAACCATTGGCCGTCAAAAGGAAAATACGGAGTCGTAATCTTTTTACAGTAGGCGTTCCTGGTACCCCTCAACACAGATATTATGCAACTGCGATTATATCCTTCCTTGAAATGAGATGCAGAGATTACTTTCCCAGAGTCCTTCGGGGAAGACCAACGAGTAATAATCAGCATTTACACTGCATGTTTCCTGGTATAGAAAGGGCCTAATCCAGAGACGAAATCTAAACACTATCACGTCATTCTTCATCCTTCTTGCCTCCTCTTTAAACCTCTTTAAATTTTTTTTTTCGGTGCCCAATATGGAATACTTAGCTTAGGTGCTGTTCGTTCAAGTTCGATTCCAATCGGTGCTCAAATTGGAATACCTTAAAATAATAATTATCAGCCAGCTAACATCCAATGCTAAAACAAATGCCGTTCAACACTAGTATCTCCACAATCAGTAAATCTCAATCGGAACAGCATCTACTTATCTCAACAAAGCCCATCACATTAGCCGTGACAGAGATCCGTGAGCATGTGTCACAGAGTACAGTAACCCGTTTTTTACTTGGCATGTGTTATGCAGATTTCCAGCGTACAGTTTACATAGTAACGTAGGCTATGTCGCTTGCCCCGAGCGTTAATAATAGCTGATGTATGGTGTAAAGTAGAAGTGATTGGTACAAATAATTGCAAGACAAACTGAGGAAGAGCGAGCAAGAGTGGCCAGAAATGGAAAACATTGTTTCTAGTAATTCTAAATAAAAATAAACGTTTTCAAGAGAGCCTCCAACAGAGTTCATTCTAAAGTATCCAGTTCCTTTTGGACTTTAATTAATCCATCAAACTTACGGTGATAAAATTATACTGTTGGATAGACTGCCATATATGTCTATATGGCTAAACCAAGTAAAGGAATTTAACAACAATAACGATGCGGAAACTTAAGCCCAGGTTATAGGTAGGACGCCTGGAGCCAGACATACTGTTTTTGATGAAAATGTTACAAAGTATAAAATGGAAGTGCTTTCAGTTTATAACCAAGTTATTACTTCCAGACCAGTACAGCGTTTTTCACCCCGCTGTATCTCCAAGCTTGTGTCCCCAACTAGGTGCGCCAGCGCAGGCCACGAGACCCGCCTTTTGCCGTTTCCATGACGGCGTTTTAGAGCGAATGCCGACTCAAATCACTATTTATTAGCATGTTATTTTGCAACTAAACACACGCTAGGGGAGCCTGCAAAGGTCTTACTTGGTTGCCATCTCCTGATTGGCAGCCACATTTGCTTAGAGCCGGGAGAGTAAATTATATGAACTTGTTTTGCTAATGCTGCTCTTCCTAGAGCTTTGGGCTTGTTGCCAACTACCGCGTTCAAAGGAATGGTTGTGCGTTCATTAGGAAGTAGAGGAGTTTCTGGATTTACGTGGTATGGTAACTTACTATAACAAATTCGTTTTTAGAAGGATCAGATTTATGCAGTAAGGTTTTGTCATTAAAGAAAATTCAGTTGACAGTGGGATATAAGTGAAAACTGTTACCAAAGGGTGGCCTCAATCCGACTCAGAGGAAGCCCTCTCTGACTCTTCGTCCTCCTCGGAAGACGACTATATAGTCGTCGGAAAGGGTGGCAAGAGAAAGAAGAACGCCTCCTCTCACGCCAACAAGGCCAAAAAGTCGGTCGCGGTAATCCCCTCTAACCCCCGCCCCCCCACCCCAACCCCCGCCGCACCGCAGGCCAATCCCGCGTCTAGCCTCTCGGCTACCCCTCCCGCTTCGAACGCAAAGAAGCCACGACCCCCGCCCCCCATCTATGTCCAGGATAAGTCCAAATGGACAGAAATTTCCAAAGCGTGTGTTGATCAAAAGATCAACTACACGAACGCCCGCTCAACCCAACAGGGTATTAAGGTAACGGTCGCCTCGTCCTCGGACTACAGGGACCTTACCCGTCTCCTCCAGACAAGGGCTTACTCCTTCCATACGTACTCCCTTCCGGAGGAAGTCCCCACCCGCGTAATCATCAGGCGCGTCCCCAAAGAAATCCCCACCGAGGAGATCAAAGAAGACCTTGCTTCACAAGGCATCCCCGTCTCAGCAGTCCATCGCTTGCACAAAGCATGGAAGGGCCTAGTCTACGACATGGTCCTGGTCATCTGCGACCCTACTGAAGGACATCACCCCATCTTCAAGGTGAAGTCAGTCTGCTCCCTCTCGGGTATCTCTATCGAGAAACCCAGGAAGTCCAACCTCATCGGACAATGCCACAGGTGTCAACTGTATGGCCATTCCCAATCCCACTGCTACGCGACACCTAGATGCGTCAAGTGTCTAGGTGCCCACGGCACGTCAGACTGTCCCCGCCCCAAAGACCGCTCTCAGTGCACAGAGCCACCGAGCTGCGTTCTTTGCGGCCAATCCGGGCACCCGGCTAACTACCGTGGCTGCCCCAAGGCTCCCAAGTCTTCTTCTCCCAAACTGACGAAGCGCGCGAGCGACCGTCAGCAAAGGGAAAGCCCCTCTGTGAGGATCCCGATCCCTTCCTCCCAGATGCCCGATAGGCTCAGTCCCCAAAGGCCCTCCCCATGGGCGAACCTCAACCACCTCAAAGCTCCCGCAGCTTCGGTGCCCCCCCCACCCCCGACTATCCCAGCGCTGATGGCAACTGTCATCCCCGCGCCATCAGTAGGCCCCTCGGTCCCAGTAGCCCCACCGGTAGCCCTTCCCGCCGCCGCGCCCAGGGCTCCCGCTGGTCCCAGTAGGTCCCCCCCGACCCCCGCCTCCCGCCCCCAGCCTAGCAGCATGGAGGTAATAATCGGTGCATACGCAGCTTTTATTGCCCCCGCAAATGCCATGGCAGCGGAAATCCAAGCCTGTAATGGCAATCCTCGGCGCATCGCCGAGATTTTCAATGCGTATCCTCAGATTACGCAAGTCATGCAAACCCTCAACTTCTAAAAGCTCCAATGGCTTTACAAAGAATGAGCGTTACCAAACCCCGATCCCTTAGACTAGGGTTTTTCAATGCAAACGGCATTAAAAAACAACGCGAAGAGATCGCCGCGTTCCTCCGCGATCACCAGCTCGATGTCCTCTTAGTCCAGGAAACCTTCCTGAAGCCCCATCTGCGGAACCCGAGCATTGCCAACTACAAGATAGTTCGCAATGACAGGTCTCGCTGCCACAAGGGCGGTACCCTCATCTACTATAGGAAGTCCCTCCATTGCATCCCGATAGACCCGCCCGCCCTCCTCTCTCAGCTAGAGATCTCTATCTGTCGGCTCGGCATGACCGGTCACCCCTCAATCACCATCATCTCCGCTTACATCCCGCCCACCAATGGTGCGGAGGATCCCATCTCTCTCTCTACCGATTTCACTACCCTCTTCGGTAAGAGTGACTCCGTCATCATGGCGGGAGATCTCAATGCCAAACATCCCGCTTGGAATAGCAACACGACCACTACCAGAGGTAGGATCGTGTTCAAGCTAGGCGACTCCCTCAATTTCGATATCATCGCTCCGATGTATCCCACTCATTTCCCGGGCGACCCCGCCCAACGTCCTGACGTTCTCGATGTAGCGCTTCTCAAGAATGTAAACCTCCGTTTGCAGTCTATCGAGACGGTACAAGAGCTCGATTCTGACCACCGCCCGGTCATCTTGCACCTGGCCCCCTATTCAGGCCTCCCGCACGACCCCAACCAGCCCCCCCAGACCAAAATAGTCACCGACTGGAGGAAAGTAAGCGAAAGACTGAAATCCACCACGTCTCCCCACCTAGACTCCATCCCCGAGCAAATTATCTCAGTCGCAGACACGACTGGGGCGATCGACTCGTTCACAGAGCACGTTCAATCCGTACTGACGGATTGCTCACGGGAAATTCCAGTGATGGAAGACCATCGCTGGAAACTGCCCGATGACGTACGTGAACTGGTGACCGAGAAGAACGCTGCCATTCGTGCCTACGACTCTTTTCCCTGCGACGCGAACAAATCCCACATGCGCCATTTACAGCGTGCTGTAAAGAAACGCATAGGGGAATGGCGCTCCGAGGGATGGGATAAGATGATCGGTGAACTCGAGCCCACCCACCACGCCTTCTGGCAACTCCAGAGGAAGCTCCGCTCCTCTGAAGAGGCCACAGTTCCTCCCCTCACACGCCCCGACAAAACGGTCGCTTTCGAAAACCTCGAAAAGGCCGAATGCCTAGCCGACAGCCTAGAGGCTCAATGCACTCCCAGCTCTCAACCAGTAGACAGAGCGCACCTCGACGAGGTGAACGCTGAAGTCGAACGGAGAGCCTCCCTCCCGCCAGTCGAAGACCCTGATGATCCTCTGCCTCCCGTCACTCCCGACGAAGTGCAAGACATCATAAAAGGGCTCGCAACCCGCAAAGCCCCCGGTTCGGACGGTATCACCAATAGGGTGTACAAACTCCTCCCCGCCCCCCTCATACTGCTCATGACCGCCATCTTCAATGGCGCCCTGAGCAACAACATCTTCCCCCAAATGTGGAAAGAAGCCACAGTCATAGGCATCCCTAAGCCAGGCAAGCCCAAGTCTGAGCCCTCCAGCTACCGCCCCATCAGTCTGCTCAATGTTTTCGGCAAAGTCTACGAGAGGCTTATTTATAAGCGCCTCAAAGACTATGCCGAAGCAAAGAGCCTCATCCCCCCCGAACAGTTCGGTTTTCGCACGAAGCATTCGTGCATCCACCAGCTCCACCGCATAGTCGAGCACATTAGCGCTGCTTTTCAGCGAGGTGCTTCGACAGGCGTCCTGTTCTTCGATATAGCGAAGGCGTTCGACAAGGTCTGGCACAATGGCTTATTATATAAGCTGTACCTGCTAGGTGTGCCAGACCGTCTCGTGCTCATCTTACGAGATTTTCTGTCGGACCGCACTTTCCGCTACCGTATCGAGGGCGCTCTCTCTCCCCCTCACCCCATCCGCGCCGGAGTCCCCCAGGGTTCCGTTCTGTCTCCCCTCATTTTCACCCTGTTCACTAGTGACATCCCGAACAGTAAAAAGGCACAGTTGGCGCTCTTCGCCGACGACACTGCCATATACTGTTCGGGTGTCAACCAGTCATCCATAGCTCGAAACCTCCAAACCTCCGCAAGCGCCTTGAGCGATTGGTTCCGGAAATGGAGAATCGAGGTCAACCCCGATAAGAGTCAGGCGGTCATCTTCTCGAAACCGCGCAAACTACCCCCCCCCCTCCCGCGCCCGATCTCTATGTATGGCAAGCCGATCCCCTGGGGAAAGCGAGCCAAATACTTAGGTGTCATCCTAGACCACAACCTCACCTTCAACGAGCACATAAAGACGGCGCGTTCGCGCGCCTCTTTCGCTCTCGGTAGGCTCCACTCCATGATAACTGCCCGCAGCAAATTGTCACTCAAGTGCAAATTGCGCCTCTACACCGCGGTCATCCGTCCCATCATGACCTATGCTTGCGTAGTCTTCGCACACGCCAAGCCGCGATTTCTGCATAAAATGCAAACCCTCCAGAACCGTTTCCTCCGAAAGGTCACGGGAGCCCCCTTCTATGTCCGAAATGTGAATCTGCATCTAGATCTCAGACTCCCCACCATCCAGCAGTTCATGAAACGCCTCTCCAAGCGCTTCTTTGACTCTGCCATAAAGCACCCCAATCCCCTGATTGCGGCGGCCTCCCGATACACTCCCTCCCGCATAAGTAGGATTCGCCGACCAAGGCATACCCTCACTATCCCCGACGATGCCACTACCCTCCTCCAGGAGAGCAGTAAGGCCACGAGTACTCTCAGTCGACAACACAAACACAAGCTCAGACATCCGTCCTTCCGTCCTCGCCGCCGAGGCCCGTCGCGACGTCCCGCACCATCACCGTGCCCGCCCCGACCCTTGCTCGAGCCAGCCCGCGCAGCTGAGCCTGTAGTTTTAAATTCGCCCCTAAACACTAATAATAATACCGATCCAGCCTGTCCCTTGCTGTCCTCTTCCAGCGACGCCCTGAGCCGAGGTCCGAACCCCGCAGGGGGTTACCCTTAGCGCTGTCGCTTAGTTTTTAAGTTATTGTATGCCCTGGCTGGAGGCCTTAATTCGAGGCATCCACAGGAAAGTCCGGTTAAGCAGTAGCCATCCTCATAAAGGATGAACTGCGAGATGCCATTGTTAAAAAAAAAAAAAAAAAAACAAAGGGTGGTCATCTGTAATGAGCATTTCAAGTTATCTTTATAGTGTAATGACACGTCGATATTATCGTCAGAACTAACGTTCCAGTGTTTTGTTGTTATCGATACTTAATCGGTCCACGAACTTTGTTGTGGCGTTAGGTAAGAGTTTTGAATGGAGTTTATTTTGTTTGGTAGTGATTTTGTTTTACTCTAACATGTAGGTACCTATATTTTCTAGTACTAAAAGTCGAATATTCTCAGCCTCAATTTAAGGCAATTTTAGGGGTTATTCACTTATACATAGAAGACCACAGCATACACAATAAAGTTAACAACATAATCTTCGTTATCATTTTTAATATGTGGCTTACTGGCTCCCATTATAAACACGAAAGAGGTTTGTCAAAAAATGGAGAGTAGAGCTGTCCTGTCATCTGATAACAACAAATTGTAGCCATCAAGTTCTTATTCTAATATCTACATGTGATATTAATTAATTACCTTGAAAATCAACTTTCAACAAATCAAATTAATTATGACACATATCATAAAATGAAGGTGTTATTAGCATCAAGAAGTAGGTCACCGAATCAGTCTCACGGGGTTCCGATGGCATACAAGCAGGTGACCACTCAAGCATGGGCAGAGTCTAATCTGGTTTTTCTTTAATAACAACTAGTATAAATACTATAGAAAAGTATCAACAATCGTAAGAAAAAAATACACGTCGAACGCATCCTTCTTTTTGCAGTCGGTTAAAAATTGTTTGAAAACATAGTTATTTGCCATTAAAAAATCTTGAAGAATCATAGCGCATTCAAAACTGTAAACTACCTAAACATTGTAAGGTCATTGACCAAATAAGGGTACATCGCGATAGGCCTTTAGCGTCCGATGCGCGTGCCCAAGTTATTTAAATCACAGTTACTTTTGATCACTGCGATTTCGTCAGTCGACCAGTTATCAGTTGAAAAACAGCGACACCAAATCGTCGGATTACGTGTAAAACTGTAAATGTCATTACAACAAGTTATTGGACGCGCAAATTACTAACCTAGGGATGTGCCAGAGTCTACCTTTATTTAGTCAACCAAGGCGACAGGTTTCGCTGAACAAGCGAGTGAGGGGAGAAGGCCCATATTTCAGTTCGTGTCAAAAAGTTATATCGAAACTCCAACGAAACGAAAAATTGCCAAACTTAAGTAACAGAGAGCAGCGTACATTGCTCGCAGAACAGATGGCCGGTGAGGCCAATAGGTTCTGGAGTGGCGACCGCGTACCGGAAGACGTAGCCTTGGAAGGCTTCTGACAAGATGGCCGATAACCTGGTGAAGACCGCAGAAATCCGATGGATACTAAAATCACAGTAGTAGACATCTTTGATGATGTTGAACTAAAATCCTGTCAAATTAAGTCAAATGTCTTGGGAGTTGTGGCCCACTGCTAGTAGTAGAAACTCTGTGATAATCTTTATTGTTCTGTCTTTCAAAATGCCTTATGTCACAGGACATGATATTTTCAATTAGAGCCTCTAAGTTAGTCTTAAGTACTTGGTTTATTCTAGATAAGCACATAAGTTAGTAATTGTAACTTGTAAATTAAGGCCGCGTTAGCAAAGTATGTTCTATCGCAAGTAAATCTCTATTTAAAGTGGAAATTATGAAAGTATTAAACATGTAAGTGATAAATCAAATCTTAAGTTATGTAACTTTATTTATTTATATACCAACACTATTGTCCACCAGAAAATTACATTACAAAGAAAATATTTTAAACTCTACAAAACATACAATGGGCGGCCTTATCGCTCTTTCTGCGATCTCTTCCAGCCAACCTTTACTTTATTTGTCACTGGAGTCAGGTGAAAATTCATTAACAAAGATTAAGTTTTGCTAAAGAATTTACTAAAACCATAAGTCAAAAATGCTCAGTAACAGCCCTACAAAAATAACGAGTCCAACCAACAATCTCGATTCGATCGAGTGAATGAATGGATTCCATTTCGAAATGATCGAATCAATGTTGAATGTTACGCAACAAATATACGCCTATATTAAGTTCCGAAATCAATCTTTTAAGTTTATCTACGGATATATATTTCTATAACAAGATATCAGTTAGATTATATTATGTTATCTAATAACAAAGCTCGCTTTGCACAGATAATGTTATTATTTTTAATCTGTGACTTTTTCCCGCGCGTGGTGGCTACACTATTACGGCCTATTGTTATGTCACTTAAGTGTCAATATTAATTATTATGGTTTCACTTTCGATTCTATTATACTGTACTGCACTATAAGAAATGTTTATGGTGTTGTGATAAGAAAAATTCAGATGTTACTTGGTTGTCGGGTGTATTATGGTTTTGGTAAACTGGTGTTTCAGTGAATGAGCCAATTTTGAGTTGCCAGTAATAAAATTAATGAATAGTATAGTATAAGATCATGGGATACTCTTCCCATACATTACATAGGGAGGCACAGTACTACTTATTTTTCAAGCAAGGCGGACTTTCGACGTTAATTAGGTTTTCCACCTCGTATTTTTTAAATAATTAGGTACTGTTATTTATTTTCCACCAAACAAATATTTATTTCTTACAAAATTTCGCACAGCAAACCTAGCTTCAAGTACAACAATTATGAATTTTTATGACTGCAAGGCTTGCAGTAACTTGCCGGGCGGGTACGAACGGATGCGCTTGCGCAACCGCGAGCCGAACGGCGGCGTTCTAATTACCTTCGGCTACTTCCGTCGAGCGTCGTGATTAGTGACAAAATGAGTGGGCTAGGTTAGTGATTCCAAGGATCGAAGTAATTGGTGCTTCCGTTTATTTACACTGGTCATAATAGCTTGCGATCTATATAATATTAGCTCAAGGTTATTTTAGTTTTGGTCGGAACAGTTTCTGACCAAAACTCATCAGACATTATTTTTTCACTTGAGGTAAGTACGTAATTATATTTTGATCCGCTTCTCATTATAACAGCTTTCCACTTTTTTTTTGAGCTGCTTATTACACTAAAATATGGTGTATTTTCTAATTGCTTTTTATCTCCATAGAGATTTTAGGAAAAAAACTATGTTTTCCCACATTTCCAATGTGCCCAATATAAGGCGCAAAGCGAGAACCATTAAGTATCGTTATTTGTGTATGAATTAAAGTACCTAAGGCAGTCCCACTGCGAGGATCGCCCAGAGGACACGGTGGAGCATACGGTGGAGGCCTGCCCCGCTTGGGCGGAGCACCGCCGTGTCCTCGTAGAGGCGATCGGCAGCAGCGGCGACCTCTCGCGCCCGGCCCTGGTTCAAACCATGGTCCGGAGCGAGAGGGAGTGGGAGGCAGTCACCTCCTTCTGCGAAGCAGTCATGCTAGCGAAGGAGGTGGCGGGATGGGCGAGGGAGAGAGCCGAGAGGGCCGCCCGTCCCAGCCGCCGCGGTAGACGCCCCGGGCGTCGGGAGCCGCGTGACGACTCCCGGCCACCGTAGGCGCGGGCCTGCGGACGGCGAGTAATGGGTAGCTCGCCGCCCGATCAGGACCAGGCCCGTGCCGGACGGCGCGTATGTGTTCCACGCGCGCCTCAAAGAGCTGTCAGCAGACACGGAGGGGCCCGTTAGGGCCGAAGCCTGCCGGGGCAGCGGGATTGTCCGAAAGGGTTACCGCTGCCCCGGAACATAAAGGGCTAAGGAAGGAACACGGATGGGTTTTAGTCAGTAAGAGTCTGACACTCCCTTCCGCTCCACCCAGAGCGGGAGGGGTCATTGGATGATTTCCCATCCTTAAAAAAAAAAAAAAAAGGCAGTCCCTAAGACGGGAAAAATGGGCGTGGCTGTTAGGTTTGTAACCTTTGAAGCAATAAACTCTAACTAAACGCCCAAAGCGTTGACTAGCGATAAAGTAATCGTGTGTGGAAATTGTTGTTAAACTATTGTGATAAGGCCACTCCTTGTACAAGAATATTAACCCATTAATAAATGGAGAGGGCACTGGTGCCCTTTAACGTAAAAAAATTAAAATGAAACGACAAAAATGTAAAAATAATTTAGTGTTGTCAGAATATCAGGAATTCTAGGGAGACTTTCATGTATTTGCATATTAACCATACACAAACATGAGAACATGACTGTTATACACCTAATTTAATGTAACATCTTGCATGCCATAATTATGTCTGTGTACATATATATGTATATATGTATACCTACTTATATTTTGTCCAAATAAATGATATTATCGTATCTTACTAAATGTTATGGAATTTGCTGAAAGCCCAGCTGCTACAGCTTTATTTAAATCTAGCTCATGTATTATTATTGTTTTTACAAACTCTCAACTAAATAAAGATGAAACCCGAAAGTTAAGATAAAAATAATTTTCGGATCACATTGCAAATGATTTTTTTCACACAGCCAGTCTCCTAATTATACCACCTACTTAGCAACAAGTGGAACGCAACATAACCACGGTATGTAGGGTGAAAGTCAATTGTTAGTCTGACAAAATTGTTCTCTCAACAATTTTCTATTTCTCGCCGAATGGCACAAATCAACGTGATTGCTAACGTAGGAAGGGTTGCATCATGCGCCTGCTCCGGCCCGCAGTTCATGAGATACGCGATCGACAATCGATGGAAATATAATTTTTATACCGTGTGATGCTACTTTTTACAAAATAAAGAAAGAAAAACGAAACTGTTTTACCTCACACGTTTTCTTACAACCCGTGCTGCTGACCCACTGCTGCAGTTAGGCCTCCCCCTTTATTTCTATTTCTTACAATATTGTCTCTTCAATTAAAACTGTATACGAAAAATCCAGAGTTCCTTCTTTAACACCCTCCCCTCCTATTCTACCCTCCATTTCCTAATTTTTCACGCCAAAAATGGTGTCGGTTTGTCTAAACAGCCCTTACTGGGCAAGCGCACACGGAAGCGCAGGTGAATCGACGTGTGGGTGCGGCATGCGCGGGCGCATCGCTTGCACAATGCGGCCGCATTCCGCCGGCGGACGCTGCAGCGGGAGCACGCGTTCACGGTTCACTCCTTACTTTAATTCATTGTTTACTGTAGGAGATAAGACTTTTTAGGTAAGTCTTAAATTACGAGCAATTATCTAAGTCTCTCATTTCAATTTGCGAAGCCTAGAAGAGGTACATGTGTGAGACTGCCCAGTGGACTGTGCACATCTGACAGCTTTTTGTTTTCGCGCAAGGACCTAGGTAAATTAACTAATACTAATGATTTGATTAGGCAATTGGCAGAACCAGCCCTTTACCTAGTGATAAAGATAATCAGTCTTATTTAGACTACCAAATAAGACTGATTATTTTCAATCATTTGACAACACCATATATTCAACAGAAATCGTTTTATCTCTCACACACATGCCAAAATAAAAACATTACCTTATCAATCTTATCATCGCAGTTTCATACAACAATGGAATGCATTAATTGCTCGACAATTACGAAAATGATTTGTGTCAGATAATATCAGCTGTCCCACTGTCGGGCGTGGGCGATAAACAACAAATAATTACTTGAGATAATTCCGTGAGACATTCGCTTATAATTCCCCTACGGCGGAATCAAGTAGGACCTACTGTTAACTACATTGAAATACAAATAAACATGTCTTTGTTAAAGGTCGAACGGTGGATTTGAAATACTGACGAGAAATATTGCAATTTTGAGAAAAATAGCAAGAATGTAAGTGGTCCAAGAGCCGATTCAGTCTATTTAAAAATCATAAGAAGAGACATTTGATCGTATGCAAATTGTGTCTATCTGAACAAGATAAATACTAGAAGCTTAATTAGCTTAATATATTTATTACTAGACAGGTGAAATTTTCACAGAATGTGTATTTCTGTTGCCGCTATAACAAAAAATACTAAAAACATGATAAAATAAATATTTAAGGGGGGCTCCCATACAACAAACGTGATTTTATTGCCGTTATTTTATATGTAGTGGTACGGAACCCTTCGTGTGCAAGTCCAACTTGTACTTGGCCGGTTTTTTTTTATTTGTTAATTACCTACAACAACCATAAAAAAATTTTTCTTCTATTAGAATTAATTCTAAAAGGACTACTAGAAGGGACACTCCTTAGATGTCCTTTGTCACTGTTGCTCTTACTAATCCAAAATGGTCTCCATTACCACGTAAAGTATAAGTTCCTACACCATAATGTTGTAGTAGGCCAGTGTAGGTTTATTTGAAATCGCGTTGTCTCATAAATATTGATGCTCGCATCAACCGTGCTGCCTACAACCTGTCCTAATTGACACATCATGCTGCACACGGCCGACTGGAATGCTAAATTATTGTTGTAATTGATTTATCTTCTAGCTTCTTAGGTGTAGGTAGGGTACATAGACTTAAGTTAGGTAAATGTCAGTGAGCTCGAGACTGAGATACCCTTGGATACTGAATTTTTTGACAATTTTTAAGGAGTTTTCGAGCGGTTTCGGAGGGGGCGCGGTCATGCGGACGGTGAGTAATGTGTGGCTCACCGTCCGATCAGGACCAGGCCCGTGCCCGAAGGTGCGTTCGTGTTCCACGCGCGCCTCAAAGAGATGTCAGCATATTTGACGGCGCCCACTAGGGCAAATGCCTGCCGGAGTCGCGGGATTGTTCGAAAGAGTTACCGTGGCCCCGGAACGCAAAGGGCAAAGAAGGAACATGGATGGGTTTTAGTCAGTAAAAGTCTGACACTCCCTCTCGCTCAACCCACAGCGGGAGGGTCATTTGATGATTTCCCATCCTTAAAAAAAAGGAGGTTTCAGTCAATCCTGTCGTCCATACCATAGAACTATTATTACTAGCGTATAGAACCGATGCCGCAAACCAGTTTTTTGCGCCATGCATTGCTGCTGGCCAGCAACAACTCATTTAGTCACTCGCCTACGTTCATGACAGATGGTTGCCAAAATTTTGCCAAATAAAAATGCCGTCTTGCTTGTTAAAAACGTGTAAAAATCAATCGACTGCGAAAAAAAATAAAGTGGAGAGACTTATCATCGATAAGTAAGCAGAGAATCCACTAAAACCGTTTTTATATATTATTTTCTTACATTTTCATTAATTATTTTCCTTCATCGTCATTTCTGCGGTGTAAAATCTATAAGGACGACATTTTATTACACTTTGTTGCATGAAACGCGTAAGCGCCATGAAATTCACGGCGCTTATGACGTTTTGGTCGCGAGAAAACTATACGTTTTAAGCGCTCTAGCGCTGCATGTTTTATAGTTTGGTGAGGCGACACCTAATGTTTAAGCGCTGAAGCAAATACTGAGTGAATCTACGGCACGTTCGCCCTGCACCCCCCCGTCGGATGTCATCCTGTTTTTTTTTTTTGTGACACTGTTTTTGCTTCGGATAGCTTCTCTATACGTAGTACTTTATCTCAGTGGTCCATACAGATTTAAACTAGTTTCATATGTCATTCTTACTTTCGTGAAAATACAATATTCCGAAATATATTTTGGCCATATCCAAGGTATTTGATCATTTGGTGCTAATGGCAGATTTTTTCTAATTAAAGAACTTAATGGTTGAAAAAAACTCAAAACTCAAAGCATTTATTTCAATTAAACCATTTACAGGCACTTTTGAATTGTCAAGAAGTCGGTCAGTCAGAAAATATGAAGCTAGTTGCTATGATACTAACTAAGCACAGTCATATAAATGAATTGTCCCTAAAAGTGTGACAGATATAATAAACTAGTTCCCTAAGCCATTGTGTTTCATTTATGAAAATACAATAGCGATTTCGCCCGTCTCTTAGGTAACATTTGAACCCATGGCTGGCACCCGAATGGCCTAACTTTTCTATTTCAAAAACCCAGTAACACTAAAACAAACCTTCGCCATTGTCAGCCATCTTTGCTTGTCTATAATAGTGTGAATGGAGCCTAAATCCAGTGCATTGGCAAATGCGCATAGCATAAGCAATTTGATGCAAAATCACAATTTATTCGTACACGAAGTGATTTAATTTGGCTCACCCGTTGAATGTTAATTATCATCATAAATGCTTGGTAGCTCGTAAGGGCCTTTATTTGCTTAACTTACGGCTAAGAAGTTATAGGAAAGATGGTAAAAATTATGTTCGATTGCATATTATACGCGTAAATCGCCTATAATTGCCAAGTGTATCCTGTTCTTTTCCATAAAAATCAAAATGACGTGGTTTCCTCCAGAAAAACTTACATCAATATTGAGTTATTTACATTCGCTTCTACTTTTTATATGAACAGGGTACGAGGACTTAGTTATACGAAGTTATAAGCCTTTCCTTGTACACATATTGTATGCAACCAAAACTAATCTAAGATTATATTTTAGAACTAGTGGCGATATATATTTAGGTGGTCTGTTTCGGGTTTTCAATTAGTTCAGTCATTAGATCTTGCTGAATTTCGCTTCGCTGTCTGACTTTGCTTTTATCACAGCGCTTGTGTAACGAGCTCGTTAATGTCCTTTACATTATGATCTTGGTATTTTGTCTGTCTGTTTATCATGGGACGAATTGTATTACCTAATAGAAGCCCAAATTATTTTTCAATTTAAGTTACCTATCCAGAAGAAGTTATGGCGACGTTTTGGGCCAGCAAAATATGAATTAACTGTCGTGCCAGCGACACGAAGTAGATGACCTATGCATAAGGATAGGTGGTCATTAAAGTAGAATAGGAAATGCCCCAAGAAACCCTACGCAGCAAAAGTTGGTTTAGAACAACCGTTTTTTATTTTGGAAAAAGCCCATATCCAGCAGACTGCAATAAATGAGTAGCAAATGATGATTCAAGTCCCGATACATGACCACTTGAATGCGAGAGTAGTAATTGCAATGTTGCAAATACCCGGGTCACTCAGTACTCTCGTGAAACTACTCGTATGGCCTCGCCTATAATCCAATAGACTGTATGGCTTCCAGTGACGTGTTCATCGATTTAGTGATGTATTCGCGATATAGTGTGTAGCAGAAACGGACCGCAAACGGCAAATGAATGGACTACCAACATTGAGGAGACAGGGGATGAGAAAGTAGTAGATGACGCAAGAAATATAGCAGAATTGGATTAGTTAAACATCTCTGGCAAGGTTAAAAGGCATTTGAAATTCCTGATCTTACAGTCGTTCAAAGCGTAGTGTGTTTTTTTGGCAAAAAACTATCCTCCTTGTTACTCATTTAATCGTCTCTCAACTCGTTAATCAGCCCCAAAAGTAAAAATAACTCCCAGATATGCATCTGGGAGTTATTTTTACTTTTGGGGCTGATAACAAGTTATTTTGGTCAGTCGTCAGTTTTTTTCCAAGTGTCCAAGATATAAGACATTTTCATTTCAACGGTCGTCAACCTAGCGTTTGCTTAGGGCACATCAAAAAATCTTACTTATATCTTGCAATGAAAAGTAAACTTCTCTCGTAGACACTATCTATATAGCATCTATGAACCTGTATATTTTACGACTGTAACGAATCCGTGTTGTAACTATAAATTCTATGCAATCAATAGAACATAATTATTCATAACATACTCGCCGCCGTGAGCCATATTCACTTTACACGACTTTATTTTATTTCTTCGTTGATCCAACATACTCGTATGTTTGCATTTGAATTGCATTTTTAAACGAATCCGTTTGAGTTTAGCTGGTCTTATAATTCAAAGACATCGTAAAATGGAGTTTTAATTTTGTCAATATTTTGTTCATCTCCTGAATTTTGGTTGGCTTTTTGTGCTTAGATCACAAAGGTGATTTTTAAATAGGTAACTATAAGGAAAAAAACCACTGATCAGCATTTTTTCCATCTTTGTTTTCTTTAAAAACCTTTCATGTAGTGTTTGCTATTTCAGGACATCTCGGTCCTCACGAGTCGTGGTGACCCAGTGGTAACGGCCGCGACTTACAAGTTGCAGGTTGTAGGTTCGAACCCTGACAGGCGCTTTACATTGTGTAAATTATTTCATCTCCAATGCTCTAAAAAACGGTGAAAACCGGCATGTCCTAGAACCAAAAATTCGAAGACATGTGACATCTAATAACCCGCACTGGGCCCGCGTGGCACTCTTACAGAGAGGAGGCCTGTGTCCCAGCAGTGGAAACATTATAAGCTGATTATGCAGTCCTTACTACTTACACAAATTGTATTGAACATACGAGTTCCTTGAACATACGAACATAAGAGTTCCTTTTAATTGGTATATGGATTAAATCTTTCCTACTATCAGTCTAGCCACCCTTCCTCTAATTACAGTTTTAAAGCGTGGCTTTTTACAGCAGTCCCTATCGTTTCCTTATTCTACTGCACACCTTTGGTTAACTATAACAGCATCATAAAACGATCATAAACACTGAACACAAACAAGCACCTTATAGTCCTCGATACAGCCCACTTGCTGCTCAACATAGCTTGCTGTTTGCTATTCCGTTCCGCGTTTCTCATTAGCTCTCACATTATTATGATCGGCTTGCATATTCATTGGTGACGAACGTTCGACGTTGCCTGGTGTGGACTGTGGGTGTTGAAGGCTGGTGGGGATATGATGCACTATGATCTATGTTTTGGTGTTATTTAGTACCTATCATGAACTATCGTATGAAAAATGTTAAATGTTCTAAAATCTTAACTAATTTATCACCCTAAAATTTAATCCCACCTGCACGTCATAAAACGACAACGTTAGCTAATTTCAACCTTAGTGAAGGTTCAATTTAGTGGTTATTGTTGTCAAACGTGCTAAAGCAATTTCGAGATCGACTATACCTAATGCCACCTTTCGCAAAAAAAACAATTTTACAACAATCAAGTCTGTCTCTCACACAAGCTGCGCGCAAACACTACTAAAAGATTCATCAATATATCTAAACTATTCACTACACTTTGACACATATTAATTTAAGCCGAGATGTCTCGCATCCATCAAGTTGAAGAAGTCATTTATCGCCCATCCGGGCTTGTATCAGGGTCTAATGGTCAAGATAACAGGTCTGGCAGTGTTTAGCGGCAACGGTACACGATCTCTGATGATAAGGCATTGGTATTTGACCAGCTAACAGCTTCGTTCTAACCAGCTTGCTAACTAGGTGTTTGAATAAAAACTGGCGAGTTAGATTGCTGCAGTTGGCAACGCTGTTTTTTTAGAGGCACGGAATTTTTGATTTTGGAATGTATTGTCTTTGCTTCATAATCACTGACCTCTATTAAAGAAGTGTATAATTACAGGTCAGTGTTCTTAAGTGATTACTTAAAAATATTTAGCGGGAATTTTGAAATTCGAATGTTTTATAATGTTGCCTGCGTAAAAAAGAAAATAAGCTTTAAGTTTAATTAGTAAGTACTTTGCTCCTTGCAGACAAATGGTAGCCTTTCAAAAAAGATCACATGTAAGAACAACCTGTAACCTATCATGTAATTTAAACAACCTGTTTAAAGGAGTAATTCAATAAGGTTTACAATGTTTACGCAAGTTATTCACCTGAACGTTAGTAAGTAGTTGTAAGATATTGCCTGATGCCTGCACCATCACGGTAACCGGGTTTTCCTTAACTATTGACTTTTCCAATTTGCATGAAAACATACCTACGTAGGTAACTGTAATGTCAACGAATGTTTATCTTTAGAACTTTAATTAGCATATTATCTTGTATTTATGTTATTGTAAATATTTACTATGTAGATATAATGTTACTGGTTTTATCGTCAGGTCCATCACAGGTTTCAGGGAAAATAATCGTATGGTACCTAAGTGCCAAAATCATCAAATAACGAAGACGTTTTGGTCCTAGAGACAAATTATTGAGCTAATACATGCTATAATTTTTTCTGGTAATAAAAATAGCCACTAAACAGTAAACACTGCTGCATAAATAGGACTACCTTATCCCTAACTTTACATGTATGAGTTAAAGCACAATCATTAAATAAATCTAAAAGGAACTTATTCTGACAATTCGATGTCAAATACAGCAAGAAATCAATGTTATCTCCATTCTAATCACACACAATTAAAGTAACGACCCCCTTTCTAGCCAACATAGTGATAAAACAGTTTTAAATCCCTGTAAATGTCATAGAATCCATTACTACTGCAACTATCCTGTGATCAATTTTACCTGCCTTGTACAACTAAGTGAACAAATAAACGCTAGTTACTTCAAGCACTTAAACGCCATTAATTTTCCTACTTTCCCCATAGAAGACGTTAACGACTTCCTTCTATTTTAGCTTGTGAGCCGCATTGCATATCTTCAGCCCATTCACATGATAACGAGGCGTGAGGTGCGAACCGAGGAATACATTATGCGTCACATTGACGGCTGGCTGGCCCCTTTACCCCGAAGCAACTGAAATATCTATTCAGCCAGACGAACTGATTCTGTTGTTCTACATCCAGATTACTTTATAGACTCGACACTAACGCGCATTCCGCTACGATTGGCTGATAAACATCTCAGCTTCTCAACCGTTGCACAAGATATTGTCAACCGCAAAAATTAAAGGTCATAGCACACATATTAACTCCGAAAGGGATCGTCACCGTATCGCCTTTCGCCTCGCCGTCAAACAGGCGTCAAACAGGCGTCAACCTAACGTAAGCACGTAACCAAAGCGGATCAGCAGCTCCGATACGTCGATTCGGCTATGGCTAGGCGACGCCGCGCTTACAGCTCGCCGACCGCTGGCTGATGGTGTTGCAGGAGGCCGCGGGAGGGGTGAGAGGGCAAGGGTGGACGAAGAGACGTAAGCTCGGGTACGGAGAGACGTAAGCGCGGAGACGACGAGCCGTAAGCGCGGGAACTGCAAATTGACTACACACCGCACCACGGTTCGTGAGCTTGTCCCGAGGCGAGGCGATTACGTTACGATTCCGATTAATGTGCGTTGCAGTAGGGAGTTTCACACAAAGAATACTGAATGGCTCGTGTTGATACGGTGACGATCCCTTTCCGAGTTGATATGTGTGCTATGACCTTAAGGGTGAATAAACCCGCCCCAGGCGTCGGGAGCCGCGTGACGACTCCCGGCCACCGTAGGCGCGGGCCTGCGGACGGCGAGTAATGGGTAGCTCGCCGTCCGATCAGGACCAGGCCCGTGCCGGACGGCGCGTATGTGTTCCACGCGCGCCTCAAAGAGATGTCAGCATCGAAGGAGGGGCCCGTCAGGGCCGAAGCCTGCCGGGGCAGCGGGATTGTCCGAAAGGGTTACCGCTACCCCGGAACATAAAGGGCTAAGGAGGAACACGGATGGGTTTTTGTCAGTAAGAGTCTGACACTCCCTTCCGCTCCACCCAGAGCGGGAGGGGTCATTTGATGATGACCCGACCAAAAAAAAAAGGGTGAATAACCCAACACCCGTCCAACGAATTTTAGAGTCAGGATTTTACACCATAAAAGGCACCTTGTTTTATTTCAAGCTGGAAACGGAGAAAGCCTTCCTAGTCTTCCTGTGTTCATTGTTCCTGGTTGGTTTACATTACGCGTCAAGTTTTTTGTCTCACTCCCGCAGCACGGCGGCCGCCTATATACGGCGCGTATTAAAATTCATGTACTCACTTGAAATTGCAACGACGCCAATTATTATGAATATTTATGAGTGCCGGAGAAAAATGTGAAAGATTTGATACTGATAAAGCGAGGTGCGGATGAAACCGAGTCTCGTGCCGGCCCGGCTCGACACCGGTTACCGGTTCGGCGATGTTTGTTTTTGTAAAACGCTAAAGGATGAATTTATTATTGACAAAAAACGCGACACAACGTTCGATGTGTGTGTCGGCATAATTATTGGCATTTTTATTTTGTTTTTATCTCTTTGTAAAAGTTATGTATGTATAATTAATACAATTTTATCTTAGCGCCTTGATTCGAAAACAGCGGAACGATTTCTTCGTTTTATATTTATTTTACCGCAGCGCGAATAAAATCGCGAATGCACCTAAAACAAGTTTCTCGTTGGACAAAAAGCATAAAACTAATACAGTACAACATAATTTTCCGCACGAAACGGAACCAAATTAGGGTTTTATCTACCGCAGGACGCCTCGCCACAATTTCTAGTCTGAACGAGTCAATTATTGGTCGCGTTACCCTACTCGGTTTCAATACAGCCCTTTAAGGCGCCAGACGGCTCTGAATTTGCTCAACCGATAGATTAGTCTGCGCAAGAAGCGAGATATTTGTAGTTAGTCGATATAAAAGTACGAGGAAACGATTACAACTGCCTTTTTAGTCGATTCGCGGTAAAAAGTCGAAAGTGACGGTGTCAATAACAAGGTGTTGCCATATTTGATTGATGAAAGTTATTTTTGCTGCTCCCTGATAGTTCTGTAGTTATTGGGTAGACGTTCGTTAGCTCAATATCACTGGTCTCTAATAGAGCTATAGTTTCTCTGTATTTATGTGCTAGTACTTACGTGTTCGTCCAACGAATACGTCAGCTCCCCATCGTCGTACAGGACGAACCACCTCCGCTGCCATCTCTGTAACAAACAAAAAGCTTCATTAGAAATAGAAAGACATTACAGTAAGGACGAAAAGGGTTACAATGCAATAATAACAACCGTAGCCGCACCTTAAACAGAAAAACTCATAAAACTTTTTTGCGTCTGGCAACATTGACATTCGAAAAATGAGTTCCAAACCGCTTGTTATCCGCGGAGGCTCGTTAACACCTATGCAATCAAGATTGAACACATAATTACAACAAAACAAACGATTTATTCTCGATGATAAAATAAGATATAAATAGTATCTGCTAACACCTACATTTAACAATTAATGCGAGCCCAATTAACCTATTAGCTCTTAACTGATGTTTGTTACCCCTGACTCAGATATCCTCGGTGTCTGGTTGCGCGAGTCAGTAGGATAGGGCTGTCAGTCATCCGTGACGGTATTAGTTTCAGGGTTGTGGCATTGGGGTAGTGTTTACTTGGATGACGTGTGAAGACACTTGACTGACAACCGTGGGATTAGCGCATTTCATGTGACGTTGATTTGGCTTGTGGTGGGTTGTAAGCTATTTTATAGAGCTACAAAGTTATCAGTTCAGGAAAAGGTTGCAGAATGTGTCATCTGCCATGTTAAGTAAGATGCGTATGAAGTTCCAAGATGGAAGTTTGTGACACTTTGATACCTACTTGGTTTGAAAGTAAAGGTATCGATACAGTACATAACTTTCATTAAACACTAACAAGCAAGAACCAGTCCTCAGCTTGCCCTAAAAACGAACCAGACGCGATGATACCATAATATCACAAATCTTGTTCAAGCTGAATTGAGCCTTTCATTTCGTGTAGTAATGTTCACTGAAATGAAATGTCAAACTATATCTGCGTGCGATCAACATAATTAGGGCCCTAGCTCTCTGCCACACCTCGGGAACATGAACGATGCAAAGATATCACACCATTCAGCCTACGTGACACTTGGCACGATTTGTGTAAGCCCGATAATTGGGTGATTTACCCTACAAGTGGTGTTGCCATTTGCAAATATTTCATTATAATTTTTACAGAATTTTTAGGCCACTTTATTTGTCGTTTGTTCTGATTTGATCGGACACTTATAGCCCTGATACATATACACGGAAAATATAATGTAGTATAGCAGAACTAAGTGTATTTATAGTCCTGAGACATTTTTGGAACATAGATCGGCGCCTTTTGAAATAAATAAAATAGTAGAAAGGCGGAATTATGCAATGCACTTGACAAATAATGAGCTTGCAATCCGAATGCCGTGAGAAAGACAAACAGTTTAATTGTTGGCAATTAAGTCGAACACGGTAAGTAATTGCTATTAGATATGTGCTCGTTTTGCAAGCATTGCCAACCTGAAGACGTTGGTTATGTTGCTTTTTCTTAGTCTGTAACCTGTTTTTACTTTTCTATTAGAAATAGAAACGATTTCAATGAGAATTATGAATGAATTAACCGCAATGATACCAACTAGGTCGATCATTTTGCGAATATTGAAGTTCAGCTAAAGCAAAATTGGTACCTATAGAAAGGTCGATTTTATCTAAAAAGGTTGTAGGATTAATAAGATTAGTACAAATAGTAACTCCGATTCAGATATTAATAACAATGCACACAAAACGAAGGAACCTATCCTTCATTCTAAACTCCATAACAGAGAAACAATTTAATTTGTAAACCAAATGGAAGTTCCAAGTAGTGGGTTCAACAATAACTTAGCGTCCCTGTGCGCTGTAGGTGGTTCATAAACAAATCTTAAATGCAACACTCATTTAGATTGAGAAGCAGCAATGAAGCAACTGACACTTTACTTATAGTACCACAGGGTAACTACTGACAGTGGTTTAACAGGAGAACGGAAGCGTTTTGACAGAGCAATCGTGCAGAGGGTCCCGGTAAGTGTGCGAAGCTTACATAATCAGCCTAATAATGTTCCCACTGCTGGGACACGGGCCTCCTCTTTATGAGAGGGAGTGGGCCGTAATCCAACACGCGGGCCCAGTGCGGGCTGGTAGATGTCACATGTCTTCGAATTTTTGGTTCTAGGACATGCCGGTTTCCTCACGATGTTTTCCTTCACCGTTTTAAGAGCAGTGGTGATGAAATAATTAAAAAAAACACAAAGTAAAGAGCCTCTCTGGGTTTAAACCTACGACCTACAACTAGTAAGTCGCGGCCGTAACACTGGGCCACCACTGCTGAACTGCGAAACTTAGTTGTAAAGTCAAAGTCAAAGCATTTATTTCAAATAGGCACATAAAAGGCACTTTTGAACGTAAAAAATTACAATGAAATAGAATTGATTCTAGTCGCCCCTTCCAAAAGGTAGTTTTCGTATGGAGAAGAATGGGCAAGAAACTCCACCGTTACTCTTTTAAAATGTTTGTAATGTAATTTGGACATTTCTCAGGTCCTGGCAAATGTATAGGCGTTGAACAACTCCGTAAGTAGTACCACTGTGCTAGTATATACAGTAATAGGTCGAAGGCTGCCTGTTGGCTGCGCAATCTAACAAATCATACATTAATTATACGGCATAGATATGGCATTATTTGCTATCTTTGTTTAGATTTGCTGCAATACGGATATATACAACTTAATGAAATACAAATTTTCAACATGGTCACACCATGGAACGTTTTCGGACCTTTATTGAGTAGGTATTATTCTATTCGTGATTCTTTAAATTTTGTTACCTTTCAAAATGGTTATATTTTGAGATCCAAATAACATAGAGGTACGACAGTTAATGAAAAATGTAAAATCATAAATAGAAAAATGTAGTGACATCAAAAAAAAAAACAGCTAAAAAATTAGTCCCTCCCTACCTCACCTGCATGATCTTTATTAGATTCATCAGCATCAACCACAGCAGCTTTAGCATTAATTGCAGGCTTTTAATCTTCAAACCAATATTCTTCGGAAATCTTCCGCTCTCTTTCTTTATCTTAATTTACTACTGCCTCAATTTCCTCCTTATCTTCCACAAACAACAGATTCCCCTCTAAAATACTCCAACAATTATGTACTAGTTATTTACTTCCCAACGTCACGTGCCCTAGTCACAAGGTCCCACTGACCTCAAAAATTGTCTCCTGACTATCAGTTATGAATCAGACGCTCATTACTAACGATACGTTCTGCAAGTGTGACTAGAAAGTGGAATATATAAGGCTTGTTGAGAAAATACAATTGTTGGAGTAAGTAGGATTTGAGTTTCATTGTCTATATTAACGGTAATTTTGCTAAAAAACACATAGTGCTGTTCTGTTTTGCATCGGGTTACTGACAATATTTGATTTTAGCTTTGAGTGAGTTATGATGCTAGGCTAGGCTGGTGATGATGATGTCTAGAAGACTTCTAGTCTTAATTATCATCATCTGCCTAGAGTGTCTAGCCTTTTCTCAAGTAGAAAAATGGTGCTAGTAAAATTTAAGGGTGATATAAATGGAAATTAGGGAGGAAAGTTTTGAGTATGAATTTCGATGTCTATAAGAGTAGGGGAAGACCAAAGCAACACAAGAATGATGATATTATGGTTAGAAAGGGGGTGACTACCGAGATGACAACTAATAGAGAAGTATGGAAAAAAGTACATGTTGCGCCCACCCCAAATAAATTGGGATAAGGTCAGAATCATTGCCGGGGCAGCGGGATTGTCCGAAAGGGTTACTGCTACCCCGGAACATAAAGGGCTAAGGAAGGAACACGGATGGGTTTTAGTCAGTAAGAGTCTGACACTCCCTTCCGCTCCACCCAGAGCGGGAGGAGTCATTGGATGACATCCCATCCTTAAAAAAAAAAAAGGTCAGAATCATAAATGATGTTATAAACGGAATTTAGGGATGCCTTATGCCTAGATGGACGAGAGGTTTCGTTGATTGATGAAATTATTTATTTGGTAGGTGACACAAATTGGCAATAGGAATTTGGGAAAGGGGATTAAATAATATGTAGCCGACTTCTGGGCCGAATCCATTTAGATTGCCATCGACACGCTAAGAAATAGATTTATTAATGTTTAATAGATACGTTTCAAGATTTGCCCTTGCTAAATCTCATAAGACGACAACCATCATTCTAGCCGCTCTCCTTCCTTAACAAAATACCGAACCACATTCCTGCTAAGCCCACTTCCAGTCCTACAATTCTAGATCATTACGACACTATCACAAACATCTTGTATAACAAATACCTCGACCTATTCAGGAGTCCACCAGCAACAAGGTCTTAACCTCAAAAATAATCGCACCGCAATCAGTTATGGATCAGAAACGCTCATTATTCGCAATAGTACTTACTACTTACCTGCGCAGGCGACTGTGCGGCAAGTGTCATTGGAAAGTCGCGCTGCTGAGGGATAAATAGGGCTTGTTACAATGATCGGAGTGAACTAAGATTCTGTGGAGTTGATTTGGGCGATAGATTTTTTTTGTTAGTGGACTGTGATTGTCATTTGTTTTGATTTATTTCGTCTTTCATAGAGCAGATATTAGAATTCAGCGTTGTAGATTAAACTATTTTTTTCAAGTTTTCTGCAATTTATCACAATTATCCTTTCTTTTTTTACCTGACTGTAAAATTATTTTAAATATACGGAAAATATAACATGTAATAAATAACAACTTAACCCTAGTTAATTGATTGTTTAAAACTTATTTTATTGGAATAATTATTTTCCATTTAAACCACACAAAAATCCAACATTTTTTTTTTGTGAATTCTCCATTCAATGTTCAAGTTTTACCTCCATGTTTTTGGTTCAGAAGGGAACACGTCAAATCTATGCCTCTCATCGTATTATTTCACCGTATTTGTACAAGCTATGCGGCCCTACCTCTTACTCCAACTTCAATGTACACATAGGACAATCGTCAACAATCGCGGTCTACCCCACGGGGAAAGTCGGTCGGCCAGCTAATGGCACTGGGCTGGGCTGATACAAGCCGATAAGATTGCCATTATCTACCGCTGCCGTGTGCTGGAGGTGTTAACATTAACCGACAACAATTGGGGCGGCGACCTTATGGTACACTAGTGTTTCGGTAAAGAAATGACATAGCATTATGAGTACCTAAGTTAAAAAAAAACCACAAGGCTTTAAGGTGAGCAGACTAACCGAGTTTAAAAACGTTGTAAGTAGCTATAAAAGGAAAACAGGTGGCCTGTGAAATATGCAGAAAATGATAAAATCAATATCCTTTTAACCCCTCAACATTACAAAGTATGAAAGTTAACTATTTAACAGCGCGAAAATTACACCTGCAAAGAAACAGTAATAAATTGTAACCATCGAGAATTCAGATCAACGACTGTCATCATTAATTTATTTAGCAATAGCAACCCCGTGAATGCCTTTCTATCAAATGCGTTCAAACTGAATGTTTGGAACGCACGCACGGGTATCAACCAATCCGATCATTTCGCGCCGCGGCAATGTGCGATCAGAACATGTGATTACGCTATCAAAATCCTTCTAATGAAGCATTCAACATTACTGGCTGAACATATTAGGCCATTTCCGCTGGTCGCTTTGATATTTTTTTAGTGGCAACATCGTTCAATTAGCGGCAGTGATTTGGTATATTTTGTGCACATATTTAATCTTATTGGGCATCTAAAAGGATGAGTTTTGTTATTTATTTTTAATATTATTTTATTGTATGAAATACCGCAAGGATTGCTCTTAGAATTTAATAACAAAAATGTTTCTTAGAGCGGTTCTAATATAATTTTGGCTACTCATGATTGATAGTATTATTGCTATTACGGTAACTTAAATTCTATAACGTGAAATGCATCAAGAGTTTTTAATTAAACAAAATCATTCTAATCAAGTTTTTTTGTAGGTAGCTGTAATAAATTACTGTTCCAGTCCGGAAGTGCATTGTAAAACTATAAAGTTTAATCATAATATTAATTAAGGCGACATTAAGTGACAGCGACCTTGAGCGAATGGGAGGAGCGAGCGTCACGCCCCGCGACCCCGCAACTGCATGCACGTAATTTCGTAGGATAGCCAATACGTTTCAGATGGTGAGGATAATCCTGACTGATATTTGATCACCATCCATTTTTATTTCAATGTAGTGTTAATAAATAAGGTAATATTTTGATAATAAATTCAATGATCAAACTTTAAAACCTCGAAAAAAAAATCAGCTGTTCCCTACATTTTGACGAGTTATGCGAACATAAATGCAGGGAACAGCAGATTTTTTTCTTCACGTTTTCATGTTCTGTGCTAAAAGTTGTTTGTGTAAAGTTGTTTCGTGTATGAATAGATAGACCGGGTATCTACATATATTTACGTAAGTACTTACCTAATAAAGGTGTCCATACATAAATAGGAAATACTAATTAAATATAGACATACCTACTTAAAATAATAACAAGATGACAAAAACCTAAAACCTCTTTTGTAAATGATCCAATCACTTCAGAACTGAAACATAATTATAATCTATACTTATAATAAATCTGTAGAGAGGTCAACTCTGTACATGATATATATTTTCAAAATAACTATCAGGGGGTAATTAGTGATCGATACTGATGCCAAAAATGCAATCAGTAAAATTTTTGCCTGTCTGTCTGTCTGTCTGTCTGTCTGTCTGTCTCTATGTTCCTTATAGAAACAAACTACTCGACGGATTTTACGAAACTTGGTACAATTATTCTTCATACTCCTGGGGGAGGTTATAGTATACTTTTCATCACGCTACAATGAATAGGAGCAGAGCAGTGAAAGGAAATGTTGGGAAAACGGGAGAATTTGCTCCATTTTTTAAGCTTCCGTCGCGTGTGCAGCCTTAATGGTTAAAGCTACATAGAAATCATTTACGACGGAAATGTTCTACATAAAATTATCTAAAAAATATCCCACAACAGCATATGTCTATCTTTTATGGTTGACTCACAATAACATGTGTAACTCCCGATAGCTTAGCAGTTCGGAGCTTTCTGATTATATTTGTTTACTTTTACGTTTATAATACTCTCACTCATCCCTAATTAAAAGAAGTTAATATTATTACCTATTCAATAAAAAAAGAATCATAGTAATCGGTATAGAAACACCAAACTTATACATGAAATACGCTAATAAGCCATCGCGCCGTCGCGCGTGAATACTGAATCATGCCATAAGGATTATTTTTGTGTAACGGTTGCCGCGCTCGACGCGGGTCGTGGCGGTAGGGTATAAAAAGGCGGGAGGTCCGAGCGCGAGCTTCATTCAATATTTGGCTGGACAATAAGGTCGAACGCTCTGAACGCATCAACGTTCAGAGCGTTCGACCTTATTGACAGACAAAAATTGATATTAACAAACCGTGCTTATCAGCGCGACTTTTAGTCTTTAAATAGTTTATTTGAATTTCTTTTGTTGTTATTTTATAAAATAGGTATTAGTTGTTTTGGTAGTGTTTAAATATTCGTTCAAATTACAAATCTATATGTTACAAACGCAGGGAGCTTCCCAGGAGACTACGCATCAGCGGAAGCAGTGATGTCACCGCCATGTATTTTCTATTTCCTCGGATTGATTTCTAGTCAATTAATAATTACTTATTGATTTTAATACTGCTCATATTTATTATGTTTAATTTTTTAATTGTATCGAGTTGTATTTTTTTTTTTTAAGTTAGCAACTTTGATTGTACGCGCTTATAAAATACGTTGTAACCGTCATGTAAGCCCCTGTTCGCTGTGGAACGCCGATTACACTACAGATATTTTGTACCTCCGTGTTATTTCTACACTGCACCTACGCCCATCCTCAGCAGAACACACTACTGATAGCCTCACACATCCCCTTCTTTACATATACTTATAATAAATCTGTAAAGTGAAAATTCTGTACATTGAAATTATCAAAAAAATAAATGGCAGGGGGTGTTATTAGACCGACACAGAACCCAAAAATGTGATTAAAATTTTTTTTGTCTCTATGTTTGTTCAGGCATCAGGCAAAAACGACCGGTTCGATTACGATGACACTTGGTATAATTATTCTTTAATATCCTGGGCACCACACCACTGGGTACTTTTTATCCCGGAAAAAAATATACAATAAAAAACAAACTTAATTTTGCGGTTCGATCCCTAGACCCGATTACTGTACCAACCGCAAATAATAAGTTTGTCGTAGTACACGACGAAGATAAGAATAATAGGCGAGCGTTCGTTCATATTAGCATTCTATAAATTGTATGTTTTAACTGCTACTTGCAATTCCAAAACGTGCTTTTCAGTGCGACCTTTTTATTCCTTTTAGTTTTTACTAAGTACAGTTTAAGGTAGAGTCATTTAGGTTTATTTTTATAAGTCGTAGGTATAGATTTTAATTTTAAAGTATGGGTAGTATATTTGATAGTGTACGTAGTGACCGTAGGTTATTTTATAAAACTGTTAGGTAGGATTAGTCATTCGTATAGATATTAGTTTTTAGGGATTTTGCTTATTTATTGAGCTTAGATTAGTTATCATCAGAAATAGGTTTATTTAGGTATTTTATTTTCTGTTATTGAGTTTTTTTTATTAGGTAGGTACTTTATTAGGTTTACTTTTATAATCTAATATAAAATTCAAAGTCCTGTGATCCTGTCTGACTTATTATATCAATGCACAGCCTAAACCGCTGGTCATAGAGACATTAAATTTGGAGTGTGTTCTGTGTGAAGTATATGAAGGTATCCACTAAGAAAGGGTTTTTCGAAATTCCACTCCTAAGAGGGTGAATGGGGGGAGGGTGAAATTTCACGCGGACGAAGTCGCGGGCAGAAGCTAGTGATAAATAAAACAAAAAAGCCTAGAAGTGATTTTTATTTATTCGTTGCAAAAACAGTGAAAGGAATTTGTGTGACTCCATCTTGGATTTTGACTTTGACTTCATTTTCGTCATTAGCGCCCCTAAAACCATGAAAACGACACCCATGACGCATATTTTGTAAAATTTCGCAGCCGCCATCTTGGATTTTGACTTTGACCTCATTTTCGTCATTAGCGCCCCCGAAAACCATGAAAACGACACCCATGACGCATTTTTGTAAAATTTCGCAGCCGCCATCTTGGATTTTGACTTTGACCTCATTTTCGTCATTAGCGCCCCCGAAAACCATGAAAACGACACCCATGACGCATATTTTGTAAAATTTCGCAGCCGCCATCTTGGATTTTGACTTTGACCTCATTTTCGTCATTAGCGCCCCCGAAAACCATGAAAACGACACCCATGACGCATATTTTGTAAAATTTCGCAGCCGCCATCTTGGATTTTGACTTTGACCTCATTTTCGTCATTAGCGCCCCCGAAAACCATGAAAACGACACCCATGACGCATTTTTGTAAAATTTCGCAGCCGCCATCTTGGATTTTGACTTTGACCTCATTTTCGTCATTAGCGCCCCCGAAAACCATGAAAACGACACCCATGACGCATATTTTGTAAAATTTCGCAGCCGCCATTTTGGATTTTGACTTTGACCTCATTTTCGTCATTAGCGCCCCCGAAAACCATGAAAACGACACCCATGACGCATATTTTGTAAAATTTCGCAGCCGCCATCTTGGATTTTGACTTTGACCTCATTTTCGTCATTAGCGCCCCCGAAAACCATGAAAACGACACCCATGACGCATATTTTGTAAAATTTCGCAGCCGCCATCTTGGATTTTGACTTTGACCTCATTTTCGTCATTAGCGCCCCCGAAAACCATGAAAACGACACCCATGACGAATATTTTGTAAAATTTCGCAGCCGCCATCTTGGATTTTGACTTTGACCTCATTTTCGTCATTAGCGCCCCCGAAAACCATGAAAACGTCAGTCGTGCAACAGTCTAGTCGTGGATACGTCCAGTCGCGCACGTGTTTAGTCTCGCAAAAGTCCATTCGCGGATATGTCTAGTCGCGCAAAAGGAGCCGCGTAAGTTTCTTTCGCGCAAATGTACCAGATCCCCCTGTATGTGAGCTACTGTGAAAATAAGAATAATAAATTAGGTATATGCATTTACTTGTCAGCAATAATGTCCTCATTTTCATTTTCAATATGCGGAGTTGCCTTTTTCTCCTGTTCTATACAGCCAGAGCTACAAAATAAATGGATTAAAATATAGGTTAATATAGGCATCGGCATGGAAGTATAGGCATGGGTGAAAGTAGGAAGATAGTTGTGCACGACATAGGTACTGTAAGTCTACAACAGACGCAAAAGTGCAGTCGAAGTCGTACTAAATTTACATACCAAGAATAATTACCCCACAACTATGTCAATAATAGCATTCAAGTATTTTTTGAAACTCTGATCCGGACTGTCCCTACAAGGATGCGGTATGGTTATACTACATTACAATAATTACCTCGTATCTGCATTTACGACTTGAGAATCTTCGTTATTTTGTATTCTCCGGAAACAGAAATAAAACAATTATTATTTAGTAAAATAAAAGTATATTTACTACAATTGAATATTTTTTTTATTTTTTTTTATTTAGGTACACTAATTTAATCTTTCGATAGAGATAAATGATAATTTTATTTCGATTAAAATACGTTACTTACCTCAATAATCTATTTTTTACCAATATAAGGCGTTTCTTTTTTAGTAATTTGGAATTAGCAGCCATTTTCAGCACGAAAATCAAAAGCGATTAAAATTATGTTCTGATTGCTCCGAGCGTTAGCGTCTACCCGTGACAGTGGTCAGCGATGCACTGCCGCCCGTCGCCCGCAAGAGCCCCCGCTTCAACGCGCACCAAGTTTATTCGAAAAAAGAACCCACGTTGATTTATCAAACAAAAAACAAATAAAAACCGTATACTAAAATTTGGGGAATTAAATTGTCTTTTATATGGTGAAAGTTTTATGAAAATACACCCGATAGTGTTTGCGTAATTATCGTTTTTATGTCCGCGGTAGACAATACTTTACAAATTAATTACACTATGTTAAAAAAATATAATTGCAAATATTCACATATCAAATTACGAAGCAAATGGTCTAGTATAACATTTATTTTTTTCAAAGAAATCAGTCCGGTCGATTAGACGTGATGTTGAATTTAAAATCATTAGAAGTCGTATATCTGCGCCTTAAAACTTTAAAAGCTATCAAGAGCTCACAGACACATTAGCAGAAATTATGGTAGCGTTATGCAACCTGTAAAACGTTTGGCGCGAAAAACAAAGGCGAAGGAATTCAGATACTGCCTTTGTTTGCAAAAACCATGCCTACATCAGCATTTAAGAGTAAAATGCAAATTCAAAGTGAAAGTATTGCTATGTTCTTGTGCGTATTAAAATAATTATCTTGGTATTACAAAGAGGTTGCTTGCTTGGGAGCGACAGCAAGAGAGACTCAGATGCGATCACTTTAAATTATCCATTGTGAGCGAATTTTTCAAACTGGCAATCGCTCATAATCAACCGTTTTTCTTGATAATTAATTGTTGTAAAAGTGAAACTTTTATATGAAAATACATGATGTCTACATGCAAGATATCGGTGTAAGCTATACTTTAATGAGGAGTAAAGAAATTGACAATAGACCTGAAAGTTTAGTAATTGTTGTGGCGATAAAATCTAATAAATACAACGTATTGTTTTACTTAAGGAAATATTGTTGCTTTTAAGACAAATAAGATAGATAAGTAGATAGAATATTCTTTATTATGTACACCGTAAAACTAACAGATAAATGTAGAAATTTTACAAGGGGTGACACAATGGGCGGTTTAATCGTTAAAAGCGATCTTTTGAAGACAACCTTTCGATGGATGGATCAACAATGTTAACGTGTTTAGTTGTTCATATTTACTAAATAAAATATCCTGAATATACCTATTTAGCAAACCCTTTCAATATTTACAATAGCCTACAAATACAACTCAACTATATTATTTAAACAAATGCATGTCAGTTTATTTTGCTATCCGTCCGACACACATCGCGGGGTGCCGAATGACCGACTGAATTTCCGATTAGTTTCATCGTAACCATTGCCTAAAACATTGAAACAAGTGCTCTGTCTTACGTAACTATTTACGTGATATATTGGCATAATAATAAACTCCAACTCGAAATAATCGAACGGCGTCCATAGACAACGATACGAAAATCGACTAATGCGACAGCAAATCGATTGTTTAGTTACTAAGCTCATGTATTATTTATTTCGATGTTGGTTTAAAGTTAAACGGTACATTGGCAACACTGTCTATATTAATTTCGCAATGGGCATTGTCACGGCTATTCCCTATTAGGGGATTTTAGGTGCGCAGAGTTTATGTGATAGCCAATAGTCATGTCAGAAGATATTTCTTAACACTAAAAGCTGCTACGACATTTATTTGGAGATAGTTTTGTGCTTACTGTCCCCTATCTCCTGTTTATTACACCATAAGCATTATAACCATTACTGTTTTCTTTAGTACGCTTTTACTGCCTCTGAGAAAAGATAAAGCGCTGATAGGTATACGCCATGTTTATGCCTCCCATATCGGGAAGGAAATTATATCAATAAAACGCTAGGAATAACTGAAGATTAGAATAATATCTTAATTTTGTAGGTGTGTTTAACATCGCACTGCGAAGTGCAACTTGACCTTTTCGTGTGTGAACGTCTTTGATTGCATAATATTGTGGTCTTAATCATATGTAGGCGAATTACAGACTAATAGTTTCAAGGATATACCGCTCAGAGTTTGACACGCCATGACTTATGGCCGACGAAAAAAAAAATCACCTCTCATTAATAAAATATTTTCGTTCGCGATTTTTTTAAACAATAGTTCGATTATCAATGTTTTATAATAATAAATATCAGGTGTTCGAGAGCAGCGGGGCGTCCTAATGTGTGATTGTAATCGAATCGAATTGACCATTATTTATTATGTAATCGTTCACACGAGTCGACAGGCGATAATTCGACTAAGAGTGTATCGATAATCGAGTGACGCGATGGATCGATGTTACTGCGGGTCGATTTGTCATAGTGTTGTATTGAGAGTGCGTACTGATTGTATCATACGTGTGCTTGTTTACCAGCCATAGAGAGGATAGAACGAGATAGTCTTGTTCAAATGTGGAGTACTATAAGATTTCCTAATCTATGTATTTCTGTAACTGGCAGATATTGTCCTGTCCCAGAATCGTCTTTGTACTTCAAAACATCTCTTTATTAATTGTGAAACGTTTTTTAAGAATTTTTTTCCGACTGCCTCGGTGGTCTATAGTGGTCGCAAGCGCTACTGTTGAGCATGAGGTCTCAGGTTCGAATTCCGGGTCGGGCATAGTGTTATTTGGTTTTTCTAGCTGGGATTTCACAGTAGCCGGAGTCTGGATTTGTGCTCGGTTGATGACAAATAAACATAACTGCAGAAATGTGTGTGTTAACCTGCCTGCCTAACCCTTCGGAATATACAGTCAAAATGTGATGATGTTTCTCCCCATATTTTCATTGCCTGCCACTAAATAACATTGCAGAATGAAAATAGAACTAAAGCTATCACTTTTATCTTAGTAAAACAACCATGTATGACGCGGCTGAGGAGCACATCCATCAGAATTAATTAGTGTTGTGATTGTTAAGTCTTATCTCGAAGCAGATACCAGTGTTTCGTGTGTAACGAATTGTTCTCGATTGTTCACATCGATCATTGTTTTAATCGATATTTGTGTCAACCGATGTATCGAGAGTGTAAGCTCATGTGCGTGTGAGTTGCTAGCTAGATGGTTACATTGTATCTTTATGAGGTTGTCTTATAATTTGTAGAATAGGAGTTACTATCATTTCATTAACTATAGTTGATTTTTTTAGTTTTATACATGAAAGATTTTCCGTGAGGTGAGGGGACCGTGGCTAAATAATAACAGCCGCACAGGTCGATCGATCAGGTTAAGCTACGCTTGCCGCGGTTGGTCTGTGGATGGGTGACCATCTTTACATATCGAGACCCCTCCGTGCCTCGGAAAGCACGTTAAGCCGTTGGTCCCGGCTGTCATTCGTGGATCTTTGACAGTCGTTACGGGTAGTCAGAAGCCCGAAAGTCTGACAACCAGTCTTACCAAGGGGTATCGTATTACCCAGTAACTGGGTTGTGGAGGTCAGATAGGCAGTCGCTTCATGTAAAATACTGGTATTCAGCTGCATCCGGTTAGACTGGAAGCCGACCCCAACATAGTTGGGAAAAGGCTAGGCAGATGATGACATGAAAGATTTTCGATATACCGGTGGTGACCAATTGGTAACGGCCCCCCGAATTACGAGTTACGGTAGTGGGTTCGAACCACCGAACCTAGGCAGGCGCTTCACTTTAAAAATCATTTTCATCACGACTGCTCTCAAAAACAGTGAAAGAAAACATCGTGAGGAAACCGGCATTTCCTAGAACCAGAAAATTCTAAGTCATGATTGTGAATCATCTACCAACCCGCACTGGGCCCGCTTATGGCCCTCTCTTGTTCTACAGAGAGCAGGCGTGTGTCCCAGCAGTGGGAACATTATAGGCTGATTATAAATATAGATTTTAGATATTCGAATTAATTGTCTACGAACTATATTTAATTAATTTTCATCGTCTTCGTTTTGTTACAGCCTACTGGGTCAGTCAATACAGAAGAAGTTTTACCTGGCTATAACCGTATATTCGCAGAAAGAATAGTTTGGACTCAAAAGAATCAATACTATGTTGTTTGTATTACAAAGGCTTTAAGAACACCCACGTTTTATCTATTCTCATTTAATTCCAATGTCCATTGATGACCTAATGAATTACATTTATAAAGTGTGTTAACGAAGTCTTTTTATTATCTTTTTCTAACATATGTAGCGGTATCTACAACGCTATGCGGAGAACGCGTCATAATGACGTCACGAAAAATCCTGCATCTCGCAAGCAGAGTTTACCGCTCAACTAGCATTATACAATGGCCCGACATGAATCATCGGGCAGTTGCCGCAAGACACAACACCCGTCTGGTCGGAGGATCCTCCCTTTTCATAGACTATGAGTGAACTTTACACCCTGTTCCTCACACCTCTATACATACTTGTGAGTAGTTAACTTAGTAACGTTACAGTTACATCCTAAAAAGCGGCCAAGTGCGAGTCGGACTCGCACACGAAGAGTTCCGTACCACCGTGCTATATTTGACTACATTTTTTCGTTTCTTGCTTGGGACCCCTTTCATTTTTAACGTTAGTTTATCTTTATTATTTGTTGTTATAACGGCCATAGTAGGTCACTCTGTGAAAATTTTAAGCGCTACTACAGTATTTATGAAACGATACGCGCTTAACTTGTGGTTACCAAGTGTACAAACACGCCGTGAATGAATGTGTAAGCGCATACGATCTCAATGGCAACGTTGCTGTCGTGGCAGTTATGTGCTGACGCTACTCGTTCTCACGCACACATTCACAGCGTGTTTGTACACCTGGTTAACACAAGCAAAACGCGCGTCGCTTCGTGAAATAAAAGTACTTTACCCATTAATTTTCAAAAGATGACAGATAGACACAGACGGACGAACAGAAAGCGGAGCCTTAGTTAGTAATAGGGTCCCGTTGGCACCGGGTACGGTACCCTAATAACTATTGTAATTTATCACTTCTGCCTCTAATATTAAAAATAATTTAATCAGAATACTTGCGTTCATTTATCTAACTTAATGTTAACGGCGCTGTCAAACGCTATAGTACGACCGAATGATCTTGATGCGTTATAATTGGCAAGAATAAGCCTCGCATGACGGTTTTTTCTAACACACGTGTAGCTATGCGAGAAATTATTATAATTAGATGCTCGTTTCTTTATGTAACGTTTATGTCGGTTCGTATTTGAGAAGTATGGTTGATCGATAGTTGTCTAGTAACTGTAGAATAATCTCTCCGGTGGTCAAATTGCCAATACGTTTCGATCACATAGCTTCACGCCTGTACTCCCAGAAGGGTTAACCTATAGTACAGTACATTTCACCAGAACCTAAACGTATAACCAATAAAAGTATATGATCGACTACAGTAAAATATATGATATTCTTCAGGATATATGCTAGGTCGATAGTGTGTTGACAACATAATACAACTATTTTGAAAAAATCATGAAGATACCTCTAAAAAGTTTCTTTTTACAATAAAAACCGTACTAATATACTTACAATCATTGTAATTAATTGTCAGATTATTCTACAAGCAACATACTAAAGCACTAGTGTTTTATTTTTTTATTCCAACAATAATTTTTTTGTAAATAGATAATTGTTTCATATTTTGCAATAAATTACCAGTGTTGTGTCATCGCGCTTCTCTTTCTTTTCTATGCAGTCCGATAGTGACCGCGCTTTAGGTCATGTAGTCGCATTAAGTCCCATGTAATAGGGGGCGAGCCTATTTCCATCAAGACTCCGGGCCGCTACTGAGAAATTCCAGATAGAAAACCCCAACAACACTTTGCCCGACTCGGCAATCGAACCCAGGACCTGAGCAGCGACCACTACACCACCGAAGCGGTAGGTATTTACCACGTTTTCATTAAGTTAGGAGAGTTTACAGAATTAGGTAAACATTTTGTACCTATGTATTGTATGATCTAAATAAAATTGAAAAGCAAATCTAGTGTAGTAGGATGCTTCTTAGCCACATTATCTGAAGACCGGCAAAGTCTAGTCTAGACAATACGTGGCAACTTAGGACAGGCCTTTAGCCATGAGGTTGTGATCGACTTGAGATGATTGGTAGTCAGATAAATAAAGAGATCTCTACGTAGATCGTAGATCTGATTTCTTTAACAAATGATGCCCCTAGGGGTCTACTAAACGACAGCACAAGAATAGAGAAAAGGTAAAGTATCAAATTATTAACAGCAAAGATACAACAATGATGGCCTATTTTACCACCGTCTTTTCGCATGCTTAATGGAACAGTGACCCATTAGTAGATAGGTCAGAATTATTTCCAGTTTTTTTTAAACTCAGATCTCATCAATAGTTAATCATAGGTTCAAAAGCATTAATGATTAATTAATCTAATCCAATCAGTTTTAATTTTATGCGTCAACAAGTAGGATAAGTCCTCATAGCGAGATCTTCTTTGCGCTTTCCCAAAAATCGTCTGTTTTATGTTAAGTCAGTATTCCATTAAGCATGCGTTTTGTTAACTACTGCTCTCAAAACGATGAAGAAAAACTTCGTTAGGAAGCCGGCATGTCCTAGAACCAAAAAATCGAAGACATGTGACATCTACCAACCCGTACTGGGCCCGCGTGGTGGATTACAGCCCACTCCCTCTCACAGAGAGGAGGCCTGTGTCCCAGCAGTGGGAACATTATAGGCTGATTATGCTGCTAATTAACTTATCTAACAAAGCATTTCATACAATTCTGTTCAGCTTTTTTTTTATCCTAGAACTGTAGCGGTTGCTCCTGCCGTCGTCTGCGTGTATTTTGTTTTTTTTTTTCATACAAATATTTGCGATGAAACGTAGTCTACGTCCTTCTCTAGGGCCCACAATAACTATCTGTCGTTCACAATGATCGGTTCCGCGGTTTGGATGTGAAAAGGTAACAGACAGACAATTTACTTTCGAATTTACAACACATTGTGTCTCAGGACATTATGAAACAGACTCTCAAAATAGGGATCATGAAAAACCTCAAAGCCAGTAAAGACAGTTAGTTCTCTTGATCGCTTTAAATGGTTCCGATGACTAATAAAAAAAAAGAAACGATATTAAATGTCTAAAGAAATTAAATAACTATTAGCATAGATTATGTAGCCCTCCATTCTAACGTCAGCCTATACAGGGTGTTGAGATTAATATATACTAATACTAGCTGTTGCCCGCGACTTCGTCTGCAATACAGCATGAAAAGTAGAATTGTCCTTACCCAGGTCTTGGTCTATCTGTGTGCCTTTTTATACAAATCAAGTGTAACAAACAAATTAACTCACTTTCGCATTTATAACACATATTAGTTGGGAATTCTTGGGATTATAAAGAGGTATTTATGAGGTTGTATGTAGGGGGTAATCTTCGAAACTACTGATGCCATTCCGAAAATTCTTTCAGTAATGGGAAGCTACAGTATAGCCGAGTGTTATAGGATATATTTTATATAAAAACATGAAAGTTCACGTGGACGTAGTCGCGGACAGAAGCTAGTCTCCCGCCTTTGGTAAAGCAGAACATTTTAAATGGCGATCCAAAAAACGGCTAGGTTTTTTGTTGAGGCCACCCAACTACAGGAATTGTTTAAAGTACTTACATGATAGGCAAATGAAGAGGTTTTTAGAGCTATAGCTCATGGCAGCGACAGATTAGTAGATTATCAAGCCGTCTGCTTGTGCTTCAGGCTTTTAATAACTCGTGCCCCGACGTTTGGCCTCTGGTTATGGTAATATTTAAAACTACTTGAAAGAGTCCGCATATATACTTAGGTACTTAGATTTTTTTTTTTTGAGCCTTCACTAGCTTTTCTAATCCTAAGTACCGTTCAAAAAGTATCCTGTAAATTAAACTGCAAGTATTAAATTCAACTTCGACTCTTAATTAATGGTTTTATCCTACTCTTATAAGATGTTTTTTCAGGTTTGGCATCTTGGCGGATGTCGATTATTCTGTCAGCGTCATTCGTGATTGTTTAATTAGTCGATCATCCAACAGGTGACATTTGACACATGTAACGGGCCAGGCTTTCAATAAGGAGATGTGCCAGACTTAACAGCAAAGGCCCAAAATTACATTTAAAATCAACCTGTACATGGAATTTTGATGGGTGTCCAAATTATATGAACACCGTGCTCCCTCCCTCCAATGTGTGATATTAAACTGTTACCAAACGATTTCGGGAATCTTAAATAATTTCACGAAAACTCTTTTGCTAAAGCTATTTTAAACCATCCATCATTTGTGTTATGGTTGATTTTTGTGTGTCTTATTGATAAGGAAACACGTGTGTGGCATAAAAGTAAATGATACAAAATGGCTGTTTTAATACAGTTTATATTGTTAATGTTTTGGGAACACCGTTCTTTATGGGTCGTTTCGAGGGAAATTAAATGAACGCATCAAGTCAACATTATGCATAACATTTCGCGCTTTATACAAAACTTGTGGTCCTTTAGATCGTTAAAACGAATGATATAGGACGTTCTGGAAACAGATTTTTATACCTAATTGTACATCATAAAAAAGGTGCTTTGATTGTCATCAGGGTGGCAAGACTGTAAAATAAAAAAATATCAGTAAAGTTATAGGTAAGGTTTTTGGCAAAAGGCTTGCCCTATCTTCTTATAAGCGCATCGATGGCAAAAAGTTTAAACATGTTTAGCCCAAAATTCAACTGCGTGAACTGCGCTCACAGACGAAGTCAGATCATCAAGTGCACAGGTGACGGTATGCGGCGCAGAATAGAAGGTCGGCCATTGTCTGTGGGAAGAAGTCGCATACGCACTTGAGATCCTGAGCCGTCCATGAAACTGTGGTGATTGTCTTAGCTCCGGCCGACTTGGGTTCGAGGTCTATTTAGAGAATTTAAATTCGGCCACGGTAACGCTTGATCAGGTGGGAGGCTCTCAGATGGTTCGATGAAATTGTCTCTGCTGGGGAGTTTGTTGCGCCACTTCTTCTCCTCAGCGAAAGCACTAGGAAGTGGTGAAGGGCGGGCGTTTTGGGGGACTGTCTTTTGTAATTTTGACGTTCGAAAAGTGCTAATTCTCAGCCTAGTTTGAATAAATGAATTTTGATTTTGTCAGTAGGGAAAACGCCCTGTCAACTCCCGCCATAACATGACTCTTTAGAGAGACGTGATGGTTTTAAATAAGCCTAAACTCTCTAGGTGACCCACCACAAAAAGCAACGAATCATTAAAAAGTTCCGCGTGGTCAAACATAAAAAAAAATATTACGCTTCGAATTGAGAACCTCCTCCGTTTTTTCGTTAAATATACAGCACTTTTTTTTTAAATCAAATACTGTCACAACACTCACAACATCACAGTTAATTCATCATACGATGTCGTTGCCCTCACAAAAATTCGGACATACCATAGACAGCTTAGTTCATCGTTCACGAAGTCAGCTTTCGACACTCGAGTAATTACTCGCGAGTTTTTTTTAATTACGACACACTCTGTAAACGCACCACACACGATATTTTAAAAAGCTTTACGTTTGACAGCCCGTAGAAATACGAACTTTTGTGCCTTAAGTTAAGGTTGGAAATTGTTTGTATGTTATTGATAGATATAGATGTTATCGAATGTTTCCATTGCATGTTTTCTGTTTATCTCGTCGTTGATCGTCACTGTCACTTTGCTAGGAATACAAATGACGTGGTAATAATGAGTTCAAAGTTACCAGGTTTTAAACTGGTAACTTCGTTAGGTTAAAAGGTAGGTGTGAGATTATTTGCCTATGGTTTTTAATATCAATTAATACTTACTGAATATTCACCAAGCCATTGCCTCATAATATTAATCTGTCAAGCCTTTTCCCAACTAGGTATGTTCGGGTCAGCTTCCAGTCTAACCGGATGCAGCTGAATATGATAGGTACCAGTATTTTAGATGCAGCGACTGCCTAGCTGACCTCCACAACCCAGTTACTTGATAACACGATATATGCCTCTTGGTAAGACTGGGTGTCTGACTTTTGGGCTTCTGAGTACCGGTGACGACTGTCAAAGATCTAAGAATGACAGCCGGCCAGGACAAATGGGCTTAACGTGCTTTCCGAAGCACGGACGTCGGACACCCATCGACCCGTGAGGCTGTTAACATTAAATTAGGTAAAACGAAATTATATCAATAATTCATTATAATTATGATTACATCGTTATATTAAACAAAAGTAAGTATATTAAATGAAATTAGGTCATATGATGATTATAACTTTTATTATTATATCAAACATTACACACCCTATTATTTATAACGCCAAAATAATAAAATAAGCAGTCTACAAAATTGATTTTAATCCTATTAGAAATTTGTCAAAACCGGCCTGTACTTATAAAAAAAGAAAATAGCAGAAAAGTGCTTGAATCTGCTCCTATTCCTATCTCCATAAAAAACTTTATATTATTTGAAAATCCTACAGCGTATAAAAAAAATCAATGACACACATGACCTAAGCTTGACCAAGACAAACGCAGCTACAAAGGCGGTAATTCGCCACAGCTAATTCAAACACATAGTTCTTTGTGAATGTATACAAAATCAGTTGCACAACTATTCTGGTAGGTACCTATTTATTTACTCTGCAAGAAAACAATGTTCTTCGGTGTTTAGGATTGGAGTTTAGGGCTGTTGATTTGTGAATGAAATTATTCACAAAAACATTTATAAATATGTTTTTTTTATACATATAATTATGTAGTATTGAGGCTAAAAAAATGACACGATAGCGAACAACAACCCAGCAAAGGAGACAACCCAGAACCGCACTGCGTGGCGCAGAAGTCCTAGGAGGGTTGACCCCAAATACATTGAAATAATAGCCAGGAAAAAGAAGATTTCATTTTGAGACTGTTATTTTTAAGTAAGTCAAGTTATCAACCCTGCTAACGTATTTGGGGAAGAAAAATTCTTCATTTCGCGTGTCGACAGAGTTTTCAAAGAAAAGGTAGTTCATACAGTGATGAGAATATAAGTCAATCGACCAATATAGAAAGAAGAACTCATGACGCCTGTATTTCCCGAGAGAGAAAAAGATATCAATCTTAGAACAACAAGATGTCTTTCTTGTGACTTGCAACTTGCAAAGTTATTAAAGGATGCCGCTAAGCTTTACCATAATATATTAAAAAGTTAATCGGAGGAAGGAGTTTTTGCCCGTTCTTCTCCATAAGTTTTGGAATGGGCAGCTACTAGCTTCACTGTTCTAACTGATGGACTCTTTAACAATTCAAAAGTTGCCTGTAAATTGGTTTAATTGAAATAAATGCTTGAGTTTGTTAAAAAAATGGTAAAAAGTCGTATTCACACCTAGATTTACTTTTAGTAGAACAATTACTCTCTGAGCAATTACTTGAAGCGCCAACCCTACGACCAAGCAAGGCGCGTTCCAAATAAGGAGCGAGTTACATGTTTTCATCATTTTGTTGGCATTGTAGTTACGCAACCAGCAAATGTCATAGCTGATGACTGGAACACACGTGTGTTCGAGTGATTGATTGCCGAATGAGCTGAGTGAGCTCAATGAGCTGTTATATTCTGGTTTTGTCTCAGAACATCGCGTCTGTATTCTTCTAAGAAGTCGGAAGAAGTTAGCAGAGGTGTACAGGGAGTCTGAAAAGGACACTTTGGCAGAATCATAAAACAATTCAGAATTATCACGCAACCCACCTGTATGGCAGTTTTGCATGGAGATTCGTAAAATGCTCTAGGTACACCTCTGCCTAACATATAGGTGGGTGAAACTGTCAAACAGATAAATTGCGTGATATGAATTGTTTTGTGATTCTGCCAAAGTGGCATTTTTAGGCCCCCAGTTCACCTTATTTACGCTACTTTAAACCCCATGTAATAAGGCTTTGCTTTGGGATTGCCATCAACCGGCCACAAATCCAGAACCTAAGCTGCTACAGATTTTTTTATGAACCCTATTAACAGAGCCCTGCCCAAGGATCGAACCAAAGCTCGGAAGACATACGACCACCGACATAACAACTCGCCTGTATAACTTCGGCCGCGTCAGATTTCGGCCCCCAACCCAACGCGTCGCATCCTATCGCCCGCCCGTTCGGCTACTAAGGGGCATAGCGTGATGATAATGATCCTATAGCCTTCCCGAGGAATTGGGCTATTAAACGTAAAAAGATTTTCTCAAATTCGACGGGTAGTTTCAGAGATTGGCGCGTTCAATCAAACAAAAATACAATCAAACTCTATTTGTATAGATAGATAGAAGACATAGATTATATGCAAATAAATGTTGTTTTTAGGGTAACGTACCGAAAGGGTAAAAACGGGACCCTATTACTAAGACTCCACTGTCCGTCTGTCCGTCTGTCACCAGGCTGTATCTCATGAACCGTTATAGCTCAATCAAACTCTATTTGTATAGATAGATAGAAGACATAGATTATATGCAAATAAATGTTGTTTTTAGGGTAACGTACCGAAAGGGTAAAAACGGGACCCTATTACTAAGACTCCACTGTCCGTCTGTCCGTCTGTCACAGGCTGTATCTCATGAACCGTTATAGCTAGACAGTTGAAATTTTCACAGAATGTGTATTTCTGTTGCCGCTATAACAACAGAATAAAATAAATATTGAAGGGGGGCTCCCATACAACAAACGTGATTTTTTTGCCGTTATTTTATACGTAGTTTCAAAATTATTGTATGGTGGTACGGAACCCTTCGTGTGCGAGTCCAACTCGCACTTGTTTTTTTCTATTCTATTCGACTAGAGCCACGAGGCAGTAAAGTTTTCGACACATTTCAGAGTTAAAATTGAGCTGTCAATTGTTTTAACATTGACCAACGTATGTTTCTGTCAAAGCAAGGACGAATCTATGTGATCCATGGATGTGGTCTCAATTGACAGGCGATGAAAAAGGTCAGATGTGAAGAACCTTGAAGGCAAAGGACCGTGTTACATTGTGCCTATGTAGATTTGGCAAAGGTCGTAACTGCAAGTTAATGAACTCTAGGTCATTCAATTTGTACATCGTTTACGACTGTTTCCATTACCCGCCATGGATGGAAGGGAAAATCGATGCTAATATTATAAATTCGAAAGTAACTCTGTCTGACTGTCTGTCTGTATGTTACCTTTTCACGCCTAAACCACTGAACGGATTTCGATAAAATTTGGCAGAGATAGATTGCATCCCGGGGAAGGACATAGGATAGTTTTTAGTACTTAGTGTAAATAATTCATGAGTTCCTGGTTTCGATTCCAGGTCTTTTTTTTTTTTTTTTAAGGATGGGAAATCATCAAATGACCCCTCCCGCTCTGGGTGGAGCGGAAGGGAGTGTCAGACTCTTACTGACTAAAACCCATCCGTGTTCCTTCCTTAGCCCTTTATATTCCGGGGCAGCGGTAACCCTTTCGGACAATCCCGCTGCTTCGGACAATCCCGCTGCAATTCGATTCCAGGTCTGGCAAAATGTTATTGGGTCTTTCATCAGGAAGTTCTCAGTAGACCGGAGTCTGGATTTGCCCGGTTGATGGCAATAGGCTCACTCCCTATTACATGGGACTTAAACATAGCTGGCAAAATATGGGTCTTCTGTAGGTACACTTGTGCCTAACCCTTTGGGGATTGCAAGCGTGATGTTATGTGTGTAAATAGTTGGTTGTATACTAATATAGTTGTATATTAATTTTCTTACATTCAATAAATACTTATCATCTGCCTAGCCTTTTCCCAACTATGTTGGGGTCGGCCTCCAGTCTAACCGGATGCAGCTGAATACCAGTAGTAGGGGTATCGTACCCCTTGGTAAGACTGGTTGTCAGATTTTCGGGCTACTGATGACTCGTAACGACTGTCAAAGATCCACGATTGACAGCAAAAACAATCCCGCCCCGGCCCCGCTAACGGCTTCACGAAAAATGAATACATATTTATAGATTTTATCTTGTCGTTGTTTGATTGATTTGATAATTCACCGGTTACCATCCATTTTTTCTTAGTGTTTAAGCTGATATCCATTCCTGACAATCATAGGCACTACCTACCTATTCACATACTTACTGAATCAAGATCCAAAATCAAGTTTAAACTCGCTATCGTAAATCACGAACCTGAAACGGTTACCCACGATGTGGTAACACGTGAACCTTTCTAATTAGACCATATAGATTATATTTCTTAATAATTTCTATCATTAATTCTAACTGTTGTACTGACATTGTTTTTAGCGGACCATTTGATAATACTAATTACATGAGCAATTAACTCGTGTTTGTTAAGATTTGTAATGGTATCGATTTTGTAGGGTAACATCTGGATGCAAAAAATGTTGCAGTTGGTAAATTTTTCATATTAAAAATTAAAAAATTAAAATGAACTGTTATAGATCTTTCACATCCATCACATTTGACGACAACCCTATAACAGGTCGTTTGTCAAAACTTGCACACAACACAATCGGCGAGCGCTTGCGCAAACTGCCAAAACTAACAGACATGGCCGACCCTTGCAACACGTGATTGATTAAAAAGTTTACTCCTATTGTCTCTGGCAAAAAGGCCGCCTCTAATTATGGGATTTATTGCTGTGGCTCTAAAAACAAATGTCAGATGTAGGTGGGCTATAGTATTGTGAATGAACGTAATACATAATTGCGAATAACATTAAACACGATTGATTAAAGGTTAGAGAACTATATGTGTCAGAGTTGACAGTTTACATGTCTTTATTTATGGTCATACGAGTTATGTGGCAGCTTGTTGCAAGAGCAACGATATGTGGGAGATTACTTAAGTCTGCTAAATACCAGCAGAGGGATTGACAAAGTGGCATTCTCTTAGCTATAACGATGATGGAAATTTGATTGACATAAGCTACCGAAAAGCTCATGTCAATCCTGTTGAAAGTCGCTGTAGAAATACGAAACGCTTTGAAAGGGATTGCCACTTGTCTCTCAGTAAACTGGACAAAAAAGACAAGAAAAAGAAACAATCAAATGGCACAGGTACAGACGATGACTAATCAGAAAAAAGATTAATGAATATAAAAATATTTGATGGAGTAAGACATTGTGAATTTAAATATCTGTTGTGCAAGAAGAAGAACAGACGATGCATGATCATAACAAACACGATTAATAATAAAATACATTGTTGATATGAATGTGAGGTTAAAGCTAATGGTATTTTAGGTCAGCAACGTTGGCGGTACCATCGAATTTCATCTACAAACGGAGACACAGTCAATCCGAAAAGTCTAATGTACTTTGGCCAACCCTGACACACAGGTCCTTTGTCAAACAGAGGCAGATGACCCGAGACCTGCCAGTAATGACAACACAAAACTAAATCACCATAATGATACACAATGAACTACGCAAAAAACTGAACAATAACAGTCGCCAGAGACAACGAACTCTAGAGCATAGACATGGGGCAAATTATTCGATTGATAATTAGCGAGACAATCGAATAGTCGAATCGATTCAGGCGTTAAATAAAGCTGAATGGAGTATTGTTTTGAGATTTCGGGAATTAGTGCTGTTTTTATTAACGTTATTGTTGTTTTTAAGGTTGTGGGTTGAATAATGATCTGGAACTAATTATTTTAACGGTGGTAAGGTTGAAATGTTTCTGAAGACACAAACTGAAGCGAATTTATAATGAAACTAGCTGTTGCCCACAACTTCGTCTGCGATCTAGGACGAAAATCAGCCTATGTCGTAACCCAGATCATGGTCTACCCATGTGCCGAATTTTATCCAAATCTGTTCAGCTGTTTTAGCGTGAAGCGTAACAAACTCACTTTCGTATTATCCATATCCATACTTCCATACTATCCATACTAATATCATAAATTCGAAAGTAACTCTGTCTGTCTATCTGTCTGTCTGTCTGTCTGTATGTATGTTACCTTTTCACGCCTAAACCACTGAACGGATTGCGATAAAATTTGGCAGAGAGATAGATTGCATCCCGGGGAAGGACATAGGATAGTTTTTATCGACATACCTGGCGGGAGCAGCCGCGGGCGGAAGCTAGTATTATTATGGTTGGGACATTGTGACCTTGTAAAGCGTCAATAAACAATTTGATGTCAAAACTGTTGATGAATGAATGATCATAATGCACATCATATAGATGGAACTGCGTATAATGAATTTCAACACTATACACGATTTTATTAACAAAATGACACAGTTTTCTAAGCTAACGACATCCTTAACAACAATGGCGTCATAACTTACACATTTAAAAACCAATCGAAAATAATTTAAATATACTGCTTCAACAGCTTGCCCATTATACTATTAGTTAACTAATTGACTAGGTACATATAAAAAAGTATTAGTAACCATCCGGTGGCGGTAACCGTTGCCCAGTGACCACAGACCAGCTGGGTAAAAATGCGCACGCGACAAAATTTTGTCTCTTTTTACGCACAGTTATGTCTAGTCCCGACGCGAGATGCTGCTACGAGAAAATTTTGTCTCAGTAAGCTGGTGTGATGTAATTGAAACCAAAAATCTTAATTTGCATTAGTAGGTAGTGATATTGAGGCCTGAGTTCACCAACATTCTAACCATCGGTTAGGTATTTAAACAGTTGATTTATGTCAAATTTCCTAAGGAAATCAACTGTTTAAATACCTAACCGATGGTTAGAATGTTGGTGAACTCAGGCCTAAGAACAGTCGTCTCTATTCGAGATATCAATTAACAGCATTAAAATACTAACCAAGTATTGTAGCAATCGTTTTGATTTTCCTGAATGTGCAGTTACGAAATCCTGTGAGTATTTTATTTTTGTTTCTTGTCTTTGTTGAGTAGAGACCACAGACATGTCAGAATGATGGTGGTCCTGTCATCCGAGTTTATATTCTGGGTAAATAAGATAACTTATCATCACACCAGAACTCCCCGAAAGGGTTAGGCAGAGGTGTATACTACGCCGACAGTTTTCCAGTTATGTGTAAGTCCTTCCTCGTAATAGGGGGGGGGGCGAGCCATTGCCATCACGCACAAATCTAGACTATTATTTTTTTCTGAATGGGCCTGCACTGCCTGATGGAGAGCGATGGATGAGGTCTCTATCATAGAAGCAGCGTGCCCAGAAGATGCCTGTTCACTCTTGATTTGAACTCCGGGCTGCTGCTGAGTTATTCCTGATAGAAACGAAGAATCCAGGACCTCATGATCAGCGTTAGCACTTGCGACGACTAGAACAACTAGTTTGTCAGTCCTGGGTGAATATTATGCTAAAATAATTTTGCTGTTTATAGCCTTACTCATTCATAATAGAAATTCTAGGCTAACCGGATGCAGCTGAATACCAGTATTTTACATGGAGCGACTGCCTATCTGACCTCCACAACCCAGTTAATGGGTATTACGATACTCCTTGGTAAGACTGATCATCAGACTTTCGGGCTTCTGACTACCCGTAACGACTGTCAAAGATTCACGAATTACAACCGGGACCAACGGCTTAACATGCTTTCCGAGGCACGGAGGGGTCTTGGTATGTAAAGATTGTCACCCATCCACGGACCAACCGCGGCAAGCGTAGCTTAACCTGATCGATCGACCTGTGCGGCTGTTATTATTTGGCTACGGGCCCCTCTGATAGCCTTACTACACCACTCATTTGTCTCTCAAATCATAAAAAAACTGGACTTTAAGAATGTTACGCTTAGTTCTTTGTATTATCAAAAGATTCGGACGTTAAAAGGACTAATCATGGTGTTTGTCGAAAAAATAAAGAATTTTGGAGCAATAACATAAAACTTTGTAGGCACATAACAAAGACAAACGAGTTTTTAACTTGTCGGCACAGTTTCAAGTGTCGTTTTCACCTCTAATTTTATTACTGCATGTTTGAAGTTCAGTTTCAGCAATTAAACTTAAAACAACAAAGGTGAATTTACCGCCGTAAAATCCTTGTGTATCACAGTGGGCGCAAAATAACATAACACACACTTCAGAAGCCTAGCAAACGTTATGTCGCTTAAAATCTATTTGCTTTTCTAGCAACACCCCGTTTCAACGCAAATACGACACGCAACACATCAAAGAAGGCCTAACATGAGGTTATTTGATCGCAGCACTCGCTGCAACTCAAATATTTCCATAACTGAACTGTCTAATTAACCTGAGGTTTCTAAGAACGGTGTTAAAGAAAAAAACAAAACGGAATAATGCGAAAACTCGTCGAAAGACGAATTAAAATTGAGGTCCAATTGGACGTGCGAAAGAACCCATTATTTCGGTAGCCGAAACAAAAAAAAGATGTTATTAACGGCCCTACCGAATTTTTTATCCATCAAGATGGAGGGAGAAAAAAGGTTTTATGGGCGCATCGCTGCACAAGCGCACGTGTCCTGTTTTTGCTGCGGTTTCGCTTGCGGAATTACTAAATGATACTGGACAGCTAGGTACTACTTTATAGTAAAACGTTTCACGTTTTGCTCTTTTTATATTTTGGAACGGTTATATTTTTAGACGTAGTCTTTTCGCATCTGAATACTAAAAAAAGTTTATCTTTGAAAGCATATCTCATCGTTTTAGACATAGTATTACTCTTTTTAATCTACACCCATCAGCCGAAGCCCACACGGACTCTTCAGGGGTCTCTCCGGACGTTTTTGCAGTTATTTATTAACAAACAAAAATGTTCTCATTACCATCCGTATATTTCAACGTCCACGACTGCCAAATATTTCACTTGACGTCGTGAGTGATTGCTCTCATCAGGTTTGGAGGCATCTAATTGTGCATTGACCTTAGGGGCGACGTGTTTTTATTGGGACTCAAGGTGGTCCTTATAAATGAGCAGAATTCGGACAATCATGTTTTTTCCATTACATACTGCGAATTCGTCTCGTCTCGTGCCGATGTCCTGCAGCAGACTTATTAAGTTTTATCTTCAAACAAGTCTATCAAGTAAGGCCCCATTTGATACTTTTAAGTGTTCGAGTGAGATAAGCTAATTGTTGTGTTAATAAGAACAAAGCGATCTCGTTACGGGGATACGTGCAATGACACATTCGAGATAATTAAAAAAGATAAAGAATAAAATTCTGTATTCCAAGCTTGTTCGGTACAGCATCGACTAGCATCGCAGTGAGAGTATCGTTGTCAACTGAAGCAATATCCGGGTTCAAAGTATTTAACATCGCAATACCCAGCAAATGTCAAGAAAGGCATTCGGGATCATCGAGGGTCTTAACAATCTGAAGAAGGTCGATGTTCTTACTAGTTAAGCTAATAATAAACAGTTACAATCCCCCTAAAAAGAGCGCTCAACTTTTAAACCAATTAATCAATTACAAAAGCAAACTATGTGATTACAAGAGAAAGCCAATTTCGAGCGTACATTAATTGCTAAGTACAAACCACAAAACGTGATCTCGGTTTCAAATAATTAACGAACGAGTACATACATCGCGTGCTTGGCTGGCTGGCTCTCTGGCCTGACCCCAGTCTTTGATGCTATAATGAAGGGTTTTTATTAAATCAATGTCAGAAGTCCATTAAAGCCTGGCCCCCGAGATGAGTCCGCGCCATCAATCAAGATACGGATGGACACCCAAAAGAGAGCCCGAACTACGTTTTTGGACGTTGTTTACTTTTTGGACAGGATTTAAATAGCTGTTTGGACAAGTTTGTGTTTGCGGTTGTCGGGGGAGAAGTCAAGACGAAGTTGGATGTATTTCTGGGTCAGAATGAAGTCTTTGAAGTGTAAAAGCATGTTGGTTTTGTTTGAAACAAGACAGTGTGACGGGTTGAAGGTAAACAAGGGTTGTCAGGACGAAACACATCTAATCCGGTCGCGGTCGAGGTAGTTACGCGTAAGAGAACGGCTGCGGATAATTAATTACAGTCCTTTGATGGGATCTTCGCGCTTTATTCAATGAGGGGTCTGTTGAGAAGACGGAATACCTTGACGTATCGCGTTCGATTTTATTCGTGCGATTCTTAATCTTGGTTCTTGGGTACGAGTTCATGACTACAATTTTTTTTTGTGTCATACCCGACGATTAATGTATCCAACTACCAATATGTATAATCGTCTCATCGTAATAAAAATCTGGAGCGAGTACTTATATCCGACGAGTAACTATAAACAAAAAAAAAATCCAGCAAGGCCTCCCAGGATCTGTCTTAGGTGAACGCACTCCAAATTATCGTCTTCTAACACCCATGAAATATAAAAAGAAAATCATAAAAAATAATTTCCTCTATCTCATTCGACAAAGCGCCCATCTCGAGTTTATAATTACACGGTCGGGATTTAAAGGGGAGCACCTGTAGACGTGTTCACCGATTTGGGCGCTCACGGCGTGTCAAAATGTAGCCCCATCAACTTTTCACCGCCCACTTTTTTCTCTTATAATGGCTATGGTAATACCTTTAAAAGGATCCGAGCGTTTAAGGGTAGATTGTGTTGTCCAATATTTCTGGGGATTGGAGTAAACATTCTTTCGGTATCTAGTTTTGGAAGAGCTGCGATAGGCGCGTGCCGTGTTCGAAAGACCCCAGGTGGGCGAAACATGTTTCGAATTTTTTGGAGGACATGTCAGAGGTTGCCGATAAAGTCGGAGATGTATTGGTTGGAATTCCTTTTGGAAGTCTACAATCGAAAGGCCTTACACAGGTGTGATAAAGCTAAGTTTGCTTGTAGGTGTAATAAATTCCTGTAACTTTTGTGATTTAGAAACTTAATATTAATACTGATCTGTTTTTCTAAGCCCTCGTCTCTTCCTCTGAGCTTTCCACTTGGAGAGATGAAATCATTTACCTGAAACAAAACCAAAATAATTATTAGTAAAACTGCAAACAAAATAAAAACTAATTTACTAAAGAATTATATTCAGCCTACATAGTACTCAGTCTTCTCTATTAAGACAGAACTTATTTATATTTTGAATAGATGTGACAATAGGGGGCCTAAAAAGACCACTTTGGCAGAATCATAAAACAATTCATATCACGCAATTCATCTGTTTGACAGTTTCACACCTATATATCCCTGCCTAACCCAGGCAGAGGTGTACCTGTACCATTTTACGAATCTCCATACAAAACTGTCATACAGATGAATTGCGTGATGTAAATTGTATTATGATTCTGCCAAAGTGGCCTTTTTAGGCCCTCAGAACTTTGAATAACCCTCCTTCTGGCACATTCGGCTAAAAAGCTCACATCCCTTGCCCAAAATCTCAAGGTATGCCCCACAATCTTTTGTCGGTAACAAAAAAAGGAAAAAGCCAAGTCGTCATCAGTCATGCTCAAATAAAAAATGATACAGGAGCGACAGAGGAATGTCCATTAGATAATATCAGATGGTCCTGTCCAAAATGCGTGACAGACGACAAAAAATATGGTTCAGGGATAAAAGTGAATGTAGCAAGTGAACTGGATGAAACAAGTGAGATTAAGGATGAAGTAAAACATGATAATAAAAGGAATGACAATGAAAAGACTGCTTAGTTTTACTAACAAACCTTGATCTACTATGGATATTATACCAGTTGTAGATTTTAAAAACCTCGTGATATCCCAGTGGTTTAGGCTTCGCCAGTCATGCACAAGGTTGTGGGTTCAAATCCGAGCAAGTACCAAAGTGATCATTTCAATTCAAATGTATTTACAGAGTTTATCTTGGACATTACCGACATTTGTTAACAAAAAAAAAATCGTGAGGAAACCTGGACTTATCCTACTAATATTATAAATGTGAAAAGTTTGTGAAGATGTTTGGATGTTTGTTACTCAATCACGCAAAAACTATTGAACGGATTTAGATCACATTTGGTACACAGATAGTTTATAACCAGAATTAACACATGGGATACTTTTTATCCCAATATTCCCACGGGATGGAAACTAACGCGGGTGAAACCGCGGGGCGCTGCTAGTAGTTAATGTAGTCTGAAATCGCCAACCCTCATCGTCATGCCTTCTCTGTATGGAAAGAAGCTTTTGCCCTCCAGTGAGTCAATATTAATAAAATTTTGAAATTGTTATTAAAATGAAAAACAAAAACAATAATTTATGCTGGTAAGGGACTCTCTGAAAATGTCCTAAGAAACATCCTGGGAATATCAAGACTAATGCAAATAATTTCAACAGTGTAGGTATATCTTACGCACCAATACCGAGGCTATCAACACTATAAATTGTCACTTGACAATGTTATGAAAACACCCAAATAAACTCATGCCACTGTTTTGTAACTTCAATATACTCGTTGAATAACAGCACATATTATTTGCCAATCGCTGGCGAGCCGTGATATTTCGTCAGGCAGTTGACATCGTCGTGCGTTCGTTGCTAAACAGAGCAAACGCATACAACTCATTACCATCTAGAGTAGATTACGTTTAGTTTAGGCCAGAGGCACTCAAGGTTACGAATTGATGATGTTTTTCTGTAATGATTGTATCATTTAATCGGAGCTGATTACGACACCTGCGGAGAAATAATGACAGCTTGTAAGACAGATCATAAAGTGTTTTAGTACTTTGGTATTGAAGAATATACAGCAGACGGATCATGTACAAGAAAAAAAATTCCGACGAACAGAGAACCTCCTCCTTTTTTTGAAGTCGATAAAAAAGAGCATTCAACTGCTTTTTTGCATTAAAAAAATATTAAAATTGTAAAAGTTTCCCCGAATGACAACCCCAATTAGCCCAGTCATCAAGCTTGCTGACTAGATTAACAGATAAGCCGACCGACATAAACACTAATTTCAACATACCTACTTAATTAGGAAAAACGAAAATTTTCACCCTAGGATAATTTATGAACAGTGCCCCCAGAAACAGTGAACCTCTTTTACCCCGAAATGGTACCTAAATTCTAGGATCATTTGTGCAGAGACAAGAAAAACGATTGCTAAAAAATTTTGGTTCGATATCACTGATGCAGATGCAGAAAAATGGAGCATGCACTAGTCAAAGTCCTGCGTATGCGAGTCTTATCTGTTCATCTGTGCATGTAATTTGCAAAGTATCGGGACCTAACTGATATTAATTGTTCATATGATTTGAAATGTCCATTTGTAGATATATCTGCTCGTGGTTTTTGAGATCAAAGGCATGCTTTTTTCTTCTTTGCTTGAGAAGAGACTCTTTGTCCTTAGTTCGGTTGGAGATGGAGAACTATCATCCTTTCTTTTAGGTATCCTAGATATGTTAATATCTATCTTAAGTTGACAGTTTTATTTCAGACTATTTTCTGCCCGTGGCTTGGCTCGCGTGGATGTTAGATATTATCCCACGGGGACGTGTTACCGGGACAAAAAGTAGCCTATGTCCTTCCCCAATATGCCATTTGTCTCCTTGCCAAATTTTATTGAAATCCGTACAGTGGTTTAGGCGTGAAAAGGAGCATTCTTTACTATATAGCATAGAGTTACTTTCGAATTTATAATATTAGTATGGATTAGGCTGTAAAATTCATTATCTTTCTGATAAACCTAAAGCAAATAAAATTCCAGAATCAATCCACAACGAGAATATCAGCATACTACATCATAAACATCTACCTCGCATAGCAAACCACAAACAAACACTCTCTCTCTGCGGTCTAATTTACTTTTTTACCAACCACAAACTACTCGAAAACCAACATTACTTATCAAACAATATAACTAATAACATCGGGAGCGCGCCGTGACCGGCGCACGCGCCGTCTCACGCACTGCGCCCGCGCACCCTTGCACTATGAACCTCGCTATAATTATCATTTATCACTTGCGAAGATTGATCATTTCAATGTATGCGTGATTTGTTGGGCTGTTTCGTTAAGATAAATCGTTATGTTAGGTTAATGTAGTTGCGTTGATATTGAAATTGCAATAGATACTGTTTCTTAACTATGATAGATAGCGTCTATCAAGGTGCACATTCAAAAGGTTCAGAGGGGAAGAGAAAACGTAGTCCAACAATAATGAACTTTAACAAAAAAGGCCATTCACCAGTAAAATTCCACATGAGTCAATATTTGTAATGGTCATCAAATATTTTGGCACTGGCGACCTTCACGCACAGCTTAGGCCGCCATTTGAATACAGAATAAAAAAAAAGAATCGAATTCCAAAATAAATTCACAGAATTTGAAACAGTCAGTGCAACAGTGGGTATTGCGCGGGCCGGTCCAAAGTCCCTAACCAAGATGTTTCTAAGAAAAACATTAAAAACTTTACCAGCGGATTGCACACCAGAAAAACCCCGTGAGACCATATGTAGAGGGTAAAAATAAAAATTAAAAAGACCGAACATAACGACATGGGAACCGTAATCCATATCAAAAACCGCAGATCCTGTAGCTTGTACCTACGTTAATAAAAGCTTGAGAGGATCGGCTAGTGTTGCCAAGTATGAAGGAAATGAAAGTTTTAAATCAAGCGGAGAAAAGAGATGTGAAATGAGCTTCGTTTCTTATTAGAACTTATGACTATGGTAAAAAAAATATATATGAAAATAATGTAAAAGCTCTTAAGTATATATTTTTTTAAACAATTTAAAATATCATTGGTTTTGTTAATAACAGAAAAGAGAACGAAAACAGGAATATCTAAAAGTTTTTTTTTAATACAGACAAAAAAATGTCGTACCATCTTAAACTTGACGTTTACATGTGACAACACTATCAAGGCAGAATACGAAACTTCCTTTGCAAACCGCAAGTACCGAAGGATCAAAAAAACTAAGTACGGAGTAGGAAATCGATCCTTCGTCGCTCCAACCACACCGCACGTGAAAAAATAATTTAACCGGAGCCTACGGCGCTGCCCATGCCGTGTCGCTGCCCGTTTGAAATTACAGTTAATAGAGTAAATATTACCTTGAAGACTTTTAGTGTAATCATAGTTCATAGTGATGTGAGTGAAAACGATGGTCGATGACTCAGAAGAGGGGTTAATTAAGTTACGAAAGATGTTGTATGGTTTAAAATAATGCTCCCACTGACAAGCACTACGCGACTCTAATAGAACAATTTCTGTGGAAACTTCATGGAAATTGTCTGGTCGCGCTTGTCTGCGGGAGCCTTAACGAGGCAAACAAATATATCAACTAGGTACCGATAACGCTGTTTTCCTGATATTAATTGTTAAATGTTTTCTACACCAATGCTATGCTTTGGTTGGAAAAGTGTTTTATAACGAGGTATTTAAGTCAGCAAATTAATCTACTGTAAAGCCATCTTTACACGCTAAACTTCGCTTTCTCAAGAAGAGGCATATTTTTTTTTGACTTTCATACCAATTTCAGACCGGAGTCTACAGTACCAAGTACCATTCAGAAGTTCATAACTCTATAATCATTAGAGCGGCTAATTGCGAGTCGGACTCGTACACGAAGAGTTCCGTACCGTGGTCGACCAAAAAACGCCGAAAAAAAAACATGTCTTATACCTACTTATGGCCCTTATAATTATACCTTAACCCCCTTATTAATAAACGTTATATAGCGTCTGTATAGTTCCACAACGCTTTGTCTTCTTCTTTCGAAAGTCAAACTACTGACAACTGAAAGACAGAAATCGATGAGTAACTACTCATCTGTTAAAATACGTTTATTAGTAAGGGGGTAAATTTTTTACTTTATTTTATTTGTATTATTTGTTGCTATAGCGGCCATAGTAGCAAACACTCTGTGAGGATTTCAAGTATCTACCCATTGCGGTTCAAAAGATACAGCCCTGTGACATACGGACGGACGGACAGCGGGGCCTTAGTAATAGACCCTATTATTAAGGCCCCGCTGTCCGTCCACTCATTCATTAGCGTACCCAAAGAGTGGTACGGAACTCTAAAAAATATCCTACTACCTTTCTATAAAATATGGAAGCCAGCGGATGGAGTCATCGTTTTCTTTTAAAACCGCATCCAACATGGTAAATTAAGTCGATGTAAATTGAACATTCTCATTGATAGAGTGTGTAATTTTTAATGAGAGCTGTATCAATTGAATTAACACATCAATTTCGCGCTGGTCGGTGTAAGTGGAGTGTCTTTATTTAAATTATATGTTGTAATAATTGTGCCGATAAAATATACTTCTGCTTTTAGCATTGAAATGGATTCTTGTATGTCTTTAACAAATTAAACCATTTAAAAGTTTTTCGGAAGACGAAGAGATATTTTGGAGAAAATTGACACATCTGTGCCAAAAGCGGTTAATTATTATTTATGTTTAACCCGTTATAACCTGCTCATAAAAGTGGTTGACTAATTCATGCCTAAAAGCAAGTTTTTCAAGAAAACGATGAGATATTTTGGAGAAAATTTACACTTCTATCCCAAAAGTGGTTAATTACTATTTATGCTTAATCCGTTATAGGCTTGTTCTAATAAACAACAAAAATCAAAAGGGAAAAGTAGAAAGTGAAACAATTATTTATTCTGTTGGACAGCTTATGACAGTGACACCATTTAAGGCGCGGTAGGAAGCACATTTTTAGGTTCTCATATCACATCTGACATTGGCAGAATTGTCGACATCGGCACGATTGCCATAAAGAGAAATAGAATAGAATAGGTAAACGACAATAGCCCATCGCGGCAACAATAAGGTTTGAAAAACGAAGCGTTTGACGTTAGTTGAATTAAAAAAAAAAACATTGAGGTTTTAAATAAATTTAAAAATAAATGCACGGCTCAGTGGCATAATGTTTAGGTATTTCTTTAGTTTATTGAATTCCCTTTATTATCATATACAATTTACGCATGATTAGTTTACGAGAATAGCGACGAAAAATATTTTTGAGCTCTATTTTACAATTCGTCGTGTTATCACTATACTATTTTATTTTAATGAAATATTTTTTGAATAGTCTCTTCTGTGAATAGTTGTCAAAACAATACACTCTTTTTTTTTCATCAACAAAATTTTTTCAACAAAAATCTGAGCGTTTTACCTTTGGGCAGCGCCTTAAAAACCACGATCACTTTATGGCATCTTGAATTATAAAAAAAGGACATTACCAAACCGTTTCATGGCCATTCCACAACTATACCTAAAATCTATGCTAATATTACGCACAGGTTTACATCACGCACCTGTCAATCGAAAGTGAATTAGCAACGAATAAGGTTCCCAAGCCATTTTCCTTTCGCGCGTACGCATAAAACTCATATGCAAATGACGTAATGAACAACGTTTGGGCGGCGCGCGCGCACCGATGCTGGATTCGCCTTTTTTGGTCCTGTTAATTTATAATCCTATCAGACTGGCTGTAATTACTGGAGATGGGAGTGAGGACAGTGATTACGTGAATGGGGACAGATGGTTCATTTCTATGACATAAGACTCTTTTGTTACCGAATGGGCTACCTAATGGCCGATGGTCAATGGGGCCGAAAGGTTCTGGAGTGGCGACCGCGTACCGGAAGACGTAGCGTCTTCGAGAAGGCCTCCCGCAAGGTGGACCGACTACCTTGTGAAGGCCGCAGGAATCCGTTGGATGCGAGAAGCACAGAACCGGTCGAAGTGGAGGTGCTTGGTTGAGGCCTATGTACAGCAGTGGACGTTTTTCGGCTGAAATGATGATGATGATGGGCTACCTCAAGTGCTTAAGGTGTGTAAGCTTCTTAAGGAAAGAAAGAAAAACTATAAATTGCAACTCTTACAGGAAGATCACAAACTAAACTAAACACAGTTAAAAATAAAAAAACAATTTATATTTTTTTTAAAGTAACTAAAAGAAAAATTGTTCTTATTGTATTTTTTTTTTGCAAATGGCGGCTGCTTTGGGCGAAATTCATAACGCGGCAATTATTATAAAATAGTTACTAAATTATAAACTTTTATCAATACAGCACTCAAAATTATGTTTATTGCAATAGTCATAATTTCACGAAATAGTCTTATTTGCAGCAAATATAATTTCGAGGGCTATATATGTAGGTACATACATTGATGTTTTAAATGAATATGTTTTAAATGAATAATTTTGTTATTACTCATCATTTCGCGGGCTACATTGACGGAACTCCCATAAGGAGTGTCTGTGTCAGTTTTTGCGGCTGTAAGTTCACATAATATAATAAGTAAGTTACATAAGCGAATGGAATTTACAAAAGTATAAAGTAAATAAAAACCGTGGAAACACACCTGTTAATTCTCACATTTCATGTTTACTTTTAAGATGCATAATTATTCAAATGAGGACGCAATCTTCTGGATGTAGGCATAAAACCAAATGATTATTATTGACGCATCTCCAAACTCGTGTGGCTGTAATTTTTTTGATCTCTGGACGGTTAAGGTTAGAATTTTTGGTAGTAATTTGGTACTTTCCTTGTTAATAAACATTTTTGAGTAAGAGGAAAAAATGATTTATTTTGTAATTGATTATAGTCATGATTTTATCGTTAGTATTTTGTGTTAGTGTATCTCATCTGGTGGTGTAAGTAACTAAGAAGTCATTATGCAACCTGAGTCGAGTTTTCCTTAAAAGATGGAAGTATCGGTTTAGTTATAATTTTTTTTAAGTATTACTTTTTTTGCCCGGAGTCTGGATTTGTGCCCGGTTGTTAGCAAAATTACATGGGGACTGATATATTAATGGCGAAATATGGGTGTCCTATATGTAAGTACACCTCTGCTAGACCTTCCGGGGAACATAGATGTTTTTGTGTTTTTTTTACCTAAATGTGTATCCTCGAGAACTGGACTACCATGATTTCGGTTTTAATAATAATTCTGTCGAAGGTTGTAATGGTTAGACTTTATTATAAGTACCTACGCTGTGATTCTGACTGGATTCGAAGTACCTAAATATCAGAAAACCCATTTGATCACTTTTTGCAACGTGGTCATAAAAAAACCTTCGAGTACACGTATTTTAGACGTAATGGCAGCTTGCAGCTCCAGCCAAAATTCTAAATTTTTTTTCAAGCCAGACTATTGCAGCTGAATAGAAAAATAATAGAAATAACATAACCTCACTGCAACGCGGAGATCAGCGGGCAGTAACCTCGACAAATAACTGCGGAGCTGGTACTGGTAGTGATTGCAGGCTTTAACGCACGCGCGGTAGCTAGCTGCGTTAGCGCAAGGTTAAAGGGGGAATAGAGATGCGACACGATGGGAATGGTGGGATGCATATTTTATTGAGAAGGATAGTCGCAAAGATGTTCTTGAAGAGAAATTGCCTTTAATGATAGTTACCAAAGCTTTTATTTAGGACTTTAGAAGTAAGTAGCTGAAATTACAAGAACACATCGTCAAATAATCAACTTCCAAAAGATGGTAACTTAACGCTATAACCCAAACTTAGTTACAATAAAACTATGTGCACCAAACCTTATTGTATCTTTTTAGCTATCGTAAATCATAATTGGGTTGAACTCTCGCCTTTAGTTTAGATTAGTTACCCGCCCTTGCTTCGTACGGGTGCAATCACAAATGTGGCGATATGTCAAAACATCCAGATTTCAATACTTTATTCAAGTTGAATATTTATATTTATACACAAGTCTTCTGGAATAAATTCTCTAAGCGATGGTGAAATCCGTTGCGTAAACACGAAAAGCGACAATAATATGTATAGATATAGAGCAGGCTAGGTGGAGCGACGATCTTCGCACGATGGCTGGTAGCAGCTGGATGAGAGTTGCCGAAAATCGAGTTGAATGGCGTGCAATAGGAGAGGCCTATGTCCAGCAGTGGACTGCTATAGGCTGATGATGATGATAGATATAGATGACACATAGCGTCCGAGGGACAATTCCCGTATTTTTAAGAACGCTCGAACCCTAATCTCAGTCTGTCAGAAATACCTTTATTTTACCCATATTTTTCACAAGTTTTTGACATTGGTTGTCGCAGAGATCACTTTGCGAATTCAATTTGAGCGTTTTCACGACAAGAACAATTCCCCTGGCCATTCTGTTTAGTGGCGATTGACAATAACCATCCTGGTAAAGTTTATCAACACTGTCCGGTCAAATCAAGAATGCTTTGAAACAGTTTGGCGCCACCTAGGACCAATATAGCTTACCCAAGTAAAGGAAAAGCGTGATCTCCACCTACATTAACAAGTACTTGTACACATTTAAATTATTCACACGAACCGACTAATGATTGTTTTGAATCTGTGCGGGCGCACGCCTCGCTAGACAATAAAGACTTCTTGGAAATATCGTAGCCCTAATATACGTGTTTACTATGTTTATGTGAGTGGAGTAACAGGTAAGGAAACTTATTATAATATATAATATCGCACGAATACAGTGATTAGATAATTTAGGTCAATCCGGGGTGGATTGACCCTCACATGTTCCTATGGTTACTTTAAATCTACAACAAAAAAAAAATTCTTCTTGTCGCTGGCACGACAGATGTTTATATTTTGTTGGGCCAACACTTTGCCACTTCCACGACGTTGTCAGTAGCAGCGCAGAGGTCACTTGTACTGCATGTTTTGGGACTCAGAGGGCAGAGAGAGATCATGGCTTGCGACATAGCTTGTTAAATGATATATGAGCCTTTGAAACGATTAGAGGTAAAGGAAGTAAAGGAGTTCCCTCATCAGAATTTTGGATGTCTGAACTTTTTAGATACGCTTAGAAGAAGAAAGTAAATTGTTAATGATCTTAAAGCCATGTTTTTATTGTAACTAGTAGAAATCGCGACCAGCTCATAAATTATAAGGGCTCCATTTGAATCCCAACCTACTCAGAAAAATCTTGGAAAATTCACGACATTAAACCCGTAAACAATCTTCAAACTAAAAAAAAACTGCAGTTAACCTATGCGTAAGAGTACTACAGTAACCCATTTCCAGCTTGATAATGGCCGCAAATAATTTGGCTGTAAAATTTTATCGTAGAACATAAGTCTCATAATCAATAATGTTTTTCTTAACGATAAGCAGCTGTCGATGTTAAACATACTGCAAGTTATTTATAAACTTGATCGGCAGCTCTCAATTGTGTAACGGGTGCATTACGATATGAGTACTTTTAACAATAAGGCAGCTGCGAACTTTGAGAAGTTTATTAGGGACGATGATAATATTTATCGTCTCCTACGTCCATTGTTGAGTGAGCATACCTAGGTGTCCCTAATTCGACACCAGTGTCCTTTTGTTTTGGATATATGTATAGTTCGTTTGTTATTTAATTTGAGAGGGGCCCGTGGCTAAATAATATCAGCCGCACAGGTCGATCGATCAGGTTTAGCTACGCTTACCGCGGTTGGTCTGTGGATGGGTAACCATCTTTACATACCGAGACCCGTCCGTGCCTCGGTAAGCACGTTAAGCCGTTGGTCCCGGCTGTCGTTCGCAGATCTTTGGCAGTCGTTACGGGTAGTCAGAAGCCCGAAAGTCTGATAACCAGTCTTACCAAGGGTTATCGTATTACCCAGTAACTGGGTTGTGGAGGTCAGATAAGCAGTCGCTCCATGTAAAATACTGGTATTCAGCTGCATCCGGTTAGACTAAAAGCCGACCCCAACATAGTTGGGAAAAGGGCTAGGCAGATGATGATGAGTTAGTTATTTAATTTAGTACCTAGTGTTGTATAATAATTTACTATTGTAAATTCCCTTCTCTTCGTCGTATCGATGGTTCCCTTTTACTAATTTTTAAATAAGGTACGACGATATTTTATTTCTTAATAATTTTCTGTTAAACAAGACTTGTCTCAATTGAACTAACCAACAATAAAATATATACGAACAAAGCAAAGATTCTGTATATCTGTCTGAATGATTACATTTCGCAAGTATCGAGTCGTGATCGACCTTCGGCTCCGTGGGAATCTGCCGGGCGGTGTTACGCGCGGTTATGAGTTCGAAACAGAATGAACCATTATCATGTCATAGTTTGAAACACCTGATTTCGCTGGCTATTGTTTTAGTACAAATATTAAAGGAATGTTTTGTTTTATTGTTGGTGAACTGCATTTTTTAAGTTTGGTTCCAAGCTTTTTATTATGAACAGGTTACTGAAACTGTATTGTTATTTCTTGTTAGCAGCTTTTATTATTTTTTCTTTCTTGTGAGAATATACTCTAAGGCAAGAATAGTAAGGCGACAGAGTATTCTAGCCAGTCAATAGAATTTGGGATTCTAAACCGACCTTATTTATAGGTATATATACTAACAATAACGAGAAATGTTTGTTTGTTTGAAAGCGCAAATCTCTGGAACTACCAATCGGATTTGCAATTTTTATTTTGCATTTTATAGCCCAATTCTTTAGGAAGCTTTATAGGCTTTAACATCACGCTAGGAAATTTAGGAGCCGAGCAAAAAGGAAAAAAGGCAGAATGAAAACGAGGTATTGTATATATGTTCTCATATTTTGATGATATTTACAATTCCTCTCATTAAAGCCAAGAAAACGCACGACGTACAAGGACCTCAGTTCTTCAATCAACCTCGTGTCATGACTAATCTCACGGCTGATTGGAATACTTACGTAAATCCTTTTATACAATCGTGAACTTTTAACCCCACACGTCCATTCTTCATATGCCATATGCCTCGAGCGGTGAGTGTATAGGCAGACATCTAAGAGTGGTCTTGGGAATAGGTTTTATGGTTAACAAAAGAAGCTTGAAGAAGAAAAAAAGAGGGTATGCGGTTATGATAATGGAGTAATGGAACTATGGAGTTGACGCTGTGTGAGCGTACGTGTTCCATCGCCGCCCGTTGGATGTCCACCGCGCACAGGATAGATCGAAAGCAGCACATGAAGGATTTTTTGTTGTTGTTGGCGTTCCAGTAGGAGGATAACTAAATAAATGATCACACGATATTCTTCTAAAATCTATTGCTGACGCGCAGTGCCCGAACAAGCGGGCTATCAAGCGCGATAGAGACAACTGCAGCTTGGACTGAAAATACCTATTTATAAAATTACAAAAATTCAACGATTTGTAGTCCCCTGATTCCTTCTCCAAAAATTAACCGATTTAAGTACATTTTTCATTAAAAATTAATATAGGACTTGAGCTGTGTTTCTGTTTTAATTTTTTTATATAATCTAGTCAAATTTGTTTTCTGGATGTTTGAATTCAGCGGAAAATCCGGCCATTTTTTTAAGTTTTTGAACTTTTATATCTTTTTTAATAATTAATTTATGAAAAAAGGAAATCATAGGGACATGCTAATAGTAACTTTAGATATTCAGGAAAAAAAATATGACTCTACCGGTATTATCCAGAGAGAGAACAGGTGACTATGTTTGTATGGAAAAACGGCCCTTGTGTTTCCTTATAAGTGCCGAGTTTACGCGATTCAGCGTCACCAGCCGACAGGATCCGAGTATACCCGAACCCGATTCACCGGCACCAACCCGAGCATGATTGATAAGCATCTAGTCCCTCAGATTTATTTAGAGGTGATGGATAGATTGTCTTCACTTTTTCAGTAGGCTGTAATCATATAAGCTTTTTCCCAACTATGTTGGGGTCAGCTTCCAGTCTAATCGGATGCAGCTGAATACCAGTATTTTAGGTACATGAAGTCGCTATCTGACCTCCACAACCCAGTCACTGGGTAATACGATACCCCTTGGTAAGACTGGTTGTCAGACTTACGGGCTTCTGACTATCCATAACGACTATCAAAGATCCACGAATGACAGCCGGGACCAACGGCTTAAAGTGCTTTCCGAGGCACGGAGAGATCTCGTTATGTAAAGATGGTTACCCATCCCAAGATCAACCGCGGCAAGCGTAGTTTAACCTGATCAATCGACCTGTGCGGCTGTTATTATTTAGCCATGGGCCCCTTTATATTGTAGTCCTTGCCGCAAAAGCCTTACATCGATGTGTTGTTCCAAAGGACCAAAAAACAAACATAAGTTACTGACATCTTCTTTTTTCCAACAAGTCACATAATACACACATATTTAAGGGCATATCGACCTGCACTACCATAAGGCAACAGTGTATGTTACGCGCACGCGCGCCACCTGACATTTACGCGCACCTGCGCTTGCGCAAGCCATCGCGCATCCGAAACTCGCGCGCTGCGGTAATTAAATTTAATGGCGGGCGCCCCGTATACAGCAATACCGTAGTACTGTTGAACCTTAATTGTTCGTGTGCTGAATCAATATTTGACCTCGTCGGTTTGTTAGAACTTAATGCCTTTATCTGTCAGACGCTTCTGAATGGGTCTTTTTTATTTGAAAGTGTGAATATCGAGTAAAGAGCGGGTTTTTATTTTTAATTTGAGTTAATGGCAGACACCTACTTACTACTATTTTTGATCTCAAATAATTGTCTTTTGTCATGGGAGCAATTTAAAGTTGATGTAAAACAGTAGGTAAGTCCACTTTTATGGAGAAGTACGAACAAGAAACTCCATGGTTTCTTGTTCGTACTTCTTCTCCATAAGAGTGGATTCCCTTTCTATCCTTTTAAAGGTCTTCTTGGAATAAATGCTTTGGAGGTTTATAGCCTTCCTCATGGTAAGCGATATCCTCTGTCAATTACAACTTTATAGCTCTACGAATACGGCAGTTCCTTAATTTCGAAGAAGGCAATATCCAGCAGTGTCCGCCTAAAGGTTAGTACCTACAAAATTATAAATTAACTAGCTTCTAGCCACAACTTCTGCGTGAAATGTTTCACCCACCCCATCGCATCGCATCGCCTGCCCTTGCTTGACTTGACTTTTTTCTACTAGTTAAGGAGATTACCCTCCTACCAAAGACTATTATTCTCTATGCCCCCTACATACAAACTTACTAATGAAGTATAGATTAGAATTACTTACGGCCGATTCCTATAATTTACAGACCGTTATTGGTTAAAATTAACTCTTGTATATTTACCAATAATGAAATAAGACCTCATAGTTTTGCATAGCAGACCCTCCTATATGGAAGTAGCTATCACAGGTAAAATTAGCTAACGAACCTATTTATATGCCTAGTTAGGCAATAAAAAATGCTACCAAAACGATTTGTTTTCTTGTTTAGAGGAACCGAGAAATAGCCAGTTTTTAATCGTTGTCCTAAAATCTGAATGGTGGTTGCGGAATGTGAAGATAATAATGGAGATAGTTCAACTAAAACTGTAAAGATCAATTAAGTGAATTTATGGGTTATTTATGGGAACTGTTAATGGTTATTGTTATTGAGCAATAACATCTGTGTTAAGCAGGTGCTAACATCCTAATGACAGCAATGGGTTTCTTTTTTTTTTGAGAATGGCATCTCGCAGTTCATCCTATGAGGTTGTCTCTCTGCTAAACCAGGCTTGCCTGTGGATGCCTCAATAAATTAAGGCCTGCAGCCAGGGCTTAAAAAACTTAGCGACTACACGCTAAGGGTACCCCCTGTGGAGTACGGACCTCGGCTTAGGGCGTCGCTGGACAGCAAGGAACAGGCTGGATCGGAATTATTTAGGGACGAATTTAAAACTACGGGCTCAGCGGCGCGGATTGGCTCGAGCAAGGCCAGGGTCGGAGCGGACATGGTATGGGGCGACAACGGGCCTCGGCGGCGAGGACGGAAGGACGGCTGTCGGGTCTTGTAATTTAGTACTGGTGGTCTAACTACTCTCCTGGTGGAGGGTCAGCAAGGGGTCCAGGCACTTGTCTAACATAACATCACGCCTTTATTGAGATGGACCACCTATAATACACCCACATTTCTTGTTATGTGATTATAACAAGAAATTGCACGCGGACGAAGTCGCGGACAGGAGCTAGTACTAACAATAAAGCTGAAGAGTTTGGTTGTGTGTTTGTTGAACAGTGTGTGTGTATTTTCTGGAACCACCAGTCGTATTTGAAAAATTCTTTTTGCGGAAGGCTATAGGCTATATTTAACAGCACGCTAGGACCCTTAGGAGACGAGCAAAATAAAAAAAAAGTCAAGAACGCTAAGCGAAAATGAAATAGCGCGGGCAGGCGATGCGATGCGACGGGGTGGGTCGGGGGAGCAAGAAATTTCCACTGCAGACCCACCGTACCCCTGGCCGTACCCTTGGTGGTACGGTGGGTCTATTAAAGTTAAACGATACCACCAGGTAATAGTGTTGTATCACTAGTTAAAACAAAACAAACCACTTCTGACAACAACAATTTAATTTAGTTATTTTATTCATACATAAAAGAAGTCGCGGGCAGAAGCTAATACCATATAACAGGGGGCGAGCCTATTGGCCTATTGACGTCAACCAAATCCAGACTCCAGGGTGCTACTGACGGCGGCCGACGCGATGACACGCGGGGTTGCGACAGTCGTGGAGAGGATCCGGCAACTGGGTCTCGAGGTGGCATTGCACAAGTCCGAGGCCATGTCCTTCCATGGGCTTCGGAACGGGCCACCTCCGGGATCCCAATTAACGGTAGGAGGGGTTCACATCGGCGTCGAGACGACGATGAAATACCTGGGTCTCGTCCTCGACAGCCGGTGGAACTTCGTCGAGCACTTCCGACGTTTGGCCCCCAAACTGGAACGGGCCGGGGCCGCCTTCAAGCGGCTCTTGCCCAACCTGAGGGGGCCAAACGCCTCCTGCCGGAAGCTTTACGCGGGGGTCGTGCGGTCCATGGCCCTATATGGGGCCCCGGTATGGGCGCGTTCACTGCGGCGACGAGCCGCACACTATCTGAACGCGCCCCAAAAGGTGGTAGCTGTAAGGCTTATCCGGGGGTACCGCACGATCTCGGGCGAGGCGGCAAGCCTCCTTGCCGGACTGCCGCCATGGGATCTGGAGGCGATAGTCCTCGCGCGCCTGTATGAGTGGCGCGCGGAGGCACTACGCCGGGGGGAAATCCCGCTTCCGCGGCAAATCGCTGCGGAGCGGACGGACCTCCGGCGCGATCTCATGGCGACATGGAAAGAGCGACTGTCGCAACCCAGCGCAGGGCACGCCACGATAGCGGCGGTAAGGCCCCTCTTTGAGGAGTGGCTAGAGAGGCGTCACGGCGTCCTCACCTACCGCCTGACGCAGGTCCTCACCGGACACGGATGTTTCGGGAGGTTCCTGCACATCATCAGGCGGGAGGAAACGCCCGGGTGTCACCACTGCGAGGATCGCCCAGAGGACACGGTGGAGCATACGGTGGAGGTCTGCCCCGCTTGGGCAGAGCACCGCCGTGTCCTCGTAGAGGCGATCGGCAGCAGCGGCGACCTCTCGCGCCCGGCCCTGGTTCAAACCATGGTCCGGAGCGAGAGGGAGTGGGAGGCAGTCACCTCCTTCTGCGAAGCAGTCATGCTAGCGAAGGAGGTGGCGGGATGGGCGAGGGAGAGAGCCGAGAGGGCCGCCCGTCCCAGCCGCCGCGGTAGACGCCCCGGGCGTCGGGAGCCGCGTGACGACTCCCGGCCACCGTAGGCGCGGGCCTGCGGACGGCGAGTAATGGGTAGCTCGCCGTCCGATCAGGACCAGGCCCGTGCCGGACGGCGCGTATGTGTTCCACGCGCGCCTCAAAGAGCTGTCAGCAGACACGGAGGGGCCCGTTAGGGCCGAAGCCTGCCGGGGCAGCGGGATTGTCCGAAAGGGTTACCGCTGCCCCGGAACATAAAGGGCTAAGGAAGGAACACGGATGGGTTTTAGTCAGTAAGAGTCTGACACTCCCTTCCGCTCCACCCAGAGCGGGAGGGGTCATTGGATGATTTCCCATCCTTAAAAAAAAAAAAAAAAAAAAAAAAAAAGGGTGCTACTGACAAACTCCAGATGAAAAAGCCCAATAACACTTTACTCAACTCGGGAATCGGACCTTATAGAAGTCGAATCTCTAGACTAGACCAACGAGCAAGTCCTGAAAGTAGTTTTTTCATAATTGACTACTGAATCGATATCAGTAACTTTTAATATAGGTATTTTTTCAAAAAATATGTATTTTGCTATACTGACCGGTGATTGAGCCAAAGAAAATTAAATCTTATTTTAAAGCAATAAGACTCAATTTTAAATGCATGAAATAGTGTTAGGGACAACACGATTTTCTTAATAAAAATAGCGTTAAAAAAGTTACGTTTTGATCATTGTATTATGCTTCTAACTCAATACTCTAACTGGGGTGTATGAGGCCTTGCGTTAATTAGGTATTATGACAGTATAACATGTAAGAATCAACTTAGATTATGTTTCTAAGTTATGTAAGGACGATAAGAGAGAGAGAAAATGCTAGAGTCCCATAAAAATAGGTAAATAAATACTTTAATACCTGCCCAGTGACCAGTGACTACTTATGGAAATGTAACCAATAGGTACAAATCTCATAGGTACCTACATCTACAGTCTGATAGTAATTCTATAAAATAAGATTGCTTTCAATAACCGAGATTACCCCGGAACAGGGTCCCGTGGGACGGACGAATCCCGGGAAACTTGAAATGATCCCGGCCTAATCCGCGATTAGGTTCCGCGTTCGCGGCGCGCGCGGCGGTGCCTTTGTGTAGTGGGCGCGCGCACCTAATCGTCGCGATACGCAATCAACCGCCCGGCGTAATGGAGGAGATCTCCGACTTACAGATGAATTTAATGTTCCGTTATATTTAGGGTTTTATGATATACTCACGAGAATTTAAAAGAGCTTAACTTGAGGTAGGTTTCGTTCAGGCGGGAGGAAACGCCCGGGTGTCACCACTGCGAGGATCGCCCAGAGGACACGGTGGTGCACACGGTGGAGGTCTGTCCCGCTTGGGCAGAGCACCGCCGTGTCCTCGTAGAGGCGATCGGCAGCGGCGGCGACCTCTCGCGCCCGGCCCTGGTCCAAGCCATGGTCCGGGGCGAGAGGGAGTGGGAGGCAGTCACCTCCTTCTGCGAAGCAGTCCGAGAGAGAGCCGAGAGGGCCGCCCGTCCCAGCCGCCGCGGTAGACGCTTCGGGCGTCGGGAGCCGCGTGACGACTCCCGGCCACCGTAGGCGCGGGCCTGCGGACGGCGAGTAATGGGTAGCTCGCCGTCCGATCAGGACCAGGCCCGTGCCGGACGGCGCGTATGTGTTCCACGCGCGCCTCAAAGAGATGTCAGCAGACATGGAGGGGCCCGTTAGGGCCGAAGCCTGCCGGGGCAGCGGGATTGTCCGAAAGGGTTACCGCTGCCCCGGAACATAAAGGGCTAAGGAAGGAACACGGATGGGTTTTAGTCAGTAAGAGTCTGACACTCCCTTCCGCTCCACCCAGAGCGGGAGGGGTCATTGGATGATTTCCCATCCTTAAAAAAAAAAAAAAAAGGTAGGTTTCGTACCTAAGTTAGTGGTATTGATTTAGAATTAACCTTGGTTCAGCTTTGATTAGGTTAACTGGTAAACAAACTTAGCTTACTTACACTTAGTTGCTAGTACGAGTAACTTGGAATGTATAGAATTTGGTTTTAAGTCTCAGTTAAGTTAGGAATTTACGTTTATTTTGAACTTCAACGGGTGCGATACATTCCCAGGAGCTTAAATGTTAATATTAATTAGGAATCTGTGGAATGCATTGAGTACCGATGGCAAAATGTTTTAGGTAACTACACTATAGAAACAAAAGTTAAACTTGAATAAAGGATTCTCATAAGAAGGAAATAAGGCTCATAACAGAAAATCACGGTTTGTTTTCCCGTTTGGGCAGAGGTGTACCTTTACTCTTTAGTACACCTGCATTTCAAACGTTATGTTTAAGTCCCATGTAATAGGGGGCGAGCCTATTGCCAACAACCGGGCGCGATTGACCTACTAAGATTTCCAGATTTCATCTCATTCATTCATTCAGCCGAAAGACGTCCACTGCTGGACATAGGTTTAGTGCTTCTCGTATTCAGCGGATTCCTGCGGCTTTGACAAAGTCATCGCATCGGTCCACCTTGTGGGAGGCCTTCCACCGCTACGTCTTTCGGTACGCAGTCGCCACTCCAGCCAGAACCTTTCGGCACCATCGGCCATCTGTTCTGCGAGCAATGTGCCCAGATCACTTCCACTTAAGTTTGGCAGTTCTTCGGGCTATGTATTTTTTATTTCCAGATAGAAAAACCTAATACTCAAGTTACCACAACCTCTAAACTCAAGTTAATCGATTGAGTTGAAAACAGGGAAAAACCCTTAAAAAGTCAGTTTTTCTTAACGTAATATATATGTCGCAGCCAACTGGTTAAATTAGCCGTTCAGTTAACTGCCTAGCCTTTCAACTAAACGGCGGCCGTTCAACTAACGGCCTGAATGATATTCAATTACAGTTTAGGTTGGAAGTCTGTAACCAATCACGCGCGAGCCGAATTGGTTGCAGTAATTAAGGCATTGCACCCCGACCAAGTGGGTTAGGTTAGGTTAGAACTGTGATCAACCGCGTTCGAGCCGAGGGAGGAAGCGAGGCGAACACTACTTCTAAAGGCCAGGCAGTTAACTGAACGGCTAATTTAACCAGTTGGCTGCGACATATATAAAACTTTACCGCCATCATGTTGCAGAACTTTCAATTCTCAAACCAAACGCAACATATCCGTACCCTCACTCTAACTAAAGCAACAAAATAATATTCTATTAAAATAAATCAACAAAACGCCAATGCATCCTTTCTCAGCGATATTTCTCAAACGATACCTAGAAAAACAGACCGTCGTCAGTTAGCAAACCCAATCCTTCACCAAGTCTTTTGTAAATAAATAAACAGGAACACAATACACTAATCATATTCTTGCCGTGTCGGTAATATATCTGCGCGGGCGCCGACCTGCGTGTTCTTAGGGCTGGGGACCATGAACCATCATTCTATTTTGTATTGGCAACATTATAGAGTTTGAGAAAAGTGTGAAATTTGAATGTATGTTTTTGTGATTCGTTATATGTGGTGGTAAGGGTTTTCATAACCTTTTTTAATAATAGAAAACATTAATAATATTGCAGTCATAACATTGGTCGCGAGAAAGTTACTGGAGGTGACACCTCAGCGTCAATTCATGCACTATTCATAAGTTTTATGGTTTAAGTACGAATGTTGAATGGATGTGTGTCAGACACACACTTTGAATGAGTACCTAGGTGACCAATTATAATTTATATAAGTACCTTTTTTATAATAGGTACATGAGTTAATTTGTTGATAATTTCATTTATGAAATATAATTAATTTGTAATAAAAATGTTTATTTTAATGATTTATTATTCTGTAAATACATACTCGTTACGCTCGCGAATCATATTTTATTCTACATGACACAGACATGCTCATTGCAAAAAAAAAGGAAATTCGCGGGTTACCCTGACGCTTCCTTCCCCCTTAAAATGCATTTAGTGATTTGTGGTATTTATGTTGTACCGTGTACCGCATCACTAAAATAGTACCACCATGGCCCATAGCGGGCAGTAATTGCAAATTGGCCGAGTGATCGATGGCGTCCCAAAGAAAAATATCTCAATTTATTAGTTCCGATTGAGTCGCCTGCGCCGTGTTGAAACGATACGTATTGTTGACCGTGTGAACGTTACCACGGAGGTTTTTAAAACATTGGTTATGGGACTGTTGGTGAGGAATGTGGGTTTGTCAGTGGAGTGGTTTTACTTTAATTGTTCAAACGATCGTGACACGATTTTTAGGTTAATTTGTTAGACTACCTAAATCTTAGTCGTTTAGGTCTTAGTTATATGGCATTGATTGATTATTCTCTTTACGTGAGAGAGCATAAAAATTAAGTTACTTTAAGTTTGTCTTACTTGGGATTGGGATGGGCTGCAACTTCTCCAGAGTTCAAATATGTGTCTACAACTATAACTATTTTTTTTATTTACTATCCAGCGCTGTCCCACTCTTGGGCAAAGGCCTCCCTCCACTCCTTCCATTTTTCGCGAGCCCGCGCGTCCTCCTTCAAGTTTTGACGGAACCTATCCAGCTCGTCCCGCCATCTCCTACGTGGCCTGCCGCGACCCCGCCTCACTGTCTCAGGGCACCAATTCTGCGCTATTTGGGCCCACAGTTTGTCCGGCATGCGGCAGACATGTCCTGCCCAGTCCCATTTAAGTTAGGAAAGCGATTTTGCAACATCGTCGCGCGCCCTTTTTTGTGCAGGAACGGTCAAAATTCGCTTCGGCCGTCCAGGAAACCGAGGTACCGCTAGTTCAACGCGTTGCCAACATGCTTCATGTTGCAAACTCTGCGATGAATATATTACTTATCGGGCGCGAACTAAAATTGATACTTTAACTTTCTTATCTACTTCAAGACAATTACTTAGTTTGCACTTGCATTATCTATGATGATAATTTTATTACACGATTTTTTTAAGAATTTAGATTTTGGGAAATGACAATTTTTTACAATTTAGCAGTTACTGCACCTCTTTTTTCGATTTTTCGCATGTCTTCAATTTCAGAAGGTCGCCCAATCTGCTAATTAACATTGCTCAAAATGTGTTTCATTATTATCCACATATGGCCCTTATCTCGGTTTATTTAGGTTTGCGCGGCGTGTTTTTTTACTACCACTAAGAGCTTTCTAGCCATATCATCTTTCACACAAACACATTGCTATAAAAGCATGCCAGATTGAAAGAAATCTTAACCAAGTGTTTACTTACGATCTCTGTATCTACATCTTTTTGCAAACCCGTCACACTACACATTGCTTAGGAACGCAGTTCAAGTGTTGGTCCTTCGATTCGATAGTTTTCTTCAACAAAGACATATATATATATGGACACGATAGATACCACTATGTGGGTATAAATAACTTAGGAGTTAATAATAAAATGTAACGTATGTGTTCTGGGAAGGTGACAGGTTTGCCACCTGTCGGTGTCTAAACACTAGAGAAATATGTTAGCTGCAGTAGCTATGTATCTTTTGAATTTAGTTTCTTTATAGAGGTAGTTTATAGTTCCTTTATAGAGCTTTGGTGCCCCAGTTGTAACACTAGGCATGCGCTTTACTTTGTGTAAATAATTTCACCGAATAATTAGGAATCTATCAAAGCCACGTGCCTAGCCGGTTAGATAATTTCGTAAATAAGCCCAAAATTTACTTTATTTTATTTTTTATGATGTCACGCCTAAAAAATTAACATAACCACAAACTTACCTGTCAGCACGCTTTAAAAAAAGTTAAATTCCTTTACAAAAGCGACTACATACCAATCAGGATTAACACAAAATATATGGCAGACATGTTGGCTTACAACATTAAATGTTAAAACATGCATAACGAGGTATAAATAATATCATAACTATTAATAATAATGGTATGGGCAGCTATGTGGGTCTTCTTGGGGTCAACTGGCCACTTTGAGCAGGTGTCCCAGTTTTGAGTGTAAACATACGGGTGTGTATTGTGGGCTTACGCGCTGAGGTGCTAATTTTGAAGTGTTGTATTTGTACGACGTTTTATTAAAAGTGCGAAGATTGTTTAATGTAAATAATACATTTAAAAAAATAACCCAGTAGTTATTTTTGTGGACATTTTTTTGGACTATGTTTTTGGACCTACATTTATAGTTAGGTACATTATCAACTCAAACCATTTATTTCAATTATAAACCATTTACAGGAACTTTTGAATTGTCAAAATAGTCGGTCATTCAGAAAGATGAAGAAGTATCGTTTTGACTACCCGTTTTCCCCATCAATTGGGATTTTCCCATGAAAATGTATCATACAGGTGCATAAGGCGAGCCTAATGCCACAAGGCAATCTGCTGGTCACCCTTGCTAGTTAAACCCTTGTATTTAGTCTGCTATGTCAGGATGAACTAGTTAAATCCACAGTACTTTCAAGTAAATTCCTGCATCCAATGGTACCTACTTACGAATCTCTGGGTCTTTCCAACCGCAGTGGGTCCGTCATCATTATATCCCCGTGTTTGTTCATGACTGATGATGCAGTCACCGATGCTCTTCATAACTCTCTCGTTACCCTTCAAATAAGATGCTCATCGAGTTAAGGAAATGCTTTAAATGAGTTTTTGTACTCAGGCAGACGATGCAATCGGAATTAAATTGAGAGGCCAATTATTTTTTTTACGTTTTCGCTATTTTTCTCCATTTTTCGCTAATTTGGTATTAGTGATTAAATAATCTATTTTAGCTCATTTATTATTTAGCTGATTGCAGCTGCTTGTTAAATTTTTTATTGCAACACAACAATCAGCCATAATTTTCTCTACAATTTGAAATTAAACAAACAAATAATTTGACGCTGTAGGGTCCTAACTAAACAGAAACAATAATAAAACTTGAAACGCGTACTTTCTTATGCGCAGACGCATTTCCCTTTCGTACCGCGCATGCGTGTTCGAACTCACGTCTTTAAACGCTTTTGCGAAACCGTTTGTGTTGCACGGAGAATATATTACTGTAATGTGACTGTGCTGTGAGAGCTAGCATAATAAGTTATAGCTTATTTTGCTTAAATAATATGTTGTCGAGTTTATTTTAAGTTAAGTTTGAATGGAGATGAAAAATATAAATGTTGACGAGCTTGACGCCTATACTCCGACTTTTATTTTAGCTGCAGTAAAATGACACTTCTTAATAACTCATTTCGGACTGCGTTTAGAGATATGCATGTTAAATAAGTTTCGTTTGTTACACTATTCTGTACTAGAAAAACAAGATTTGGTTGAAGGCCGCGAAAAAACAAAAAGACGCCAATTTCAGTCATTTAAGTAACACATGAGCTGTCATTTTACTGCAGCTAATTAAAAGTTCAACTATAGATACAGGATTGGTCTACACTAGCTGAAGCCAGAGGGTAGTAGAAAGGAGAAAGGGACGCCTTTGCCAAGCTGCCCAGCTGTGGGACAACATAGGCTAAAAATAAATAAATAAATGGACCAACTGAAACTTACACAGTTAGTCCTTAATAGCAAGAATAGAAATCTTCGCTACCTAGGACCGAAGGAAAACACTGCTTCCTTAAGTTCTTGAAGAAAAAGTCAATACACGTAGTGACTCAAAGTAGGTAGCTTTTACAGACATACAGGAAAACACTGCACAATGACACTGAATGAGAAACACCTCGAAAATATATATTTTTGGTTGGTTTTTGGGTTACCAATTAAATTCTGTTCACGTCAAGGCCTTAATTTATAAAAAAAACTTGATCGATCCACCTTAATACCTTCTTAACGCTGAAAAGGAAAGTGCCCTCCGCGACGCGCCGAAAATCTTCCCATAATATAAATAAATCAACATAAAAATGCTACCTTTAAAATTTTACGAGTCAAAAGAATAAATTCAATTTCTTATCCGATGAAAATTTTTATGGCGACCGAATGATGCGCACACGCAATTTACGAAAACGCTTCGGGCATTTTCGGGTTACCTTCTTTTTTTGAATAATTCATGCGGAAGAGATCAAAGATGGGTGGTTATGGGCTACTTTTCGTCTTGTATGGGGTTATGGTCGATTACTTTGGCTTCGTAACAATGGCGGATCATGTAATGAGTTTTTGTTGGTACTGAGAAGTTATGTCATTGTTAACCAAATAAATATTGCGAAGGCTTCGTCGACTCACGTGATTCATAGTTCGTGATGGGAATTTAAATTGGTGAAAAGTGGGACCTTAAATTTATTTACTTTAGGGCAACATTGCCCGTCTAAAAAGGGAAAATGTAAGTGTTAATGTAAATGTAAATGTAGTGTCATCAGCCTATAATAATGTTCCCACTGCTGGGACACAGTCCTCCTCCACTCGAGAGGGAGTGGGCAGTAATCTACCACGCGGGCCCAGTTCGGGTTGGTAGATGTCACATGTTCTCGATTTTTTGGTTCTAGGACATGCTGGTTTCCTCATGATCTTTTCATTCACCGTTTTGAGAGAACTGTTGATGAAATTTTTTACACAAAGTAAAGCGCCCCGCTAGGTTCGAACCCACGACCTACAACTCGGTAAGTCGAAACCGTTACCACTGGGCCACCACTCTGCTCTGCACTGCTGCACTGCTGCTGCAATGTATTTAGATACTTTGTCAATATGAACGACTGGAGTGAATAACTTCAGTAGATACGCTGTGCAGGTAGATTCTCTCACGATTAACCCTTTTCAAAGCTGCTTGCTTCTTAGTAAGTTAGAAAAGCATGAAAACAAATCAAAAGTCAGTCATTCAAACTAGGCTAAAAATCAACACTTTTGAACGACAAAATTACATACAAAAGCCCCGAAAACGCCCGCCCTTCACCACTCCCTAATGCTCTATAGGAACAAGAGTCGTAACTAACTCCCCAGCAGCACAGCTGACTGAACAGACATTTAGTTAGAAAAACTTCAATTCCTGAGTTCATTGATCTCACGACACTTACTCCGATAAACTGTCAGACACTTTCCGATTAATTTTACGACCGCTCAAGATCGATCTGTAGGTTATAATTTTATAAACGATATTAGTCTGCAACTTCGCCCCCAGGCATGGAGGCGTGATGGCAACGTTAAAAGTAAAAGTGTGAACGATTCGGTGAGGAAAAGCGATGGTCGAATAAGTAATAAGTGTTCGCCCACGGTCGTCACTTGGCCACTTGGTACACTTTCTACTGACACTAAACTTACTCTTAGTTGGCAGGGTTGCCGGCTTTTGGGAAGAGAAAAAAACTATGTGATCAGTAGTGTCAATTGTGTGATAGGGGATGGCTGTAATTACCAACATCTACATCATAATGATAAAGGACCATACATCCTTCTTGACGTAGGCGTATGTCCAGCAGATCCTCTAGATCTGGCCCCTTGGATAGATGATATATAGCGAATATAGGAGGAACTCAAGACCTCAAACGTAAAAGCAGAGAAATTAATAGCGAGAAATGACACAAAACTTAAAGACCTGATAGGAACATTTAGAAATAGAAAATCCAGTAATAATCATCGCCAGTCATAGTATTTTATATGGGGCGAGCCTATTGCAATCAATGGGAATATTTTTGTTAAACCGGCACCGGTTTGTCAAGATATAAAAGAGAAAGACCAATACGAAAATAATGATGGAAATCAGATGAAAATGCCTTTGACAAGTGTAATTACCAAAAGCGACATAAAATAATATTAACGATGCAATCGGCAACCCTGAATCAAATGGACAAACTGCTGATACAATTCGTAGGTAATGATAGGTGAAAAAATTGACGCGTTACTTTCAATTCACAGCGACAACTGAGGCGCGGGCGCAATCAACATCGTGTAGCGGTGAAGGAGACGTGCGCTAAATTGTAGACGTTTTCAAGTGGGTGATGATTTGGTGAACTTAGATTACTTGCTGGCAACAGAAGTTGAGGTAGTTCTGGTCATTGGGATACGTTTTTGGTAAGCCCTGGCTGATTAAGCTTGACTAATATGGAACGAACGGGGGAGCGTTTACTCAACAGTTAAAACAGAAAATCAATGACGATAATTTTCTAAAAAGTTAGCAGAGCATAAACTTGTTTCATTTATCTAACGAATGCTAATGTTGACGAGATGACACTGCGCACATTTCTGTGATAGGACGTTAATAGCCAAATAATGCTGTGTAAAGTGGTTAAAAACTAGCTACAGCTTAACTAACTACATAAGTTAAGTACATTCGTGTTACTATTTAGATGGCTAAGCTAAACATAACTAGCTCTTTGGTAAAACTTAAGAAATACGAGTAAGTTAAGGTCAAGGATATAGAGTATTTAGGTATCACCACCATGCTTATCAAAACTCAATTAACTATATTACTATGTTAACTTTTATCAGATTACACATAGGATCGATTAAAAGTTTAATTAAAAACTTAATTAATTCTTGGAGGCTGTGGCGGAAGATCAATAAATCTTTGTAGAAGAATATCCGTACACGTACTGAGTTTCATAAATATTCACAAGAAGATGTTGTTACCCGAGTGATTAGGGGCGTCAACTAATTTTTATCTTATAATACTTTTAATTAGAAACCGTGAATGGGAGTGCTTAGAAAAGCATATTTCAAGGGGTAGGAGTTAGGACCGTTGTGACAGAAAAAAAAAATGTGAGCTCGTAATAAAAAATGCTGATCTGATTAATCGATGGCATCAATAGGATGATTGCATAGTTTAATTTCCTGTGTCATGATAAAATGCCATTAGCAAACGCACTGGGCCCGCGTGGTAGATTATAGCCTACTCCCTCTCACCGAGAGGAGGTTGTCCCAGCAGTGGGAACATTATGGGTTGATTATGCTAAAGAAACTGCTAATATTGGTCAACTGGAAAATTCTCACAAACTCTCACGAACGTTATACAAGTTGTCATTGAAATAACTGAACATATCCTAAGGGGTCACTGTAATCATCATTAGGAACTACTTTTAATGTTTTAATATGGGACTAAAACTCGTTCCACGCTTTGGTGTGCTCAAGTTGGCGCAGAACGGAGAACTTTGAAATCGGAAGCTGGACTAAAGCCGAATTTACATTACGTAGCTACTTGCGCAAACTTAGTCATAGATAATTTCACGTGTAAATAGATAATTATTTACACGTGAAACTATCAATGAATAAGTAATGGTAATAGGTCATTTAAATCCGGCCTAAAGGTCAAGGGATGTCGGTACTTAAGTTTAATTTGATCTTGTCTAAACTTACATCCAAATTAGCTATTAACGTAATAGCTAATTATAATATATTACTTGTTTGAATCCTAGTTATTACCTAAAACTACGAGGTTAGCATAATGGCTTCGCAATTAAAGACTTTTTCCAAATTAGGATGAAAAAAAAAATACAATTAATTGACAAGATGTAGGATGGCAAATTTTTTATCCCATAGAAATAGTTTTTATAGTGATGAATACCCTATAAGTTTGGAGGTTTTCAGTTATTTCAATATCACTTTAATACCTACAGACAAACATCGGTGTTACTATTTAGCTCAATTACGATAACTGGTCAAAATTGGCAACATTTTTTAAGATTGATTACGACTTTACGAGGCTTTTTTGACTACGTTGTATGTGTATATTTTATGTCTTATTTTTATTTATTTGTAATGTGCGTTTTGTTTGTGCAGAATAAACAATTTTTCTTTCTTTTCTTTTCTTTAACTGACCAAGTAAACATGGACTAGATGTAAAAGCTGGTTCAAAATGGTGCTTGCACAAACAAATACTGCAGATATGACTGCTGATATTGTCTCCAGCGACTTCCTTTGTCTTCGTGAGGCGGGTCTTACCAGTGCTTAAAATGTCAGTACTACTGCACTTTCTATGTCGTAGCGAAAGTTACCTGCAACAAAAAATGGCAAATATTAGATAAGTGATTGATTTGTTGAGGTTTGGAAATAGTGTTTAAGATCATCTTGGCTGAACATGTGCAGTCATCGTCGTCTGACTTGCAAATAATGATAACAAACGGTGCAAAAAATCTTCATCAACAACCGAAGTTAACATTTTATCAACAAGCACATAAGCAAAAGATAATACTTGGATTTCACCTAGTCTGATTTGGTCCTAAGAAGTCAATCAATAAACTCAGCCTAAATTTCATCGAGTTTGATTTGGTCCTAAGAAGTCAATCAATAAACTCAGCCCATTGCAGTTCACTGCTGGACATAGGCCTCTCCTAAGCTGCGCCACACAACACTGTCCCCTGCCTTCAGCATCCAGTCTTCAATCCTATCGAATCAACCACCTTTTTCGGATGAACTCTTTTCTGGATAAGAAGTGATCTTTGTAGGATTCAATGTTCTCACGTCTTAGATCCTATGCCGTCGACTCAGTTGCGAAACACAGTGAACTTCCCAAAGTTGCCACATTAGATTCTTTTAGGCCATTTTAAGAACGTTCACAGTCTGATCTCAGTCTCAATCTGTCAAAAATACCTCTAATTGCCCTAAATGTTTTTTGACATTGATTGTCGCGAAATGAGATTGCGAAATGGACTTAATTTTAGTTTAATGGTTTTTAGTCACGGGAATTGGCCTCCAGGTAGACCGTACTTAGCACACAAGACGGGGGACAAGAAAATCCAGGGGAACACACATAAACTCATCCTCCACACTTAGTTTTAAAAATCACTTAGTTCTTATAAACGTATAGTTTAAAGAGTCTTAGTGCACATCATAAATAGAGCTGATTTAAATCAGGGTTCCGCATGTCGGTGCAAATTCCTCTGGTTCTGATTACCGCCTTTGATAGTGCGGCGCAGAAAATTTCTTTCGTAACGGGCTCAATGTTGTGTTTAGGGTTCTCAATATGGATAACAATTTAAATATGATTAGATTAAAGCGATGAAGAATACTAACTAAAAATAAATACTTTTAGACGATTTCCTAGAGATAACACATTTCCATATAACCTCAGTCTTAACAGTCCAGTTTCTCTTCCACATTAAACATTATTTTTACCTAATAATAGAAGACATTGAGTATTTGGAAACCGCTTTTAGCAATACAAATATAAAAATATGAATGTCACACCAGATCTTATCGAGGATTGGTCCAGGCAAGCACTTTATTCCCGCTATACATGGAGTCATCCCACCCAAAACAGGAACGAAGGAAACATGCCCATATCTGCCGACAACCCTTGCTGATAAGATCTATTACAGGACACCACAATATCAGAGCTTCAGCACGAATCGTTGAACATCTCACTCAGAATCCCATATTACGACAGGAATGCTGTGCAGCGGCATTTTGTATAGCATTATCTAGTCGGAGATTATTTGAAGGCAATAAATAATAATAAAGCGGACAAGTCCAGGTTGCGTGACGCACGCTACCGAGCGCCCGCGCAGCCGCCGGCGTGCGCGGCTCCATGCTCCCGCGGCAATTTGTAATGTTAATCACAAAGGGCTACTTTTAGGTTCATGATTTAAGTTACTTCGTTTATTGGACATAAAGGAAGGGAAGTACTTTAGTGATTGTGAGTACTTATGAAAATCAAAATTTTTTACGAAGGAACCAATTCTAAAATATGAAAAAGAAAATCTGCCCTTCCATAAAAAACTGCAATACTGTTAGTATTGCAGTTTTGTCTGTCGATTAAAGTGTATGGAACAGCAGACTTAGATTTTCATATTTTGGAGTTGATTATAATAATAATAATAATATAAAAATATCCTTGGACATTTCACACCACGCCATTATAGTCCCAAGCTAAGCAACCTAATGCTTGTGTTATGGTAACGAGATGGCTGATAAATTACTTATATACATTTTTTTTTTTGTAAATACATACTTATTATAGATAAGACACCCAGACCCGTAACAAAGACTTGTAGGTCGTACAAATATTTGTTCCGTGCGGGAATCGAACCGACGACATGCTGCGCAGCAGTCAATCGCTCAACCACTGCGCCAACTGTGCCGTCATATATACGTTTATAGTTGTTCAATTTCATTAGTACAACAACCATTACCAGTATGCCCTTTCTTTTACCTTTCATTACTCTATTTTTGTATTTAGCTCATAAATACAATAACAATAAACGTCAGATCTGAAAATGGTTTTATTCATCCAAATGCCAATGCTGATTATGTAACTTAAAGCAAGACAACACAACATAATCACGAGTGATCGTGATCTACATATCACGTAAAATAATCATACATACAAGGCCACCTCAATCAATCAACTCAGCCTATTGCAGTCCACTGCTGGACAAAGGCCTCTCCCATGACAACACTCTGTCTTCCGCCTTCCGCATCCAGTCTGTCCCAGCCACCTTTTGGCAGCAAGGCCCCCCCTATCGCTATGCAAATCTCTTATCACCTTTCTGCCCTGGTCCCAAATTACTTGGGGTCGGTGCAACACGTTGTCTCCCCTGCCAACCGTTACACTATCATTCACTCCCTTCTCTTTCATATCATTCCTCACAATCCACCCATCTTTACACTTCCAACTTTCTTCCACTCCCTCTCCATCAACGTTTATATTCATGACTCTTTTAATCACATGCTATGCAAATCTCCATCGCAAACTTTTAGATATTGTCAGAACTATGATCACATGGACACAGGTCCCGTGACGCGAGACGCTGGCCACGAATCACGCGCCGCTTCATATCCACGATGTAAATCACCCATTTATATTATTTTAACAGAATTAAAAGAAACAACATTACTTTTTTAACATTTAATCGTTACTTATAGACAACTCTAAAATAAAGTCTAATCTAAAAGTTTATCCTAAATAAGAATAGTACTGATCATTAACCGTAAGGATTTTCATTAAGAGGGGAGAGTCAGGGTAGCCTGGGCAATTTAAATTTTCTTAAGTTTTTTGTAATTTGCAGGTCAGTGTCAGGTTGAATGTTAAAAATATGAATCGTAAAAAGTATATATTTACAGAATTATAATCATTAACCCGTCAAGCCCCGCGCGTGATGTGCGTCTAGATTGCCTGGTGCCCTAAGTAGCACGATACAATAGAAAATCAATTGTGTTTCATTACCGGAACTTGATCGGTTAAAATCATCAATACAATCATGTATCCTATTAGTTCATATAATCCTTAATTGATATTTAGTCATTCAATAGAGTGTTTAGTCATTCAAAGAGATTGCAAAAAACATAAGAAAAGAATTTCGCGAGCAACCCTCGCGCTTTACGATTAATGATTAGAGGTCATTCTGTAGTCTGTTTTTTCATGAGAAAATATATTACATTTACAAATTATGAAGATAAAAGTCACAAAAAGAAATCTAAACTAAGCAAAACTTACCAGTTGGTATTAATCATAATATTTTAGAATTATGTAGGTACTTCTTAAAAAATAAATACGTTGGTATAAAATTATTGTATAAGCTAAACATAATATGAAAAAGTCTTAATAATTCTAATGTAAACTATGATTATTATATTAAAATAATATTTATAAATTCACTTTTTCCCTTTCTGTTTTCCTTTTCCTTTTTGGGGTGGTGGTGGTGGTGCTGGCGGTTCCAGTTCAGGAGGAGGAGTGGGGGGTAACTGTCTCTCTGGCCATTTTCGTTTGATATATTCTACCAGTTTGTTTACATCCATAGTTTTGATTTTAGCATTCTTTGGACCCGGACCCGGAAAAGCGATGGCCAACTCTTCAATGAGATCGTTATCTAGAGTTGCTCCAGCGAGGCGAAAAGCGTACGTCAAGTCTTTCGTATCCATTACCTGGACGTTATCTTTTTGTAATTGCAGCACCATCAATGCAATGTCAATTTTGTTCCTCTTCGGTTTTTTATTAGCAACAAAGTCAATTCTGTTAAGTACTAATTCCCTGGCGTCTGGCCCAAGAGCTTTAAAATCACCTGTAACTCCCCCGTACGTAACAACTAAGTTTTTCTTTGATTTCTTTTGTTTTAATTGGTTTAGCAAAGTTAAAAATTCTTCTGTAACTAACACGTTATCCATTAATAAAGTCTGCACTTTACAAGTAAACGCAGCTACTTTATCCAAAACGCTGACGGCGTCAAAAGGGGTCATAGGATTGTATGACAAATTCAAATTCTTAAATGTTTTTGACTTTCCTAAACCTAGTATCAAATTCCTAATAGCTTCTTCTTTTAACATATTATTGCTAAGATTTAGCTCTTGCAGGAGCGGGCATCGTAAGATTAGTTTTAAGGCCGTGCTAATCCTAGGGCCAGCCAAGGAGTTCCATGACAAATTCAAGACTTCAAGACAAGTGCTTTCTGAGAGCATCTTGAGAAACGCGTAACCTCCTGGAGTAAATATTGTGTTCCACGAAAGGTCTAAGTGAGTAAAACGGTTATGGGTTTCGAATGGTTCTACTAGCAGCTCGACTCCTCTCCCGGTTAAACCGTTGTAGCTTAAATTAAAATGTTTCACACCAAGTCCGAAAAGTACAGCCTTTGCTACATGCTCCATCCCCTCATCACCCAACTGATTGTGACTCAAATCAAGAACCTTGAGGGTACTGTTAAGTGGCAAGTTAGAAAACAGTCGTTTGGCACCATGAGGGCCAATTCTGCAACCACGCAAATTGAGTTCAGTAAGCGTGTTATTTGATAAAAACAAATCACCCAAATGATAGCATGCATCATTGTTTAAAAAGTTATCAGTTAGATTTAATACTTGGACGAACTTATTGTATTGCAAAGCTTTGGCCATTGCCCGGAATCCATTCGGATTGATGCAGTAATACCGTAGATCTATTTGGCTTTCAAGGAGCCCTCTATAAAAACTTCTGACTGGGCACTGATTCATCTCCTCGCATAGAGCTAGGTACAAGGCCTGACCATCGTTCGGGTATGTGATTAAATCTTCAGGGGCTAACAATGCTTTCTCTATTCCTGGATCTGTGATCGCCGGGTAAAAGTAGTAAGGGTGTCTGAACACAGAACTTGCTGACATGGTGATATACTTTCCGCATATTTCTTCGCTACCAGGGCTATACAACCCCTGGTTATATAAAATTTTCTTTTTGTTTTCTTCTGGTATTGACATTACCAATGAAGACCATTTATCCATCGGCGGATCCTCGGAACTCTCCAGGGATTGGACTGAGTAGACTACGTCGACCGGCGCTGTCCCAGTGTTGCTGTCGTCTGAGTCGTCCATTTTTACTTAGATTGATTGATTTCGGGTCAAGGAAGATAAATTAAGTATAAATAAATCTAATAATTAAAATTATAATACCAGATAAACCGTAGGTAAGAAAACTCTGGGTAAACGTTTCACAAGAGTTTGACAGTGAAAATCATAGATAAAAACTGATACTGAAAGATTAAAGATATTTTTTTTAAATAGTATTGACAGGTTCAATATTTTCGTCTATGACAGGTTCTCAAATTGATCAAACCTTTTCAAAGGTATTTGAAAAAGGTCGAGCTCGCAAAGGGCATAGCAAAGGCTGTTTTTCAGAGATCTAGCGCGGAAATACTGTAACATTGGTTCGATATGGATATTTTAAAAATCAGCTTAAATCGTAATAATGTGTCAATAACAATTTCACCATCTGGGGGCCTAAAAAGGCCACTTTGGCAGAATCATAAAACAATTCATATCACACAATTCATCTGTTTGACAGTTTCACACCTATATATATCCCTGAAGGATTACGCAGAGGTGTACCTATAGCATTTTACGAATTTCCATATAAAACTGTCATACAGACGAAATTGCGTGATATGAATTGTTTTATGATTCTGTCAAAGTGGCCTTTTTAGGCCCTTTGCCTAGCCTTTTCCAACTATGTTGGAGTCCGCTTCCATTCTAACCGGATACAGCTGAATACCAGTATTTTACATAGAGCGATTGCCTATTCTGACCTCCACAACCTTATTACTAGGTAATACGATACCCCTTGGTAAGACTGGTTGTCAGACTTTCGGGCTTCTGACGACCCGTAACGACTGTCAAAGATCTACGAATGACAGGCGGGACCAACGGCTTAACGTGCTTTCCGAGGTACGGAGGGGTCTTGTTATATAAAGATGGTTACCCATCCACGGATCAACCACGGCAAACGTAGCTTAACCTGATCGATCGACCCGTGCGGCTGATATTACTTAGCCACACATAATAATATCAAATACAAGATTTGGCAAGGGCTCATGCAAACAAAGATTTTTTGTCAGTACGCTGCCATGAATGCCACATCTAGTATAATACCTACTTCTAATTTTACTTTAAATCCGTGTTTACTCGGTTGGTGATTACCTAGTTGATACATATTAACTTTTTTTTATCACTCTACCATTATTATTTATATTTCTTTTATTCATTGTTGAAAATTTACGTACAAGTAAATTTTTATGTAAATTTAGTTTCTCAGTAAGTGAATTTTTGTTAATTCTTAATGAGTAAATCCCTCTTTTCACCCCCCATAAAGGTTGAATTTACAAAAATCCCTTCTTAGTGCCCCCCTACATTAAAGAAGGAAGCCGTGTGCAAAATTTCACATTCCGAGCCCCAGTAGTTTCAGCTGTGCGTTGATATGTCAGTCAGTCAGTCAGTTTCTTCTTTTATATTTATAGATTATTGTATCACAAATAAGTTTTTTTTTTTTTGTTGACGGTTCTATTAACTACCGAATTAAAAGGCGCTGGTTCTAGTAGTAAAACAAAGTATATAATATGTCACTCAAAGTAAAAACCATAAGGTAGAAAAAGCATAAAGAAAAGGTATAAAAAAGTAAAATACCAAAAGGAAGAAAATCTCTTGCACAGTACTTGTAATTTGGGACGAAACACAACTTTAATAGTGATGTGGGACAAACTAAGAATTTTTTGGAATGTGGGACGAAACTTTAGGACGAACAAAGAATAAATCGATTCTAGACCTGCTAGGGTAGAAATATTTCGTCGGTTATTTTAAAAAAATCTGTTCCCTATTATCATGTGCTGAGGTCATGACTACAGTTTACGCGATGACTCTCCCACGCTGTATTAAATATATCAATCCGAATTTCGATTTGGAAAATCAGCCTCTGTCGGAGTTTTAACAATCAGTGTTACTGGATTCCAGCGCTGGGTTGAAACTACTGGATCAATGAAAAATTGTCAATCAACCTTTACACCAAGATCGGTGAAATAAATTAAGTGATCAAATGTTTATTTTATTCAATTGTGACTCATATATATCACTATTTTCATTTAGAATTGACGCAAAGTTTTTATTAGCTGTTTAATTACTGACGTTAATCGGCCGGCATCCACGCTTGTACGATACTGTAATTAAAATCCCACTTATAACATTTTCAAGTAAAATGTTGCCAAGATGAGATCACATGTTGTTTTTGTAAAATATAATTTAAAAGAGTGTCCATGGAGTTTCTTGCCCGTTCTTCTCCATAGGTACCTACGCTTTGGAATGGGCAACTAGCTTCATATTTTCTGACTGACCTATTGACAATTCAAAAGTGCCTGTAAATGGTTTAATTGAAATAAATGCTTTGAGTTTGAGTTTGAGTCATGTCTCGCACCGTCAAAAAGTTATCAGATCTCATGTAGCCTACACGCCCTAATTCTACAAGCCCTAACTTCACAAACTCTACACCTTAGTCAAAATATGAGGCCTGGCCGTTTCTTTACTACAAGAACTATTGTATAACAGAAAAGTAATGAACAGTGAATAAACGTTTCACCTTACCCCCATGTGACGGTAGCGAAACGGCCAAGCCCCATAATATTTTGACTAACGTCACTGACAAAATTTTCGGGTTTTGGACTTGTGAACAGTGTTAGGACTCCTACAAAAACATTGATTAATGTTCGGTACGGTATAATACAGAAGCATATCGGGTGATTGTGAATAGGATTTATTCCGGTCTGATCCCCTAGGCCCCCCTCCACCCCCCTGCTGCAGAATAAGAACTAGTAGTACCTAGAAATGGGATCGAGGGGGGGGGGGGGGCTCGATCCCCTACTAGTTCTTCTTCTGTTTTAATCTGTGTTATCCAACTTTATGCGCTGGTCTTTATACCAACGAGGACTTTCTCCAAATGGCACCAAATATGATAAGCCAAAAGCCAATGAAATCTGATACTTTTGAACTAAAAGCTATCAAAAAACAAGAATTTAGCAACGATGAAGAATAACAACATAAGTGTTTCGGTATGTATGAAATGATACCTAGAAATGGCTTTCATATGAAGAGGGAGGCAATGTTAGTGAAAGTATAGCCCGAGGGCATGGACACAGAGGGCAAGGCCGCATCGCTTGAGAGAATGAAACGTGTGTGTAATAGAGAGGATCAGTGATCATGATAATAGACGAGGCTGATAAGGAGATGGAGCGGAAGAATCTGCGTCAAGGTAATTGGATTAAGTTTGGCTTTTAGTTGAGAGTGATTGCAGTTTTTTATACATACAAGGAAATAAAATTGAAGTGTCTGTTTGTTATGTCAAAATTTCCTAAATAGGCACATATACGACACTTATAACAAAAAAAAAGGTTTGTCTGTCTGTCTGAATCTCCGAAACGGCTGGACCGACTGACGGGACGTTAACTGGCAGATAGCTAATATTATGAGGAGTAACTTAGGCTCCTTTTATTTCAGAAAAATAATTAGTAGAGAGACAAATTATTGTTTTCGAACGAAGTCGCGAGCACAGCTAATTTGTAATACAAATTATTGGTGAGAACAAAATAACTATTGATATAAAAATAAGAACAGACAGAAGTGGAAAGAGAGTAGGGAGGCTTTTGCCCTGCAGTGGGACATCACAGGCTAATAATAATAAGAGAAGCTAATAAACCGATTACGAAAGCTAGAGTTACAGATTGAATAATTGGGGTACCCTTAAATCTTTCCCTTACAATTGATAACAAAGCAGTCACGAGTGGTGAAGGGCGGGCGTTTTGGGGGACTGTCTTTTGTAATTTTGACTTTCGAAAAGATTCTCAGCCTAGTGGAATGAATGAATGAATTGCACCGATCCCAGCGTGGTTTGAATAAATTACTTTTGATTTTGTTAATTTAGAGAAGTACCTACTCGTTCAAACAGAAAACTGTTCCAGCATTGCCTAGAAACAATTTCTACATCATAATTTCCTCTCCTTATCCACATTTATATGGGTTCTGCGCAACATGTCTTTTTCTTCCATACTTCTTTCTCTATTATTCGTCATTTCAACATAACAAAACAAATAAATTAAAAATTATGGAGATACGTATAATTCTTAACACTGCGATTCTCAGGCCATATTTCAAGTCTTCGCTGTCGACGTTCAAACCTAAGTTACCATAGTGACCCCATGTTCTGGGTCCAAAGAGAGAGTACCTTTCCTTAGGTGTGTACCACTTATTTGAATATCCGCCAATCGAGTAAAGTGAGCATTTACACCGTAACGAATGACGAATGCAAGCAATTTGGGAATGTGGCGAATTTGACGAATTGCCGGTGTGATTGAGGACTCCTTTAAAAACTTTCGCGTTTTGATTCAAACGTGGGAATTGGAGATTAATTTGATAAAACCTACGCTTGACTATATTTGGAGTCGAGAGAAATTGATTAATTAGATGAAAATTGTATCATATTCCATCTAGATAGCCTTTTTTGTGTCCGTCTCACTAAGGCAGAAACCAAGCTTTGATTGAAGACAGATTATTCAAACTGTAGTTAATGGACTACCAAGTTTGGACTGAAACTAAAACCAACATAATTATAATTTTAATGCAATTAGATTAATATAAGGACATATTGTTAACAAGCACACATGATAAAACCTACCCGAATTAGGTACCGTAAAACCTATTACATTCGCAATACAGGGCAGTTAAAGCAATAAATTATATCCTGACCAGTGATTAGAAACAATGTGCTGTAGGTAATAATAAACTCTTTCACAATAGTTTACAAATACTAATGTCTAAGGCTAAGGCTCTCTTCACACGGATCGCGCGACGATAGAGCGAGGCAGGGTGAATATTTTACGCGGAACTATAAATAACGACCGTGTTGAGTAGAACCACGGCTATAAATCCTGGTGCAATGTAAGGCTAATATCTAACCACCAATATTGATAATAAATAATTTTATTAATAACGTTTACTGGCTTCCGTGTTTAATAGATGAAGATAGCTACAGGCAAAGACCTTTTAAAAATTCTGATTTTATAATGAGACACGTCTTACCATGAAAAATATGCAGGGTTAAATAAAATTAGTTAGTAAAACTCCGCAGACGTGATAGGTATCGATGTCTAATCATGATAGAACAAAAAGTAGGGTCAATTACCTTTTTTGACCCCTCCCGCTCTGGGTGGAGCAGAAGGGAGTGTCAGACTCTTACTGACTAAAACCCATCCGTGTTCCTTCCTTAGCCCTTTATGTTCCGGGGCAGCGGTAACCCTTTCGGACAATCCCGCTGCCCAGGGTCAATTACCTTAGGTCATAGACATATAATGCTATGTCTAAGTGCTGTAGTTACACATAACACCTGCGGAGTTTCGCTAGCTAATTTAATTTAACTTTGCATTTGTGAAACGCTCGTTTCTGTGTCCTACAGACAATATGAAGAGCTTTTACAAGCTTATAGCTAAAAGATATGAGATTACTGCATTATAATTGATTCGGACTGGGTGCGCCCGCACAAGCACCTAATTGATCCGAAATGTTTGTATTGTGTGTAATTCGATCGCCTTGTAAGGCCGGCAGTTATGATGCCAGTAAGAATGGAGGTCGCAGGTTCGAATTTGTGTGTAATTGATGTAATTACCTGTTTAAGATAAAATAAGGGGAGTAGGTAGATAGCCCTGTGGCTATGGTGATTGAGCCAAAAAAAGTGCAATAGAGAACGATTTGGCTTGATGTTAGTTTTGCTCACGCTTCTTACCAAAAAAGGAGTAATCTCCATGCATCAATGAAGAGTTTATGCATTTAAATAAATTATAGGCTTCCTAAATCGAGCATACATAATATGATTGCCAGTAAATTGCCAGCACGAAAATCTTCCAGCCATTTATAACAGCTTTTCATTTCAGACACCGAGATACACATTGCTATTCTATTCCATAAACAACATCCAAGTAAAACGCAGCACATCTGAATCACAGCTACCACAAAGAGTGTTCTAATCGCAATAAATTGTTCGAGGTGCGCGCGCGCAACATAACTCAGCGGCACGTGCAGCGACAGCGCCTCTCATAACAGCCGCCGCGCCGCCCGGTTTTGGTACTATTTGATTTAGAGAAATGGAAAGGCGTTGCCATTGTTTTCTCTTTAAAATTTACAGAGCCCAGATAAACTGTATTTGGTTTTGTAATGAAAGCGGTGTTTGTTTAAGAAAGTACTGTGATTTACTGAACGTTATGAGGGAATGCAAATTGGCTGTTCAAATATGCAGTGACTTCAGAAAGTTGGTGGCAAGGTGGCATGGCGGCCCTTTGTCTGCTGCACGGTTATTTTGAATTTTACATTGTTTCCAACGGATTTTTTAGAATTTGGAATTAACTTTCTAAATGTTGGTATTGCCAGACATTGCATTGCATGAAACTAGTTGGGCGACAGACAAGTTAAACGTCAAGTTTTTCTGCTCAAAGAACAAGTTGATGATGCAATTCTTCTGTAAAAGATTTCGCTACTCCATAAACGTCCATCAAGTACATGTG